>JALGAY010000003.1:19075358-21575358 GCA_029207805.1 Tribolium confusum
TTACTAAATATTAAATAGAGACTATCAAACAACAAATAATAGCAAAAAGAAAGTGAAATTTGTCTATATTCTAGTGAATTACTACTGATTTTTTGTTTTTTCAACACTTTCCCGTTTCTTATAGTTTGTGCCAATTTTATTAGTTTTTAGAAATTTTGTTTCAACTGGTAAACAATATAGAACTTGTAAGCTTATCTAATCTAAAAAATCTTTTATATTAGATTTAATACAAAAATGGCGAAGTGATCTATTTCTCTTATACATTCAAGAAAGATAAACCGATTTTATGTAAAAATACTATTAGAAAAAAGAAACTAAAGAAAAAAAACAGAAAGCAATACATTTAGTGTAGATAATGGATTTATAAACACTGCACTAGATATTTATGTTTATGTAATTTCTGAAGTAAACATTAAAAAAATAATTTTAAATATTATTTCTTGACATTTTTATTTTTATACATCTCTGTACTGTATAGGGCAGTTTTTATTTATATATTTTTGTTGCAATTTACCAACATAATTTAATTGTTTTTATGTTAATAAAAGAATAACGCTTTAGCTATGTTTTGCCAAAGTATTATTGTTGTGTGGCTAAAAACAATGTTTTTACAAGTTTTTTTAGAAAGTAAACCAACTTTCTTCGATTTGCCCTAATTGTTTTCTTTATTTTAAACTGAAATAAACAATAACCTAAATGCTTCTTTTAATAAACGTTTTTTTAGCATTAATTAGTAAACAAAATCAACAAAAATATTTATTATAAATACAATATAATTAACAAGTACTAAATGAATTAGTATTAAAGATACTGAAACAAATAGTTTAAAATGTAGTATTAAATTGATAAATTTTTTGAAATTTCAAAACAACTAAGATACTAAAATAATGCTAAAATTATAAATTTGGTTTGCTTTCTTAATGAGTAAGTTTATTCATCACAATATATAATTTCCAAAATTTTAAAATTTTTAGAATTATATTTATATGAATAGAATCTAGAAAACTGAGAACTTTTAACAAGCATATAATGTGTAAGGTAACCAATAGGTGAGGCAGTGAAGTCAAAAAGACTCACTGCATTCGGTAGGCTAAAATAAAGACAACTCGAAATTTATGGGAGTTGCCTGTTATTGTACTATTAGTTGTTAATTATTGTGTAGTTGTGTTTAAATAAATGTTATTTTAACCTGCTGAGTCAAGCAAAAAGCTAAATTATTTTTTATTATTTTAGAAATTTACTGAATTTATTCTTTTTATATTTCTTCGTTTTTACTCTGTGGTGAGTTATTATCGTCGTCTGTTGAAAATACGGTGCAATTCTGTGTGTAATTTCCGAGTAGTATCCGATGCGTTTCCATTCTGGTTGACAGTGTGTGGAATTTCAGGTGGAAAAGTGTGGTGTGGGGTCTCTGAGGGCCTATAACGGAGTTTGACCGCCGATAGGGCGGCGTCCACGTTAAATATTCAGGGAACAGGACGACCCCGGACACTAACTGCTATCCGGCACACCACAATTCATGCGGACTCCTCCATCTGCAATGTCTGCAATATTTAAAATTGCATCTACTACAAATCTCCGGAAAACTCAAACCGTTTCCGAATTTTATGCCCAGACAATCGTTAAAGTCTCAAAGAAGAATTGCATTAATATGCAAATGGCAAACGCAATTAACTCTGAGATAATTAAGAATCTGTCGGCAACAAACACACTTAAGACACCAATTATAGTCAAAACGTGGACTAACATTTATTTTTACAAAACGATTAAACGAAAATTTAATTAATTGTTTTTTATAGTAAAAAGTGACTTGTTGCAATTTTTTTTAATTGACAACTTTGATATTGATATAAAGAGGGTAGAAACGTTGAATGTAGTGTGCTCTCGGTTGCAGACGGGCTTTCGGCACTCTGCTTTGCTAGTTTCACGGGTCATTAGTCCCAGAATTTTCAGATTTCAGCGCAAAATTGAGAAACACTTTATCTTGCTTTCGGTACAATGATTTTTAATATGGACCTCGTCCATGTAACATAAATCGAAATATCAGAGGCAGAGCGCGAGTGTAGCCGACACAAGACTCGATACCGATTCTAAACCTGGACTCAGGCCAATTATGGCATCCACACGGTTATCAAAAAATTATCTTAGATTTGCCATCGACAACCACACAATTGCCGTCAAAAAAAAACAAGCCAAAAAGAAGATATCTAAACCATTATTACCGAAAATTCTAAATTACTACAAGTATGCTTAATTCTGTAAATAAATAATAAAATAGCTAATAAGTTCAATTACCAGTATTGCAATTACAATAGATTATGATTTCGACAAGTCGACAACTAGTCATTTCAATCCATTATTTGAATTTTCCTCTATACATTGTTATACCAAAGCTTTGAAGTTAATATGGCAACAACCCATGCGTTTGTTAGCTAGAATTGTGTTTTCAGTTGGTTGATCTAAAAAACAAACTGCAATATTGAAATGCGGGTTGCACATAATTTCAAAAATTGTAGAATCATAAATACAAATTCAACAAAATTAAAAAGAAAAAAAACTAAATTAAGAATACAACGTTTAGTTTAAATCTATACGAACTATTAACTCCAAATTTAATCAATTATTTACAATGACAATACGTTTATATAAAACAGTAGGATTTAAAAATTTTGTTACAATTAATAACATTTAACAAATGGTACGTAGGTTAACAAAAGAACCGTTCCTTTTATTCAGAAATTTATTTAGTTTAAAACTTAATAATAATAATAGCTACGTTCAAAAGTGTTTTTGAGTTGGCTTTAATGCAATAGCTGTTAATGCAATAAATTGCAAAAAGAGTCTTTTAAGCACGTGACGTAAACACGTTTTTTAATCGAACATTTACATTGTACAGTAGGCAGACGGCAGGTTGCTATGGATGTAAATTTCGTTGTTTGCTGTTTTTATAACAGACTGTTAACTTGAGTTTTGTGTTTAAGTTCTGTGATAAAAAAACATAAAAATGAGTGATTCTGAATTTGATTCCGACATTAAAAATGCTGCGGAAGCTGTAATAGCCACGTTAGTGCCCGAAAAATTTAAGAAAGTTTACAGGAAAACATACAGGAAATTTGGTAGTTGGTGTGAGGAAAAAAATGTATTAGGTATTGAAGAAAAGGTACTATTGACTTATTTTTTGAAATTATCTTCTATCTATATTCAAAGCTTAAAAGAAGAAAGCATAAAAACATTATACCAACAACGACTAGATCAAAAACTTAAGGAAAACCAATTTATAGATACAGATTCCCTTTATAAACATATAAAAGAAAGTATACATGACGCTGCTGCGGAGGCATTAGGACAATCACCACAATCAAGGAAAAAGTGGTATAACATATCAGAAGAGACTGAGAAAAAGACAGAAATAAAGAAAAAATTGTACCTAAAATAGCTATCAACAAAAAAAGACGAAGATAAAGAATAAAGAGAGGAAACTATATTGGGACCAAAAATGTACCGAAATAAACACATATATAGGAGGAAGACAGTACAGTACAGAGATTGGCCGTGTTCATGTCGAGCTCTGAATTGGAGTGTTTATATTGTAGTAATAAGGCCCTAAGAGGGCCCAAATGTGTAAAATGTAGTCGCATATTCCATCCTGGATGTGTAGATCGCCTTAAGTTATCTTTTGTTACCGACGATGATGTAATTTGTTGTGACAAAAATATTAATTCTGTGAGTCCCTCGTCTGATACTCTACAGAATGAAGCTGCAGCAGTCAAGGATGATATCCAGGATAATTCATTCATTCGAGGCCGAGAGTTTTACAACATAGTCAAAGACGTCATGGAAGAAAAAACAGCTGTTCTTATGATGAAAATTTGTGATCTTGAGCAGGAAGTTAAAGATCTAAAGGCAAGTAATATTGATCTTGTTAAACTATTGTGCAATATGAATAAGAATGATAATATATCAAACGCATTGAAGGTACCGCATGTGCCTTCTTTTTCATCGATAACCGTTCCGAGTCCTCCGAAAAAGATATCAGCTGTGCACGACAAAAAAGCAGATAATTCACGATCAGATGATTTTATTTCAAATGAATGTAATTTTTCAATGCAACGTGTTACCGCTGCCAAAATTAATCGTCCGGAATCGTTACCTACGAAACAACCTGCAAACGCCTGGAAGGTACCGCGTGCGTCTTCTTTTTCACCGATAACCGATCCGATTTCTCCGAAAATGAAATCAGCTGAGCACGACAAAAAAGCAGGGAATTCACGATCAGTTGATTTTGTCTCAAAGGAAAGTAATTTTTCAATGCAACATATTTCTGAAAGCAACAGTGGTGATTTAAATGATAACAACAGCGGTTATATTGAAGTAAAATCAAGAAAAAAAAAGCAACACATCGTACGCGGTAAAATAAAGCCAAATGAAAATTCGTCGTTAAAAGCAGCACCTCGTAAAGCGTACATTTATGTAGGAAATGCTTCCCTAAGTACTACATGTCAAGATTTGGAGGAATATTTGCAATCTCAGTTTTCAGGAAAACAGTTTAAGATTGAGAAATTGCCTAAAAGGGACACAGCGAAAAGTGTGGCGTTTAAATTAGAAACCGATAGTAACCTCATGAATTCTTTATTGAATGAAGATTCGTGGCCTGAGGGACTAATCATTAAAAAATTTTATTTTTTACGACAAAATCAAAACCCTGCCGTGGTAAATGGAACTACCAATCTACAAAATTTGACAACATAAATTAAAATGGAATCCAGAACTATTCTTAATTGTTAAATGTTAAAATGTAATCACTTCTTACTGTACTTTATTATTTTTACTATTGTTACCTTATGTCTTATTCTTTTGTATCCATGTATATTGCTTATTGCTTTTTGGCGTAAATAAATTATTATTATTAAGACGATGCACAGAGATATGGAGATTAATAAAAAATATCAAAGCACCGTATAGAGAAAAAACACGATTAAATACAATACAACTAAAAGAATGGAATAAGTACTATGAAAGCTTATTTACTGAAAACAGATCGCAATTTATAGATAACTCACCAATTCAGAACACACAAATAAATGTAAAAGGAGAATATATAATGTTAACAGAAGACGAAGTGAGTAATGCGATAAAATATATATAAAACCATTAATCTTCAGGACCGGGAGGAATACCTGGAAAACTAATTAAAAATGGAACAACTAAATTAACAAGAATGATAACACAACTATTTGAGATGTGCATTAACGGTCAACCAATCCCTAACGAATGGAAGTTGGCTTACATCACCCCACTACATAAAAAAGATGATCGTAGAAATTGTGACAACTATAGAGGACTTTCGGTTACAAGCACCTTTAGCCGGTTATATGAACGGATTATACGCGATAAAATAGAATCAGAATATTCTGGCAAAGAACCAGAAGAACAAAGTGGGTTTCGCGGAGGACAATCATGTATCGACAATGCGTTTTGTATTAAACAAATAATTGAAAAACAAATTGCAAAAAACAGGGAAACACATTTATTATTTATTGATCTGAGTAAGGCGTACGATAAAGTACCAGTTATCAAATTATGGAAAGCATTGGAACAAACAAAAATAAATAATACATTAATAAAATCAGTACAACAAATGTATAGTAGTTATCTACAATTGTAGATCTCAAATAAAAATTGGCAAAAAACTGTCAAGCGGATTCCGTATATCAAAGGGCATCAGACAAGGTTGTTGCATTTCACCAACATTATTTAAGATATATGTAGAACACGCCCTTAAAAATTGAAAGAAGAAATGCTGCCGAATAGCCTTTGAGTTAAACAATACCACTCTTTATACTATGCAATTTGCGGACGATCAAGTAGTGGTAGCTCAAACAAAAGAAGACTTAAAATATACGACGAGAAAGTTATGTGAGGAATATAAAAACTGGGAAATGGAAATGAATATAGAAAAAAACTAAGTATATGGGCATAGGAAGCAATGATGGTAATTTACTATTAGATAATGAAACTACATTTGAAAAATGTACAGCATACAAGTACTTTAGAAATAACGTTCGAAAAAAAAAAAACGGAAAAGATAAAAAAAAATACAAAAAAGAGTAGGCCAGAGTAGAAGAATCATAGGAGCACTTAATGGAATTTTTTGGTCAAAAAATATAGACAGACAAAGGAAGCTAAACGTCTACAACACCGTGGTAAAAAGTGTATGAACATATGGCGCTGAAATAGAAAGATATAAAAGATTGTACAAGTTTTATTAAACTAGAGATACCGAACACTAAGACAAAAATTTCACAAATGTTTGCAATAACTAAAGCATTTGTAGATGGAATTAATTTCTTAGAACTTTTCCGTAAATACGCACAGCTTCCATCTCCTCATACTGAACATCAATGATTCTTCTTAACTTACAGAAATTTTAGGTGCTGTACACTACCTGTTAGTATAAGTACTATTAGAAATATGACTAAAAAATTGCAGAATGACTCGGCCTTCTAAATGCAAAAGAATATACAGAGCACTGCTTTCGCCGTTGTTCAACAATACTTTTTAGCAGATTCAGAAGCAGATATTACGTTACTCAAAAAACACGGAGAATGGCGATCGAATTCTGTTGCGGAAAGTTACATAGAAAACTTTGTTCAAAGCAAAAACGCAATTTTGATGAAAATTATAAGAAAAGAAGAAACTGTATGTAGGAAAAGAAGAATCTGTGACGAAAATAGCAAATTTGAAGTGGCATCTACAGGTGCCGTTTCCATTTGTATTGAAGTTTAGGAAAAAAATCTGAAATCTTCGAATGTACAATTTAGTCACTTAAGTAATTGTACATTTCATGTTTATAATAAATAAAATAAAAAATGTATTTTTTATTTTTGAGTACTTAAAAGTATGTCATTTAGCAATCAGAATGACAATTAAAAAGTTACTGTTATGAAACGATGTAACAAAATAAAATTTTATGTATCTTTTTAATTTTAGAATAAGTTTGTTCTTGTTAAAAATAACCTCTGTTAAAGTCTTGTGTAGGTACGGTCATGTTATTAGTAAAGTAAGTTGAATGAGTTGTTGCGGCAAGAATTCCAAAGTCCCTTGTACATTTCCTCTCCTCAGTCGAAGACCACAATTCCAGTGTCTGTTTTGGCAATTAGTTTTGAGATTGTAAATAGTCCATCGCCTGAACAAACTTTCCAATAAAGTTAAGTTTCTATAATGCACAATGAAAACATTCCTTTGGGTGTATAATTAACTTGTTGGGTAGTTGATGTCGAAGTAAGTTGCTTTGAAATCTCATGCGTTGTTAATTTATAGAGATTTGTATGAGTTAAGTATCTGTATTTGGGTATGGAGGAACACCTGAGGAGATGTATGGAGCACTCCGCTGATTGCCCGGACTGCTTCGGCTTCCCGGCCCGGATTATTAATGGCCCACTTTCCGGATATGACTATCTTACATGGTCTCTCCGTGTTGCTTACAGGACTTACCTTGTTCGCGTTCGCTTTAATTGATACACCCGAACCCATCATTCTTCTTGTTTTAATTCTTTATAAGTTACTTATTTCATACGTCTTATACCCGACTCGAATGCATTCAAAGCGCGTTTTAGCAAGCTGGGATAAGTAATGACTTGGTAAACACTTTAAAACCAACAATTTAATACTTACGATGTTATCAAAATTTATGATACAAACTTGCACAAAAAATTTTAAAAACAGAAAGATGGTAACTTAATCAATTTATAACTTTAGTCTACAAGAACATCATTAAAAAAATTGAGTAAATACATACATATAAAATGTTAAAAAAAAGTGTAAAATTTTTAAGAAGACAATAGTGTGAACCAAAATAAGCAAAAAGTCTTAACAAACATGGATGAGTCTCAAAGCAGCAATTTAGGAGATGTGAAGATTTTTCTTTTTTAAAACATTTATTTTAAAAATATTTATTACTAATTTATTATGTACAAGCAATTAAAAAAAGCTTTTAAAAAACACAAAAAACAAAGTTACAGAAAATGTTCGTGATTTCTTTCTTCCATTTCTAAGCAGGTATGACATTTTTTCTGAAAAATATTCGACCTTTTATTAAAACTCTTGCTTTAAATTAAATTTTTTGGCATTTTTAATTAATTTTTTGCTATAGTTCTTTGAGGTTATTTACAGGAGTACCATAGACTAATGTTTTTAAGTATTTCTACAGAAACAAATCTAGAGGGTTTATACCAGGCAATATTGCGGGCTATAAAACAGATCTACTTTTTTCTACCTATATCTACCTGAAAACGCTTAGTGTAAATGTTCTCTAACAGCAATCAAAAAATGAGCTGGAGCACCATCATGCTGGAACCAGATTTTTTGTCTTTGATTTGAAGATTATATACATTCAAAACTTATACTTAATGTACATGATACTGATAAAGCTGCTGCTCGTAGAAGAATGCAACATTCTCCAAACAAAAAGAGCCCTAATTCCTACCTCAGCTAATATTTTCCGCCCACTTGTCTTCGAATTATGCTCTATCCGTACTAGAATTGCTTTTTTACCATAGATACCAACCTTAGTCTTTCGGATAAATAGCATTGTTTGAGAAATAAACCGGTATCACGCAATTTTTAGTAAATTTTTTCAAACATATGATGTGAAGGAATCTGGCGATTTAAACAAGCTTTAATGTAAAAACGTCGCACTTCGGTAGCAATCCCATTAGCACAACAATACAGAAAATGCATGTCGGCTAATTCTGCATTAGAGTAAACACGAGCAATATCAAACAAAAACTTATGCATTGACAACAAACATTAAAATTTAAATATTTATTTATTTATTGTTTATCATCAGTCTACTCTGATAAAATAATGCGATTTTTTGCAAAATAATGAAATTTGCGAAATAAAAATAAAATTTATATCTCCCTAACCGATGCTTGCGAACTCATGTATATTAAAACATGTTTGTTTATTTTTATTTATATTATTATTTCTTTAAATATTTTACACTCTTTTTTAACACACTGTATATCTGTATAAGTAGATACTAAAAAAATGTGTGTGCTATTCTAGTAGTAGCAAAATCTAGTAACTTGTTGTAAAGATGCCACATATGTGGCGACGACTAGTTGGCCAAATAAAATCACGAAAAAAATTTCTGGGTTCAAGAATCTTTTTTTCAACTTATTTAATGATTTATTTTTATTTTTTGTTTAAATCTATTAATTTCTTTAACTTTCTGTTTGACTTTATTTATGTCTTCTGCTGTGTCATTATGTAAAAACCTGTTTTATTATAAAACTTTTTTATTTTTATCTTTTTGAAGTAGTTTTTGTTTTTTCTTTGGCGTTTTTAATAAAAGATTGTTTATAAAATTTGTTACTATATTTTAAAACCATAAACAATGCAAAATAAAATTAAACGTTTTATATACCATGGGCATAATCGTTATTAATAATCTGCTTTATTACGCATTTAATAAGTATATGAATAACTATTGTTTTAAGTTTTTTGAATATTTTGTTTATATCGCGGTTGCAATGTTAATTTTTGTGTTTATAACCGAACTCTTGTCAAATTCATTAAAACACAACTTTACAATAATTTACAATTAATAACACAATCACAGGTAACTTTCTCTCTACAACAAATAAACGTCAGAATTATAAAATATTATTGCGGATTAAATAATAAAATTTGTGGGACAATTTTGGTCCGGGTTGCGTCAGTATTTGGCCGGATTTGGCGCATGCATGTCCTCTTACGCGTCTATTTCTTGGGGAAAATGAGCGTAATAAAATGGGCTCATATATGTCTGGTTTGGGATTCGAGTTGACGTTTCCGTGGCCCCATCGTAAATACCGCCACCTAGATCCGGCCGGTGTGCGAGTGGTTGTTTCGTTATCCTGAAGCTCCCTCGAGGTACAGTATTGTTGTAAAAGGATTTCACGTCTGATTGAATTCGCAAGGATCAAGGTGTTTGTCGTAAATATGTCATGTGCTTCTCTATGTACGCCACTATATCGAAAATCTATACCTATTTACGACAAATTCGCATTAAATTTTACAAAGTCTCGCATAAAAGACGCGATCTTCAACTTTTATTTTATGAACGAAGTGGAATTCATTCAAATTTCCTTCGTGGATCGATTTTGACAAGGTTTATGAGTGTGGTGGGTTTATACTTCATTTAGGTGAGAGATATCAAAGAACTTGAATTGAAATCGGGTTTGGAAGATGTCAGCAATGGGAATGTGAGTTGTGACAACTTTGAGGAAAATTATTTGGTTTAATTTGAACTAAAGAGCGATAGTTTAGTGAATTAGAGCTTTAAAGGTACGCTCAACACAAATTTCAGTCTCGCAAAAACAATGTTAAAAATTTACTTTGTTTTAACGAATCTATAAGTTATATAACAAGTGTTCATTTAAAAAAGTTATCAAGTGTGCTATGAAAAAACAAAAACATTTTGAAGTATGTCTTAGTTTCATTCGGCTGCCGTACTGTCAGTTACGATGACAAATCACGAATGCGCGCGCACTGTGAAGCTGTCTATCAAGTTCCGACATCCTTTCTTCCCTACATTTTTTTTTATCAAAATCTCATAGCACACTTGACAACTTTTTTAAATGAACACTTGTTATAATAATATATACAGATTTATTCACGAATGATGACGAAAGATTTAAGCAACCAATCTTACACTTTTGTTCATATGAGAGTCTAATAAAATTTTATTTAAGGCTCTAGGGTACTAAGATAAAATTCAGAACTCGGTGTACTTTCGGTTGTATACTTTTCACATTTTGACAGGCTTCAGTCACTGAACCCTCACCATGGGGTGCTCTACCCAAACCTCATAAAATGCAAATTACTCAAACAGTCAAGATTTTACTTCTCAAGGCAAAATAATATTCTGGGTTGTTTTGAACTCAGTTTTTGTCACCGTCAGAAACACACTTGCCGGTCAATTTATGGAGATATCTAAATTATGACAAACCTTTTTTTTAATGTAGATAAAGACTTGAACAAATTACCAATGTATTAGTAATTTAAAAAAGTTGCAAATTTATTTTCTAGTCTTTTGTACGATGTAGATAATAATCCCGATAAATCATTTAACGCTAGTTGTCAACAACTTTGTAGCATGTAAAATAAATAATAATAAGGAATTATAAAATTGAATAATAAAGACATTTGTTTATAAAATAGTTGAAAAATTTTTAGAGTATGTTAACAAAAATAAACTTTTATTTCAAAATTTTAATCAATTATTATGAACATGATCTAACAAAAATTTCCAAAAACTTTTTAGACCTAGATAATCCGATTATTTTTCCTGCAAAATTCATTCTGTTTTACCTGAAACTTCTAATGAAGTTTTTTTTAGCGAGCAGAAATCAAATTTTAAAAGATAGTTTTATACAAACTACTAGCTATAACTGTACAAAAAACATCACATGATTTTATTGCCTAATTAAACAAATAACTACTGTGTACCAAAGCCAAAAAATAGTTTTGTTCGGCTATTTTTTTTTTAATGGGAAAGGCAAAGCCGAAGCCGAAGCCAGAAAACAAACGAGGCCGAACAAAAATAAATTTAGTCATTTTCATAACAACAACCAATCGAATTCTTTTAATTTTCTATAAAAATAAAATTGCTACATTTATTAATTCAGCTTAAAATTAGGTTATAAGAGCAAAATTCTACTTCAGTATTTAGTCTTTAATCCAGTCTTTACTTAGGGCATCACATCTTAGCAGGTCAAATAAAATAATTTTTTAAAACCGTTATTTACAAGTCAAGATAATATTGGTACCGAAATTACTCAAAGGATTAAATAAAGCAGGCTTGAATAATGGATTAAAATACTTACTGGTGCCGAGATTACCTGTACCCTTTTAGAAAATGCGGATTTAGATTATGGTGCATTGTTACAGGAGGAAATAACTGATATGTCACAAAAAACATATAAACAAATTAAAGTAAGTTTTTTGAACGAATTAACTTCTTGCGATATTGTAAATATTTCTATTGCTACAATTGGACAACGAGACAACAGCGAGTGAGACAAACAGAAAAATAACAGATTGATAGCTAGCAATTTTGGAAAAGTTATTATTATGAAATCTACAACCGATACAGCAAACACTGTAAAAACTATATTAAATCAAGTAGGTGTGTCTAAATTTAAAAAACTGCCGGATTCTATGCAATGAGGTATTGATCATAAAGAAAACGCAAAATCAAAATTCGAACAAATTACAGGTTTAAAAGTAAAATCATGCGGTTTTTTTTATTGATAAGGAGAAAAGATTATTAGGAGCTTCACCAGATGGATTAATTGGTTCAAATAGTATTGTTGAAATTAAATGCTTTTTTAATACAAAACATACAGACAGAAAAACAACTGTAGAACAAAAACTTATTAAATACTTGAAGTTAGATCCCCAAAACAGTAACAATATAGTTTTAAAAGAAAAAGATAATTGTATGTATCAAATGCAAGGTCAGCTTCATATAACAAATCGCGAAATATGTTATTTTATAGTATACACAAAATGTGATTTGAAATATTATTGTATTATTAAAAGAGATGATAATAAATATTGGAATGGAAAAACGATCATCATTTTAAATTTTTTTATATGAATGCCATGTTACCAGAGATAATTGACTCATGACATAGCCAGAATTTACCCTTATTCTACGAAGTATACTAAAAAAAGACCTACATATAATTATTAATGTTGTAAAATTTTGCAATAGATTTTTAATTTATAATAAATAATTGAAACAAAATTAGAGTAAAATACCTATTCATTTGATTGACACCTTGTAGTGATGAGAGGATCAGTAATTCTAAAAGTAATCCAGTAAACATTTTTAGATGCTACATAAGTTTCAAAACAAGAACGAAGCTAAGTGCAACCATGGCTTTATTATAACTTATAATATCTTTTATATGCGGTTTGATTTTCTTTACAAGTAAGGTAGTACTCACTTGGTTTTTATAAAATCAAATTATTTAATAAACTGGTTTATTAATTAAGACGATTAATACATGAAACTGTTTAAAGCGCAAACAAGCGATAACGAGTGAGTGCCTTTAATAGTTGAGATTATTAATTGCACATAAAAAAACGAGTATTTTAAAAAACAATATATTTTCGTTGACCGTAAACTCTTTTTTTTGACAATATTAGAAATTAATTACAAATCAAAACCAATTTCATCTTTTTTATCGCATTAGTAAATATAAAACTTTATAAAATATTTTCATCCTTTTTTGTTTTTGAAGTAGACCATTTTTAAATTTTTCAACATTTTCCATTCACTTTTCTACAAAGACTATCAGAAGACAATAACGTCAACTCCATACTCCATACATTTTCAATTTAACGTACGAATCACGTTTGCTTAATATCGAAATTAATAAACGGTCAACGAAAAAATTAGCAAAAAACTCCTAAAATTATCATACAAGTTAATTGAATTTCTAAATGCTGATATCTTTCTCAAATACTAATAATTACAGTACAATAGTTGGGTCCATCTCTCGGTTCAGCCCCTGCTGTGTCTGTGGTTCTTACCTGATCTTGAGGATCATAAATCTTTATCCAAAACAGACATAGTAGAAAATTGACGTATTGTGAGTTGCCTATTTTTAATTTAATTATTGCGTTATATCAAAGAATCCGAATGACAAAATATAAACTGATGGTGTCTTGGACCTGTAGTTTACAATTCGCCATCAAATGCTGTTTAGTTTGTTTCTTTATGATGTACCGTTTTAAAAAAATGAGTAAAATTAATTTCAACGTTTTTATTCAATAACTTTTTTTTAATCACTTTTATGCTAACGAAAATGTGTCAGGGAACTATAGTTAGCTATCAACTAACCATACAAATATCAAGAACTTTTTCAAAATTAGTTTTTCTAGCTAAAATTAGTAATTATTTTCTACGTATATTAGGCATAGGCGATTCCGTAGGGGTAGTAGAGCCTTAATTTGGTATCCTAGTTACTGTATATCATTTTATGTTAATGTGACTGTTTTTGAGCAAATTTAGTTAAAATGTTCACTGATAACGAGAAGACTGACATGATCCTAATACATAGAAAATGTAAAAAAAAAAACGTTTCAGCTGCAGTAAGACTTTATGCAGAAAGATATCCCCATCGAATGGTTCAAACTGACAAAATTTTTCGAAGACTTGAAGCAAAATTGCGTCAAGGCTGGGCTCTCTTGGAAAAGCCATGAAACAAAACTGCGACAGAAGAAAATAATAGGATTGCTGTAATTCAGGCAATTACAAAAAATCCACATATTGGATAAAATTTTGTGGCACAAAATTTAGGAATTAGCTTAAGTTTAGTTTTTAGAATAATACGCTTTAATAAATTCTATCGCTACCACGTTAAGAATTAAAAATAACGGATTATTAAGCAGTCAATTAATTATGTACTATTTTTAATTTAACAGGTTATGAGAAAACTGACAGAAATCGATAATCTTTGGGTAACTTTGACTCAATATTTTTACTGAAATAGAAACTTTTTCATAATCTTTATTAATTTTGAATCAATATTTTCACTGAAATGAAAATTTTATCAAGAAAGGTGCTTAATGAGTACTTTGGTTGCATATAACTTTGTACAATATCGCTTACTCTCTACTCGCTCCTCTGGTTTTCACTACTAACTGCTCAGTCATAGTCTCTGCCCGCTTATATAATAATACGTCTTTCTAGCATGTATTTAAAAAATTCACAACTTTTTTTCTGCCCATAAGAAGTAATAACATTAATCTTTTCAATCGGCCGATGGGTGTGTCTAATAATGGTTTCGTAAAATCTCACACGACGTCAACGCGACATTGTCATGATATAACATAACCTTCATTTTGAAATCCTAAATTTGCAGTAAAAAACATTATTCACAAAGTCAAAATTTTAGGTTGATGCGCTTTTGTTTAATATTACAAAAGTAATCCGGGTTTAGGTATTAATATAAGAAGTGTTACACCCAGAAAAAATAATTTTTTGAAAGTGATTTTTTGGCAACAAGAGAAGTAAATTTAAAGCTAGTTATAATAACCATTACAACGGTTTATCTTTGACAGTTCTTGCAAAGAAAATTTAACTTTTTAGTTTTTTTAAAATAAAAGCTTATCACTTATCAGAGCTGATAATTAATAGTATTTGCAGTTGTTTTCTTTCTGACTACTTGTTTTAAAGGTAACAAAATGCCTCTAGTCTGAAAGTGTCATCGATTTTACCATTTTAGCAATTTCAGCAGAAATAGAATTGCGGCTTTTTGAAAAGTTAGTTTGTTCTATCACAAAATTGACCATCGTGGTAATTTTACTGCAACGACGGTAATGCGTGCGTTTCGGGTGTAGACAGAAGAAAATAGAAAAACACGAAACAGATCAACAAGTCAACCGAGACATACCAGAAAGCGTCAAAACAAGCGCTTCAGACAACTAGCTTTTTGTAGTTTGCTACTAGGCAACAATTTGATAACCAATGGTTTAGAGAAAAAAATAGACTTTATATCGCTGCATTTGAGCTCCTGGACTTTATTTTACAGTACACGGTTAGTGTTTCTTTTAACTGCGGAACACCGTAGTCAACGTTTAGACTGGTGCAGAGAACAGCAAAGTTAGAAAGCAGAATGGCATAGTGTGATATTCAGCAACAAGTCGCGATTTTACTTAGACACAAATAATAGCTATTAAAGAGTAAGACGCTGTCGTAGAGAGCAACGTAATATTAAATTTGCTGTTAGGAAGCATGTGCACAGAATTATCGAAGTAATTGTTTAAAAAAATATTGGTTATAAAAGCCGATTATCACTTGTGTCAATTTGAAGTAGTAAAACTGCTGTGCGTTATGTTGATGACGTTCTATAGACCACTTTACTGCTCTATTTAAATAACCGTTAACATAACTTTTTTTTCAGCAAGACAACACACGTTTACATATTGCTCGTTAAATTATGGACTTTCTACAAAAAACTGGCGTTAATGTCTTGCCGTTGTCATCCTGTTTTAAAAATTTAAATTTTATTGAGCATATGTGTGACATGATGGAAAAAAGGCTGTCTGCTTTGCACCGTTTTTTACAAACACTGGTATAGTTAATCCATGAGAACCAAGTTGCTTAGAACAAAGTCTACAAACAGACTGCAACCATTTTATCTTGTCGATGCTTAGACATGTGCCAGGAATGTACTCAGTTACAGAGTCGTCAAACACATTTTTTTTAAGTTAATATTACTAAAATATCTTGCAAATCTCATTGTTTTATTCTTGATGTAAGTCTATTACATTGACAAAAAATCTTGTTCAAAAATTGTTTTTTTGGTGTAACACTTTTTGAAACTTTTTTTCAAAAATTTGTATTTTATAGTTTTCTGTCTTGGACTACTGACACAGGATCTATAAGGATTACTAATTATTTCTCGCAGGTGTAAAACAGAAAGCTTTTCGCTATTTAGCAGTTTATTTAATTAATGTTTATAAATGGTTTATGCATCTAATACCAACTTGTTTCTAAGTGAGTGTAGTTTCTAATAGCAGAGCCACAAATTAAATTGCAAAATTATAAGTTTTGCAAAAATGGTGGATGCGCCGGGCAAGTAGTTAATTCAGGTCTTAGAAATGACTGCAAACGCAGAGAGCGTGTTTTGGTTAGATAATGAAGTAGAATATAAAACAGGTGTTTGCGTAGGTGCGACTATAATAATGTCCTGACTCGTGGTCCAAACAAGTCGGTTAACGCATATTTAAACATTACGACGTCAATTAAAAGCCTGAGACAATTGGCTGACAGAGCTATAAACTTCTCCCACCATTGTTCCCATAAAAATGTTTATGAGTTCAAAATTAGCACCAGCTTGCAATAAATTAATACAACAGATTTAATTAATACGAAGCCGAGCCAGGGCAAGCTTTATCGCCTTCAAGTCAAGTCTAATGTGTGACAAGCCGGCAAAGCTCCACAGCTCCGGTTCTTACTTGTGTTTGAGCTTTAATAAAGTTACAGTACATGTGGCGCTAGCACTTTGATTATGAGTAGTTTGTCGGAAAACTTTATTTTATCGACATAACTAACTCTACAGGTCTGTTCTCTGCATTTATTGCATTTTACGCGCTTGTGAGAGCGCTTATTACAAGACTTTGTTCTAAACGAATTACGACGGTTTGTTTCACATAAACTTGTTTTAGTCAAATTGGTTGCCTCCTTCAGATAAACACAAGTTTTTTTATTCAAAAAATAAAGCTCGTGTAGAATGAATTTGTGAGTAATTAAATGATACGATGACAGTTTGTGTGTCAGGTTTGATGCGATATAATAATTTATAAAAAAAGGAAAAGCAGTTTGTAATTCTGTTTATCTCCGAAAGCCGGTCGGTGTACACTGCATTAAAAATGGGGGACGTGCCAAAAATTAATTGCCATTCAAAATAATTAATGTTTATTTGCACGAGCTTGCATCCGGACGAATATGTGCGCAACGATTTAAAAGCATACTCGATACGGCCATTAAAACGACCGTCTAGGGGTATATCTACAAAAAAACTTGTCACATATATGAAAACAAATTTTATAGAGTTTTAACTAAAACTTATTAGCAATTAAAAAAATAGAGCATAAAAACTAATTTAGCAAATAGGTCAAAATTAAACCTTTGTTAGTATTTTGTTTTTTTAATAAAAAACTCTGGAAATTAGAAAATTTTTTAGTTGTTAAAAAAAACATAAAATTACTACAAATTATAAAACAGTTTAAGTTCAAATCAAACACACAAGTTTAATTACACAAAATTTTTACATAACAGTTGGCAGAACGGATTCAAAAACTATGTCTCATTATTAGTGCCTAAATAATAACGTAAAAATTAAAATTATAAGAAAGTTAAAAAATGTAAGGAAAACTTACTAAACTTTTGTCAGAAATAAATAAAAACATAAAAAGATAAAAATATATACTAAAAGCAAAATAAATTTTAAAAAAATGTAGATCGATTTGAAAAAAAATTAAAATAAATAAAAAAATCGTTTCTTAAATCTACTCTTAATTCTTACAACAATTAACTTATGAGCTAATTTCAAGTTGCGATGATAGCGGTAGTATCTTCGTTTCCATGAAAAATTAATAAAACTCGGGGCTGTGATTGGTTGTTGCTATAAAAAAGTATTAAAATTTGCTATACTACCGGTCGTATCTTAACTTGAAATTAGCCTATTAATCTCTAAGTCTAATTATACCCACATCGGTACTAAAAAAGAATAAATATGGCGACAAATTAAGTACTATCTATCTGAGACATTTCCGGGTTTAATAAATTTGAGATTCAATTTTAAAATAAAAATTTAATCAAATTAAAAACGCTTAAGATAGCTATAAAACTTTGTTAAAACAAGACAGTATTAAAAAGACGGGTCGTAACTCAAGTGTTATGTCTAAACACCACTTCCAAATTTTATCCGATCGTGTGTCATGTCAAGTGATCAAGTGAAGTTTTCAGTGATTCCAAGTTATTGTTTGGTTTACTGTTTCTCAAAATTACAAATCAGCTGTTCTCACGGCTGCACATTTTTTATATCGCTGAAATAATTTGGTTAAAGTCATTGATTTCCCCCCTTTCAAGTTTGGCAGTTCTGACCCTGACAGATCTGGCAGCTAATCACGCTAACCACATACTTTACAAATTTCTTTTGTTGCTTCACAAAAGCTCTCTAAAGCGTTTTTCTACTTGAACATTTGATACTTTTAATTTTTTTGAAAAACTGCTTATCATATTTAAAAAATCGAGCAATTTTTTATACGTATATATTAATGTGCTAATTTCAAGTTGAGATAATACCGGATGTATCTATGTTTTTGGAGTTGTACTTGGTTATTGCTAGGAAAATAAATTAAAATTTGTGATACTACCGATAGTATCTCAACTTGAAATTAGCCCATTATACAATAAAATAATGTCTCACTTACCATTTATACAAATAAATTATTGCAATCTTAAATATGTAGAAAAAAAGTTATTTTTCTCATAGATTTTTTCATTAATCTGCTATTTGCCATTTATAAAAGCTTGACTACGTCAAACACAAGAGTATTGGCTGGCGTGGCGGCTAAAATAGAGTAATACAATAGGTACCTGTTAAAGCTCTTGAAAAGTAGTTGTTTTTAATTTAATTAGCTCTAGCAAATTCAAAAAAAATATTGCTTCAAAAGCGCATCAAAGCGTGAAATTTCTCTAAATCAATAATAGACTCGTTTATGAATCAATCGAAAAGAAGTAGTCATCGCTTCCAATTAAGTAAATAAAAGTTACGATACATTGCGGTACATACTAAAAAGACGTTTGCTTATACAAGGAGAGAGACTTTGATCAGTCTGTCAGTCAGTCAGTCAGTCAGTTAAGGAGAACTAGAGAGGCCAATAAAAACTGAACGATATTTTTGACAACGACGCGACGTGCATTATTAAAGCGACAGTAATTGTAGTGTAAATATCAAGTCTTACATTTATTGTTGTTATATTTGTGTACATAACAAAAACAAAATTATTTCTTATTTAGACACTTCTTTAAAATTAAAGAATCCGAATACAAACACACGTTGCAATATCTTAAATATTTAACAAATGGTAATTTATTTACTTTGTTATTCGGGTAGTAAAACACCATATTTTTTAAATAAATGTTTGTTTTGTTGGTGTGCTATAATTCTCAAATCTTTCACGTTTGTTATATACAACTACATAAACATCTTGTAAAAATATTAATAAATTTTGATATGGCAACTATTTAATTTTTTTTAGATAGATTGTATAAAAACTGTAATGATTTTTTTTAAATTAACAAGATATGGTGTCAAATTTAAAATTATTAGATAGGTAAAGAAAAGATACCGGTAATTTCTTGGTTTGAAAATGGTTTTGTTATAACCGAGAATAGTATATTAAAAAACGCGTATTGAAAAGTCTACTTTGTGACACAAATTTAAGTTTATAAAATAAGCGCAAAGCGCAAGTTTTTATAAAGAATGAGTCCCACAATGACTTCAATAACGCGTTCTTTATGCTATATTTTCTAGTTTGCGCGTTTTACGTGATTTTTAAGTAAAAAAGCTAATTATTCAATATTTAGAGACTTTTAAGTTAATACGAAAGAGTTGGTAATAAATGTCATAAAAGTGTCAAATGTTTTTTGAAGTGTTTTTAAATTTGTACAAAATTCTGTGTAGAGGTAACTTACAAATAGTTCTTTTTTACCTACCGTTTCGGTTAAAAATTAAATTCTTCAATTGGCATAAACTCAGTAAGGAAAATCTCTAAAATCATTGTAACATTGTTCTTAAATTAGCAAATTAATTGCAATTCTCAGCAATTCCTCTCATCGTTATTTCAGACCAAGCAGTGATATATACTCATCTAGCAAATAACTTGTAAATTGTCAAACGTTATAAGGGTTGTAAATCGTCAAAATAGTGGTTGAAAGCTATTTCATTTTGAAGCTGTTTTAATCTCAAAATAAAGTTGAAGTTACCTCATTGTATCTGTTACAGACGCAAAGTAAAAAAATTTCTTTGTGTAGTAATAAGAAAACTTTTTACTGATTGGTCAAAAAACACGTGCTAACATATTTTAAAAATTGGTTTTTGTTTGTTTCTGTAAAATTGCTGTTGTGTTATTCTTATTATGTCAACAATAATTTTGACATACGAGGTGAGCGCCAATAATTCCTGGCCTGACAATGAAGGAGTCAAAGGACAACAACATTTTTTTTTTATTTTTCAATGTAATCTCCCTTAACCTCAATGCACTTTTTACAACGTTTAATTAACAACTCAATCCCTTTAAAAAAATATTCTTTAGGTTTGTCCTCAAAATGAGCCAAAACAGCTTCTCGTAACTTAAACTCGTCCCGAAAACGTCGTCCACGAAGATCCTTTTTTAAATAACCAAACAAATAATAATCGCTGGGAGCCATATCTGGACTATAGGGAGGGTGATCTATTTGATCGAAACCGCAATCCATAATAGCAGCTTGTGCAACGCCAGCAGTATAAACGGGCGCATTATCGTGCAACAACCGCACGCCTCTGGTTAATTTTCCTCGCCGTTTTTCTCGGATATTTTCCCGCAACCTATGAAGTAATCCTGCATAATATGTGCCATTAACAGTGGTATTTGTTTTTTTAAAATCAATCAGAAGGATTCCTTCACAATCCCAAAAGATCGTAGCCATTACTTTTTTTGTTGACTGGCAGACTCTAAATTTTCGTGGGGGGGCCTCACCCTTACGGCGCCATTCCATCGATTCTCTTTTTGACAG
Organism: Tribolium confusum; assembly: GCA_029207805.1. NCBI lineage: Eukaryota > Metazoa > Arthropoda > Insecta > Coleoptera > Tenebrionidae > Tribolium > Tribolium confusum. The sequence goes on from JALGAY010000003.1 coordinate 19,096,708, forward strand.
AGGATCATAGTAAAGAACCATAGTTTCATCTCCGGTAACAATGGTTTCCAACACGGCGTTCGGATCAGGTCCACACAGTTCCAAAAAAGATTGAGCACACTCAACACGACGTTGTTTTTGAACAGCCGAAAGGTTTTTAGGAACCCATCTTGCACTGACCTTATGCATACCCAAATGATCATGAAGAATTCGGAGAAAGGTGGTATCAGAAAGCTTGGTCATTTTTGCTATTTCCTTGACCTTCAAACGACGGTGACTTAGTACCAGATCTTCTACAAGAGCCACTTTGTCCTCCGTTATCACTTCCACTGGCCGTCCAGGTCTGGCGTCATTCTCAAGGGATTCCTGGCCCATGCGGAAACGTTTTGCCCATTCCATTATCACTGAATAAGAGGGGGAATTTTGGCCGTATACGCCATTCAACCTTTCTTTAATAATTTTTGGTGTAAGCCCTTCTCTTGTTAAAAATTTAATAACTGCTCTGTACTCAATTTTCGTCACCTGAGACATTTTCAGAGATGCCTTGGTTCAAAATGCTGACAACTAGACATTATTTGACGTAAGTCGCTAATTTTGTTTCCACAGCCTACTAAGACATGTAGTTATAAAATGTCAAAATTTCATCCTCATAAAATATCTGCAACTATGTTAGGCCGGGAATTTCTGGCGCTTACCTCGTACACTAAAGTAATAATTTCAATTTCTTTCAGAACACGTAAATTTAGCCAATATTCTTCAATTTGTTAATGTTTGTGGTTAATATAAAATTTAATTTTATGAAAACAGCAATGTTTTTAAGCAAAATACGTGTTTTAAAAAGCACTAATAAATAAATATTGTTCGACAAAAGTTAAAAAATTAACTTTTTCCAGCTATAACCTCATATAATTTTTGAAAATATTAATTTATTATATTTAAAGTAGAAGGTTCCACAGACAGAGTAAATATGTAAATTTATATTATACCGATTTTAGATAATATATAATTTTCAATACAAAGCAAAAATGTTTGCATTTCTTTTTTGTTTAAAGAAATTCAAAATACTTTATGAGTGTGTAGGCGTTGTAGAACAACACATTTTCCTGAAATATTCTGTAATAGTTTAAAGTGGGTACAGTGAGATGGATGGCGTAATATCTGCATTGAATATTCGGGTTGCAGGAAGCACCGTCGAGGCGATGAAAAGCCTCAGCAAGGAGATAGGGCGACGAACAGGGAACCGGAACAGAGGTATAGCTGACGCCTCCGCCACCACCGCTGACGTGTTTATTGTGGCTCGATCAGATAGGCCTCCGTGTTGTTCGTTGACACGTGCAGAATGGCCGACATCCCCTGCTAACCTGTTACGCTCCGCCACTAGGTCTTCTATACTGATACGCATCTGACACAACCAGAACGATAAATTTCACAAATAATTGACTCTTCCATCTTATTTTTGGTATTTTGTTTTTCGAGTCGAAGCCGAGCAGCTGGAATATAATGTATTCTGTGTTTAATATTTCCGGCATCTCTTGTAATCCAGCATTACATTTCGAGATAAATACCCCCGAAAACGTAACGATTCCGTAAAATTAAAGCGATTTCCCTTTTGAAAAGACTAAAGCGCTCTAATAATTCATCTCTCTTAGATTATTGTTAGTGTCGTGTCGGAAATGGTTGTGATGTCGTATCGGCCATTATTTATCACACAATTTGAAAATAGGTGCGAGGGTTGTGATGATGAGAAGAAGGTCGGCAGGTGGTGGTAACAGGGACCTACAAGGGTTCCCACACAGTTAATCTAATCTAATTTTATTATGAGGTAATATCGCGAGCTTTGCAGAAAGCTGCAAGGAACGTTGCTTGGGCACGACATCTTCACATAATATGCTCCTGTCTGCAGCCGTGTCGTACGCCGATAACATATACAATCACATCACGCTAATTTAGGGCTATAGGATCTTTTATCAATAACACAAATCGACTAAATACGTACTATATTCGTAGTATATATATTCGTAGATGTGAACTAAAGAATAAACTTTTTTTTTTAAATTTTTGCGTCAATTAGATTCAGGGATTGCTACTACTAACTACTAATTTGTTTTTATAATTTACCTGTAACAACTAAATTATACTTAAAAAACATTTAAAACAGAAGAAATAGAACACAGCTATTGGCTTGTTCTCAACACAGCTGCCATGTACAAAATTACCCAACCAAAAATCTACATACTTTGACAGTTTTACGAACTAATTGTAACAGGATGTAGATTGACTTATAATTAAGTAATTTTTTGTAACATCTGTTTGTCACGGATAAGATTTTTTTGACTACGCGTGCCTCTATTTAGCTATTGGGTTTCTATTGTTACTTCCAAATTTCTAATTTTTCTAAATCTTAACATTACGAAAGCTTATTTTATATCTTGGATTTTTTTACTGTAATTTGAACTCTCGTTGCTCTTACAGTAATGTCTTCTCTGTTTTACTTATTTTTTTTATTTTATGGTTTTTAAGTTAATTGTTTCACCTAGTAAGAACTCACTGACTGAGAAAAAAATAACCGTAAACTAGCGAAATTAGCAATTTTTTTCTGAAAGTGTCAGCAAAGTGAAAAGATAGTTCGTAAAATAAATCAAAGTAGTTTGTGAAGTAATAGTTTTACTGATTTATATGTCAAAATCAAAATCGTTAATAATGTAGATAAATGAGTGACAAAAGCGGTTGTAATTTAGTTGTATTGTTGACTGTATACCGGAACATTTTTTTAACTTTGAATATAAGTAGTTCCTATGTTTATTTAAAATAGCAGATCAACTGTATTAAAAGCTTAAATTACTAAATTAAAAGTGTATTAAAAGATTGCTGTGCAACCAGGTATACTTGCTTACCGCAAACTGTCAAAAAAACAAAATAACAAGTGACAAGTGCAGATTTGATGATGACTAAGCAAAACACGTTAATTTTTGAGAAATTCACCATCAAGTAAAAATAAAGCTTCACTTAAAAGTACTATTTTATAAATAATTTTTTTGTTATTTTTTTAATTTTTTTTGCAAAAATTTGTTTTTTTTTTGTTTTGTCTTCATTACTTAGTTGCTGATGATTTGTAAATTTGTATGCTTAGTAATTAAATTTCTTTAAAACTCTTAAGATTGAAGAACGAGATATATTAAAGTAGTCGCTTGTCACCTTAGCGAAGACGAAAAAAATGTTAAATTTGTTTTTTTCTGTTAAGACATAGCTAGTTCTATTTCTTTTGTTGTGTCGCACTCAGTGCATCCCTGTGAATTAAATTTCGAAATAATCTTATAGTCCTGATCGATGGAACTGGTCTATCGAAGTAAAAAAACCGGCAATTGGTTTTTATTGTTTTATTCTCATTAGGTTTTACTAAAGTGTTTATTTAATAGTACAAATATTTAAACAAAATGTTATCAATTATTTTATGTTGCTCAAGAAGTAGATTAATCATAATTCTGATTTTAAAATCATTGATGACAACCACATTTTTTGCACAGTTTGTAAATCTAATATATATTTAAGAACCAAAATGTAAAATAATAAATTTTAATTTGTAAGTAAAATGACTTGTTTGAATATTTTCTTTATCAGAAAATAGATCTTCAAAAAGTTTGAGCATATTTTTGGTTTTTGTGCTTTTTTAGCTTTAATTTTGTTTAAATAATATATTATTTTAGCACATAGTTTTAGATGTTTTTATGCTAAAAAGTATTAACTCTATTTGACCTATTGGGATAAGCTGATGAAACGATTTTCTGACTAGTGCATAAGAGTAGAAATTCTCTTAAAAGTTAAAACTATGGATTTTATAAATGCAGTAGGTACATAATATCTAAGAGTACCAATACTTTTGGATAACCATGACATCTGTTAGCTGGTTGTAAGCTGGCGAAATGTTAGTTATCTGGTATACCTTATCGAACGGCGTCTGATATTTGAACAAACAGCGACAAGAGTGATCAGAAAAGGTGAACTAGGAGAAAGTGTATATCCCGGTTTATAAGTAGGATAAAAGAAGAAAGTATCGTCTTGGCACCGGCCCGAGGTTAAAAATGAGCCCGATTAAGGCCTCCGGGGTAAACTTACATTCTCGCATGCACATATATCTATCTTCACCCCTCATGACGCAACCGACCGTTTATCGCTCACCTGAAAAACAACCGACCTATGCAACAAGATTTGACAGATTTTAAAGAAATTCCAAGTTTAGTCTCTCTTTGTTGGGTTTAAAGGTGATTTAACAAATGTTACCAACATCGAGTTGTTAGGATAATTTCTTTTTTTAAGTTTTATAAGCGATTTTGCAGTAAATAATTAGTAGTAAACTATCAAAACTAAACAATAATTTTGATTTGAACAATAAATCACTTGTGAAAGTTACTCCATTAGCTAAAAGCAGTAGAGACATTTGTTTCTAGTAATAAGTGTAAAATCATTCTTATCTGTCTGTATAAAGACTGACAACTACATGTTTAAGACGTATTTTTCAATTTACTGCTAAAGTAATCTATATTTATGTACTGTACAAAATGATACCAAACCAATATTTAAATGCTATAAAAAAGAATTTATAATTTACAAAAAAACGTTTTTGAAAATACGTTTTTATTTGTACAAAATAATTATTAATTATTAAATAATTATTATCTGAAGTACATCCAATACATAAGTTACTAAACAATATGTATTATTTTAATACCCACAATTTAGAATAAACAATAAATTGATTTCTAATAATAATTAACTGTTGTAAATAAATATGTTGTGGTATAACGCAATTATTAATTTTTAAATAACTCAATAATGCATAATTTATAATCAATTAATAAAAAATTTCGATATGTGGTTTAAATATTGGGAATCGTTTAATCCATTATGAGGATACCCTTTGAATACATTATTTGAAATAATCTTTTTACCATCATTTTAAAATTAAACTACCCGATTTAAATGTGCATTTATAGATACACGTATGTGTACAAGATTGTGGTTTCGTGTAAAAAAAATACTGCAATTTTGTAGTACAAAATAAGAAAAATTTTAACGCTTACTACATCAGCATTAAAAATTATAAAAAGTTAGTCAAACAGAAAGTTGTGTAATAACAAGGCAATTACAAAAACAAAATAGTTTTTATATTTTTTGCAATATTCTTTACATAGAGATAAGGTTTTTAATTTTTAATAGATACATAATTGAATATTATTTAACAAAACATTGCATTTAAAAAATTTTTTGAAAAACTTGCTTTTTTGTTTGTCGATCTGTATGTGTAGAAGAAGCCTGCAAATGAAATTTGAGTCAGTTTCAGTTATACTAATAAACTGAAATTTTGTACACGTACAAGTATGTAGATGTTATTACAAACAATTTGAAATTACAATAAAAGAAAACAAAATCAAATAAATAGCTCCAGAAAATACTAGAATGATATTGCGCGGGAAGATATTACGCACTGAGAGAGAAAATTCACTGAAATATTAAGAATCACGCTCATAAACCGATCGAGAAGAATTAGTCATCGTTTCTAATTAAGTCAATAAAAGTTACGAAACATTTGGCATATTCTAGAAAGACGTTTTATTTTATAAGAAAAGAGTGATTGACTGGTAGTCAGTCAGTTAGTTAATGAAAACCAGACAAGTAAGTAAAGTGAGCGACATTATTGTAATGTGAATATCAAGTTGTTTATTTATTGTTGTTAAACGTATTAGTGTATTTAGTGAAAATAAATTATTTGTCATTAATCTAACTCTTAATAAGCACTTACGTTGCAATATGATGACACTGCAGTAATATTAGTGGCTGCCGGTGATTTTTTAAAACTTCGTATTTTGAAAATGGAGCATGAAATCCAATTTTTGTTATAAAGGGTTACTGTTGAAACCAAACTAAAAGTTACTGCTAAAAAAAATTGATTAAAATTTGCCAGATTTGATTTTAAAAGACAGTGTGCCTCACTTGGTTATTTCCGAAACGGCTTATATTAGGCTAATGCCAATTTTTTTCAGTATTATGATATAAATTGTTGACCAATTTATTTTAGTTTCGTTTACAATTTTAAATTTAGGGAAAAGATATGAGGTAATAAATTTATAAAGAATATTTTTTTAAAATAAGACTGGCCAGAAATTTGTCTCATAATGCTAAAAAAAATCGGCATGTTTTTAACTTAAGCCGTTACAAAAATAATTAGGTGGAGTACACCATTTTCAAAAATCAAATTTTGCACATTTCGATCAATTTTTTTTTTTTAGCAGTACACCTTATAGTTTGGTCTCAATAGTAACCTTTTATAACACAGTTTGTGTCCCATGCTCCATTTTCAAAATACAGAGTTTTAAATAATCACCGGCTGTCACTGAATACTAACCTGAGATAGAAATGTAACTGAATCAGAGCAAGCCGTGGAAGTGGGTATTAACAATAGACGCATCATTACAGTTACGTTAGCACAACCTGCTCTAACTCACAGCCTGTTCAATTTCATTTTATTTGATTTAATTAATATTTTATTTGATTTTATTAAAAAAATAGAAAATTAAATATCTGATAAGTATTTTTAGTCTTAAATTACAATAAAATTACATCAAAAAATATTTAAAAAAGGGTTTTTATTACAAAAGTGTAGCTACTAAAAAGTAGAATATAAGGTTTTAAAAATTTTTTTTTATCGCATATAAAAAAATATCGCAAAAACAAATTAAAATTTCTCTTTTAAATATACTAGAATTTTTAAATTTATTAATAGAAAAATTAAAAGTTTTGGGAAAAGTTTCATCATATTTACCAATCACTCTCAAAAAAATATATTTAATAGCATTTTAAATAAAAATTTTTAATAAATTAAAAAATATTTTTAATTTTTAATATCTTAGTTGCTGTTCAATAATATTGCGTATGTCAGCTTGTGTCTTGAGGTTCCAAGTCACTCAAAATTTTAACTAACTCGCAACTTCTTGGTTCTGGGGCTAACAGGTTTTTTTTTCGTAACTTCTAGCGTAAATCACTATCACGTGTTTAATTGAAAAATTCGTCAAGTTACTTTTAAATCTACTAAATGCTTTTAAAGCATTTTTAATATTAACTGCACTAAATAAACTGCTTTTTTTGTTATCATCTAACAAAAGTTGTTTTGACCCTAACTCAAATTACACGAAGATATACTACAACTCTTAGAAAAAACTGTTTAACTGGTTCTAATTTGCAATTGACAAAAACTCTAACCTCAAAGATAATAATTACAGCAAACATTGCTGACAAATCTCACACTTGACACTTCTCAAAGTAATTAGGTTAAGTTATTATTATATCTTCTTTAAACGCTTGAAACCCGTGTCTTTATTTTCTCAAGCTTCATGTTCGACTGCAAAAAGTTAGGTATGAGCCCTTGAGATCTAATATACTGTTAAAATTATATTATTGCGTTATACGTTAATATAAACAATAACCATTTTTTATTAGTTTACTGATTTGCTGAAGTTGTTTTTTTGTTACCTTAATTTTTGTAATTAAGTTTAATTTTTGTGTTATTTTGTTTTTAAACATTTATTTTCTGAACGTGTGCCTGAAGTATTTGATTACAATAAGTGGTGTTAGGAGTTATGGCGGGATACAGGTACATAATGTATGACGCGGCCATAATCCGTACGTAGAGTCCTCCAGAGGCTCCTAAATTATAATAGCGTGGCAGCGAACAGTCCGCCACATATTTCCGACTTTGCCGCAACTATATCAATTTAAGATCGACATCTCGGACCATCACCACCACTCCATTCAACAGTTATTATTTCACCACTAAACCATTGACATTTCTTTATATAATAATTATATTAATATTCTAATAAAAAAAATTAATTTTTTACTTTTTTACAAAAGACATAATCTTTTGTTTAAATGTTGAATATTTGTGAAAATAAAAATATTTTTGTTTCTTTGTTGGTAGAAGATCGTGTCGTGAGTTCGCCCCCAGCCAAAGTCGGGTGCATTATTTATGATAAGATGGTCCGGACGCCAATGTCGCACGGCACTCGTATAAAACAATTTGCCATGCTCATTTTTATCAATAATACAGTCCCTTGTTTCTTGCTGGTGGTGGCTGGTGTTTCGTTCATCTTTCGTTTTTCGGATGGATGCAGGGATGCCAACCAGCGGTCCGGCTAAAACGCTGTCTGCATTTCAACTATCTTATAAATATCGCATATGCAACGTGACTTCACCTTGATATGTTGCCACTGCATCACCAGGGACCGGAAACTTGATGATTGTCTTCAACAACACACTCAAAAAACTAATAGCTGACTTTTTCGAACTAGAATTTCAGTAGGAAACAGACAATGTAATCATGAGAAAGCAGTCTTGCATTGAATATTAATTGCACCACGTAAAGATGCAAAAGAGAAAACAACTAATTATAATAAATTATATTTATAAAAATTTAACAATAATTACAAGTAATTCCAACAATTTTTGAAAATTTTATTTGAATAAATTTTTCTACACACAAAAAAAATATATGCACAAATGGTGGATGCGCCGGGATAAATAATTTAAGAAATTTTATTATTGCAAGTTTTCAAATTTTTCAAAAACGGTTTTTATATTTTTATGTTACTTTTTAGATTATATACAAGTTTAAATAATTACTTTTGTACTAAATAAATTAATTTATTGCTTTAAATTTATGGAAAATTCTCTTAGGTCGAGATGTTAAAGCCTGTTACCTCACACCACGAGCATAATATTATTGGCTTGTCATTTTTGACAATTAAATAATTTTTGACTCTATTAAAATAGTATATTAAAAAACGCGTTTCGAAATGTCAACTTTGTGGTACAAAATCAAGTTTATAAAACCAGCGCAAAGCGCGAGTTTTTATAAAAAATGAGTGCCTCAATGACTTCAGAAACAAGTTCTTTATGCTATTTTTTTTACTTTGCAAGTTTTACGTGATTTTTAAGTAAAGATGTTAGTTATTTATTGTTTAAAGACTTTTGTATTAATGCGAGATAGTTAGTAATAAATATCATAAAAGTGTCAAATGTTTTTTGAAGTGTTTTCAAATTTGTCTAAAATTTGTTTTTTTTATTTACCGTATCGGTTATTAATTAAGTATTTTAATAGACATGAACACAGTAATAAAAATCTCTAAAAACATTGTAACATTATTCTTAAATTACCAAATTAATTGCGATTCTCAGCGATTTCTATTATTGTTATTTCAGACTAAGTAGTGCTGTATACTCATCTAGAAAATAACTTGTAAATTATCAAACGCTATGGGAGTTATAAATTGTCAAAAAAGTGGCTAAAAACTGATTCATTTTAAAGTTGTTTAACCTCAAAAAGAAAGTTAAAGTTACCTCATTGTAACCTCCGCTTGTCTATTTTAGTTTCGAACGTTTTATAGGTTAGTTGCGACACACACACAAAAACATTTTGGTGAAGAATACTAGTTATCAAGTGCAACAAAATTTATTTGAATAAAATTATTATTTTATTCTCAACGCTGACATAGACGCTGAAATCTCACAAATGACGTTTCATTCCAGCGAAAGCTTGTTACCAACCCCAAAAAAGTAAATTGCACTAGTACATTACGCACGCAATGTAGGTGCTGAATTGGCTAATACGACACCTAAATTGGTATCTGTTACAGACGCAAAGTTAAAAAAATAATTTTGTTTATATTTGTGGCTAAAATGTATTTAATCTACCAACAAATTTGTTAGAGACAAAAGTTGATCACAATACATTAAAATATTTAAGCTATTTATTACTTCTTTAGCACTAAAAAAAATGTGTGGCAGATCAAATCAAAATTTTGTAGTTTTACTGCTTTATTTATTAAATAAATTGTTAGAGAAAAAAGCAAAATACGATCACTGTACAACTTCGTAATATTTTTATAGCACTGCTAAAAAAATTATAAAAAGACAAAATAGAATTTAAAAAAAAATGCAAATTGACGCATTATGTCACCTAATTTTAGACAATTTCGTTGTACTAAGTGTGAGTATCTCTAGAAACTTTACTAAATATGCTCTTACCTTTAACTTCTAAAGGTTTATTAAAACTTTTAATTTTATTTATTTATGTAGAGAAGAGAGAATAGAATGATTAAGGTGTCAGTAGATAAACAACATTATTTTTATAATTCTGAGTTTTTAATACTCGGTTTAGTGAATGTTTAAAGATAGAGCAAATTTAAAAAAATAAATAAAAATTATAACAAACATAAATGATTGCTACCATTGTTATGAACCTTGATGTAAACATTAAAGAACAAACAAATAACAATATAAAACAATATAAAAATAAAAACCTTTTTAGTTAGTGCTCTTGTAATAAACTTTTGCGTCAATGCTTTTTCTATCAAACATTCTTGCTACTATAGTTTCCAATTGTTTTTATCATTCAAGTAGTAGCGGTCGGCAATTTATTAAAATTCTGTATTTTAAAAATAGATTGTAAGACTCAAATTTTGTTAAGAAAGGTTACTATTAAGACCAAAACTAAGGGCTACTGCTGGAAAAAAAATGAGCAAAATTTGCAAAATTTTTCATATCTTTTCCTTAAATCAATTTGTATCTCAATGCGGAAAAAAATTGACACTGGCCTAACATAAGCCGTTTAAGAAATAACTAGGTAGGGCACACTATTTTTAAAAACCAAATTTTGCAAATTTTGATAAAATTCTTTTTAGCAGCAGCCCTCAGTTTGGTTTCAATCGTTAACATTTTATAGCAGAATTTGCGTTTAGTGCTCTATTTTTAAAATTTAGAGTTTCTACTACTGCAATAAATCTTTAGAGGAGAAAAAATTAATACTAACACTATCTTAACAAACCTTTAAAAGTTATATAAAAAATATTATTTAAAAGTAACGATTCTTGGTGTAAAGATTAGAGAAGAAATTTGTGACATTTGTTATTTGAAAACATGTATATGTAAGCTCTGTTTGTGGACATGGTTTAGAAAAGTTTTGTTTAATGTCAATATTCTTATACAATTTAGGATTCTAATTCGAATAAGATCCTAAGATCCACAGATTTTGAGTCCGTAAACCAGCTGCTTTTGGTTATTAATATTTTTAATATTAACTTTGATTTATTTTTTTCACCCAATACTTGTTACAAATTCTTTGATATTAGCAAGTGTGATATGCAGTTTCAAAAAAACACTTCTTAAAGTGTGAAAAACACTATTTTTTGAAATCGTCAGTAAAATAGATTTAACAATAAGTAAAGTAGTAATTTTGCTGACCTATATAGAAAAATTAAAATTTTTCAATATATAGGTCGTCACAAATAACTATTTTTGCACATCCGAGACTAAAGTTAATACCTTATTCTCTACTAAGAAGAATTGAAGTGCTATTTTTAGTCCCTAGAAACATAAAATAACATTTAAAACCTTTGAAATATAAAATATAAAAAATGTTTTATTATTTTAAATACGCATTACATAAAAGATGCACAGCTGAATGAAAATAAATTAAAAGAACAAGAATCGTCAAAAATAATAAATTATTTATTTGTATTATGATTTTATTTATTTATAAACTTTAGTCACGAAAGTGCAAAAAATAGCGTATAAACCTCAAGACTAAAATACCTCTCTCGAGTGACTAGAGCACACAGGTCTTTCAAACTCTCAAACTTCAAACTTCCGGTATTAAACGATGTACTTTAGTCCTTTGATATATAATATACTATTATTTTCTTTATTTCTATAGAGTCATTATTCGCGAATGAGATGACCGGTGAGGCCGCCACTGTCGCATTAAACACATGTTTTAAAAGAGAGTCATTCATTCTCAAATTTACTACTTTCTTACATGATTATTTATTCTCCTTTATGCTTTTGTGTTTAGTAATAATAAAAAGGAAGTAAGAATAATATTGAATACTCAATTTTATGTGTTTTGACCAGTTGTGCTATCGTAATGTGCAAAAAATAAACTAAAACAAGTTGAAGGTTAATACTTTGTTCATGTTTTAAATACGATTTTTGTAACAATTATTTGAAATATAGTGAATGAGAGTTATGTCTGTGCTTCTAAATTTGTTTTTCTGTAACTTGTGATAAAAATTTGTGATTTTACGGCGATTTATAGTCACTTTTGTCAGTTTTTCACTTGTTTGGAAAGCGATTATTGTGATTAAAAATGATTTATTAACAAATTCTAAAGGTTTTATCTAGAATGTCTTTAAGACAACACTGTAATGTGTCTGTGGTTTATTCTAATTCACAGTTTTTCTATAATCAAAAGCTGTTATAATAATTTTGGAGCTTCGTCATAATGAAGATTTTGACAACATTTCAGAGCAGCTAAAAAGGATTAAATACAAGGGCAAATACCACAATAATTGAATTTATATCAAGGTAAGCACTTGATTTTATATTAACAACTAATGTTTTATTAAATCAATCATAAAGAAAATCATAAAATAACATAAACAACACGGATAGTGTTAACAAGGAGGAATCATTTAAAAATTGATCAAACTCTAAGATTCTTATTACAGGTAAGAAAAAATAATATTTGGAACCTAAAATATAACTTTTTTTCACTGTTTTTCAAACAAACTTTAAAAAGAAACGTATGCAAAATTTAATTACGATATTAATATTCTAGTAGGTTGAGGTTAGTTTCAGTTCGTTTTATTATTCAACGGTTGAGTAGCTGGTCAAATGCTCGTAACATATTTTTTAACAATCATCTTACTTCGTTTTTATTATAATAAAACCATCAAAATCCTCAAATAAAGTCACAAATTAAACGTTTTTTCAGTAAGCGATCGCATGAATTCAGTTAACGACTCCCTTTGGTTAGTTCGTATTTGTACCGCGTAGTGGCGTTTAGTCTATCTCAGTCGCCTATAGGGTCGTTTTTAGCTGCTAGCATCTCATTTTGACATTTACTACCTTTGATGTATTAAGAATTACTTCTTAATGTAATGTTATTAAAACATTAAAGAACAGCAACAGCAAGCTACTATACTAGAGTAGTTAAATTACCACAACACTGTTGAGCCTAGCTTTATTCTGGCACGTTCATTATAATTGGAATATGGAACACTGGGACCGTACCCTGTTTACTAATGAAAGTTGCATTCACCTTACTAACAAAGATAAGACTTTGAATATTTGGTGGCAAAATATTTTTACCACTAGTTTATTTAATTTGAGTTTTCTGGAATTTAACCTAGCATTTTTTCTCTTTGAGTAATTGTATTTAGAACATGCCTCTAAATTCACTCTTTCCGTCTGCTAAATCGTTGCTAATTTCGTTCCTTTTGTAGCAGACTAGGTAAATAAGTAAAAATAAAACCTGTACAATTTTCGAATTACTCTCTCAACTCGCGCATTTTTTCACTTTGTGGCTTTTTCTACGTTTGAGAATGTTAAAATAATTACAAAGCCACTAACATTTTATTTTCCGTAGCTGAACGAGCACAACTATGTTCATCTATCTACGTATGTAGTGAGGCTTCTTTTACTCATTTATTTTTATTACCCAAGCATTTCTCAACTGTTATTAAAACGTTATTTTCACAAATGAATTAACTTATCGGTCGACTAAAACTACCACAAGAAAATAATAATTGCGCTAGCAACCGCTGACTACTTAAATTAATGAGAATACTTCTCTCTCCGAGTAAATCTGTGTTATATCTGAATTGTTCCCGTTGTATTTTTGTTGATTGCCGCTGGATGGAACCGTCTAATAAAAGTCAAAGCATAAAAGGAGTCCAATTATGCCACTGGGTAGCTCATTTCAACCTAAACAATAGGCATACAGCACTCGAGTGGTTTCTGCCAGTGACTGGCCACATAATATTTCTTTTATGTGCTCAAAATCAATTTCAACCAAAACTCATCAAATAATAATAAATCAAACATTTTATAGCTATTTTTTTGTCTCATTTTTTATTTAACTTCTGCATAAAATTTGTAAAAGTAACATTATAAATGCTTGCGAATTTTTAATGAACTTTGAGGAAGTAGATGAAAGAAATGAAAATGTAAGTCTATAAAATTTATTAAACAAAAAAAGTATTAAAGAAGGTTCACCTTAATCTTGTTCAGATTACGTGGGGTGGATTTGCTTTACTTAAAATTTATTTATATTTAAGTACATTTTGTTTTAAAGTTCTGCGGTTTTTAATCTTGCGGATTGTCAATCAACATAATGAAATTAAAAAAAAATCGCCAAACCTATGGCATAAAATCTAGCAATTAGTAGTCTTACGGGCTAATTTCAAGTTAAGATAATATCAGTAGTATCTTTAGTTGTATGGAAAATTAAAGAATTTGAAATTGTGATTAGTTGTTGTTATAGAAAAGTATTAAAACTTGAGGTACTACCGATCTCATTTTAAAATTAGCTCATTAATGTAAATATATTAAAAAAGTAGATTACATACTATATCTGAAGTAGAGCATTGACGTCGCTCACTGCTAAATTAAGTCCGCACATTTTCGTGCTGTAACAGTGACTAACAACAACTAAACTCACAAATATTACCATTTTTGTTGACTTGTGAGTTAATTTCAAGTTAAGATAATACCGGTAGTATCTTCGTTTTCATGAAAAATTAAAAGAATTTGCGGTTAAGATTAGTTGTTGCTACAGAAAAGTAATAAAATTTGCAATACTACCGGTAGTATCTCAACTTAAAATTTGTCCATTAGATTTTTTTGTGTAGTTAGTAATTAGATTATTATGTAGATATGCAACAAGCGCTAAAATAAAGTGTATTTGAGTTTACTGGGCGCACCTTGCTTGATCAAAAAAAAAAAAAAAAAAATAATAGACCAGTACTTGCTCTGATTGCTTTTAAGTATATTTGCACAATGAATGAGGCGATAGTATTTTTATTACAAGATCGAAATAACACTAAAGTCATAAATTATTTCAACAATTTTATCAAAACCAGGTACAAGTTTTGGATTAGGAATTTATCACTTGGAGTTGGTAGCAATGGTTTACATAAAACTATTTTGCAAATTACAACCGTTTACAAAATAACTAATAGAAAGTAATTTTTTCGTCAGTAATAGTAGAAAAACAAAACGTCAACTGAATGTAAATTAGCAATCCTAACATCATTTTTTTATTTTTTTATCGTAAATATTGTAACGATTTTTTAAATTTTAGATTCTTGTAATTTAAAAAGTTAGAACTGCAACAAATAATTTGTTGATAATAACACAATTCATAAATAAATACCTCAATCACACAGTATATCGCTCACAAATATTGCTCAATATTTACCGCTTTGTTGAACCGCTAAACTTTCTATTCAACTTCAACTAAGTCGTCATCGCTCTCTTACTTGCTTATATGCTGCTAGCAGTACATGTAGTCTCGTATATTCTTTATTTATCTAGAACAATGTGTAAGCATTTTTTAAGCCAGTCAATGGTCGTTACTAATATATTTCAAAATCGTGCTATAAAGTGAGTCATGGCGGCGACGTCATATTTCCGGAAACTTGTCGAATAATTTGGCAGTAGATCCCACTTAAGTTCTAAAACTCGCTTCATAAAATACTATTGTATAACTTTTCAAATAAGCTGTACTAATGAAATTAAGGCAATGTTACGTCTTTAAAAAGGAGTCACTGTACGTTTTATTAATTGTGAAAAAATAATAAATAGTTATTTACACGACAAGTGCAGAAACATATATTTTGCATATGAGTGCGACAGTTTTTATAAAAGTGCGCTTTGCCTACGAGTGAAGAATGTCACACAAATAAAGCAAAACTGTTTCTGCACGTGTCTCTTGTATATTATTTTTGCACGGATTCTCTACAAAGCGAAAAAATTTTAAATTTATCTTTAATTTGTTTAATTAGATTTTTTTCAAGTTACTACTCTCAACATTTAAAATTTAGTTCTTACACAATTTCTCACAGGTGGCGCTGCTTAAACTTAAACTTTAAATGCAATATTGTGAATGTATTTCTGTTGTTTCATCTGAATATGAGTGGTAAAATGCATTGTTTTATTACAAACTTAGGCTCTGATACGATAATCTAATTTTAAATGGTTTTTTAAATAAGAAAAATCTCTGTGCCGTTTGCAGGCACTAGTGCGGTAAAAACTGAAAATGATTGTAAAATTAACGGACCCAATTGTTCGTTCAGTGCGTAATTACTTGATTTTTAGTCGAGTAGTGCAAAAAATATATTTTACATTAAAGTATACAGTATGGTTTTCAAATAAAAAAAATTATGACAATTATTTTTGCAATGATTTTTCGTTTTTGTAAGAAGACATCCAATTTGCCTTAGCCACAAGAGTCGATGTCGAAGGAAAGCTGGTAGTTTACGTGCAGACCCCTGAGCCCTATCGCGCTACAGGTACTAAAATATTGATGCCGTATGTTATATATGCAACATCGGTACGGGTTATAAAACTGGCTGCTATTGGCCATATCTTAGCATTACGCCCCAGCCGCAAGTCTCTTTGCCGCACGGCACGCGCTTCATCCATCCACCGGGAAAAACAATTTCTTCCCTGGCTATCCCATCTTTTGCCCTTTGTAACCTAACCCAACAAAACGTATTATCTAATGGGAAAACCACAAACCCACAAATCTATACCTAAATACATTTTTAAGCGGAACGTGTTGCAGGTGAACTTCCTCCTTTCTCAATTAATCTTGTAATTTAAGTGAGATTGGTAATAACGGAAAGTTATAAATTTATAAAATTTATTTAGAATGCGTGTCAGAAGACGACTGTGTGTGCAGTTATTGGATGGAAGCCGGTAGCGGCAGGTTCTGTAAGTTAAGAGGGTGGCGTAATTAAATATCGCTTAATTTAGATCAATTTATGTACCCCAATTGTTTCGGAAACCGAAGGAAAGGACCATTTAAAGGCGGATAATCGGCGGAATAAGAGATGGGGGCGTGTATTTATGCACCTGTCCAAAGAAATGCACCGCTTCATTAAAACTAGCACGCGATACCAATTTAATTTCAGTATTCCCTTCTTCGTTAAGTTGTATTAAGAAAAGTAATCTTGTTATTTATAATACGGTACTAATAATTTAATAATTTATGTTTTCATTTTAAATAATTAGTTATTAGTCAACAATATTAAATAAAAATTATTGTTAAGTTATGTTTAGACAAATTCAGTAATCAACAAAGTGCGTTTCACTCATAGAACCTACCAACATCTGAAGCTAGAGAAGTTAGCAACAATATTAAAAAAATTGGCTTAATTAGAAGTATGTAAAGCCTAAATGTTTTGTGTACGTAAAGTTTTAGTAAAATGCAGATACCTTATCCCTTTGGTACAGAAAATAATAGGGTTGGTAACAAGTTTTGCTTCAAATTCGTAATTAAAGCTTCAGTTTTGTAACAGCCGTAAGCGTCGACATTATCATATTTAGGTCACTTTCTAAAGTTTACTTAACCCTTTAGTCACCCAGAAGATGGGTATTAGGTGTAACTAAAAAAAATTTTAATTTGTTTGTTGTCTTTTTAAATTTTAACAAAAATTAATTAATTAGCAAAAATTTTAACTTGTCACAAATTATGATTTGTATAACTCTGGAGTAATCAATTACTGCCCCGATTTTGCTTTGAGAACGACTTTTCAGATATGACAAGTGAATATAAATAATATTTTCTCTCTAAATGTATCTAAAATTAAATTTAAAATTTTACTAAAAAAATGTTAATTAGTTTTAATTAAAAATATTAAGAAACCAATACATAAATTGTAATTAATATGTGGAAGCAAAACTTTTTTTAACCACAGATAAATGTGTTACTAAGAAAACAGGTAAAAAACTAAATAAATCTGCAGTGACATGACATTTACAAATATAATTATAGATTTTAAAAATATTATTAGCATTTTAATCATAGATATTTCAATATTGTAGGAAAAATTGTATCGACATAAACATTGGATTTTTGGTTTCTTAGATTATCAAACTCGCTGCTAACGCAGCTTGTTGTGTTTACAAAATTCAGTTTTTTGACGTTTTATTTTTTACGCTCTAAGTCAAATAATACGTAGGTGTATTCAGTGCTTAATCTGGTACTGATCACTAAGCGGTACCAATGAAATTTGAAGTAGTTAGGAAAAGGTGAAAGTATGTATTCCAACTCTCATTCAAACTTAGCTAACGCAGTTTATGAACAAACCATCATCTCACGAATAAACCTTACTTTGATAACAGAAATAACTACCTGTGCACAAAAAGTTAGAAATATTAACAAATTTGTACAAAAGTTCTTTTACATTACTCTGTATTTTTTATTTTTTGATTGCAGCACAATTTTTATTTTTGATTGTAAAGAAAGTGGCAGTCTTAATCGCTTTTTTGTTATTAATAATGCTTTTAAATTTAAAGTTAAGATAATTGAATCAGTTTTGCTTTTGTCGTCGTTGTATATTCATTATTGCACACAATTTAGTGACTTTTGAGCACAACATGAAAAAACAAAAAATTTGGTCTAAAGCTGAAGGTTGCTGCTGAAGGCAACAAAGTTGCAAGCTCACCGTACTCAATCAGATATTGCTAACACCCTTAGAGTGAGTCAAAATGTGTAAGTCGGTTATGGAATCGATACCTGAAAACAGGATCTGTTCGACAAAGATCCAGAAAAGGAAGATCTCGGTCAACAATCCGAAATCAAGACCGTTATATATGCGTATTGGTAAGAAGAAACCCAGCAATTTCTGCATCTGCAGCAAGAAATGCTCTTCATGCTGCAAATGGACCAAGACTAAGCGTCCAAACTATTTGAAATTGATGTTCAGAATTTGGGTTGAGAAGCCATTTACTATATCAAAGTTTTTGATTATCACATAAAGACCATGCGGCACGTGTGAGGTGGACTGCCCAGTATTGTTTGCTGATGAATCTAGATTTGGTCTCAGAAATGACAGTAGACGTATTCGAGTATGAAGAATGGCTGGCGAACGGTATCGGCAACAATTTATCCGAGGAACCGTTCTATTCCAAGGGAGGTTAATTATGGTATAAGAAGGAATCTGTGTTGGAAGTTGCACTGACTTGTACATTTGCCATAGAGCAATGACCGACCACATATACGCGTTTGACATTATAAACAACATTCTTGTCAATTTTTGTCTTGTCAAGTGTTAAATGCACTTGATTTCTATGGAATTTAACAAATTGCTCTTCCTCCACGTTCACCGTATTTAAATCTAATGGAGCATGTTTGGGACCATTTTAAAAGAGCGTTACATTCGCATAGACGTCAACCCGAAAACGTGAGAGAGCTTGGGCAGCTTTTACCCATTGTGTGGTTGCAAGTTTCACAGGAACAAATTGATACTCTCATAAGGAGTATGCTTCATAGAATTCAAAAAGTTTTACGTGTTAAAAGTTAAAATACTCGCTATTGACATTTTTTTTTCGTTCATGCACCAGAAATTTATTATTTAGTTTTTTTTGTTTATGAACTTATTTTTTATGAAACCATCAAATTATGTTTTAGAATTAGTAAATAAAATATTTTGTTGTGTTATTTACTAATTTTTTTTATTTTTATACGAATTTTCTTAAAATCTCTAACTTTTTGTGCACAGTATACATGAGGGGTGCATTTTTTAATTTTTGTAACAGCAATACAACCTCGTAACTACAAAAATTTAAATTATTGTTGTTCTATTCATTAACAAATGTGTGTGTTGTTAACTTATTTGTTATTTTTTTAATTTAATAATTTGTTTATTTACAAAGTATATCATTTTATTTCTATTTTTAAGACTTGTATTTGTCATTTTCTACTCTGAGATAGGCAATCAAATTTCATTAAATTATAGATATTTTTTATATCTTGGCGTAATGCAATTTTTTATGGATCATTCGCGCCTGTTATAGTCCATTTTTATTTAATTGTTTAATTCGTTTTGTCGTTCGCATGGGAAATCAAACAGGCCGAATATTTGTTCGTTGCGAGCAATTTGTCCCTAATTATTTTTATTGGGCGTACGTTTTATAGTTGTCGAAGGAAATAAGTAGAGGGACTATTTATTGTTGACTTGGAGCTTGTCGTAAACGTTAATATCTTCTCAACCTCCCAAAACTGTTTTATGTCTCTTTATTTATTCACAAGATAACGTCACCCGAAATTAACTGAAGCAATATGGACGATTTCTTGATTTATTTCTTCGATTTTGAATGTTTGTGGTGACAGTGGTGGATATTGCATTTCTGGTAAACAACGAATATGAAATTTCGGTTCTGAACATGATAAGCCGAGAGGTGGAAGAGAGAGGGTTTGGAAGTTTGGTGATCGGTCGTGCGAGACGTCCGCGTCAAACACACCACTTACTGGTGCATACGCAAACGGTACATTAGTAAAATGTACCGAGGACGTGCCTTGAATTTGCAACAATCAAACTTCCACATGGAATAATCTTCCCTATAATCCCCGAATGTGAAATGCACCGCCATCATAAAAACTGGGGTGGTTTTAAAGCTGTGTTTCAGCAAAAATTGACTTTTTCACGATGCTTTCATGAAAATCACAATGATGAATTACAAATATAACAATGAGAAAAAAAGTATTTCAGACAGTGCAGTTAATGTAGTCAGAACAAATAAATTATTATACGTTGTAAACTAAATATACAATGAAAGATAAAAGTTTTGCTTATGTACACTAGATGCAATAGTCGAGAGTTACATTTTCACAACGTGAAAAAAAACTTTATTCTAAAATAAGTTTAAACAAAAAAGTTGTTATTTTTTACGTGTTCTACATTTTACGATCCCAATTTACAAAAAGGTAGTTGCACTTTTTATCTAATATCTCTGACTGTTCTGACATATTGTAATACCCTTGTCGAGTAGTCAAAGTAAAACAATGTGTATTTTATTTTATTTTGTTAAACAGTTATTTATGATATCAGTGTTAAAAGTAAGATTTTATTTTGGAAGTGGAGATAATTAAAAAATGGGCGTAGTGAGTTTTTTAACTCCACGGACAAAATAAAATAACTTCTAACACGTATATCATACACTATTTTTTCTACAATATAATCGAATGAACTTTAAACTCAATAAAAATAAAAAATCAAAAAATAATACCATGTTTATAAAAATAATAATCGCCATGTTTATAAACCAAAACTTTTGTAGCAACCAGTGCTATTGTTAGTTACAAAAAAAAAACGCAAAAATATTGACAGCACTTTCTGATAATATTATTAGTATCATGTGTTTTTTTAAATTTGACGTCAAAGTTGGCTGTGCATTGTCGTTTGTGAACAAACCAGAAAATGACATCTAACCTCACTTTTGTGATTAAAATTAAAACTGCTCTATTTACGGTTTATAATTACAATTTAATCGAAAAAAATTATAACAAATAATCGAAATGTCCACCACCTTCATCTAGGCACATTTGGATTCGTCGACACATTCCATTAGCAACGTTCATCAGCATGTTAGGATGTTCATTAATTTCATTAATTCTTCCAACAATTCGATGTCGTAACTCATGCAAGTTATGTATTGGCTGTTCGAAAATGGAGATTTTCAAATTATTCAAACCTTGACTTTTGCTACTTTGCAAATAATTACAAAAGTGAGGTTAGATCTTATTTAATGGTGCGATCACAAACGACAATGCACAGCCAACTTTGACGTCAAATTTAAAAAAACACATGATATAATGAATAATCTCGATAATGAGAGTAACGAATCCATCCCTGCTGAATCGAAGAAGCCGCCAGTCAAGCAACATTAGAATTATTGCCGACAAAATCAAAAGAACAGTACGAAATCGCTTATGAATGGTGCAACATTAAAAAGGTTCCTGGGAAATGTAACGAAAGTGTTTTACTGGCATATTTTGAGGAAAAATCCAAGATATGGAAATCGTCAACGCTGTGGGCTAATTATACCATAATAAAAGCTGTGTTAAAAATAAAGCAAGATGAAGATATAAGCAAACATTATAAACTTATTGCTTTTTTAAAACGAAAGGATTAACGATATCAAGCAAAAAAGGTAAAAGTTTAGACGAAGACGCATATCGACAAATTTTTCACAGAAGCACAAGACGAAAAGTATCTGATGAGAAAGTCGCAGCAAGAGTGGGTGTCTTCGGGGCGTGTCGCCAGGAGGAATTGTGTCAGATGACCATCGACAATATCGAAGATTTGGGCACTTCGGTTGTTGTGACTATACCAGATACCAAAACGAAAGTGCCTCAGACTTTCAGTGTTGTTGGTGAATTCTATTTAAACTTTTTTAGAAAGTATATGGCACTCCGGCCACCCAACGTTGACCGTAGACGACTTTTTTTTAAATATTTGAAGAATAAATGTGTGAAGAATTTTGTTGGAATTAACATGTTTGGTAAAATGCCTGCCGACATTGCAGAGTTCTTAAATCTACCAAATCATCAACTCTACACCGGACACTGTTTTTGTCGTTCGTCGGCGACATTGTTAGCAGATTCTGGTGGAAATCTTACTACCATCAAAACACATAGAGGATGGAAATCTTCGAAAGTAGCTGAAGGCTACATTGAAAATTTACTGGAACAGAAGTAGGAAATTGCGAGCCAAATACTTTCTACTGCTGCAACTACTAGCAAGACCATCAGTAACTACTACCAGTAGTATTTATAAGTGGCACAGGATTTCATGCAATAAAATTTTATAATTGCTTACCTAATGCTATAAAAAACATTCCGCTTAAACGGTTCAGGGCTAACTTAAAGAGATTTTGTGTAATAAAGCGTTCTATGATTTCGATGAGTTTTGTCAATATTTTAGTAATGTGTAATTATTTTATCTTAATGATTGTAAAGCAACTGCTAACATGAAAAAATTGTTATTTATGTATCCCAGTAATTCACGTGATACATAATCAATTTTATTTCCTACTAAACAAATCCAAAAAACAAATTTGCTGTTAGTTAAATACGCTTGGTTACTATGGATTTATTTATGAATTTTTAAAAATGATTGAGAACGTGAAAAATAGCTGAGAAAGCTCGTGCTGTATTAGTATCAAGAAAATCTGAAGTAGTGTACAAGAAAGAATACGACCGATTTCAAGAATGGCTAAAAAAGAACCACACTGGCAGCAGAAATGTAAATAAAATAATATAAAATAATAAAATAATTTTATAAATAATAAAATAATATTTCTGGCATATTTTTCAATATGGTATGTATATTTACTTATTTTTTTCCCATGTTTTAGTGCCCGTAACATCGGAAGGAATGTGCAAGAAAAAATATCAGAAATTTTAAGAATTGTTGAATAAAAGTAACACTGGAAGCAAGAATATAAACGAAACGATATTATTGGCGTTTAAAAATTGTTGTTTAATTGGTTATTAATCATTTCTTCTTTTCTCGTAATTTTAGTACACTAGATATGTATTTCTTTTCAATTAAAAAATTAGAGGGAGTTAAGAATTCATAATTGCCTCCTATAACTCCCATGGGAGTTATGAATGTTATAATGGTTACCGTAACAAAGATAATATTTGGCTATATTGATTAAGTAGGAAATAAACGTATTATTATTATTTCTGCAGAAGATAGATGTGTCACACATGTTGACAGTAAAACCATGTTAAGTATGATGGCTCCGCAGGAAATTACAACTTCAAATTGTTCTAATTTTACTATAAATGTTAATACTATAATAACTAGTTAAAATGTTGGTTTGTACTTATTTAAAATAAAATGTTCATGTGTTTGTTAAAACGTTTTATTAATTTTCAAAACAAAATTTAAATAAACTTTAACTTACTTTTAACAGGCGTGACAAAAAATGACACTTTTAACATCAAAAATGACAATTGAAAAGCTCACGTTTAACAGTTTTGTAGAAAAAAGCATTTTTGTCGCATTTCTACGGTTTTAACCATTTTTAGATCAGTACCTTTCAAAAAAACATAAACGTTTAAGAGTGCTTTTTAAGAAACAAACACGAAAAATTTACAAACGCCAGAAATAGGAGTACAGTTTTTTCAAAATCTGCGTAAATTGTGTTATAAAATTTTAAAGATTTGTGGGCTAATTAAGTTAAGATAGTACAAACAGTATCTTCGTTTCCATAAAAACATTTAAAAAAATTGTTACTACGGAAAAGTATTAAAATTTGCGATACTACTGGTAGTATCTTAACTTGAAATTACCTTATTAAATTATTATTAATTACTATAATTATATATAATTTAATTTATTATAAGTAATAAATTATATGTAATTAATATCGTCAATGTAACAATGATTCAAAACAATAATGTAAATGAAAAATGTTTTAAGTTTAACTTGATTCGTTTTAATTAATTTTAGATTAGACGTTTTTACCAATTTTACAAATTACAGTAATCCAAGAAATTAAACAAACTTTGACATCTAGAGTTTTTATCGAAGTTAAAAATTTTAGTATAGATCAGACGTGCAGACATAAGTGGCTCTCGCTTCCTTTAATTTAAAACATCTTTACCTTCTTTGTAATATGGTATAAATTTCGTCATTAAACTTCAGACACAAGCGAAGTAAGTGCATTTATCTATTTTGCCTCTCCAAAGAAATCTAAGTCTATAGCTTATTAGAATAAAATTTAATTTTTTTGGCTGATTTATAAATTTAAATTTAATTTTTTATATATATATATTTTGTTTGCTTAATATATTTTTAATTACAATTCTTCTAGCACTTCTGTTTGTTACATGACTTATTTTCTACTGATTTAATTTACAAAACAGCAATAATTAATTTTAAAACTAAATTCTTGGTAATTTTGTTTGCTTATTTAAAAATGTAAGTGTAATGTTATTTTTTTACTGTTTTATTATCTTGTTTCACTACATAACTGAGTTTTCTATTTTATTTTTGCCACCGTAATTTTTCCTCAGTCTTTTCAAAAAAAGCAAAGTAGAACTATCAAATATAACTTAAAATCATTATCAACAAGATTCAATAAAACATATTACAGTAGGCTGTAATTACCATAAAAAAAATGAGTATATGGTAGATCGAGAAGTCAATTTATAACTGTTCTCATTTTTGGTTACAACTTCTAAAATTGCACAAATAAAATATAATAAAAAGCGCCAATTTCTTCATATTTTTTTTATAAATAGCAGATAAAGCAATTTTTTATTATTGTTGTTTTTCATATCTAAATTGTATTAAAAATTATGTTTTTGGACCAGATTATAGAGATGAGTCTTGTTACAAAAAGGACAATTTACGCCTCAATACTCGCTAAAAATGTATATTTTAAAATTTTTAATAAAATTTTAAAGACAGTTTCTATCTATTTATAAACAATGGGAAACTTTTAAAATAGGTCTTTTTTCGGTGCCATTATCTAAGAGTTTTCTACAAATAATCGTACCATAAATCAAAGAAACATTTTGACAGAATAAAACAAAACTCTGACTTTTAACCCATTCTTTCATTTTATTTTTAAAACTAATTTGGCCCATTAAAATATTGGTTTTAATACTTTTAATTAGATGATATTTAAAAGTTTACATTTTATCTTAGGATTTTTTTAAGTCTGAAATACTTTCCTTTCGTAGTTTTAAAAAGTTTAGATACATATTAAAAATAGTACATTTTACCGAAAGACCTAAAAGTAAAAGTTTTTTGTAAAATTATAGTTTGTTTACTAGTTGTGTTAGCTGCATTTTTCAACTCACGGCTCAAGTAAAAGTGAGTACTGAGTAGGAGTTGGAGTGTTGGAGTTCATATTCCTACCTCTCCCTAACCACTTGAAATTTTATTGGTACTGCTAAGTGATCAATACCAGATTAAGCACTGTAAAACACCCACGACTTGACTTAAGACGCGGGAAGTAGAACGTCAAAGAACCTAATTTTTTAATTTAAAATTTCAATATTAATATTAAAAATTGATACAGCAATATTTTATTTAACAAGCTTGTTTCAGATGAAAAATTAAGGTTAGCATGTATTTTAAAAAATTGTTGTTGTAATCATCTTAATAATTTAAGTATATAAAAAATGGTGAATACGCTAATAAAGATATCATTCAAGCTTTGTATTTTTTTTTTAAATTTTATAGCTTAAATTTTATATATTGTTTTTTTTTTCTAGTTTTGTGTACATTTTTCGCTTTTTTTAATATATATTTTTCGCTTAATATATTTTGTTGTTAATCTTACCAGTATTAATTAGTTTTTGTGTTTTTAAAGTTATCAATTACATTTTTTTGTTCAGTATTTACTTTTTTCGTCGATATAATCATTATCATATTAGCAACTCTCACTTTCATATTTAACTAAATAATTATTTTTGTAATTAGTTAAAGTGTTCAAGTAAAAAACGTCCTAGATTACTATGGAATTTTGTTACTATATTTAATATATAGTAAATGTAGTAAAAATATGTTAGAACAAGACGGTATTGAAAAGGCAAGTCGTAACTCGAATGTTATGACTAAACATAACCTACAAATTTTTTCCGATTGTGCATCAAATTAAAGTTTTTGTCAGTAATTTTCAAGTATTTGTTTGGTTTACTGTTTCTCATAATTATAAATCAGTTGTTTTTATGACTACACATTTTTAATATCACTGAGATAATTTGGTTAGACTCATTGACCTCTCAAAGTCTGACAGTTCTTTCACTGGCTATTAAAGCAGCCGATCGTATTAACGACAAACTTCACAAAGTGCCTTTATTGCTACAGCACTCTAGAACGTTCTTTTACTTAAACATTTAATATTTATTTGTTAACGATTGCTTTAAGGATTGTTTGTTACCAAGTAAACAACCTCTTGACAAACACAATCTGTTGTCAGGATGTAAAGAGCTTCTTAACAGTCGACATGTTATAACAGCTTGTTTATGACTGACGAGAAAAAAAATTCTATGTAACATATATCATATTTTTATGTTTTTTGACAACATCCAGCTTTTTAGCTTTTTGTTGATAAAAAATTTTAATCTAAAATTAATAAATTATAAAAAAATTAAAGAGTAGGGTTTTTGCAATCTCGTCAACTTATTGGACTTGCTTTTTTACTTCCTGACTCGACTGTAAAGACTATTTTAATGGACTTATAGGTTCTGTATATAAAATACAGTTATAAAATTTATAGAATTGTATAAAAAGACATTGGGGTCGTTATTTTTTAATTGATTTTGTCTAATCCGATTAGCAG
Organism: Tribolium confusum; assembly: GCA_029207805.1. Taxonomy (NCBI): domain Eukaryota; kingdom Metazoa; phylum Arthropoda; class Insecta; order Coleoptera; family Tenebrionidae; genus Tribolium; species Tribolium confusum. The sequence goes on from JALGAY010000003.1 coordinate 19,123,894, forward strand.
CTTTTCTGGTGCTTTTCCGGCTTGGTTGTGATTCTTCCCCTTGCTTGCACTTTTTTCATTACGAAGGTCTGAGAATAGTGCACAGCTTTGGCCAGATGGCCGATAATCGATATAAGCAATGAATAACAATCAGGCCGTCGAACAAAAATAAATTTGTCAATCTAAAGTTTAATTGGGGCTAGGATGGGCTGACGCGTCAGATAGACAGGCAGGCGGTAAAGGAGCCGCAGGTGTCTCTTCAGAACCGAACAACCGCATGATAAATGGGACCCTCGGTGTCATCCTTGCGATGGTATGGTGGTGCGTCCTTACTTTCCGCCATCGGATCGTGGCTGCCGTCATTGATATTTATTATCCGTATAAATAACAATAACCGCTTTCTTATTCCGGTTCATTCGGAAATTTGCCTTGTGGAATTTTAAGGGGCTGACACTCCACAACTTGGATTATGACGGATGAGACTCGAGGGCGGCCACATCCGCCCACTACCTGTCGCGGTATCGAATATTTTATTGCAGACGTCCAACCGAGTATGTACTTCTTTTTTTATTGTAGATCGTATAAGTCTTATATCCGAACTGTAAAAAGCATATACCGCAGCAACGAAAACACGTAAAGGACAACCAAGGATCAAATTCAATTACAGCAGCCGACAGTCATTACTCCACTTGAATGATTTTTTTACTTTTTTGGGCTACAGGAAAATAACGTCTAACAGGTCTACTAAATTTGTGAAACGACAGATATAATAAAAAAGTGTCGTATAAATTAATAAACTTTCTACAAGTAAAATGGTTAACACTCGGTACAAAACTTGTAACATAGCAAATAAATTCTTTAAGTAAGTTTTATACAATAGTCGTAGTGTCTATTGAGCTCACTATCAAACACAACATCAAACCTAAAACAAAGTATTAGAAAAGAATATCATAGAAGATACAAAGATACAAAAAACTAAATGTTTTTGGAAGTATAGCACAATGAGAATAACATGCATAACTACATTAGCTGCAGCTGTCTGAATTTCTTCAGGCAGGTTATACACATCACAATTGATTCATTTATCAGTTGTACCACTTTAAAAAAAACGTTCGCACAAGGCTTATTTGACTTTCTACATTTATTTAGTCAACTGGGTTAAAACTATTGATAAAGACTTTATAGAAATAACTTTAACAAACTTCCGTTTACAAAAAGTAAAATTAACGCACCACTTAAAAATAAAGTAAAAAAATTAAATCTATGTACATTTGACAACTTTGGTTGAGAAGGTTTAATAAAGCTATAATCTAGTTACCCATTGTAATAAAAGTTTTGACATTAAAGTCAGAAATTTGAGTTTAATAGTTTTTTAAGCAGAAATTTTAAAATAATTTTCATTTTTAAATTGTGTTAATTTGTAATTTCCTTTTATTGTTATTGGAATTTGCCATTTTGTGGATAGTTTTCATCATTTGAAACAATAATCAAAACATTATGAGAAATTTGACTCGAGAAGAATGCGCCCAAGCTGTGGTTTTGTTGGAGGAAGGATGGAGTTACAGAAAAATTGGTGAAAGGTTTGGTGTATCTCATACGTCAGTTTCGCGTATGATACAAAGGTACAGAGAGACAGGAAGTCACCTCAGAAGACCTGGGCAAGGAAGAAAAAAAATAGATTTTTAAGAATATCTGCGCTAAGGGAACGCTTTGTAACCGCCAGGAAGCTACCAAATGAGTTACGTGACGTAGAAGGAATTCAAATCAGTACCGAAACTGTTAGAAAAAGACTTAAGGAGGATAATTTAACACCCCATATTCCTGCTCGTGGTCCTGCATTGACTGCAGAACACCCCAGAGCCCGATTAGAATTTGCTAGAGAGCACATAAATTGGCAAAGAGAGGAGTGAGAATCTGTTCTTTTTACGGATGAGTCAAAATTTTGCTTTTACAATTGCGATAGACGTGTTCGTGTGTATCGTAGACCAAATGAGCGGTAAGCACAGTGTAACATTCAGAATACCACATTGTTTGGTGGAGGCTCAGTAATGGTTCAGAGTGGTATTTCCTTACAAGCTCGCACGGAGTTAGTGGTTGTAAATAATGGCTCTATAAATGCGGACCGTTACGTAACAGACATTCTTGAAGAGCATGTCGTACCATATGCCCCTTATATTGGTCCAAATTTTTTGTTAATGTAAGATAACGCAAAACCCCACACTGCCCGAATTGTTAAAGATTACTTGAATGAGGCAGACATCAATTTTTTGGATTGGCCAGCTCGAAGCCCTGACCTGAATCCTATTGAGCATGTTTGGGACATTCTCGGGAAACGTTTAAAAAATCTTCCACATCCTCCTGTCCATCTTCAAGAACTAGGTCCTCAACTAAATGAAATTTGGAATAACTTAAATCAAGAAGACATAAGTTTGTTAATTTTGAGTATGGAACGAAGATGTGCAGCGGTTATTCAAAGTAGAGGTGGAAATACGCGATATTAAGATGTTTTCTGTAACTTTTATAACGGCGTAACTTTAATAAAACTTTGTTTTCGGTTTGTTTTTCTATATTTGGACACATTAAATATTAATTTACTTTAAACAAATGTTTTTGTTAAATTTTTCTTAATTTTGTACCAATTCGTCGAATACATGTTTCAATTTTCAAAAAAATTCAAGTGGTGCGTTAATTTATTGGAGCAGTGTATATTTAAAAAACATAAAGCAACTACATAAAGTAGACCCTAAAAATATAATGTTGAATAGTAATTCTGATTACTATCTTCTTGTTATAAAATGGCAATAAAATAAGAGAAAATATTATAACAAAAAACAAAAAAAAATAAGTATTACAAACCAGAAATAACAAAAAATAGCATTTTATGCATATGTAGTATGTAAAGAAATAAGACAAAAAACATAAAAACATAAACAAGAATGCATAATTTTAAAGATATAACGTTAATAAAAACCAAATTTACAAATGATATAAAACTTTAAAAATAGTTAACAAAAACACAATAGTTATTTATATATTAAAAAGGTAAAAAGAGAATTATAGCACGAGAGAATGTTTAAATCCCGACGTAGGAGAGCTTTTAATTTAACGAGAGCCATTAGTGACGATTACGCCCGTGGTACATATAACGTTTTATTTCATTTTAAATTGTTTTAATTTTTCAAATCAAAAGAATAATATTCAAAATTCCGGTTTTTTTTTAACTGTGAAAAAATTTAGATTAACTAGCTGATTAGTTAGTTTGTCGTTGCCAGGCTACGGTGGTATGTTGTTATTTTCTGTTTTACGATTTTTCTAAATAGAAACAGATGAAAACGTATATTCTGGAGAGATGTTACAACAGGTAGAAGCCCAAAATTCAAGAAAAAGTGGTGTCACGCTCCATGCGCTTGTAGTGTTTTGGAAAAAAATGATGACTTTTTATGATAATTGTTATTTAATGTAAACAGTGACGTTTAAAAAATTGAAGGCATTTATTTGACAGCTAGACGAATGTATAGTTATTTGTTTGATATTGTTGCGTTGCAACTTTAAAAAATGTAGTGATATAAAAATAAAGTTTACGGACTTATAATTTGCGGACCTACAAAGTAAATTATGGTTCCAAAATAAAATAAAAAAACAAAACGATAAACAAAAAGTGTATTAAAAGACGCACAAGTTTTCCCAAAAACAAACAATCGTACAGAAAAAATTTTAGTAAATATATTATAAATATTAAAGACTATTTTTTAAAACATTGTAAAATACCAAAGAAAAAAAACTTACACCGTATTGAATATTAAAGAAAAACACAAGAGAAAAATATATTGTAATGGAAAAAACTATAAAGGATTAGAAAAGTTATATAAATAATTAGTAAATTAAAGTCAAGTATGTATATCGAAAAATTGAAACAAATTGTCAAAATCTGACAAATTGTTGATTGTTGAGTAGCTATAAAAACAAAAGTAATATAAATTTAAATTTTACGAAAAATTGTTGCAACAAAACTAAAAAATCACAAAAAAGAAACTGTCTATAAATTATTCCTACAAAAAAATTTTGCTTGAAAGTCGATGACGTAGTGTTTTTGTCGCTGGTTTTTGGTTTACAAATTTTTAAAACAAAAAAGAATTTAAGAAAAGAACCAACAACAAGTAAACTTTCTCTTATTTTTTGTATATTTCTACATTAGTTAAAGTTTATGATAAATAAATATTGTGACGTTTCATTATCTTGTCTTCGCGAAGATATATTTCGCCTTTAAAGGTAATAAAGTATCTTTCCTACGTTTACCAGTTGGTGACCAAATTTTTATAAATTTTGGTTGTGCAGTTTGTTTTATTCAAAAATTTTTGTTTTTAATTTTTTTTTATTTATTGCAGGTTATAATAAGTAAGAGATTACGTTTAATAAATAGAGCTACACATATTATTATTATTTTTTATTTAATGTTAACGTTTTGGATCATTTTAATTATAATTATAAAACAAAGTAATCCGAAACGTCGACATTAAATAAAATAAAAAATAGAAAAATCAATAACAGAAAATCCGGATTTCTTCACTAAACATAACTTTTTACTTATTATACATACTAGAAGACAGCCACTAAAAGAATAATGACACCTTTTTAGTAGAGAAAAAACGGTACTTTAAATAAATATAAAAAAAATAAACACACGATGGAGAGAATAAATTGATGCAGTAGAGAGAAGTAGTTTCAGTAAAGATATCTAGTAAAATAAATGTATCAAAATAGTTAAAAACTATTTTATATATATTATTTATACAATTATGCAGCCTGGTAGTGACAGTACTACTACACTCTTACAGGCTAAAGCCTCCTCTTAAAATCCCTTGTCAAAATAAAACTAAAGCACTACATTTTTATCCTTTCTAATTTTCGTACATTTAATAATTTTTTGAAATCATGGTAACTACAGTTATCCACCTCCCTTTTTTCTAACTTTGGCAGCAGAGTAGCTTTTTTTGTAATGAGACATTGAATTGTTTACTTTGATTTTGTCTTTAAATATTTTTATTTAGAGAAGTATATTTTAAACATAAACCTGGTATTGTCAGAATTATATAATTTAGTCTTAGAGCACGACCTTTTTTATGTAAGTTAGATTTTTCTTAATTTCTTCTACCGTAATCAAGTCGTATTCATTAAAACTTGAGTCCCAAAATGGTTTCTGCCCTTGTCGATCTACAAATCATCTTAGAAAAAAGAAAGGTTTGTAGCCTAGAAACTCATCTTGTTTTTGTTGATTTACAGAAAACTTATATACAATATCGTACCCTTATAAAAAAAAGTTTGTTTACTAATCAAAAAACCACTACCTGTTGAATTAGGTTTGTCAAAATTAAATTTACTAGAATTTGACATCGTCAAAATTTTTCGTTAATTTGTCACTTTCCTGTCATGCTCAAAAGAGTTAAAAATTTTGGTTTCCAATTAAAATAAGAATGTTAAAATACTACAAACAGTTAGAGATTGGTTCGATCAACAACTACAGCTAAGTGTAACATGCTGTTACAATTTAATAAAAGAACAAATTGCAGCTCCAAATGCTTGTCAAATTTAGGTTGATTTTATTGTATGTCATTTTAAAAGTTGTGCCATGTTGCCAGTAGTATTTTACGCGAAATTGCGACGTTTTTTGATAAGTGAACAAACTTTACAGTCTATTTTTTTGTAAAACCACCAACATTGCATTTTTTCTCAAAAGAGATTTGGCAATCTAGCATTTATCTGACATGAGGTAAAATAAGGGTAATGACAAGGCGTGATCTGTGACAGACACGAAAACAGGTTATGTTAGCAGTGTGTCAAATTCAGGGGGTCTCAACTCAATTCGAATGGAACGCCATAGACTAGTTTTTTTCTTGGGCTTACTCGTGCCCAACGACAGATATCGGTGTTGGTAGTGGAGCTTCATGCAGTAGGTATGCAGTTTATTGTAAGAAAGCTGCGATTTTTCATTTGCGTTATGTTATTTAGAGAAGTTGGTTTTTAATTGGAGAATCGACTGTGAAAAAGCTCTGTCCAGCAGCTTAAAAACTTCACCACGAAATTGTGCCATAGCTATTTGGAAAACTAATCTGGCTTGCTACAGATATTTGCTTTCACATCACAAAACAGAGATCAAGAACATATTTTATTCAGAGTTTAACAAATTTAAAAGAAATAAAATAAAGTATTGAGTAAAAACAAGTTTAGGAAGTTAGTTTTTTGAAGAAGAAGATTCTGTCTCAAAAACTTCTATTACATTGTAAGGAGCACTTTGATTACCACCATCATCACTGTTATCATCACTGCTGGAATCGTAAAGGCTTCCATTTTCTGTGTCCGTGTCCGAGTCAGTCAAGTTAATTATTACAAGAGGAATATCATTTACACTAAAGTCCCCCATTTCTTTTCTCCAATCTACCAAAATCAAATTTTCAGTGTCTTATACTGTTAGACCACATATCTGTTGAAAAGTTGGCTAAAGCATCGTTCCAAATATTTCTGACACGATCTTTGTCTTCCGATTTTTCGTTGATTTTTTTATTATAAAACCGTTTACAGAATGCCCAAGCTAACTCAGTAGGATTGTATTTGCAGTGATAAGGCGGTAATCGGAGTACATTTTGAGTACTCCATGACTCAAAAGGATTTCATCAATTTCATATTTAGTTTCTACATTTGCCAATGTAGGTTCTATCAACTCCCATAACAGCTGTTTTGTCTATTTTTTATTGTAAGAGACATGCATTTTTTCCAAAAAAAGCTTGCATGTCGGCCTTTTTTGACAAACGCGTTGGGGTTTTTTCAAGGCGCATTGAATGGTAGGGCGCATTATCCATAACAACAACCACTTTGGGCACTTTGCCATCGCACTGAAGAAGACCTATTGCCGGCAATAACTGATCTGTCACCCACTCTCTGAAGAGTTGTCCATTTATGGTTTTATGATAGTCTTTATCTCTGTTGGTTAAAAAAAATAAAAGACGACATCCATCTCAAAAACCCGACAAACACTCTGCATGTAAAATAGTGTATCGCCGCCTTTCAGATGCGTTAACTTTAAAAAGGTGTGATACAACGTCATCATTTACCAAGTTCTCTGTTTGGATCCATACTGGTACAACCACGTTTCATCTAAGTAGATAAATTTAACGTTTGCAAAATTTTCTTTATATTGTAAGTATTTTTTCAGAAATCTGATTTTTTTGCAACAATTTCTGGTTTTTGTGTTAAAACTTTTTGGGTATCCTCAAATTTATATTTATAGCCCATCGATTTGAGATATTTATAGAAAACACTTCTACTGCCTGTAAATTCAAGCTCTTCTGTGGCATATTTATATAACGTGTCTACAGTGAAGTAAGCTCCATTTGTTTTTAGCCTGTAAATTTCTCGACTTAAAACTTCTTTTAAAAAGTGGTCTTCATACTCAGGAACTTGAAAATTTTTTCTTCCTGACTTCCCTTTTGAAGAAGTAAGTGCTTTTCCTCTCTTGTCGACACTTAATAATTTGTGGATATAAGAGCGGGAGACCTATTGTTTGGAAAAAAGAAGGATGTGTGATTCAGACTGAATTGGAGATAGGATGGATTTTGCTCTACTTAAAAGAATAAGTTGAGGATCTACCGAAAAAATCTTTGCTAGTTTGTCTTCCACTTGACGACCACTTAGAAGTGGTCCTAACTCTTTTATTTCGTGATAGCACTGTATTACCGATTGCTTTTCTTTGAAATCAAGCAAATTTTGCCGTTTTCGTGGCATTGTGGCAAAATGTTCAAAATAGTCTGACATCTGACATAAATTGAGACAGATGTATTACAAACCCAACAAATAAAAATTACTATTTTAGGGAAATTAATTTGATACCAACATAATGCAACATTTTATAAATAAAAATAGACAGTAGTACCATTTCTTAATGTTATATTAACTTTTGTTAATTTATTTTTCAACATATTTGTAAAGTTAGATTAAAATACATTTTTTTTTTCTCAAAAATAATACTAAAAATACACATGTCAAAAAAGTAGTTAATACATTGTTTGATGATCCTAAAACATTGACAAGATTAACTATTACTCATTACAAAGTTTTGTTATTTATTTTGTTTTTATCCGTAAATGTTGTATTTTTGTGCTAGTAATAGCAGCTTCCTTTTATGTCTACCATATTTTTTTAATTTATTAGAAAAAATTTTAATTTGGCATGATGTTCTTTCATTACCAGAAAAATCACTATTTGTTCAGAAATGCCAAAATTTGACAGAAAATTGAGGTTAGTGTCAAATACCAATGTTCAAGTGTTTGTGTATTTTAACTTTAAAAAATAACTATTTAAATTTATCTAACTAGTAAAAATTTTGGATTTTTGCTGGTTCCTAGAAAATTTATTATTTATTAATTTTTAATTTTTCCAATTATAGCACACAATAAGGCCAGTTTTGAAACAATGCCAGAACCTATCAAATCCCTTGTCAAAAATCTCTCATTGTAGACGTTTCATGGTTGACGTTTAAAAAGTTTGTCCCTTTCTCCCCGTTCTTTTTTTCCGAATCGGGTAAGTCTTCCCAACTTTTATTCAGTGTATGTTGTCGAATTAATAGTTGAGTTTTGCGAGTGCGAATGCCTCACGTCATGCAGTGACAGCTGCATGGAAGGCCGGAGAACTGACTCTGGCCCCGGGCGCTCTGTAATTATTTGCAAAGACAACTATTATTCACTGTTCAGAGCAGTGTTCGGGCAAGCTCTCCGGTATTTGATGGCGGGCGCTCTCCCCATACCACCGCCCCCGTTAAATATTTCCACCGCCGAGCTCCGCTAAAGTCGTGTAGTTATTCAGATTTAATAATGTAAGAATGCAGGCATGTATACGGCGGCATCGCGCGATGCATTTAAAACGGCCTGCCGTTCCCGGACGCCGCCCCTTCCCTTAATGGTGATTACAGAATAAAACGTTGCATAATTTCCGATACTAAATCATACTTGCGGACAAATTCCCACTCCGAAAACCAAACACAAACCCAGAAAATTATTATCTATTACTCAAGCTTTTAAACAGTTTTTACTATCATCAGGTAAACAATCAAATACTTGTTGTACATTTCTGAAAGCTTTTGGAATATACGTGAACAAAACGCATAATAGAGATAAAAATAATCTCTATTATTCAAAATCAATTTGAAAACCTGCGCTTGCACTTGTGTAAGAGAGCAATATCATAATTTACGGACTTGCAGTGGCTGCTTTTGAGTAAAAAAAAAACAATTAATGAAGAACAATAACCGCGAATGCGATATGCATGACAAAGGCGGAGTGAATTGAAGAAGTCTGCATGAGAAAGCACCCAAATTAAAAAGATGGTCGGCTAGCGGGTTTTCCGGCAACAGAAATGATGAAAATAATTACGGGTAGAGAAGTGAAGGGACGGAGTCATAGAAAACACATCAGGATTAATTATTATTATACTTTGAATGATGCCAAATGCGATGTTTTAGCAGGAAATGGGAGACTTTATTCAGCTTTTATACAGTTTGACTTTTATTATGTGGTTATGGAGAATTTGAATTTATTCAATTTACAAGTTATAACGTTACTGATAGTAAAACGTTTACTTATCTTGTTATAAAAGTATTATTTTAAAAGCATCTATTCTATTTCCTTTCAACTTCAAATTTTTAACATTTAAAGAAAACGATATTTTTGAAAATATTATGTTTTTTTACTAAATAACCTACTTATGACACCTTCTGGTAATAGTTTAACTGTATCATTTTGTTCTCTGATTAAAGAATGGTGGATGCGCCGGGTCAACTTGACGATTACTGCGCACTCTTTAGGTTGAATTTGTAACCAGTAAACACATAACTATGGACAAAAAGCAATAAAAATTAAATTTAAAATAACAGTTTTTAGCTACAATTTAAAAATTTTCCCTCAATAATGCACGTGTTCCAAATTTCATCACTAGAGCGTGTATAACTTCTTGTTAATTATCAGTTGCAGTTTAAGTGCAGTATACAAAATAGAGTTTTTAGTTAGGTTATTAAAAGTTTATAAAGAACTAAATAAACTAAGTTGTATACGATCTCTTTACCTAAAATTTTCCAAATAGAGACACGGTTATATTGAAAGTTTTTAGTAACTTTGTTGTTTTAAAAAAAATATTTGTTATATTACATTTTTAATCAAAAAAGCTTTTATGTTACTCTAAAATAAGAACCGAATTCAAGTTTTTCAAATCTTCAAAAGTAAAATTTAGATACCTTTTTTACTAATACTAAAAGTACATAGATTACATGAAATACAAGTTATTAGGCGTTTTTACATTACCTGTTCAATTTTACTTTTAAAAATTACTTTTGTAATCCTGAATGACACTTAATAACTAAAAGCTACATGCCTTGTGCACTAATACCAAAACTACATGATTGAAGTTTCTTATTCGTTTTTATATTTTCTATTCAAGTAAAATGGGGTACCATTATAAAGATAATTTTGTGCTCTTTAAAACGATGTGTCACTCAACCCCATTTCCTATTTAAAATTTTAGGGTTGTGGTTCACCCCCGTCAGAGGGTTAAAGATATGGATTGCAAAATATTCTTAAATATATTTTTAATATTTTTCTCCTTTAAAAGAAAATTAACCTGTCCGAGCATTTCTGCATTAAATTTTTCAAAAAAAAAAAAAGTAATGCTAGGTGCAAACTTGTCATTGGATCACGTGTATCTACTTATCGTGCTACAACATTTGATCAGATAATACAAATTTTGTTGTTTTTTTCTTAACTCTTTTTTACTATTTTATTACAAATCTATAAACGAAGAAATATTCAATAATTTTCAACAAAAGAATATGCATGTCTTGTGGTCACTTTCACTAGATTTAAGATTCTATAAATAGTCAGATTTTACTAATTTTTTTTGAAATACATCTAAAAATAAATATTTAAAAAAAATTTTTTTGGAGTAAGCTTCTGAGACAAAAAATAAGAGTAACTTATAACTAGCTTTTATGATAAATAGATAACAAAAAAACTTGTCTAAAAACTATTTTATCTTTTTGGACAATATTCTTGTAACATAACACGTTTTAAGTTAAAATCTTCGCAATTGTATTCTTTTCAGAAAAAAACAATTAAGTTGGCAACTCTGCTTTGCACTGGCTGTGCATAAATCGCAGTCACAAAACATAATACCGTCGAACTCACACGCTTGATAATAGTTTATAAAGATGGTCTTTCTAATTCTCACTTTTTACAAACGTCAAAACCGTTTCAAACCATTTAAGAAATTTTGTTGTTATTTTGGTAAATATAACAAAAGAAAAACAAGTTTTTAATATTTTTTTTTACATGTTTAGCACTAAGATGAAACGTCAGTTGACTCGTTTTACGTTTATGTCAGCATTGAGATTATAATAATTGTATTCGAATAAATTTTGTTGCACTTGATGACTAGTATTCCTCACCAAAGTGTTTTTGTATGTGTGTCGCAATTAACCTATAAAACATTCGAAAATAAGGTAGACAAACGGCGGTTACAATGAGGTAACCTCAACTTTCTTTTTAAGATTAGCACAGCTTTAAAATGGAACTGGAAACTAAAATAAAGCTTTAGGGTTTTATTTTGACGATTTACAACACCCACAGCATTTGATAATTTACAAGTTATTTGCTAGATGAGTGTATATCACTTCTTGGTCTCAAATAATGATGAAAAGAGTCGCTGAGAATTGCAATAAGTGTAGTAATTTAGGAATAATTTTACAAAGTTTTTAAAGATTTTCCTTACTGTGTTAATGTCAATTGGAGTATTCAATCAATAACCGATATGGTAGGTAAATAAGAACCATTTGTGAGTTACTTACACAGAATTTTAAACAAATTTGAAAACATTTAAAAGTTTAATGACTTTATTGACACTTTAATGACATTTATTACCAACCATCTTGTATTAACAAAAAAGTCCCTAAAAATTATATAATTAACTTTTTTACTTAAAGATCGCGTAAAACGCGCAAGTAGAAAAATTATCATACAGAATTCGTTTTTTAAAGTCATTGTGGCACAAATTCAAGTTTATAAAATAAGCACGAGCGCGAGTTTATATAAAGCATAAGTGCCACAATGACTTTAAAAAACACAAAATTGACATTTCAAAAGGCGTTCTTTATATACTATTGCAGCATTTATTCTACATTTTATTACATATTTAAAAATTGTTTTGTCATTGATTTTATTTAAGAATTATTTGGTAATATTTTTCACTATTTATTACATAATTATTATGTCAAATGTCATCAAATGTAACTGTCAAAATAAAAATAAATTTTTTTAAGATTTTTCTTGTGTGAGTTTGTAAATTTTGAAACATCGTTATTAGTATTCTCGAAAATTCCCGAATATTTGTTTTAATACAATATGTTAAATATTTACCGAAATATTAATTTGCAAATAGTTTTTGTTACAGTTGTTAATTTTATTTATTTCAAATTCAAAAAAGGTTTAACCACTTTTTATTGTAAATCCAATAAATAGTTAAATAGTTATCTCCTAACAAGTTAGCAATTTTGCATTTTTAGCAGCTAATTTTTCACGACTAATATAAATCTGAAAAATCTATAAAGTATAAAGTGCATAAAACTGATCGGTGAAAGAAGTGGTTTTGTGCCATCTGTTGCTGGCTTAACATGATGGACGGTACAAGATTGGAGGTTGATCGATTGACGACACCGTCCCCTAACTTTTATAAAATACCAAATCTGGTGCCCCGCACTTTCCCAAACTGTTATAAAGTGTCAGATTAGAGTTCCTTTATCGCAACATTTTTCTTACGTCGAACTGTTTTAATTTTCTACAATGTCCTTCTATGTACCGCATCTTTTTTAAAAAACATTATAAAAGCGTCTTTGAGTACAAGATGAGAGGCGACATCTCATATTAATTCCGCCCTTGGCCATCCGTTGGAGATTAAAGACGTTCCATCTGCAAAGCAGACAGATCGCGATGATTAAAACTCGCAAAGAAAACATTCCCAAATCGATGATTATTTTTTTAATATAACGATGCAAGAGTTTCTTTTCTAATCTTGTTAAGAATATCGGCAAAAGTCATTCCCGTGTAAATTATCTTTGTGCTAACTACGTACCAGTTTGTAATCTTTGATTATGTATAACGACGCGTAATCCTAAGTAAAGCACCTTAAGAAGAGGCACCAGGCGTTAGTCGTCAGCTTACTGAAGCTTGGTCTTTGCTTTCGAAGTCGTTCGCAGATACTTACAAGCTATTCGAGAAGATTTAACCGTGTTACAGGATAACCGCATCTTTTACGCCACAAAGAATCGCGGGACTCGAGAAAAGACAAGCTTTATATACCTAGTAGATGCAAAAAATTATGAATATAATGAAAATACTACTATGTCGTGGTTTTAGAAATTGTAATAGCTTTTTGTACGTTTTTATATTAATAACTGTTTAATTATCTTAATGAAATAAACTTTCTTTGATTTCGTTATAAAATGCTTAATTTTGCATCAATTTTTAGCGTTTTGTAATAGCATATTTTGCATCACTAGTTATGTAATTGCAAATTTTGATAAAGTGTATTATATCAGTAGTTACGTAAAGTGTGGTTTTACATTATTAGTTATAAGAAGAATATTGTTCCCTTTACTTACTCGTTTAGACAAACATTATGTTCGTTAAATATTATTGGTTTTTTATAACTAATTACGCAATTAACTACTATTACTCTACGAACTAAACTTTTATCATTATGTACTAAGCCAAGCAAATTAGTTTTGCTTTTCAAAAACTGGCGGAGATCTGTAATTTTTTTTAATAACTTCTAAATATACTTCTAATGTACAAGGGGTAATCCAAAAGTATTGATAATGAAAATAAAATATGATGATTATAGTTAAAAAAATAATTTATTTTTTTACATAGTTTCCTAACAAACCAACACACTTAGTACATCGTTTTTCTAAACCTAGAATTTTCTTAAAAAAAATCTTTTCCTTGACTCTATCTTCTTAAATTTTTCGCCCCGAAGATGTTCCTTGAGCTGAGGAAACAGATAGAAGTCACTGGGAGCTAGATCTAGCAAATAGGGCGGGTGTTCGAGCAGTTTAACTTACGCTTCTTTAATGGCAGCGATCGCAACTGAAGCTTTGTGAGCCGGTCCGTTGTCTTGGGCAAACAACACTCGCAGTTTGCCGCGTCTTTTTTCTTTAATAGCCTCCCGCAATCTTGTTATTTGGCCAGCGTAGTAGAACTTCGTAATAGTAGCACCCTTCTCCAAATATTTCACCATAATTATTCCATGAGCGTCCCAAAAAACAGACGCCATAACCTTTCCCTCCGAACTTGATACTGAATTTTTTCGGAGTCGATGAGGAGTCTCGCTTCCAAGTCATCGATTATTATTTGGTTTCAGGATCAAAATGGTGGATTTTAGGTCTTATTCATAGTTACAAAACGTGACAAATTTTTTCCATATCTGCTTAAAACTTTTTGAGATTAGCCCTCGAAATGTCGACTGGGTTTTTCTTGTGCTCGTCGGTTAACATTCTCGGCACCCATCGCGGGGAGCACTTTTTCATATGCAGTTCATTCACAAAGATTCTTTGAAGGTTGCCATATGAAATCCCTGTGATCTCAGCTACATGCCTGATGGTCACTTTTCGATCTGCCAATACCATAAGATTGACTTTTTTACGTTATCTTTGGTAAGAGACGTGGATGCGCGTCTTTTGCAATGTTCATCTTCAGTCGATGTTTTGACCAGCTTAAACTCTTTTGCCCAGCTTGAAACTGTAGGATATGAAGGAGCAGAGTCCCTCAATATTTTCACCAAGTTGCAATGTATATCTTTGAAAGATATTTTTTGTAACAGAGGTACTTAATGACAGCTTTAATTTCGTTTTTGTACATTTTGACGTTATACCTTCGACGGTTCGTATTTAAATAAATGTCCCTCCCGAGAATTGTGGCCTATTTGTATTATTATTTTATGGTGACTTAGTAGAAATATAAGCAAGCAAAAAAAATATTTTGGATTTTTATGCGAACTGGAAATACCCGATTATCATTACTTTTAGATCACCCCTCGTAAAATAATTTGAGCCTTAATTTTCGAGTAAAGCTTTAGCCGTTATGTTAAAAAAATTTGGATGATTTTAGAAAACGAGAGCCTGAGGTCTTTAAACAACGAAAAAATAATAGCACTTTCTTTTTATTAAAATAACGGTCAAATTTAACTGCAATTTGAAACCTTGTTTTTAGTGTTTCGTACACAAAACTTGGCGATAGGAGCAAATATTTCTAGTAAGGAAAGCAAATCACTCGTCTTCCTATTTTTACTCTCTGTTTTACAAAAAATTTTCTTATGTTTATTTATTTTTTAATTTGTTTAGTTACAGTAGTTATATATCGGTTACAAATTACTATTAAATAAAATTTATTTACAGATAATTAAAAAGCTTTCATTTTTAGACAACTAAATAAAATAGCTGATGTATATTAATTTGCCAAAATGCTTTATTTAATTAAAATATAAAATGACACAACTGAACAGAAGTAAATTTAATTAACTGATTTGATTCCTATTAAATGTAAAATAGACTTGCCAAAAACCAATAAACCTTCAAAGCTTGAGTGTGACGAGCGTTTATTAAGTGTGGTAATGAAAATTGACAAATTACCTACTTGTGGTAGGTACAACTCAGCTTATTAAAGAAATCGAAAAAAATTACTCTACTCGAATTAAAGTTAAAATAAATAAATGCAAATACAGACTGTATAATGTCCACAATAGTTAACAATTGTTACTTGTGTATCAAAACCTAAAACTATTTTTTATTTTTGTCAGCCGAATTTTAATAACTGAAAGCCAAAAAGCAGACAAAAACAAAAATAAATTTTTTAACTAATAGGCAGCAAACATCACATTTTAGTGACAATTTAAACGCAATAAACTACCACTTTTATTGACTAGGCAATATCTTGACATTTTTATGGACTAAGCAGTAAATCTGACAATTTTAAGCCGTTGAGAATTTCTCTGCTGCCTCAAAACTTTGAAGTTAAGCGTCAAACAGCATATTTTTCAAAAAAAAAACCTAAACTGGTGTAGTATATCTATCGATAGATAAATGCCCGGTTGCACAAACGTGCATCAAAATTGATGACTTGTTAATCTCTCGTGTTTTTAGCCAATCAGAGCACGATATTTTCATTTAATCAAAGTTTAATGGTCCGTCAAATTTAATTGACGTTTGTGCAACCGGGGGTAAACATTTTTAATTATTTTAAAGAAGTTAAAATTACCAGAAATACCGTAAAAAAATTGTGTTAAGAAATTAAAAATTTAGTTTTTCGTTAATCTCAACAGAAAAATAATTTTTATATAGTTGACTAGAAAAGCAAATTTTAATGGCTGCCTTTCAGATAATTGTTATCGTTTTATGTTATTTGTGCATTGAGAATTGTAAAAATAAATTGTTTTGTGATGTTTTCAGGTTTGTTTCTGTTTTTACTTTTTGACTGTTTTTAGTATTGTTTTTTGTTTTGTGTTATTTTAGAAGAATTGATTTTTAAGTGAAAGCAAAAAATTATTAAAAAATATACCTTTTCAGTAAGAAACTATAAAAAAATTGTTTCTAATTTTTTTTTTTTTAATAAAGCAATCACTTGTATTAGTATCGAACATTTTTCTATGATAGAGAACCTTTATCTTATTTGGGTGCAGCCAGCAGGTGTCTGCATTGGTCGAGTCAGTTAAAATCTCTAAATAAATAATAATAATAATTGCGTTCACCATAGAAATAAATTTCTAAGCAGTTGTCCATCCATAACCAAACTAGAACAAAAAATCGGACTGAAATCAAAACCGTAACCCGTATTCTATTCTATTTTTTTTACTATCGAGTCAAAATCGAATTTTCTTCATTTATCTAGAACCGAAACCGTAACAGAATCAATATATTTTATTCATTTAGAACCGAAACCCAAACGAAATCTTTATTTTATTTGGGTCTGAGTCTCTGCATCAGATAGATATAAATGTGATAAAAATAGAATGTAGCAACCAATAGAAAAATAACAAATTTCTTCCGCAAAACAACATTTTTGTTAGATATAAAAATTATATGTTTGTTTTAAATAAAATTAAAATTTTATATTAAAGTTTTATTAAATACTATACGCGCCAAAAATTTGGGACAAAACATTTTGATATTAAAAAAAATTGTGTAAAGCAATCTTTTGTTCATCTTAAGCAAATCATAGTATGAATTAATAAAACCTAATATCTAATTAACACGACAAGTTGGTTTACACGTTTTTGTTTGACAACGTCAAAATTTGAGAGCTCAAATTTATTGTCGTAAAAAGTGATCCAAACGTTTTGTGATCAAAAAAAAATTACAATAATAAGAGTTGCTTATTTAATAGTTATTTATTTATCAAAAACGCAAAATGTAGTTTTAAGAGACAAATCGTATTTAAAGACGAGGCGACGTAGGAGCCGAGTCTTTAACAAGATGAGTTCCCTAAAACTATTTTGCGGACGTGGTGCATACAAGTTTTTTTTGCATAAGTTCTCTAAATCACCACATTGATTTTTAACAGAATTGAAAATTTACATGCGGCATAATAGAATACGTTTTTAAGTATCATAGTTAGTTCAGCATTTATTTTATTTATTATAAATAAAAAACTATAAAATTAAAATAAATCTAAGCGTAATTGCTGAAAAAGCAAAAATATTGTTTTGAATTTACTTTCTGCTAAATCTCGTGAACAATATGAGAAAGATTATCTTCATCATCATTTTCATAAAAAAGTAAGTACCTACCCTGCTTGTTTGTATTTCGTTTTGACTTTTCAACGTCAACGTCAACGTCTGCAACAGTAACATCATCTTCTGTTTGCAATTCATCACATCGAATTGCTGCTGTAAATAAGAAAGAAAATGGTTTTTCATTTAGCGATAATAGTTTCCAATATGCTTAAAACTGTGAATTTTATTTTTATGTATCTAAATAAATAGTTCTTTGTAGGTTATCGAGTTGTCAACAAAAATAATCTTATAAAATTGCCATAAAAACTTTAGCGATCTTGACCGCTAAAAATGTATTTTTCGGCGTTTTTTGAATTTGCAAAATTTTAATTTTAGAGATCGAATGCAAAAAAATTAATTATTATTGTCATCTTAGCTGTCAGAAATCACTGTAGAAAATTCTGTTATACGTAATCGGCAGCAGCTACAATAAAAAAATAATAATTTTAGTTTTCCAGTAGCGATCCAAAACTAAAAAAATCAAAATTTAATTCTGACAGTTTTGACATTTTAATTGACACAATTCTCAGACATGGCTACTATATCAGCTCACTTTTCTTAAGAACAGCTAAGATTTTATGATTTTTCGATCGCTCGGTATGTCTGGCGGACTCTGGCTTTTACTGTATACTACTTTATTTATTTATTTTTGTTAAAATGTTTCGGTTACAGTTTTCTGGATAACTGGTGCTCTTACTAAATAGTTTACTGTAGGTATACTGCTTTATTTATTTTTTTCAAAATGTGTTTCTGTTTCAGTTTTATGGATATCTGGTCATGGCTGCAAGAAGTGACCCTCTTAATCGTAATGTACAAAATATCATCAGCAGGAAGTGACCTTCTCGAAGTAAGTAAAGAAAAATTCCTCGATCGACATACTTGTAATTAAATTCCCTATCAATTCATCAATTTAACGAGTGCAAACGTTACGGACCGAAAGCGTCGCCGCCGCCGTCATTCCACAAATATTATGCCACTTTCAAGGTAAATCTTGCGTTTATTAAATCAACTCGAACAATGAGTTAATGCGGCCCAGTTTTCACAGGTCGGAAATTAAAGTGTTTCATCACTTCGTTCGACGCGCGGCCCCTCGATAATGAGCAGACGTTGTGAATGCTAAATTTTTAACGTTATCGGACGTCTTTACACTTTCAACTACAATTTATTTTAACCTGCAAATGAAATTTCTCTCAGAGGAGTGACTCGATGCAAAAATACAGTTGAGCCAAATTTTACCACCGGTTAGCCACTTTGGAAATCTGTAGTAAAAATAAATGTTACAAATTTTCAAAATTTTTATCTTCTAAGCAAAAAATTGCAAAACCAATAGTTTAGCAACATTTTTATTAAATAATACCTATTGTAAAATTGATTTTCTAAAGTAAAATGGTCACGTGGTTTAAAATCATTTATGAAAGCACTGTAAAATGTTTCCAAAATGGTTAGATTTTGATAAAAATTTAGTCACTCCAGACCTATAATTTTTTCCTGATAAAAATAAAAATGTTAATGCATTTCGAGGGTCGATCCATTTAATTCGTCCGTTTTTATGTAATTCATTACCGGCGTGTTCACCTCCATGTGTGGTTTTATTTTATGTGTAACATCACATTTTATGATGGGTTTTTCGTTTTTAGTACGATGTAAAAGTAGTTCGAATTTGGTATAAGAGAAGAACATCATATATCGGGAAAGGGTGCAAGTAAATAACCGTTTGCATTAGGGAAATGTACACGTGGAAAAGTAGAGAGGGCGCGAGACGGAAGGACCTTACAGGATTTACGACCACTTCAAGCGATAAGTCACACCAATAAGGCCAAAATGTATATTGCGCCGCCGGGGCCATCGGAGACTTCGATATTTTCATATATGGGGACCCGGGAAAATGCATTACAGGATCAAACAGGAAAATTATACTTAAACTCTAAATTTATTTTCAAATTCTTCGGACAGAATTATTTTATGAGATCACGAAATCGTAAAAGTATCTCTAACAATTCAACTCGCGAGGGTCTTAATAATAAATCTACCTGTAATCGCTTTACTTGAATATTTCAAAACTTACAGAATTTATAATAAATAAACTTTATTTTACTATTTTATAAGAAAAGTGTCGGAAATTCAGTGACTCAGTGATTACGTTTTTTGTTCGTTATTTGAAAACACAGAGTATTAAAATATGTATAGAGTAATATGAGAGTATAGGAATACAGAGTAAATTTAGGAAACAATACCGATCAAGAAACTTTTAATAGAAATTCAGAACCAGCAGAGGAAAATGAAAATTATTTTGTCGGCAATTTTCTACAGTTATTGATTAAATTTAAAAAATTATAAAATACATTTTGTAATATTATTTTATCGAAAAACAGTGACACTAAATACAACTTTGTAAAACTGTATTTGTCAAATTTTCACGACATGGAAGAAACCTTGATTTGAGTTAGACCTTTCAAAGACCGTACAATGTATACAGACTGTTTCACGAGTAATAATGAGCCTGCGAATCTAAATATACAACCAGCAATACAATTCCAGAGTTAACGTAGATAATATTGATTTCAAATTTTATTTGTCAAATCTGTCACCGATAATAAAAATGTATTCAAACGATGAAAAAACCGACATATTAATGATATAGATATATGGGAAAAACGATGAGTTTGTACAGACAACGTTTTCCGGGTAGAAAAAAACTCTTGCTGAAACTATATTCGAAAGACTTAAAACTACCTTAAGGAAAAATTGACCACCTTTAAAAAAAAACAAAAGCAAGAACTGGTCCTGTTCACATGTAAGTCAAAGAATGTTTTCACAAGCAAGTGACATTAGTGTGTCTTCAGTTAACCGAAAGATTAAATAATTTTTTATTTAATGTATTTGTAAACAAAAAAATAACTACGTTACCTTTGGAATTGTATTGCTCATTATCACTCGTAAAACACCTTGTACAACTTTTTATTACTGAAAACGATTTTCAATCTCAGTGCTTTTTGACAGTCAGAATATCTCACTTTGTCTTTCTAGGTGTAAAAACTTTCAAAAGCAGTGTACAGTATGGTGTTATCTTGTCTAATATGTTTTTAGTACGGAAATAACTATTTCTAACATAAACGGCTTTTTAGTAAACCGTTCCACGGTTGCGATTTTACCTATCTCCAAAATTATGTTGTTTTTTACATTGTATTCTACACTTTTTATTATTTTATTTAATATAATTTAGAGATTTTGTCTTTATCTTTGTTCTCTGTCTTCATAAGCTAGCTTACATGATAAATATAATTTACTTTAAAAAAAAAACAATTAATGTATATAATAATAATGTTTTTTGCACGTACTTGCAAGTGTTTACTGAACTAGATTTTCTCGTTGGGCAATTAAAAATTCGTTTTAAGTATTCAGCTTGCAATTTTTCGTTGTAACATTTCCTTCGTTTAAAAAACCGTTTCCGATTTATCGATAAGAGCAAGTCGGTTTAAACTCGGTGTAAGTTTTATGCAAAAATAAGAGCCGAGAAACATCTGTTGCTAAAAATGCGGAATATTAATTCTAATATCCGCGCGTTTAAATATGGCCCATAAACTGTCGGGAGAGATGGCGGCCTCTGGAGCTTTTTATTTTCCTATTACCGACGGCTAAATTATTGTTTTACTTAAGACTCGCCTGTTTAATAATTGATAAGATTACACGAACGGGGGGTGCCGCTGGGTGGATGGCGTGTGCTTTCCGTTTGAAAAATAAACAACAAGAAAGAAGCGAAAATGCAACGCGCTTTTTCAATAATAACATTTCTCAGGTAGAAAGACAAATCAGGATTTAAAAAAATTAAAAACAATTATTAAATTTTATACAAAAATTAGAATTTTTATTTTTAATTTTACTTTAAACAAAACTTGCAAAATATAGATATTACAAATATTATAATAAAACTTTTTATAAAGACTATTTTTTACTATAACAAAATTTTTATATTTAATACAGTCTTATTCACAAATGATGACAATCAATTTATGCAACCAATCTTACATTTTTGCATAAGACTTTGACATAATTTAATTTAAAAAATATTTTTGTGATCACAGTTAGTGTATATCATTTTATGTTAATTTGACTGTCTTTGAGCACTGAAAACGAAAAGACTGACATGATCCTGATATACAGCCTAATTCAGATAAAATAATAAGCTCGATGTCTTGACAATGCAACCAAAAAAAAAATTCCTTTACGTTTTCATCTACTTTTAATTACGATTTGCATATGCAATTATTATATATTATTTTGACAGTGCTTTGACATTAGTTAAAAATCGTATCCTCTACCCGTTTATTTTTACAAATTATAATTTAGAATAGATCTGTTTTCTATACCTTTAATGCTTCATTCTTTTACACATTTTGTATTAGACTTTAGGTACATTAAAATGTGTTTTGTATTCTCTTTCTCTGGCACAAATGACTGTTTTTTGCCCTAATGCCAGAGTGACATAAGCAAATAATAAATTGGATTCAATTTGAAAACCTAAATTAGATCAAAGACGTAAATAAAATTTGTTTTTTGGGTTGCATCACCAGATCATCAAGCTCATTATTTTGTCTCACAAAGGCTGTATAAGAACCATTTCTTCTCACAACTATAAAAGTCCGGTTCTTCTTTCAGTAATCAATCTTTAGTGTGTGGTGTTACTGAGTGTTTTTTACATTTCATTTAACACTCCAAGAAGATCCAACAAACAGCTTTAGGTATTGGTTAAAATGCAAGTTGATAATTTGTATGTGGATTACCCATTTTTATACCATGACTGGTAACAAGAGAAAAGTTAGCTTATCACGTCATCGTTTTTACATTTTTGTTTTTTTCTTTTTTCTAAAGTTTTACGACTTTATTGTCTTTCTAAAATACATATTACTTTCTGGACTAGATTTT
The DNA here is from genome assembly GCA_029207805.1 of Tribolium confusum. NCBI lineage: Eukaryota > Metazoa > Arthropoda > Insecta > Coleoptera > Tenebrionidae > Tribolium > Tribolium confusum. The sequence goes on from JALGAY010000003.1 coordinate 19,146,652, forward strand.
TAAAAAAATCGTAGACAAGTTAAGTTAGTTACTTTATGACAAAACCGTTGCAAAGCAGCAATTTCAATACGTTTTCCAAAGTGCTGCATTGACATTATCTCTACCTATTCTTTTTAAACTTTATTAAGTATTTCGCGATCTCAATTCGAAACCGTGGATATTTATTATGAAGTTGTAGACGGCCATCAGTGGTGTCGAGGCGCTAAGTGTTCGACTTGGGAACGACGCGCGGCATAAGGGGGCTAATGGAAGGGCCTCATCCCCATCTCCCGTCCGCTAATATACGCGACCGACCTAAAATACGACGACGACAAGGCGCACCTACAAGTTAATTATACACATTGGCGAAGAGCAGAGCCGCCACCAGCGCAATTAGAATTGAACAGCGCCGAAAAGCTGCTCTAATTCTGACAAATGCACCGTCTAAATTCAGAACGCATTTTTCAACATTGACGAAGCAATCTATCTCAATTAGCAGAAAGGGAAAGTTGATATCTCAAAAAACCTTTTCGAGAAAATTTACAACTCGTCTCTGATGTAAAGTAGCCAAGTTTCCGAAACAAGTTGTGCCCCAGCAAAACCGACATTTTATTAACCCGAAACTTAAATTTAGGTCACGTGACGGTGCCGGTATCGAGCGTCAAGTCAGCGCCATTAGAGCTATTATTTATCGTAACGATTGTGATATTCGGGCACTTTTCCGTATTTGAGAGAAGAGGGGCGCCCCAAAGCGACATCTTTGTAATCCTTTTCATTAATTGGATTAGAAGATACAGCAAAAGGGTATTAAGTGGAGGCGTTCTCTTATATACCAGAAACCACCTTTTGTTGTCTACCTGCCTAAGCTCAAAATTATTCACGAATTAAAATTGTTCTGTTGTAGAATATCCGGCCGAAAGCAGACAATCCACCAGAATTGAACGACTTCTATAATAACGTTCTTGATCACAAGAACGATTTCTATTTCATTCAACAAATTGCAAAGAAATACCAGAAAATGAAAAAGGATACTCACAATATCGACAGTTTTGACTCAATCCCTTACAATTACGATAAAGTACCTCTTTTAATTCTCAAATTGTTAGTAACATAACATATTTTAGGTTCTAGATCCAAGATATAAATTTGAAGATAAAAGAAACGTTCATCATCATCATAAAAGACTCAAAAATATCGGATTTATTCAACCAAGTTATCCTCGAAATAAGATTCAGAGAATGAGAAGAGGTACCAAAAAACTCAATTCAGACACTTTAGACTCAAGATCAGAAGAGAAAAATGAGGTAAAACGAGTTCCAGTTGAAGTGATAATGTTGCGAGAACCAGAAAAAGAGACAATTCATAAAAGAGTACCACTTGACAATTCGAAAGAAACCAAACGCGACAAACATGTACCTTCAAAAATTTTTATTGAACCACAAGCAGAACAAATTGATAAACGTACACCAGAAATAACTGTAGAAACAGAAAGCGAAAAAGGTAAAATTAAAGAAAGTCCAAAAGAAAAAAAACAAGCTTTAGATTTCTCGAGCGAAGCTGTTCACAGGACTTACAAAAGTAATCAAAAAAATCGAATACCATACGAAATGAAAAATCAAAATGACTTCTATTATGTAGACTTAGAAAATGCTGCTGAAAAAGATTCAGGTCGATACGATGATAAAAGAAGGTATGGATGGATGCCTGGACGACAAAATCCTTATTATCGTCTTGATGATGGTGGAAATTATCCTCGGCCTCGACCAAGACCACACAATCCTAATTATTACGGAAATCCTCCACGTCATTCTTTAAGTGACGAAGTAGCGTTTGAAAAAGCTTTAACTTACGAACTTGATCCAAAGTTTGACGGACCTAGACGCGGTTTTAATAATCCTTCAGGAAACAGTTTGTATTCAGTTGATGAAGGACCACCAGATATTATCGAGTCGGTTTATCCTCAACCACCAATTCGTTCAGGATTTCAAAGTGTTGGTGATTATCCTGATGGGCAACAAGGAATGTCAAACGAAAGATTTTTGGTAAATAATAATAATGCAAATAAAGATGAAAGTAGTACTACTGAAAGTACTACCACTACAATTGTTACTACAGATGACGAGAACGGAAAAAAAGATGTTAAACATGTAGGAGATGGTTTTATTGAAATTACGAAAATGAAAAGAGATAAAGATGAAGAAATGTTAGTTGATAACAATGCAAAAAATTCAATGTCATTTAATAATGATAATGCTGAAGAAAAAACTAAAGAAAAAGATAAAGTTCAATCTTCGCCTTTATTTAAGCATTCTCTTCATCCTCTGAAAGTTAAAGATACGGAACATATTGAAAAACAAGAAAGTGAGGATGACGAAGATGAAGATGATAGAAAAAAGAGAAACTCTGAACAAGATGACAGTTTTAAGAGTCGCAAACTTCAATTTATTGACGCTCAAATGGCAAATCTTTACGATGAAAATTATGAAGACATTCCAATTCGGCCAAAACGAGACTTTCTTGATGCTCTCGGTATGAAAAACGAAGAGGATTACTCTGAAGATAACTCTTATAAGCGTGAAATGAACTCGAATAATACTGATATAAATAATGATACTTACATCCACGAATGTACTACTACACCACATTCTTGTGATTCAACAACTAAAACTACACCTTGCCCGAGAAAAGAAGATTTGAAAAACATTAAAGATATTTTAGAACAACCGGTAAACTCAGCACACAAAAAGAAGAAAGATAAGAGAACGCAAAAGCAAAAAAGATTGTCACACATTAAAGATTTTGAAGACTTTGAAGATATTTTAGAAACGACAAATTTGAAAAATGCTAGAGATATTGATAAGGTTGTTGAAAGTCAACTTTTGGAAAATAAAGATAAAATTTACAATCCGGAACAAGCGCCTCAGGTTAACAAACATTCGAATCTTTTACAATTAAGACAAGAAAGAATGTTATCGAAATGGCCGAAAGAAATATTAAAGACTAATAAAAAGAATGTTAAGAAATCCATTAAACTAAATCATAAACTTGAAAAAAAAGAAGATGACTTTATGATGACACGAGTTACGGATCTTGCTGAAGTAACACCACCAACAACAATTTTTGCTGATGAGAGAAATTGCTCGTCAAACAGTGTAAGTATAATAACTTTTAATTTAAATGTAAGATTACTCAAATATGTAATTTATTTAACAACTATTAATTGAAACAATCTAAAGTTTGTTCACTTATCAAAAAACCACCAACGTCTCAATTTCGCGTAAAATACAACCGGCAACATTGCACATCTTTGACATGGGGTGAAAATTGACATTTGTCATCAAGGCATATTAAGATTAGGTTATACCATAAATAAACATTAAAATGTGTGGCCTGCCGAAGTGCATGATGAAATCAGTTACTTTTACGTTTGAGAATAATTTTTATAGGCTTTCACTATTAAAACACCCCTTGTCCTCTTTAAACACTCCAATGTGCCCCAATGCCTTTAATAAAATTCGGAAAAACATAACCTAAAAACACGCGGGAAAACGACTGACAAAGAAGGATTTACAACTCGACCAATCACAATTAAACGAGCACGGGCGCTTCGTTCCATTGGTTTTGCTTTCCCTCAGTCGTGGTGACCAACCTCATAATGTGAAATTACCAAATTTCGAAATTTTAGGAATTACCAACTTAAATTAACAGGTGATGGTTTTTTGATAAGTGAACAAACTTTATAGCAGTTTCGCACTTATGCAATGTTTTTTTACTTTCATACATTGACAGTCATGTACTCAATTCGCCATAAGTCTTCACTTTTTTTGACCTCGCTGCAATTTTTTTTTTTTAGATAACGTTCTATCAAAGTTAAAAGCAAGTTGCAAACTGTCAAGTTTCTAAAAGATATTTTTCTAATTGTTGTAAACAATATTTTCTGTTTTTTTTATTTTAAACCTATTTTTTGTTATTTTTATTTAGTCGTAATTTTTAAAACTTTGCTATAACGTTTTTTGGTTTTTTAGAATCTTTATTAGCTTTATGCAAGTGCTTTAAAAATTGGCATTTTTTAGGTTTTTTTTTATTTTACTTTAGAATCTTCCTTTACACTTTATTTTCATCTATTCGTGGTTTTTATTAAAATTTATTTTTTTAAAACTTAATATTTTTTTTATCAATCGTTTTATAAATTTTCCTTTTTTTAAATTTTATTTTTATTTTTTAGAAATTTTATTTTCTTTTTTAAAACCCTCTGTTGAACTCTTTGTCTATCCAACGTTTTTTGATTTCCTTTAACTTTGTTTCTTTTTTTTTCTCTAAACATCAATTCTCAAATTTTTTTGGTTTTCTAAACACCGTTTATGGAACACTTTTTCAACTATTTTAGTTTTTTTTTTGAATTTTTTAAAATCGGCGTCTAGAATTCTAATTATGTAAAACACTTTTGTCAATCACTCAACAAAGTTTCCAAAACTGGATAAATATTTTTTTTAAATTAAGCAGCTTGTAGCGCTAGTTGTTACACCTACCTTGCTCTGTTTCTAGTTTTTTATCTCTCTATTCTCTTAATATTTTAGTTAACGTTTTTTGAATTTTTCGTTCTTCTAAAACCTTTTTTATAAATTAAATTAAACGAATTCTTCTTATTGTTATTTTTCAGTTTTTGTTTTGCAAGCTCTTTTTAAATTGTATTTTGTTTTTCTAGAATTTCTAAAACTAATCCTTATTTACTCTTCTTTCAAATTTATTCTTTTTTTTTAATCTTTTAAAATTGTCATTTTCAAGATAATTTGACAACTTTTTTTGATATTCTAAGATCTTTTTTGTTTGTTTTTTTTTTTTAATAGTTTTTTAAGCGTTTTTGAAACTTTATTTACTGTTCTAAAAACTTTTTGCTTTGTTGTCTTTTTACTTTCCAGTCAAAGTCTTTCATCTTCTCATATAATTTTTTCGACTTTCATTTTTACTGATTGTTTTTTTTGGTTTTCTAGAAATTTTGCATTTTTTAATTATAAATGCTTTTGTTTTTTATAAGACCGTTTTTAAAATCTTTTAGAATATTTTTGTTTTCTACTTAATCTTCAAATGTCAATTTCAAATTTTTTTTAGGAATAATTTTGTAATAATTTGTAATTATATAGCTCATTAAGCAACCCTTTATTTGATTTTACTTCGGAATAAAAGGGCGCTGATAGAAATAATGTTTTCCAAAAAAAAACAGTAGTAATAGTAGCACTACAGCGTTTATATCTCAAAATGCTAAAGAAAACAATTTTCTCGAATTTGAAATTTTAGTAAATTAAGTACATAATTGTAACTGTCACTATTAGTACCATCACAAACATTTTTTTTTTTTTCTAAAGAAAAATAATTTTCGACCATACTGAATTTCTTTAACTATTTTAGTCTGATTACGAAAAAATTGCACACCAAATGGACATTGAAAATGAAAAATTAGCTCAAGTAGTAAATGGTCAACTGGCTTCAAAAATAGTTTCAAGTGTGTTTGATGCATTAAAAAAGAAAACGTGTTTGAAAGCGAAATTTTATTCAGGATTGTCTAGAAAACATGTTAATTTTGCTGGAACGGTATATCTACTTCTTCTAGTTTGTTTTAAAATTATTTAAAAATGTTTTAGATTGATTTTGATATTTTTAAAGCAAATGAAACGGAAGATGTAAGTGAGGCGCGTTTACTTCTCGACCAAATTACCAAAGTTCTTAATCGATTAGTTTTGAATCAAGTTAGACGAAAATTGTGTCAGCGCCTACCAGACGAATTGAAAGAGTACCTCGACATCCTTGTTAATGTCAAAAATTCAGTCGAAATGAATAATTTTGTTCCAAATAAAGATCAAGGAAAGTTCCTTTTTACTTACCAAGAGAAGCAAGAGAACCATCCTTTCGATATGAAGAGAATTCAAGATACTTTATCAGAATTGCAAAGACTGCTTTCAAATTATGAAAATATGAATTCGGAATGCCAAAGTCGAGCTGAACCTATTAAAGATTATATCCAAGATCATGTTCAAATGTTGCAAGAAATCAAAAATTGTCCGAATCATAACTGCGATGATAAATTAAGCGAAATTAAGAGGGATACTCCAACTGCGTATGATTTGGTTCAAAAACAACTAGAAAGTGTAGGTTTAGGAAAAAGTCATGATTTTATCCCGAACTTTGATGTAGATAGAATAATAAAAAATCGAATGAAAGATTCTCTTTGGAAAAATGAAAAGAAGAGAGATCTTGGAAAAGACGATAATTTACAAAGTCGGCAATACAAAAAATTGCAACTTGCTGCTGAAAAAATCAGAGTAAAACGAGAAAATGATAAGAAAATTGCGGAAATGTTTGGTGATAAGAAGAAGAGGTCGCTGAAGAAACTCGACGTTGATTTTGAAGAACCAGTCGTGTATAGTTTAGGATAAATTCCTTTATATTTTTCTAGAAAATATATTTATTACTGCGGATTATTTTCTATATTTCGAATCCGCTTTGCTTTAGATTTTTTATTTATTTGTTAAATGTCTCTTTTAAAAACATTTTGCATATAGTCAAATTTCTCCAAAATATTTTTCTGTACCTCTATTTGTCGTTTTTGAAGTATATTAATAGATTTTTTTGGTCTTTTTCAATACGTACTTTTTGTTTTGCTTTTTCTCCCAGTAATTAAATTTCAAACTACCTTAAAATAGTTTCTTGTTTATCTATGATTTGTCTATTTATTTTCTAATTTATTTCATATTTCTTTTTAAATTGTTTTTCAAATTATTCTAAATGTGATATTTTAGAAACCTTTCTTTTCTGCTAAAATAAAATTTTGTGTTTTTTTCTTTCAATCGTGGTTCTTTTTAAAACTCTAATTGCTCTTCTAGAAACCTTGTTTCTAGAAATGTTGAAATGTTTTTTCAAAGCATTTTGCAAATTGTCAAAACTCTCGAACACATTTTTTGTTTTTAGTCGTCGATTTTTTAAAAAATTTTATGACAAGCTTTTTTGCTTTTCTAAATTTATTTTGATCTTCTTCATCTAGACGTATTTTTCTTTATTTTCCAATCGTTGTTTCTTTAAAATAATTTTTTGTTCTAGTATCCTCATTAACTTTTCTTTCTCTTTTAAATTTTTTCAATTTTTTTTAAACTTATCTTATTTAAACTTTTCTAATAACTGTTATCTTTTTTTAGATTTTTTTTCATCTTCCTTTTTTTGGTCGATGTTTCTATATATTTTCAAAAAAAGTTTCTTGGTGTAATTTTTTAGTTTTGTTCTAATTTTTTTTATTTTACAACTATTTATTGTTCTTTTTCTTCTTTCAGACAACGTTTTTTAATTTCTTCTAATTAAGCAGCTTATAACACTAAATTGATTCTTTTAATTTGAGCTGCTTTCAACTTCTTGACATTCTTTTCTGGATTTTTTTTAACTTTTAGAAGTATTGCTCTTCATTTTTTCTTTATTTTTAAAACGTTTCTTTCAACAGATTGTGCAAATTGTTGAATTTTTCAAAAATGTTTTTCTAGTCTTTTATACGTCTTTTTTTGGATCTTTCGACACGATTTTCTGTTTTTCCAAAATATTGCCGTTTTTTTCTAAACAGATTTTTTATTTTTATTGCAAATATTTTTTTTAAAATTGTATTTTCTTCTAGAATTTTCGTTAACTGTTTTTTCCGTTTTTTGTTCTATAATCTTCTTCTTTCTTATTCTCTTCTAATTCTCGTTCTTCTTAAAACTTTATTCACTCTTTAAGAAACTTTCTATTACCGCCTTATTTTCTAATTAATCTCCTAATTAGTTTTTTTAACAAAGTATTATTTTTCAAAAAACTTTAAAAGTTTTAAAAATAAGTCAATATTTTGCTCTTCTCTTTTTGATCTATTTCTCGGTTCCTTAGTTTTTCAATTTTTTCAGTCATTTAGACTTTTATAAAAATGTTTGCGCTTTTTTTTTTCTCCTATTAACTCAAAACTAAAAAGTTTTTGTTTTTTAATAAACCGATGTCGTTTAACTTTTCTTGTTCTTTTCATTAACCTATTGTTTCCTAAATTCTTGTGCTTCTTCCAAACGCTGTTAAAGATACTCTTCTAGAATATTTTTTCAAGATTTATTTTTGCTCTCCCAGAACTTTTTTTGTTTTTTTTTCGGCCAACGTTTTCTAATGATTTCACATATTTTTTTTTATTTTTTTTTTAATTAAAAAAAAACTCTGAAAGAAATCGTCATTTTTGAAGATGATAATTCAAAAAATTGCAGTTTGCTGCTAAAAAGATCTAAAAAACGAGTAAATGATAAAAAAATTGGAAATGTTTGGTGATAAGAAAGAACGATCGCTGAAAAACTTCTCTTGGATTTTGAAGAACCCGTTGTCTATAGTTTAGAATAAATTCCTTTATATATTTCTAGAAAATATATTTTTTACTGATTGTTTTTTATATTTCAAATCACGTTTATCCACACCTTAAGTCTTGATAATTGTATCACGAACATATACCTTTGGGAAGGGGTTTCCGGAAACGGAAAAATCTCATCAAATCCTTGACATTCCATTAGTTTGAGATTATGCCACGAACAAACAGGAGCAACCACAAATCCCTCTCCCTATCAATTGATTCCTGATCGATAAAAGTTGATTTAATTACAGTAAAAAAGATGAGTCAAGTTGAAATTTCAAAGCTTTATCCTGCTGGTGTAGAAGAAGGCGCAAAAGCAATCCATACAAATAATCTCTGAGAATGTTTAGTTCGGTTGGAAGTTTTCCAGTAACGAGCGTAACAAGCCGGAAACTTGGATTTATCTACTTTGGTTCATTTTCTAAAAATAATACCCACTGAATAACACGGAGCAGGATCGCACCTGGGTCCTGCTTAACTATGTCTCGCTTGCAGGACGATCCAGAAATCGTTTTAAGTTTTTTGCTTCTTTATTACTTTCGAAATTGATAATTGGGTTCTCCAGCGACACATCATTTATTGTCGCAAACGCAAAATCTAATAAAAATATAGATTACTGTTTAATTTTAATTACATAACCGAGCACAACCAATTAATCAAAGTTAAAAAAAGTAATTTAACAAACAAAATAGTATATTTAACAAACGTAACGATTTCAGGTAAAACATAATTTTGTAAAAGATAAAAAATAAATTTAATTTAATATAATTACTTTCAGTTGAAAAATATTTTTCAGATCTAACAATTAAAAATATGTATTAAAGGTTGTCTATATTTGGAAGAATCTTATGGTGTAATAGAGAAATTAATCCCAACACCTGAATTTTAAGTAGATTGCAATAGTTTTTCGCGAAGCACCTGTTTGTTTCCTTCAAGGTTTTGTCGACGGACTAGCCGGTCGCTTCGGTAACAATAGAGTTCACTTATCTTTACAACCACCCTTACTAAATCCCTCCTAAACTTGATTATAAGTTAAAACCATAAAATTTTTTCAAATATAAACAGCTTTTACTGGTGACCATTTTAAAGTCTGACAAAAAACTTCTGCAATTAACAAGAAATTATAATTAGTAAAAGATTTAAAACTAATGAGATTGACTGTCAACATATTTGACTTCTTAGATTAAAGTTTAAAAACATTGTTGAAAAACTATAACAAAATTATGTTATCGTTGCAATGTTTTTAAAAGTCTGTGGGTAAATATACAGCACTCTCTCAGTCAAAAAACTGATCCAATATATAATCTTTGATTTTAAATTTCTATAAGCTATAGAAACAGTAGTAATCATTTTTGTACGCTTGCGCAGTGTCATATAAACAATTAACTTGATTTGGTTAACTTTTGTGCCTTTATAGGTGTACTAAATATTCACAAATATACCATAACCGGGACTGCTGGAACTACTATATACTCAAAATATCTAAAAGTGGGCTCACATTTTATGGAGAGACAAACAACCGTAAGAGTAAATCTTAATTTATGACAGTTCCCTCTGCCAGTATTTTACAATACATATTTGCATAAGACACATCTAGTGAAAAAAAAACAGTCATAAATCAATATCTGTTTTTACGGTAGTTTCTCTGTTCATAAATTAAACATTGGCTAATTCTTTGGTTTATAAAAAGGTCTTAAAAGTCAGCCCATTTTTAGATATTTTAACTTATTTACTTACTAAATGTCTATTATTAAATACTTAACAATCATAAAATTCTTGCACTTGTTGGCTACAGACTTCCGGACTATTATACAGTAGTGTCTGGTTGTAACAAATTCGGTTATAGTAAACATTCAGATATAAAAAATTTCTTTTATAACGATTTTCGGTTATAACAAATTATTTTGACCGGTTGCTTGAGGTTTTTTATAACCGGACACTACTGCAAACAAAATTCTGGCTAATTTCTTCACGGTTGTGGTTGTCCACCAGAACTAATTTTTGTGTTTATCTAACTGTGGTCGCGCTTTGTGTTATTTTCTTTTATTTTGACGTTAGTTTGGATTTTTTTTATAGATAGATTTTATAGATCCTTTATCTCAGTAATTGTTATTTTAACTTTAATTTTTAATAACAACATTATCTTAATTGTCAACCTAATAACGTTTTATTTTTAATTTAAACTTTTTGTAGTTTCTCATGTTTAGTCGTGTATAGTTTAGGATAAATTCCTTTATATATTTTTAAAAAATATATTTTTTATTGATGATTGTTTTTTGCTTTGCTTTAGATTTCTTATTTATTTCTAAATGTCTAAAAATTTTATAACAACATTTTGCAAATAATCGAGCTTTTTCAAGATTTTCTCCTGTACTGTACTCCTATTTGTCGTTTTTCAAATCAATCAGAGAGTTTTTTTTTTAAAACCTCTTGTTTTTTCTTCTATACCTATTTTTCTTGTTTTGTTTTCTCCCAGTAGTCGATTTTCAAGCGTTTTTAAAATCGTTTTTTGTTTATCTAGAATCCTCTTTCTTTTTCTTTACATTGCCGTTGTCAAATTTTTTCTAAAACTGAGCCTCTAAAATCTTTTTTTGTACTGCTAACAAATATATTTTTTTAATCATCGATTTTTATGCTTTTAAAACATTTTTTGCTCTTCTAAAATCTTTTTTACTGTTTTTGTTTTTTTGCCCGAGCTTGTTTTATATTTTCTTTAATGTTTCTTTAAAGCATTTTGCAAATTGTCGAAATTCTCAAAGATATTTTTTGTTCTTCTAGTGGTCGATTTTTAAATTTTTTGAGAATTTTTTTGTTTTTCCTAATTAATTTTACTTTTTTCTAATCGTTGTTTTTTTAAAAAAAAAATTTTGTTTTAGAATGTCTGTTAGCTCTTTTTTCTCTCCTAAATGTTTTCAAATTTTTTTAAACTCGTCATTTTTCAAGCTCTTCTAAAAACTGTTTTTGTTATTATTTAAATTTCTTATTAATTTTATTTTTCTTCTAATTGATAATTATAGTTAAAAACAGTTTTTTCTTTTCTTTTTCTACTTCTAGTCTTCTAAAATTTTTTGCTATCTTACAATTATTTATTACTTTTTTGTAATTTAAACTGCTAATTTCTTCACGGTTATGATTTTTTGCCACCAAACTAATTTCTGGTGTTTTGCTAACTGAGCTGTGGTGAGGTCTTCTCCTATTTTCTTTTATTTTGACTTCAGTTTAGTAAGATTCTTTTTTACTACTGAATCCACTATCTGTTAGCTGCTAACAAGATGTTATGGTCACTTGAAAGTTCTGTATGTCAGTTTATAGGTCCTTTATGTCAATAATTGTTATTTTAACTTTACCTCTTAATAACAACATTATCTTAATTGACAACCCAATACCATATTATTTTTAAACTTTTTGACGTTTTTCATGTTTACCATTCAAGAGCGGATACAAAGAAGAGATGAGTTAAAAGTGTAAATTCACCTTCTCCCCTTTTTCCACTAGGTAAATGATACTTTTTGTAATGTTAATTTTTGAAAGGTACTAGTGCAATCTATTTTTTTTGGGTTGGTAACACGCCTTTACTGGAATAAAACGTCATTTGTAACGTTTTAGCGTTTATGTCAGCTTTGAAATTATAATACATAATTTTATTCAAATAAATTTTATTTGACTTGACCACCAAGGTGTTTTTGTGTGTGTGTGTGTGTGTCGCAATTAATCTATAAAACATTTTAAAAATGGAGGTTGACAAGCGGCGGTTACAATGAGGTAACTTCAACTTTCTTTGTGAGGTTAGAACAGCTTTTAAATGAAACAGCTTTCAGCCACTATTTTGACGATTTACAACTCCCATAGCGTTTGATAATTTATAAGTCATTTGCTAGATAAGTATATAGCACTGCTTGGTCTGAAATAATGATAAAAAGAATCGCTGAAAATCGCAATTAATTTAGTAATTTAAGAATAAGGGTACAATGTTTTTAGAGTTTTTTTTTTACTGTGTTTATGCCAATTGGAGTATTCAATTAATAACTAAAAGGGTAGGTAAAAAAACCATTTGTGAGTTATTTATATAAAATTTTGAACAAATTTTAAAACACTTCAAAAAACATTTGACACTTTCATGACATTATATAAAAATCACGTAAAACGCGCAAAGTAGAAAAAATAGCATAAAGAACTCGTTTCTAAAGTCATTGTGGCACTTATCCTTTATAAAAACTCGCGTTTTGCTCTCGTTTTATAAACTTGAATTCGTGTCACAAAGTTGACTTTTCGAAACGCTTTCTTTAATATACTACCTTCACTTTACATTTAATTATTAACTCTCCACTTCACTTAAAACTTCTTTATCCATCATTGTTACCATTTAAAAAATATAACAACAGTATCGAAATTAAAACAGCTCACAAATTGACAATGTAATTTAATATTTTGTTGTAAAAATTTTTTCCGTAGCTAAATCCGTAAATAAAACTAATTCTTATAAATTTTCCTCTTAGTTTTTCTGAGATCAAACACATATTTGCTATGTCGGTTTTTTTATTTACTAGTGCTGGTTTAAAATTGTTTTTAAAATTTTTATTTTTACAGATATCAACGATAAATTATTAAGAGAACATAAAACGTTGTACGCGACTCGCTTTCAATTAACGTTTATTGAGCTCACCGAAGTGATTAAATTTTTTTAATGATTGAAAAGTAAATATTATTCGATTTATAAAATCTCACTGGTGGTTAGTTTTGATGATATTTTTGTGCGTTGGTATATTTATACGATAACTAAGAGTTAATTAACAGTTTGTAAAACGTTGCGGTGTGAGTGCAAAAAGCCGGTTCGTCGTTGAAAAGGCGTGAGCGGAGCGTCGAAGGCGTCCCTCTAAGACAATAGCAGGGAAATGAACGGCGGCGTATCTCTCAGGAAGCATATTGTAAGCTCCCAACAATGCGACGACACCGACGCTGCCTGCCATCTGTGTTCCGTTGGAAAACTTAAACAAAGCGCCACATAACCAATTGTCAAACCTGACGCACTATAAAACTCTATTTTTAAAAATGGAAAAGCGAGGGATGTTTATTCCGATACAACATTCTCTTTCTATACACCTAGATGATGTTGGTTGGTATTTATACATCTCGCAAACGTATCGCGAACGTAGTTTTTAGAGACGATGTTACATTTACTAATCATAAAGTTTGTTTTATATTGAAACGACTACGTGACAAAACGGGGCTTATCTTTACAAAACATCACCATAGTATGTGCTTTTCGCGAAAAATACGGCTAGGAAATGGTGGACGACGGTTTATGATGATGAAATTTGTGTATAGACGATAAAAGTTGTGCGACGCCAAATTAACGAATTTCTAAAACGCAACAATAAGGAGAAAACTGAATAAAAACACTCAAAACAAAGATAACGACAACAAAACAGAAATTTCTACTAAATATAAAATTTATACAAAAAATATTATTTCTACATTTTTTTTCTTCTTGTCACTATTGCAAAATAGTTATTTATATAACAAAAAGCACTAGAAATAAACTTTTTTATTTTTTTTTCAACTATCGCCAGGGAGAATAACTATATGAGTGTAAAAAAGCAATTTTAGTGCTAGTGAAATATACATTACGTTTTTTTTCTGAAATTATAATTGTAATGATTTGTAAAAATTTGATATAGTATACAATTAACAATACAATAAATTTACAACCGCTTTTGTCACTCATTTATCTACATTAATGACGATTTTAATTTTGACATATGAATCAGCAAAAGTATTACTTTACAGACTAATTTGATTTATTTTACGAACTATCTTTTCACATTACTGACGTTTTCAAAAAAGAAAAATGCCAGTTTCGATTGCTTACGGTTATTTTTTCTCAGTCGGTAAGTTCTTACTAGCTGAAACACTTAACTTAAAAAACATAAGATAAAAAAAACATTAAGTAAAACAGAGAAGACGTCACAGTGAGAGCAAGGAGGGTTCAAATTACAGTAAAAAATTCCAAGATATAAAATAAGCTTTTGGTTAAGAGGATTTATTAAATTTAGAAGTAACAAGAGAAACCCAATAGCTAAATAGATCCACGCGTAGTCAAAAAATCTTATCTGCAGCAAACAAATGTTACAAATAACTACTCACTTATAGCTAAATTTACATCCTGTTACAGTTAGTTCGTAAAACTGTCAAAGTGTATGTACCGCTCCTAGATTTTTGGTTGGTTAGTTTTGCACATGGCAGCTGTGTTGATAAAAAGCCAGTAGCTGTGTTCTTTTGTTTTAAATGTTTTTTAAGTAGAATTTTGTTGTTACAGGTAAATTATAAAAACTAATTATAACATAATAATAGAAACATAATAATAATTTATTTGTGTTATAATACATTGGTACTTTACACACGTCAATAAAACATAAATGAAATATACATAAAAAAACAAATGTGGTAACAAAATTTACAATTATGAATTATATGCTTCGATGTAGACAGAGCTTGTAGAAACAAGTTAATATAACGTCCTAAGAGCATACAGTGCTCATATCACCGAAATCATTGCGTAAGTACTCCTCTATAGTGTAGAAAGATTTATACAAAAGATATTTTTTGATGTTAGTTAGGAGATTTTCAGGAGAAGTTTTTCGTAGAGAGATGGGTAAGACGTTATAAAATTTGATACAATAGTAGTTTATTCCGTAACGAGAGATAGTAAGTCTTAGAGAGTTGTAAGCAAAGTCATGATTTCTTGTCTCATAGTGATGATAAGAATTAAGCGTTTTGTATGAATTCATATTTTTTGTAAAATATTCAATGCATTTACAAATAAATAAGCAAGGAAAAGCAAGAATTTTTAGGTGTCGAAAAAATCTCCGACAATCATGCTGATACCCTACACCTGAAATTATTCTTGAAGCTCTCCGTTTTAATTTAAAAAGTCTTTTTGTGTAACCAGTGTGACCCCACAGTATAACACAGTACTGAAGGTGAGACTGAATGAGGGCATGGTAAGCTGTTATAAGAGTGTTGTGTGAGACACAACTAACTAAATTCCGGATTAAATATATATTTTTACTAATTTTGTTAGCTAAAGTATCTATGTGTTTTTGCTATTTTAAAGAAGGCTCTATGTAAACTCCCAGAAATTTGACATATTCGGTATTGTTATATAATTCAATTCCTTCTCTTAGAGTGAAAGTTAAAGTTAGCGTTTTATCTTCGTTTAGATGTAATTTGTTGGCATTCAACCACTTTTTGGTTAATTCGAAGTTGGTGTTCAGTTTTTGAAGAATATTTTGATAAAGTGAATCCGCACATCCCAGAGTAGCGTCATCCGCATACAGTACTACATCTAAGTCGGGTATAGACTGAGGTAGATCGTTTACAAATATTAAAAAAAGTACTGGTCCAAGTATGGAACCTTGGGGTACTCCACAAATGACATGATACTTTTCAGAGACGTTGTTGTTAATTTTAACCTGTTGAAAACGATTAGACAAGTATGATTTAATCATGTCAACAGCACGATCACTAAAATTATAAAATTTAAGTTTATTCAATAGGATGTTATGATCTACTGTATCGAATGCCTTACTTAAATCGAGAAAAATGGCTTTATAAAACGATCTATTTTCAAAAGCATTAATTATGTTATTAATAAAGTGTAGCACAGCATGAAAGGTTGAAAGATTTTTTCGAAAACCGTATTGTTTTCCTGTAAATATATTATTATTTTCAAAGTGGTTTACAATCTGGTTTAGTAAAACTTTTTCAAATATTTTTGACAAAACTGGCAATAAAGCTATGGGTCGATAATTATTCAAATCATTAAAGTCTCCTTTTTTGAAAATTGGAACAATTAATGAATTTTTTAAACAGTCTGGAAATACACAGTTTTGAATACATTTGTTTATCAGTTTAGTGCAGCAAACATCAACAATTTTTGTTAGATATTGTATAGAGTTGTTAGTAGTAGCAATTTCTCAATCTAATTGACGCAAAAATTTAAAAAAATTAGTTCATTCTTTAGTTAACATCTACGAATTTAATTGTAACTGAAACAACAAAAAAACCAATTACGCTAAAGAATTGTTTTAAAATGTATATAATTATGAAAAGTTGCTGCATACTTCCTACTTGGTGATTAATGTAATTGCTAATAATTAATCAAGCTAAAGTAGCATCTATCAATAGCAAAACATCTTTTAAGAAAACAGCAATGGTAACCATGATGTACATTAACACAATCGAAGAAGTTAAAAGACAAATAGAAAAAACTACAAGCAAAAAGAAAAATAAAAAACAAATATCAAGTTATATACTAAAAAAAAAGCGAAGAGAAAAAAACTGCTATTAAAATGACAGTTACACTAGATGAACAAAATTTAATTTATCAGTTTCTCAAACGTTTATCATATTTTTAAAATACAATAGGGTTTATGTAACTTACCCGCAGTATTTCAAAGACGTGTAAACGACATTTTTCAAGGATTGTCATTGAAGCAATTTATTAATATAGTTACATAGACTATATAATAATAACAAAAATCAACAAAGACTTGTAAAAGTGTTAATGAAATGCGACGAGTATAGATTGAAAGATAAAGTAGAAAAAATATTATTTCTCAGAAGAAAAATTAGATATTTAGAACATAATGTAAAAAATGAAAAGATACACTATTTCAAAAACAAAAGCTGTCTTTGAAATTTTAGAACTTAAGTCGACTAAGTAAGCTTAAAGTTTTTTAAGACTTACAAAGTATTTTACAAAATTAGTGACTTACTAAAACAAGATACTAATTTCTGATTTAATGACAAACAGCGTATTAGCGTTGAAAAGCATTGTAATACAGGGTCCCAAAAAAGATTTTCATCTAGTCACCTTTGAAATTATTTTACATGTTAATTTTTTTGTGCCGCTCTACTCTTTAAGTTTGAACTAATTTATTCTGCCACCTATCAATCAAATGTCAATTCAGATTTAAAGTCTAGCAAGAGGACTTTGACCTTTAATGAACATCGAAAGCAGGAAAACTTTTTCTTTAAAAATTGCCGCTTGTAGAGAGACCGAATATATGGGGTTTTTCATTTTTCTTGTTACAACCTTAGTGACATTACTAAGTTTACTCGTTACACCTATTTGCTAAAGCGGCATTTTTTATTTTACATGGGAAATTCACAGGCGACTAGATGAAAATCTTTTTTTGGGGCCCTGTACATTGTAAACAACGAAATTCAATTATTTATCTATACATCTATGAAAAAATATAATGCTATTCTAATGCAAAAAAATCTTGAAGACAATGAATATTAGTCAGTATAGTTTTTAAGTCTTTAGAAAAACAACGCCAAGTATAAAAAAACTAAGTTATGAATTAGACATGTTGACGATAATAACAGCACTTGAGAATTTTAAGTATTCTACTAGAAATTCTGTTTACTATATTAACAAACTGTTCTGCGAATTATAAAAACTATAAAAAGAAAAAAATCTGCCAACAAAAAGTTTACGTCTTGCTTTATTGTTAAACTAGTAAATCTAGTTTGTATTTACAAAATATAATTTAGTCCAGGAAACAGAATTAGGCATGTCAACACGTTAAATAGAAATGCTGTAATCATTGTTCGAGTACAAAATTTCTATTTTTTATTAAAATGAGCTCAAAACTAGACAAACTAGATAAAAGCAAATTGTTATTAAAATTTAAAAAAGTATATTAAAAACACAAAGGTTACGATGTTAAGAAAATCTATGTCTAAGATATGAATAATTGTATCAAACGTATTTAGTACAAAAAAAGTCAGGGAAACAAAAAGATTATTAAATTTAAACTCCAAATAAGATACAGCTTTGATATATAGCTTTACAAATAAATGCTGAAAAAAGTCGGCATTTTGTTCAGCAGGATTTAAAAGCTATTGTAATAAAGAAAATATCAAACTACATTTGATCTATACAATATTGCGACAAAGAAATAGCCAATTCAAAACACTTAACAAAACAATGATACAAGAATTATCAAAACTATAGACAACATTTCTAAATGGCATTTATACGTTGACAAGTTGCAACATATTTTAAATTTAACGAATCAAGGAAGTATCAAACAAACATCTTTTTAAATATTATCTGCTACGAAAACAAGAACAACAGAAAACCCAAATATTAGATATCAACTTATTACATAAAAAATCTCTTTAGCCCAGTCATATTAGGGTTTCACCTCGGAATGAAAGATAATAAGCTGTAAATTGGTATAAACCTTTGTTTTGGCGTTCTATATGTTGTCTCAAAAGTCTCATATAATATCGTGTCCGCCTCTTAAGATATTGAAGGTCAAATGTCGCAAAAATCGGATTTTTGCGAATATCTCGTTTCCTATATCTTAAATGAGATTTGCGCTTATTACAAAAGTTGTAGAGTATAAAATTCTCTACAACTTTTGTTTCAACTGTTTTTTTATACGAATAACTGTTTTTGAGATAGAGCGTAAAAAGTGCGCAACGCACAGTTAGATGGGATGCTCAGTACTATAAGGAAATAAGTCCATTTATCGATATAGTTTGTCCATCAATATTCTAAAACGACTTTATTATTACTAGTTAACATTTTGGGTCGTTTACGATAGTTTCATTGTTTGGGGATTATCTACCTACTGTGCAATAAACTCTCGAGGGTTGGGTTTTTAAAATTTGAATGGGTTCCTCACCACTTTTACGATAATCCTCGTTAAACGGATAATAAACCATTTAAAGAATCAAAAGGTCGTTTCAAAATATCGATGGACAGAGTTTAGGAAAGCTGGTCGAGTAACCTCTCATTTGAAAACTATTTTAATTCACTATAGGGTAATGTAAGTTTTAACAGCAAATTCTTCAAAAACACATTTAAAAAAAAACAATTTTTGTTTGCTACGAATCGATTATACAAGGTGACATAAAAAAATGGAATAAAATTCATATTTTTTAAGTTCATGTTTTTGTAGAAAAACGCTAAAATAGGTCGATTTTATTTTTTTGTTGCGCACGTTGTTCACTTATTTCTAAATTTTTTTGGCCAACTGGATTTTTGCTGTGACGTAATCGATATTCTTTTAAATAGCAACCCCTATTTTTAGTGTTGAATATTAAAACTACTTGTTTTTCTGCGTATAACAGTATACCATTTGTAGAGTCTAAAATAAAAACTATAAGTAATTTGACAAATTTAAATGTTTAATTAAATTTTTCAAAATAGACGCAATTTTTAACAGAATTGTTAAAATAACCAGCTAAAAAGTAGAGATTAGAAAACTTAGTAGATCTATACACAGAACGCAACGAATTTTTGAGATTTGGGTTTATATCGGGTCAAGACAATCAAGGTCTAAGACACGTACAACCTTAAAAAAAATTAAATTGGTAAAAATCCCATAAAGACTTTGACACGATTAAGCTCAATATACGAAGTAAAAAGAGAACGTTACCACATTCGTGTCGACTTTTGGGCAAGATGGTCAAGATATAGAAACAAAAATTGAGAAGAATCTAACAAAAGTGACGTTTTCAAAAAAATGTATAACACTCCTAAAAGTAAATTGTTATTATAATTTAAAAAAAAAACTTACAACATACTGCTGTTTATAAGACTTTTCACAAAAATTTTGTACTAACCTTGTTCTCGTTTATTGCTGCATATACATGCGTAATTGCTCTAAATTCTTTATTTTGATTTTTAAATACATCTCATAAAACTTGCTGATTAATAAAGTAACACAGATTTATACAAAACGTTGAAATGTTATAGATATAATATGAAAAATTACAAAACAACAAAGTTTGTTAAGTTTTACGTTTTTACGATCAAAAGATCAAAATGACTTATAAGAAAGCTACAATAGAATCTAAAAAATTATAGCAAAAGACTATTTATGGTTAAAAAATTTGTAGAAATCTTAAAACAATACAATTAAATACACTTTGTATAGTTATAATATATATAGGTGAACCACATAACTTATCTGAAATTAAAAAAAATATTTTTAGATATTTATTATTTAATTTTTTTACAGCAGATGGCGTATAAACACAAAATATTGTTTTAAAAAATACTATAAAAACCGGTTATAACGACTTTGATTTGTCTAAAATTCTTTGTTTAAAGACTAAACGTCCAAAGGTTACAATGTTTTAAAGAGCTTTGTAACCTGTTGACGAAAGATAAAAAGACAGCGTATGTTTACATGTTTTTACTATTTTATATATAACTATAATAGTTATATATAATTATAGTAGATAATGAAAATTAATGATGGTGTATTGAACATTGCTTAGGTTAGGCGTTTGGCACCTGATATGAACAATGCATTTAGCAAATATGGAATCGATATTAATGAAGAGACGTGAACAGCATCCGTAACATAAATCGATTTGGCGCATCATTTGTGATTGGTTGCGTTAAAATGTGGCCAATAAACATAACAAAATTGTCGGTAATTGTTTGTTGATCCCAGCAATATGTAAAAATTTTTGCAATAAATTGGAGAAATTCGGAACGGCAGCGGCAGGTTTACGGCCTGGCGTCCAAATAAATAATATTATTAATATATAGACTGGCTTTTAAGTATCGTTTATAATTAGTTTTGTAATCAGAGTGTATTCGTGCAGCACCTGGGGCCCGCCTCCATCCCCGGAACGCTCCGTTGTGTGCGACACACTCCAGGAATCCGGAAAGGAGACGTGTGTGTGAGGCTGGAAAGTCTCGACCGCACATTATATGCACACATACCAGACGAGATTTATTTATTGTAGTTGGTGCTTCATTAAATCATCAAAAACTTCATAGAGGAATAATGCGAGAGCCAACACATATTCACAACAGACACATGCCTCAGCCCTATTATTCGCCTAATTACGAGAATTTGTGTTATTTAATAGCGCGCCGCTTAATTGGAATAACGTTGTTGGGCTAAATATTAATTTTCACGTGAATTATGTAAACTTGTTACGTGCATGCGATGCGATACACCAAATCGAGAGTCGCGCCTGTCAGAAACTATTCAAACAAACATACTTCACCACCAAGTTATGTTTTACCCAATTTATAGATTCAGGATTCAGCTATATGACCGGTAACAAAATTTTAAATTTATTATAAAAAAAATAATAATAAAAGAAAGCTAAAAATATAAAAGACAAGAAGACAACTGAAAATTAAAGATTTAAAAAAATACTGGAGAAGAGAAATTAAAATAGTTCAGTCATTTAGTATTTAAGAAGATAAGACTGAAAGTGTAATAAAAACAAAGATAAATAAAAAATATGTTACACTATAAACAAAAAGAAATTGGAGAAGTTTTGTAAAAAGGAAGATAAACTTTAACACTTAATTGAGATGACAAAAAACCACTTACTTTTATAAAAAGTTACTCAATAAGATAATAATTCTCAGATAAGATAAAAATACAAGACTAACTAAAAATAACAAAGTTAACTTAGTGTATATTTTGTTATTTGCTTGGGCTTACATTATAAGAAATATGAAATTAATCCGGCTTCAAAGAGATCATTGTGATTTTCAGCTACCTTTGACTGATTTTCTAAAATTATAAAAAATTTCTTGTTTTAAAATTTTCTTGTTAAATCGAAGCAAGCTTGCATGATACTAGGATGGGGACTACAAGACTAGATTCGTTTATACGCCAAAAACGAATTCTTTCGAGTTTACCACCGCACACATTTTACGATTTACTTTGCTGTACCTATGTATTTCACTCGGTGCAAATTTCTAGAGAGGGTAGCAGAAGGAAGCCAAAAGCAAGAACAGCTACTGATCCTGTTCACATGTAAGTCAAAGAATGATTTCACAAGTAAGTGGCATTAGTTTGTCTTCAGTTAACCGAAAGGTTAAATAATTTTTTATTTAATGTATTTGTAAACTAAGAAAAATAAATACGTTACCTTTGGAATTGTATTGCTGGTTGCATTTTTAGTTTCGCAGGCTCATTATCACTCGTGAAACACCCTGTAGACCAACTCTAACATATAGCTACAAATCGTGAATTTGATCTAAAAGACCAAAAAGCAAAATTCAAGCTGCAGAAATAGAGTACTTAAAAAAGTTTAGTAGGTAACAAAAAGAGACAGAATAAGAAATACAGTTACACGTAATCTAAAAATAAAATCAATGATAAAGCATAATGAAGAGCGACAGCTAAATTGGTGGGGACATCTCCAAAGAATAGAAAATTCAAGAAAAGTAAAACAAATATAAGAGAAAAAATCGCAAGAGAAAAAAAACAGGAAGACTGAAGCAAACATGAGACATGGAAGTTGAGAATTGGCTACTAAAAAAAGGAGTAACTGTCGAAAAAAATATGCCAAATTTGCTCATACCATGTAAATAGTTTATTGTAATTATCACACACCTTACGTTAAACGTCATTTTTGATAATACATTTATATATTTTAATAATTTTATTACCAATAGGTATGAAATAAATTTCTAACTCAAATGTCAATTAATTTTTTTTCTGAAATTAAATTTAGGTAAAACATTACTTAACTCTCTTTTTCTATTATCTAAATTATTTCATCGCTTGTACTTTCTGTTTCCATTTAGAGTTTGGAATAAATAAATGCGTAAGTAGGTAAATGAATTTTAGGGTAAATATCGGGCCTTTCTGTGCAACAGCGTGCTAAAAAGGCCCACAAATCTTAGTAACGTCGCTGTAAATCAATGTACTAATTACTAAGTGGTTCTTTTTAATTGCAAATAGTGATTGCAATTAGCATGGCGGCGTTCGGAAGCGGCGGCGGTGCTGCCTACGTTATTATGCAAATGCCGCACCTGAGGCCTTACGTCGTGATCTATCGGCACCATCTACACCTTTTACGCCATATAACCAACGAACACTTACCAATTCTCGATAACTTACCAATCAATTAACGATCAAAACAACTATAAAATTTTGAATTTAAATTGTATGCTTGAAGCCCTATCAGATTTAAAATTTTAATTCAAAAATGTGACTGTAAAAACAAATTTCAAATTAGAGAGATTTGTATCCAGCAGTGTTTTTTGTTCAGTTA
The DNA here is from genome assembly GCA_029207805.1 of Tribolium confusum. NCBI lineage: Eukaryota > Metazoa > Arthropoda > Insecta > Coleoptera > Tenebrionidae > Tribolium > Tribolium confusum. Next base: position 19,170,086 of record JALGAY010000003.1, read on the forward strand.
TATTGGTAGCATATAAAACGTCAAACTCCCAGATATCACTACAGTATCGAGTCTCCTTTGATTTTTTGGTCGCAATTGGCGTTTACAACTGTCATCCGTTAATTGACGTCCATCAAAAATGAATTAGCATATAACTGAGGGATGATTGCACATCCTGCCATTCATAATTTGATGGGTCTTAATTAACAGGCTATTAGCATTGGCGGCGCTCATTAATCTGCTGTTATTAATATGTATTTACATGTATCGGCGGTGGTGCAAATGCACATCTATTTTGTCCTGCATCTGACAGATAGAATACGTCCTCCGGACTTCAACACCATCTCGTGATGGATCGCCTAGTAATGAAAGCTGGACACCAACACTTTGGTGATTAGTCAGGATCGGAATAATTACAAAACGCCACAGTTATTTACAACTAAAAGCCTACAAGGATGTGTACAAAGGATCAGGAAGGACTTGCAACTAACCTGACCGTCGATGCCTCGAGGGATTCAGTTATCTATTACTATTGATGTATCAAAATATCTAGGAAAATTTATGTGCGAGATAGCAGAATGGCCCTACACCTATTTGACGTCAAGATATATTGCCAATAAGCTATTTAACAAGAAACGGGACTTGTTTAGAAATAGCCATTATTATGATTATCACGAACAGATCCTTGCAAAACAAAGGAAACTCAAAATAAACTTCAACTGTCATGTATTAACAACAAAAAAATTAAATGTGAAATTGATACCAAAATATCAAATTTCACTACCTTAATTCGCAAAAAAAATTAAAAAATAAAATTAATTTTTGGTGATTTAGAGTGTTATCTATCGAAACGTCGTCTTGTATTTTTGATATTATTGATTTTATTGGTAATTTGTTTTTACAGCCTGTGTAAAGTACTCTTGTCACTCGCGTCTGTGATTCGCGAGAGTAAAAATCACACAGTGCCTGAAAAACTTACGAATTTGACAATATTAACTATCAAAATTACTCAAAAAATGACTAGCAATTAATTTTGCTAACTCAAAATAGCGCCTGAAGGGCTAACAGAAAAATGAGTACCAAAAGCTAGTAAGTTCTTTGACCTAAATATTTAGCTGCTGCTACGAAACCCGACTTTATTATCAATCTTTTATTTATCAATCAAAAGACTAAAAAGAGAACTGTGCAAACGCTAAATTGATAGAAAGTCATACACAGGTTTTTGTGTATAAACTTGATGGCAGAACTATTTACTACTGAAATCATCTACTGAAGGCACTTACCTCTAAAGCAAGGTACAGAGAAATGAAAAAACCTGCTAAAAAATTTTCGTATTTTAATACTTTCATTTGATCCTCAAAATAAAGCGATGAGTTTCTAAAAATTAGTCAAATCAAAATCAGATATGTTTAATTTTGAAAAGTTAATATAACGCCAGTAACGAAAACATAACCATGTCTACGAAGGTGAATCAAAAGATTTGCGGAATAGAGGAGATAGCCTGAAATGGGGTTACTTGTTAATATGTGTGCTTATTTTGTAACTCTTTTTAAGAGCGTATGTCCCAAATATTAGAACAGTCGTATCATTGTTCGCTGAGATATTGTTGATTAAAGAAGTCAATTCTAAGAAAATTTCAAATATGGAGAAAATTGAGTTTTAGGACGTCGTGCAAAGAGTTAGCTTTCAAATTCTGTAATACCCTGCCTATAGTCCAGACATAGCTCCGAGCAATTATTATTTGTTCTCAAAAATGAAGAAAAGGTAAAAGGGAAGAAATTTGCCAGCGATAATGAAGTCAAGGATGCAATTTCTGCCTATTTTAAAGACAAAAAAGAATTTTTTTTATGAGATAAACAAATTAACTGTGCGATTTGAGAAGTGTATTAGGGTTAAAGAAGTATATACACTCTGCACAAAAATTATCGCATCACTTATTTTTTGAATTACAATGCAGTTCTTTAGATATAATTTTATAGCGCCCGAAAACTATCTGCCTTGATAAAATTTTTGTACAATTTTAAAATGCTTGTTTTGGGGAGTTAGTTTCAAAAACAACGTAAATCAGAAGTGTGTACATTAATACATTCGTGATTTTATGGTCCCGTTTTAAACTGTATTACCCATACACAGTCAATATGGATATTAATCAGAACCCTCGTCGAAATTTAACCTATGCAGAAGTAGTTCGCGCCATCACATTGTTGCAAGACGGTCGCAGTCAAAGATACGTCGCACAAGTACTCAACGTCAATCAATCCACAATCTACAGGACATTATTAAGATTCAATGAAGTAGGGGAGTACAACAGAAGATCTGGGCAGGGTCGTAACAGGGTTACTTCACCCGTAGACGATCGTTTTCTAGACTGACCGCTCTACTTTTGCGACATTGTACAGCCATAACGTTACAAGCCGAGCTTCTTGCTGGTCGAAATGTTCGAATTTCTGTACAGACAATACGAAATCGTCTTTGCGAAGATAAATTGCGTCCCCATGTACCCGCTTCAGGACCTTTGCTCACCGGAGAACATCGAGTTGCACGATTACAGTTTGCCCAAGAACACCTTGAATGGCAAATTGAAGACTGGAGGCGTGTACTTTTTTCTGATGAGTCGCAATTTTGCTTATTCTCTTCAGATCGTCGTGTACTGTATATCGGAGACCTGGAGAACGCTATGAACAGTGTACGTTTCGACATACAGTTCAGTTTGGAGGTGGTTCTGTTATGATATGGGGAGGCATCTCTTTGGAGGGTCCTACAGAGTTAGTACCTCTGTTTAACAGGAGTCTTACAGCTGCAAGGTATATCACCGAAATTTTAACTCCATGTTATGCCTTACGGCCCATTTTTCGGAGAAAATTTTGTGTTTATGCACGACAATGCTCGTCCGCATCGTGCAGACATATGTCTAAATTATCTCCAGGACGTCGGGATTTCTACTATGGACTGGCCAGCGAGAAATCCCGACCTCAATCTTATCGAAAACGTGTGGGACCAACTAGAGAGGCAGTTACGGCAAAGTAGAGTGCTTCCACAAAACCTGAACGACTTGCAACCGGCACTGGTTGAAGAATAGAATTTTATTGACCAGAATTACACTGTGGGTCTTATTCAAAGTATGCCACGTAGGCTGCAAGCTGTTATAAGAGCGAGGGGTGTTAATATTTGTTATTAGACATATTCTGCTTTGTTTTAAAAATTTAATTGTAAATATTGATTTTTACACTTTATGGAATTTATTAGTATATTAAGTATGGAGAACGGTAATCCTTAACGTTCGACATGCTTATAACGTTTTTTGCGCGATTGGAGTTTCTAGAATAATAATAATAATAATAAACTTTGGGTGGCTGTTCCATGGTTGCTATGGTTTTGTTTCAAACAAGTAAAATTGTTTTTTTGATACAATCATTCCTACATAGTTCTGTTTTGTGGCAAATATGAGCGATAGTGATGATCTACCGGATGATTTAGAAGACGCCTGGCAAGAAGGATGTTCGGCAATAATTCCAGAAAAATCTAAAGCCCGATATGAACAGACATACAAGTTGTTTAAGGAATGGCGTGAAGCAAGGAAGATTTCTGTAAATGAAAAGAGCTTGTTAGCGTATTTTGTGGTGAGAAGTGGACACTTGAAGGCCCCAGGCAGTTTATGAACGGAGTATTCTATGCTGAAGAGTACAATTTTTCTCCATGATGCTATCGATATTTCTAAGTTTGCTACATTAATTGCTTATCTTAAGAGAAAAAATATTGGATATCGGCCTAAGAAGGCTAAAATTTTTACCAAAGAAGACATGGAAAAATTCTTTAATGAAGCACCAGACGAACAATTTTTAATTCAAAAGGTATGTTGTAGATGATGAGGTGGTACATCTAAGTTATAAGGAAACAATATATTTGTAGGTAGCAATGATATTGGGAGTATCGGGCGCTTGTAGACGAGAGGAATAGTACAATATTAAAATGAGCGACATAGAAGAACATGAAGAAATGTTTATAGTAAATATTCCAAATACAAAAACGAATATTCAGCGAACGTTCACAGTTATTAATAAAAAAAATAAAGCAGTTCATTATTTGGAAATACTTCAAAAATACATAAGAATTCGACCAGGCAACTCAACGTCAGATCATTTATTTCTGAACAATTGGAGGCTGGCCGTCAAAAATTGCAAAATATTTAAAGTTGCAAGCCCCTGAAGGTTTTACTGGACACTCGTTTCGACGCACATCGGCTACACTTTTGGCGAATAACGGAGTTGATGTATTGGGACTAAAAAGACATGGTGGGTGGCGTTCATCAACGGTGGCCGAGAGTTACGTGGAAGATTCCCTCCAAAACAAAATTGAATTTGCTCATAAAATTTTACACAGCGATGTTGGTGTACTATTACAACAACCTGGGACGTCTGCGTCGGAAAGTTTGTCTATTAACACTAGAAACTCAAATACGAGTGGTATTACTACTATTAATTATAATAATTGTACAATTGTAATAAATCGCAAAATTGTTATTTTTTAGATCTAATTGCTTACCGTTCACTGAACGGTAAGTGAATTACTTACCGTTTTGTTACACGTAGCAACCAGTAACAGCAACCTACCGTCGTGGAAACAGGCACAGTAAACTGATAAAAACAACCAATCGCGCAAAAACGTTATTCTTTTATTGACAAATAGAACTTGGAATTATTTTGTCGTATTTGATCTTTATTAATGTTACTGTGAAAAATATACTATAAAATCTACTTTACTCTGCAGTGTTTTATAAGAATAAGACTGATGCGATAATTTCTGTGCGGAGTGTATTAAAAACGAATAATAATTTTTAGCTTTTGTCAGTGTTTTATAGTACCCATTTTACGAATTTTTTGACATCCCCTCGTAGATCAATAGCTTTTAAAGAAACATACGCCCTAATAACGACTGTAAAAGACAAAACCTAATGTCATGTGGTTGACAAATGCCAGGAATTAAAGTAAGTTTTTTTAAATTTGCGTAAAATTTGTGATTACCAAAGTTTAAAGCTTTATATTGCCAAATTTTAAATCGTCAGTATAATAAAGTTTCAAAAATATTGTTCTTCTAGGTTGAATTCAATTCAACGAATCGAACGAATAGCAAAAATAATAAATATTACATATTATTCTAGGTTTAAGTTGATTAGTTTCAAATAATTCTTAAACAATATTTCTTTAAATTTCTAATTTTCTTAACAATCTATTTATCAAACTCATTAATTTTAGTTGCAACCATTACCTTATTACATTTTGCATGTTTTTTGAAAGTTATAATTTGATAACTCAGAAAATTCCAACATTTCTACAAAAAATAAAAGATTTTTTATAAACAAATATGTATAACTAACAATAAATTCAAAGGGATGTAGATTTATGTATTATTTGACAATATAAAAATGATAACTCTTAATTAGTTAAACTTTAACTTTTTGCATGCTTGCTGTTCTTATCTATACCTAGAATTATTTAATTAGAATTAGTTTAATTAAAGATGATTAGGTTTGCCTAAAGGTTTAGCAATATTATCCCTAAACAAAACTTGTATAAAAATTGTAATAATAGATATAAGTTCATTTCCATTTCTTGGTTCTTCTCTTTTTTCTCATCACGCAAATTGGCGTGTATAAAAAAAATAGTAAGGTCTGACTTGTATGGGGTTGAGATTAGCAATCTGAGACGAAAAAGTACAACTCAAACATTGAAAGAAGTTAGACGTTGGTGATTCAGAGCCTATTTAAATCTACAATTTTTATTGCAATTTATTTTAATGTAGCTTCGTTTATGCACCAAATTTTATAATAATCGGTTAAGTAAGTAGTTTTCGAGATATACTAAAGTATAAATCAAAACAGATTATCCTCTAGAAGGCTGTGAAATGCTTTTTGTCAGTGTAAATCAAATAAAAAAAAATATTATGTTTAGTCTGGATGTGTGCTCGCTAAATAAGGTTATATTTTTATATGACATAATAAATTTATGTGCTAGTAGTGAAAAAAATTATATATAAACCACGGTAGAGAAAACTATTCTCATAAGAGTCATAAAAGAGATGATTGGCATAACACGGAAACTAATTAATTAAAAAAATACGAGGACGCGTTGCGTTTTTTAAAACCTCCAAGTCCAAGAATGTTGTTAAAAAAGACAATAATTTAAATATATATTTGAAACCTAAAACTGACAAATAAAATAAAAAAATTGACACTTTTACTTCCAGTCTCTTTATTTTTTACGCCATTACTATACTGTTACGGAGCGATAAATTTTTATTTACCAAAACTGTCCTGCAATCAAGACATTACTTGACAATTTCAGAAAAAATAATTTTATTATACTCAATTTTAAAAGCTTGTACTTTGTTATCACATAAAATAAAACAAATTTTTTTGCGAATTTTTATCATTTGTGATGCTGAATTGTAAGCTCAAAGTTTTGCTCCATACTTTTGAATTACTTGATATATTACACTTTGATATATCATGAAATATTATGATATCTCCCAGCTCTAATCAAGAACTAGCATTGAGGTTTCTGAACCAACATTGCTCGTGTTGAGAGCTTTTTCTATCGTCGGAGTCACCAATTTCTATAAAGAAAAAGAAACTTAATTCAACAATTTTTGTTACCAACTTTTACAAAATTAAAAAAAATATTTTTTGTGTACTTTTAAACAAAAAAATAGAGTAATTGCTTGATCTGAAACTTTGCAGTCGCCACAGTTGTATAAAATAAACTGACAAATTGTAAAAAATAAATAAAATAAAAATGAATTGTAATATTAGTGATTAATAAAAAGTGTGTTTATTAAAAATGTAGTTATTGAAAGGGAAAGAAGAAATGTCAACTATTGATTTGAAGCAAGTCAAGAGAACATGTTTTTTTAATCTGATGACAGGATATTATGTAAAATTCTGTCACAACATTGCCTGAATGCATTTACGGTCAAGGTTGGTAAGAAAATAATGAACTAAATTCTGTGTCAAGTTTCATTCGAGAGTAACGTCTAAGATTAGACCGAATTAGGCGCAAATTAGAGAAATGTCTCTTCCCTTTGACTACCTTTCCATCACTTGACCTCTTCTAACCAATTTAACACATCTACAATTGCTAATTACCGCCGAAATAAATTTTCAGAATTAGAGAAATTCCTTCATTTCTACGGAATTAATTAACGTTTTGATAACAGGAAAATCGAATAAATTAAAGCCACTTTTCCGGATTTTCCAGTTCATTAACCTTTTTGCAAAATGATTTTACTATTCATTGAACTTCGTAGGAGTTACCACTTACATAATATCGGACTTGTAATAGCAACAAAAATAATTCTGACCTAGTTTTTGTCAGCTTATGCCTAAAGTCCAGTGAACCTTCCATTCTAGAATTTCGATCGTTAGACGGATTATGCCATCACCATAAGCGGCGACTTCTTGTGGGCCGTGTTTTGCCCATTAGAAACGATTATACAGCAAGACCGGCTAGGAGAAATTCAAAATGCAATAAATTTAACATCTTTCAAAGAAAGTTGAAAATTTTACTTTCGTCGTTAATTTTTGAAAATATTTTTTCTGTTCTGTGTTTTTTGGAGTGCCGCCTCTGGTGATTGCCTCAAATCTGTGGTTTCACCTGGTGTGACGCACGTATTGTCGCTTTAAATACCGGCAATTCCACTCTTGAATTTAGTATTATCAGAGAAATCGTGAACCTCACTGAAAATGTATCATAGAGTCTTTGTTGTTTTTGTCGTCTTTGTAGCGACTGTAAATCTTGTCAGTGGTATGCCGACATCGGGAGGTAAGTTAATATTTTAGTCATCCGATGTGTGTATCAAAGTTTGGTTCGTTTTTCAGAAACTCAAAACGCTTCAGTAATGTGCAAACTTCCTGAGGCTCGAGGACATTGTAGGGCGCTTTTGCCACGATGGAGATACGATCCTGCGACGGGGAAGTGTCACGAATTCAAATTTGGGGGATGTGACGGCAACGGAAATAATTTCATGACGCAGAAAGCTTGCATGAGCGTTTGTTCAGGTAAATTATTTCACATGAAATTAACGATTTTTTACAAGAAAATTGATTTTTCAGGAATTTAGCAAGAGGTTTTGGAGAAAATTACATGATACAGTATTTTCTGATTTGTGTTCTTAAAATAGTTAATTCTATTTTATTTATTGTGATAGGAGTAGGTACACATTTTTTTACAATTAATGTAAGATTAGGTTAAAAAAATAAAAAAGTATATGTATATATACAGCTTTTTCATCTACCCATACATTCCTTTAAACAAGTCAAATTAATAAAATTTTTGCCATTTTATTACAAATCACAATGTTAGATGGCGGAATTAATAATTAAAAAAGAGTTTTAATTAAAAATACCAACGCTATACAGTCTTGATTACTGCATATTTTAAATATGTACATGCCTACATAAGCCAAACTTAATATCATAATTATTTTTAAATGTTAAAATGTATGTGTGAAAACCTTTTAAAAGGATATTGCAACAACAAATATTGTATAATATTTAAAAAGGTAGTGTAAAAGACTAATAATTTAGAATTTGAAATCTATATGTTTACTAGTCACGTACTGTTTATTTAATATAAATTTAATTATAGTATGCAACCGATCATTACGTTATTCCGGTGTTTGCATAGGTTAGACATCAATTTTAATGTTGATCTCTTCTGATTTTTAACAAACTTTTAATTAACAAATTATGTAAAAGTACAGTGTGCACCCAAACTTTTGATTCTATAAATTTTTTATGGTACAAAATAATTGTGAGCAATTAAACTTTTATAAATAAACTAAAAAAAAACGATACAACTTGTACAACAATACAATACATACAATCGAATAAAACATTAAGTGCCTTAAAATACGATACACCACTGACACTCAACTGTAGCACACATGCCCATTAACACTTTTTTTTGTCAACGCATGCTAACAATAAAGAAATGGACATTTTATTAAGTCACATGATTATAAAACAGGTTTTAAACTAAGCATGTTTAAATTTAGATGAGGTTTAGGAAGTTTTTTAGTCTTGTTGACCTCACGTTATAAGATATGATACTGATAATAAACTGCTCCAAACAATTATCGCACCACTTCTCAAATTTTTGCTCAAATGTTTTGTTAGAAATTTTAATTAAATATTTGCAGTTGTATAATAAACCAAACAACAATAGAGCTTCTTAAACGAAACAAAACTTATATTTTTCAAACACAATCATAATATTCTAAAAAAACAACTTTTAACAAAAAATTCAAATTTTATAAAACCCAAAAAAAGCGTCAGTAATGAGTATTTCCACCTCTTTTCTGGATAACTTCTCTACACCGACTCGGCATACTCAAAATTAGTCGTCTAATTGATTTCTGTTCCAAATTTTCCCAAATTTCAGTTAAATGTTGTCCTACTTCTTGCAGATTAGCTGGTGGTGGTTGCATGGTTCTCAGACGTTTTCCCAGCATGTCCCACACATGCTCTATAGGATTTAAATCTGGTCTCATCGGTGGCCAATCCATTTTTTCAATATTTACTTCTTGAAGGTATGTCTGTACAATGCCAGCGACGTGCGGTTTGGCAATATCGTGCATCAGAATAAAGTTGTCTCCAATATAAGGTGCAAAAGGCATAACATACAGTTTCAAAATATCGGTAATGTACCGTGCAGCGTTCAAATTTCCTCCATTAAAAACGTGAAGGTCTGTGCAACCCTTCAAAGAAATGCCTTCCCATACCATTACAGAGCCTCAGCCAAAAGAATGGACTTCTTGTATGTTGCACTCAGCAAAACGTTCATGTGGACGTCGGCGTCAGTATACTCTTGCACATATATCGTTGGCGTACAAACAAAATCTTGACTCATCTGTAAACAGAACCCGCCCCCAATCTTCTTCATCCCATTCGACGTGTTCTCTAGCAAAAGCTAGTCTAGCTCTACGCTCTACGGTGGTTCACAGATAAAGCTGGGCATCTGGCTGGCACTCTGTGGTTTAAGTTAACTTTTGCAAGTCGTTGCCAAACGGTTTCAATGCTTACTTGGTTATTATGCACCCTTGCTAACTGTTACTGTAAACTTCGAGCAGTAGTGAACCTCTCCCGTAAAACACGAATTCTTAGAAAACGAACTTCAATAGCCGTTGTACTTCGATGTCTGCCTTGTCCAGGACGTCTAGTATACGCATTAGTTTTCCGGTAACGTTGAACTATTCTAGACACCGTCGTATGGGCTACACCAAATCTTCTTCCTATAGCACGGTAGCTCAAGCCTTCTTGGGATAAAGTAACTATTGTGACACATTCGTTATTGCTTAAATTGCGCTGATTACGTTCCATTGCTTTCAAAATTTAACAAAATTTTAATTATACTGACCCTGATGTGTTTTTAAATCAAAACTGAACAATGAAAACCAAACGTTCATTTCAGGTAAATTTTATTCTTATCGTCTTTTTTCTTTATCTTCAAAAAAAAAATTAATGCTACATAAAAACGCTTCCTGATAATGTTGTTATGATTAGAAATAAAAGAAAAAGTCTTTAAATGCAAATTCAAATTTATCGTTTTCAAAAAATCGCAAATATTGCAGGTGGTGCGATGATTGTTTGGAGTAGTTTATCATAACTTTGATAAATAATAAATTATCAAATGATTATTGTCAAAAATTAGATCGGTATCAGACGTCCCAAAAACTTAACATTTTTTTTTAGATTTAAAATCTGACTTATCAGAGTTCTTATACTCTACTTACAACCTAATGCGTTCTAGACTTATCCTACCTAGAATTGTCTGAAAATTACGAATTTAACATTAGTTTTTACTTAAAATTTTAATGTTAATAATGAATAATTATTTTCTAGAATTTTGAATAGAAGGATATAAAACACGTCTGTTTTTAGGCGTCTCCAAATAGTTTGCTACGTAATTAACTAGGAAGTAGCCGTTTTGGTGAAAAAATTTGTATTGATTATAATTAGGGAGATTTTTTTGATGCAATACAAGTAGGTACCCACATAGGTAAATGCAAAATATCCGGTAAATCCCAGTTCCGTGTATTTCCCAGAAAATCAATACCGTAAATAGATACAGAATTAACACAACCACACTCAGCATTAACAAACAAAGTAGAGAGTGTTTTTGCTATACAGAAGCTCTAAGTCTTAGACAATAGTTCTTAGTTTTCCTTGCACGACTTTAGTTATTTATAAACGATTACAAACTTGTTAAATATTTACAGGTATTCCCACTTTTCTCCGTAAATATTGACGGAGAAACGGAGAAACCATAACACATAAATTTCTTTCACCAATAGTACCCCACACCATTTATTGCACTAAAACGTATAAAAAATATTTTGTTACAGAACTGCAATTATTTAGGAACAGTTTTCCTCTTGTAGTTTTGTTTTATTGAATTTAATGGAAAATTCATTGAACAAAAAATAAAAATTCACATGAATGCTCGCATTCGCAATTTGTTGACGTTTTTTCTTGTAATGAAAAAAATTCGATCAATACTGGACAGTTAACACTTTCTAGACTGCAGGTATATGTGAGCGTAGGTCAGTGCTTCGCTATTGAAATTGATAATGAGTGAAAGTTGTAAAATACTCCAACCAAATTATCAGCTTAGCAACAGAATTTTTTTAATAAATTTCTAAACTCCAGATTATTTTTTTTTTAATACAGCAGACCCGAAATACAATTATTTTTCAATTAGCACACAATCCCAGTTAAGTTGCTTAGTCGCAATCCGATTACATGAGCTTTTTTCTTTTATACGAATTAAAATCAGTTTCTTCCCTCATTCAAGCAAACAAATTAAAAACGAATCTGGACAAGGCATTTTTACGGAGTTTAATAAAGTTGAAATGCGGCCTGAATATTGCTGCAACCAGTAATACACTAGGCGGCCGAATACAAATGATCGGCGTCAAATTAAAACATAATTAGTTAGTGGAGTGAATTGTAGGGGGTTATATGCTAGTTCTGACCATTACTTTGCGGTGCGGAGAATTGTTACTGGAGATGGTGATTGACAGATAGGGTTGCGTTTCGCACTCCAGTCCCCTTCCAAGACTGTCGTAATTAATCTTGTTTAGGCAATCGATTTTAAACAAAACTGTTTCTGGGGCGTTTATCACTTCGCTCTGCATTGGACGCCCAAATGGACAGCTTGTTAGTACTTAGCTTTACCCACATTTCGTTGAAAAATTCAGCAACAATGGTCAAGCAATTTTATTAAGTTTTGTTATAAATAATTTAAATTTTTAACAGGAGAGATTAATTCGAAGAAAGAAAAAAGGCTCAACACTTTTACTGGACGTTACATAACGTTACCGATTGACCAAAACGTCATAATTGCTCTAAAAATATTTACATCTGTCTAAAGTCAATATTCTTTAAATCACCACGGTCAACTAATGTTAAATTGAGAAACATTTTGAGTAACTTGTTTTTGCTTGTTTGACTTTATTCAGTATTTATAAATTTGGAATTTTTTACTTATAACAAATTACTCAAAAGAACAATAAGTTTGAATGATATCGGATTTCAATTAATAAAACGCCTAATGACGATGCATTCTCGAACTAGTCGGTTATATTTTAACAGAACGTTTGACTTTTGGCCTGTTCTAAACATAAAATCAACGGCTGAAATTAAACATGATTAACGAGCAGCAGACTTGTCAAAATCAGATGCGCACCCATTTTCGCTCAATGCCCCAATAATAAAAGCAAAGGCGTAACTGGAAAACAGTAAATTTTACAATTGCTACATTTTTTAACTAAAATAAATATGTAAATTTTAAATTTTCACAGCTTCACTGACACGATGATTTATTTATTTGGAGTATAAAAAACTTGTATTTCATAAAGCTAAACTTATGTATATTTATAAAAAAAACTACCTTTCTTATAATAACAAATTTTGTTTCAAAAATTTTAGTATTAGAAATAGAGAGATGCCATCACAATTATAAAAGTAGAGAAAGTAATTTTGGTGGGCAGAAACCGCAACCGTGGAGAAGGGCTATTACAGGGTGTCTCCACTAAAATTTATACTCTCTAAAATTCATAAAAGATACGTGGTTGCATAGACAATAAAAGCAGCTTTAAAATAATGGCTCACTCGATCCCACTTGCTATTAAATTTTTTTGTAAGGATGGCTCTAGGCGCTAGAGAGATGTGGTATTAACTTTGAAACTATAATAAAATTTGATTATCTTTTAAGACAAAATTAACTTGTTTTAACTTTTTTTTAAACTTAGACAAAATCGGAGATTTTAGAGAGTGCAAATTTTATTTGGAACATTCTGTAGAACACAGATTATGTGAGAGAAGCAGCTATAACGATGAGTATTATACGAATTTTGATAGATAAAATTTTGAAAAGTCAATGCTAAGTTTAACTAAACTGAAGGCTTTTATCAGGCTACTATAAACGCAAATATAACGTTAAAAATTAATTTAGCACTATAAACTTTTTCTGAAAACGATAGCGTGTATGCAGGCGACAGGAGTCAAGAGATTGCAAAAAGTAGCCAGCATTTCTGACCAAAAACAGAAATCAACAGTTTTCTCCGGTTTAAATTCCTCGTAATTAGTAAAGGTGGACTTCAACGTCGACAACAGCATAAAAATAAGGGATAACTTTGGATTCCTAAGCCTGGCAAAAGCCATTTAAATTCCCTCTTCGTAAAGAATATTTTAACAAAGATATTAATTAGAAAAAAAGAGATAATTTTACCTTTTATTTAAAATAAAACATAGCGTGTTCAAGGAGCTGGTAATAGCTTCAAATATAATCTATATTTTTCAAAAAACCAGTGTAGTGTTAATAATACAAGGTTTTCATAAATGATTGTAAGGACGTAGGCGGCTGTGAAAATAATAAAAAATATTCTGTCTTTTAAAGACTAACCCCCGGTTGCACAAACGTCAATCAAAATTGACAAACCATTAAACTCCGATTAAATGAAAATATCTTGTTCTGATTGGTTAAAAATACGTTAATGAGAGATTAACAAGCCATGAATTTTGATGAACGGTTGTACAACCGGGCAAAAGACTTTAGCTATTATTATAATTTATAATTATTATTAGACAAATGAGTAACTCCAGAACCATTTTCCAATGTTCCGTTGCGTAAATAGGACATTACAATGACTACTTGTGATATCAAAAATCTTTACAGCCACCTACGTTATTACAATCATTTATAAAAACCCTGTAGATTCAATTGGTAGCCTGCTTCACAAAGTTTTTATTAAAAAAATGTACAATGAAAACCTTGTAAAGTAGGCAACCAATTAATTTTTTTTTAATGTATGCATGTATTTAAACGTAGTAATTTTTGGATTTTGGATAACATTTCTAGCTAATGACGTAAATTTATTGCTATATAGTAATACCAAAAAGTAATGCTTTTAATATAAAAAATTAAATTTAAATTATTATCTCTTAAAAAACTAAAACTGCAAGCAATAAGAGCGATAGGACGACGATTTTACCCTACAATGATATGGTATAAGGCATTGGAACCACATTTTATGGTATCCTAACGACATTTTATTGTAAAATGTCTCACATTTTACAATTAGAGAATAAATAATGTAAATATTATATAGACTTGTTTTTGGTGCCAGAAAGACTTTTATGCACTAAACAATCACTTTATGTGCCTAATATTTAATTAATATTGTAAGCAATTGAGTAAGAGATATAGTAAAAATTTGAATGTTTTTATTAAAAAGCAGTATTTATATTTAGAAGTTTTAGAACAGTAATGAGTTGTTTACTGTTAAATGTAGTTAAATAAAAAAAATGTTCCAAACGTCCTAAAAGTGGCATTTCAATGACTAAATTTTGTTAGAAATTGCATTTCTATGCCTAAGCAAATAAAGTTTTTTTTCTGTTTAGGCATATAAAGTACTCCATAAAATATTTATTTATAATATAAATTTTAAGAAAACAAAATATAGAGGTTGAATGGTTTTAAAAATGCAACTTTATTTTAGCGCATTTAAATTTTTTATATCTTTAAATTTTTGAGAAAATCATAACCATATTTTTTTCTTTAAAACAAACTTTTTAAATTAAATGTTGCTGTATAATTTTTTTTAATATTAAAATCAAAATTCAGATAAATTTCTTGATTAGAATCACATAATTCTAATATTATTTTAAAGTAACTTTGCGAGGTATGCAAACAAAAGAAATGGTACTGTTTCTATCAAATTTTTGGGGTTCGAAGAGTGAAAATAATGTCTGTTAAATTAAAAATTTGATCATTTTTGGAAGTTTTTTTACACAAAATGTTAACGGTATTTCACTGCTCTCCAAAATTCAACTTTAAACTTTTATCTTTAGAATAAGGCAAAAAAAATTGTTATATCAGTTAACAAAATTACTGCTTATAGCGCAAAAACAGTTTTTTAAATTTTTGCTTTAATTTAGAAACTTAGCTCAAAACCTGCAAAACCGTTTCTAGGACTTAGAGTAACGCTCTTTGCAGAGCCTGTCTATAACACCGTGTAAAACGTAGAGTTGAAAAAAAACGCTCTATTAAACATCTTAAAATATAAGAAAAAAGCTGCCTAGAAAAAAAAAGATCATCTAAATTAACATATTTTTGCAGGAGGATAAGACTTTAAAACTTTGTTAAAATTTTAGGGTGTTCTATTTCAATTGTTGACCACTGTATTTTTTATCAACAGTATTAAAATAACGTTACATTTTTCAACTTCTATTTAGCCAGTCCACATCCTATTTTCAGCATTGCAATTTTTTTATATTGTTTTTTAAAATTTCTGTTTTTAATGTAAGTGTAATGAAAAGAAAAGACTTTTCAGTTAGGTTTTTCGCTGCCAGAGGTTCTTTTTGAAATCAAATAAAAAATGCAACGCTCCCCCCCGGTTGCAGCGTTGCCACGTCCTCCATATGTTTATTTTATTTGAATTGTTTTAAAAAAATGCAACCGCTCGGACTGCTCTAAACCCCGTGGCTTGCACAAAACAGCGCAAGTGAACGATCATTGATGGCAAGCTCTAGATAAAAAATTATCCAGAACCGCCTGCCTCACGCTCAGGGACCAGAGCTTTATCTCATCATCGAGGTTGCGTCAACTCTACATTTGAGTGTAGAGTATGTGAAGATATACTACAGAAATGATCCTGTGAAGTATGATCTTGTCTTGCAAAACTCCAGATTTCGTATATATACAGAAGAGTTCGACAAGTGTGCGAGAAGACTGCTCAAGGCGCCATCTTACGACGGCTCTGCAAAGTTATCCAACAACTAGGAAAAGTGTTGGATAACGAGTTATAACTTGTTAAATATCAGGAAAAAATAATTTAGAATGACAGAAAATGTATTTTTTGTTTTATTTTTTTTGGATGTAATTTAAGTTTTATTACATTATTATCTTACAGAATTAAAACTGTAATTTTAAAAAAACGGCTTTTCGCGCTTTGTGCTTCTTTTATGGAATAAGACCGAAGACCTAGGTTCGATTCTCGATGAGAACAACTTTTTTTTCGTAAAAAAATATTAAATTTGATAAATTGATGAATTCTTTGTTTCCCCTATATTTATTAAAACAAAACAACTTTTGCGTTTAATCAATTATTAGATTTTCCAAATTTATTTTTATGATTTGACGTTTAAAATGTCAACGTCATACATAACCTCTTTTTATCACATGGAAGAAAATTTTAAGCAAAAAAATAATTAAGTAATGACTGTATATCACGACGAAATAGAAATCGAGGATTTCGAATACGACGAAGAAGACGAAGTGTATTACTACCCCTGTCCTTGCGGTGATAGATTTCAAATATCAAAAGTGAGTAAACTGAACCTAACCCCAAAATATTTTCAATCAAATTTAAGGAAGAATTACTCGCTGGTGAAGAAGTAGCAACGTGTCCGAGCTGTTCTCTGGTAGTAAAAGTAATTTACGATCAGGTAAAGTCATTTAGGTGTTAAAATCTCTCTAAAAACATGTTTTGAAGGAGTCGTTTAAAGAGGAACAAAATGAAGTCAAAAGCCTAGCAGAAGATTTGAAAAAATTGGAAGTAACTAATTGAAAATGAGTGGAAGGGGCGGACGAGGGGGCCGTGGCGGCCGCGGAGGAATTAGTAAATCCTTCAATAGGGAGCAATTAAATGCCATGGGTATTGTTGGTAATGAAGTTTTACCAGGACCTGTGACCCAACCGCCCCCTCTTTATCCGCTTTTAGACCGAAAACCTGTGCCTCTAACTGTAAGAGTTGTATGAATATATCTATTTATAGATTCTGATGTAATTATTTTGTAGCCATCAGTTGAAACAGATTATTTGTTAATTTTAAAACAAGATTTAATAGATCACATGCAGCTGTCACCTTCATATTTAAAATTGCCTCACGATAAAAATAAAGAACCCGAACAGGAAATTGACAAATTGGTCGCACAATTGCCAAGTGTTAAGGAAAAATACGATTGGAGATTATTTCCTGCAGAATTAAGGCCCAAAGTATTAGCTAAAAGACTTAAAAGCAAGAGTGATAAAAATGTGGATGTGCAGCAAAGGCTTAATCAATTAGAACAAATGGAGGAAAATGATGAAGATAAGGTAGTGAAGGATGATGAAGAAGAGGTAAAAGAAGATGAAGAAATTGTTGAAGAGGAACAGGATGAAGAAATGGATGATGGAACTGATTATGCTAATAATTACTTTGATAATGGTGAAGATTACGAAGATGAAGATGATAATTTAGATGATGGACCCATTTATTAAATTATTTATTTTTACAGAATTGTATATAACGTTAAATAAAAAAATATTACTTATTAAAAGTTTTTATTTTCAAATAAGTTAAGTATAAATTAAGGCACTGGTTTTAGAAATCTGTTAAGTCATGGAGCTTCATGTTCATAGTGCGTTAAAGCTAAATAATCTCAAAATGGACCAAATTAAATATTGCACCAAAAAATATGTAAGGGAGAAAATTATTCACATTAACTATTCAAATACTTTGGCCAACCCTACCTGCTAAAATACAATCAATTCTACTAACACAATAAATAAAACATCACAATGTTAATAAAATAATTCCTAAAACGATCAAAGAGGATCCATTGAGTATATTGGAGATCAAAATAAAAATTATCTACCGTCCTCTTTGACCTTTTGACTAATTAACTAGGAAGAACAGCTTGTGTCCTGTGATACCCTGTGCTAGGATGGAAGACTTTATAATAGAGCAACATGAATATTAATCCCGCAAAAAACGGTATAACATTCAAATAAACAATTGGCTTGTAATAAGCTTGCTCCTGAAGGGCTGTATCAGCACTACAGTACCACACAACATTAGCTACAGTATTTTCTACAAACAGCACGACGTAAAAGAAAACGTACTTCAGAAAAGTCGGACCTTCAACCAACGTAACTGGCGTGAAAATATACACAGTACCAAAAATTGAATAAAAAAACATGTCGTAGACTTTGTTATGCTTGCAAAAGCCGTTTTTCTGGGTTGTGCACGACAACCAAACTGTCATGACTAGCCAGTGGAGTACAATTACTAGAATTGTAGGGAGCAGATGTTTTGATGCTATCACACTAATACACAAAATCCTCGACACTAAAACAAGAAAAATGAAATATAACAATGTAAAGTTGTCCTTGTCCTGTAAGGTTATACAACTTCCATAAACCTCATTATCCGCAATTAGGATGGTCTATTGTAAAAGTTTTTGGACCCACGCTCGATGAGCTGTTGCCTGATGTTCCATCAGTTCGCCAGTTCGGCTCTGTAAACTGCGAAATTGCTGGTAGGTAAAAATCTGCTATTTACGACTGAGGTTTCTATCAATAGGATATAGTTACCTCCTGCACAATAGACTCTAATTTCATAACCGTCATATAACCTTACAGAATAAGGACTATACTATACAAAAAAATTCTTACCTGTGACTAGAAAATGCCACATGAACTGAACTATAGTTCCAGGCCATGAAATATTATTTTTATTTTTTAAAGACACTCGTAATAATCTCTGATAAGAGGCCATTGACCAAGCCATACTAACAAATGAACTCCCAATTGATAATAATTGGTGGACAACTACAAAACCCAATTAGTGTGTTTTTAGACTTTCACAGAGAACTTACAGGTGAACGTATCACTGTTATCTAAATCATTACTATTTGTACTGAAAATAATCGCAAGTTGGAGGATTTGTTGGGGTGCTGCTTCAAGGAAACACTCCAAGACCCTCAACAAAGCCACATCTGAGTCTTCCTTAACCATAAGTTCGTAGTACTTCCTTTGATTCTCCTGATCTTTGTTCTTTTCAGCTTTCTTTGACTTGATAGCGTATTGCAAGGCATCAAAATATCGTAAAACCGGAGCTAGTTGAAATATTAATACAGCAAAACAGCATAATCTCTTTTTGGTGAATTTATCAGTCAATGTTGCGCTTCTATCGGTGTTGTCGTTATCTAACATGTACATTCTGATACTGAACACAGTATTGATAAAAGCTGGGATAAGTATAAAGGCCAGAGTGGTGAAAAAGTAGGCAAATTGCTGGTGGTCGTAATAACGGTATGCAATGTTACAGTCGAAAATCACGTCGAGGAGATGGCTTATTATAGATATGACAAAACCAGCAATGTCCCAATTGGTCACACGGTCTAGTGAAGGAAGTTGATCGACTACATCTCTTGTAGGGGAATACATTTTCGTTTGATAAATTATTGTCATTATTCACTTTTGAATAACTTTTCTTTGAGATTCTTAACATTACACTGGTCGTGGAACTTAGTTCACTGAAAAGCTAATATTGACAGAGGTTATCATTGTAGAAATATTGAGTTTTTGGCATACATACCAATTAGCCAAATTTTATAATCCATTGTTAGGCTCAAACAGATGAATCATCACTCTTTTGTCCTTTAACCCCTTGTTATATCTTCGATAACATGTGTAAAAAATCAGAAAAAAAATTAAACGTCAAACTTCACCCGTTAGGGATTTTAGCCCTTGACGTCAATTTCCTAACGACAGGACACAATCGCAACTAAATTCCAACTAATTACGTACGTGTTATGTAATTAATTCTCAATATTTACCTGTTAAATATCAAGATGTTTTGTTAGGAAGCTTCTTTTAATTTATTTATTAATTCAACATTGTTTTGAACAAGTTCTTAAAAGTGTAAACATAACCTCAAAAACGTAACAGATGTTTTTGACAGGTGATGTGATCAAAAAAAATTTAATTTCTTATCAACCGTTATCAAACCACAAAAATATTATTCTTTTAATAATCTGCGGGCTTAAGTGTTATTGTTTTGACTTAATCTGGTTCCACGATGGATTATCGAAGTTTAAAAGCTACATTTGTCTTGATTATGATAGGTTAGAATTATGATTTAATTTTTTTTAATTTCTGTTGTAAATGAAAAAATTGCAAGCGTAAAGCAGAACTAATGCATTTGCATTTCTCGACGACTTGGAAGAGGGTTTTGGTGAATTTGATTAGAAAAAGCACAAAAGGTTTTACCTAAATTGAAGATTTCAAGGAAAGTTGTACTACACAAAAAACTAAATTTAAACAATTCTTGTTTAATGAGGCTTATAGATTAGTTCATATAATTAAAAGTCATTCTTCTGAAGGTGATAATTTGGTTAGAATCTACGTCAGGTGTTTGAGTTTGTAATTTTACAGTTACTAGAAATATGAACTTTTAGGTCCTGTTTTTAAACTAAGAGAAACCAGGAGGAATTGAAAACTAGAAATTCTCATTTGTGATTGGTTAATTTTCTAGGTTAACTAATCATAAGTGGGTATTTCAAATTTCCAATGCTTACTGGTTTGTCCCTAGTATCCCGTAGCAATTAGCAACTCACAGTAATGTTAAAATTAATTCAGAATTCCAGATTAATGACATGCTGTAAGTCAAAGCCTGCCAGTTTTTAAGCCTGGGGGAAGGAATGGACTTTTTACTGTTATCAGTAGTTATAAGTATGGTGACTCTTACATTGTTTTAATTTATATTAAAAAGAATATTAATTTATTTCTTAAGTGTTCTCAATGTTTTTTATGAACTATGAACTAGCTAAATTACTTTAAAATTGAAACCTAGAAGGCGTGCTTTTAAAGAGAATAACGACATGATAAGGATTGATCTAGTGCTGTTTATAAAGTGGTAGAAAAATAATAAAAATAATTATGTTTGTAATTTTAAGCTGACATTATTTTTTTGCAGGAAAACATGACTTCAATTACGGAGCTGTTATTTAATTACTAAAAAAATCTGTTTTTGGCATCGTAAAATAGACACTTTTTCTTATGTACTTAGTGTCATTTTGTTTTTGTTATAAACTTTCAATTTTTAACAAAAAAGGCTTTGAAGTCGGTTATTTTAAAGTAACTTTAAAAGCCTTTTTTATTATAAAAGTGAAAAGTTTATAATATAAAAAAGAACAATATACCTTAAAGAAAAATGTCTAATTTATGATGACAATAAACAGAATTTTTTTGGTAAATGAATAACAGTTTTGTAATGGAAATTATAATATAAATATAATATACAGAATGTCTCACGAAAGAGTGCACATAATTTAACCAAAGATTAAGAAGTAAAAATTAATTGAGACATATTTTTTTCAAAAAAATTTATCTGTTGAATTATTAGTCTCCAAAAGTCGCCTCAAAAATACACTTTACTTTTTTTTGTAATGAAGTACTTGCTCGGTTTTGATGAATCTTTTGGTATACACTTTCTGTATTAGATAGCCACCCTACAATGAAAATTATAGTATTGTAAGACATTTTAAAAAGGGACTGCGAGGGCTCCCTTTACACGATTTGCTTCATAACTTTGTAGCACAAATTAGTCTAACGTTGGCGTTACTACTGTTTGAAAGCCCATTCAATTTAGAAACTTTTTTGTCTTAAAAATTACTAATTTTTCGTTTTAGTTTATTATTTATGTTGTGCTGGTTTCGTTATAAAACACTGCGAAAACGTCTAAAAATACAAAAAATGTTATTGGAAAATGTAGAGAATTAAATTTTGTGCAGTAAATTCCAGGAGGTAATATTTTTTTCCTTAATGGTTGAAACTTTAGAGATGCTTAAGAAGTTAAACAACCTTCCTCATATTTCACTATAATAAAACATTTGCTTTATTTAGTATCCAAATGTAATAGTCAAAATTTGGAGCTTTTTTAAAAAAATAATGAAATAGAGGTTAAAAATTAAAAAAAACTCAATTAGTTTTACTATAATATTTTAAATTATTCTTGTTTATTGGAAAAATATTGTTAAGAAAGTAAAAGCTTTATACTTAATTCGAATATGAGTAATGTACAACTTCTCATATCTATTAAGCATCTCTAAATACTAAAGCTTAAGGTGACCAACTTATTTACAATAAAAAGATTGAAGGACAATGAAATATCATTCAAAAATCATTTTATTCATGGGAACAATAAAACACCATAATATTATGATAAATGTAAAATTAAAAAAAACTAATAATGCAAATTTAAAAAAATTGTTGAATAAACAATTGTTGATTTTTATCAATTATCTTCTAACAATAAAAAGACATTTAGAAGCACACTTTTCAGAGGAGGACATACCTTACAAAAGAAGGACTGTCCTCCCCAAAAACAAAAACATTAAAAGTATGAAAGATTTTTATTTTTGATACTTTTAAAGTTTTTGTTTTAGCAGCACCTTGTGGACTTTATATACCTACAAAATTTAAAACGTTTCATAGAACATTTTTTTGTTCTTTAGGCGTTTGTGCACGTTTTAAGATAAAAACCAACACTACAAATTAATAATTTTTATTTTTTTTTAAGCTTCAGACTGGTGCAATAATAATAACATACCTAAGTATAAATATAATAACATTGTAATCAAATTATTTGAAATACAATGAATAAAACGCCACCAAAATCTTTTTAGATTTTTTTATGTCATTTAAGCGAAACAACTGACTGAAAAAAAATTGGTAACACTATATTGTTCGTAAAAATGCTTTTATAACGTTTTGTTTAATTCTGAAACTTTAAAAATGACTGAAATATTTCATAGGGCCGAAATTCGTAACCAAAATTAACGTTGGAAAAGATATAAATCTTAGAAAAAACTAAACCGCGTTGTTTAACATAAAAAAAAATATTTAACTTTTGCTAATAATAAATGAACAAACTTAACATGATAATATTAATGTTGTTTGTTTGACACGAATGTATTGTTTGCTACAATGCCAAAATTTGCCCAAGTACAATTTAGATTAGATAACGAAACCAATTGTTTTTTTTTTTGGTAATTCAGATAATTGTATTTTGTTTTATTTTATCAAGAATTATTCTTAATGACTAGTAGGTATTTATTTAACAAGTATATTTTTTTAATGGACGAAGTATATTTTTTTATGAATACGAAATAATAATGCACTAATTTTTTTAAATGCACTCTCTTGTAGCCCGATCCTTTTTTTTACATTACATATAATATTGATATATAAACATTTACATTACATATAATATTGATAGAAAATATATTGATGTACAGGGTGGACCAAATGTATGGAACGGGCCGTTTTTTGGCTAAACTATAAAGAATTTTGAAAAAACAAAATATAGGCATTAAATGACTAGGAAGAAGCTACCTGAGACAATGTTTAAAACATTTTTATTCGTTTAAATTAGATAACTATAGCAAAATTTTTGTTTTTTTGTGAAATTTATTCTTGATTTTTTTTAAAAACATGCTTTTTAAAAGAAATGTTGCTGTGTTAATTGTTTTATAAATTTTCAATAAAAATAATTAAACATTACCGAATATTATGGTTATTTTTTGTCAAAACTATAAAATGTTTGGTTAATTCAAGTTATGCACGTTAAAAAGATATTAACTGTTTTTTTAAAAAGTTACGAAAAAATAATTTATTTAAATAATTAATAATGTAACAATAAAAATTAATGTGTTTTTTCCTCATTTTTTATTATTTTGTAGTGCATATTACGAGTATGTTGTAGTACTAGATATAAATAAATAAAATGTAAATAATAAATATCAAGAACACCCGAATTTTAATTTAAACAAATTGTTACAAGAAAAATGTTCACAAAACTGTCTTCCACCTTTCAAACACCGATAAGAAAATCAAGTAGGCGTTTGTACACACCCCCGAGCTATTCTATTGCTATTGTTGTCTCAACTAGCATCAAATACCAGCGTCTGAAAGGTGGAAGGCAGTTTTGATAACATTTTTCTTTCAACAATTTGTTTAAATTAAAATTTAGATGTTCTAGATATTTATTATTTACATTTTATTTATTTATATCTAGTACTACAACATACTCGTAATATGCACTACAAAATAATAAAAAATTAAGAAAAAAAACATTAATTTTTATTGTTAAATTATTAATTATTTAAATAAATTAATTTTTTTGTAACTTTTTTAAAGAACTATTATTATCTTTTTAACGTGCAATTTGAATTAACCAAACATTTTGCAGTTTTGACAAAAAATAACAATAATATTCGGTAATGTTTAATTTTTTTATTGAAAATTTATAAAGTTAATATTAAAACAATTAACACAGCAACATTTTTTTTAAAAAGCATGTTCTTAAAAAAAAATCAAGAATAAATTTCACAAAAAAAACAAAAATGTTGCTATAGTTATCTTAAAAATTTAAATAAATAAAATTTTTTTAAACATTGTTTTAGGTAGCATTTTCCTAGTCATTTAATGCCTATATTTTGTTTTTTCAAAATTCTTCATAGTTTAGCCAAAAAACGGCCCGTTCCATACATTTGGTCCACTATGTACATAGGTACTACGGTACTAACCGCGACATTGAATTTGGGACTTTATCTTTAACATTGAGATAAGAATCTATAAGACTTTCTCACTTCTCAAAAATGAACTACGCTTAAAATTATCAAGTAAAAGTGTGCTTTAGACGATTTTTCTTGTTTGGGTCACAAGTTGATCTTTCAAATTTTTTATCGCAAACTGTACCTATATCCTATGATGTAGGAAATTCAGTATTTTCAAGATTCATTATTGTTGCAGATTTCACTTCCTTCTATATTTCAATTTACGTAAAAAGCAGGTAAACTGCATTTCCGTCATTAATTAAAAATAATCAATATATTCTATTTTTATAAATGCGCATATTCCGTTTCATGTTTCAGGTATAACTTGCAACAATTGTGCAATAAACAAAAACTCATTTCATTTCTGAATCATACGACACTAACAACAGGAAACATTGTTTTTATGTAATCTTTTTGAATACCTAATAATGATAATAATTAAATACCGGAATAGTTAATAATACATTTGCCAATTTCTTCTAGAACATGAGTCCATATTATTACGTCCAAAGTTTACTGTTCGCTATTCAACGATAATTCAAACCTATCTACTACGGTTTTGTCATATAAAATTTAATAATAGATTCGACTTTGGTGCGTCACGTCCTTGATTCCAAGAATGTCTATTTTTACCAAAAATTTTCTCTTGCCTTCTCTTGGTTCACTGAATTTTTAAAAACTGTTTTCCTGAAAACGAAGCCAATTTTACCTCTAAAAGTCTAAAATAATACAAATTCACGACAGAATCTCGTGAACAATTTTTTTTTCGCGTAAATATATATATATATTTTTTGTCGTAAGATCATTAACCTTCCTTCTCGGAGATTGAACCTTTCAATGGAACCAACCAACGGAGTCAAACTTACTGCTTTTATAAATAAAAAAACCGTTAAAATGTTTTAGTTCTATTTATTTATCTTTAAAGCAAAAAATGCTTATCAGAAATGTTTATTGATTTATTATTATTGATATAAACCTACAACAAATTTATTTTAGGAACAAATTTGTTTATATTTTGTCTATTTTGCCATATCTAAATTACTAACTTATGCAGGTTTATGGAACACATAAATACACATAGAAATCTTGTTTGGGGTGTCTCTGTTTGTGGTTGCAAATTTAAAAAACTAATTCAGTTTTTTCTGTTTTAATTTTTAGCAGAAGAATCAAAAGTTAATTAGAAAATTAATCTGTAATTTCATTTTTTGAATAAAATTAGATTCATATTTCCTAACAGAAAAGTCACCCTCCAAGCTACTTGAATCACACAACAGACCACAAACGACCCTACTTTTTTCCTGCCAAAATTTACAATTTTGTCGTAAACGCATTAAGAAAAGGTTTAATATCAAAATAAGAATTTAAAGACAACAAAAAATTTAAATAAAAATTTAATAACACGTCTAAATCTCCTTTATTTGAAAATGATTTCAAATTTGGACAGGTTGTACTCTTACAATTTTTGTTCAAATAGAAAATGCTATTTTAGACGTAGAGATAAAATTTGGAGCACTCGGTAAAAACACATTTTTCTGTTTTTTTTAATTCAGGACAGCGCATTTAAAAAAAACATTTTTAAATTAACAAATTATTAATCATGCTTCGTTAAAATACCGTCTATAAATTATCATTTGTGGACTGTTGATAAGATAAGATGAAAATTGCGTATAACAAAATCTGATGCAATATTTGTTCTAGAAAGCTAAGTTTTTTGGGGTAAATGCTTTGGTTTATTTGCAGTATAAAATTGTGAATAATTTTTAAAAATGCACTTTAATATTTTGGGGGTTTATTACTGCCACTAATCGCCTCCTTATGGGCATTTGTGTCCCATTTTATTGCTTCTAGACACACATTTGTGGCTTATATATTCCCCTAATGAGAATTGAGAAATAAACAAATTACAATGAAATGTTCTAGTATTATTGTCCCCAATGACCCTTTTACATAATTAATTATTTGCAGACGTGTTTATCTGTTAAACAAAGGCCTGGAACGTCTACAATAACAATAATCCTTTGTAAACAAAAATATTTACGAATTTTTTGAGTTTTGTGATTTTTTTTGGTTAAATAAAATAATTTTTGGAAGACATGAAAACATGAAATAAATTTTCAAGTCCTAAATTTAGAATAAACCAAATATTTGCAAAAAAGAGGCGTAATTTACTAATTTTAATAATACAAAGAAAACAGCTGATCGATAATGTTGACGCAGTGGTAAAAATCAGCTGAGGCACTGCCAACATTATTCAGCTAAAATCCCCAAAACTGAGATAAATTAAAAATCATTTTCTTAATTATTACAACACGTTTTGTGTTTTGAGAAACATTGAGGCATTAAAATTGCAAAATCTATCGGTGTGTGTAAAAATTTTGTTTAATAATGCCGGTTTTTAGCTAATCAGTCGAAAATTCCAGAATGTGCACTTTGGGTTCGAGATTAAAAGAAGTGGGGGAAGGCATCCGTATAAAAGCGTTTTCGCAGCTCGATACGCCATATTGTTTGAGCAAAAGCAAAGTGAAATATTCAAGTGAAATAATTGTGATTGCGAGTTTTCCAAGCTGTAAAGGTAAGTAATCTTTTATTTTATTCAATAAATCCATTTAAAGCAACGTAAAGGTCGCTATATTTTCGCGGAAATTTTCTCGGATCGTTTGGAATTTTCTGGAAAAACCGTCGCCTTAGTGACGTCTTTTTTTGTTTAAATTTAACAAAATTCATTTTGTAAATAGTAAAAAACTCTTGAAATATCATCAAACATTGTGAGTATTTAACCCGTTTAGGGTTTTATTCCAACGCGAAATCCTTTGTTCTGCAAATTTCAACATGGCGTCGTAACAAATTCGCTTCGTCATTGAAAATAATTTTTTTTCTTTGTTTTATTCCAGATGCAGATCTTCGTGAAGACTTTGACTGGTAAAACTATCACTTTGGAGGTTGAACCTTCTGATACTATCGAGAACGTGAAAGCTAAAATCCAAGATAAGGAAGGAATCCCCCCAGACCAACAACGATTGATCTTCGCCGGTAAACAACTTGAAGACGGACGCACCTTGTCCGACTACAACATCCAGAAGGAGTCTACTCTCCACTTGGTCTTGAGATTAAGAGGCGGTATGCAAATCTTCGTGAAAACACTCACCGGGAAAACCATCACCTTGGAGGTAGAACCCTCTGACACCATTGAAAATGTCAAAGCCAAGATCCAGGACAAAGAAGGGATCCCCCCAGATCAACAACGTTTGATTTTCGCTGGTAAACAACTCGAGGATGGACGCACTCTCTCAGATTACAATATCCAGAAGGAATCAACCCTTCACTTGGTTTTGCGTCTTCGAGGAGGCATGCAAATCTTTGTCAAGACTTTGACCGGAAAAACTATCACATTGGAAGTCGAGCCTTCAGATACGATCGAAAACGTTAAGGCTAAGATCCAAGACAAGGAAGGGATCCCACCAGATCAACAAAGGTTGATTTTTGCTGGTAAACAACTCGAAGATGGCCGCACTCTCTCTGATTACAACATCCAAAAAGAGTCCACTCTTCATTTAGTATTACGTCTTCGAGGTGGTATGCAAATTTTCGTTAAAACTTTGACCGGCAAGACTATCACCTTGGAAGTTGAACCTTCCGACACAATCGAAAACGTGAAAGCAAAAATCCAGGATAAAGAAGGTATCCCTCCAGATCAACAGAGATTGATCTTTGCCGGCAAGCAATTAGAAGACGGTCGTACTTTATCAGACTACAATATCCAAAAGGAGTCCACTCTTCATTTGGTATTACGTCTTCGAGGTGGTATGCAAATTTTTGTTAAAACTTTGACCGGCAAGACTATCACCCTGGAAGTTGAACCTTCTGACACTATCGAAAATGTCAAAGCGAAAATCCAAGATAAAGAAGGAATTCCACCAGATCAACAACGATTGATCTTTGCCGGCAAGCAATTAGAAGACGGTCGTACTTTATCAGACTACAATATCCAAAAGGAGTCCACTCTTCATTTGGTATTACGTCTTCGAGGTGGTATGCAAATTTTTGTTAAAACTTTGACCGGCAAGACTATCACCCTGGAAGTTGAACCTTCTGACACTATCGAAAATGTCAAAGCGAAAATCCAAGATAAAGAAGGAATTCCACCAGATCAACAACGATTGATCTTTGCCGGCAAGCAATTGGAAGACGGTCGTACTTTATCAGACTACAATATCCAAAAGGAGTCCACTCTTCATTTGGTATTGCGTCTCAGGGGAGGAATGCAGATTTTTGTTAAAACTTTGACCGGAAAAACTATTACTCTTGAAGTAGAACCTTCCGACACAATCGAGAACGTTAAGGCAAAAATTCAAGACAAGGAAGGTATCCCTCCAGATCAGCAGAGGTTGATTTTTGCCGGCAAACAATTGGAAGACGGACGCACATTATCCGACTACAATATTCAAAAAGAATCCACTCTTCATTTGGTGTTGCGTCTCAGAGGTGGTATGCAAATTTTCGTCAAGACTCTTACCGGTAAAACCATCACACTTGAAGTCGAGCCCTCTGATACCATCGAAAACGTCAAAGCGAAAATTCAAGACAAGGAAGGAATCCCCCCAGACCAACAGAGATTGATCTTTGCTGGAAAACAATTGGAAGATGGCCGCACCCTCTCCGACTACAACATTCAAAAAGAGTCGACTCTTCACTTGGTGTTGCGTCTCAGAGGTGGTATGCAAATTTTTGTCAAGACTCTTACTGGAAAAACCATCACTTTGGAAGTCGAACCTTCTGATACAATTGAAAACGTCAAGGCCAAAATCCAGGATAAAGAAGGAATTCCACCAGACCAGCAAAGGTTGATCTTCGCCGGAAAACAGCTGGAAGACGGACGCACACTTTCCGATTATAACATCCAAAAGGAATCGACTCTTCACTTGGTATTGCGTCTTCGAGGAGGCATGCAAATTTTTGTAAAGACATTGACTGGTAAAACAATTACTTTGGAAGTAGAACCATCGGACACGATCGAGAACGTAAAGGCTAAAATTCAAGACAAAGAAGGTATCCCTCCAGATCAGCAGAGGTTGATTTTTGCCGGCAAGCAGCTGGAAGATGGCCGTACATTGTCCGATTATAATATCCAAAAAGAATCTACTCTCCATTTAGTGTTGCGTCTTAGAGGAGGTATGCAGATTTTCGTGAAAACTTTGACAGGGAAGACTATCACATTAGAAGTAGAGCCATCAGATACAATCGAGAATGTCAAAGCTAAAATTCAAGATAAGGAGGGAATTCCACCAGACCAGCAAAGATTGATCTTTGCAGGAAAACAATTAGAAGATGGCCGTACACTTTCTGATTACAATATTCAAAAAGAGTCTACCCTTCACTTGGTTCTACGTCTTCGCGGAGGACAGTAATCTGAGTTTACGCTTATTACATACCTTTTTTTACTTTTTGTTATGACAAGTTACTGAAATTGCTAATAGATAATAAAGAATTGAAGGCTTTAATGTTGTATTTTTTTGATTATCAATAAAATCCTGTAATTAGTTGTCCACTTTTTATTTCTTGATTGAGAAATAAATATCGCTTGAGGCGTTACGGCATTTTGCTCCAGAGGTTATAGACGTGTTTTTTTTTGCATTTTAATCAGTTTGGTTGATTTGGATCAGTCCATATTTCAAATCCCATGAAATTTTAAAAGTCCCTTGAATATAGTTTAGGCTTAAGTAGGAATTTGTAACTTCCGTCCCGAAATTGTAAAAGTATTGGGAAGTGTAACCACAGTGTGTAACTAAAATTTTTTTACAGTTTGTAAGATGGTAATATTTTTTTAATGTAGTTTTACTGGTTTTATTTCTTGGCTAAACGTAAAGTTTTATTTTTACAAAATAAGCGCCAACTTTTCCACAGCACTTTTGACCAGAAGTTTGTTTATACACACCATACTTTATTGTACCTCATTTCTAATATTTTCAATTTTTATATGCCTATATTTAAATTATATCACACCGTTTGCAAAATATAAAAAAATATTACTTCTTTTAGAACTGATTTCTTTAAATTAAGTAAAAATTTAAAAAAATAATTTTTAACCATTAGGGACAATTAGGGAATTTTTGTCCTTGCAGTTTTTCTAATGTCAGTACGTAATCATAATTTAATTTTAAATAATTTTGTGATTAATTTCTAAAATTTACCAGTTAAAGATCAAAATGTTTTTAAAACAAGCTTTGTTTAATTTGTATAGTTCTTAATTTCCAGTATTTATTGTTGTTTTGAAAACAGTAAACCTAACCTCAAAAACAATACCAGATGTCATTTGACAGGTGGTGATAAAAACTTATCACTCCACAAAAATATGTATCAGTTAATATTTTCGTTTTAATTTGTTTTGGATCTTATTTAACGTTCTGGAATGGCTTCTCGAAGTTTAACTGATGTTTTTTTATTAATGCGGAACAATGCAGTCCGCAGCCGTCACATTTACCCTGACCAGGTTAGTCCTAATTTAATATAAAGCCCCCAAATGACTAGAAATTACAGGATAGCTCGGAACGAATGCACTTGGTCTCCCTCAACGACATGGAGGAGGGTTTGGGTGACCGGAACGACAACAGAATGCCCCCCTTATGGATCGACTATTTAGAAAAAGCCCAAATGATTTTACCAAAACTAAAAGCTAAGATTAACGAATTGAAGATGCTGCATTCGCGACATTTAAACAGGCCTACATTTGACGAAAGTTCCACTGATGAAATCGCTATAGAAAATTGTACACATGAAATTACACGCATGTTTAATGAAACACATAGATTAGTCCAGATAATTAAAAGTCATTCTTCTGAAGGTGATAATTACGTGCTTCCATCAAGTGTTTGAATTTGTAATTTTAGGACCAGTAAAAGAACAGAGGCTGACCATAAATGTTTATCATTCTTTGGCGAGTGCTCTCCAGGATTTATCCACAATGTTTAGGTCAACTCAGAATAATTATTTGCGACAAATTCAGTCCCGTGAGGATCGCGCAAAAATCTTCTTTGATAATCAATTAGAAGATGAAGATTTATACAATAGGGAGGTTGATGACATTGATACTTATTTCGTTAATTCCAAACAGATGAGTCAGCAGCAATTATTAATGTTGGAAGAGGAAAATACGAAATTTGCGCAAGAACGGGAACAGGAAGTTAACGCAATTGTTAAATCAATTGTTGATTTGAATGAAATTTTTAAAGATCTCAGCCAGATGGTCGCAGACCAGGGGACAGTCTTAGATAGGATTGATTATAATGTTGAGCAGACACAAATACAAGTCTATGAAGGCTTCAAACAATTGCAAAAAGCTGATGCCTATCAACGAAAGAATAGAAAAATGTGCGCTATTCTCATACTGGCTATTACAACAATTGTTTTATTTTTTATTCTAATTATCGTGAAATCCTAGTCATAACCACGTAATTTTTATATTATTTATCAATTACTTGCTAAGCCAAATATTTATTTATGTAAATAAATGATTAAAACAGTTAACATGATCGTTTTTTTTTATTCAAATCATAACACACAAAATATAGTAAAAATTATAACACACATATGAATATGCAGTCTATTATTACACAATGACAACTCCAATAACTGAAATTTTTGCTAAATAAGAGATCGTTAATCTAGACTTCCTGGTATGACTCTAAAAGAAGTTTTTTGTACTCATCTTTTTTCTTCCATTTATCAGCCGCTGTTGTATTCAAGGGGCTACTAATATTTGGTTCTCCTAATAACGCCTGAATTGATAACAAAATCGTTCTAACATCATACAAGGCTGACCACTTTTCTTTCAAAATATCTAAGCAGATATTACCACTTGTGTCTACATTGGGGTGAAAGCAAGGTGTGATGAATTTGACTACAGGGGCGGTATAAGGATACGAATTCGGGAATTGCAAACTTAGTTTAAATTTCAAATTTTCATAAACTGTGTCTTTGGGCCCCATTATGGTACCTACCCACTTGAACAAATTGTCACCTTCAGGAAACGCCGAGATGCTCTTATCCTCAGACATCATCAAAGTCATAAGTTCTTTATGCAATCTAGGATAAAAAAAACACAATTAGGGGGGCTAAAATCAAATCTCATTGTCTTTACCTTTTTGTCACTGCGTGATTGTCGTTGGAGAACTTTTTCGAACCCTCGGCTTGTTTCACATTTTCTGGAAGTTGCTCAACAAAGGGATTAAAATTTTGTGCCATTTTCTTTAATTTCGCTAATATATTATCCTAAATTCACTTTTTTTTAATTGATCTGAGAAAATTCGTTAATGCAGATGGATGCCAAACGTCAAATCATATTTGAATTTTAACCAATCAAAAAATTCGAAGAACAACCACTGCCAACAAACAAAACCAAAAACCCTAACAACAACAATTTATTTTTATCAAAATGGAGGATTCACGAGATGTCAAAACTGGAATAGACGAAAATTGTTCGTTTATATTTAAAAAACGTAATATTAAGAATAAAGGTGCACGAAAACGTCAGAAATCAAGTTCTGAAGAAGGTGAGTACAAAAGTTTTGAGAATCAACACCCCAATTTGTTAAATTCTGACATTTGTGATTTTAAAGGTTATGTTTGTTTATTGTTTCTGCAGAAAAATCGAACAGTGATTCAGAATCAGCGGTAAAACGGGCAAATCCTCGCCGGAAAAAGGCAAATCCCAATGTCCAAACCACAAGTAAGGTCAAACAAAGGGAAAGTGAGCAGAAAAGTGAGTCAAGTAGTGAAGATGAAATTATGGTATCTTACAAGTCAAAGAGGTCTGCAATGGCTTTGGGGCCGTCGGATCAGGGCGCTACTGCAACTCTCGTAAGTTACTCTGCTTCAATTTTAATAAAACTTTAAATTCTTGTGTTTATAGGAAATTGAAACTGAGAAAGACAGAGACGCTCAAGCTATTTTTGAAAAACGGTTAGAAATCAACAAGAACCTTGAAGGAAAAGAGGACGATAAAATATACAGAGGCTTGAACAATTACGCCCAATATTACAAACCGAAAGACACGGCTGCAGGTAATGCCAGTTCGGGAATGGTCAGGAAAGGCCCCATAAGAGCGCCTGCAAATTTACGTGCTACTGTGAGATGGGACTACCAACCTGATATTTGTAAGGATTATAAGGAGACAGGTTTTTGTGGTTTTGGGGATAGTTGTAAATTTTTACACGACAGAAGTGATTACAAACATGGTTGGCAACTTGAGAGAGAATGGGCGGAAGGCAAATATGGACAGGAAGATGAGGATGATAAGCAATATGAAATTAACTCAGATGACGAGGATTTGCCTTTCAAATGCGTCATTTG
Organism: Tribolium confusum; assembly: GCA_029207805.1. NCBI lineage: Eukaryota > Metazoa > Arthropoda > Insecta > Coleoptera > Tenebrionidae > Tribolium > Tribolium confusum. Next base: position 19,204,353 of record JALGAY010000003.1, read on the forward strand.
CAGGGATAGTTTCACAGACCCAATAGTCACAAAGTAAATATTTTTTTTAAGTGTGTATGTAGCTGACCCACCCAAACCTGGGAACGCTCATACTTTTGCAACTATTTATGAGAGAAGTTGATAAGCGTTTTTATTTGAATGATGGAAATAGGGCTCAAAGTTTTCAATCTATTTTAGTCAAATTTGGCTACAGTACAATAGCAATGTGTTTTCAAATCAGCTTTTACTATAGGGTCCTATTGTGTTAAAATAATTGAACCGGTAAAGGGAACTTATCACCTCTAATAAAACTATGAAAATAAAGTTTGAATACATATAACATAAATGATCTTTGTTTTTCTACAGACTGCATCATAATGTCGCTTCTATAACTGCAATGTCACTAAAACTTCTTTGGAAACGCATTACTACACTTTGTTAAGGTATATCTGAGCCAAATTTGATTAAATTTGCTAAACAGGGGCAGTAATTTCCATTAATATATTTGATGTTTTTTCTTCAAATTTTTAACAACATTTATCTGGAGAAAAAAAAATTGTATTATTTAAGCTAGAAAACTTCTGTCAGGTCAGAGCGAAGCTCTCCTGTGTTAAAAAAAGGAAAACAAGAATTTTCTATTTCTGTTCATGTGCGACAGTTGGATAGTTCACTAAAATATTTTGGAAATCTAGACGTCAAGAAACTCCTTAAAAAATTTACGAGAACATTGTTTTAAATTTAATGAAGGTTTAAAATTTTAAAAACGGTCATAAGTACAAAAAATGTTGAAGGAAAAATTAAATCGTGTATAATAAAATACGCGAGGCGATATTTTTATCTCAGTTTAGACACTAGAGACGCTTAAAGAAACCAGTGGGATTTTTTGTGTAATTGGTTTTGCAATTTTTTAATTCAAACCGTATCACAAGGATGCTTTCTCTCTTTTGAATATTTTTATGTAGCTCCGGGCTGCCAGTGAATACTCTTTTCTATTATTTTACTTTGTGGTTTATGCAAAAAAATTTAACATTTCTGATCCAATAATTAAAAAACTAAATGCCAATCTGGTGGTCCATTAATGACGTCATATTTCATAAATCCATCAATCTTGACCCAGGTACAGCGTGTAGGAGCAAAAACGTGCCAAAAATCTAAAAAAACAAGTTTTGTGTGAAAATTTATAACTGGTTTTCAACATTATAACAGAGAAAAATTGTTTAAAACCAATTGAGTTTTTTTAACCCAATCAAATGACAAAAAATATTGAAAAAGCCTTCAAACCAAATTCAGAAATCAAAAAGAGAACTTATCAGGGCATAATCTTACATTCATAAAAAATATTTGAAAATTACAAGATTGGTAAATATTTTTAAATATTAACTAAGAACAATTACCAAAATAATGTAAATACTGTAACTGGTGGATCAGTCTCCTTTTTTTTTAAATTTAATTAGCAATACTTCAGTACCTCTGTTTTGTTACTTCAAAATAATAATAAAAACAAAACATCAACAACAAAGTATAAAGAACTTTCTTCTCTTCCATTCCGAGAAAAGATTGCTGATTATTATCCACTAATAAGTTTAGAGAAAAATTCAACAATCGCAGATAGGGTTGCCAACTTTTCCATATCGAAATAAAGGACATTGACAAAGGCGTATCTAGGATTGATTTTTAGGGAGTGAGTGGAGGAGTCGAGAAAGATTGAATTTGCATTTTTTTACCATCTTTTTTTACTATAGTTTTTAGAACTCTTCTCTTGGGTAGGCTCTTGGACTTTTTTTTACATCCGGTTTTTCGAGCAACAATTTAGGCGCTGAAGGTGATAATTATTCCAAAAACAAATGTTTCTACAAGGTTTATTATAAACAAATAAAAACTGTTACTTTTGGTTCCTAAATTCTATTAAAAATTTTAAAATATAGATTTTTGAAATACGGAAACGAGGATTATTTTAATTTGCCCCTTCTAATCTCAGATTTTTTTCAATATCTTGCTCGAAGGACCATCACTTTTTAACACAATGTCTGTTTTAATGTTTCACGGTTTTTAAGGGCGAATAAACACTGAGACGTTAGTAGTAAAGTAACATAAACAAAAATAAAATTCTAATAAAAGTAGGAGTGCCATAAATAGGACTATTGCAAATTGTCCCGTCTATACTCAAACTTTTTTCTTCATTCCATTCTAAGGAGCATACAGTTTTAAACACCCTTTGTGAGCCGAAAAACAACTAATATAAAAAATGTTTCTGCAGAAAAAAAAGTAAAATCAAATCCTTGCGAGAAATTGTTTTTTTATACTAACAATAAGATGTTTCTCTTTATCTGGCTCGAAGGACCATAAAATACATATACTTCGGGAGCCAAAAGCGACGATTATTACAAAAATAAATATTTACTGCAATTTTTATAAAAAAGAGAGGATAAAATGTCTTCTGCAGCTTTTAGATTCTATTTAAAACTTAGGTACAGATAACTAAAATAGAGATTTTTAGGTGTTTGAAGCAAAAGCTTTTCTCAATATCCGACTCAAAGGATTATTCCTTTATTAATCTAGAATTTTTCTTAGTTTTTTACTGTCCTTAACTTTTCTTTTTTTTTTCTTTAGTGATAGTTTTTTTTTTATTGTATTTCAAATACTGTTTTTCAAAATCACTTAAAATTTTGTTCCTCCAAGACCTCTCAATAGATGTTTTCAACTTCTTAAATCTTCCTTTATCGTTTATTTTCATTGTATTTTCTTCTTTTCTTCAAATCTTTGGTTTTGTGATTCCGTATTTTTTCTTTGTTTTTTTTTCTTGTACAATATAAAAATTAATATTCCGAGTTTTTTTATCATTAGGTCATCTTTTCTACAAATTTTTATAGAATCTACTTTTTCAAATTCTTCTCGAATATATTTCTGTTCCTTTTTCACAAGTCGTAATTCTCTTTATTGTTCTTTTCTCTTTACCATTCATAACTCGTCTAGATAGAACTTTTGTTTGTTTATTCGTACTTAAAATTTATTTTGGGGACTTAAAAGGACGTCTAGACAATTAATTCATTTTTGAAATTAACCAATTACAAAAAGGTATGTCAATTTTCTAACACTTGCTCGTTTCTCTTTGATAAAAAAACTATCCTTTGAAATAAAGGACGGTTGGCAACCCTAATCGCAGAAGATAACGATGAAGAAGTATTTTTGTGACAGGACATAATTTTATTACGACGATTTTGAATAAAATTCGTACTTCTCTGGAATTGCTTATTAGTCACTGAAGAAAATTGCCCGTTCACTCTTTAAGCTTACAGGTAAACTTTTTCTTTAGTGACTAATATTGCGCATTCATAGCCGTATCATAAATACCTATCTCATTTAAAAATCAAAATATTATTGAATATTGCAAGCAAAGACGTGTACGAAATTTTATTAAAAAATATGAATTATAGAGAGATATCCGAACTAATAAAAAAATTATTTTTCTATAAATTGAGGACGTAATTTGCTCTCAAATTTCTAGTTTTAGGATTACCTATATATCGTGTTTTCCTATTTTTACAGGTGCAAGCACTATTTCTGCGAAAAGTGTGCCCTAGAAAAATACAAAAAATCAACACGATGCTTCGTTTGCAACACTCAAACAAGTGGAGTATTCAATCCCGCACGGAAGCTTATCGCACGGCTAAACCGTGAAGAAAAGCCCAAAAAAGAAGATAGCAATTCAGAATCTGACTGAATTTATTTTTGTATATTATTATGTTTAAATAAATTATAATGAAGCATTGAACTGGTTTTATTGCCTACATAAAAAGAGACAGCGAAGAAGTCGCTTGTTGTTATTGGTGAGGAGCGGCTTTTGAGTGAAAGGAGTTGAGTCAAGCGAGTAACCCCCAACTGAACACATTCGGTCTTGCTATCTCTGTTTGTAAAGTGCTAAAGGCGTGATACCAAAAGAGAAAGCTGCTACCTTGCCATAACTGTATTATTATTGTTACAAGAAATGTAAAGTTCAAGTCATTTATGTTAAAATTGTGAGGATATCAAGATGGTATCATTGAGAAATGTGTGTGCGGTTTTTGGGATTTTAGTTGTGACACTTATGGACCGTATTGGGGCCCTTACTGGTGAGAAATAACACGAAATTTGTTTTTAACAGTTTAACTATTTTTGGACCCTTAAAAAATTAGCTAAATATTTAGTGCTGTTGTGTTGGGTTTTTATCATTTTTATGTGACATCACTGATAAAAATTTTAAGCAAAAACCTGATATTTCACATTCTCAGTTCTCACATTCACCTAAAAACCTTGAATTTGCTTAAATTAAATATTGAGGTCCTCGAGACGTCGCACATTACTGGTGCGTATTGCAAGAATTTTAATGTCCTTTTTCATTGCTATATAAATTCCCGTTTCATATTATATATCACTTTATAATTGCAAAATTGTTATTTTTATTTTTTGAAAAACCGTTGAATGCCGTCTTATTTTAATAACTGAGTCAGTGATGCGTGCAAAAATTATCAAAATAAAATTAAGAGAAATTTCAAATTCGCGATTCCTCTAAATGTTTACGCTTTTCTACTTTAAATAAAATTACATGGAATTTGTTGTGGTTGAATAAAAAAAAGTTCAATCCAATTAAACAAATGACACCGTGACTCATCCTACAATAAAATTTGCATTGTCGAGCTGAATTTAATTAGTTTTCATCTTTCATCAACACTTCAATGATTTCCTGAAGAAGGGAAGTTCACCCTCTCTTCATTTTCAGCTTTGATGAGCACTAAAATGATGAAACTCCAGCGAAAGGCTTGACAAAAAAATCGCACTCAAGCGTTACCTCTAGGAAGTGAAGGAAACTGAAATTTTTTTTAATGCTTCAGGTCCAAGCCATGGGAAAGTCGTTGTTTGTTATTTGGGAACCTGGTCGGTTTATAGATTAGGAAGAGGGTCTTTTACTATTGAACATCTTGATCCGACTTTATGTACCCATATTGTGTACTCCTTCGCAGGATTAGATGAAAAAACCGACAGTATTAAATCGCTAGGTAGAAAAAATAGAGGGTGTGAGTCGGGTGTACAATTGGTGGGTTTTAGATCCGTTTCAGGACTTAGCTGATGATTACGGTAAAGATGGGTATCAGAAATTAACAAGGCTTAAGCACAGGTACCCCCATTTGAAAGTCACGTTAGCTATAGGGGGCTGGAATGAAGGATCTGTGAAGTATTCAAATTTGGCGAAAGATCCCGCTAGACGAAGCAGATTTGTATCAAGTGCAGTGGATTTTCTCAAGTAAGTTTAAACAATGACCGGAACCGGCAGAAAATAGATATACCGGGTGTAATTTACATTTTTGGCTATTAAACTTTGATTAAGATCAATTAAAACGCTCAAGATCATGGTTAAAACAAATGACAATAATCTTGATCAGTAGGAATTATAAATATTCTTTTATGTTTTTGGTTTGTTAGTTACAAAAGTTTTGTTTTTTGTAACATGTTTTTAACTTTTTTATAATTTTCCTTATTACATTATCTAGACACTGATGATGAGACACAATTCTCTAAAGCGCTCTGCCACTGTTGGATAAGAATTTTGTTTGATTAAACTTGGATTTTGATTCTTTCATTATTTATTTAAAAATCACCCCACTTTTTAGTACTTTCAATATTCATTGCCAAATTTAAGTATATTTAACAATATAAAATATTTTTTATATTTAAAGTTAACGTTAGAATAGAATTGATAATTGTCAATTCTAAATGAATAAATTTTTAAACAAAAAGCAGAGTAGAATATCGATGTTTTGTTTGTGATTATTTTATACCAAAGGAGATTATCTAGTTTTACTTCAAATTTCAGATTTTTAATACTGTTCGAAAGCTTTTGAAAAGACAATCACTAATATCATAAATAAAGCTGCAATTACTCAAATTTTGTGAGACAGTAAATGCACTTATTATTAGAAAGAAATTCTTTTGTTTTACTTGTTCATCTAATACGGTTCTTTAAATATTAAAGGATAACCGCGCCATAAATCAACAAGACACTTTTCTAAACTCGAAACAGAGATAAGAAATCAGTCTAACTTTAAATGACTTTTTTTAAAATAAATCTATCAATTGGGTGCAATGATATGAAATGATGGTCTTTTGAAGAGTTTAATGGGCTAATTTCAAGTTGAGATACAACCATAGAAGAGGCACCAAACAGAATAGTGATCTAGATGTGATGATAGGTCATGATTAGGGTTGCCAATCGTTCTTTATTATTTCACAAGACAGTCCTTTAATTTTATAAACTGTCCTTTAGTCTTTAAGATGTATTTAATGGACATAATTTGTCCTTTTATCTAATTTTTTGACCAAAGAAAAACGAGTAAGTCTTGGAAAATTGTAATATCTAATTGTGATTAATTGATTTCGAAAATTAATTAATTGTCTAGGCGTCCTTTTAAGTCATCAAAATAAAATTTTAAGTACGTGTAAACAAGCAAAAGTTCCTTCCAGACTAAGGTTATAAGACCTTCATAAATAAAATATTTAATAAGAAAAAAAAAAAAAAGAATAGAGAAGTACGACTAGTGAGAAAAAATGAATAGAAGTAAGTTCTAGAAGAATTTGTAGAAAAGGTAACCTAATGACAAAAAAATAGTATGTTGTAAAAGAAAAAAAAAATCTAGAATAATAGAAGAATGGTCCTTCAAGCCGGATATTGAAAAAAGTCTCAATACAGACGGAGCAATTTGCAATAATTTTTGCTTCCCACTCCCAAAAATCTATATTTTAAGGTTTTTAATAGAATTTCGGAAGTGGAAACGACAGTTTGTAGCCTTCCTTTAGAAAAATTGCTAATTGCAAATTGTATTAAACATTTTATAAATCCAGCCAAATGTAGAGAAACGTCTTAGTGTTAGTATAAAAAGGACAATTTCTCGTGAACATTTAATTTTACTTTTTTTTATAAATACTACAGGAACATTTTTTTTATATTAGTTGTTCTTCAAAAATCGTATAGTCTTTCGAGCGAAATATAAAAAAATGTCTGAGTGTAGATAGGACAATTTGCAATAATTCTGTTCGAGGTTCCCATAAATTTAAAAGCATTTTAAGAAGTTTCACAGTTTATTAAGTTGTTTAGACTTTTATTTTTGTTAGTTTGCTGCCTTACAGGCCGAAACAATGATAACAAACTAACAAAAACAAATATATAAGTAGAAACAGACAACATAAAAAAATATGTAGTTTTTTATAACAAAATGAATGGAATTACCGAACATAAAATATAAAATGAAACAGTTTCTATTTTTTTTTTAAATATAAAAATTGAATTAAAAAATTGATGGTCCTTAGAGCAACTTATTGAGAAAAGTCTGAGTATAGAAGAGGCAATTTGCAATAATTCTGATTTCCGCCACTCAAAAAAGTATATTTCACGATTTTTAATAGAAATTAGGAGCCAAAAATAAAAGTTTTTATTTGTTTATAATAAATATTATAAAAACCCGATGGAAACAAAAGTCCAAAGGCCTACCCAAAAGAAGAGTTCTAAAGACAATAGTGAAAATTCCAATCAATCCCTCCTCCCTAAAAAACAATCCTTGATACGCCTTGACAACGTCCTTTATTTCGATATCAAAAAGCTGGCAACTTTACTCATGATCGAGGTCATAATTGAAGGTTTTATAACTTTTATCGCATATTTATTATAAAATGAGAGAGATCAATAAACGATCAAGATCAAGATCTTTGTCATTTTTGTATATAAAAAAAATAGTGACCATATTAGTATACATCAGGGTGCCCCAAAAAATCGAATAATTGGTACCTAGGTACCTTTAAAAAATGCTTTTTGAAGATGAGCTATTAATTTTAATAGAAAGGTTTTTCTCATCTCAGTTTTCCATTTTTTCTTTAGTTCTATTTAGCAAAATCCATATCTCGTCACTACTTGATCGTAGGTAAAAAATTTATTTACATTTTTTGTAGCAAATTGAACGCTCTAAATAAGGTTTCTTACATTTTTTATAGATCTTATCGTTTAGAAGATATTAGAGGTCAAAATTTGAAGAATTTAACAAAAGTTTCTTTTTTACTTCTAAATTTTAGGTATAACTCATAGATACATGAATATTAGAAAATGCAGAACATATAGTTTTATAGGAAATTAAACGCTCTACAAAAAAGGTCTCTTGTGTTCAATCGATTACTCTAACGATTTAGAAAATATTCGTACTTTAAAAACCAAAATTTGAGACTAAATCCTCAATTTTTTTTAAATGGTTGGAGTAAGCAGTCGATTAACCAGAAAAGACTTTTTTGTAGAGCGTTTAATTTCCTACAAAACTATATATTGCGCATTTTATAATATTTATTTATGTACGAGTTATAAAATTTAAAAGTGAAAAAGAAATTTTTGTTAAATTCTTCAAACTTTGACCTCTGATATCTTCTAAACGCTAAGAGCTATAAAAAAATTAAGATACCTTTTTTAGAGCCTTCAATTTTCTACAAAAAATGTAAATAAAATTTTTCTGTAGGATCAAGTAAGTATAGCGAGATATGGATTTTGCCGTATAGAACAGAAGAAAAAATGGAAAACTGAGATGAGGAAGATCTTCCTATTAAAATTAAGAGCTCATCTTTAAAAAGCATTTTTTAAAGGTGCCTATGACTAATTTTTTAGTGTCGGAAGTTAAAAAAAATATATTCGATTTTTTTGGCCCACCATAGTATACAATATGCATGAAAAATGATATACCTAAGGAGAAATCAAATTTCAGGAAATACAACTTCGATGGCCTCGATTTAGACTGGGAATTTCCGGGAAAACGAGGCGGCGCCCCTGAAGATAAACTCAACTTCCTCCTATTAGTCAAAGTATGATTCACAATTTACTAATTTCCACAAACCAAAATTTCAAAAATTTCAGGAACTGAGAGCAGCCTTCGACAAATACAATTTCCTCCTAACTGCCGCCTTCGGTGCCGGAAAAGATACCATCGACATAGCTTACGACGTCAAAGGCCTCTCCGCCTACCTCGACTTCATCCACATGATGTGCTACGACTACCACGGTGCCTGGGACCAAAAAACCGGCGCCAACGCGCCCCTCCGCAGCGCCGACGTCCTCAACGTCGAATTCTCGATAAACTACATGCTGAAACTCGGCGCTTCCGCTAAGAAGCTCGTCTTAGGGGTGCCTCTCTACGGTCGCACTTTCCTCCTTCCGGAGCCCTACGACGCGGACTCGGGCCGCAAGCCCAAACTGGGGGCCGTCGCGCGAAATATGGGCTTCCAGGGCCAATTCACGCGAGAGAACGGGTTCATGGGGTACAATGAAATTTGCTTGGAGTTGAAAAACAAGTCGCAGAATTGGAACAAATTCACTGATAGTGAGTCGAAGACGCCGTTTGTGATTTCAGGGAATAAGGTCATAGCTTATGACGATGCGGAGTCAATCAAGGAGAAAGTGAGGTTTGGGATGGAGAAGGACCTGGCTGGGATTATGGTTTGGTCTATTGATACAGATGATTTTCATGGAGATTGTGCGGATGTTGGAGAGGATGGACATTTTGAGAATTTCCCGCTAATGAGGGCCATTAATAAGGGGATTATTACGTCGATTGAGGAGATTGAAGCAGAGAAGGAGAATACGATTATTCATGGGAATGCCGAAAGGACCAGTGGGGCTACAAGTAGCTCTAGTTTGTTGTTTTTGGTTTTTGCAGCCATTTCGTTATTTATGATGTAATTTTGTGATTTTTTTTAGTTTAGGGACGCTGTAGTTGTAAATTTTTAATATTCAGTAAATGTACAACTTTCGAAGACAAATAAAGACAGACATACGTCACCTTGTTAATATTCCGGTCACAGCTTTTATTTTAAATCAGTGTATCACCTTTTAATTAAATTAATCAGCAAAGAAGTGATTCACCGTCAAATAATGCATTTTAAGCAAGAGAAAAACAAATATAAAAAATGTAAAAACCAAACGGTAAACAAAAAACGGTGCGAGAATTACACAAAAACATGTGCGATTCTTTTGAATTTTATCAGATTATAATAAATTGTAATTACATAATACAAGAGAATAATAAAGGAACAAAAACTGCAATTAGAAACACAATTTTTAACGGTTTTTCCGTTCTCAACAAACTTTACGTAGAGCGTCAAATTTAAACAAAATGCAAAATAAACATTTCAAACATCATGCAACAACAGTACATCTAATTTTAAACTTGTTATAACAGGCTTAATTTTTTTTTCTATTTTCGACAATTGTTTTATGCATTAAAATCAAAAATAATCAATATTAAGCCATTGTCATCAAAATTCATCACCAAATCGGGTAAAATAATTTTATCGCCTATCACTATGGAAAGTAAAACTTTATTGTATCCATTCAACTAGAGAAAGTGCCACTTTGTCTGCCTAGGCAGGTAAAATATTTTACCTGACTGGTGATAGGCAACCCTAATTGCACGTATTTTACATTGATTAAAATAAAATTGCAAAAACGATTCTTGGTGACGTTTACCAACAACAGCCAACAGTAGTAAATACTTTCATGGCTAATGAAGATACGGAGGCTTGCCAGGAGGATGTAACTAGTGAAGATAAGCCAAAAGAACAGTTCTACTAACAACATTGTAAACACTTCAAACACATTTTCAATATCTACTCCTTCAACATCTGGTATTAATTTTCATAATCCCATCATAATGTGCGGCTGCACATTTACCTTTAATGTATTTAATAAACAGTAAAATGTACTTTTTCATAATACTACCTTAAAATCTGAGTATTAAAAAAATGCAACAAAATTATTTTTGGTGGTGTGGTGGTAGGCGATGAAATATTGTATGCAACACGGCAGTAAAATGACTGTGTCTGACTCGTTTGGTTGTTTCGCCTCGGCTCAACAATTTCCAAACTCGTCAGACAAAGTTGCATTTTACTGCCTTGTTACATAAATAACTATTTTTAAACGAAAAACTACTTTTGTACATATTTAAGCTGTAAAAAAAACTAGGTAAGAGTGGTAAGACAGTTGCCTGTTCTGTTTTGTTGTTTGTGTAAACATTGTTAAAAAGCCAACTCTTTCTTGAAATGTTTCTTCAGTGAACAATCTTGTTTTTTTTAAATAATTTTTATACATTTTACAAAATTTAGTAAGTGATGTTATTGAGTGTATTTCCGAAATTTTGGTATCTTTACATTGACAAAAAAATGCTTATTTAAAAAGACGAATGAGCCGCTATTGTTTTATTAAAAAAATAACTAAACTTAAAAACTTATTTGTTTTAATTTAATCTCTTGTATTTTCCAAAATACAAAAGCATTTGTGGAACTGGTTTAATTTTTTAATTATTGCCGACATTATTTAGAAATATTTTTAAAAATCAGCCATTTAGAACGTGTTTCGTACAAAAATGTTCGAGTTTAGCTAAGAAAAGGAACCATTTCAAAATATTTTTTTTAAATAAATACAAATTGGTTTGTTAATTATATTAATGTCACGTTTTATCACTGTAGTTATTAAATAATGCCACTTTTTATCACTTGTTACATAATAAAAAACGTTTGACAACTGAACTAATATGTTAACATATCAAAATTGTTGCTTTTCCTATAGAGAACCAACCTTCTAGTGAATTTTTACTTAAATTAAATGTTAGCTCTGTTTATTGCTTGTTTGTCACAGTAAAGCAGATGTTTTGAAAAGGTCCAAAGTATTTTTTTAAGTTTAAAATTTATGATACTACCGATGTTACCTCAACTTGAAATTAGTCCATTAGTCTTTTTCTAAGTTTAGGTTAATCATAAAAACACAAAATTACATTATTCGCTTACAAAATTTCACTTTAAAGCGGCATCTTTGAAGAGTTGTATATACCTCAGAAAAATTGATAAAACATTTTTGATTGCACTTTTGAAAATAACTTAATAATTCTAACAAACATGCAGGTGTTAGTACAGTCCTTTCTAATCACTCTGTATACTATTTTTTCAATAATTCATGACTGGTTAAAGGTAAAGTTAACTAAAAAAAATTGTCCTGAGATGTCTTTATTACTTATTGATATCTTCAAAAACAAACAAAAAAATTCTTAATATTGCTATTACCAACAGAATAACAAACAGGAAATTTAATTAGGAAGAACTTGCAACAGACCTATTGGAGAGCAGTTTCTCTAATTCCGAAATGATACATTCTTGATATTCCTTAAACAGTATATCACCGCCTACTTCTCCCTTCAACTTAAAATATTTTACTCTGCGCTCCTTTCGTTCTTGCAGAATCATTTTCCTTTGTCGAGCCTCTTCTTCTGTTTCAACCTTGCATTCCCATTTCTCCAAGTTTTCATTTACTCTATTAATAGTGTCTTTGATGATTTCCTCAGTTTCTCGTTGGACATTTTCAAGTTTTTTCCGTTTAGTAATAATAGAATCATTTAAGTCGTATACTTGTTGCTTTAGCATTATTTCTTGTTTCTTGTAAACGTACTCTTCTTGGCTTAATTTCACAAATTTAATTTTCAACTTCTGTAGCTCTCGCAATAAACTTGCGTGCTCTTCTGTGAGTTCGCGTAAACTTTTCTCTTGGAGTGTTGTTTCACAATTATTTTGATCAGAAGAGTTTTTATCCATTATGCGGGTGCTATTTTAAACAATTTTGTAATTTGAAAATTGAGTTTGTCGCGTCTTAATGAATTACAACAATATGGCGCACTTTTCGACTGGTAATTCGATTTTCATTTGTTTCTTTTTACGGATTGCCAACACAGCAAAAAATAAAAACAAATCTAATCTCAAATTTATTTGCAATTGGAAATTTATTGAATTTTTCATTTAACATTCATTAATAATAAGCATTATTTAATATTTATTTGTTTTAAATTTTAAAGTATTACACATAACCCCACTTTACACAATATAACAAGTGTTCATTTAAAAAAGTTGTCAAGTGTGCTATGAAAAAACAAAAACATTTTGAAGTATGTCTTAGTTTAATTCGGCTGCCGTACTGTCAGTTACGACAAATCAAGACTGCGCGCGCACTGTGAAGTTGTGTATCCAGTTTCGATATCCCTTCTTCGCTACATTTTCTTTTATCAAAATCTCACAGCACACTTGACAACTTTTTTCAATGAACTGTTGTTACATATAATTTTCCTTATAAATTATTAATTAGATTCAATAATTCAAAAAATTATTAATAAACTATTTTCTAAATTGTAATACTTTTCCATGGCAACAACCAATCACAGTCCAAATTCATTTAATTTTTTATAGAAACGAATATACTACTGGTAATATCTCAACTTGAAATTAGCCCATAAAACAGAAAGCAGTAAGCATTGAAAATTTGAAATCCCCAATTGTGATTGGTTGATTTCAAGTTCAAGTTTCAAAAATTTTTCTTCAAGGTTGTTTATAAATAATTGTCCTACATCCTTCAGATCTTACTAACGGGCTTCCACTGTATTTTTAAGGTAAGGTAGGGCAAAAGAGTGATTTAGGGAGAGAAAATTTAACTTGAGTATTATTAGATAATATATTTGACTAAATTACCATGTACACACATGTACATAGAACACTTAGAATATTGCTAATAATGTATGTTATAATATATACATAACACAACCACCGAAAAGTCCTACATTTAAAATTGTTCACGTTTCTCTATACTGACTAGCATTCGTATCATTAATATCTCAAAAATGTGGGTAAATAAATGCAGCAAATTTCGGTAGTAAATGGGTATAGGGAACGTTTTTTTTTCACAATACACGTACATCAAATAGATCAAATACTTAAAAAATAAATTGTTCAACGACATAAATACATTTAAACACGGTGATGTAAACAAATAAAGTGTTATTGAAGATGAGATCACGTTTGATTTTTTTTTTTTGGAAATGTTTGATAATTGAAAACAATAATAGGCCTCAAGACATTTACTAGTCGTTGACGAATTCCCATATTACTGAGCACCAACTTATAGAATTATAAAACTCAACAACATAATTATTAACAATATCTAACGTCGTCAGGTTTTAAACCTGAAAATAAATTTCTAGAAATTCCAGAAAGATACTTGACTTGTGGTTTTTGTAGAGTATAATAGCTAAAACTCAAAATGACTCAAATTAACAATAAATAACATTTATGTACAGTTTATAAACATCGTACATCATTAGACAATAAAATTATCTATATATAATATATATCACTATTCATTTTTTTATTATATAAAGTGCGAAATATACTAATAAATAAAATGTTTACAAAAAGTATATGACTGATTTATATTCCCAATATAGCTTTCTCTTTATATTAATAAATACAACAAGCTATATCAATATTTGAAGCGACTCAATTGTACTAATTTATCATCAGAGTAATTTAACAATTATTAGGTAACGTCGATGATTCATCATTTGTCTAATAACCCCCCATCAATACCTCAAATACTAAATGGTGTAAACAAACACATTTAATACTTACTTTGTGTAACTAGACTGTATGCTGAGGCACACTCATTTGAATATCTTAAGGCTATCATATAATACAAGAGTCGTCAGTTCATGGCTGTCAAAACCAACGACTAACAACAAAAAATTAGAATTACACGATCATCGAAATTATTGTCTTGTGACACAAAACTGAATTTTTTATACATACATGTAAGGAATCGGATTTACCGTGCAATAATGATGGCTTACTTCCTAACATACGAAAAGATAAGAAGAGACGTGAAAGAACAACAACAACAAGTCGAAAGGCCACGGTTTTCTTGCATGCTTGTTATACATTGAAACGTGTTTCGGAACCGTCGGCCAACATCAGAGTCACCGTTCGGTTATTTATCCAGATCAGTCTTGCCAATCGCATTGGATTCAAACGGGCAACGTCCGCGATTGGTGCCGTACTGTATGACTTGACACACCTCGTCTGCGATTGACCCAATCCGAACATCCCTAAACAAAATAATCAAATAGTTTAGTACAGTAAACTCTACGATTTTGTTCGCTATAAAATTTTACAACCGTCCCTTACTATTAAGCCAATAAAAACTTACAATTATTTACTACCGATAGTTCAGTTGTATGAGAAATGTTAGAGTTACAGGTGATTTCAAGGTAAAATAACATCTGTTCTGGTCAGTTTTCATTGACTTGCTAATAACAGATCATTGTAAAATTTTATAATGGACAAAAAACGCATAATATACTGTAAATCCGGCGTTGAAAAAGGTCATTTGTGTATTTTGAGTAGAATACAATTTTAATTTTTTATTATGTGAATTATATAGACATAATAAAGAATAGCTACATTTGCAGTCTAGTCTTGATTGACTAAAAAGTTGATGCGCCTTCCGTGATTTCTTTAATTTCACTTGAAAATGGTAACATCGTTAGCAAAACACGCGCCGTGTCCAAAAAAAGTGTTGAACTAAAACGCAGTTTTTCAACCAATCTCACTCACCTGTGCTCGTCTGCCAGAAACACAATTTGTTTTCACCACAAGCATAACTAACAAGAAATTTGCCATCGGGACTGAAAGCTGCCGCTGTCACAGGAGTCGAATGGGCATTGATTGTCGTACATTTGCCTTGTCTCAGCTCGTACAAGGTCAGGGTGCCAGCGTTTGAACCCACTACAATACAAACTTAAAAAAGAAAAATACACCAAGTGAGGTTTATTACCGGCAATTCTTCTTGTTGCAGGACAATGTGAGACTTGATTAAAGCGGCAAACTGCAGGAAACACGTCCTGTAAGCCCTTGTTTTTCAATTGACTAGGATCAAGACAGTGCAAGATTATATCCATCAACTAAAAAAATGTTTTAGAGGGTGTTCTAAAAAAAAATTGAAAACTTACTTCAACTAAGAGATCACTCATTTCGTTTTGCATCTTATCAATTAATAATTCTACACCTCGTAATATT
Source organism: Tribolium confusum (assembly GCA_029207805.1). Classification (NCBI taxonomy): domain Eukaryota; kingdom Metazoa; phylum Arthropoda; class Insecta; order Coleoptera; family Tenebrionidae; genus Tribolium; species Tribolium confusum. The sequence continues at coordinate 19,220,274 of JALGAY010000003.1, forward strand.
TCCGGCTTAGCTTTATGTAACACATTATTATTCATATTTATATTTAAAGTTTGGGCATTTTGTTGCATTGCATTATATCGAGCGACTTCTTTGGCCATTGTCGTAATGAAAGCAGCAGGTCTGTAACATAGTAGCACATAAATATAAAAGTGGGGCTTTCACATCTGTGCAATACACTATTTTTTATTACACCTGCATATCAAAAGTTTCAAGAGGTCTTTTTCAAGTTCTTTAGTAAGAAGGAATGTATAAGAAAACATCAAATTGCTATAAATGCAAGATGAACCGAGTAGTATTTTTGACATATTTGTGATATCTAAAACTTGGTCAAAGTGTCATTCTATTTCCTACAGATAATTTTCAATTATTGTTCATTTAAATAAAAATTATTTGATTAAATTTTTCAACTACATTACCAGTTATTTAGACTTCTGGATTGGCTGAAACAAGGTGGCTTATGGCAGGCTTTGGTATCGTATGATAAATGTATTTTAAAATATGTTTTCCCACATTTAAAACTCAATTATTTTGCAGACATAACAAAAAACATTTTTCCTGTAAAACTTATTATTATGGATTTCACTGACTCCGAAGTCCCAACCAATAAAATTATATTATTCACAAAATGTAGAGAGCGGCATTCTGTAGTTGCATTTCTCTAAATATTAAGCATAAAATTTCAATTTACTATGAGTGCTACCTGGAAATGAGGGACTAATATTTGTTCAGGGTTTCTACCGCAGATGTGACAAGAAAGGCAAATCAGACAAAAATGCTCTCTATGTTTAGACGTTTTTTAGATAAATTTAGAATTAAACGGTCGACATCTCCAACTGCCTTCGATTAATAATTGAATATAAACGGTTTATTGCTCGGCACTTCAGAATCAGTGCAAAGACCTATACCTGGCTGTTGCTATAAGTGTGAGAGCGTGCCTCGCCGTTCGACACGAATCAGCTTGAGGCGTCAAAGGCAAACCATACGTCATACTCGGAACTAATCTATCCGCATCCGAACACAATTCTAATAAACCTAAAACAAGAAAAAAAAATCAATTATTTTTCCCCCGATTTAAAGCCAGAAAAAATACCTAATAAAACTTTACTAATATCTAAAAACGGTGCCCACACCGTAAATCCTCTCCCAATCAAATCAATAGCTGCCCTCCTTAACGGAATGTGTGCAGGCAGTTTAGGCGTCGGTGGCGCTAGTAGCAAATGCGACAACGCCATCGCAGTCAGTCTTGCTAAATTATTATTGCCTTGACCAAAACCTTCAACAACAGAACTTTTCCTCCTATCTTCACTCGCTCGTCTTTTATTATTATCAACACCGGTTATATCTTGTCCAAATTCGGCACCTATCACACCCAATAAAATAACAGCAGTCGATTGTTTTCGTTTCAGTTCAGATAAACTCGACGGTTTGCGAATTTGCTCCTCCTCTTCTTCTTCAAACTCCTCCTCCTATTAAAATACAATTGAAACAAAATTTCTGCAAGTTTAGATAAATTACCGCTGTTTCTGGCGAATGAGGAATTTGACCGGAATTCACGTGATTCATACTTGGTGAATTCACCGCGTGTTGATTTATCGTCTCAGATTGGGTGTACAAGGGCAGGTATTGAGACCAAGCGTCCACTAGGGCTTTCCGGCCTTTGGGACCCATTCTGACAAAGAAATACACAAGTAATTAACAAAAGTACTCTACAACTCATAGTTACATGTCAATACGCCAGTCGACAGAGCATAAAATCAGTAATTTTGTCACAAAAATAATAGCATGAAACCGATTGTGCCATCAAATTAAAGATAGTCTGTAGTTATAAGTAGGGTTGCCAACCGTCCTTTAAGTTTTTTAATAGTGTTTTTTAGGAGTTTTGCATATTAAATTAAAACTAATAGAGCAAACTTGGTGGAAGCACAAGTGGATATAAATCACAACTTTTTCGCTTTGTGTATCGTCAAATTTCTCTTTTAAATATATACAATACCTGGACAATTCGGCTAAAAGCAGCGTTTGTGCAGCCTCCCGCACCTCGACGCAGTGATGCTGCCACCTCTTGGCCATCATTTCAACTTGCGGCCGTTTGAAATTCTTCGCTCCTGCTTCGACCACTTTATCCGGTAACAAAACACAATGTAGAGTAGCCAATAAGGACCAGCCCTGCTTGATTTGTGCTTGTTGCTGAGTATACATTTCCTCATGTTCTTCATCCGTTTTGCTCCAATTGACTCGAGTCGACTGTCGATGCAATTTCCTGTTCCTTTCTTGTTCGGGAACAAAAGTAGCATTGCTCATCGACATTAACGTATGACTTAGGGCTATAATTGCCAACAGATGATTGCTAGTCAGAGTCGTACTTAGCTCCCAGTGAGTGTGGGAGGTAAAAATGCGGGTGAGGTGCTCCCTCCTGACTAATTCTGGGTACATATTCGTCATTTTTTCATCCCCGAATGAGATATCATCAGGGATGCTTTCATCGTCGACAAGGATTGCACTGTTCCAAGTCGGTAGGAACAATGACATCTGGTTCGCTTTCGATAAGAGTCCAAAGGATATAGGCACCAAGGGTCGGAGGAGTCCTAATTTGACTTGACAGACTCTGTCTAAATCGTTATCTAAGCCCCAGGAATGAAGCAGGGATAAGAGAAGTTGGGCGATTTCCATGGTATGGCTAGTTTCTAAAGGTCCAAGTACTGGTTTACTGTTAGAACGTGAATTGCCGTCTGTTCCGTCTGGAATTAATTCAATTAAAAAAATCTTTTGCATAACACATATATTAACATTTAAGTACGGTGATGACCTTGCCCAAATAACAAGTTCAAGATGGGAGTGGTCCGGGTGTTCCTGAATCAGGCAATAACCCGACATAATGGATAAATAATTAATTGTAAAGATATTTATTAATACAGTGTATGACATTAAAGACTTGGAGGCTCGGCTTGTTTTCGTTACCAATCGAATGGTGGTAGTACGTGGTGGATCGGTTAAAGGTACAAATAAACATCTACCTTTACCTACGGCAAGGTCGTAGATGTGTACTTATTTCAAAACAATATAGATTTTTTTAAAGGTCAATGTCAGTATCATATGGTTAAAGATAACTGAAGCGGGACAAAATTTCCAGATAATTAACTTAATTCACCTACAAATTGTTAATGTTTTGTATTAAAATTAATATATTCTAAAGGACAATGACTGTAGATACATACAAATGGGGAAATTAGTAACAATCATGTTTTAATAATTTGTTTTTAAATAAATAATGAATTAAACATTTGTGTCTTTATCCATTTTTTCGCACTTAACTATTACAAAATTACAATTGTTAGAAGCAATTATTTCCTCAAAAATATTTACGTGTTTTTTAAATAGTGACAACCCGAGGTCAAAAGTCCTAGGAATGTACCAATAAAAGTACAAATGTGTCAATTAAAATGTTTGAAATTAATATCGAACTGTAAAAAAATTATCATTTTCACTTGCTTCACCTTATTCAACCATAGTCGTTTAGAAAAATTGAACCTGATTCATTGGGTCAGAGTCCAGAGGGTTCGTTTATACAGGGTGCTTCATCGCATATACATTAGGGTGAGCCAAAATCTTCAAATATATTTTTTTAAACTTCCGACACTGAAAAATTGATACCTAGACATCTTTAAAAATTGCTTTTTAAAAATGAGCTCTTTATTTTAATAGGAAGGACTCCCTCATCTCAGTTTTCTATTTTTTTTTTAGTTCTATTTGGCAAAATCCATAACTCGTCACTACTAGATCGTAGAAAAAAAAATTATTTACATTTCTTGTAGAAAACTAAGCGCTCTAAAAAGGTATCTTACAAATTTTTTTATAGCTATTTGCGTTTAGAAGATATCAGAGATAAAAGTTTAAAAAATTAACAAAAATTTCTTTTTTACTTCTAAATATTGTAACTCGTAGATAAATAAATATTAGAAAATGTGCAACATATAATTATGTAGGAAATTAAACGCTCTACAGAAAAAGACTTTTGTGGTTAATCGATTACTCCAACCAGTTTAAAGAAATCGAGGATTTAGTCTCAAATTTTGGTTTTTAAAATGCGAATATTTTTTAAGTGATTAGAGTAATCGATTAACCACAAAAGACCTTTTTTTAGAGCGTTCAATTTCCTATAAAACTGTATATTTTGCGTTTTCTAATATTTATTTATCTACGTATTATAAAATTTAGAAAAATTTTTTTTATTTTTTTTTGTTAAATTCTTCAAACTTTGACCTCTGATATCTTCTAAGCGCCAATAGCTATAAAAACATTGTAAGATACCTTTTTTAGAGCGTTTGATTTTCTACAAAAAATGTAAATAATTTTTTTTCCTACGATCATGTAGTGACGAGATATGGATTTAGCCAAATAAAACTAAAGAAAAAACAGAAAACTGAGATAAGAGAGTTCTTCCAATTAAAATTAAGAGCTCATCTTTAAAAAGCATTTTTTAAAGATGCCTAGGTCCCAATTTTTCAGTGTCCAAATTTAAAAAAAAAATCGATTTTTTTGGCCCACCCTAATATACATAGTAGAAAATTTACGATTTTTAATAAAAATATAAAAACGAAAAATAGCAAATTATAATCTTCTTAATAAGCGCTACAAATCTCTTAAAATCATTTTTTGAATATGTCGATTAGTTTTTTTTAAAGCAATTGTTTCGTTTTTTTTTTAATTTAATTTATTAATTGTTTGTTCCTTATGCATATACTATAAGACAGTCTAACGTTCTATTTTAATTACCAATTTATTTGTGACAGTTTCAGAGGTATTATTTTTTTTTTTAATAAAATTTAACAGTTGCAAGGTTTAAATTTAGCATTCAAAATAAAAATCTCATTTTATGCAGAATTATTAATAAGATGTTTTGCAATTTTAATCCATAAATTGTGTGTCGACCATTTATAACAGAGAAAAATTCTTTATTCACTTTTTTTTAAATATAAAATATATAAAAAAATCAAAAAAGTTAGTAATGGCGCAAAGTAAAATATTATTAGACATAGAGTCTTTTATGTTATGATTTGTGAGTCATAAATAAGTAAAAAAAATGAAGTAAAGAATAAGTAAATGAATTATTATTGTAAGAATATAAAAATTGAAAATTCAGCATATTATTTATGAACAACATAGTTATTAGAAAAATCATGAAATTCTATTCTAGTATTGTGACTTTATTTATCGTTATATACAAACAAAATTGTAGACTGTTTTTTTATTTCAGCACTTATGAATCACAAAGTGTTCTGATTATATCGTATTTATGTGATCAATTGAAAAAAAACTACTTTTTTGTAAAAAAAAAGTAGAAAATGGTATTTTATTGATTGATATAAAAAGAAAAGAAACAAAACTGTTCAAAACAAAAAGAGAAAAATTACAATTTATGGTAAAACTCATAAAACCGTTGAATACCATGAATAAAAAACAATTTTTTTCCAAAAATTTAAAATCTAGAACACGATAAAATTTCGATCTGTTTCATAATCATTAGCCAAGTTTTCTCACCTAATTTACGAAAACAAGACTTATACTAAACTAAAATAAGAATGAACGATTTAAGGCAAACAAGTCCTGGGCGTATACCCACTGAACTGGGGTACCATCAGAATGGTATAAAACGAAGAATTCTCACGATTGACACCAGTTGACTTTGAAAATCGACCGAATCACATCACCATGAAATTCTTGGTAGGTACCAAATCCACTCACAATCATCCATCTCTACCCCCAAATTTAATTCCAGGTTGCCCTCTCTTGCCTCTTGGCTGTGGCTTGCGCCAAACCCGACATCGTCGCCCCCGCTGTTTACAGCAACCTCGTCGGCGGCCACTATGCTACCCCCTTGGCCTATTCTTCCGTCTCAGTCGCCCACCACGGCGTTGCCCCAATCGCTCACACTGTAGCCCACCATCCCTTTGCTCACCACGCTATCGCCACCCCAGTAGCCCACCACGCTATTGCCACTCCCGTGGCCCACCACGTCGCCGCCCCCATCGTCGACAAAACCCAATACCACTCCCAAGACGCCCTCGGTCAAGCCTCCTACGGCCACTCTGAACCCTTCCAGGCCCACCACGCCGTCCAAGATGCCGCCGGAAACAAAGCCGGTTCTTACAGCTACGTCGCCCCCGACGGTCAAGTCATCGCCGCCAACTACGTTGCTGATTCTTTGGGATACCGTGTCGCTTCCAACGCCCTCCCCGTTGGACCTGTCGCCCCCGCTGAAACCCCTGAAGTAGTCGCCGCTAGAGCCGCTCATTTCAATCATCATGCTCTTGTCAGGTCTCGTGCCCGCAGAGCCGTAGTCACCGCCTACCATACCCCATACGTACATAGTGGATATTACGCCGCCCCCTACTACCACCATACCGTCCCCCATGCCTTCTCTTACGTTTATTAAATGAGCCAACAAGAGAGATTTGACTGTTGAAAGCCGGTTTTATTCACGGTCGAGGATAGTTCCGGATGTTCAACAGTCAAAATGACCAACGATAGTCAACTTTAACTCTGAGAGTTAACACTGTACTAATATTTGTACTTTTAGGGTAATAAACGCAACACACAATATAATGTTTTTTTTAATTTACGTCCATAGTCCTTTTTAAAACATAAAAAGATCGAATTGAGTAATTTGGTAAAAAAAAACTAGAAGCTCTCTAAACCGAATTAACACGTAAGAAGTCCACGTTAAGACATATAAAATACATAAAAAATTATAATAATATCCTACCTTTCTGGATTTCGCCCCCCTTAAGAACACTCTCAGCTTTGGCTTGAATCTTTGTATGTACTGTTTCTGCACCTTCTTTCATTTTTGCAAGAATACCTACCAACAAATCAAAAATATAACTTTAGAGAATATTAAACAAAAAATTTAAATAAAACAACACAAATTCATAGCATCAAACAAACAAACCAAGCAATGAAAAACTTGTTACCATGCTTGTCTTTTTCCTTAATTATTCTCTCCATATTTTCCGCCTTATCTTTCACTTTTCCAAAGAAGTCTTAATGCAAAAAAGACAAAGAAAGTCAGTTATTTGTTTTTCCTAATACTACTTTAGATTTTTAAAATTTAAATAAATCATTGCCCTTCAATTCACTTTAAAGTCAAGTAATTAATTCCCTTATTTCCCTTACCCTCACAAAACAAAAATAGGGCAACGATTTCCCCTGAAAGAAATTTTTTTCTTACCTACTATTTTTTTATGAGCATCAGGACTAGCACTTTGTGTGAGTGCCGCAACTTTCATATACTCCGACTGTGCTATTAATCCAGCAGCTTCTAAACTTCCAGGTGACATCATCGAGTATTCTTCATTTAAAAGTTCAATAATTAACGCTTCAATATCAAAGAATAAAATATGACTTTCTGCATCTTTTGGATTAGTTTTAACTCCTTGGATGACTAACGGCGAGTTATGTGTCCTTTGCATGTGCGGATCGTCATTATTTGTATGAGTACCTAATTGTTGCAGCTGGTGGAGACCTCTCTGAGTTGCGTGACGAATTGCAGAGAGATTTCGATGACGCAAACCCCTTTCAAAAAAAATTTGTAAAGAAAAGAAATAAAAAGATAAAAAAGTGTTTTTCATAGATTTTTGTTATTAAGTTATTAATTGGTCGACGTTTCGTCGGTTTTGCCGCCTTCTTCAGGACTACGAAATTGTGCCACTTAATCAAGTCAGTTCATTATGAGGATCTCGATAACAAAAATTTTGTAAAAAAAATATAAAAAAAAGACAACAATAATAATAAATAAATACCTAAAGAAGTGCACAGCTGGATTGGCTAAACCGACTTCTGATGATGTATTTGTCACTTCGTGTTCTTCACAAGCATACAAAACTTCCTCAGCAGCAATACCTAAATTTTTATTTTGTAATTTAACAAAATTAAATAACGAGTGACTATTAAAATTTCCATTCTGGACAGCCATAATTTTTTACTGACAGCACTCTATCTTAAATCATTTACAAACTGTTTATTTTAATTTCTTACTGACAGTTGCACTGCTGTAAAATCATGGCTTGCTTGTACAAAAAATAAAAACCTTGTAAAACTCGATCCAAATGCCCAGTTTCCATTTGCCATACATAAACAGTACCATCCGAACAGCCAATAATCATAAAATCATCCAAAGGTCTCCACTTAATCGTCGTTACCGGAAATAAATGTCTAGAAGCTAAACAAACACATTTCCGTTCCGTTAAACTTAACAAAGTCACTGAATGATCTGAAGCAACCGAACAAATACACTTTTGAATTCTCGTCTAGAAAACATTTAGTAAATTATTGATTTCCCTGTGTTTCAGTTACACTTACACTACAATTATTTGGAGGAACAAGTAACTGAGTTATTTCTCCTGCATGAACACAAAATCTATGTAGTAAGGTACCTGCATATAAATCCCATAAACAAACAGCAAAATCAACACCCCCAGATACTAAATGATTTTTATCGTATCTTGAGTGTTCCCTGTATGGGTATAATAAACAATTGACACGTCCTCCATGTCCTGATAAAACTTGATGTGGAGGCCAATCTGTAATCACTCAATAATATTTTTGTAAAAAAATACCAAAACTAACTGTTAAAATATTGATGACTTCCGTGTAATAACTGTAACATTACAGTTTGTGTCGCTGAGACAATAATAATAGTACCGTCCTCCCTCCCAACTACCAGGCGACTTTGTAAAGGTAGGTAAATGCTAGCCGTCAGTTTAATTGCTGAAAATAATATAAAAAAAATTTACATTTAGAGGAGCTTGCTTAGCAATAGCACCTACACCTGCCTTTGTTTCATTGTGCAATTAACTAATTTGCGACTAACTAACAACTCACATCGTCCTTCTTGTTTTTCCAACTGATCCAAAATTCCCACAGGACTCGGTACCATACTAGCCCAAGCCTCTGTCAAACTCGTAGTCAAAGTAGCAGTCATTTGAACCGGTTGTGGAGGTATTTGATTTTGAATTTCATGTAACTGAGCAGGCGATATTTCCGGAATATTCCAAACCAAAACATATCCTTCCGAATCGCCTCGAAGTAAATAACGATACTCCCTGTTTTGCCGACGAGTTGTAACAAAACGCATCGCAGGTGGACATGAAAGTAACTAAAATAAAAATTAGGAGAAAACCCGAATCTCAAAAGTTCACAAATTACCTTATTATCAGGCTGACTTAGAAGACAGTAAAGAAAAGGACTATCACTTTCTATACTTGGCGTATGGAAGTTTTTATTATCAGGAATACTGCTGCAAAGTGGTTTTAAACCTCAATTAGTAAATTATATTTTCTAAAATGAAAGAAACAAAAACACACATTCAAATCTGAAAGCTGTCCTGTAATGACGCCTGGAAGAGTACTTGGTATATGTACAGTTTTTGAAAGGTGAAAGTAGAGTTACTTTTTTAGTTCAGATGATACAGAGAAATAAAAAAAAACATGCAAAATTTTTAACACAAAACTAAAAAGCGCAACGAAAATGTGCAGACAGTTCTTACATAACTGAAGTGCGTCATCTATTCGTCAAAAATAAAACTAACCGACCTTAAGACTTGTTTTTTTCAGTGATGTAAGAGAAAATTAGAGCTTGTCAAAGCAGATTTTGTGTATTTATTGAATTAAATGCAATAAAGCTTTGTTAGAGCCAAAGCATAAACTAAAAACACATAAATGGAATGATTGTCTAACCTATTTGTAACATTCTTGCCACGTAGTTTGCTGTGTTCCATGATGAAAAAAAAAGTATCATTAATAAATATTGACTGGCTAATGGTGGGTGCATCAATAATCAGAACAAAAACCAAACAAAAAAATGCAATTACTTTTTTGATAGTTTACCAACGCACCAGTAAAAAGTATTGTTAATATAAAATAAAAATCGTCTACAATTTGTGTACGTGTTATTGTCAAAAAAATACAAATATCTTACTTCGCCGGTAATTTATAAAGATAACCTTTGCCAGCATCTGACCACATAATAATGCGATCAGAGGCAAGAAAATCGCCAGACATCCATCGCTCCCCTCTAGGTGCTAAATACGAACACAAAATGCTAAAATCCCCTAAAATTAGGGTATTAATTACGTCCCTCATTCAACAACACCGACAATACCTGCGTCATACACCTGCCAATACTTGCTAACGACCACCAAAACCGTTCGTTGATTGTTTGGACAACACTGAATGCAAACAGCATTCAATGGCTTGATTTGTTTGCTCTCATTCTCGTAAATTGGCTCCGAATGCTTTGTTTCATGACCCAAAAGGGTCCACACTTTTACCATCCCGGTGGTAGTCAGAGCCAAAACCACGTCGTCTTTGCGATTGCAAGGACGCAACACCTACCAAAAACCAACAATTTACATTACCGATTAAGTTAAAAAAATTTAGTCGATGCCATTTTGACGTTTATAGAGTCCAGACACTCAATGCTGGTCTGTTTTCACAGATGTGGATAGTCTATAAGGTGGGCCAAAAAAATCGAATATTTGTTTAACTTCCGACACTGAAAAATTGATTCCTAGGCACCTTTAAAAAATGCTTTTTAAAGATGAGCTCTTAATTTTAAAAGGAAAGTTCTCATCTCAGTTTCCCATTTTTCCTTCAGTTCTATATGGCAAAATCCGTCACTATTTGATCGTACAGAAAAATTTTATTTACATTTTTTGTAGAAAATTTAACGCTCTAAAAAAGATGTTTTACAATTTTTTTATAGCTATTACCGTTTAAAAGATATAAGAGGTCAAAATTTGAAGAATTTAACAAAAATTTCTTTTTTAATTCTAAATTTTTTAACTCGTAGATAAATATTAGAAAATGCGCAACATATAGTTTTATAGGAAACTGAGTGCTCTACAAAAAAGGTCTCTTGTGTTTACTCGATTACTCAACCACCTAGAAGATATTAGCATTTTATTCGCACATATTCGCAAAAACCAAAATTTGGGATTAAATCCTCATTTTTTTTAAATAGTTGGAGTAATCGATTAACCAAAAGACTTTTTTTGTAGAGCGTTTAATTTTCTACAAAACAATATGTTGCCCGTTGTATAATATTTATTTATCTACGAGTTATAAAATTTATAACTGAAAAATTTTTTTTTGTTAAATTCTTCAAACTTTGACCTCTGATATCTTCTAAATGCTAAAAACTATAAAAAAATTGTATAATACTTTTTTTAGAGCGTTCAATTTCCTATAAAAAATGTAAATAAAATTTTTCAGTACAATCAAGTAGTGACGAGATATGAATTTTACCATATAGAACTGAAGGAAAAATGGAAAACTGAGATGAGGAGGATTTTCCTTTTAAAATTAAGAGCTCATCTTTAAAAAGCAATTTTTAAATGTGCCTAGGACCAATTTTTCAGTGTCGGAAGTTAAAAAAAATAGTCGATATCGATAGTCGATATAAATAACCTTATAAATAACAGACAGTGTTTTTCTTATCTTTTTTTAACCACTGTGGTACGAATAATGATCTAAAATTCCAATTAAAGTAACAAGGTTATTAACGATTTCCGAAATAACCAAAAGAGTCTCCATTTTGAAAATACTTTAGTAAGATAAATCGTATCAAACTTGGTTTATGTGAAAAACCTCAGTTAAAAAAATTGTTTTAGTTCTTCAGATACAGGCTGTGCCAAATTCGCGTATTAATAATATAGTAGCCATTTTCTCAGGGTTAGGAAAGCTTCAGAAAAATTTCTAAAAAATCTGACTTCTTCTGTTTTCAAGATACTTTACATCTCAAAAATATTTTAACTATAAGGTCTATCTATAATCTAGTTGAACTGTAATCGTAATAAGTCCCTTTGTAGCATTTAATCTACAGTTTATTATATTTTTAAAAATAATTTTGTTTAAAAAATCATCCTACAACATAAACGTTTAAACTTTACCATTTTAGTCATATTAATTAAGATTTATATAATACCGGGTGATTTTTTTATCTGTTCCCGCCTGAAACTCTAAAAATAGGCAACACATTATACTTTGAAAAATTTATTTTCAAAATTAAGGTCTTTAGAGTTGTAAATTATTGTCAATATTGTTGATAATACCTTTAACAGTGCTTCCAGAGTCAATTTATTTGGATCATTTGTTGCCACATTATTTAATTCATTAATAAACTTTTGGTTTGTATAACGTGTTGCCTATTTTTAGAGTTTCGGGCGGGAACAGATAAAAAAATCATCCTGTATATCATCAATGTCAAATTGCAAAAACAAAGATGTTTTTTTTAAACGTGTATTTCGTTTTTCTATTTTTTTAAATTTTGGGATATCCCTGTAATTCCATTCATTACCGTGAGATACTCTGTATAAATTCAGTCACAACGAATATAAAGGATTACTATACTAAAAAAATAATAGTTATTATGAAAAGTAGACACAAATAATCCTATGATGTAATCAATACTGTTAACCAAGAAAAGGTAAAAACTTAACTTAATAAAAAACACAAAATAATGTAATTTATAATGTTTAAATTAATAATTATGTGTTGAGTCAAAATTTTTACAAATGTCAATATGTATTTATTTTTTTTATTGCCATATTTATTGATTCTGTGCATATTTTATATTTTTATTCTGTTAAAAACATTACACAATTTGTCAAAAAATTCTTAGTTGGTCGTTTTGTTCGAAGTTAAAAGTTATTTTTGACATATTACAGGAAATAAGAAAATAAAAAGTGTTCATTTAGAAAAGTTGTCAAGAGTGCTATGAGATTTTTTATAAAAGAAAATGTAGCGAAAACTGGATGTCGGAACTTGATACACTGTAACTATGAAAAACATTATAAATAAATAATCATTTTGATTATTTTTGAGCGCGTGTTTACAAGATTCTGAATCATTTTCATTTTGTTCTTTTTTGTGTTCAGTTTTTGTTTGTTTTAAGTTTCAGTTTTGTTTGTTATTGGGTTTAGTTAATTGTTATTTTGTCGCGATGGTTAATTACACTTAGAGCACAAAAAGTTTTTAGTCGAAAGTTACTTTTGAAGTGATAGAAAGGTTGAAGGCGAGTGGATCTATTCGATAGAACACAGAACAAGGTCATTGAAGATGAGTCAAAGATTCTGTTCACACTTTGAAATCGGCAAATATTGCACTGGGAATGTTTTCCCATAGGAGTTAATCAATAATTATTTACAAAAAGCTTTAGAGGTTACTGATTTTATAAAATATTCAGTGAAATTTCCGTGAGTTCAGGTTCTTAATTCGACATTTCTGACAGCTATCACTGAAAATATGGCAGCTGAATTTAACTAAGAAATACTTCAAAATGTTTTAATTTTGTCGTGGCACTTTTGCCCACTTTTTTTAAATCAACGCTTGTTATTACTGTCTCAAACGTCATGGTAAAACCAGAGTGTCCGGACTCTTTACACAATAAACGTCAAAATGTAACGAAAATCTAATATTTCAGATACCTACATGAAGGGCACTTATCCAATCAGGGTTTTGTTTTGAAGACAACATAAATAAAATTTCTAAACTGAAAGGATCCATGACTATTATTTCCGGATAATAGCCATTACAAAACAGTCTGACATCCTCACAATTACTCATATGGTAAGCCTAAAAACATTACCTAATTATAGTAATTGTTTAAGTAAAAAAGTTGTTAAATAAATTATGCTCAATTAAAAACTAGTAAAATCACGTCAAGGTCCTAGACAACAAATAAGATTTGATTCATCTCAATGTTAACACAACAAAAAAGTAAACACTGTTATCATTTTCCCCCAAATCACATGATATTACCTGCATATTTGTGTGCACTTGGGGTAATTTAACATGTTCCCTACACCTCCCATCAACCAAATCCCAAGTGCACATTTCTCCAGCTTCCGAACTGGAGACAATATAATTATTATCTTGTAAAATTGAAGCTTTTGATATACATAAAATAGGAGCTGTGTGTCCTACAAGTAAGCACCTTGGAGTCATCTGCAGAGTGTCTGGATTGACTTGCCTGAAACCAGAACTATGAGAACTGTCCCCTTAAAAAAATACTCTTACCAAAGGCAAATCTGCCCGTCGTAGCAACCAGTGGCCAGAGTCTTCTGGTCTTTTGATAAATATATGCAGGAGATGCAGTGTGTTGGGGCATATTTGCCCCACAACACCACTGGCACCACCAAGCTGTTGCCTGGCATGTTGGTACTAAAATAAATAAACAAAATGGATTTATTTATGTTTTACTTGAGATAAATGTTGCTCAATTAGAGTAAATTAAAGTCAATTAAATGTTTGTGGTTAAAGTGTGTCATGTGACCCAATAAATATTCGGTACTGTGAAAGTAGCCACGGATAATTATCCAATTCCACAATGCAGTTAATTTTAATACAGCAAAAGTGGTTTAAACTGGTAGTTAACAACGGGGCAATATGTACCCTCACAACTGACATTTCCAACAATTAATAACCAAACTTTTTTGACAATTGTCGCACACTTTTTTCAGTGACAGAATTTCGAGAAAAACTGTACCTGTTATCAATAACTGGCCTAAAGGAGGACGGATTTTCAATAAAATGTCAAATTTTTCATACAAATTGACTTGAGACTCGCCATTTTCACACTAATCAGCTGTTTGACATTTGTCACATTTGCAAAAAAAGCGCCCTCTATAACTGTCAGCTGTCACAGTTGACATTTAAATTTTAGGTTAGGTTCAGTCACATTTCAAAATAAATTCAGAATGAAGTGTCACTACGAAATCCTTGATGTACCCAGAGATGCAGACCTGGGAGAAATTAAATCCGCATATCGAAAAGCAGCACTTAAGTGGCACCCAGACAAGAATCTCAACAACCCCGAGGGTGCCAAAGAGCAGTTTCAGTTGGTACAACAAGCCTATGAGGTGCTAAGTGACCCCCAGGAAAGGGCTTGGTATGATAAACACCGCGAGCAGATTTTACGAGGGGCCAATTCCGAGTTCCAAGATAATAGTCTTGATGTGTTCCAGTATTTTACAACCACATGCTTCAAGGGTTATGGAGATGATGAGAAAGGCTTCTATACAGTCTATCGCAATGTTTTTGATCAAATTATCAAAGAAGATCTTGAGTTTATAGATGACAAACACGATTTTTGTGATATTCCCAGATTTGGAGACTCAAAGAGTGATTATGACGACGTCGTTGGCCCCTTTTACTCCTATTGGTCAAGTTATTGTACTAAGAAGAGTTACGTATGGCTTGACCCTTATGATATTAAGGAAATACGTGATAGAAGAGTATTTAAGCTAGTAGAAAAAGAAAATAAGAAAGTTAGACAGAAAGCAAAGAAAGAAAGAAATGAAGAAGTTAGAAATTTGGTAGCTTTTGTTAGAAAAAGAGATAAACGTGTTCAGGCACATACAAAACTTATGGAAGCTAAAGTATTAGAGAATCGACAAAAACAAGAAGAGTTAAGTAAACAGAAAAGACTTGAAAGAAAAAAACAATTAAATGAATCAACTCAGGCTGAATGGGCAAAATTTGATAATGTCAAATCACAATTGGAAGAAATTGAGAAGAATTTAGCTGAGGAATTTGGTGAAGAGTTTTCGGATTCTGATGAAGAAATTGAGGAAGTTAATGATCTCTATTGTGTAGCTTGTAATAAGATTTTTAAGACATCTAAAGCTTTGGAAAATCATGAGGCGAGTAAAAAACATAAGGATAATGTTGAGAGGCTTAGAGAAATTATGTTGGAGGAGGAAGAGGAAGAAAATGAAGACTCGGATAGTTTTAAAATTGATGCCGAGGAGCTAACTGAAAATGAGGAACACTCGGATGTTTTTGTGGATCGAGAGAAGAAAAATAAAAAGGTTGTTTTGGCTGTTAATAGCGACGAGGAAGTAAATGGAGAGTTTACCGAAAATGAAGAACACTCAGATGCTTCTGTGGATCGAGGGAAAAAAATGAAGAAGAAAAATAAAAAAGCTAAGAATGTTCTATCTGTTAATAACGACGAAATAAATGGAGACTTAACTGAAAATGACGAACACTCAGATGCTTCTGTGGATCGAGGCAAGAAAACGAAGAAAAAAAATAAAAAAGCCAAGAATATTCTGTCTGTTCATAATGACGAGGAAATAAATGAGGACCTGGACGTTACTAAAATTGACTCTGATGACAATTTCGATTTTGAAGCAAGTAAGAAACAAAAGAAGAAAAACAAGAAGCAAAATAAACGAGTGACTGAATCCAAAAACGAGGAGAATCAGGCCACACCAGAAGTTGTGTCTAAAAACAAGAAGAAACAAAACAAAAAAGAAAAACAGGCAACGAATCTTGAAGAAATAGACACAAGTCATTGTTGTGTGACTTGTAAATCGAGTTTTCAATCAAAAAATAAACTATTTGAACACTTGAAAAGCACCGGACATGGAGTATACTTGCCCAAAAATGTAAAAAAGAAGAAAAGTGTTAGAGAGGACTAGTTAATTTTGTTGTCTAGGTAAATAAATTTCTTTTATTGTGAAATGCTTTTTATTTCACTTCATATAATTATAAAAGTGCAAAGGCTAATATGATTAAAAGTACGATATAAAATTTTTGGTATAAAACGATAAAAAACTAAATAAGTACAATACGTGGCAGTACATTAGAGAGCACCATACATATAAAAAAAACATATATCACTTAGAAAATACCAAAATTGTTCCCACTTGATTTGAAGGCACATTTTGGATTTTTGGAGTATTAGTCTGGCAACAAAAAAAAAACATAAATTACACTCGTGTTTAAAAATGCCACAAACTTTATATACAATTCACATGAGTAACTGGGTTCAAAATGGTAAATTTAGTTACAGGGACTGCAATAAACATTACTTAGTGTTATTATGCGAATTTATTATTAAAATTTTCATAAATTTATTTACAGAAAGCCCTTCAGAGAAATCTTTTAAGGATGTGTATAAATAATGTCTTATAACAGATTTATGCTATTTTGAAAGATAATTTGAATATCATTAGTTATAAATAGGCAAAAAATTCTGCAAGTTATCCATCAGAAGCAATATAATAGATGTCCAAATGCTGTTGAGTTGACTAACTCTTTTGAAAGCGATCCATTATAGCAATTTTAAAAATATATATTTTTTAGAGCATTTTATGAAGATAAAAGTTAATGTTAAAATAAATGACAACAATATTTATAAATGTTAATAACGTCTTTTTTATCTCATATCTACCTTTTAAACTATTATTTTGTGTATCCTTTAGGTTTTTTCAATTTTATTCTAAAATGATGCGTTTTATCAAAATTTTGCAAGAGACAAAAAGGTCTTTAAAGCAAATATTCGTAACTAAAAATAGTAACGCCATAGTTTTTTTAAATAATGGGTGTTACAGATATGAGAAAGTACCTTATAGGACTTAATAAAAATTACTCTTCCAGTTAAACGAATTCAATAATATTTGGCTCAGATACGTATTTTAGCAAAGTAAATACTCTGAAAATAATAAAAAGTAAATAGTTAGAAGAACTGTCTTATAAACATAATATAAACTATTTTTTGGCTGCATTTGAATTTTTTGTGTGATTCACCCGTTATAATACTAATACTTACCGCCTGATTTACATAAGACATATCAGAGTTTGGCCTTCATATATTTGGTCTTGCACCTTATCGCTGCTTGTGGAATTTTCAGCAGGGACTGAAAGACACGCTGAAACGAACGCAAGCACGGTGCCAGCAACAGCCAACCCTAGTCCAATCCCCAAACTGCAGTCCCCAGGATAAAAGGGCGAAGCATCCCTGCCACACAATTTCTGAACCCTTGTTGCGCCCCAACCCATGGGATGTAACATCACACCCAGGATAAAGCAAATTCCTGAATAAAAACCACTGAGTTTAGTCTTCTTGGTGTGTAGAATGAAACGTAAAAACACCCAATAACACCAAACAATTTTACTTTGCACGACGCACGTTTCGACAACAAAGTTGTCATCCTCAGGTGGGGAATTGAACTGTTTAATTTCCGAACCTGAGGATGACAATATTGTTGACGAAACGTGCATCGTGCAAACTAAAATTGTTTGGTGCTATTGGTTGTTTTTATGTCTCTTTCACTGAGTTTACCTGCCACAGCCTGTGCCGCCCCAGACATGGTAAAAATGCTTTTCTTAAACAAACTCTGGACACGACAACTCACCAAACCGAGAAAAACAGTTGCTGACATTATCATGAGACCTGAAACAGTGCTATTAATTTGTGAGGCTGCTGGGATCAGCCCACCTGTGATTAGAAAGACAGTGGCGGCTTTCCAGGCCCCGGGGAAGACGTTTGAGTCAGTTGCTAGCCCTCTTACGGCAATGGCAGTACAGGGTGGCCCCTCTACTGTCAGTGGTTTGCTACACTTGGTGTAGACCCCCACACTGGCGGTGTAGGTGATTGTCTCATTGGGGAAATGGACTTGCTGTTGGCCCCTCACTAGCCACATAGGGCTCATGAAGGCCCCTAGCATTAAAAGGGTTGCTAGTAGACTTATCAGCATCCATAATATACTGCGAGCTGTGACGATTAAATACCACATTTCGGGGGGTTACATTGATGTTTCTAAAAAAATTTGAATTTAGCGCGATTTTTTTGTACTTTGTTATTAACCTTCGGTGGTTTATCTTTTAAGAGCATGCCATTATTGTTAGAAATAATTATCAGTTATTAATTTACCTGTTGAAGTTCTTAGTTGGGTGTGTTTTTTGACGTTACCACACCCTCTGTCAATCAGCTGATTACGCATAAAAAATCGTAGGGGCGCTCTTGGAGAAGACAGGACCGGGATAGCTCAATTAGAAAATTTGAAATGAGCCGATTACATAAGGTTTTTGTGTATGGGACACTTAAAAAAGGGGAACCGAACCATGGGTGGTTCACGAAAGATACTGGATATTTTAAATTTATAGACGAGGCAAAAACTGTAGAGAAATATCCTTTAATTATAGCAACGAAATATAATATTCCCTTCCTCCTTCACAGTCCAGGTAAAAAAGTAATTTCATTTAGTTGTCTTATGACATAACTCATAATATTGAACTGCTATAAAATGAAACAGGGAGAACTTAGGACCAATAAGCAATCAATATTCCATTGTCTGTCTTTGTCACTTTTAACTGTTAACATTAACAGTAAAAGTTTGATTAAACTGTTAAAAAAAATAATGTGTTCCTTATTTTTCTAGGGAATGGGACTAACGTGAAAGGTGAAGTGTATGAAGTCGACGATAAAGTCTTCGCAAATTTGGATATCCTAGAGGACCACCCAAATTTTTACATAAGAGAACAAAGAGATGTGCAAACTTTAAATACCAACGAAACAATTAAAACTTGGATTTACTTTATTAAAGACTTTAAAGAAGATCTCCTTAAACAGACTACTTTTGAGTCTTACAGCAACGAAGGTTCTCACGGGTTAAAATATGTTGAAAGGTATTTACGCGAAGAGTCCTCGGATTATAAAGTAAATATACTGAAAAAACTGTAAACATTTTTAGTGAAAATTCTACACTGGAAGATCTATGAAATGGGATCAGTAAAGACAGATATTTTTTTATTTTATACTATGCGCGACAATAAATTTGGGACATCAAATCTTGACATTAACAAAAAAGGTGTAAGGCGACCTTTGGTTATTGACTATAGCCATGTCAGAATTTGCTGTCCTAAATTTATTGTCGCAAATTGTGTCAAAAACTATGTTTTAATAAAACTGAAAAGACAAAATGTTTGTTTCTGTTTAATACCCTTATTTTATAAATTACCTGCCCATTTCAATATATTTTTTTAATTATTGTTAAATAGCGTAGGTACCATTTTGATTACGCTTTTTATTTTCCTAATTTTGACGAATATTTTAAACATGACGCATCCAAAAAAATATAGATTTTTTTATTATTACACTGATTACGTCTACATTTTTCTTTTGCATTTTAAATAAGTAGCATAAGGACATTTAAATTCTGCGTTAGGTATTTTTTTAATTTAAGACATTGTTGTTACGTCATCACCTAATCATTTACTGACGTTTCTATTGAATTCAAAAAGGTTTCTATGGAATTAGAAGAGGTTGCTAAAGAAATTATATTAAATCTATGCAAAGTAAGAGGAACTGAAAGCGATTGGTTGCTATGGAAATTAATAAAAAGATTCTATGAAGACGTTGTTACGAATCTAGAAGTGGTTTCTATTATGAAAGGTAGTATTTCTTGCTGTCTTTCATAAAAGAAACCACTTCTAGATTTATGACAACCGCTTGATAGAATCTTTCTATCCTTTCTAGAAAGAGTTTTCTACGGAAGTATGATAACAGAAGAAAATTGATGTTAAGATATAGAAGTAAAAAAAGATAAACTTATCTATGGATGTCAAAGAGGATAATATTGCTAAGGGGACCACTGAAGATAGGCGTTTCTATGGAAGTGACAGAAAATATATATTTCTACAGAAGTGAGCAAAGAGATAGTGTTTTTATAAGAATTAAAAAAGGTAGATGCTAAGACCAAAGATTTTCTAAAAATGACAAAAAACGAAGTTTTTCGAAAAGTAAAAAAATGAGTCGTTACTATAGAAGTGAAAGCAAAAAAGACGTTTTTGTAAAACTCGGAAGATTTCCATAGAAGAAAAGGGAAATAAAAATTCTACTGAAATGAAAAAAAAAGGCATTTTTGTGATAGTAGACGCTTCAATGGTATAAAAAACATACATTTCTGTGGAAATAAAAAATAATAATAAGAAAAACAGAGAAGACAGAAGATAAACAATTCTAAAGAAGTGAAAGAAAATAATAGAAGTAAAAACAAGGTTTTTACGGGAGTGCAAGAAAAAAAAGACATTTGTGTGATAGTGAGAGGAGATAAATGCTTCTATAGGATTGAAAAAATATGTTTCTGTGAAAATGGAAAAAATTAACATTTCTAGAGAGAATACCATCCATAGATAGAAGTTTCTATAGAAGTAAAAGAAAATAGAAATTTCTATGGAAATGAAAGAAAAATCCATTTGTGTGATAGAGATATTTTTTTAGAAAATATAAGAGAAACTAGACGGTTCTATAAAAGTGAAATAAGCTAAACCTTTCTATAGAAGGGAGAAAAGCCATTGTATGGAAGTGAAAGAAGATATGGCATTTCTAGGGAGGTGAAGATAATCTTCTGTTTCAAAGAAACAGAGGACACTTCTAAGAAAGTGAAATTTAAAAAAAAAAAGATTGCTATAGCAACTACCAATAAGTTATATCTTCCTGGTCACAGTTCAATATAAATTCCGAATAAGGAAAAGAAAAAGTAAGAAAATATGTTTATAAATTTATTATATGTAAAAAAAATTAATAACGTCTGAAACCAAAAAATCAATGAACTAAATAATAAAAGTTTAATAAAATGTCCTAAATTTGCCTTTTAAATTAGATTTTTTTTATAAACAGGAAGAAACTAACTTAAAATTTAAGATAGTTTGACAGACTTCTGAGAATTGCCTGAAATGAGCCAGTACTACTCTTGTGTTCCACGATCGATTCCGCCATCACTTATTAGAAACATGTCTCTAAACAAAACAAGTCACTAGCTATCGCTTAAAGTATTATAGCGATTTTCAAGAGACAGTTTGGGGCCCTGTCCTGAACTCGCTTTAGCTTGCTCCACTTGTCGATGAGATCCCGCCCTGTTGTGTTGCACTACTTCGAAAGTCCCTTCACTACGATTTCTGTAAGAAGAGACAAATCTATAACCTTTTCTCCGAAAAAGATTACTTTGTTTGAGTGGATCTAATGAAATAGCAGAGTGCCTAAAGCAATAAAGTCATAACCATTGTTAACTTAACAAAGAGCGGTACTCAAGTTAGTTTGCAAGAGTGATGGATGGGCTCGTCATTAATTTTTCTGCCACCCGATTGTGTTGCTTTCCTGAAATCTCAAGCCTCCAAGCAAGTAGATATGACGAGCCTATCATCTATGCAACCGAACTTGAGTACCACTCATTGTTAAGTTAACAATGATTATGACTTTATTGCTTTAGTCACTGTACTATTTCGTTAGGTCTACTATACTGTTATATTTTTTAAAAACTGGCTTACTTCCTATGGTCACTTGTTTTGGACAACGTTGGGAAAAACTCTTCATTGTGGATATCGGGGGCCGCTTTAGACCGCAGCCGTGTGGGTTGTATTTGGGGCTGCTGTGACTGATTTCGCAGACTTGGGGGCACATAAGTGCTTCCTGAGCCCAACTTGGACGACGGCGGCGGCTCGGGCTTTTTCTCCACGACCTTGACAGGCTCCTCTTGCACCTCGACATCCACCCGTTTCCAGGGTCCCACTTTCTTCTCGTTTTCCTGTCCTGGTTCTTCAGAGCCTTGTTGTTGCTCCATGTTGGGTTCTGTGGCACCTGTGCTCCCATCCGTAGGCGACGTTATGGTCAAGTTCCCGATCTTGAGTCCGCTGTAGTCCTTCTTCTCCTCCTCGAACTCCTTCCATTCGTCCTGATCCTGAAATTAGGGTACAATATGGCTACAATCAAACCTAACCAAACATTTTCGTCCAAAACTCGGCGAGTTCTTACATGAGCAGGAGTGGAACTTTCGTCGCCTTCAGGGACACGTTCCTTTTTCAGTTTTTCTGATTTTTTTGCGTTGTCTTCAAGTTTTTTTGCTACTTCGTCAGTCGTCGCGAATTTCTTTGTGCTTTTAGACTTTTTACGGTCCTTTTTTGCGAAAAAATCATCTAAATCTGCCATTGTTGCTGCTTTGCACTATTTCACTTACAAAGTCCTTTTTTTCGCTAATTTTTTACCCAAATTTATTAAACACACTCGGGGAGCACTTCGACAGAAACCCGAAAAGAAAAGCGACCTGTTTTACCGACCCAGGTGACAAGATTTTTTAGACGCAATTAAAGAAACAGCGAAATCTTGTACTGGCGAAAGATATTACATAGCAGCAAACTTTGGTGACCCTGGGCTAATATTATTGAGGAAGGCTTACTCTAATTAAGCCCAGAAAGTGTTTAGGGTGACTTACAGTAATAAAAAAATTATGTATGATTAAAAGAAAGATTAAAATATGTTTAGAAGAAAAAGAAAAAAAAAACAGAAGCACGATATTTTAATACAACTTGAAAAACGACGACTAAAAGCTAACGAAATATAAGAGAAACAACGTTAAAAAAATAAAAAAATTTTTTTTGGATGAACAAAATCATGTCCCAGAAAAACTTGAGAAGCAACGATTGAAAAAAAGAAAAGAGAAAAAACTAACACCAAAAGAAAAAATCTGTGTATAAAAAGTAAACAATGGTAGATTCTAGAATTAAAAAAAATTGAAAAACAGTGGGAAACGAAAAACTCTCATTGAAAAATTAAGACCAAAAGAAGATTCAGAAGTAATATCTATTTTTTTTTAAAGAACTACTGTGATTCAATTAAATGTCATCCTGTTATTGTTTCTATGACAACGTAATGCTTTTAAGGTAAGGAATTAAATTCAGAGTGTCATTATTTACACCAGAATATATATATATTTTTAAACAAACTCTTACTTGAAAAGCAAAAATAAAAAAAAATAGTAAGTTGAAATAGAACAAAGATTCTAAAAAACTAAAAATTTTTCTAAAAAAGCTTAAAAATCAATATTTTAAAGAGAAAGAACAAGAAAAAAACTACAATAAAAAAGCTTTATTTAAAAGAATAAGAACAAAAGTAGATTGTAAAAAACTAAAAAAATATAAAAAAAAAATAGAACAAAAATTTTTTTTAAAAAACTTCAAGAAGCTTTAAAAGATTTTAAATAACAACAACTAGAATTAAAGAAAAATTCAGAAATTTTTTTTAAAAACGACGAATAGAAAAAGTAGAGAAAGAAATTAAAAAATGTTTTCAAGAGAAGTGAAATGAACCAAAAAATAAAAAATGAGACAGAATCCGAAATCAAAGTAAAAATGGGGACAATAGAAAAAAAATTTAAAAAAACACGATTGACAGCGAATAAATAAAAAACGATACAAAAAAGAATAAAAATTTTTTTTACAAGAGTTCTTGTTCAAGAGTACTTGAAAACAAAAACTGAATTAATAGAAAAACTTTGAAACCCAAAAACGACAACTAAAAGAAATAAAGAATAAGAATTATTATTATTATTGAATAATAAATATTAAAAAAACTAAAGAAGCTTCCAAACAAAATTTAAAAAAACTCAAAAGAAACGACAAAAGGAAAAAGAGCAAGAAAAACACCTACATAAAGAATAAAAGAGCTCAACAAAGTAAAATGTGACAAAAAATGAGAAAAGATAAGAAATGGAACAAAGTCATAAGTCAAAGAAAAATTTAAAAAATCTTAATATTAAAAATCAGTTTAACGACCAAAATTTTGTTCACGCGACTGCAAAATTGTGGCGTCACAATGTAGCCAAAACCGTGAAACATAACAGAAACATAATTTCTAAATGAAATATGTAATTATTTTAAAACAAATATAAAATATGGTTGTACAGTATTGTATAAAATATTAAATTTTTAATATTGCATTTTTAAAAAAATACAAAATAGTTACTGAAACATATTTAAAAAATTAATTAAAGTTTAAAATTTGTTTAGCCTTAGCTTTATTTTAAATCGCCATGCAAATGGCAAAAACAAAAATACTTAAAAATGTTATAAAAAAAGTTACAAAAAATTAAATTGTGTATAATACAGTCTGTCAGGTATTTTTTATTTCTAACTGTTTAGGTCTTAGAAACGATTAAAGCAAAGAGTTGAACACTCTTTTCATATTCTACTGTAATAAAGCGATTACTTTATCTACTACTTGTATTTAAGTAATGTAATAATATTTCTGATTTAAAATTTATGTTTGCTTTACCCCTATGACAACGTTTGTGACGCCACAGAACAGATCATGACGTCATGAGTTAGGTCCGGGCTTGTACTAACAACTGAGAAAAAAGTTAACTAATACAAAAATTTAAAGTGATATCAAATGACGTAGCCTAGCTTTAGTCCGGAGATCGATAAAACCGCAAAAGCTCCAATCCGAAAATTAGCAGGTAGAGTTCGACCAACAATATTCTGCGTTAACAACATAATCCTGCGATTAACTTTTCCAAATTTTTACGACACTCAACCTCAGTCCGCTGTAAAATTATCTACCTACCAAAGTAGATATTTCTTAAGCCTATTGTCAACATCCGGTCGGCACTATTTTTATTGGGGATTTGCGGTCCAACCGTTATAAAGTACTTAAAGAGTCAAAGCAATAACCGCAGAATATTTTTAGTCGTACAATAACGACGCCCCAGGTCAAGATGCCGATGTAATGAAAGCAAATCACACCAGAAAATTCCAATAAGAACAAATACTCGCCCCAAAAAAAATCCAATCAATTAAAAAACCACTAATGAAAACCAATAGAGAAAGTCAGTAAACAATTAAATAAAGTGATTTGTTTTAATGACAATTTGTACTGCTGAGAAACGTTCCTTTTTCTAAATGAGAAGCAAACGCCTTTCCAAAAAATCCTAAATTTAAAAAGTTGTTATTTTCTTCGAAAAATGCTAATACGAGAATAGTAAAACGTAAAACACCCCTAACATCAAACACTATGCCGCGTTTCGAAAACAAAGTTGTCATCCTCAGAATTAAAACTGTAATTTTAATTCTTACCTGAGGCTAACAACTTTGTTGTCGGAATGCGCGTCGTGTTAAATATAGTGTTTGGTGTTACTGAGTGTTTTACGTTTTATTTAACACACCAAAAAGATCTAAGAAGAAGAAAGAAAGATAATAGTGGACAAATAGCACAGTTGTGAGAAGTCTGATATAATGAAAATCGCTTTTAAAAAGTTTTTAGCTCACTCAAATCATACACTCGAAATCGATGACGACAAAAACCAAAATCAAAGAAGAAGAGAAGTAAATTGCGGGACGTAAAACATGATAAAATAGATTAAAAACCATTTTCTGTTTTATTACTAACAAATCAGTATTGCATCTTATCAAATCAGGAGAAAAATACCTGTTACTTATCTAATCTGATAATTTGAGTCACATTTTCGCAGATCTATCAAAATAAGTTTTCTAAAAATATAATAAAAAATGCGTCTTTTCACATTGTTATTTCTTTTTTGCATAAAATATTTCACAGATGCAGATGACGAAGTAAATATTTTGTGTTCAGCGAAATTTTGTAGTGTAAGCATTAAATTAACAATTTTTTTTACTACTCAGTGTAATTAGGATTATACAGAAGCAGGTTCTTGTGGTAAACTCCCAGAAAATTGCCAAATACAAAACTCAACGTACAATGGCATGATGCTACCGTCTCCAGATCCTTGCAATTGTTGCCAGTATTGTTTAGTTAATCTCAGTAAGTTTATTATTTAAATAAAAAATCAAATTATTAAAAAAAAAATCTAGAGGAAAACGATTTGTGTGCGGAAGGTGAAGACGGAGCTTTGGTGCCTGATTCAATTTGTGGGCCAGGCCTTGTTTGTGATGGTGGAATCTGCAAGAAAAGTATTTAAAATTCTGTAACAAACAGCAGAAAAAAAGAAATTAATTTATTACAGTGAGTGAAGCTGAAGTTAAGGATGATACACCAGAATGTGCAAAAGCTTTAGCCGATTATGAAAAACGTAAAGCGGAGGGAAATATTGGTACAATGGAGGAGCGACCAAATTGTGATGATGACGGATTTTACAAGTCTTATAAATGTAACCGCGGACAAACGTAATAATTCAAAATTATTTCTCTTTGATAATTTATCTTTTATTATTTTAGTTGTTTTTGTGTTGATAAAGACGGAAAACGAATTTTTGGAGAAATTCCTTTTACCAGCAATGCAGAAACAGGACTAAAATGCGGTAATATTTTTAGTAGACGTGAGATGATGCAGTAGCGCTATCTGAAAACATCGGTAGCAATTATGAAAATTACTAGATGTTTTGGATGGCAAACAGATTATCTCACGTCTACTTCACGTTCACGCGCTCTGGCAACAACCACAAAACCGGTCTGAAGTCTCCTGATGCTGTATTTGGCTTAAACGTTTTACTATTTTAAAACTTTCAGTAACTAAAAACAAACTAAAATTGTAGCCTGTCCGAGGAAATACTGGGATGCTGTTACTTTTATTGGCCGAGAATTGTACCCAAATGAGTATTTTAGATGCATAAACAATGGCGATTATGATACAATTCAATGTATTGGTGATAACTGTATGTGTACTGACGCTTCAGATGGAGCACCAACATTTCCAGAAAATTCTTTTGTAAATATAAGTGAAATTTCCAGTGAAACTATGATAGACTGCTGTAAGTAATATTAAATTTGTTTTTTTTGTATAATTTTGTTTGTGCAGTTCAAAAGGGCGTCCATGAAGAAGGCAAATATTACCATTCTTGTGCAGAAAAATATTTAAAAGTTCTTCAAGAAATAAAAGATTATAAGAAAGATGGGATTAGTGAAGTTTTTGAGGTTGAGTTTCCTAGTTGTAGCCTCGATGGCAATTATGCACCGGTTCAAATAAATAGGTAGGAAATGGTTAAAATATATGTATTTTTTATTAACAGAACTCCTAATTCATTATTATTATTTCTCTGCAATTTTATTTTATTATATTGTTAAATTTTAAAATGTACATTAATTAAATTTGATTGACGTAAGGCTGATGATGGTTTGATAACCGAAACCGCTTCCCCAGAAATAAAAACTAAAATTAATTGGGAGTTTTGTCAAAAAAAATCATTTCAGTATATTATATTTCTAATTGTGGTGTCTTCCTCAAAAAAAATTTTTAATTTTATTTGATATTGTTTGTAGTAACGGAATAGGTTTTTGTGCTAAGCCAGATGGAAAGCCCTTGGGAGATTACACAGGAGATGTAAACACAATGGATTGCAGTTAGTATTTTTTTTTTTTTACAATTACTGATTATTTTTTTAATTAACTTATAGAATGTGCAACATCGATGCTTCTAATACCGGAAGATGCCGTTGAAAAGCCGGATTGTTGTAGCAATGGAAATTTCAATAGAGTACAGTGTAGGAGAGGAAGATGCTATTGTGTGGATTCAGACGGTCATCAAGATGTGAAAAATCCCGATGCTACTAAAGAAATAGAAGTTGATATTTTCGACATCGAGAACTTATTTTGTTACGAAGAAAAATGTAATGAAATTAATGTAAAATTGAAGCAAAAGATTGTATAATTTTGATTAAATAAAAATAATCAATTAAGCATAACTTGCTTTTTTTTTCAGTGAAATTTTTAAAGCAAAATTATATAACACGCATTGTATATGTGTCGCAAGTACTAACACGCAAGATTTCAGGTTTCACGCAATTGCTAATTAGACATAATTTTTTCAAATAAGTGATTTGTTTTACTAAAATATGACTGAAGCAATTATTGCATTTTTACATTGTAGATTTTTTGCTAATTATTAAATACACAAACATGTAATACTGTAATAGGATACAAGGAGCTGTTATTACAAATAGACAACTTTTACAAATATCAAATACGTATACAGGAAGGAAGAAAGAAGCAGTGAAATAAAAATGAATGTTTCAGAATACACGCAAAATTTAGTTTCTCAATAGAATGCAACAATTACTGAAAAATTTGAAATATTTTTAATGTAGAACAAATACATGGAATCATAAAACATTTAAATTGTTTGAAGAAATGGTCAACGGCTACGAACGGTTTATTAAATATTTTGATTGGTCGTATCACGCCGCGAACTATTTGCTGTTTTGGTTGAATTAATGCTGTTTTGGCAACAAATATTTTAAAGAAAATGTTTCTCCAAGATTTATACATAAAAAACAAATAGAAAGTGTTGCTTTTGGTTTGTAAATTTTATTTAAAAAACTTTAAGGAAATCGCAAACAAATTCTATACTCAAACATTTTTCTACATCCGGCTCGAAGGACTATGCAGTTTATAAACACAGTATGGAAACTAGAAATGATATTATTAAAAAAATGTTTCTGCAATGCTTATAGAAAAAAGTAAAATAAAACTGTCGCCTATATCTCTAAATTTTTATATATTAAAAACCTTAAAGTATACAGTTTTGAAAACCGGAAGCAAGAATATATTGCATTATACTCAGACTTTACATCACTAAAAAAATTAATGCTTTTTCAATGTTTATAAAAAACGAGTAAAAACTATTACTCCCAATGTCGGTTCCCAAATTCTATTAAAAACCATAAAATATTGTAAATTGTCCCATCCATACTTAGACTTTCCTCAATATCTTGCTCGTAGCACCATTTTTTAATTATTCTAGACTTTTTTTATTTTTTTCTGGTCTTAACTTTTCTTGTTTTTTAATATACTTCTTATTCTTCATAATGTTGTTTTTTAAATTCGTCTAGAATCTATACTTATTTGTTTTATAAGAAAAGAACCTCCCAATAAACTTCTTTAATCTATCTTTATCGTTTTTTTTTAGTTATATTTGCTTTTTTTTCTCTACCAGTCGTTGATTTTCCGATTTAATATTTTCTGAATCTTCAGTTGCTTTCTACAATGTTCTTTCGCTTTTTTAGAAATTTTCTTGGTCTTTTGTTTCTTATAATAGCAGTGTTTCTTGTTTTTTTTATTTTTATAAGACCTTTTTTATAAATTCTTGTAAAATCAAATTTTTTAAATTTTTTTTAGAACTTACTTAGGTCACAGTATAGGAACAAATCAGTATGGACAGCTGATAAAAACTTGTCAAAAATGTGTAAGATGGAGCCACTGATTTTTAGGCAACTAATAATACAGATTTAATCTAAAGGGCTATAACTGTAAATTATATAATATATAATCAAAAGACAAGGGTAAAACAACAATTAAAATATTTTTTATAGTATTTTATTTACAGTTATAGCCATTTAGATTTAAATTGTGTATTACTAGTTGCCTAAAAATCTAAAAGTTAGTGGCTCCATCTTACACATTTTACGTGAAGGGATGCCAGCTATTGACAAGTTTTTATCAGCTGTCCATACTGATTTATTAGGTTCTTCTTTTCCTATTAGTCGTAATTCTCCTTGTTCTTTTTTCTCTTCCATTACTTATCATTCTTCTTGTTTTTATAGGATCTTTCTTTGTTTTTTCTTCTTCTAAACATTTTCTAATTCTAGAGTTTCTTACTGTTCTTTTTTTACTAGCCGTAATCGTCTGTGTCTTTTTAAAAAACTATATTGTCTTTTATCTTTTACTAGTTACAATTCTCCTTGTTATTTTTTTTCCACTTGGTCTAAAAACAATTTATTTCTTCTAAAACCTTCTAAACGAAGTTCTTCAAGTTCTTCTACGATTTTTCGTTCCTCTAAAATTTTTCTTTGCTTATTTTAAAACTTTTTATTTACGCCAGATAAGTAAAAAAATTAATTTATTATTAGTTTTTAGAACAATACATTTATTGTATAGAAAAAATCGAATTATACAAAAAATAAAAAAACACATGTGATAAACAAATAGATTTAGAAGAAATCAAAAAAGCTAAGACACAAACAGAAAACCAACAAAAAAGAAAATTCGAATAATTTTATATAAAAAGAATGAATGTAAAATATATAAAAAAAATCATAAATAATACCAATAAGCGCTAAAAGAACTAAAAAAAAAATACTGTTAAGAAAAGTAGGATGATAACAAAGAACTTGAAGTTCGTAGAAAATTGAGTAAGAGTAAGAAGATAATAGAAATCAAGAATAACATCGTTGTGACAAATTTTAAAATAAAAACAAACAACAAAAAACTAATACTAGAAAATAATGACAAGTGCACCAACGAAGAAAATGCAGAAGAGTTTTTGTTCCATCATCAGCGCAAAGTAGCTTCTATCCAGCGATGGAGAGATTTAAAAATGCACTGGTAGATAATGGATAAATTGGTAAATGCGTTTAAAGACAAAATCGACACACCAGCCACAACAGTTAGATGAAAACAAAATACTCCACTAACACTACCTCCAACTGGTATTAAGTTACATCTTCTCGTTTTTAGCGTATTAGAGCGAGTGGGGCAAGATTAGATGTACAATTCAGTGCTAGGTAAAGTTAAAAATATTCAAAAAGCATTTTTCGTTTTGTTTTTTTTTAGTTTTTTTATTTAAATTTATTTTATTTCTCTACTTGCGGAGTATTCCCCTAAAAAAAACTCGTGTAATGAATAATTTTTTTAGTTAGTAAACGTACAAAATATTTTCTGGTACCAATTTATTAACCAAAAAGTGGGCTTTCTTCTCCAGTTTGGGTTTAAAGACTTGAACCACTTCAACCTTTTCAACCTCACCATTTCCCAGGTCTGGTCTCCATAGCAGAGTCAAAAAGTCATATGTTAGATAAAAAAAAATTAAAATTAAAGCTCTTCTTTCATTTATGCTTGGAAAGTCGTCTAAAAATTCTCTTACATTTCTGTATATTTGGACAGCAGATGGCATAATTTTTGGTTGATTACTTTTGTAAATATTTTTTTAAATACTTTTGACTCAATGACGTTTCAACTTATGACAAAATTTTCCTTTTATTTTTTTATTGGTCGTACAAGTTACGCTGTGTTCACAGGTAGCTATGTTTTATTAGAAACATTTTTTTTTGTTTGCCAATCACACGCCGGATAGTGTCAAAAGGCGCACCTTTGCTGATAATCAAAAGTTGTTTAAGACAAAGAGATTATAAACATACAGAAATTTTGATAAGTGAAGTTTTGATTATAAAGATATTGCAGTCTCAAATTTAGGAAAATTAAAAAAAAACTGGAAACAAAAAACGTCTTTTATTATGTTACTTTTTTTTATCTTTTTATCGTCTTTATCCCGTTTGCTTTCGTTCGATATTTTTATCTTTTATTTATAACTATTTTTATTCTTCTAAATTCGAAAAGTGTTTACAGTTTTTAGATTTAGTAGATTTTCGGCAGATGAATCTTGATTTTACTGGACTGCAGGAAATCAAACTGATTCTTTCTGATTTTGTAAGATTTTATAAATTATAATTATATAATATTTAATAAATTATTAATACCAATAAACATATTTTTAACATGTAATAGAAGAACTGGTCATTATATAATTTTTATTTCCGAGTCGTAGGTCAGTCGCGAGAGAAAGTATATTAAAAAATCTTAGTTTAAAGCATTTATTAATAAAACACAATAAAATAAATAAATATTTTAATATTGTTGCGAAAATAAAATGACCCCCTATTAAAATTCGGAAAACCTTGTACAAATAAATAATAGAAAATTGCAAAAGCGTGATAAATTGCAACGGTGGTTTTGTTTAAAATTACGAATACATCCCTAATTTACCGAATTAAAATTTTCGCATATTATTAGAGCGTGCAATTAAAAAAAAATTCTAGCATTTTCTTTGTTATTGTTTTATTAATTAACTATTGTTGAGATTTATTCATTTGAATAAATCAAGAGTATTAGTCAGCGTCCTTGCTTGCTATTGCAATTTATTTATACTATACGGGTATTTCCCTAATAGTAAAATGAACCTTGAACAAAGTTGTTGAACTTGATGTTGATATTGTTGCAACATTGATTTGGTTATTAGTGTCACTATCCATAATTATGCACGTCTTTCATAAATTATGTCGAAATAGAAAATCACTCAAAAGAAAATAAGACATAACAATGAACTCATAATCATCACAATAATTAACCTATTTCAGGATAAATGTTGGCAATTTTTATTTACCAATGTTTAGACTAACACTCAAAAAATCAAATCCAATTACTCATCAGATACTTCAACACTAACCTCGCAGAATCTTATCTTATTATGCTTAGAGTGAAAGGAATAAATAGATATTTGACCCAATTAAAAACCAGGTAGTATACATAATAAACACATAATTATAGGAAATTACTTAATTCCGGTCCTGTGTGTTACATTTGTTATCCTTTAAAAATGTGATAATGAGGCGGCAAAGGCGCCGGTTTATCAAAATCAGGACCGTACTTCTCTAATTTAAATTCCGGCAAACTAGCGAGCCAACCGTACTCATGATTTGTAGATTCTGGAATTGGTCGAATACTCCTCTTATCTGCCTCTTTCAAATTTTTGTTTACGCCATGAAGAAACGCCGAATCTTTCGATATTTCATCGAGTTTTTTATGCAAATTACTGAAATAAACAAATAAGGAAAACATCTGAATAATGGAGTTACAAAATTACTCATATTCGTCTAAAATCCACTTCCATCTATTATTCCAGTTTTGGTTTGTTTTATCTTCTGAATTTAGGAAGGTTTTCCATAGTTGGTCTTCAAGAACTGCGTTTTTAATTTTTTTGTATTCTGTCGGTTTTCCAAATGCCATTTCTGAATTGTGTCAAAAAAATGCTGAGTAACGATAGTAATATTGCACTTGTTCTAAACAAGGGATAAATAGAAAGCGCAAATTAACAGTACGGCGTTAATGACTGGACGAATTGCTCAAAATGACAAAATTTCAAAGATAATATTTTGTAACTGAGAAGTTTGTTTGTGTTAAATGTTGAGGAAATAAATTTACAATGTGCGAAATTGACACAATTTGTGAAAAAAATTCGAGAGAAAATGTATTTACGCGTTTTAAAAATAATTAAGCAAAGTTCATTCACCAAATAGAGCTAACCCAACCTAGAAATGCATTTTAAAGGTGTTTTCATAACAATAGCGCAATACTAATAGTAATCGCAAATTAAAATACGTTAAAGAATATATTATTATTATTATTAACAATAATAAATATATAAGATGAAGACGGCAACATAATAGTATTCCAAAACAGTTCTAAACCGTTCTGAACTGTTGTTGAAGCAAACGTAATAAGAGAAGAAGAAAAAAATGTGAGAAGATGAACAAAATATTCCAAGAGAAGACACATGAGTATATACCTATTAAATATCAAATAGTAGACTACGTAAAGTAGTAATAGTAGTTAAAAACAATATTACCTTAGAAATGATAAAATATATGTATATTCAATGAAAGGAAAAATAAACTAGCAGAGCTAATGAATAAAGTGTAACAACTAAAAACAACTTAATAGATAGACATAATGCCTCGAAGTGTGACTGAAGAATACATTCGAAAAAAAAAAGATAATAAATAAAAGCTAATGCTACGCTAGAAGACAGTCAATCCGGAATCTTTGAAGAAAATATTACTACAAGGAAAGCAAATAAAACCAATATAGATATGATAAAGAAAAAGTATTAAAAAAAATTCTCACAATGTAAGAACAAATAATAACAAACAAGCATATTATTAGGTCTATTGATCAAGAACGTTGCTATCGGTATTTAAAACAGTACTCAATAAGACAATAAAGAAAGATAAATAAGAGTAAAAAAACCAGAGTACTAAACTGAGTTTGCAGATGATTAGTTTTAATAACAAATACAAAAAGATACCTATAACGTACCCGCATAGTACTAAAAAAGAAGAAGAGCTAAAGAAAATATAAAAAAGCAAAATTGTTAGAAAAATAAGATAAAAATTATGCTTTACATGAAGAAAATCTGACATAATATGTAGAAGTAAAAAATTATTGGTAGGCTTAGGATAAAGTTCAGACAGCAAGCAGGAATAAATAATAATATAAAATTCTGTACCTCCTTGACACGCCCCTATCACTACATAAGTAGAGATATAAGTAAATTCTGAGAGGAAAGCTTGAAAAAATAAGTATCTATTAGGATTTAGAATAACATACTGCAACGTTTGTGCGTATTAGAGTTCTTTAGATTCAAAGAGTTGGATTAGTAACGTATAATTTATTTCTACTATGCACACTAATGCATCACCAATAAATAAACAATTTGATATTCGCATTACAATCGCTGTCGCTTTAATAATTATATCGCTCACTTTACTGGCTTGTCTGGCTCTCACTAACTGACTGATTAATTCCCAGTTTTGGTTTTTAGCGGTACTGAATATTAATTTCATTTCTCCGCGAAGGTGATCTTGTTTGTTCATTGGTTTCTTCTAATTTGTATTTGTGGGAGACGTTTATTTGCTGATGAAGTCATTGGTTTTGGTTCTGGTTTTTAGTGGAGTTTTTTCCGTTTCTTTTTTCGTGACATTGGTTTTAAATTTTGATTGTTGGATTTTCATGGTCTTCTAGTTTTCTAGTTAAATTTCCTTGTAGTTTGCTGATGTATTCGTGTATTTTGGGCGTATTGGTTTCTTCATGTATTAATTCATTGGACACATGGTATGGGACATTCAGGATTTGCCTGAGTGTCAGGTTTTGGACTACTTGTATCTTGCACAAATCTTTTTCTACTTCGGGCTTCCATGCTTCTGAAGCATATGACATGGTTGGGCGTATAATGGCTTTGTAGAGATGAATTTTGTTCCGTGTGTTTAATTTGCTTTTTGAGTTGAGTAATGGGTAGACATATCCTTTTATCTGTCTCGTTTTTTTGGATATGTTCGTTATGTGTTTTTTAAAATTCAAACGTTGATCAAAAGTGATACCCAAGTATTTTACCTCGTTGACCCAGGGTATGGCTATGGAGTGAAGTTTGATTTTGTCTATTGGTTGATGTTTAATAGTTCTTGTTGTGAAAATTATTGCGCTGCTTTTTTCCGCATTTACTTGGATTTTCCAGTCTTGGAGCCATTTTTCGATTTTTTGAAGGTGATTTCGAAGGTTTTTTACTATTTTTGTTTTGACTTTTGATGTTGTGAGTATTGCCATGTCATCGGCATACAAGGCAGGTGTGTTGTTGTCGTCTGTTGGAATGTCCGCACTGTAAAGGTTATAAAGTAGGGGGCCCAGGACAGAGCCCTGGGGGACTCCTGCCTTGATGTTCGTTTCTTTTGAAGTTTCATCGTTTATACGAGTAAAAAATCTCCTGTTGGTGATGTAGAAATTTATGATTTTTACTATTGCCAGTGGGATGTTTTGTTTGGTCATTTTATATATTAGTGCCTTATGCCATACCCTGTCGAAGGCCTTTGCCACGTCCAGGAATATGGCTCCTGTTGGTCGGGAATTATTAAGGTTTTCTTTTATGAAGTTGGTGATTCTCATCAGTTGTTGAGTGGTACTGTGGCTGATTCTGAATCCAAATTGCTCTTTAGGGAGGATATGGTTGTTGTTCACTATTTCTATTATTCTTGAGTGTAGTAATTTTTCTGCAATTTTGCTAATGCTGTTTAGTAGACTGATGGGCCTGTAACTTGTGGCTAAATTTGTTGGCTTGTTGGATTAATTCCCAACCAATGTCTTCTTCCTTATATAATCAAACGTCCTTCTAGAATATGCCGGATATTTCGTGATCTTTCTTGACTCAATTGAGAGCAATAACATAACTAATTCTTCTCGATTAGTCCATGAACAGATCTATTATTAATTTCAGATAATTCCACTCCTTCATGTGCTTCTGGCGTGATATCTTTCTAGTATTTTCTAGAGCTATTTACTTGAACTTTCTTTCTCTTATTGTTATTTTGAATTGTTCGTAACAGTACTATACATAACTTATAGACCCGAAGAGAATTGAGAAGGAAATGAAAAAAATGTATATGTTCACATAAGAAAAAAGTCATGTACTAAAAAGAAAAAAATACTGGAAAAAAGTAAAATGTTGCGACCATTTAGTAAAAGTTGAAAAAAAATCAAATAATAAAATTAGAAAGCAAAAAAAGCCAAAAATGGGATAATACCGTAAAAAGATGTCCAAAAGAAATGAGATTAGAACTCCAGCTTAAGATTAAACTGATATATAAAAAAAAACTTGAAATAGTGAAAATGAGAGAAGAAAGACAAGAAAAAAAACTTACAAAACACGACCAATTGGTAAAAGAAACGTGGCTAAGCACAAACAGATTAACTCGGTAACGAAAAAATTGAAATTTTTTTTGAGAATAATCTGGAACTCAGCAAATAAAATAGTATAAATAAATATGTTCATAAAAAAATTGAAAAAATGTGAAAAACTAAAAAAATGTAAAAATCAAGAAAATTTTGTATAGTACATCAGAATTCAAGTAGATTAACTTTAGATATAAACACAAACAGAATTAGAGTTAACAGAATGGTATCAAAAATATTTGAAGTGTTTGATAACCTAAAAGAGATCCATTTTCTTCTATTTAGTTTGTAATTGCACTCAAAAAAATTGTTTGATAAAGTAACAAGGTTTGTTATTCAACCGACTACATAAATTTCTAGTATTCATACAAAATTATTAGACGCAAGTTGGAACTAGGTTGAAACCATAGTGGAATAATAAAATATATGCATCTATAAAGAATAAAATAAGAAGTAAAAATTTAAGGAAGAGAAAGATATGTTTACTTAGAAACTATTACAGAAAAGAACCCAACAAATACAGAAAATATAAAATCAAGAATAACAGCTAGAAACAAAATTAGTGCTTAGGCATTAAACTCTATAATAAAACCAAAGGCTTTTCAACAAAATCGATTAGTGGCGATTAGTGGTTGAATTGTATTTGTAAACAAATAATTTATATAACAACACGATTTACACAAATAACTCATAAAAAAACTGTAAATCATTACTCATTATCGCACTTATATCGCTTTGAATAATCACTCAGAAGAGTAGATTTTTAATCACAAAAAAACTCACAATTTAATAAGAATTAATTTTGACTATTTTTTAAAATTATTATTGCCGGTTATTGATTTTATTGAAGCATGAAACATCTATTTTTTTTTACAAAATATACTTATTAGAGTCAATTAATTAATTAGTTAATTAATTCGTGAAGGTTGTTAACATTACATTTAACATCGTCCAACTCAAAACTAAAATGAAAAAAAAAGAGTTGTAATAATAATAGGTACCTATCTTTGTAGTTCTGTAATTTATTATGTTGAAGTCCATAACAATATTAAAAAATTCAGCAATTTGCTTTTCCTGCAACTAATGAAGATAATTAATGTCAACTACGTAACAAAAAGCTAAAAAGTCTGTTTCTAAAATTTTATATTAATAAACGGTCTTCATCACTGATCAAAATTTTATTGTTATTAACAATAAAATAAAAATTTTAATTGTTGGAGTCACAATGACCTGACCTGACCCACCTGGTCGTCCGTGTATTAATTTTGTCGTGGTCAATACCCATCCTAAGGTTAACCTGAACGAATCAATTAATTAAAATAATTTAGAACTGCACATTTGATGTCAAGAACGCCAAGAGCGTGCATAAATATAATCTAAAAAGCGTTCAATAACTTTTCTAATAACAAACCCAAAGTTAACTTCTTATATTAACCACCTACTGCGACATAATTTATTTTAAAAAGCATGCAGATATTAAAATCAAACCTTAACAAGGAAGAGACCTTTCTTGAGAGAATTTATCTAGTGATGTAACGGCCGGTTCACGGCTTGGTAGACTCGCCTAAGATCTTTTCAATTACATAACCCCTGTATATATATCGCCCACTCTATCTGTAATATTGCAAAAGTTCGAAAAGCACTCCCCCCCAAAATTCAAGTTTATAAAGATAACTCAAAACCAACCACCAAGACTAGTATTACACTGAAATGAATGCAGTTTAGTGTGTTTATCAATTAAAAATGTCAATTTCACGTAAAATTCTGGCCCCTAAAAAGGCCCTAGCCCTAATTCGGGCGTACTCAACTGACCGCCCTTACTCAACAGCTTTGGGCATTATGCCCGAAATGCTTGACGAAATTCCGGTCATCGAACATGTAGAAAAAGCCGAAACCACCCTCAAGCCCTATAGTGAAATTCCAGGACCTAAAGAACTGCCCTTAATTGGCAACGCATGGAGATTTGCCCCAGTTATAGGACAATACAAAATCCAGGAATTGGATAAAGTCATGTGGTCACTAAATCGGGATTATGGGAGAATTGTCAAAGTTGGGGGGTTGATTGGACACCCTGATTTGTTATTTGTTTTCAATGGAGACGATATTGAAAAAGTGTTCCGGATGGAAGAAGCTATGCCACATAGACCTTCAATGCCGTCCTTGCATTATTACAAGCAGATCCTAAAGAAGGACTTTTTTGATGGAAATGCTGGTGTGATTGGAGTGTAAGTAAAAATATTTTTATTAATTCTTTTCTGTATTTAGTTTAATTCTAATTTTAAGATAAGAATAAAAAAAATAAAGAAAATAAGAACAATAATAATAAAGAAAAAATATTTCATAAAACAAAAAATTTTTATTTGCGTTTTTATTTCTGGTAGTTGAGTTATTGGGTATAAATAGAGAAAATATAATTGATAATCTTGTTCTAGGCATGGTCCCAAATGGGAAGAGTTCCGGAAAAAGGTCCAGCACGCATTGCTTCCGCCCCACATTGCCAAAAAATACATTGAGCCATTAGATGTAATCGCCGGTGATTTCCTTCACAGGTATTTCCGGGTTATTTAAAAATTTTCCGATCTAGTACAGTATCTTATATAATGATATGAGATAATACCGCAGAGACTGCTGACCCACATTCTGGTAAAAGTGGAATTTTATCGTGGTTCCTTAAAAGTACATCTGTGTCTATCACAACAAACCGTAAATCGCGTTTATTTATTATTAAGGAAATGCTGCGTAATGTTGAAAAAGTTGAAATGCGTGTCAAGCAGATGCATTGTTTTCTTTTTGGTAATGATGCTAAGATCATTTCGGACCAATTTGGGTTTCTTTTCCGTGTTTATAAATTAAATTGGGTAATTTCGGTAATTGCGGGTTACACAAAAAGAGTATTATATTTTCACATCCTGTGTTAAGCACGAAAATGCTTGATCTGGTGGAAAAATTCTCATATTATCGGGAACAAATTTACATAATTATATAATTTATGGAAATTAAAACAAATATACAAGGAAGGCTTGAATTAGGTTTGTGGAGTTACATACCGACAGACTGGGTTTTATGTAACAGACTGTTATGAAGATATTATGCAGTGTTATTGTAATTTATTTATATTTTATATTCGACATTTGTTTTTATGGATATTTCATTCTCTCTGACATACATATTTTACACCAAATTGCTTTAAACATTTTTTTGTTACAAAGACTTAATTAAGTAGTTATTGTTACTTACCTTAAAATTTTATTATTGATCCATAAGGGGGGGGGGCAAACAATATGAGATTAATTATAAATTATAATTTTGACCAAAAATTTGCCCTGGCAGGATTTAGAAGAGTAGAAGGCCAATTAAAGGCAGTATTTTTGAAAATCACATGTCTTAAAAATTCGATGGTTTCTCCTCGACCTAGTATCATGCGATTTTGTCTTTTAGGGTTTTGTCCCAATCTTATGCTAAGACACCACAAATAGTCTCTCAACTCAACTGAAAACAGAAATCGAAGACGTTCAATCCGATTGGATTCAATTTATAGCTTCAATATACAGCACTTGCGTGAAAAATTTTAATCTTATTGTTTTTATTATGTGAGTTAAGCTAAATATGGTTTCATTTAATCTAACTCGAGTAAAAAATATAGCCGATTTATGCGTTTATGCCGATAAGACTTATCGGTTTAATCAGATCGTCGAAATAAACAAGGCACACAAGTATACCTATCGTAGTTTATAACTAGCTACAATGACTATTATCGCAAAATTTAATACAATAGCATGTTATCTTCTATTTATTTTTTTTAATAATAGAACAATGAATGCTAAACACAAACTAAAATATTTATCGTTTATTGATCATGATGAAATGTTCTTTTTTGTAGTAAATATAATTTTAATATAAAATCTATTATTATACCTATCCTTGCTTTTAATAGAATTGATAACTAGAATTATTGCTTTTAGTTAATTTTGTCTATTGTTTAATTTCACTCGTTGTAGCAATTCTCGTAAACTGTCCCTTTTCTCCAAATGTTCTTTAACTTTCAGATGCTTTGCTTTAAATTTGCTCTTGATTTTTAACACTTTTCTTTGACAAACACTTCGTAAACTATTAAATTTGTTGAAAACATTGTTTTGTTCTTCTAAACGTTATTTTCCGTATATCTCTAAAAGCTTCTCTTGTTTTTCCCTTGTTTTCTCTTGTTTAACGCTTTCAAAACTGTTTTTCTACAACCATCTGTTGTTTTTCTTTTAATTGTGGCTTTTCAAACTTTTCTTAAAACTATTTCTAATCTTTAAGCAACCTCCCTTGTTTTTCGTTTTTTTTTTTCAGCTAATTTCTTTTTTCTTCTAGATTTTTTTTTCCTACTAAACGTCGTTAATTCAAAATCTTCTTTTTATTCCAAACGCCGTTGTTTTTTTTCTAGAATCATCTTCTGTTTTACCAAAATATTTTTTCCTCTCCAAAACCTTCCTTTGCTTTTCTTTTTTTTAAAGACAATATTTTTGTCCAAAATTTAAATTTTCGTTTCTTAAAGACAAAATTTTTCAATTTTTTTCTATACTTCAAATCTTTGTTTGCTCTTCTCTTTCTACCAGTCGTCGTTAATTTAAAATCTTCTTTTTATTTCAAATGGCGTTGTACTTACTCTTCTAGAATCACCTTCTGACATTTCAAAAAAAATTCTTTCATAATCTTCTTTTGTTTTTTTTTCTCTTAAAAGCAACGTTTTTCATTTTAATTTTTTTCAAATATAAAATGTTCGTTTGCTCTTCTTTTTTCAACAATCGTTATTTCTCGAGTACTTCTAGAATCTTGTTGTGTTTTTCTTGTAAATTTTGTGCTTTTGATCGAACTTCTCAAACACATCGAATCTGTTCCTCTATTCTTCTTGTCTGACTTCTTACTAGACAAACACTTTGTAAACTATTGAATTTGTCTAAAATATTCTTTTATTCTTCTAAACATTAATTTTCGTATATCTCTAGAAGCTTCTTTTGTTTTTCCCTTTTTTTCAGTCATAACTTCTTCCTGAAGCTTGCCTCGTTCGTCTTTTTTTTTCTAAACGTACTTTTTCTTCTTCTTTTAACCGTGGTTTATTTAGTTATAGTTTTCATTCCAATTGTCGGTTTGCAAGCGACTCTAGAATATTTTTTCATTCTTTTAGAAATAGTTGTTTTTTAAGGTCTTGCAAAACCGCCTTTTGTTGTTTTAGAATCTTACTTAGTTCTTCATTCTGTTCCAGTTAACGCATTTAAAACTCTTAAAAAATCTTCTTTTGTTTTTCTACAACAATCTTTCGCTTTTTCTTTCAATTGTCGCTTTTTTTCTCTTGAAACTATTTTTGATCTTTTAGAAACCTCCCTTGTTTTCCGTTTTCTTTCAGATAATCTCCTTCAATTTCTTTTTATTCTTTTTATTTGAAACGTCGTTGTTGTTTCCTTTCTATAATCATCTTCTGTTTCACCATTTTTTTTTCCTTTCTAGAACCTTCCATTGCTTTTCTTTTCTCCAAAGACAAGGTTTTTCAATTTTTTTCTAAATTTAAAATTTTCGTTTGCTCTTATCTTTCTACCAGTAGTCGTTAATTCAAAATTTTCTATTTATTTCAAATGTCGTTGTCCTTCCTCTTTTAGAATTAACTTACGTTATTAAACAAAAAAATTCTTCCAGGACCATCATTTGCTTATCTTTTTCTAAAAAGCTTTCTATAAAATTTTGTGCTTTTAATTGAATTTCTCGAACAGATTATTCTTCTTGTCTGACTCCCTACTAGTTTAACTATTCTCTTAGACATGCTAATTTATGTCCTAACATACATGTCCAACCTAAATCTGATTGGTGCAAATTAAAATAACTACCTATCTCAATTGACTTATAAACTTCCTAAATTCTTGATAAATAACATAAAAAAACAGAAAATAAACTTACACCTAATTATATAACAATAATGCAATAAACAAAACATATAACTAATTAGAATCTAGACGTCACTCTCTTTGTTATAGGCTGAATTAATCATAAAGGCTCGATAATTTTATTGTTTAAAATAAAATTGCTAAATCAAAAATTACCTAAACAATTATAATGTAAGTGGACAACGAAGAGAGAATAAGCATAAACAGTTAAGTTCCAAGCAATAAAAGGGTTATTATTGCCTAATAACAGGTGATTCTTTTTTTCTTTGTGTTTTAGTTTTAGAATCTTTTAGTTTTCGTGTAAATCTTCAAATTTTTGGGGTTCAGTATGATCCTAGATGACAAAGACTAACTAATTTCATATGACATCAATTGTTTAATAAAGTTCTTGCAGTTTGTAGAAGGATAATTTAGTTATAACTTTTAAAAAACGTGCAGAAGAAAATTAGATAAAAGATTTAAGGCCGAAATTAATAAAACTGATTAACAAATTGTTAAAAAAATTGAAAAGTTAGAAAGATTTGAATCCTCAAAATCATTCACTGACGATTTGATTCATTGACGATGTTATTATGTATTTTGAAAATATAAAGCTTTGGAATTTGATAATAACGAATATCCAGCAAATAACAAATTGTTAAGCACTTGGGAAGTTATTGTTTTTATATATTTTTTAAATTTTTTGACACTTTTTTTCAATAACTATCTATTTGTAATTCCAATATTTAATTGTTTTCTTTAAAGTTAATAATTTAAAGTAAGTAAAACAACAAAAACTTTATAAAATAAATTTCAGAATGGAAGACATGTTAGACGAGAATCAAGAGCTTCCCAATCACTTTTTATCAGAAATTTACAAATGGGCATTGGAATGTAAGCACAAGTGTCTTCTTTTTTGTATTTTCTTTTAAATAAATGTCATTTGTAGCTGTGGCTAGAGTCTCTTTGGACACCAGACTCGGCTGCCTAGAACCAAACTTGCCCAAAAATTCCGAATCGCAGCGTATCATAAATTCAATAAACACATTTTTCTGGAATGTCGCTGAAGTCGAATTAAAAATGCCAGTTTGGAGAGTTTACAAAAACAAAGCTTTTAAAAAATATATTGGAGCTTTGGAAGACTTCCGGACGTAAGTATAACTAATTTCTTGTCGGATCTGCTAACCTAGATATTGAGAGTAGCTTACTTTCGATTTCTACATCGAGAAAGTTAACTTTGAACTTGAGTAAGGTTTAACGTAATTTAACACAAGGTGAATAGGTTTATTCTTCCGTGTTATATAACCGCAATTATTTATCTTGCAAATATTTACAGACTTTGTCTGAAACACATTCATAAATCCATGGAAAAAATGCAAGAGAAAAATTTTGACGAAATCAAAGAGGAAAATGTTTCAATTGTTGAGAGGATTTTACTGAAAACTGATAACCCGAAATTAGCCGCGGTTTTGGCTCTGGATTTGTTACTAGTAGGAGTTGATACCGTAAGAAATTTCTAATTGAAAAAATAAAAAATTCAAAATTGTTTCTCGTAGACATCAATAGCTGCAGCATCTACGATATACCAACTATCCCAAAATCCGGAAAAACAACAAAAACTCTTCGAAGAGTTACAACAAATTTTACCCGAAAATGACTCAAAAATTGACGTTTCTATCCAAGACAAAATGCCCTACCTTAAAGCCTGTATTAAGGAAACTCTAAGAATGTATCCTGTAATAATCGGAAATGGGCGAAGTCTACAAACTGACACAGTCATCGCTGGATATAAAGTACCAAAAGGAGTAAGTTATACTACGAACTCTAGTAACAGAGGACTATTCTTATCTTTAAACAAATCTAATGCCTAAATTGTTAGAGACACTCGCCTTGTAGACTTTATTACACAAAATTTATTATCTCTATTTTTTTTTACGTAGTTTTGTAGCTTTCACCGTTTGCGCAGCGCTTTAAAACAAAGACAGTGCTGCACAAATTTTCAATATCTATTTTGTATTTTTTGTGCAGTTACTGATACGTTTTGCAATTTTCTCTCTTGGGTACTTTTATGTCAATCCAGGCCACCAAGTGAATACTC
The DNA here is from genome assembly GCA_029207805.1 of Tribolium confusum. Taxonomy (NCBI): domain Eukaryota; kingdom Metazoa; phylum Arthropoda; class Insecta; order Coleoptera; family Tenebrionidae; genus Tribolium; species Tribolium confusum. Next base: position 19,265,129 of record JALGAY010000003.1, read on the forward strand.
CTCTCTATTATTTTACTACGTGGTCTACACACAATTTTGTAAAATCAAATCTTATGAAAAAACTTTTCAGACTCATGTAATTTTCCCGCATTTGGTTGTAAGCAACAGCGAAGATTATTTTCAAGAACCTCACCGTTTTATTCCTGAAAGATGGTTAAAGACTGAAAATGCCTGTCCCATGAAACAGAAAATTCATCCATTTGTTACCTTGCCTTTTGGCTACGGACGAAGATCTTGTTTAGGGAGACGATTTGCTGAAGCAGAATTGCAAATTTTGTTAGCAAAGGTGAGATTAAAAAAATTTTTACAATTTTTTTGTAAAACATTATTTCAGATTTTCCGAAAATACAAAGTGGAGTACAATTATGGACCCCTGTCTTATAAAATAACGCCTACTTATGTACCTGAACAACCGCTGAAATTTAAATTAGTAAAGAGAGAATAAAAATTAATTTTGTTTAAAACACTAAAGTATTATTAGCGTTGTGATGTTTTTATAGGTATAATAAATCTAATTGTCATAAAAACTAAGCTGTTTTTGTTGATACCATATTTATGAACCTTTAATTTAAATATATTATGGTAATAAAAAAAACTGCTGTATAATGCATTTACTTCCTACTAAACAATAAATAGTTAAATATTGTCTAGTTACGCTAACTGTTGGAGAACTGGAGAACCATAAACTATCAATTACGATCCATATTAAAAAAAAGTTCTATAAAAAAATTCTATAAATAGATATACAAAAAAAGGAAAATAAATTATACAGTCGAACTTCGATACAATTTAAACAGCCATTAGCCATAAAAAAGTTCGAGTAATCGAGAGGTTCGACTTGTGAAAAACAAAATTGACTCTCCTGCCATAAATTTGATTCGAATTAGAAAATCGTGTTATCGACGGTTTGGCTTATCGAAGCTTCACTGTAATATAATTATACATATAGAAAGTTTCAGAAATTGAGAAGAGAACAGTTGCAAAATTTTTATCATTTCCTATTCTGTCGTGCTAACAGTGAATATGATTTGTCAACCAATTCCTTTTTCAACATCCGTTTTATAAAATACCTAATTAAGATCGAGAGATTTTATTGTCATCTTTGACCCGCAACCTTAGGTTAAATAATTACTTCAGTTATTATTACGTTTAATTACTTAATTAACGTTATTATTAACACGTAAATAAATATACATTGACAATTTCCTATTTAATTACAAATTTGCATTTTGTTTGTTTTTGTATAAGTAATAAATGTTTAAAAAGAATAATTATTTTTTATTATTGTGTACTTTTTTAATTAGATGTTTAATTACTACTTGAACATCTCTGGTTATTAAATATTTACCTATTAACAAAGAATAAAAATTAGAATACTAAGTGAAAATAAATTAATCCAATGAAAGGTATGGGTAGGTATATAATTATTATTATTTAAATACAAAAATAAATAAATTTGTTGATATCTGCTTTACAAACTAATATTTTGACATTTTTTATTCACTGTCATTAAGTTTTGGAATTGAGTTTTGAATAAAAAACGATCAACGGAAAAATTTATTAAAACATATTTAAAAACAAAATGTTTGTTTAATTTGGTAATAAAACGCATGATTTAATGCCGCAGCGGGCAGTTCAAAGCCAAGATGCAGCCGAGGCTTTAAAGCTCGACAAGGCATTAAATCAGCTTTATTGCCTATTAAACTTTAAATTTCTTGTAACAGCCGAAAGACAAGGACCGCCACTAAAATGTCTGTTTTACTAGGCAATAAATATGACACTTTAACGCACGCCAACTGCCACTAAAATATTGCATTTACTGTCGATTAGCGATAAAATTCAGTTTTTTGGCCATGGCTACAAAAATTCTATTTATGGCAGCTATCACTACAGTTTTTTTTAAATAATCTCTGACTTTCAGCTGCAACAGCTACTTTAATATAACAGAACTAATACTAATAACAGACTTGTACTGTAAAAAAAATTATTTGTGCTGTTACTAGAGACAGCGGCCTTATATACGACTTTGGCGGCGTGGCCAAAAACGAATATTGTGGCCAATAGTAAGATATATATTAATAATAATTAATTAACTAATAATTAATTAAAACGATCTGAACATGATATATACACTATCGGACAAAAGTAAAGCGACTATTTAAAAACAAAAGTAACTGTGTATGTATTTTACTTGGGCCACTGCTAAAGTTCGCGGAATCAAATACTTTTGGTATTGCCAGTGTGTTGCAAGTGTCATATTCGTAAAATTTGACATTTTTTACCTCTGACACAGTTGACAATTCGGTTTTAAACCTAACGGTTTAATTTTAAAAAAATTTAAAAAATTGGCAATTGCGCTAAGAAATGGAAATATCGAACCGTGATGATCGAGTGATGATGTTTTGGAATTTCCGATACGGTTTTACAGCACCGCAATGTGTGGCAAAACTTAAATTGTTATTTGGAGATGAAGCACCGTCCAAAACTATGGTTTACAAGTGGTTCGCAAAATTCATGAGTGGAAGGATCACCGTTTGTTGTCGATCCTTGCGAAGGACGTCCATGCACCTCCGTTGTCGCAAAAAATATCGATGATGTACTCGAAATGATTTTTGCAAATCGTCATGTGACATATAGGGAGATAGAGGCGACCTTAGGCATTGCGGTGAAACAAATACATAAGATTTTGCACGATCAGTTGCATGTTAGGAAACTTTGCGGTCGATGGATCTAAAGACGTGCAAACAGAGACATGAGTCAAATGGTGCAAGGAAATGCTAAAAAAATTCAACGGTGGTCGTTCAAATTTTGTATACAACATTGCAACATGTGACGAATTGTGGGTATATTTATATGAACCCGAAACTAAACAGCAGTCAATTGTATGGGAGTTTCAAAGTTAACCTAAACCAACCAAAGAGACCCGTTCACGGAGCGTTTCGAGAAAAATGGTTGCTTGTTTCTTCAAAAAAACCTGTCATGTCGCAACTGTTGTATTAGAAGATCGAAAAACCGTTAATGCAGAGTGGTTTACTTCAATTTGTTTGCCAAAAGTCATTGCTGAAATCAGAAAAACAAAACAAAATCGGCGAATTATTGTGCATCATGACAATGCAAGCGCCCACACCGCACAACGTACTGTCGAGTTTTTGACCACTAACAACATCGAATTAATGACACATTGCCCATATTCGCCCGATTTCTCATCCAACGACGTCTTGTTATTCCGATACTTAAAAAATAAAATGCGTGGTGGGCGTTTTTCATCGCCTGAAAAGGCCTTTGAAGCATTTAAGTCGCTAGTTTCGGAGCTACTTCTTTCAGAGTGGAATAAATGTTTTGAAGATTGATTTTATCGAATGCAAAAGTGAAGAGATATATATAACAAAAGACGAATATTTTGAAAAACAGTAAAGCATTTTACACAAAATAATTTATGTTTTTTTTTACATTTTCCGCGAATTTTAGTAGTCGCCTACGCAGTACTTTTTTAAATTATTCAACCGAATGTATTTTATCTTATTTTGGTATCATGTGTAAAATATAAAAAAACATTTTCATTAGCCTCTATTATCATTTAAGCTTTTGAATAAATTATATGTGGAAATAAAACAAAATTTTACGCGACAAAAGTAAAGCAACTTTTAGGAAAAAAGTTTTTTTTCTGAACAACTACAAATATGAGTGGAAAGTTATAGAACTAACATTATAATAAAAGTATTAACTTAAATATTGATGGGATATTTATTATTGGCTGCAACGAACAGAATAATGATAAAATTGAATTTTGAATAGTAATAATCGGCAGATTATTATGCAGGTGAACTACTAAGAAAGAAGCAATGCGCGCTCTAGTAAAAAAATTTAGAAATGGTAAACACGTGCGTTATTGAGGGAAACCCAAAATATTGTCGTTGCCAAAAAAAAAAAATCTGACTATTTGAATCTGACTTTTGATTAGCTATGTCAAAAGGCGTGAATCGCATTTGGATATTATTCACACTAATAAGTTAAAAACACGAAAGAATTGATCTCTATAGAGAAGAAAAACTACAGAGTTTAAATAAGATGAAAATTTCACTTATTTAATATAGTGAATAAAATTGCTTTAATCACAATCGAGATCACAATTTAAAAAAATATCTAATATTTTAGTAAATTAATAAAGAATCCAAGTCCGGCCCTGTTTAGCAATATCACTTTCTCTTAGGTATTTGCTGTCTTTCTCTTTCTTGTTTGAAACGTCAAATCAAAACTTAACCTCACTTTTTCAGACGTCAAAACGACAGTTTCATAAATAACAATCAATGAGAACCAATTTCTGGTAAATCTATTTATTTGCAATGGACGACAGCAAAGGCACCCCCGAAAGTGATTTCAGCATCGAATGTTTTCAAAATTACACAGCCCCCGAGGTGTTCATTCAAGGCCTTGCTGGCATAGTCGACCAACAAGATGTTGAATCGATGATAAGAGCCCAGAAACAAATGTATTAACTTTGCCATTAAAATTCTGCAAGTCATTACATATTATGTTCAAGGTTGCAAAGATTTGAAAAAACCAATGAGATGCTCACTAATTGCAATGCGTTAAGTGCTAGCCGTTTAAAAACTATCGGACCCGAGTTTAAGAAACACACCCAACTGTTGATCGAAATGAAAAAAGACCTGGACTACATATTCAAGAAAATACGAACAATTAAGAGCAAACTCTCAGCACAGTATCCAGAAGCTTTCGCTGAGGCTGTCAGGAGTAGTCTTGCGGAAGAATGTGAAGAAGATGAGGACTTAAACGAAAGTGCTAGTAAAAAAGATAACAGGCGCAGTCTTCACTTAAAAACCACTGAAAACGTTGAAGTCGAAAGGAGGGCGTCTCAATAAAAATTTAGTTAAGAAATTATTTATTAGCGTACTTTTCTGTGTATAATCGAGCCTTTTTAACAAATTCTGAGTTCATGTTTCTGTACTCTTCTGCTATTTCAGCCATTAAAGGATCTTCAGGATTTGGGCTTTCTAAAAGCATTCTTATTGCTATCAACAAACCTTCGAGTCCTATTGTCGGTTTCCAGCTCCCTTTTGGTGGCATTTTTATCAAGTCCAAGCAAATCCTTCCATTGTCATCAATATTCGGATGATACACCTTTGTTATAAACTTAATTGAAGGCGGTATAAAGGGGTACTTGTCAGGAATTAAAATTTCTAACTTGAATATTCCATTCTTGTAAGGGGTATTTTCAGGGCCAATAATTTGAGCCTCTAGCAGATTTAACTTCTCATCTTTTGGCGAAAGACTGATCCCCACAGGAGGAGAGTTTGATATTTTTGTCAATTCACGAGATAAACGTTGTTGTTGCATGTTTTATAATAAAAATTCAAAACAAACACTTAACCTCACTTTTCCTTTAGATCGTCCCATTTACTTAAAACGTTATTAAAGTGCAAACTTATAAAAAAAAGTCAATTTTTAGGATTAAATCACTTTTACGTCAATTATTTTAGTAATAATACTGATAATTTATTGATAAACACCAAAACTGTTTTTATTAAATTTTTGCGCGGGCATAGTACGTGTACCAGGAATACTAAAAAGCTGTAGTATTACTAAATTGAATAACAAAAATAATGTATGTTACAAATATTTTAAAATTATAAATGTAACTAGATTTTAACTAAATTTATTTTTAAATTAAATATGATTTTTAATAAGTTAATTTTCTAGTATTTAAATTTTTTCGGCTTAAGCTAACTTCGAGATCATAGTAATTATTTTGGGCGGGAAAGCACGTGTGACAGTTGTTGACAAACAGGTGTCAGTTGGTTGTGAATCTTCTCAAAAATGTCAAAATTAACCGATAAAAACATAATTAATTTACGTAAATTTCTCAAGAACAACATTTTAAACAATGTAGATTTTGTTGGTCAAGAGAATGAACGTCAACAAGTGCATGAGTTGTTACACAGGACTATAACCTCAGGAGAGTCAAATTCTGCATTACTGATAGGCCCCCGAGGCTCAGGAAAGACAACAGTGAGTATCTAGAAATTAAAAAGTGTAATCAATTAATATTTGTTTGTAAATTAGTTAGTCAATGACGTGTTAAAGGATTTGCAACCGTATTTGGCATCAGATGCTGTTCTTGTAAAACTCCATGGATTGGTTCACACAGATGATCGTGTGGCTTTAAAAAGTATTACAGCCCAAATGAATTTAGAAAATGCTGTTGACGGCAAAGTTTTTGGTAGTTTTGCTGATAATTTAACGTTTTTATTAGCTTGTTTAAAGTCGGGGGAGAGAGACATCTCAAAAAGTATTATTTGTGTTATTGAGGAGTTTGATTTGTTTTGTTCTCACCACAATCAGACTTTGTTGTATAATTTGTTTGATGTTTCACAATCTGCACAAACACCTATTTGTGTACTAGGTTGGTTGGGTATTATTAAACCGTTAAAGACAGTTTTATCTATTATTTTTTCAGGTATCACTTGTAGATTGGATGTGATAGAATTGTTAGAAAAACGTGTCAAATCTAGGTTTTCTCACAGACAGATCTTTCTATTTTTGGGAAATGATGATAGTCAGTTAGATAGAAGGATAGAGCGGTTAAGACAGTTTCTTTTGATACCAAATAGTGAAAAATTAGATGTAAAACCTGCTTTTAAAAAACACTGGAATTTACAGATTAACAGCTTAATGGAGGACAAGAATTTTAAAAGTCTTATGCAAAGAGTTTTGGATTTAGATTTAAGTGAAACATGTTTAAAAAATATTCTTGTAAGGTTTGATTAAGAGACATCAGATATCTGTATTGAGAAAAATTTATTTCAGGTAGTTGTAATATCTAATTTAGATGATAATAACAATAAATTAACGTATGAAGCATTTCTAAGACAAGTAGAATTATTTGAGAAAGACGAGACAATTCAAATTTTACAAGACTTAAGTGTTCTTGAATTATCATTAATAATAACAATGAAACACCATTATGAAATTTATGATAATCAACCAATGAATTTTGAAATGGTTTTTAACAGATATTTAAAATTTGCAAACGCTAATTCTAATATTCAAACTGTTGAAAGGCCTGTAGTAATGAAAGCATTTGAGCAAATTCAAGTAAGTGAAAAAAATCTAAAACTACTTTGAAACAACTTTTTTTATAGAATTTGGAACTCATTTCAATGTTAAGCTCGGGAAATTCTGGGGTACAAAGGGAGTACCAGTTTTTTAAACTTCTAGTGTTACCCCAACAAATAACAGAAGCCGTCAAAAAATTACCAGGACTTCCAACTGAAGTAATGCAATACGCGAATAGTTCTTTATTTTAGTCTTGAAAATTGTGATAATTGTCGAATTCTTCAACATACACTTGTGCAGCTTTGTATAAAAATTCCATTTGACCCTGAAATAAAATTTCTGTGAAAATATACCAGTGATTATTTACTTACCCATTCCTGTACAAATTCTTCCCGACTCTGTCTTACTGCCCGAATTGCGGAAAATACGTCACAGATTTGCTCGTAATTTATTTTTTCTAAGAGAAATGCTAAAGCAACGAAGAGGCCACTAGCAGTTACGCCGTCACTATTTAAAAAAACTATTTAATTTAAATTTAATTTTTTTAATTTACTTACAAACAAGTTATGACAATTTGACTATCTCCTTTCCAGGAATTACTGAACATTTCTTTCCAAATCATGATTAAGTCTTTAGGACTTGGGGGATTTGGAACTTGTCGTTTCCAATTTTTCATTTTGAGGATGTTGATTGTTTTTTCAGTAGATTCGTCTTGTGTTTCAATAATGTTTAATTTAGTAAAAGAACAAATTCTGGTTTCAGTTTCTTCCAAAATTTTGAGACTGGTTGATTTATTATCAAGTAACCAGAATTTCGGACATTCCTGAAATTTTTTGTAATAATACAAGGACAAAAAAAAACTAATTACCTCATCGTTTTCCTCTATTTCGTTGAGTGAAACTATTGTATTAATTTTGTAATATTTTATCATTCTCCAAAAATCGTCAAGAGTCTCTGGTAATGGCTGTTGGGTCACAATAAATTTTTTAGGACAGCGGTAGCAATCAACAACTACCGCATTTATGTAAGAGGATGGGTGTTTCCAAGTGACAGGCAAATATAGGCGCGAATTAACTAAAAAATAAAAAGTTTAAATATTTCAAAATTATTGAGATTTTCTGCTAAACGATACGCCCCGTCTGATGAATTTTATTACTGTATGATCACGTGATAAATAGGTTGTCTCTATGAAGCTAGGGTTGCCAACTTTTTGATATCGAATTAAAGGAAGTCAAAGGCGTATTCAGGATTGTTTTTAAGGGTTGGGTGGCGAGGAGTTTAATTTTTTTTACCATTAAGAGGTAGACCTTTGGACTTTTCTTTATATCCAGCTTTTCAATGTAACACAATTTGGGAGCCGAATGAGCTAATTTCAAGTTGAGATAATACCGGTAGTATCTTTGTTTCTAAGCAAAATTAAAAGAAGTCGGAGCTGTGATTGGTTGTTACCATCAAAAAGTATTAAAATTTGCGATACTACCGGTAGTATCTCAATTTGAAATTAGCACAGAAGTCGATAACTATTGCAATAACAATTGTTTCTACAATGTACATTATAAAAAAATAAAAATTGTGACGTTTAGCTCTTATATTTTATTAAAAATTTTAAAATATACATTTTTGGGGGAAGGAAACGAGTTATTTAAATTGCCTCTTTTAAACTGAGACTTTTCAAAAGAAGGATTATTAATTTTGTAATACAATCCTTATATTTAAAAAAATAAAATAGAATTCTTTTAAGAATTCTATATTTTGTCTTCCGTGTTTCCGTCCATTTGGTTATAAAAAATTACATTTTTTGGTTGTTTGTACTTTTATAATTGTTTTTGTTAGTTTATTGCCTAGTTTCAGGGCTCATAAGGGCCCATCAATCCTGAAATGTTGGCAGTAAACTGCCAAAAATAAAATGAAATTTGAAACTACCTAGAAAATCGTTGAATTAAAAAAATATATATATATTTACATATATTTATAAGAGACACAAACACGATTATTGCAAATTGTGCTGTCATACTCTGATATTTCTCTACATCCTATTCGAGGGGTCATACAATTTTAGACACATTTTGTGAGCCAAAAAACAATTAATATAAAAAATGTTTTTGTAGTGTTTATAAAAAAAATAGTAAAATTAAACGCTCGCCAGAAATTAGTTTTTTTTTTAATACTAACAGTAAAATGTTTCTCAACATCTGGCCCATAAAATATATACAGAATTCGAGGCGACGATTATTGTAAAAATAAATATTTTTGAAAGACGGAAACGAGAATTATTGTAATTTGCCTCTTCTAATCTCAGATTTTTTTTATATCTTGCTCGAAGGACCATCACTTTTTAACACAATGTCCTTTTTAATGTTTCTGGGTTCATAAGGGCGAATGAACACTGAGATGTTAGTAGTAAAGTAACATAAACAAAAATAAAAGTCTAAAAGTAAGAGTGCCATAAATAGGACTATTGTAAAATCTCTCGTCTATACTCAAACCTTTTTTCTTCATTCCGTTCTAAGGAGCACATAGCTTTAAACACACTTTGTGAGCCGAAAAACAACTAATATAAAAAACGTTTCTGTAGTATCAAAAAGTTTTTTATCCTAACAATAAAATGTTTCTCTTTATCTAGCTCAAAGAATCATAAAATACATATACTTCAGGAGCCAAAAGCGACGATTATTACAAAAATAAATATTTATTGCAATTTTTTATTAAAAAAAATATTACAAACTGTCGTCTCCAGCTCCCAAATTCTATTAAAAACCGTAAAATATAGATTTTTGGGTGTGGAAAGTGGAAATCATACAGATTTTTTCAGTATTCGGCTCGAAGGATCATTCTTATATTACTCTAGATTATTTCTTAGTTTTTTAATACTTTTAACTTTCCTTCTTCTTTTTTTTCTTTAGTAGTCGTTTTTCTTATTCTTTTTTTTTAATATTGTTTTTTATGTTCGCTTAGAACCTTGTTTCTCCAGGACCTCCCAACTGACGTTTTTCAACTTTTTAAATCTTTTCTTAACATTGATTTTAGTTGTAGTGTGTTTCTTCTTTTCTTCCAGACGTTGTTTTTGTGGTTCTTTATTTTCTTCAGTTTTTATATGTAGGTTTTTAGAGGCTTAGCATCTACAGTTCTTTTAGAATTGTCTAAATCACGTTTTTATTTTTTTTTTGTTTTTTTCTTGTACAGCATACGTATTAATTTTTCTAGTTTTTTTTGTCATTACGTATGTCTTATAACTTAAGTCTGGATAGAACTTTTGTTTGTTTCTGCGTACTTAAAATTTTATTTTGGTGACTTAAAAGAACGTCTAGACAAGTAATTAATTTTTGAAATCAACCAATTTCAAACAGGTATTTTAATTTTCTAACACTTACTCGTTTCTCTTTGATAAATAAATGAGATAAAAGGACAAATTGTGTGTTTTAAGTACATCTTCAAAATTAGGACAGTTCATAAAATTAAAGGACTGTTCTTCTAAATAAAGGACGCATGAAGCAACTATAAACAACTTTCTGTCACAATTTTAGGACTGTTGTTATTCAAGAACTGGTAAGTGTTAACTGATAAGACAGAATTGCACTTTCGGAACATTTCTGTCTTAAAATGATTTTTTTTTATCATTTTCCTCTTGTTCTTTAACTAATGAAAAATATTTATTAAGACGATGTTGTTGAAGATGTCTTTTCACGAGAAGTATTAAAAATATTATTTTCTCTACAACATTCGTTTTAAATTTTATATTAATTTTTTTTTCTCTGTTGTCAAATAAAGCTAGCGCTGCACAAATTTTAACCATGAAATATTTTTTAAAAATATGTTTCAGTAGTTTTGTGTAAATTATTTTAACAAAAATATTAAGAATTTAATCCTCTCTAGGTATGACAGTATTTTTTTATTCGTCTCGAAACTATTTTAATGAAAAAAATGGAGTTTTTAACTTTTATATCTATGGGAGCATTTTTTAACTCTCTCGAGCTTCTCTCTTCAACATAGAGGTATAATTATGAAGCGCAAAGAAGCTGTTATTATAGCTTTTAATAAAGAGAGAGTCCTGTGTTATTATAGTTTGTGCTAATAAGTCTTGATAAAGGATAAATATAATATCCGAAACGACGCGTCGACTGATAGCCAGACAATAATGTTTTTGCCCAGTTTTCAACTCTTCATAAACAGTTATTTCATGGACGTGATCAAAAACACTCATTTTCACTTCTTTATTTCTATTTTTTTATATTTTGCTTTGCTTTGTCGTTTAGTTCTAGTTTAATAAATATATTGCAAATTAAATTTAAATTATACAGTACCGACGTAAACGCAATGTTTAAGCTTTTAGGATGGGACACTGGGACCTATACCATACCTGGCAAAATTTTGGAGAACCTATTTTTGATTTTATCTTCGTCTGTTAAAGAAAGCATCTGTGACATTTGTCTTTTTTTAAACTGCATCATTACTTTCTCCAACTGATCCATCATAGGTTTTATCGTTGTTTTCCTCAGCACTTTATGAATTTCATCTTGGAAAGAATCATTGATTGGTATCGAAAAATCTACACCAAACAAGCATTCCAAAACAATAAAATGCGCAAAAATATACTGATCGACATTCGATACCAATAGATCTCTTTGTGCTCTCATTTCTGTCAAATTTTTTACAAAATCTAGTTTTCTTTCTTTTGCCGCCATTCGTAAGACAATGTCACACAAAATTAGAGTTCCTGTTCGTCCACATCCTGCACTACATTTTTTTCTATATTTTATTATTTTCTTTTTTGTTTATTACTTACTTGCAGTGTACCACAATTGGGGAGTTTTGCTGAGGCATCGCGAGTAATATTTTAATAAATTGTGTGAAATTCTGGGGGTAGAGGGGCACATTGTGGTCCGGCCAAGTTGTATACTGAAATTGCTCAACGCAGCGTTCTTCTTCATCACAAAATATAATTAATTTTCGGTGGATAAAATCCGAATAAATTTTTTCTGATACATTTCTTATTAAAATTCTGCCATATTTTACGTCTTTATTAACATCAGGCCAGTATTGCACACATTTTTCTATACCATTTAACACTAGTTCGCATAACATTATTATATTGCCTACATTTTCTTGCCAAATCATCCACCAAAAATCACCTACAGTGGAATCCATGGGCGCTTGAGTAGCTATAAAAGCTCTAGGACTTTTATAGCCCTACATAATTAGGTCATTACGAGTGTTCATTAATATCTCGCGGCCACGTACTAATGAATTTACGTCATTATTCAACATTTTAAATTGCTCTTAATGTTACATGAATTTATGGGCTAACTTATCTCTACTTGAAATTAGCCTATAAGAGCATTTCTTATTAATACATATTTAAAGTAAAATATATCAAAGACTGTTGTGATACTAAAATACTACTTGATTAGTTGTAAAACTGCGTTTTTATTATAGTTTTTGATGACATAAATTCACACGTTTGTGGCCACTACTATAATTATAAAACTTACGTTTACGTAGTTAGCATTGATATAAGAATATTCGGAATTATTTTTAAGTTTTACTCTAGTTTCGTCAACTATGAACAGAGATTTAGCATATTTTTAGATCTTTTTAAAATACTTACAAGCCGTTAGCTTTTTGTATCGGTTTTTGTGAATATTTCTTTTTAATAAACCAACAGTTCGTGGCTTTACTACGTTTGGGATTTTCTAAAACAAAAATTTTGATTTCATATTTAACAATCTTGCTAAGTTTACTCGAAACTGCTCTGTCAGTTCATTATCCTGTGGATTATTGCCCATTGATGTCATTAGATACGTTTCAAAATTATCTATTTCTACACAGACTGAATTTTTACTACTAGTACTGTCAAATACTAGAGGTTTTAATTCTGAAGACTATAAGCTTGCTAATAGGTTAGTTTTTTAAAGTTTGTTACTTACTTCTGAAGGAAGGTCACATTTGGGTCGGATTTTTTTAATATTGTGTTGTCGATAATGTTCTGAAAATTCTTTTGGCATTATGCTGCTTTCATTTATTTGTTGATTCTTCTTTCTCAGTTCAAAAGGATAAACAGCAAACTTGTATCTATAAAAAAATTCTTTTTGAAGTTATGTTTATTACAGTAAAAACCTGATTTCAGTTAAAAGTTAATCTTCATAGAAAAAACTAGAATTAAATTAACTACCTCTATACTTTTCAATTGTAATTCAGAAGGAAACAATAGTATATTTCAGAAAGTATATAATATAATTTAGATTAATCAAAATTACTGTTGATGTAATATACATAATACAGAAGAAATAGAAAGTTTCTACGATAAATTAAGATCATAATATTCGGTAATTCTTAGATAGGTGTTATGAAAACTTTAATTGAAGACGCCAGTATACTGAAGCAGAATACAAAGAAAAGAAAGACTCAGCAAACATGTTGTCACATCAGGAAGTGGACAACTAGGTATTAATAGATTGTGCAATGGAAAATAACATAAATATACAGAGTATAGCACAAAAATTACAAAAAGATAGATAGACAGCGATACAAATATCTTCTAGAAAGTAAAAAGAAAAACATGAAAGATACTCCAAGACGAATAAAAAGAAAAGAAATAAAGTAGAAGAATAAGGAACTAAAGAATGCTGTGAAAAAATAAAACAGAACAATACATAAGAATGACAATGATGGCGAATGCACTAGACAAACCTAAGGAAGAATACAAAGGACAGTAGAAAAAGTAAACAAATTTAATAAAAAAAATGTTACATATAAGGGGTAAAATATAGCCTAAGTAAAAGAAAAGTATGAAATAAAAGACTATTATATTAGAAAGAATAAAGACAAACTTCAAGCAAACGACGAAAAGATATTACAAACGGAAACACTGGAATCATTATATTGATGCAAGAGGAGAAAAGTAAAGAGTAAAAACAAAAAGATGTATAAGAGAATGACTGAAAATATTTTGGATAATATTTAAATTAGCAATATATTTAATAAATAACAAATATAGCTCAATAAGATTATCAGGCAATTTTGGTTTTATAGACAAACCAGTAGTGCAGCAGTTGACTAGAAACATCTGAAAAAACATCTGTTTTTTATACTTACGCATAGCAAAGGTAGCCTAAAAACACCACTGTTACAACACATGTTACACCAAGCAAAGCAAGACTTGAAATTTTGGCAATATCAACGTCTTCTTCAAAATTGGATTGCGAGTACACAATCGTACTGTTAAGTTTTAGAGATAAACTGTATTTTTCGTCTTCTAGTGAAACTGCATGTCCAGGTTTATCGCCGATTTCCAGGCGAAAGTAATTGTTACTAAAATTTAAATTTGGTATTGACCAATTCTCAGTTTTGTTCTGACGATTTTCTACAAAAATATTGACATTGCTAAAATAATAAGTTAAAATTGACTTCATATATTGGGGTTCAAAACCTTCTGCTTCTTATTGCCTCAATTGGTTCTGGTACTAGCAATTCGCACTTTGATTCTAGACAAAATGTTACGAAAGGGTATGTGGAAAAATTTGCAAATTTTGTCGCAATTTTAATATTAATTTTGTTTGGAGCAAGCAGTCCTTTCGGGTATATAGTTATTGTGTAATTGTTATCCTTATCATTAAGTTTGAGCTAGAAATTAATGGTATTTTTTTAATACTACAATTTATGGTTTTATACTTCATGTTTATAAGTTTTTTGACAACTATTTGATATCAATTTTGTGGTTTCTCTATTTATTCGAATTATAAAATCTTTTAACACAGGATGACTCCATGTTAGACGCACTATATTACCTGGAAGTATTTCAAAATTTTCAAATATTAGCTTTTCGAACTCTGAAACTAGATATTTTTATATTAAAATAATTTTTAAACAAATATAATTATATACTTTCGAATTTTAGAAGGCTTAAACTCTCTGATGGTTTTCCATAATCTGAAACGTTTTCATTCTTCGCAGTAATCTGTAATTCAATAACGATTACTTTTACTTTAGAATTGTTCAAACTGAGCGACTCTTAAAACGACCGCGAGACTTGGATGCGCACTAGCAAAATGTCGGAGTGGGGGCACGCTACTCAAGTAGAAAGTCTCCAATTTCTAAGCATCTCGCGATCGATTTTAGAATCGCACATTTGTACTTACTTTTAGTTTGTATGAGGTATTATTTTTTAGAGGCCCTATAACTTTGTTAGTATCTTTGGAATCAAAATTATTAGTTTTATGCTCATCTTCATTTTTAATTGTAATTTTATAAGTTGAAATAACTCCAGTGGGAGGATATGGAGGTTTCCAGTTTATCCATAAAGCCGTTTCATTGCGACAATTAATTGTTATCTCTCTTACACTTTTAGGTACTGAAAATTTGTCGTTTTTTATTTATTTTAAAACTTGTACATTTACTTCCTGGTGGAGTCGTAATTAGAAAGCTTCTTTCTTTTCCCGGTATATTTTCTCGGTAGGCGTAAATCGTTAAACTATAGTTAGAAAAAGGAAACAAACTACTTATACTTGTATTCAGAGTTAATGTTTTCTTATAAATATCCATATGATACGATTCAGTTTTACCGTCATTTCTACATTGCTCACTGATACATTTAAAGGTAATATTGTATTTTAAAGGCCCGTTGAAATCGCTGCAGTTGTTAAACTTATTCTTATATTTATTCTGCAATTTGTAAATAATTATTGGCAGTTCTTTTTCATCTACATAAGGTATCAAGTTTTTTGTAGTTGCATTTTTTAAGTCAAGAATTTCATTTCTATGTTCTAATTGTATAGAACATTTCGTGAGTGGTTTTAAATTTTTAATTGTGTATTTGGTATCACTTACTGACTTTTCATTTTTCCACTTTTGTGAGCAAAATTTCCATTCACACTGAAATTTTTTATTACTCAATATAAGCACAGTAATAATAACATCGGTGTGTACTAGACTTATTTAAAAAAAATACCTCGTATTTTAAGATATACTTGGAAATGTCATTTTTTTGTGGTGACCATTCTACAGAAATACTCTTAGATGTAGTTTTAGAAATATTCAGGTTAATTGGTTTAGATTCTGTAAAAAGATTTCTTAATAATGTCTATCCGCTAATTTATTTTATTTTAATATTTGTCATAAATTTTTACCTTTTTTATGTGAAGTCGATTTTTTTTTTAAACTCACTGATTTATTTTGTGATGATACATGTATAGATTTATTAACTCTGGTATCTGGTGTAGTTCTTTCAGTTTCTGAAAAAATATTTTTTAATAATTAATTTAATTTATTTTGTTTCGTATTTGTTATCAAATTTATACCTGTTTCAGATAAGATTGATTTTTCTGGAGAATCTAGCTCATTTTGTAGTGATTTGAAAAGGAACAAACACAACAGATACACATGTTTTAGATACATTTTAAAATACATACACTCATACTTAATTTACTTGAAGATATCAGTTGTATTTCTTTACCTATATTTGATAAACGCAAACAACTATTTTTTTTAACGTTATCGGGATTTCCACATTTAAGTAATCTCAAACAACACAATCTTTGCTAAAATATTTAGAAGTTTTCCTTATTAAACACTTTGATAAAAAAAGTAAACACGTATTTTAGGCATACCACAATTTCTTTTATAAAAGAATTATTTTATAATACAAAAATGTTAAAATTTAGAAATATTACAATTTCATGACAATACTTAATAAAGCACATGTATAGCTATCGAATTTTTGCCAATAATACACAATTTCTTTGGAGATAATCTCTATTTCCTCCTGTTATATTCAAAATTTTATTACTTTTAAAACAATTTTTTGACTTAAAATTTTGACTAAAAATGGTTTATTGATATAAAATTTTTATATATTTACAATTCTTTTATATTTGCTAAAATATTCAAAACTTTTTCTTAAAAAGCAGGTTTGCAGTCTCACAAGTGAAGGCTGATACCCGAGCCCATCTTTTTTACAGTCATTTTACTCTGGGGAGTGCAAAAAAAATTACGAGTACTGTACTGAACTTATACAATTTATTTTATTAAAAAATACAAAAATATTAAAATTTTAGAATATCACATCATGAGAATGTTTAAAGTACATAAATATAACGATCGAACTTTTGCAAATAATAAATGATTGCTTTGTAGATAACCTCCATTTCCTCCTGTAAAATTTAAGATTTTTATCACTTTTAAAGCAATTTCTTGATTTACCTGTGTTCTTATAAATTTTGGATTATATCGTCTGAGACACCTAATAGCACCACGAACATCAATCTCCATTTCGTTCTGGTGTTTATCGATAATAAAAGACAAAGTAACAAGCAAACCACTCGCTGTTATGCCATCGCTAACAAAGTTGTGGAATTTTATTTAATTTTCATAATTTTATTTTCGATTTTACTTACTGACAAGCGACTAAAATGGGAGCATCGTTGCTAGAAGTATTATGTAAATCATCTAAAATCATAATAAAGTCGTGTTCTTCCCTTCTCTGACTCAAGACATCCATCTGGAAAAACTTGACGCTTTGGGTAAAAATTCTGTGTCCATTTTTATATTTACAAATGGTGAATTCAAAAAAGGTACAGTATTTTGTAGAAACTTGATTTAACTGTTTTACTTCTACGAGTAAATCGTAGTGTTGAAACGTAAAAGGCCATAACTACAACATTTTTTTCATACGTACATACAAGATGTCCTTAAAATTCTTTACAAACAATGCACAAATATATATGTAGAACACTACTTGTGGAACTTGCTAAATGTTTAAAAAATTATATCTTTTTACCCAAAAAATTGTTTCAAAGTTTGTTTTTACAAGCTGTATATTATCGATTAGAAAAGTTCATGAGATTATATAAGATTTTTTAGGTTTACCAATAAGTCTTTGATACATCTCTGAACTGATTTTGTTGATTCCAAATAAGCTAATTTAGTAGTTAACATTTTCCCGCTTTTTTTTGAAGAAGCTGATTAGAATTTTTTGGGTGTTTTTTATGACAGTGCATTTTTGTAAACTATTTTAGGCATTATTAGTATAATTTATTTAAGTGGAATCTGCACTGTTAGTGTCATTTTTCACAAAAAAATTGTTTTTCTAAGTAGCTATAGAAGATTTAAATAATTAAGAATGACATTAACTGTGAAGATTTTAGATAATTATAATTTTTTTAAATTATTTTTGGTCATTACATACCCGAACTGTCGTTTTACTTAAAAATAGTATAACTTGAATGTTTTTGTCAACCACCCTTTTCCAAAAATTGCAAAGAAGATTTTTTGTTGGTTGTTGAGTAATCAAAAATTTTCTTCTATTTTGGTAACTATCTATTTAAAATTTGATATAAAATATTTGTTTTTTGATTCTATCAAACAAACCTAAATAAAGATATGGAGGGTTAGTGGGCTGTTCGTATCCGTCAATTATTTCATCGTGTAGACGCAGCCTTTCTAGATAATCCAATTGATTTTTAAGCACTGTTTTACTAAAGTTATCTCGAATTGATTTTTTGAACACATTTTCTTCTTCCATGAGACATTCTAGTACGACTAAATGGACAAGAACGTAATGTTTCTACAATAAAAAATTGAGTAGATTTTTGTAATTGTTTACAAGAAAAAATACTTCGCTGTGAATCATGTTGGGTCTTTCATTCCTCATATTTTTCAAAAGAGTATAAAAATCAACGTATTTTACAATCTCAGCCATTCTTAAAGCTAAATCACATAAAATTAAAACTCCTGTTCGGTTCATTCCAGAACTAAAATATTTGCTATATAATGCTCAAAATATTTTTTAAACAAGTGACTTCTCTGATGGCACCAGCAGACATAAAAATCAACTCAATTTCAACCAAAATGAAAGTGAAATCTAGCTTTTCGAGAGATTTAAAACAACAGTTTTTGTAGGTCGATTGAATACGTTCGATTTTTTTTATTCCAATAGATAGTTTTATTGGGGAGTGGCACGGTATTATTAAGTGAAGACTGTCATTAAAACCACATTAGAAACCTATTACTTTAGAACAAACTTATAGTGACCAAATCCTGCAGTGAAGGCTAAGGGTAATAATTTAATGTTTGGGAATAAAAAACAAAATTTTTCTGTCAGTACCTGCTTGACTTGTTAGCAAGCCAACTGCAAAATAAATTGGAAAAAAGATTCTTTTATAAACTCGAAATTTTTCTAACAATTTGGTGCAATTATATAAAATGATGACTGTTTTTCTAAAAGATTTCGAATGGTATCAAGAAGTTTAAATTTGACAGTCATTACGATTTGCAAAATGTGAAACACTCTTCTTTTAACATTATTGTGATGTCACTACAAGAGAGATAATTTTCTAATTATTGTTAAATCGTTCAGTGGGATAATATAACATTACAAAGTAAATCGTCATAATTTTATTTTTATTTAGTTTTTCTACTTTCTATATTAATAAAAATTATTTTAAAAAAATATGGAATTTAAGAGGATTTTTGGAATAAAAATACTGCTATTGCCTGCAGAGAAGTCATTTAATTTTTTTAATTACCTGCAGTGAATCACAATTGGTTTTTGAGTATTTTTTCGAATATCTTGTATCTGTTTTACAAGTGATACGAGATAATCAGGATACACAGGAGTCATAGAATCAGGACACCATTTCAAATGAAAATGTTGGATTTGTCTTTCGTTTTCTCTATAACTTATTTCAAAAATTCTTTTATCGAAATGCTCAAAAAATGCTTCGGAAGTTAATTTAATGGTCATTTCTCCATACTCGCAATAGGTATTAAGCCTTTGTGGAAAATATTCGGCACATTTTCTCTAATAAAAAAGCGGTTTATTAAAACACAATATGAGCGAGAGAAACATAAATAAAGTTGTCTAACCGCAAAGGCAGACTTTGCTTTTTCCACATCTACTCGTATAGCAAAAAAGGCCGTTTTTAAAGCTGACATTTAGGCTTATTCGCACCTATGTAAAAAATAATCGTTTCGTAAATCGGGTAGCATTTAAATTTATCAAAACCAAATTGAACAAATGTGTCTCTATTCTGTAATAAACATTCTATTCTGTTATAACGCCATAGTTGAATCACGCAATGCAACTGAATTCACAATTATTCAATTAGACCGATAACAAATCTAAACTCTTTAGTTAACAGATTTGCTTTTTTGGTGGTACATTTATAAAACTTTGGGAGCCCGGGTTGACACTATTTTAATATTAATCGATACACGTATTTTTGAGAAAATAATTGCTAAACTTTTAGTTTAGTTTGGAACTGTTTTTAAACAGAATTTTCTTTTGTTTATAAAACTCCTTGTAGATTAAAAAATATGTTAGCCTGGTAAGAAAAGTATTAGCTTTCATATGCGAACAAATTTATTTAAATTAGTTGTAAAAAACTCAAGTGCTAGTCGTTTTAAAAAACGCTAATTTTTCCAATAAGTGAGAGCACAACTAAATGCCGGCCTTAAGCCTTATAAAAAAAAATTAACAACTACGAGTGTTGCCTAGCAAGATTCTTTCTCAAACGTTTTATTGGTTAATAACCTGTTGAATAATGTAATACACTTTTGGTATTAGGTTTTAGGTATTAAATTTTATTGTTATTGCTGCAGATACTATTGAATTAGGCGTGGAAAAAGTTTAGCCTGCTTTTAAATTTTTTGGGAGAAAATTAATACCGACTTTTTTATTTTCCATGAAGTTGGTGGCCATGACTATAGTTTCGACTTGTTCTTGCCAAATCATTCTCCAAAAATCTCGAATTGTTGAGAATTTAGGGCTTTGAGCTGCGATATACGCCTTCGGCTGATCAAAACCCTATAATCTTGATAAATAAACGAAAAAATAAATAATTACATGATTACATTTATGTAACTAGCGTTTATATAGTCGTCGGTTCCCATTCCTTCCATTTCGTACAAAACGACTCTAGTACAATCGTCTAAAAAATCAAAAAGTAGTTTAGATATGAATATTTTATTTAAAATTATTTTTACATGGAATATTACATCTATCTTTGTTCTTATTTTTATTCACGTGTTGTAGCCCAATTAACATGTTTTTTGCTACTGATTTTGGTAAAGCCTACAATTCAAACAATTAGTTTTCTGAAATTAGAAATATTGATACTTACTCGAAATTCTTGTATGATCTTTTCGGATTTCATTGCAACCATTTTTAGACGTTTTATATCCAGTAGAGTCGATCCTTTTGAATCGTTATCTGGTTTTAATAATTCAACAGATTCGATAGAATTATTTTTTCTAACCTTCCTGAAATATAATTTTAGAATACCTTTTACATAGTGACTAATACTATAAGATCAAAAAAAAATATCTTCTAGAAGGCTGTGCATAACCTTCTAGAGGATAAATTTTTTGATCATATTCTACTTGCCTTTTTAAGTGTAATAATAAATATAATAATAAGCAGAATCCTAAAAATGCAATTGATACAATGGCTGCTATCAACATAACATTTGACTTCAATAAAGCAACTAAATCATCGGTCTCCGAAGAAGTTCTTATTGGATAGACTAAAGTATATCCTGCAATAAGATAAACAGAAAACTCATTCTTTTCCGTCAAAGAAAACATTTCTCTTTGTGTAAAACCAATTTTAACATATAAATAATTTTCATCAGTGCTTTCTGCAGGAACTAACCATCCTTCGTTTTCAGATTTTTCATAATAAATATTTTTGAAAACTTGTATAACTTGTGCATCGTCAATTATATTTTTAGTATTAGTAATTAGCACAGTGTAGTTACTAAAACCATAATACAATAATATTTAATAAGACTTTTATATTTTTTAATAGATTGTAAATTTAAATAAAGCACTTTATACCTGGTATTGTGTTTTTCATTTGGTTTTGGTATCATTAGTCCACATCCTTGTCTACATACTTCTATAAAAGGCTTTAATGACAGTGTTTGCAGCGGTGGGAAAAATGTTGCATTCATTTTGCTTTCTTTTCCTATAAACAAATTTTGAGCAAACACTTTAATCATATTTTCAGAGAAGTAATGTACTGACATCTAAAAGATATAATTGTTGTTTTACTAGTTATACTTGTACCTCACACTAAACAGTGAGTTTACGTCGTTAATCAACATTTTACTGACTGCTTTGTTCAATCTTGAATTGAACATATTTATCTCGCTTTTTTACAGAATTTGATTTCCTATTAATTGGTTGTTGTTAACCTAAATAATTTATCAAAAGGTAGCTATTTTATCATATATACCGTGACCAACAAATACTGATTGAGTTGGCAATGAAGTTACTAAAAATTTTTTGCAAGTTGAGGTTTGTTAAGACTATCTATGTAGGTTATGTCTTACACATGTCAAGAAAATACCAAATGAAATTTTATAAATAATCCACTTTCAACAACTTTGGATTCCAGTCAATATCTTGTTGACGTAAACTGATTACT
The DNA here is from genome assembly GCA_029207805.1 of Tribolium confusum. NCBI lineage: Eukaryota > Metazoa > Arthropoda > Insecta > Coleoptera > Tenebrionidae > Tribolium > Tribolium confusum. The sequence goes on from JALGAY010000003.1 coordinate 19,287,624, forward strand.
TTGTGGCGTGCAGTTTTAAAGCTCTATTGTTTTCCGATTTTATCGTCTCAAAATTGTTGCATCGTTTAAATTGTTTAATAAAAATGAATAAGATTAATGTTGTTTTTATATCAGATAAGGCGTTATTTTTTCTTAGGTATTTATAATTGCAAAATATTTGTAGTGTATATAAAGATTATATTATAATCTACTTAATGATATCACGATCTAATAAAATAAATTGTTTGGGGAAAACCTTTTCTATTAGGAAATTTATAGTTTCTTTACTTCTACCGGAGCTACTAATATACAAAGTGTTATGAGGAAATGAGATAACTTTAAAAAATATAGAGATTTAAGCATTAACAAAAATGAAGGAGACGAAATGACGCCGTAGCGCGTAGCGCAATCTGAAAACATCGCTGTCTAGTATGGAGATCGGTACATGTACATACGTAGGCCACTGCTAAAGTTCGCGGAATCAAGTACTTTTAGTATTGCCAGTGTGTTGCAAGTATCATATTCGTAAAATTTGACATTTTTTACCTCTGACACAGTTGACAATTCGGTTTCAAACCTAACAGTTTAATTAAAAAAAAAATTAAAAGATTGGCAATTGCGCTAAGAAATGGAAATATCGAACCATGGTTATCAAGTAATGATGTTTTAAGATTTCCGATACGGTTTAACAGCACCGCATTGTGTGGAAAAACTTAAATTGTTATTTGGAGATAAAGCACCGTCCAAACTATGGTTTACAAGTGATTTGCAAAACTCAAGTGTGGAAGGATCAACGTTTGTTGTCGATCCTCGCGAAGGACGTCTACGCACCCCCGTTGTCGCAATACATATCGACATTATATTAGCAAATCGTCATGTGACATACAGGGAGATAGAGGCGACTTTAAGCATTGCGGTGAAACAAATACATAAGATTTTGCACGATCAGTTGCATGTTAGGAAACTTTGCAGTCGATGGATCCCTCACAATTTGAAAGAGATGCAAAATGAGACACGAGTCAAATGGTGCAAGGAAATGCTGAAAAAATTCGACGATGGTCGTTCAAATTCTGTATACAACATTGTAACATGTGACGAATTGTGGGTATATTCATATAAATTCGAAACTAAACAGCAATCATCTGTATGGGTGATTCAAAGTGAACCTAAACCAACCAAAGTGACACGTTCACGGAGCGTTTCGAGAAAAAAAGTTGCTTGTTTCTTAAAAAAAAACCGGTCTTGTCGCTACTGTTGTATTAGAAGATCAAAAGGCCGTTAATGCAAAGTGGTATACTTCAATTTGTTTGCCGGAAGTCATTGTTGAAACCAGAAAAAAACAACCAAAATCGGCGAATTTATTGTGCTTCATGACAATGCAAGCGCGCACACCGCACAATGAACTGTCGAGTTTTTGACCACTAACAACATCGAATTAATGACACATTCTCATATTTGCCCGATTTATCACCCAAAGACTTCTTCTTATTCCGATACATAAAAATAAAATGCGTGGAGGGCATTTTTCATGGCCTGAAGAGGCCCTTAACGCATTTAAGTCGCTAGTTTGGGAGGTACCTCTTTCAGAGTGGAATAAATGTTTTGAAGATTGGTTTTATCGAATGCAAAAGTGAATAGATATGAAAGGCGAATGTTTTGAAAAACGGTAAAGCGTTTTACACAAAATAATTTATGTTTTGTTTTATATTTTCCGCGAATTTTAGCAGTCGCCCACGTATTGGATGGCGATTTGCCAATTTATACCAACAATACTAACGACTAAAATGAAACAGCTACTTATTATCATATAAAAACTTCGGCATTCAATTACTCTACTTTGACCATTATATTAGGTATGGCGCAGTCAGCAATAACGAAATAGCGTTCAAGTCAAATACAGCAACAGAAAACTGGTAGGCAGTTTCCTGGTTATTTGAATTGCAAGCTTTTTCATAAAAGTGTTTTTGGACTCTTTTGGGAAACAATTTATTTTATATTTGTTAATCAATACCGGGTAAATCATGTTTTATTCGCACTCCAAAACACACCTTTATAAATAAGCAAAAATTGTGGGTAACCATAGATTTGCCATTGTGTCGGTCGGTCGGATATTTTTTTTTTGTTTAATACCTTAATAGGTATTGTGTTTTTTTTAAAGGAGATTTATTGCTTCTCCAACCTCCAACCTAAGAAGGCGTAAGTTATTCTAAAATTTTGTATAAGATAAATAATATAAAAATGAATTTTAATTAAATTCTGAGACATTTTTTTCACTTAAAAATTTTGCAGATTGATGGAAATAAAAGAAATATAAAAAATAGATTTTTATCATAAAAAGTTTCTTAAGTTTTATGGATTAAATAAGTTGAGGAAGCAAAACTTTTTTAAATAAGGTTAGATATCAGTTATTGGGGATGCGGATAAAACTTGATTCACTCGATATACATTTTTTTACGTACCTTAACTCTGTAATTTTTTTGTAGTTTTGTGACATCTACAGTCTTATTTTCTATCTTACCGTTGGTTTCTATAACGACTTGAAAACTTTTAACAGGACCATTTGTAACAAATGGATGATTCCAAGTCACAAAAACATAATCATTTGACCATGTTAAATGTAAATTTTCTGGTGCTTCAGATTCTGCAATAGTACATTATATATCAAGGTAGAGAAATGTATGATTAATCTTAAGGTGACTTTATAGCCGGAGGGCTGTATGCACCGAAGAAATAATATCATTTCTATCCAGTGGTATATATAATATTTTTTACACGACTTGTAATTTACTAATTGTAATTTACATCTTTGTATTATGTGTTGCTTATACAAGCTTTGACGACGAGAGCAAATATTCCTAGCAACGGGAGCAAACCTCTCTCTATTTTTACTCCCAGTCGTGCAAAAAATTTTTTTTTGTTAAGAGACAAAATACACATTGCTAACTTAAAGGTAACTTAACCACAGAAAGAAATAAAGTAACAAGGGTTTAGAGAACCGTGTTTTGATACCTTTTATTGTACGAGCTAATAAAATTTGTAATAAGAGAGAATTTTAAAGGACACTTTACTCAATTTTTTGTGAGATGTTAAATATTTTTGAGTATCAGTCTTAGCCGGTAAGTCTTTCTCAAGCTCCAACGTCAATATGTTACAAAATTAATTAATTTTAAAACGTAAAATTTTGATATTGGGAGCTGCGTAAAGCTTACTAGGTGAAACCGGTATCGGTACCCCAAAAATTGTGAGAAGTGTTCTTTAATAATATTTTTATGTTAATTAATAAAATTAGGTACAATGTAAAGCCATAAAGACACTAAATCTTTTACCGTATTTTAACGCAGTACATACCATCCTCTATTGTAACTGCCGATATTGCTGAAGAAAGTTGCGAATTAAATTCTTCAGATTCGTTTCTTTTAACCTAAATAAATAAATTAGAATAACACAGCTAAAAAAGTATCAAAACTTACGGTTATTTTGTATTTTGTTTCTGGCTTTAAATCATTGATTATTCCACAAAAAAAGTTGTCCCAAATTTCACACTTTTCTATTGAAATATTCGTTTCTGACATTGAGTCATTTTCATGAACTGAAGAAATGTAATACGATCTGATATTTTTATAGGAAGAATCTGAAAACTGAAATCTTGTCCATAGACTGGAGCTGTTTTTACTATAAACCTCAAGATTTTTTATTTTTTGAAAAGCTGTAAAAATGCTTTGTTAAAAAATTATTTGTCTAGATCTGTAATGTATTTTTACAAGGGGATTCTTTCTTGAAAATGTTAGTTTTGTTATCAGAATTGCAAAACTGTAAGTCATCAGTTGCCCAATAACCATTTTCAAGTCCTCCTCTAAAAAAGGACAAATTTGCTGGTCTTGGAGAATCGACATGAATCTCAATATGTTTCCATGTTTTATACGAATTTTCTTCATTAAAACCGTTTACTGTTTTGGTTTTTGTTGAATCGTTAGATTCAAGATTGATATCAAGAAAACAATCTTTATCTACAGAAATAAAGAGTGAAAGACATAAGTTTTCTCGGAATGTAACAGTAAGACTACTATTTTTTTCAGTGGTTTTTTTGAGAGCAGCTTTAAACATATCTGTGAAACAAAAATTTAAACCTGGAAATTTAATTAAATTGCTGAATTTTTATTTACAGTCGTGTAGTTTCCAAATTGGTACGTTTGAAAAATGCAACCAGAAAGCATTAAAGTCTCTTATTATTATCTCTTCTTCTTGGTACTCATTTATAAAAGTTGTTGTATTTTCTTTTTTTAAAATACTGTAATGAGACCATTTACACTGATCTGCAAAAATCTGCAAAAATATAAATTTTGAAAATTGTTTTATTAGTGCAAAATTTCTTACGTCTGAATCTTTCAGTTTTAGTGTTATGCTCTTCACTTTGGAATGATCTTTAGAGTACAGTTCAAAAGTAACATTTTCATAGGTGCAAACTGAGAGTGATATTAGAACATTGTTCTTTAGGCTACAACCATAATTTCCATCCCACGATTGAAATGCTAAAAAATAACTTTCTACAAGTCTCAAAATTTGAAATTCGTGTATTTTTTACATTCCCAGCGATTATCCGTTATAATAGTTTGATTTATATTTGTTGAATTCATCATATTCCAGTCGTCGTAAGTCCAAGTGCCAATCTCTTGGGATATATGATTTATCTCTTAAAAAAGTGACAACTTACAAGGTCAATTTTGCTTAGTTACATATGCAAATGCATTTTAATATGTACATATGTACATTTGCACATGAAAAAAAAAAGATAAGCATGCATGTAAATGAAATTGTGCAACTCTGGCTTTATTTTAAAATCCTGCGCAAACAGTTAAAGTCATTAAAGTTTGTTTACTTTTCAGAAAACCACGACCTGTTAAATTAAGTTTGTCAAAATTAAATTTACTAGTCTGTGACGTTATCAAAATTTTTGGTTATTCTGTCACTCTCCTGTCATGCTCAATAGAGTTGAAAAATTTTGATTTTAAAGTAAAATAAAAATGTTAAAATACTACAAACTCTTAAAGATTTGTTTGATCAACAACTGTAGCTAATTGCAACACGCTGTCAAGACTTAATAAAAGGATAAATTGCAACTTCAAATGTCTGACAAATTTAGGGTAATTTTATTGTACGTTATTTTAAAAGTTGTACCATGTTGCCAGATGTATTTTAGGTGTAAATCGCGAATGGCGATGTTGGTGGTTTTTTGAAAAGTAAATAAACTGTAGAGTATTAAATTTTGAAATATAAAGCTTATGGGACGATATTTTTATTTTTAACAATTTAGAGGCTAGAGAACCTTAAAGATGAGACAGTGTTGGTCAAAACGAGTTGTTTCACTCTTTCTCATCTTTAAACATGTCTCGACCCTATACCTACTATTAGAGATAAAAATAGCATCTCCTGGACTTTATCTTTCAAAATCTAATTCGTTGCACCTTATTTTTTTAACATTTTTTTGTAGCTTTTACAGAAGCTTTTTTCTTAATTTTGTTAGTTTTTTATTTAAGTTCTATTGCTGAAGCAGTTGCGTCTCTCTCATTGTCAGTGTTTCTCTTCAACATAGATTCACCTTCAGTTAAAGTATGTTTAACTAGCTTTTACCAGTCCAGCAATAAAAGAGGTGGAGCTTTTTAATACGGGTTTTTTGGAAGTATGGAACATTTTTTTGCATAAGCGGAAAGTATAATGCACCTTATTCCTCTTAAATAAGACTGTTTTTTAAAAATACATGAATACATGAAATATGAGAATTATTGATAATTATATATTTATATACATTGTTATCAGATGTAAAGTAGATTTTTGCATTTTTATCATTAAACTTCTTTGTTGAACTAGACAATACATATCTTTTATTTTGAAAAAAATTTTTAACTTTATTTTGTATTTTTTAATAATATAATAAATTAGAGAAATAGATATGGATAAAATACCTGATTTAGCTGGCGGATTTGAATAATAATTTTCAGTTACATGGACAGTATTTTTCATGATAAATTCAGGTGAAACGGATATTTGCGCGATCACTATTCTTCCAACAATTAAATTGGGATAAAACCACGTAAAAAACTTCATTGTGCAACATTAGTAAAACGTTGCTGATCTTGATAATTTTGTAACTAAAACTTATTAGCTTTGTGAAGTCCCCTTTTTGCAGGAGATTACTGATAAAATACATATATTATCTACTGTTTGTATATCTATCTACCTGTATGTACTCGTAAAAGTAAAACCTTGCTTAGTCTATACTCAGTTTGAAACTCTGTAGTTTGGGATGTTTGGCTGTGCAATCTGTTACACTATCTTAGAAAATGATTAAAACGTATTTTTGGAAATTCAAAATAGTAATATTAAAACGAATTTATTGTTTAAAATGTAGTTTAAATTTTGTTTTAATTACGAGATAGCCCCAAAAACAATAAACAAAGTTTTTTTTCAGTGTTAGGAGTGTTATTTACTGAAACTAAAATAACAAAGACAAAATATTGTTAAAACATATACTGACTACTGAGGTAGTACCAATAAGAAAACAAGAAAAAATTAAAACACATAAAAACACATCGTGTCGCATAGCAAAGTTTTTGATACAAAAAAATAATAGATAAACAAATCTACAAAAGTAAATTTAATTGATAAACAAACAGATAATAAATGCAAGGAAAAATTAAATATCTAAAGTGAAATAAGAGAATTATCTTGTGTATGAATTTCAGTAAGTGGATACTATCAAAAATATAAAAAAAATGAAAAATTGAGATTATACGACTTACCTACTAATGTAAGATTTTAAATTTATGTAGCACAATCTTTTAAAACAATTTTTTGCGCTATGTCAATATTTGTTTTAATTTGCGTGTTTAAGTACTTAAAAAAATGGTAAAAAAATTGTTGTGGGAATTTGTTGATTAATGTGACAAGGACAGTGTTGGTAAACACGCCTCTGTTTGAATAGTTATGGAGGGAAAAGCGGTCAGTTGCGTCAGTCTGAGTTTGGTTTTAAAGTGGGCTATCATTTTCTAAGGATGTAAAGGGACTGTTTTTTAATTTATGAAATTTGGTGAACATTTTAAGTTAATAAATAATAATAAACATTTTTTGCAGGTGTTACACTTCTAATCTCATTCAGTATAATTTTTTCGGGTTAATAGCTATACAAATCAAAATCTTAGAGCTTTTAGGTCTTGGACTATGCGATGTTTGGGATTGTCTGTGACTTTCTGTTGGTAAAATAAATTTACATTTCCTGGTAAATATTAGCAATCACCAGAAACTATTAGTTAATATTATAAATAAATAAACATAACAAAAGGTAATAAAAATATCGAAATTATATATTAATCAGCAAAATTTCCGTAAGTGTTGAACCCTTCAATATATTCCACAGCTGCATTATACAAAAATTTCAGTTGCTCCTAAAATCAAATTTGATTTTTTATAATTAATTGCAGATCAAAATTCTTACAGTAGATTGAAGAAACTGAGTCCGGCTTTGTTTGACTGTTTTAACTGCTGTAAAAACATCGCATATGTGATCCATATTAATTTTTTCTAACAAAAATGCTAAAGCTGTAAAAAGGCCACTTGCTGTGCAGCCATCACTGGAAATTTTAGAAGTTAATGATTTCTTATTTTCTAATTTTTGAACTTACTAGCAAGTAACAACAATTTGGCCACTATCTGATATTATTTGTCTCCAAATATCAATCAGACTTTTAACACTGTCTGGTTTTAATTGATTGCGCTTCCAATTTTTCATATAAACGATAGTAACAATTTGTTTATTTTGATCTGTACCTTGATTTGTATCAATAATTTTTACCTTAATTAATCGAAACACAGCATTTCCTTTTTTTTTCTTTACGATATTGATTTTTAAATTGTCGTATATCCAGTTATCCTCTTTATTGTTTGGCCAGAAAATTGGACATTTCTAAAAAATTAATTTTATTTTTGGAGATTCAGCTAAAACAAATAGATACCTCGTCATTTTTATCTATTTCGTTGAGTGACACAATCGTGCTAATTTCATTATCTGCAATTAATTTCCAAAAATCTGCAATCGTGTTTGGAAGTGGTTGTTGTGTTACTATAAATTTATTTGGATAACGATAACAATCAACACAAATAGCATTGATGTAACTTGAATTATTTGTTGACGAAACTGGTAAAAAAATTTGGGAGTGACCTAAATAATGAATAAATTAGAAAAACTGTTTTACTTGATTTTCAAAAAACCTGGCAGTATTTCAGAAACTCTGTTCTTTGCCTTTTCCTCGTCTGTTAATCGGTGGTTCACTTTGTATTTTGTTTTGAAATATTGTGACAGTGATTTATCTATTTGTTTCTTTAAAAAATTTAACGCTTTTTCTTCAATCGATGTTTGGACTTTATTTTGAAACTCAGAAGTAATAGGAATAGAAAAATCTTTTCCAAAGTAGTACTCCAAAATGACGAAATGAGCAAAAATGTATTGATCGATTGTTGTAACAAGTGAAGTCCTTTGCTCTCTCATGTGTTTCAATACTTCGTAAAAATTGACTTGTTTTTCTTCCAGTGCCATTTTTATCAATATATCACATAAAATAAAAGTTCCTGTTCTTCCACATCCGGCACTAAAATAAAACTTTTCTTAACAATAAAATTTTGTCATTTAAACGGTATTTTAATTAGCTGCTGCTAGGTTATTTAAGCACTTTTACTAATATCTATTTGAATATGACTTGTTTCTATGAGTTATCTTGCCATTTACGAAATAAAAAGTTTATTTAGCTACTGACAAATTTGCCTTTCTCAAATATAATTTGACAATATTAAATTTGAATCAAGATTTCAAAATTTAAGACTTTGGAGGTAAAATTGAATAAAGGTTGGTATTATGAACAGACTGTTAAAACACTCGAACGGCCGTAGACCACAAGAGTTTTAAGATCCGCGAGTCTAATAAATAACTAGTGTCATACTCACTTGCAATGAACTACTATAGGAGAATTATTTTGTGGAATATTTATAACTTCTTTAATAAATTTTATAAAGCTTTCGCGATACAAAGGAATACCATGATCAGGCCAAGTCAAATACTGAAAATGCTGAACAAAATGGGTTTTGTTGTAATATACCATTTTTAACTGCCGATAAACGTAATCGGGGTAATACTTGGTCGTCATGTTATAAATCAAAAAATGGCCATATCTGAATAGAGAGTCAGGCCAGTATTGCTCGCTTTTTTTTATTCCATTTTCTACCAATTCAGTTAACATAATTATAGTTGAGACATTTTCTTGACATATCATTTGCCAAAAATCATTAATTGTGGACTGTTGTGGTGCTTGAGTTGCAATAAAAGCTTTGGGGGTTTTATATCCCTGAAAATTTTTGACAACACTTAAAAAATAGAGTACAAGGGTTTGCTTACATCGACAAAATTTGCATTTATGTAGTCGTTATCATTTTTGATATCTTTTAAGATCACTCTTGTTTCATCATCTAAAAAAATAATTTACTTGTGTAGTCGTCCACAAACTCTAATAGAATGACTTTATATTCCGAAAGCACTAATAATAAAACAGTAAAACTCTTTATCAGTAGGCGGTCACAATAGTTAAGAAATAATTTATGGCAGCGGGTAGTTTTGCCGAAAAACAAGTTTATCAAAGTTTTCTGATTATTTTGAAGTCATTCTACTAGAGTTTGTGAACAACTATATCTCATATTTTTAATGCAGATCTTACATGGTAGTATAGTTTTGAAACGGTTCTTTTTAGAGTTTTCAGGCTTTGCGCCACAAGTTGTTTCTTTCGGTGCTGCCCTAACTGCCTAAAATAAGCGTAAAATTATTTTTATTCTTAAACAAGTTCAAAAGTACTCGAAATTGGCGTGTTATTTCGTTATCATCCGAATCATTTTCAAGATTTTTCATTAAATAAGCTTCGAAGTCTTCAATCTTTATTGGGTCGTTGGTAATATTTTCGTTATTGTTATTTATTATTAATGAATAGATTTCTTCCTGGTCGTATTTTTCAGTAGTGTTTCTCTTGTTTAAAGTGTAGAATGTTGTCATATCAATGTTTTGATTAAAACGCGATTTGCGTGGGCGTAAATATTTGAAATAATATATACTGAAGACAATACAGATGCCGAGAATTAATATAACCAATGTTGTGACAATTATCTTCATATTTCCTTCTAGCGGTTCCACCACCAAATAAGCACATTGTGGTAATATTTCTGTTTCGGCCGGATCACCCAAAAATAAGAAATTGTCTCTTTTTGCCTGCATCTACAAAAAATTTTTTTTTAATGAAACTAAAAAATATGTCGTTTACTTCGGCTGGATCATCGGAAAATGAAAAATTGTCGTTTTTTGCCTGCACCTACAAAATTTTTATTAAAATAAAAACACATAATTTGTCGTTTACTTCAATCTTATATTTCTTTTTGTACGTTAATCCTTGTACTGTTACATTTGCACATACAAAATTATTTTCACAAGGTAGCATAGAATCACCATTGAATGTTGTATTTTGTTCATTATATGTCATATAATATTCAGATGGAGGGTCAATTTTTTTCCATTTTAGTCTTATTGTACTCTCGTTTATCCAACAAACTGTTAAATTATTTATCGAGAGGGTTTTAATAACACCTGAAATAGTTTTCTTGTTGTCTCTACGAATTGCTGTTATACTTATGTTGTATTTTGTATTAGATATAAGCGTAAGATTTTTTGTTATTTTTACATTATATTTATCGAAATTAATTATTTCGTTTTTTGGGCCTTCTGTTGAACACCAATCAGAAATGCAATTGTACGTTATATTGTATATTACTGGACCAATAAAATTTGTACAGTTTTTGAATTTCATAGTAATATTCTTTTTTGTTATTTCTAATTTTTCAGGTAATTCTTCGTTTTTTACATTTTCTATATTATTATAAGAACTAATTTCATCTAACAGCTGAGTATTCTTTTCTTGCAATCCAAACAGTTTGATTTTACTAAATTTACAACTTGTTGAAATTATTTTAACGTTTTTAGTTATTTTGTTTGCTGTATTTTTTGGACAATATTTTTCGTTTTTTGTACAAAATTCTTCAGACCACTGAAATTTAATAATAATGCCATTATAATAGGCAAATTTATTTGTGTAATTTTATAAATAATTATAACTTATTTTGTTAATTTAAGCTATTATTCAGGATTCGTACTGTTATTTACACGATCAAAATTTCGTTTCTGCTTACTGCTTCTCTAAAGAAAGCCCTAAGACTAAGGGAGGAAATATGACCTGTTATATTTTAAGTTATCTACAATACACTGCGTTCCAAAAAATTGTCTCACCTCGAAATTTAGTAGAAAAATTTAAAAAATAAAGAAAAAGGAATTACTAAATTTTGAGGCAATAAGCACTCTAAAAAATGACTGAGGGGTAGTCACTAGGTGGTAATTATAGTCAGATTTCTTTTTAGTAAAACGGCCAATAAGCCACATCGTAAACTTCATTTATGTGACTTTGACCGATGCGATTATAAAAGAGGCGGTGTTTTTTAACACGTACTCTCCAAAATATGTAACGCATTGATTTAGATCGTCTGTTGGTTGTGTTATTTTATGACTTCTAAAGTGCTTACAAATGAATCGTTTATTGCAGAAAGGGAATTTCACTTTTTGGCTGTTTTGAGTTATACATGTCAATATGAGTTTTCGAGTAAGCCTGATCATTTGGTGCAGAAAGCAACTAAGTCAGGTTAATGCTTGCACATTTTACAGCGATGATAAAAATTCGTTTAGTGTTGAAAGGCAATAAGTCATCTGACTTAGTTCCTTTCTGCACAATCATAACATTGACATGTAAATAACACTCTAATCTAAAATTTGTTGTATGTTGCCTAAACTGGTGATTGTTAAGTTTCATACAGCTTTTATTAAACAAAAGTTATAATATTAAAAACAAACTGTTCAAAATGTATAAAAGTGACCACCATGAAAGTGATTTTGATGCATCAAAAGAGAATGTTGAGAACATTAACAAATACGATGATATTAAGATTCCATTAAGAGATTAAAAATATTTTGCGACAACTGTCCGGGGCAAAATAAAAACCACCCGATGTTGAGACTTTGCTTGGCTCTTACAGACACTGAACGATTCGATAAAGTTGAACATTTTTTCTCAATCAAAGGGTATTCGTTTCTTCCTTGCGATTGTATTTTTGGAGTAGTGAAAAGGTCATTGAAGAAACATGATAAAATTTACAGCAGAAATATGTTCACTGTAAAGGAGGTCCTAACAGAAAACATAATAAATTTTAAACAAAAGTGGCCAACATATTATAAGAAGACATGTATATCTGTTGAAAATGAAAAAAATAATGTACCCAGGAGAAAGAAATGTGCTTTTCTGATTTCAGCCTACAATCATTATATTTATGAGAGCAATAAACCTGGATATGTAGGAGCATGCGAATATGTTAACGGATTTACCCAGCAGCATTTTGAACTCGCATCGAGAAGTAGAGTTACAGTGGCTATGCCAAAGGTAGAGTCTATTTGAAAACTCAAGTGCCAATTTTGGAAACCAAAATCGAACATTTACGCTGCTTAATCTAGTGGGTCTTAGAGCTATATCACCCGTTTCACTGGGAAATCATAAGCAGCTGGAAAACATAGAAAAGAGATAAAGGATCACTTCAGAATGCAGAGTACCTAAAGCATAAATAATGAAAGCTGAGATGTTATTATTATTCAAAATGTTAAATAAATTTAGTTATTCTAAATATTTTTGTGTCTTTTTGTTAAAACGGTATGATTTTTATGAACTCTAGAGTCTTGATAGTTTATTGCGAGACAGGGAATAAATCACATTTCTCTTTTTTTAAAAATACAAAAAACGAGGCTTTTTAAAGTCAATTTAGGTAAAAACTTGTTCATAAACACATAAACTATCAGGTTATTTTTACAAATACTATAAAAAAGTTACATAGTGTGGACAAAATGTTTTTCTCGATTATCTTAAAACTATAAAAAGTGTCTTATTCCTTTTCTGCAATAACCGATTCAAATAAAGCTTTTTCTTTTTTTGAGGCACTCACCCACACCAACCACTTTAAGAAAGTTATTTATAAGTGCGTTAGAGGTAATGAAACAGCACAACCAACAGACGACCTATACCAATGCGGTACGTACTTTTACCGAGCACATGCTAAAAGGCACAACGTCTTTTAAGATCCTATCGACCAAAGTCAAATGAATGAAGTACAACAAGGTTTGCTAGAGAATTTTTATAATTATTTATGAAACATTGAAAACGAAAAACGTTTTTTTGGGTGCTGTAGCAAATAAATCGGTCTGTAGGATCTTACATCATTTGTTGACTCACTTAGTTTTGGTAATATTATAGGTAAGAAAAAGTGTAACACAATATGTTTCTTCTTTAGTCTTGAAGAAGCCGCTCCTTTGCAGGCGAGATTTTGCTAATGCAATAACAAACTAAATCCTGAATTATACCTTTCGTAAATTAATTTATAAATGTAATGAATTACCTCATATTGCAACTTGTATTCAGATATATTTTTATAGTTATCCCATCTTAGTGTTATATTACCGTCACCTTGTTGGCTTAAATTTAAACTTCCTATAAAATTGAATTGTTAATTAGTAGAATGCAGAAAGTGATATTCGTATTTTTTACTTCTAAATGTTGTTAACTCCGGTATTTTGTTGATAAAAGTTTCATTTTCACTTGATTTTAATAAAACAGTCCTTATTGTATACTGAAACCTATTTGTATCCAAATTTGAAATTTTGTGATTTTTATTTATTTGTGACTTGTTAATAGTTAATACTTCGAGTTTTGAAACATTCTTAAAGTCATTTGCATTAGTCTAAAAAGAATATAAATCTAAATTTTTAAAACACAAATTAAAAAAAATATAACCTCTTTGTATTGCAATTGGTAAAATCCCTCTTCATCATAAGTAAAGTTTACAGAAACAGACAAAGTACTATTTGTTATTGAAAGTAAAGTAAGTGATCCTGAAGCAACAGGTGGTGTTTCTTAAAAAGATAATGTTATATTAAAAGTGTATTAATTTAATAAATACCAACTTCTGTTGCAAAAATCATCTCCTTCGTATCCTTTAGGGCAAGAACATCTTTGATTTTCTAAACAGATTTTGTAATTTTCACAATGCTTAGAACTACGTCCTAATATTTCCTCACAACGAATGTTACACTCAGCTCCTATGAAACCTTTTTCAGGACAAAATTTTTGGTCTGCTTTTTTTCTATTTAAAGTTTTGCAAGTGTAGTTTACCATATTTTGGGTAACTTCATTTTTTGGTAAAGATGCGGTATAAATATCTAAAAAGAATACCTATTTGTATTATAATTTTGGCACTTTTTTATTACCAAATTTTGGTCTACAATATTCAATATCGGTAATAGCCCAAAAACCTCGTGTTTCATTATCATTTCGGAATCGATGAATAAAAAGTGTTCCTGAATTTTTTTTAGCTGTTATTTCAATTCGTTTCCATATTTTATAAGGATTATTGTTTTTGTTAAATCCTAGAATAGTTGTAGTATTGGAATTTAGTGTTACATTCAGACAGCAATTTTCATCAAGTGAAACAAGCATAGAAATGCATAAATTTGAATTTTGTGAGACATTTAGAGAAGCTGGGTTTTTGGTGTTAATATTATCAGAATATTTTATGGTATCTAAAATCAAAAATAAATAATATTTAATTAAGACAATAATACAAAACTTTTACACGTAATATTTTTTACGAATGAATTGGAAAATTTTATCCAATGTGGTTTAAAATCATCAACATCAGAAATATTTTTAGGAATAAAACCATTGTCATTTTTTTCAGCAATGCTTTTATTATTTATTAGTATGTGAGACCAGTCGTAGAAAGTCTTGTTTGTTATTGTTTCCTGAAAGGGTTTTGTCAACATATTTGTAAATATTATTTTTTTTTATATTATACTAACCTGTATAATAATATTTAATTACCTGTTTACAGATATTGGTTAGATATTCTGTACGAGTATAAGCTTCATTTTCTAGCGTAATATTTAGGCTGTTGTTACAACTTAGGGAAAAAGATGTAAATGGGAAATACCGAAAACGTTGTCTCCCAGTAATAACTAAAAAAAATGTATTGAGTACCTACTGAAATAGTTTTTTGAAATCGTTTATTAAATCAAAATGATCTATAAAGTAAACTAAATAATTTGTAAAGTAGTTTTGGGGAAACAAAATTAAAATTTGTACGTAAAGTAGACAGAGTGATCCGTAAAATTTTGTGTATTGTGGGTTGCTTATTTCGCATTTTCACAATTACAAAATTTACGATTTCAAAAAAAAAGGTTACCTACACTATATGGCACAAAACCTTATATTCGCGTAGAAACTTCAACATTAGTGCTTTCTTATACAAATAACTATTTTACTAGTAAGTCTAAGTACATACTTGCACTCTCACTTTCCCAGGAATTACTAGGAAATGAGTCAAAGGAAAAATTATAAGAAGGAGCTTCTTGCCAATCTGGACTAACCAGTTCAGACAGTTTATCGGAATAATTTCTATTAATTGCTGCAATTTTTATTTAATATAATAAATTTAATTATTGCTAAATATTTTCTTACTTATATTCGATTCTATGGGCCAGATATACAGAGCAGAATAGACATCTTCGTGCGTCAGAACACATGTAACATTTTCTTTGTTTAATAGGGTTATCACTTCAGCCAAAATTAGTGTTTTAGCAAGAACAAAACAATATAAATATAGCCACATAATTATGTTATGAGAACACACACCTAAATGATTTAAAAAAATTAGTTTATCTTATCTAAGATAACAACAATATCTAATATTTGTGGCAGGTTTTTCGCTTTTGAAAATGATAATTTAGGCACGAGCACGATCTGCCACTACATTGAATAAAATTTATTTGTTTCGTAGGAACAACCCTTTGAGATGTTGGAATTGAGCGACAGCAAAAATTGGGAATGTGAGCAGTTATTAAAACTCGAATTAGACATTATTATAAAATTTAAAAAAAGCAAAAATAAAAAGAAAAGTAATAAAAGTTACACAATTACAAAATAAGCTAATTTATCAAAATTTAAGTAAAATTTAACGTACCAAAAATTACAAGAAAAAATATGTGGTTACAACAGTTTGACTAATTTTCAATGTAATTTTAACGTGCAGATAGTAGACAGAATAAAATAACAAATAGAAATCTTATACATTTTAAAGCCACGCTTATCTAGAAGGAGGGCAGGAAAACCAAAACTAATTTCAAAAACAGTACAAAAATTACTTACTTAAAACAACAAAAATTACAAAAGCAATAGATCCATCCCCGAACAGTTCACATTTTAACTTGCGTTTCTATCGTACCAAACCATAACCTTTTGGTAATCATAAATTACCAAACGAACGAGCCCGCTTAAAACGGTGGCCTTACGGCCACCCTTTACGCGGGCCCGCGTTTTCGCCCTCCGGGCGAAAGGCGCAAGCGCCAGGGCGCTAATGGCGCCCGCCTTCGGTTGACACCGAAGGCGATATTGCGCTACTGGCGCCGCCTTCGCTTGATAGCGAAGGCGATATTGCGCTAGCAGCGCCGCCATCGGTTGACACCGAAGGCGATATTGCGCTACTGGCGCCGCTTTCGATTAAAACCGAAAGCGATGTGTGGCGGCGCAAACGCCGCCTTAGATTGAAGTATACAAATTTTTATTTGTTTGTATAACTTGAATATCTGGTTGAATACTGGCTTTGGGCCAGATGTTCCCACCTGCTGCGCGATAGATATTTGGTGTTTGGTCAAACGTTCGCGCCTGCGGCGCGATAGATATTCAGCCTTTGCTCAAACGTTTGCGCCTGCGGCGCGATAGGTATTCATTCACCCTTAGGTCAGATATTCGCGCCTGCGGCGCGATAAATATTCGGCCTTTGTTGAAACAATCGCGCCTGCGGCGCGGTTGGTACTCGGCTTACGGGCAGATGTGCGCGCCTGCGGCGCGGGAGATTTTCGTGTTTTGGCAAGACGTTCACGCTTGCGGCGCGATAAATGTTCAGCTTTTGGTCAGGCGATCGCGCCTGTGGCGCGATAAATACTCATCTTTCGGCCGGACATTCTCGCCTGCGGCGCGATAAAATTTAGCCTTGAGCAGGCGTTCGCGCCTGCAGCGCAATAAATATTTGGCTTTTGGCCAGACGTTCTCGGCGATACTCGGCTTTTGTCTTAACGTTAGATAGATATTCGACTTTTGATTCACCTTTAGATTGGACATTTGCGCCTTCGACGCGGTGGATATTTAGTCTTGGACAGGCGTTCACGCCTGGGGCGCAATAGATATTCGGCCTTTGGTTAAAAAATTGATCTTCTTTAGCTATTTAGCAATTGTTTGTAGTCACCTAACCTAATTTATTGTGACCCTAACTCATTTAATAAAAAAACAATAATGAAATTTACTTTAAAAACAAATTATTACATTTTCAAATAATATTTTTTTTATTTTACTATTTAAGCAATATGTACTGTAGATGAACCACTGTTGTCTAATTTTTTATTTATTAAATAACATATGATATTTGTAATCACGTTTTTAAATTATATGACGTTTATGACACTATATTGCGTGCAAAACGCCTGCGAAAGAATGTGTATCTGACCAAAATTTGTTTTACAACCGAAAGTTTAGCAAAATATATTAATATTATAAAATCATAAAAAAATTATAGATTGGTGAAAATTTACTATACATTTTTGTTTTATTATTTACAAAAAAAAATTCTTGGCGTGCGAGTGTGGGTACTTCCGAACAATAATTATTGCTTCAAATAGTATTATTTAATAACTTAGTTAATAGTAAAATTTTTATTATTAAATGTCCTTGAATATTTTTGTAAGTTTAAAGCATTAAAAGAAATAAAAAGATTATTAACAATAGCATCAAATTTGGAAACAATAGATATGTCGACTTTTATGTTTGTGATTGAGATTATATTAAAAAAAAATTTTTATTCAATTTTATATACTTTAAACACCCTAATAAGCTCAAAATATTCTATTTCTATTGTTACACATTTATAGTGTATAAGAATTTTACTGAAACACTTAGTATGCATATATTTCTTCATTTATGGGACCCTTATCCTATAAAATTATTCTAACGTGTATAAAGTAATATATCATATTAGAAACTTTATTTTATACAATTTAAAAAAAGCGTATTCTTGGTTGCCTACCTTATTTATTTTTCTTTAATTAATTTTTAATTGCGTGTTTTAATTAAAATTTTATTATTTTGCAAAAAACAATTACTTTGGCCTCTAACTGGTATTTACCTTGCTACTGATAAAAAAATTCTAGTTAGATAATTTTTTTATTTTTCGCACATTTTTTTTTGTTGTGGTGGCAAGAAATGGATATTTTAGGTCAAATACTTACTAAATCGTCTCTATTCATTGAAATCTCCTTATCGTATTGCTAAAAATTTTTATAGAGAAAAAATTTTATAAACTTTAAATAATGTTGAAAAGAGTCCTCTCAGTCAGGAATAAATTGAATATTTAATGATTTTGTGATATTTCCTTAATTTTGCTACAAAATATCTTGTATTCAGCGTTCCATTTTTTGCTAAATGTTAGTTTTCAACAACATCAAAATGGAAGACTTTTTTTAGTTATTGGGGCTCATTCCTTCTTGAATTACTCCAAGAAAGTCGAAGGGTTTTAGAGTCTTCTTACTGTTGTAATTTTTAGATTAGGTAGTTATTACTTATTGCACTTTTTTTGTGATAGCAACAAAGCAATTATATTAAGTCAAAAAACAAAGCGATTATATTAGGTCAAAACAAAAACTCGGTGTAGTTTTTAGTAGACACGGGTAATTGAAAACACACACACACACACACATCTGTTATTTAATTGTGGGAGCAACAAAGGGGCCCCATAGTTAAATTAGTTCTTAGGCCGACCCTGTTTGTTGTTATCAAAAACTCACTGTGAAGCAAAAATAACATTTTAAATCACGTTTAATTAAATTCAATTTAATTATTTCAAGTCACTTTTAATTGACTAAAATTTGAGGTTATGTTTTTATGAAATGCAAAGAATAAATTTTTATTTATTAACAAATTATAATTTCTTTCAAAATGCACGTACTGGTTTTCAGTCTTTACATTATAAAAAAGGGTCCCCTTGATCAGGAATAAATAGAATTTTGACCAATTTTCTGTCAATTTTTCTCTGTTTTTGTTAAAAAATGTTCCATATTCAGCGTTCCATTTTTGTTTTTTCTAAAAGGTCACTTTTATTTGTCATTAAAATGTAGGACTTTTTTTTATTTATGGAGGGTAATCATTTCTCCCTGAATCACCTTCTTGGAAAAAGTCGAAGGGTTTTAGAGGGTGTTTACTGTTTACTGTTTTTTTTAGATTAGGAAATTAAAGTAATGATTTTTTTGTTTTGGTGATAACCAAAAGGGATTATATTGGGTCACAACGAAAACTCAGTGTTGTTTTTAGTCGACACGGCCAATAAATAACACAGACACCTGTTTCTGTTATTTTATCGTTCTTGGGCCTCGGGGGGGGCAACAAAGAGCCCCCATAGTGAAGTAAGTTCTTGGGCCGACCCTGTTTGTTGAAATTATTTTGATCTTATTATAAACAACCCTATGTGAAACAGATATAACATTTTAAATCACGTTTAATTAAATTTAAAATCACTTTTATTCGACAACAAAAATTTGAGGTTATGTTTACATCTGTCATCTGTCATATGTCACAGTCACTTAAATAAAATAGCCAATCAAATGCAAAGAATAAATTTTTAATTATTATTAATAAATTATAATATTTCTTTCAAAATGTACGTACTTGTTTTCAGTCTTTATGTAATAAAAAATAACAGGGGCCCCCTTGGTCAGAAATACAAAGATGTAATTTTGAATAAATTTTAGTGTTTTTCCTCTCATTTTGCTAAAAAATGTCCTATATTTATCGTGCCATTATGCTAAATGTTACGTTGATTTTTTTATGGTTCATGGGAGCGATTTCCTTCGTGGTTAACCCTTTTGGAGAAACTATAATTTTCTTAATGTTGTAATGTATTGTTTAACCATCGTCAAACAGATCTGGAAGAAACTGTACACAAACAACGCATGGATGTTTATCGCCCAGAAGAAAACAAAAATTGCGATAACATGCAACGGAGTACGCGAAGAGACGACAGTCAATACAACAGGCATTATTGTGATATCACAAAATTGTGTGATATCTACAAAAAGAACAATACTGACTCCAAAGAGATTGCAGAGCCTACCAGTAATGGCAGGGTACGCAAGACCCGTGGCGGTAAACTTGACAATGTCAGAGAAGTCTTCGCCGCGTGGAAACATCCGAGATGAAGTGGAAATCGAACCCTTTGACGATTTAAAGGATTTGAAACTACAAGAAGAAACGCTACAAGAAGAACTAGATGTGACCCAATGGAGGCACATTACACATCAATCTACACTAACAAGTGGAATAACGACAATCATAATCATTGCCATAATAGTATTGGTTGGAATGATAGTGAAGTGGATACTGCAACGCTGCAAGTCCAAATCACAGAAAAGACAACGTCCAGCAGCACAAGAGACAGAACAGGGCATCGAATTGACGCCACTAAATTGCATTCCTGAAGAGGCAAGCAGCTTCAACATCGAGTGACTGCCAAAGCCGCAAGTTAGTTTACATTTTTTTTTAATTTTTTTTTTTGTACTAAGTTTTTGGGATTATGGGAGTTGTAATTATTAATTGGGAAAAAGTAGATTTATTGGTTTGTTATTTTTTCTGTTGTTTAATTAGATACGATTATGAAATTAGCTATGTAAGATTGTAGGTCAGGTTACTTTGTTTATTTATGTTTATAAATCACCTGACCTACCACACGCAAACGATGAACGAATTACTGGTGTCAGCAAATTGTTTCAGGAGGTCACAACCAGTCGCTGATACCAGTGAGACACATCCACGACGCTGGTGCCGCCGCTGAAAGATCCACCGAAAACAGAAGCCTATCTTGTTGAGGCGCCAATATGTTTAACCATCGTCAAACAGATTATTTCCTTTTTTTCTGTAAAACACAAATGTATGGCAAGATGCAATAGGTCATTAACTGGATCTATGGCTCAAGGAAATTGCAACAAAATATTTCCGCATGTTGAAACAATTTAAACAACAAGTGTGTAAGCACAGACTTGCTTACTTCAGCGGGGGCAAAGTACTATGACAGTTGCACGGTTTTCCAGCGACCGACAAAATGTAATTTATTGTACCATTTAAATGTACACAGTATCAATTTATTATAAGTTCTATTTTTGTTTTATATTCACTGTAGGTTAGGTTTATATTGTTATGTTTTTGTTTTAATAAATTAGTATTGATCGAAGCTTTGTCTTGTTCTTTACTCACCCCTAAACAGTATTGTATAGCCTAAAGATTCTAAAGAGGCTTTTTTATTGTTATTATTAGAATTTAAACGTTTAAAATAGTTTTTATTTAGGCACTCACTGCACTCACTGAAAGTAAAAGTTTCGTAAAATTTTTAGGTTAGGTAATCTTTGTATGAATTTTTTTCGTTGTAGCAACAACAAAGAGGAAGATTTTGAGTTAAATACTTATTAAATCGTTCCTATTAATAAAAAATAATTGTTACGTTTAATCAAATCACTTTTAATTGATGATTAATACATTTTTTTTTACTATTATGTCATATGTCACATGTGAAATATTAAGCAATTTTAAATCAACCAATCAAATAAAATGAATTTAAAATGAACCAATCAAATAAAAGAATTTAAATAAATAATTGATTTTGTATCTCTTTCTTTGAAATTTTTGCTAAAAACAATGAAAAACATCAAATATTTAAAAATAAATTTCATTAGTATATCATTATAATTAGTAAATAAAAACCTTTCTACGCACTAAAAAAAAGATGAAATAAGAAAAAAATAAAATAAAACAAATAAAAAAGTATCGATTAAAAATTTGTATAACCGCGGAAAATGATCAATTTTTTAGAGTGAATAAGACTGTACATGAATTATAATAGTGTGACGCGAACGACTCAATTCTAAGAAGCGGTGAATCAGAGTATCGAGTATTGTGTTGTGGACCGCTCACTTCTAGGAACTGAATAGAACTTCGAGTATTATTTACGTTTTGAATGGGTTTATTTATTCTTGTTTACGTCGGCATTGTTTGTCGCTATTGTGATTGAATTCCAATCATCTTGCCGAATTGAAATAATTCAGGAGAAACGCGAGAAAATACTCGAAAGTTCTGGAAAGAGTCCATACCCCTATATATATGCGAGACAGCGAGTCAGTCAGTCAGTCTGGTTTTGGGAGAGCGACATAAAGGCGAACTCCGGCGATATCCAGCGAATTTAGAAAGCGATAAATTAAAGTGTTTTGTGTTCCGTTAGTGATTTAGAATATTAGCTGTGTTAATTAGTTGTAATTAATTTGATTTGTAAATAAACTTGCCGAGAAATTATCTCCAGCTCTTTAAATCAGAAACCCACATATAATAAACGTCACACTGGTGTCAGGAGTGGGATTTAAAGAAGCTTGGTGGACAAAGAAAAGTTTATGTCTCTGGAACCTTCTGGAAGAACAACAAGAAGTCAGACAAGAACCATGGAGGAACAACTTCGTGTATTCTTCGAGAAACTAGAAAAACAACGCTTGGAAGATAAAGAAGAACAGAAGAAATTTCTGGAAGATCAAGAAAAACGAAGAATGCAAGAAAAAGAAGAAGAAGAAAAACGACGACTGCAAGAAAAAGAAGAAGAAGAAAAACGTCGAATGGAAGAGCAAGAAAGAATTTTCGAAAAATTCGATACCTTACAAGATGCTCTTAAGAAAGATGTCGAAGAAGTAAAAAAGGAATTTGAGGAAAAAGTTTTCGAAGTAAAAGAAGAAGTAAAAGAAGAGATAAAAGAAGTTAGGGAAGAATTAGAAAAGAAAGTTTTAGAATTGGAAAGTAAAATGAAGAAACTTGGAACAGGACAAATTTTAGGAAGCGAAGTAACATCGCAACGAGTAAAACCCCCAACTTTCGATGGTCAGTCCTCGTGGTCAATGTATAGGAGGCAGTTTGAAGCAGCGGCGGAGATAAATTGCTGGAATGATGAAGAAAAAGCCACAGCTCTGGTGTTAGCACTGCGAGGACCAGCTCTCCAGCTGCTTCAGAATGTATCTGATCGTGATCAGAAAAACTATCACGCAGTGGTCAACGCCTTGGAATTGCGCTACGGAGACCAGCACATGGACAGAGTATACCAAATGATGCTTAAGTCCCGACATCAGAAAAGCAACGAAAGTTTGCAAGAATATGCCGCGGAAATAGAAAGATTGGTTAATTTAGGTTATCCTTCCGCACCTGCAGACCTTCGCCATGAGATGGAAGCCAGCGCATTTATTGATGGTTTAAGAGATGGCGATTTACGACGTTATCTACGTCTACATAGATATAAAACCTGTGCTGACGCGCTTATCCACGCGTTAGAATATGAGGCGGCAAATGAAGACTTTTCACGACGACCAGCTCAACGCGTGCGATTGATGTCTGCAGAGGAAACTCCAACAAATAATTGCTGCTGCGAAGAACTGAAGAGTATGTTGGAAAAGATGCAGCAGACACCAGCACGCACTGGAGGACGGCCTAAGTGTTATGGTTGTGGTAAGATAGGCCATATAAGAAGGGATTGCCGCCAACGGGGAAGGTCTGAGGATGTAAGGAGGGGTCAGGAAGATGTCACAGGCCTCAATTTCCCGGCATCAGGAAAACTAATTTCAGCTAGCACTTTGGGGCGTGTGCTAGCTGATACGCCCAAAGCCCCTAGGATCATCTCCGTCTCGCAGCTAGGAAAAGGAAATGATAGTCTGTTGCTGGATGGACGAATCAACGGTCGAGACACCAAGATGACGGTTGACACGGGAGCAACACTTTCTCTAGTGAGACGGGACATGCTGGAAACATCTCAAAATATCTACATGACAAGATGTAACTTCGTTTTGAAAACCGCTACTGGTGAAACAGCACAAGTACATGGAGAAGCTAATGTCAAACTTGAGATAGGACCATTCAATATTGTACACCGAATGGTTGTAGCTGAGATAGTTGATGAAGTGATCTTGGGTTTGGACATTATGGACAAATATGGATTTGTGCTGGATATTAAGAACAGGATGTTACAAATGGGAAACGAAGAAATCTTGTTACATTCTGCGACCGCTTCATCTGACCATGTAAAC
The DNA here is from genome assembly GCA_029207805.1 of Tribolium confusum. NCBI lineage: Eukaryota > Metazoa > Arthropoda > Insecta > Coleoptera > Tenebrionidae > Tribolium > Tribolium confusum. The sequence continues at coordinate 19,311,970 of JALGAY010000003.1, forward strand.
ATCATCGTCTCAGAATCAGTTCGTGTCCCCGGCAATTCTGAGAAAATTGTGCTGGCAGAGTTGGAAAAAGATCCTGGGGGATACCGAACGGGAGTTGTTGAACCGGACATGACGAAATTCACGAATGCGACACACAATAAACAGATCTTGGTAGCTAGAGCACTCGTTGAGGCTGGTGGAAAGATTCCTATTCGCATAGCCAATCTCAGCGAAAATCGAGTTACGTTGCAGAAAGGGGAACAGATTGGCTTCTTTCAGCCTGCATTACGAGTTGTTCGTTGTGAAGAAAAGGACAACAAGAGTTACCAGGAAGGAGAAGGTAAAAATAACCCGGAATTGGAAAATTATTTTCTGGAAGAATGGCAACACTTATCAGAAGATCAGAGGAAAGCAGCCACTGCTTTTATTCGAAAGGAACAAGACATTTTTGCAATAGGGGACAAGATTACGGGAAGAACTAATTTGGTACAGCATCGAATTAATACGGGATCAGTACAACCTATTCGTCAGCCCCCGAGAAGACTCCCCTTTGCGAAACAGGAAGAAGTGGCTCGAATGATCGAAAAAATGAAAGAAGATGGCGTCATTGAAGATTCGTCAAGTCCCTGGTCTTCACCAGTTGTACTAGTAACAAAGAAAGATGGGTCAACTCGTTTCTGCGTTGACTATAGACGGCTCAACGAAGTAACGAAGAAAGATAGTTACCCACTTCCACGCATCGACGATACACTGAGCATGTTAGCTGGTTCCCAATGGTTTTCTACTTTAGACTTGAAGAGTGGGTATTGGCAGGTTGGAATTCACCCTGAGGATAAGGAGAAAACTGCCTTCTCGACTGGAACTGGGCTCTACCAGTTTAATGTTATGCCTTTTGGACTTTGTAATGCGCCAGCTACGTTCGAGCGGCTAATGGAACTTGTCCTTCGAGGGTTGACTTGGAGAACTTGCCTTGTGTACCTTGATGATGTGATGGTTATTGGGAAAACTTTCGAAGAACATCAAAGTAACCTGCAAGAAATTTTCAGCCGATTGCGAAACGCTCGTCTTCAACTTAACCCTAAAAAGTGTTGCCTTTTCCAAAGAAAAGTCAAGTTTTTGGGACACGTTGTTTCATCGAATGGGATACAAACTGACCCTGAGAAGACTGCAGCCGTACGGGAATGGCCCCGACCTAATGATAAGCACCAACTACGAAGCTTTTTGGGTCTTTGCACCTACTATCGCCGTTTTGTCAAAGGATTCGCCGATATTGCCAAACCTCTTCATAAACTGACCGAAAAGAAGACGCCTTTTATTTGGGACAAAGAGTGTGAATCGGCCTTCAAAACATTAAAAGTTACACTCTGTACGGGACCAATACTTGCTTACCCAAGGGCAAAAGGTCAGTTTATTTTAGATACGGACGCCAGTAATAATGGAGTTGGCGCAGTATTAACTCAAGTACAGGATGGCGAAGAGAGGGTTATCGAATATTATAGTAAGGTTCTTTCTAAACCTGAAAGGAATTACTGTGTCACCCGAAGAGAACTGTTGGCTATCGTGAACGCGGTAAGCCATTTCCACAAATATTTATACGGCCAACATTTTACAATAAGGACAGATCATGCCGCTTTAAAGTGGCTGTTAAATTTGAAGAATGCTGAAGGTCAAACAGCGAGATGGATTGAGAGACTTCAGCAGTATGATTTTGAAATCAAGCATCGCTCGGGAAGGTCTCATCAAAATGCAGACGCCTTGTCCAGAAGACCGTGCAGAGCCGACTGCAAACATTGTAGCCAACGAGAACAAGCTGACCACCTGTGCAACCTTAGAAGGCTAGTTTTGCAACCTACTGACGGATGGACAGCTGAAGAAATAAGAACAGAGCAACTGCAAGACGATGAGATCGGACCGATTTTACAAAGCAAGGAGAACGGAAATGTAAGACCGCAATGGCATGACATTTCAAATAAGAGTCCTGCTCTGAAGGCGTTGTGGGCACAATGGGACTCCCTGAAAGTCGAAAATGGGCTGCTCAAAAGGGCTTGGGAAAGCGCGGATGGAAAGACGGTAACAATGCAGCTAGTCCTACCGAAGAGTCGTGTAAAGGAAGTCTTAAGGGAAATCCATGATGGAAGATCTGGAGCTCACTTCGGCGTCAACAAAACCTTGGGGAAGGTTCGCGAACGCTTTTATTGGGTCAATAGCCGAGAAGATGTCGCTAATTGGTGCCGGAAATGTACAACATGTGCTGCGAGTAAAGGCCCGAAAACTCGTAGCCGGGGAGCCATGAAGCAATACAACGTTGGGGCTCCGTTTGAGAGGATTGCGTTTGATATTGCGGGTCCATTTCCAGTCACCGACTCGGGCAACAAATACATTATGGTTGTTGCCGACTATTTCAGTAAATGGCCTGAGGCATACGCGTTACCAAACCAAGAAGCTATTACTGTGTCTCGTGCTTTGGTGGATAATTGGATTTCTCGTTATGGGCTTCCCATGGAAATGCATTCGGACCAAGGGCGAAACTTTGAGTCAGGGGTTTTCCAAGGAATTTGTGATCTCTTGGGTATTCGGAAAACCAGGACTACACCGCTGCATCCTCAGTCCGACGGAATGGTCGAGCGCTTTAACAGCACCATGGAAGAGCACCTATCGAAAGTTGTAGAGGCCCATCAAAGAGATTGGGATCGCCATTTACCGTTGTTTTTGTTGGCTTACAGAGCGGCGATCCATGAAACTACAAATCAAACTCCAGCCAAGATTTTGTTTGGACGGGAACTCCGCTTGCCTTGTGACCTTGTGTTTGGGACACCCACTCAAGAACCCAAGGAAGTTAGAAGCTATGTAGAAGAGCTTCAAGAGACGATGTCCCATATCCACGACTTGGCTCGAGACCGAATTGAGATTGCCAGTGACAGGATGAAGACGCGGTACGATTTGAGGGCGAATTCGGTAGGGTTTCAAGAGGGAGATTTGGTCTGGCTATTTAACCCTCAACGGAAGAAAGGGCGATGTCCGAAGCTTCAGCCGAAATGGGAAGGCCCTTATACCGTACTGACCCGACTTAACGACGTGGTGTATAGAATCCAAAAGAACCCCAGGGCTAAGATGAAGGTAGTGCATTTAGACCGTTTAGCCCCCTATGCGGGTTCAAATGACGATGAATGATTGTTCGAGACGAACAATTCTTAAGAGGGGGGTAGTGTGACGCGAACGACTCAATTCTAAGAAGCGGTGAATCAGAGTATCGAGTATTGTGTTGTGGACCGCTCACTTCTAGGAACTGAATAGAACTTCGAGTATTATTTACGTTTTGAATGGGTTTATTTATTCTTGTTTACGTCGGCATTGTTTGTCGCTATTGTGATTGAATTCCAATCATCTTGCCGAATTGAAATAATTCAGGAGAAACGCGAGAAAATACTCGAAAGTTCTGGAAAGAGTCCATACCCCTATATATATGCGAGACAGCGAGTCAGTCAGTCAGTCTGGTTTTGGGAGAGCGACATAAAGGCGAACTCCGGCGATATCCAGCGAATTTAGAAAGCGATAAATTAAAGTGTTTTGTGTTCCGTTAGTGATTTAGAATATTAGCTGTGTTAATTAGTTGTAATTAATTTGATTTGTAAATAAACTTGCCGAGAAATTATCTCCAGCTCTTTAAATCAGAAACCCACATATAATAAACGTCACAATAGTATAAACTTTAGAAAAGCTGCCATGGTTGTTTAAAACACCGAGAAGAATTAAATCAAAAGTGACTTACTGTGCAACATCTTGTGGAGACGATCGGTTTTTTCCACAAACACTTTTACTTTTTAACTTCAAAACTCAAAAAGGGGAACTTCAATTACTACTTCGCTGGTAACTTATCATATACTGATTCTCTCCCAATTAATCGGACGATCTTATATATGCTTTAGTTCCTTTGTCTCCACGAGAGTTGTGAGTCATAACTCCACAAGATTTGTTTATATTATAAGCTAAAAGCTTTTCATGGTTAATTGGTGTCAAATCTCATGGAAAACTGTCCAGTGATCTTACATGGACTTTGCTTTGTCTAAATGCTTAAAAATTGAATCGCGAAATGAATTCCTTAGATTTGATTTTCCTTTACATTATTTTTAGACGATCAAAAGGGCATCAGTGCCCCTTCACATATTTTTCTTTAAATTTGTTTTGTTGGTTTGCATTTGATTTTTAGTTTAGTTTATATTTAGCTTTTAGATATTAATTCTTCAAATTTGTTATTCATTATTTACATGAAAAATAGATATTGTGACTAAGATTAAATTACTGCTACTGCGACAAAATTCCCGTAATTGAGCTATTAACATTGCATATTATAATTTATAATTTATCCATACTGGAAATTGTTCATATTTCTAATTCTAGCAGCTTTATTACTGCTTTTTGATAATGTAATTTATTATTTTAGTCAATATTTCTATTTCTTGTGAACAAAATGTACAGACTGTACAATGAACTTTAAATTTTTATTTTGAAATTTTTTAAATTTTTTTTAAATATAACTTTAAGTTCGTCGCGACGTTTCGACGATACATTTCATCTTCTTCAAGGCGATCACACAGCTAGAACATGTACTTCTACTATTTTATTTCATAATATTTTTATATAAATATTTTTCAACCTCTTATACTCATAACTGTATTTTTTCTAAAAAACATTTTTACAATTTGAACTCTAACTCCCACAGAAGACAGAAGTATTAAAAAGTCATGCATAAATTATGATTCTGAAAAGATCAGACACTTGAAAAATATATAGAAAAAAGATCATAGATTTTTGGAATAGAAATTAAATAGATTTAACTTTTTTCTGGTTTTAGAATAAACAGTATTATTATGATACAAGTACATGTTATATACATATTTAAACGATTTTATTATTATTTGATACAAATATCTTTGAACAATAGGCAACTAATAATACAAAAATATTTTGAAACAACTGAACAACTGCAATATTCAGTCAAACGAATTTGCGGACAGAAACCAGAAAGCCAACGATCCTCTACGACTCAAAGGCCTACTTTGCCTTATGTAAAGAGTTGGCAACACTGTAATAAAAGTACTTAAGTCAGAGACCTTAAGTGTTCTTATCCAAACTTTTTTTACTACTTTTTAGACTGTGACCTAACAAAAGTGACATCTCCATGGCTTCCTGGAAAACAAAATTTAAAAAAGTTATTTTTCAGGACAATTTTTTGACAACAGGAACGCTCTATTGTATCTACTGACTTCGTAAAACACTGTAACGGTGACAACAGATTTTTATAATTATTATTGTTAAGCGTGAAGCACAGTTTTACAATTTCAATCTAGGAAACCATAAATCTTGACAATTATCCCTTCTACTTTGTGACGGGTCACTAAGTGACAGTATTTGAGTGACCTCAAGCAGTCCTCAAGCAAACATATGTCCTAATTTTAGTATTTTCGTTTATTAATAGATTGTGTTTTGTTGTGCTTCTATTTCTTCATACCCACAACAAAGTTTTTTTAACATACCTAACTATGGAAGAAAAAGAAGATATTATTATAGACGGAAAATATGTTGCTATTTGTGATCTGAAAAATAAAAGGTACTCAGAGTGTACTCTAAATCCCACAGATGTATTAAAAAGTGAAAGTCCTTGGCTTTTCGCATTTAATACAAAATACCGTAAAAATTATGATTTGGAAGAGGATAGTTATGTGGATTCCGAGAAAGTGGGAAAATGGATGCTATTTCTGACCAAAGCAGAAGTCAATGTGATATGGTCTAAAATAAAAGCAGCAATCAAATGTGGTGTTCTTTGGAATTCTAAAGTTTCTACATCTGAAGACTCGAATCCTATTCATGCCATAATGATTTTTACTAAAGATTACACGGATCTGGAAGATGTTACCAATGTACTTGATTTCCTTGAAATTTCTGGAATTAAACCACCAAATAAAATCATCAAGTACAAGACCGATCAGCAAACGTTGGCTGGAATATATTCTTCTCGTAAACAAAAGGCCTCAATTTATGATTCCAAGACAATCAGGCAACTGAGAAATAAAAAAATTGTTACCGATTTTTTTAAGAAGACAAGTTAATTGTTTTAATGTTTTATGTGTTATGAAATTAAATAAAAGCTCAAATAAGGTGTAATTTGAATATTTTTTCCTCCTTCCAAAAAATAAACAGCATTACCTGAAATTTGAAATAACTAGTAAGAAACCAATAAAATTAGGTTCAAAAGAGAGAGAGTCTTCGAATTCCAAAAACTGGTAGAGTTTTGGAAATTGTTTTAATTATTCAAGTAGACTTCTAGCATCAATAATCTGAATTTGCCCCGATTCCCAAATGGAATTTAAGCCGTGTGTGAATTTTATAAGTTAATTTTCTCCTAAATTAAGCGTTTTAAAAAATGCCAAATTAGGTAGATATTAAAGTTTTTCAGTTTTTTGGCAATGGTATGGTTAATGACCAATATTTATTTTTGGTTTTTCTAACAAATTTCGTGTACTGGTGGTAGTGAAATTCTAAAAACTAATTTTAATTAGTCAAGTAGGTCTCTGATATGAATAATCTGAATTTTCTCCGATTTCTGAGCTTCAGCTGCGACGTTAAAAAAGCCTATAGGTTTTCGTACTTTTTTGTTTTTTTTTTCCTAATTTTTTCTAAATTAAACGTTTTAAGACTTTCTTGAAACTTCAGGCATTAAACCAACAGATGAAATCATCAAGTACAAAACTGATCAACAAAATAAAATAATAAACGAGGGCTTCAATTCTTTTAAAAATTAAAAGGCGTTTATTTATAATTCTAAAACGATCAGGAAACTGAGAAATTAGAAGATTTATTACTTGTTATTACTTTTGTTTAAAAAGATACATTAGTTGTTTCTAAATGTTTTAAGTGTTACGTTGTAAAATAAAATACAAAGTATAATATCATATTATATATAGTTACATATTATATATGTGTTCGGGCATAATAGAAGGAGATTATGGCAGGGGGCAATGTTTAAAGCTCGACGTAAGAAGGCTTTTAATTTCCTGAGGGCATCAGAAACTTTTATGGCCGTAAAACATTCAGTGTTTTATGTATAAGTGAAAGCAAAAATCTAAATATTCAAACATTTTAACCAAAAATATTAAATGACTAGGCGACATTTGCAGACAATAAAGTGTTTTTATTGACCGTTAGCATTGACAATGAACAATAATATGATTCAATTTTATATAATAAGTAGTAAGAAGCCTTTTTTAACGAACATGGCAAAAAATATTTATTTTGCGTTTCTTAAAATACTATTCAATTGAATGTTGTTCTATGGATTTTATAACAAAAAAATTTGTTTTCTAATTTTTGGATCCAGAGCGATATTTATTTTACTAATTTTGAAAACCAGAGACAAATATTTGACTAATTATTTTGAAAAATAGGAGTGTAACGCAATTAATTTTAGAAAGCAGAAACAATATTTTTTACTTTTTTGCAAATTAATAAACATACAAAGGTAACATTTTTTCTAATTTTAAGAGCCGAAAGCGACAATATTATAATATAATACTGTAAAATTCAAACAAAGCATTTTACTAAATTAGGAGCTACAGACCATTTACTCATTTTATAAGCAGAGAAAATAGTGGTATAGACAAATAGGTGACAAATAAATTGTTTTTGTAATTTTAGATACCGAAGCAATATATATGTTAGTAATTTTGGAACGCAGAGTCGACGTTTTACTAATTTTAAAATGCGGAGATAATATTTGTTTTTAATTTTAAAATCAATAATAGCAAAGGGAACTTTTTTTATAATTTTAGAAGTCGGGAGTTACATTTTACTAATTTTGAAGTACAATGTTACAAATGTTACGAATTTTAGAAAGCGGGCGTAACATTTTACAAATTTGGAAGTCAAACTCGACGTTTAATAATAATTTTGGAAGCTTGAGGCGATATTTTTTCCATTTTTAAATAAATAAATATACAGCGGTAACATTTTTTTTTCAATTTGGTGGCCAGGGGCGACATTTTAGTTATTGTATGGTACAACAAAGTAACATTTTACTAATTACGGAAGTCTGGGTTGAGATTTTACCTACTTATTTGGGAACCAGAGGCGACATTTTACTAATTTTGCAATGCAGAGACGATATTTTACTAATTTAGGAATTACAGGCAACATTGTTTTTGTAATTTTTGGAAATCAAACACGACTTTTTTTTAATTTAGAAGTCGTAGACGATATTTTGTTCCTTTAGTAAATTACTAAATTTACAAAGTTTTCCTAATTTTAGGAGGCGAAACAATATTTTAACAATTTTAGAAGCTACAAGAGACATTCTACTGATTTCAAAATACGAAGATATAATTTTATCAATAATTTTATAAACCAGAGGCAATATTGCAATATTTTTAAATCAATAAGGGCAAAAGCGGCATTGTTTTTTCAATTTTACCTGTAAGAGGTAAATTGTAACATTTTACTAATTTTGGATGTTAAAAACGGCATTTTACTAAATTTAATATATGAATAAAGAGATATATCTTTTTTATTTTTAAATCAGTAGTGGCAAAGGTGACATTGTTTTTGTAAATCTAGAAGCCAAAAACAACATTTTACTAATTATAAAAGCTGGAAGTATCTTGCTATCTTTTTTTAAATTAAAAACAGTGTACATAAGTGCCATTTTTTCAATGTAGGGGACTAAGGGCGACATTTCACTAATTTTTAAATACGAAGATGTAATTTTACTAATTTTAGAAACCAAGGTGATATTTTGTTTTAGTTTTTAAATTAAGAACAGTAAATGCGACATTATTTTTCTAATTTTACAAGTCGGAGACGATATTTTACCAGCTTTTGAAGCAAGAAGCACTCTTTCTTATAAAATACTATAAATTAATAAATACAAGAGTGACATTTTTTATTAATTTATTTATTAAATTTTAGTAACTGGAGGCGATATTTTTATCAATTTTTTTAACTAATGACTTCAGCAAATATTTATATTTTGTTTTTTTTTTACTAAAAACAGACTAGTGCTTTTGATTTTTGATAGAAAGCTGGAAATTTGAAACATTTATTTTTGTGATTGGTTGAATTCGATAATTAACTGGTCTGTTTCTAGTAAAAAAAAGCAGATTTTAGATGTTTGTGTATTTAGGTTTTAGGTCTTACGGCACTTATTTTTTCTAGTCATAAAATAAATGACATAAATGTAATGTTTTTATTTTAAATGTAAATTTTTTGGTAGGCAACTAAAAATACAAACGTGATTTAAAACATATTTGGTCTACTGTAATATTCGGTCGAAAGATTCGTTTATGTTGCGGTTGTGGAAATACGGATTTAACGAATTAACGATAACGAGAAGAATAGCAGAAATATCAAAATAATGGTTGTTTTTCACGCCACATAGATGTTTGTGTTTTAGTTTATTGTTCTTCTTCTTCAAACAGCATAATAATGGAAGGAAAATACTGTTATTTTTATGATACAGTAGAAAACAAATTTCGCAATGAGTGTACATTAAACCCCACAGAAGTGCCAAAGACAGAAGCCCCATGGCTTTGGGCTAGAAATACAAAATATTTCAAGTCACAAGACGACGATTCTGAAGATGTGGATCATACAAAAGTAGGAAAATGGATGATCTTTGTACCAAAAGCAGAAGTTAACACGACATGGTCTAAAGTAAAAGAAGCAACAAAATGTGGAAATCTTTGGACTTCTAAAGTCTCCACATTTGCAGATTCTGACCCTCTTCATGTCATCATAATTTACACCAAAGATTATACAGATCTAGATGATGTTATTAATGTCCTAGACTGTCTTGAATCTTCAGGCATTAAACCACCAAATACAGTTATTAGGTACAAGACTGATCAACAGACAATGAGTGGTGTATACTCTTCCCAAAAACAAAAGGCTTCTATTTATGATTCCAAAACAATCAAACAACTGAAAAGTAACAAGAAGATAACTGATTTTTTTAAAAAGACTCCTTAGTTGTTTAAAAATTATTATAAAATAATTTGAATAAAATATTTTTATATTATGTAAATAGTTTTATCTGAGAACTTTTATGTTGTCCAACTGTATGTTACCTTCCAGCCCCAATCATTAACAATTCACGTATAACTGGTTGCATATCCTAATAGTGTAGTTTTCACAAATATGCTCAACCCAAGTGACCATTTTTCTCATAAAATCAAATAATTAATATTATTATTTGATGCATATTTTATAAACAATAATTTTTGCTTTAAATGATCTAGTACGGTAAAAAGTTTTATTACTATTTTAACCTATATTTAGTCACGTGGGTTGAGGAAATTTTTGAAGGTTCCATTGTAGATATTGGGAGAAAATAAAACAATTAAGTCTTTAAAATTTTATTAGATAAAATCAACACACAATCACAATTTAAGTACATCAGTGCTTTTATATACATTAAATTACATTCAATTTACAAAAATGTACATAACTTACAACTACCATCAGGAGCCGAGATCAAAAAAATATTTTTTTGGAGTTTATTTTACAAATATTTGCAAATTAAACACCACTTGTGCCCCTGACACACTACATTTTGACTAGAATCACTCGCGGTTTACAGATTTACATCATATTTCTATTTAAATTAAACTAACTTAGACTAGATTGACTGTTATGACTAAAATAATTATGACTAGATTCGGTATTTTGTTTTTTTTACTAAAAAAATTACGTTAAAAACAACACTTCCTTTCTATCTTTTGTTTACTACTAGGTGACCGGTTTCGAACCGGTTTCTTTTTTAATTCACTCACAATTTATCAAAATATAACATATTAAATTTAATTAATAACTCACTAAATTGTTATAATTTTTAATTTGTCATAATTTATGACATTGTAGAGTGAAAAGAACTAAAAAGCTCGAAACCGGTCCCCAACTAATAAAATAAAAAGTATATAGAAAATTGTTGTTTTTAATATTAAATCAAGTCCATACATCGCAGAAAATATTTCAAAAAATTACACTCTATGATTCTACATTGGGTAATCCAGTGTTTCACACATTTTTTAAAATAAAACAACTGAAATTGTTTTAAGTGTGGTAAGTTGCTGCTTTAAGCTTATTGCAAACTTTTTCCCTTGCCCGCACTTGATTAATCTAAAAGAATTTATTTTTTAACGGTGCGAGCTTTTTCTCGAATTTGGCACCTAATTAATACCTTAACTTACAAACTACTTTTGATTTTGGTACAATTTGCTTAAAGCTAAAAATTATTACATAGTTAATATCACAAGCATTTTTCCTATACAAAACGCAATGAAAGACTAGCAAAGATTACTTCTAAATTAATTAAAAATGACTAGGACTGACTAGCAAAAATATTCATTTACAACTAATAGATTTTATACATTTTAGATTAACAGTTGTTATTATACAGGGTGATTCATATTAAACTACAAACCTGACGAACTTTCAATACATCCAAAAGACAGTTCACATGAGTAACTGGAATTTATGACTATGTTACTCATGCGAACTATCTTTTGGATCTATTTAAAGTTCGCCAGGTTTGTTGTTTTTTGTGAATCTTTATTACAATGACTTCTATTTTGTTCATTGTTATTAAAATCCATAATTTTAATACCAAGAAAACCACCAGAGAAGGTTTCAACAAAATGTCAAAAATGGTTGTCATTGAGTTTTGTGTTCGGCTTTTCTTATTATAAAATAAATTAGTCGTAAATAAAGAATACCAAATAACTTGCTATATCGGCTATAATTACCTCACTACGCTCGCTCGCGTTGTAAACCTTATGCTCAGTTATTAATAGCTTTCACTATAAATTAAATAATATTAAAAAAGAGTGTTCTGGATTGACTAGAAACATTATTTGTTAAATAAATAATAAATAAAATGACTAGTTGGTAGTATTTGACTAGATAAATCATAAATAAAAAATGACTAGAAACTGATAAATAAATATTGCAGCCGGTTTCACGTAGACTAGAATTAATGACTAAATAAATTTGTACTCAACTCGTATAGACTAAATACCATGACTAGAACAGTTTGATAGACTAGTAAGTAAAAACTATTTACACGATGTACAAAATTGTAATAATTAAAAATGGTTCAGCCACGTAATACTGGGTACGTACCTATCGGCTGCATTTCCAGCAACCTGGTTAACAGGTGGTAGTGGCGGAGGTCTCCAAAGCCTAGGCGCCATCCTGGGAATAGGTCTAACTGGAACAAGTCTTTGTCAGTCAATTTGATGTATCGCTTGATGTTTTCTTAAATAGGCAATCCTCCTAAACCTCTTCCCACACTCCCCACATGGAAATTGCTCTGAACTATCCTCATTCTCTTCACTTTTAGTCTCTTTGTTGTTATTGGCCGGTCTAGGTTTATGCCAGCGTCTATGCGAAGCCAGATTGGCCGGACAATTAAAAACCTTATCGCACTCGGGACATCTATACTCGACATGGACGATCCTCGAGCATCTATGCTGCGCCAATCCAAAAGCATCTTCATAGAGCTCCTTACAGAGCCGACAAACGTAATCTCCGATGTGGTTCTCGATCTTTGCGAGCTCGGCTTTCGCCTCGTCGGTGATCTCAACGACATTAAACGCCGGGTCGATGTCACCCTTTCGCACCACGAGGTTCTCGTCAGGCCGCAGCTCCCTGATGATGGTGCCCGAGACCGGCGAGCTGTTATCCTCGTCGAAGTTGAGCTTCCGCGTGGCCTTGGTTTTCTTGGGCGTCGGGTGCGGCGGGCGCTTCTTGGGCGGCTCGGGGGTTGGCGATTGGGAGCGTTTGGCGCCAGGGGACGGAGTGCATGGGGGCGTGATAGGCACTTGGCTCTTCAAACTCAAGTCCAGGGGGTAGGCTAGTTCGAGCGGCTCCGAATAGCGAAGGTACTGCTGGAGGTGCGCTGCTGTGGTCGACAAGAGCTGGGGCTCCAACCCCAGGCGTTGCAAGACGGTCGGCTGGCCGAAGCCCGGCCGGAAAGCAGCAAAGTCCATCTCATGGTGGTAGTACACACGAGGCATCCCTCGGAGTGTGCGGCGGCCGACTGAGGACGCATAGGAGCTTTCAGCTTCAGCTAAGCTCCCAATGAGAACTTTTGAACCGCCTAGAGTGCGGAGTGAGTCGGCGCAAGGCGGGGATGGAAACTCCACCCTCGGTGGGTATTGGTTCAGGAAAAATCTACAAGTTCAGTTACCCGGAAAAGCGAGACTATAACGGATTTTACATGCTCGATTTTCAGAAACAATTTGTGTGTAACGGTCTTCGACAACAAATCATTATCAGGATTCCCCTGCAGATGGTCGGATACACCCTCGATGGTGCGATTTGGGGGTGGACGTGTCTTGTGGGATTTTTTTGTTAATTGCTTTAACCGTCGAGTTTTCACAAGCTTTTAGCGGGGTATCGGCACTTATTGCTTGCCACCCCACAATTTCATGTTTTCCGTTATTTTATTCGAGATTTATTGATGTCTCATTTCCGGGTGGTTAATTAAATGACCAACGGACATGACTGCTTTTTTAATAGATTTTTATCAATGATGATATACTGCTTTACATAATCTGTCTCATAAGTGAAAATATTTTAATTTTCGAACTGATTTATTATTAGATTGCCTAATAAATATCAGGTGACTAAAATGTGTGCAACAATATTTTAACTAAAATATACGAGAGACACCAATTATTTACATTAAAATATAGCATCACAAATGATGAAAATCTGCAAAAAAGTCTTTCCTATCTCTATAATAAGTAAACTACAATCTCTAATAACAACAACTAGTGAAAGCATAAAAATGTTCTTCAAAAAGGTTTAATTTTGGGTGTTTATTTTAAAAGTGACTAACCAGAAGATCCCTGATAAATAAACTAACGTTAATAAATCATGCATGTTGTTATAACTATAGTCTCAGACGACAGCAAAAAATTTGTCAAATCTGATGTTTAAACATTGGCGTTTTGTTTTAATGTTCTCGGTGTTATTTTATCAGAATAGTTCCATATTATTTTTTGTTTATAAAAAAAGAAAAATATGACTCAACTTTTTTTTAATTAAAATAAAAAAAACAATCAGATCATGTCTGTTGGTGATAAAAAAGAATATAGGTATTGTTCTGCCATGATCTGTTTCGAAAATACCTATAAGGAGAAAAATCAAATTTTGCAAGTTTTTTCACTGCAGTTGTCTTCCATTTGGTTGCAACAATCTCACTTCTTACAACAAAGTTTGTGTCTTATACTGTTTTAAAAATACAGAAATTTTAAAATCCACAGTTGCTGCTGCTGAATGTACGCTATTGGACTTTTCTTCCTTTTCGGCTTAAAGGACCACAAATTTTTAAAACAATTTTAAAAATTGGAGCCGAAGGTGACAATTTTTCTAAAAATAAATATTTTTGCAAAGTTTATAAAAAACAAATAAAAACTGTCGCTTCTAAATTCTATAATAAAAACCTTAAAATAAGGCTTTTATAATAACATTTGGAGAGTCTTAAACAAGAATTATTTTAAATTAATTTTTAAAAAATAAATTTAAATTTCTTTTTCATACATCCGTATCGAAAGACCATAAAACTTTTAACATGAATTTAGAAGCCGTAGGCAAAAATTAATAAATGTTTCTGTAATGTTAATAAAAAAATGAATAAAAAACGTCGCTTTAAACTTCTAAATTCTATTAAAAACCTTGAAATATAAATTTTGTGAAGTGACAAGCAAGAATTATTGGAAATTGCCTCTACACTTTTTCCAGTATCCGACTCAAAGAACAATTTTTTAGTATTTTACAATCTTTTTAGGGATTTTAACTATTTTTGTTTTTTCTTCCAATTATGTCTTTTTTCTTTCAGACGTTGTTTTTCGAGTTGGCTTAGAATTTTCGTTCGTTTTTCCAGAACCTTCCAATCGAGGTTTTTCAATATCTTTTTAAATTTTCTTTTAACTTTTTTTTTCCTTCTATATGTAATGCTTTTTTTTCTCTTCCAGTCGTGTTGTTTTTTGAAGTATTTGATTTTCTTCCAGTCGCCTGAAATCTTTAGTTGTTTTTTTAGGAACTTACAAACTTCGTTTATCAAGTTTTTCTAAAATATTTCTTTTAAGAATTTTTAGAATGAGAAGAATTTTTTGTAATAATTTTTTTGTTTTTCTTTATTTTTACGTCGCTTTTTTAAATTTCTTTTATTTTTTTATTTTTTTTGTTTTCTTTTATTTTTCGCTCTTCTTGTTTTTCTAGAATCTTTCTTTATTTTTCTTCTTATAAAAACTTTTTCACTGTGTTTTTTTTATACTATAGTCACAATTCTTCCTGTTCTTATTTCTTTTTTAGTTTTATTTTAAATTTCGCGTATTTTTCTAAAACCTTCCAAACAATCTTATTCAAGTTTTTTAAAATCTTCTTTGATCCCTCTTTTTCTTAAAGTTGTAGTGTTTTTTTTACTGTCGTCGCCGTCGTCGTTATTCTTGTGTTTACTTTCACTTAGTCGTCTTTTTTACGTTTTGTTGAAATCGTTTATTGCTTTTCCAGAGAATCTTCTAAACAATGTTTTTAAGTGCTTTTTTTCTAGTTTTTTTTAGTTTCTTTTACTTCTAGGAATAGTATTTCTTTTTTCTTAATGTTGTCGTTGTTATTCTTGTTTTTTACTTTCGTTCAATTTTTTACGTTTTTATGTTGTAATCGTCATTAGGTCTTCTATAGAACCTCCCCAACAATGACTTTAAGTTATTCTATAATTCTTTATCCCTCTACAATTTTTTTTTGTTTTTTTTGTGAATCGTAGTTTTTTTTCTTTCTTTTTATGTTGATTTTTATCAAACTGTAAAATCTGTTTTAGTTCATCCAGAGTGTTTTGACCAACCTGTTTTTTTCATTTTTTTTTTTTAGAATTTACTTTTGTTCTTCTAGAATTTTTCTTAATTTTTATTTTTTTAGTAAATTGCACGTTTTATACAAAGACTTTTCTTTATATTCGGCTTAAAAATTTTTAATACAATTTGGAAAGAGAAGCTGTCAATTATGATAACGGCTTCAGTCGCTTCAGCGCCTATAGCCTTATAGTCCATGGATACCTCCTTGTGTTTAATTAGGGGTTTATCTCTCGTTCTTTATAATTTATTATTATGACCTAAAGTTCCTGGATGTGTCAATTTTTGACGTTTCTCGTCGATTAAGAGTAAGAACGCAGAATTTCCCTCTCTTTATAGAAATCTGTTTAATGTACCAAAAATTAATTTTTGGGTTAGGAAAAAATGCCTTATAGTCTAATTTCAAGTTGAGATAATATCAGTAGGAAGTATCTTCGTTTTTATAAAAAATTAATCAAATTCGGGGTTGCGATAGGTTGTTGCTACAAAAAGTATTAAAATTTGAGATACTACCAGTAGTATTTTAACTTTGAATTAGTCTATTAATCGACGAAAAACGTCAAAAAAATTGTTGAAGAAGAAAAAAACAATTGAGTTTTCAGTTTCTGTAATATTTTTTTACCCTTTTTCTGCTTAAACCCGTCTTGTGCTCATTACCGCCTCCATCTTTCCTCACTTGTCACTTTCGCTTTGCCGGTGCATGAATTTTAATGAGGTCTGCTTAAGCCCGCGTTCGACGCCCCATTGTGTCGTAGTAAATCTGTAGAACAGCCCCTCAAGTCACCGACCATTGACTGTTCAACATCCGTGTCTCCACAAGTGCAGCCCAAGCTACTTAACAACCCCTCAGTAGGTCGCCGAGATTTCAAAGGAGCCCACCTTAAAGGAGGGTGTCTTATTATTCCTGAACTACATTCACATCAACAACACGACACCTGTTGCCAATACATAATTTGACACCTGTTTTACGCACTCTTATCAGGTGTTCGAGACACCGGTAACGTCTCAAAAGGAGCCAATTACTCCTAGAAACCGGCCTAAAAAGGACCGGTATTTAATTAAACGGTTCAGTTGGCGCAGAGCTTAGTTGATTAAACGAGTGCATGCAGGTAATGCACCGAAGGGCAAAGGGTGTGCAGACGCGTGCCCTACACCCTTTACCTTTCGCCCCCGGATCGCTAACAAAGGAGCCGCAGCTGCAACTAAGACCCGGTGTGTCTGCCTTTCACCCTGTCTTGATGGCAGGGGGTCAACACTCTTACTTATCATCAGCGATACTCAATAAAATGCATTTTTTAGACGAGGCGAACGCCACGGGGTGGATTCCACCCTACATGAGAAATTACACAACAAATTGAGCTGTTACACTACAGAATTCCGATCCTTATTGGAGAATTTTCTTGAGTGATTTTCACACATGACGAATTTTTTGGATATTGCTTATTTTGACCAAACAAAAAACAGTTAAATTGATCAAATAACTAACAATTTTACCTATAGCATTATTTTGGTTTTGATGATGAGGCAATAGAAAACTTAATTAAACAAGCAATCAAAGAACAATTAAAAGAGAAAAATAAACAAAAGAATGGCACGATGAAGATTGCAGACTTTAAGAAGAAAGACACAGCAAGGAAAAGGATGCTAGAAGAAAATACACGGAACAGCCAAAAAGAATATCAAAAACAAAGAGTAAAATACAAAAAAACTTGCAGAAAAAAGAAAAGAGAACACACCGCTAAAAAATAGAAGATATAGAAGAAAATTACAAATATAGAGAGATACAAAATTTCTATTAAGGATGCAAGAGAATTAAACAAGGATTTCTACTTAAAACCATATTTTGTGGAGATAAACATGATCAATTAGTGAGAAGCAAAAAAGAAGTAACAGAAAGATGGGCTAAACATTTTGAAGAAATTTTAAACAAATCGTCGACCAAAAGAAGAACGGTTGAAGAGGAGAACAAAGAAACCGACAAGAAGAAAGAGAAGAACTTCCCAAATATGATGAAGTTAAAAATATTATAGAAAAACAAAAAAACATGAAGAGTCCAGGTGAAGACAACATAAAAGAAGAAATGATAAAGTACAGCGGAGAAACGATGACGAAAATGATATATGATTTAAATAGAAATATATGGATAAAAGAACAAATGCCGCAAGTATGGAGAACAGCAATATTATTTATATCCAATCAATAAACAGGAGACAAGACAAAATGTGAATATTATAGAGGAATAGCGTTACTGAACACTGTATATAAGATAATGGCAACAGTACTCAATAATAAATTAAAAGAATATATTGAAAAAGTAGTAGAATACCAGTATGGTTTTAGAAAAGGAAGATATGTAGTAGACCAAATATTTTTATTACAACAGATTTATTACAACTGCCACTATAGTAGTCGACCAAATACTACTAAAACAGTCGGCCAACTGTCACTATATTGTCAATATAATTATATTTAATATAATTAATATAATATAATTATAATTAGTTAATATTTTATAAAGTAATAAAATTAAAGTAAACTAAAGCTTATACAAATAACCATCTGAAAAAATATGGCAACAAAACAATATCGTATAAAATTCAACGCACAAATCAACGAAGAAAAGTATATAAAAGCGATAGAAAAAAACTAACAACAACAAGAAGCTAACAGAACAATAGAAGAAAAATGAGAGACAATAGATTAACTAAATTAACTAATTAAATAAGCAAACAAAAAACAAATCATAGAAAAGAATAAAAAGAAAACAAAGGTACGTTACGACGAAGATTATATACTTCAAAAACAGAAGAAAGACACAGCAAGGAAAAGGATGCTAGAAGGAAAAGCGCAGAACATCTAAAAAAAAAAATATAAGAAACAAAAAACAGAATACAAAAAAAATGCAAAAGGAAAAAAACGAAAATACAATCCAAAAAATAGGAGATGTAGAAGAGAATTACAAAAACAAAGAGATAGAAAACTTCTATTAAGGATGCAAGAGAATTAAACAAAGATTTTAACCTAAAATCATATTTTGTTAAGATAAACATGGCCAATTAGTAGTAATAAGCAAAGAAGAAGTAACTGAAAGATAAGTTAAATATTTTGAAGAAGTCTTCAACAAATCTTCAACTAAAAGAAGAACAGTTGAAGAGGAGAAGAACAACAGAAACGGGCAAGAAGAAAGGAAGAAGAATTTTCCACATATGAAGAAGTTAAAAATTTTATAAAAAAAAACAAGAGCCCAGGCGAAGAAGACAACATACAAGGAAAAATGGTAAAGTACCGAGGAAAATCGATGACGAAGATTATATAAAATTCAATTAAAAATGTATGGAATAAATTGTATGGAGAACGGCGATATTCTTATGTTCATATTCTTATATTTTTATGTTCAATACATAAAAAGGAGACAAGACAAAATGTGAAAATTACAGAGGAATCACTTTACTGAACACCGTATAATACACTGAATAATAAACTAAAAGAGCATATGGAAAAAGCAGTAGGAGAATACCAGTGTGGTATTAGAAAGGGAAGATCCGTAGTATACCAAATATTTTTATTACAACAAATACAGGAGAAAAGTCAACAACAACAATTAAAACATATTTGCTTTTTATTGACTTTAAGACGGCCTACAGCAGTATCAACAGAAAGCAATTATACCAAGCATTAAATGACATTGGAGAAAACTACAAATAGGATTCGGGTTAATGGAAAACTCTCAGAAAATGGAAAAAAAAATTTGACGTGTTTAATGGCTTAAGACAAGAAGATTTTCTTTCTATGACTTTGTTTATAATCGCTCTAGAAGAACAAACAAAGAATTAAGAACGTTATACGAAGAATAGTTATATAGTTAAAAGAATGAAAGAAAACAGATTACCAAAAAGAATATTAGATACAGGACTAGGACCCAACAGACGAAGAGGCAAACGAAGGACAAAGTGGAAAAACAAGTAGAGGACGATCTCCAAAAATTACAAATAAAGCAGTGGAAGAAGAAAGCTCTAAATAAGGAAGAAGAGAAAAAAAGTCGCCCACCAAGTCATGAGCCTACAAGGCTTATAGTGCTTTATATTTTTTATTAACTATTTGTGATAGCACGAGTTTAAATCAACTTCAATTGTTTTAAGCACATTTCAATTTTCAGTTACATTATCGGCACATTGGTGAAAAATAAAACTTTACGACAAGTTGGTAGTGAATTCTCCGATAAAAACAATTCGAGCTTACTAAATTTACAAATATTATTTTATTTTTAACTCTGATGTGTCTAGTACTAGGTAGTTACGTATCTGGCATTAAATCCATTCATGTTTATACTATTAGTAGTACGTTTAAGTGGGTACTAAACAGAAGCAGTAAATTTTCTAATATTTCGCTGCAGATTGCGTCTTATTTTGAAGATTCCAAGGCAGTTGTTTATCTCTTTTCAATTTAATGTCTAGGTCAATAACTAGTTCATAGTATAAGGGATTGATGAAAACTCTTGTTCAACATTTCATTAAATCATTTAATAGATCCGTTGATCAAACTATCTCTTATAACACTGAATTGTACAACATATTCTTCTACAATAGGAAATTAATTTAACTGAAGTATAGTCTAGAAATTATTTCAGCACAGTTTTTTATTTCTTTCAAATTTAATGTCCAGGTTGTGATCTGGTTTATGGCATAAGGAGCTGATGAAGACTCTTGTTCAACATCCATTACATCGTTTAATGGGTTTGATTGACAAACTATCTTTTATTACACCGAATTGTTTCACATATCCTTCCACAATTTGAAATCAAATTAACTGAGGAATAGTCTAGAAATTACTCCTGGACAGTTTTTTATTTCTTCCTAATTTAATGTCTAGATTTACGATCTGATTCATGGCATAAGGAGCTGATGAAGACTCTTATTCAACATTCTATTAAATCGTTTAATAGATCTGTTGGTCAAACTATCTTTTAGTTTTATGACACTGAATTGTACAATATATTCTTCTACAATGGCAAATCAAATTAACTGGAGTATAGTCTAGGAATTACACCAAGGCAGTTTTTTTATGTCTTTCCAATTAATATTAACTGCAAGAGATAGAAAACAACAAGATTTTGGAATGGCACCATTCTAATACTTCAAATTTTGCTGTCAAAAGAGTAACTAATTTATTAGTTCGTATCGTACAAATAAATGAAGAAGTGAAGTGTACTTTTGTGAAATGAGTCGACAGTCTACATGTACAATTAGTTACTAAAAAAAATATCATTATAATGTCACTGCCCTTTAGTACCTAAAACTAGTTCTCAAAATAAAACGCAATCTGTGTCAAGAAATCGAAAAACTCACTGTTTCTGTTTACCACTCACTAAAACAAACTACTAACACTATAAACTTGAATGGATTTAATACCCATCACGTCCCTTTCAAGTGTTTTCAGGGTTTAAAGCTCCTAAACCTTGTTAAATATCGTGCAAACTGTTGAAAAT
Source organism: Tribolium confusum (assembly GCA_029207805.1). NCBI lineage: Eukaryota > Metazoa > Arthropoda > Insecta > Coleoptera > Tenebrionidae > Tribolium > Tribolium confusum. The sequence continues at coordinate 19,333,339 of JALGAY010000003.1, forward strand.
AATTCGTAATTTTATTATGTGAGTAAGTACAAAAAATATATAAATTCCTGCACTCAGGAATTATTTTTTAGGTTCAAATAAGATTGGCGCTTGTATTTTACAATATGTTTACGATATTAGAATCGTTAAAAATTGATTTACTTATACTAAATTTACTAACTTCAACATTACCAGACACCTTGTATATTAATATAGGGGAGCTGGGGGTAAATTAGCTGTGTATTATGGAGTCTCCCGGTAGCATATTTACCAGTAAAAATAAATTGGTTGTGAAGAATGAAATTTGTCCATTTTAGCTTTTGAACCGTTTAAAATTTATGCATGTAGGCAATTTTGTTTGCATCCAATAGCAAGTCGAGTCGTCGATTGGGGGATGAAAATTCAACAAAATTGACTCCTTAAGTGTTATCAGTTTATGAATATAAATCGATTCGCTTAAAATTTCCATAATTCGTTTAATTTTTAATTAGTTTTTTCGGCTCGGAATCCAGAATCAAAGTCACGCAAATGTCGTATGCGACACATGTGACAGTTTTAATAATTCTACATCGTGACATTTCTCTGGTAATTGAAAAGGATAATTTCCGCATCTTAATATTAAAGTTTCCATTAAATTTTTAATAAAACAGCACACTTGAAATTTAATAAAGACGATGTTTACTGCGCGATCAATTTAGTTGAGAAAAGTCGTGTCGAGTGTTGTAAATTAGTCCTAGCTAAATTAAAATTGCTAATTTTTGCTGAGGCTCAAGTGGGGGTTGATATTTGAAGGAATTTCTTCGGATGTTATTATGTTACGCGATAATGGTGTTGCCTCAGGTCGGAGTGCATTAAAATATCAAGTATCTATAACATATTTACATCAACATTTGCATTCCGGTTTTCAAACAAACAACAGGGCTACAAATAGTTTCGTTCTGGTTTCGAATCAATAGACAACAAAATCCCCGATGGCAAATAGAACGGGGGATTTTCTAACGACATGGACAGGTGTGACAACCTGATCAATAATGAATCACCCCTAATTCTCGATCTAAGTGAATCACTAGGTTTTTTTACTGCGACGCATTGAGGCAATTATTTTTAACTGTAACCGAAAACAATAGAACTTTATATGAGATAATATTTTGTTCCACCATTGAAACATATAGTATGTCCAATTTTACAATCTTAAGAATGAGATGGTAAGTTAAAACTTAGGATCTTATAGGCTGATTTCAAGTTGAGATAGTACCGGTAGTATCGCAAATTTTAATACGTTTCTATAGGTACAATCAATTATAAAAGCGAATTTTATTAATTTTCTATGGAAACGATGATACTACCGGTATTATCTCAATTTGAAATCAGGCTATAAGATCGTAAGTTTTAACTTAACATCTTATTTTTGACTTTGGTGGTCTTTTTCATAATAACCCCAAAAATTGTCAAAATAACGAAAGTTAACGACAGTCGAGTTTGAAATCTTCTTATTAGTCGTGCCTAAACATTCTCAAAATATTTATTCGAATAATAACATTTATCTGTTAACAAAAAAAAAAAAACAAGTCTAAATTTTGAGTTTAAAAACAAAGACAAAGTTTATACTAAAAGTTTAGTTAAGATCAATTTAAAATTTTAATCATTTAAAATGAAAAATTACCAAGTTATTCGCAATAAATTTGCAAATTTATTGTGGATCCCATCTATCGCAATTGGACCTATTTTGTAATAGAGTTTTTATATCCAAAAACTCAATTTTTTTTGTACAAAAACTCCATTGACATGGTCTTATCCCGGAAGAAGAAATTCACAAATTTATTGTTGTTCGTATTGAAAATGAAATTTACGACGCATAAAAAATATTTTGGAGTTACACAACACACTTTAAAATTAATTAAATTGTTAATTTGCTATGAAATTTTAATTTTGATCAATAAAATATGAGAGAAACCACAAATTACTCGAAAAGTCAAATTAAAAATATTAAAATTTAATATTTATTAACAAAAGGCCAGTATGTTTAGTCAACAATGTTATTTTATTAAAATATTGTTTTTTAAAAATTACATCTTGCTTTATTACTGTGTTTTCTATCAAATAAATATATACTTAGAACATAATAAATTTAACATAGATTTTCAGCATTTCTATTTGTGTCACTCTGATTCTCACAACATTATTATTTATGATGTCCTCTTTAAGTAGAACGATTCTTTTAGATTTAGACTATATTTCTGAAGTAAGTGTATTTAAAGCTTTTTCCACATATTTAGTACTGCTTTATCGTTAAACCCATTTTTTTTCTGTGTCAATCATAGCAATTTTTACAAATCATCTCTGACGAGTTAAAGAGGGAGTTTGTAAAATGTCGTGACCATATTTTTTTATTATTTATTGTTTAATCGACAATATATTTTTTTGCTTCTCGGTGGTGTTTTACTAACTGCAAAAGTTCTATTTTTGAACATTTAATAATTTTTATTCCTTCAACAAGTGGTTAACTGAAGAGTTACATAAGGAGTATTAGCTATGACAATAATGGATAGCTCGCTTAATTTTGGAAGAAATTGCTTTGTTGCTCATTTCTTAAAATATTTATCATACATGGAGTCGGCACTTTTTGTTTTTAAAGAAAAAAATAAAGCTGTTCTTTCTATAAATTAATTTATTTCTACATCCTGCATGTATACTTAAAATATCTAAAAGTGGGCTGACTTTTTAAGACCCTTCTATAAACCAAAGAATTGTTCAACCATTGTTCAATTTATGGACAGGCAAACCACCGGCACCGTAAAGATAGATCTTGATTTATGACAGTTTCGTCGGCTAGATGTTTATGTTTCATAAATTGAATAATGCCTATTCTTTGGTTTATAAAGTTTGTTTACTTTTCAAAAAACACCACCTGTTAAATTAAGTTCGTCAAAATTAAATTTACTAGAATTTGACATTGTTAAAATTTTTGGTTATTTTGTCACTCTCCTGTCATGCTCAAAAGATTTAGAAAAATTTGGTTTTTAAATAAAATAAGAATGTTAAAATATTACAAACAATTAGAAATTTGTTTGATCAAGAACTGTAGCTAACTGTAACATGCTGTACAGATTTAATAAAAAGATAAATTACAATTCTAAATGCTTGCCAAATTTACGTTAATTTTATAGAACGTCATTTTAAAAGTTCTGTCATGTTACCAGACGTATTTTAGGTGTAAATTGCAATGTTGGTGGTTTTTTGAAAAGTAAATAAACTGCAAAAGGATCTTAAAAAGTCAGTCCACTTCTAGATATTTGGAGTATAACTTCTTCATTTTCTCTCTCATTTTTAACAGATTTATGGGCTGATTTCAAGTTGAGATAATACCGGTAGTATCTTCCTTTCTAAGCAAAATTAAAACAATTCAGCTTTGTGATTGGTTGTTGCCATGGAAAAGTATTAAAATTTGCGAGACTATCGGTATTATCTCAACTTGAAATCAGTCCAATTGATTCTTTATTATAGGTGGGTGGCACCGAAAATTTCGGCAAACTATTACAGCATATTTAATAAAGCAATGAAAAATTTTCATAAAACACTTCATGTTTGTTGTTCTGTGCTTTGACAGTTTAAATTTGGTTTTGATAAATGCAACTATTTATAAATTAATTTTGAAGTAATTTAATTGAATCACTATAAAAACAAAAATTAAAATATTTTTTTTAAATAAGCTAGATGTTTAAGTAAAAAAAATCATATTTTTTATTAAAAATAACCAAAATTAGTTGAATTATGTTGGTATACATAAAAAAATCTATATACTGTAGCCACTTTTTAATATGACATTATTTAATTTAAGATAAAATAACAGTACGGTTGTATTTTGTAATATTTTTTTTTTATAAAAAATAGAAACTACAACACAACGAGGAAGAAACACAAGAAAACGAGGAGGCGCTAACGCATTGGTTTTTTTAAATAAATAATTTTCCTCCATAACCACTTTAATTTTATGACCTATGACCGACTTTTGTGACCCAAAACAAGTTATTATTTTGATTTAGAAGATTAAGAGATTAAGAAGCTTTTTCAGTGGTTCACTACTGCTAACTCAACAATTTTTTTTTTCGGTAAATTAATGAATCTCTGTGAAATAAACTTGTATAAAATAAGCTATACAATCTTAACTAATTAATACATCTATCCGAATGCGCGGTTAATGACTACAAATGTATCACTTCAATAACTGAGTGATACAATTTTAATTTTGTCTTATTTTATTAAATTGTTTTTAATAATAATTTTTCTACAGGTGTTCCAAAAGAGGCGTGAAATTGTTGATGTGGGGGAACACGAGAAAAATGTTTTAAAAAAATCTCATTTAGTTTAGAAGATACAAGATCCAAAATATAACATTTTGTTTATTTTAATATCTGAAGTAAATTTTTTGGTCTAAAAGACACAAGCAAAAGATCAAATTTTTTATCTCTTCTAGTCTTCAAAATATAAGATCTGACTCTGTTATCTATAAAAAATTTTGACTAAAAGATTTTCGCATTTTGTTGAACTAAGACTATTAATCAATTATGAATCTATTTACAGTAGCTGTTCTGAATTTTATTGCATTTTTTTTCTTAATTAACTGGTCTTAACAACAAATATATTTTTTTTAGGTTTTGCAGATTTGTTTCTTGCTCTTAATGTCAAATTTACATAACATTATTTTATGACTTGTTATGGAACGCTCTATAGATTTTACTTTCTTTACAAGTAGATAACTGTATAAGGAGCGATTTAAAAGTCATGGAATTGAGCTAAAACAAAATGAGGTTTATCCACCTAAATTGATCGTTACTGTCACCTTAACTATCAGAAATTATTGTGGATAATTCTACTATAAAATGAGCTAAGAATACTATATTTTGTGCTATATAGAAATGTAACGAGTAGCCATTTTAATTTTAATTTTAGCCTTTCAGTGACGAATCAAATTTGAAAAAAATTAAATTCAATTCTTTGACATTTTAAATGACAGACATGCGTCATAACTACTATATCTGTTCCTTTTTATCTAATGACCAACAAAGATTTACTGGGTTTTGGATGTCTTGACGTATTTACAGTTCCATAATGCGCCTTGGTGCACTAGTTGTTCTATCCGAAACCAGTTGATTGTTTTTTATTATTGTCGACGTTTTGTAGACTTATTTCGATTTCTTCAGGACTGATTACTATAACAATCACCATAAAAGAATTGGAAAGGTTTTTTTATTTTTGAAGTCCAACAAAAGAACCAAAAAATAATAAAAGATGAACAATAAAACACAAATCAAAATATAAAGCGTTTATTAATCTTTTATGTATAACGAAGATTTTGTTTTGGTTGTCAAGTTGCTGTATAAAAATTCAGCTTTTAGCCCTGCCTGTACATTGTTGGTGAAGACTTGCATTAAACCCCCATAACAATAGCTCTAAGACCTATTTGCATATTTCCAAAGCTGACAATACTCGTATGAAGGTGACACATACGCGCACATACGTCACGGCATGTGTGCTATAATAGTAGATGGGGTGGCACCCCAACCAGCTGCTGGGCACGTGGAAGCCCCCTCTTACCAACGTACACCTGGTCTCCAACAACAATCACTCCGTGATTATCCAACATTCTTAATGCCATTTGCTGTTATAATTTTTTACTGAAAAAAACCTAACAAAATTTATCGTGAAATAATGAAAAAGTACTTGCAAGGGTATATCGAGTATCTCAAAGGCTTAATCGTCGAACATCCGGGCTAATAACAGAGCCCCAAGAGGATTAAATGAAATTTATGATTATTAAAACCAAATATTACAAGGCTTTTATTATAAGTAATTGAATTCTAGTCGACTCCGAGTAATTGTTTTAAGTCACGTTATCTCCTCTTATTAAAGTTTAAATGCCGCAGCAAATGGTTAAAACCCCAGGTAAGTACACGTACTATGAATGAATGACGTCATTGTGACGTCAACTTCTTTATCTTGAGACCCTCCTTGGCATAAAAAGACAGGTGCTTCTAAATCTAGACCTGTTATTACTCCAGTGAGTCATTTCTTACGACTCAAGGGTTCTTTTTAAATTTTCAACCTTAAGCCACGTGCTGAACCAGTCACGTGCCTTTGATTGTTGCCATTCACGACATATTTGAATAAATTCCAGATTTTGGATAGGTGCCAGATTTTGGGAAATTTTGACAAGGAATCTATCACATATGGCGAGCAAAACAGCGTGTCGTTGCGCATCAAACCATAACCAATGGGTGCATTTTTCACCAAGTAAAAACCATAATAGACAGACGTATCAAAAATAATTTCACTTAAAAAAGGGGAAGAGAGACCTAATCGGGATGCGCTCGGCCGTTTCTAATGGATCATTTCAGAGATGGGTGCTTCGGGGGATTGTGATTAATTAGGGCTGATGGGTTGGTGGGAATACCATCATTAAGATGACGTGAATGGAACTTGTTGATTGTTTTATGAGAAAACGAACTAATTAATGGAGATTTTTAATAATTTTTAATTTTGGAACAATAAACGAAACAAGAATTTTTAAATGAATAAAATGAGGATAAAAAAATTAAAAGTAAAATCATTGTTTATTTCTGATGAAAAATTATAAGAAAATGAAACTAAAATAACAAAAATAGAGTAACGTTAAAAAAATAGAATAAATTTGTGTTAAGATATAATAATTCGAAAATAAAAGAAAATTGTTGTCAGAATAAGTGCTAAAGAGATTTTATTGCCCACATGTCATTATTTACTCAATCTTTTTATTTCTGTGCGAGTATTTGCAAGCGGCTCTATTTACTTTACCCTAATGGTTTATCACAAAATAGGGAGATGCTACAAATGTTCACGAATTATTGTCACTTTTGGCATTTTATATTTTTGATTATATATATATATATTTTTTCAATCGGGCTTTAAACGTTCCCCCGTGACATAATCTCTTTTTAAGGGGAGTATGGAGGTAATTTCTCTTAGGGAGTTTCAATGTAAACGCGCGAATCTGTAGCACTTTTATTTATAAAAATATTTTAATGAGATTTGGTACAATCATTCTTCTAATAATTAACTACAAAATGAGTGGACGCGATTTTTAAAAAAAATGTTTATAAATATCTAATATAAAATAATTATTAAAATTAAAAATCAACGAAATAAAAAATTTAAAAAAGTCAAAATGTAGTTCATGTTGTTACAATACTCATAGCGAAAACCGTTTTTAATTTTTATTTTATAAATAAACAAGCTACAAATTCGCGCATTTACATTGAAATCCCTATACTAGAGAAATTTGTACATACTCTTAATATGCCCTTATTACATAAATAACTTTTATAATTTGTTTTTAGAAAAAGTGAAGATATTTTTCAATATTTACTTATTCCTAAGTGGCAATCGCTTTGTTAGTTTATAAGTTAGTTATTTTTTTTTTAAATAATGATATCGAAAATGATACGCAAAACGTCAGATAAGCACTGACAACAAAAAACGGAAGAAAGAATTGCCGCCATTTTTTGCAGAATTTTAATAGAAGCCTTATTCTAGGTGTACTTGCATGAAAAGGTCTGATATAATATACAGTATGTTAAAAAAAATGGTCCAACTTGGCACTTTAAAACGACCAAAAATTCAACATTTAAATAGGAACGGTTAGAGATAGATACAGGATATGCTACATGAAAAGTGTTTAGAATAATCCATAAAATGCGAATATGTAATAATATTTTATAGGGTATTCTATTTAAAAAAAATAAGTCTTCGACGTTTAACTTTTATTGGGACACTCTGTATAACAGAAAATATTTTTAAAATGTGCTCCCTAAAGGTCTACATTTTTTTACCAAAACTCGTTTTGAATAAATAAATTGTCACTACGTAATGAACCGAGGAGGTTTTAGTGTCCCACCCTGTATATTTTTTTAATTTTAAAGGTAGTTTTGGTATTTACCCAATAAGGATCAAAATTTTCCTTTACATCATTTTGGCGTCTACAAATTATCTTGTAATGACTGGAACGCAATTTATTTCGGTCAGACAGGATGAAGGATTGCAACAAAAATATATGAACATGTAAGGACAATAGAAGAGTACAAAAATACACTTAATTTGCTTTTTCTTCGCATGTTCTTTCTTCCGGTCATTTTTTCGTAAATACACCCACGATTATTTTTTAAATCAGCTGCCAAATTGATGCCAAATCTTTTAAAAAACACACTATGTTTAGGCGACTAAATTATTTTTTTTATCAATTCTTCAAGTAGCAATTCTTTATTTATTTATTTGTTGTCTTCGGATCGATCAACATATTTTTTTTTGCTAAAAATAAGAGTTTATTTAATTCTTAGTATACATTTTTATTTTTTATGTTTTATTTTATTACTGACAAAAGTTTGCTAAGTTTTTTTAATATTTTCTAATTTTTTTATAATTTTTGTTTTACATTATTATTTAAGCACTGGTGAGTGGTGACGAGAGATTACTCCAAAAGCGCTCTTCCACGATTTTGTCAGAATTTGTTTGATTAAACTTGTAGATTTTATGTTTTTTATCATTTATATTAAAACACCCCACATTCAAAAAAAGATGTTTCTATTGAATTTAACGAAAAGTTTTATACAAATATTGCATTTTAAAGCGCTCAATTACTAAAACATTCTTCTGTGTGTTCTGTTTTAAATATATTTAAGCCGTAAAATATAAGTTACCACACACAAATATGAATAACTATTATAAAAGCCTAATAACAATTTATTTTTAATAAAAAAACATTTGCTTATATTTTTTACAATTTCTTTTTTTTTATACTGTGTATAGTGTGCCTAAAAAATAATTCTTATGATTTAATCCTTTTGTCAGACTTTTACTTTCGTTACCCACCCCTTTTCGTGCAAATCATTTCCTATGCATGAACTTCGCTATTGTCTCCAAAACGTATACATGCAACCCCTTATCAATAATCCCCAAGTCTCTTTGCCACACTGTCAATAGTTTATTATCGTCTTAATATTTGAAATGTTGGTGACCGTCCTGTTGTTATCAAAATAGCTGGTTTATATATAGGTGTTCCAGAAACCACCTGCGGTATCTGTCGACGGGTTAGAACCGAGAGTTACCTGGGGCAGCTGTGCATGACGTCACGCGACAGATGTGCAACCGACACGGCTGGCTTCCTACATGGGGTGCATGTCCATAGATTAAGACCACTAGCATGATAACCAAAGCCACGCGAATTTATTTATATGCCCCAATGCCCATGCATTTTGATTTACCATTAATAATAACATATTTTTGTTTTTTGAGGTTGGTAGCAAAAGAAACGTCTAATTTGTTGCATTGTTCTGCATTGCCGCCTTCATGTAAACCTATTCAGTGAAGGAATGATTAGATAATGCATCAAAACAATTGGGCAAGCAGCAGAACCGAACAAACAAAGCGGATCAGTTAAGGAACTGTTTGATGGACCGCTACAAGGGACCTCCATCTAAAAATATGAAGGGTGTCACTGTGGCCATATGGCCTCTTCAACTATCCTTAATTGGCCGGGAATGGCACTGATTCGCAATACGATTCTTTGTTCAGACCGCCCCTATCACTCGTTGCAGACAAAAATATTCATAGATATAGATAAAACAGAGGTTATTGAATCGACAAGTTCAAGATCATTGTCGTGCGGGTATTCGTCATTTAGGGCCAATACGCACCTGCGTAGCTCTTAAATAGCTTACTGTTAGGGTTAACAAGAAGGACATGTGTTAAAATTCGAAGATAATCATAATGCGGGCAATTTTACACATTGAGTGGCTGATAGGACGCAAGACAATCAAATTTTTACAGAACTGAGGGGCCCTGAATTAATAGGGGCCACTCAACCATGCGAAACAGCCCTATCATAATATTTTGATTTTTATTCTTATAGAGATGTAAAAGAAAAGATTTTTAATCAGTATCAACGCAAAGGAGTGTCGTAAAGCGGTATTTTACAGCACCATAGTGCGATAAAGCAACAATTTATTTTGTATTGTTTGATGTTTCTTCGGTTTTTTGTTTACTTCGCTTGGCAACTTTGATACTTCCCTAATGGCATATTTATTAATAAAGATTTATTAAATCTAATGTTATTATACAAAGCATCTCTGAAATGATTTACAAGTAATCTACAGTCTTAAAGGTCTCAAAAAAATTGTATTCTGCTTCACAAAAAATAAATAAATAAATAAATCAAATTCGGAAAATGACATTAACTAAATCGGTTTAGACATATGTATATCAAGAATTCATTGATAAACCTAAAAAACCTTATATAATCTTATAAACATGTTTTTCTTGTCTTATAGATACAACGCCGCTTTTAAAAAACAAATTTTGAATCAGTTTTCTGAGCTATCTAAAAAAGATTAATTTTTTTAACATTTTTTTAAGTTTCACAATTTCAGGAACACCATGTACTTACAAAATATATTTTTAATATTACATTTACGACATTTAATAAAAGTGTTTTATATAAAAAAAAAATTATATATTTAATCACATTCTTATTCTGAACATTTAGGTAATATTTTCTACACCGTCAAACGCATTTAGCTGGTTAGTGCGATCAAAGTGGAATAATTCATTGCCTACCGGGGTTCTATTGTGGAGTGTAGTTGTTTAAAAATAGTAAAATCAACATCGAACAAAATATAGTATTTGCATTTGGATAAGGGAAAGAGACTTAAACCATAAATTACTTGATGAATAGGGATTATTTAGAGTAATAAGTGCTTTATAATTTATGAGACTATTGAGGCGACCGGTACGTACCATCTGTTGGCAAGGGTCTTGGGCGAGTGGTTGTCGTTCTTTACCTGTTTCCTTGCTTAGAGACATCATGCCGATATCGGGTAGTTGATCATAATTAACAACTTAATGTTTAATAATTGCAGTTTAAATGTAAACAAATTGGTGGCTCTCATATACCTGTGATAGTACCTTCTAGAAAAGTATTGCTAAAAGTTTCTAATAACTTCTTTTTAGTTCTGTTAAAAAAATATTTCTAAAAAAGCTTAATACCAAGTATTATAAAAAAATTTTTTTTTTTGATAAATCACACATTGGTAAACCGAATAAAGCTGTTTAAATTTCTTTGACAACATGTGATAATTTGGTCACTACACTTAATTTAATGTATAATGAGAGATTGAGAGTCTTGGAAAAAGAGTTTTTTTCTTGTAAAATGACCTATTTTTAGAAATTTTTTATTCTTTGAACATTTCAATTATTGTAAAATAAATAATATTCTTTAATAAAGAATGCAAATTAATAGGTATTTATTAATCATTTTTCTAAGAAAAAAATATAATTTCAAAGAGAGGAGCATGAAATAAAAAAACAAAACACTTAAGCAACATAATAAATTTATTTAAAAAACATAACTAAATATTTTCATCATTGTCACTATCATCGATGCCATTTATTGTGGGAATTTTTTTTTGTTACAAAAGTATCTGCTACAGTTTTAATCTGGTGAAAACAATTTACGTTTTTTGTTCATATCTTTAGCGACATAATAACTAATATTGTATTAACTATACTCTATTAATATAACAAATACTCTATTGTTAAATTAATATTATGCCTATCCTAATTATGTTTGAAAGTATTTCTTCGAAAAGTTTATCTAAATTCTTATTAAATCTTCTACCTGTTTACCTCTGACAAATATCTCAAATTGTACAGAAAAACACCCCCAAAATTTCCAGCCACATTTTTTTAGTAAAATGGATTAGAAAGTTCTATTTGTTATAAGTTGGGGCATGTAGTTGAAAGACTACCACCCTACTATTGTATATTAAATCCAATAGAACTAGTGTGGAGTCAATTAAAGCACAAATTAAGAAAAGGCAACAAAAATCTTAATTTGGATTCTACTGTTATAAATTTAATACGAGCTGTCACTGAAGGTATGAACACAAGGCTGTTTGAAAATTGTTTTAATCATATTAAAACTGTGGAAGACACATTTGTAACAAATAAAAATTTTCCCACATTTATTATAAATGTAAATGACACGGACGATAGTGACAATGATGAAGATATTTAGTAATGTTTTTTAAATAAATTTATGTTGTGGCTTAAGTGCTTTGTTTTTTTAATTCATGCTCCCCTCTTTGAAATTATATTTTTTTCTTAGAAAAATGATTAATAAATACCTATTAGTTTGCATTCTTTATTAAAGAATATTATTTATTTTACAATAATTGAAATGTTCAAAGAATAAAAAATTTCTAAAAATAGCTCATTTTACAAGAAAAAAACTCTTTTTCCAAGACTCTCAATCTCTCATTATTATTTAGCAATACTTTTCTAAAAGGTACTATCACAGGTATATGAGAGCCACCAATTTGTTTACATTTAAACTGCAATTATTAAACATTAAGTTGTTAATTATGATCAACTACCCGATATCGGCATGATGTCTCTAAGCAAGGAAACAGGTAAAGAACGACAACCACTCGCCCAAGACCCTTGCCAACAGATGGTACGTACCGGTCGCCTCAATAGTGTCATAAATTATAAAGCACTTATTACTCTAAATAATCTCTATTCATCAAGTAATTTATGGTTTAAGTCTCTTTCCCTTATCCAAATGCAAATACTATACCAAATTTTCGAAACTTGCTAGCGCTGCTTTGTTACCTGACTATTTAATGCTCATTACTGGCATTGGGTCAATTGAGGAAAGATGGACCACGCGGAAAGATGATCCATTTTGAAAATATGCACTGTTTGGTAACGGTTGACGCTAAGGTACTAACGTCACTGATAGAATAATCAGCGACATTTGGCAAAAGAAAATTGATTTTTTTAATTTTTATATTAGTTTTAAAAATCTGTATTACAACGATTAGACAAATACATACAAATTTTATAAGCTTACCTAGTATAAATTGTCTTTGATATCAGGTTTTATGTTTAGTAGAATGTTCTGATCTTCGGTCAAACAACATTTTCAAAGAAACTAAATGCGAACGTTGAATGACTATCAAGATTTGTTTTTTTATTATTATTTTATTTGTTAACAGAATATTATAAAAATCTTTTATGTACCCCTAAGTATTAAGAGCATGAAAAAGGGAGATTATGGCACGAGGGAATGTTTAAAGCTCGACATGGGATAATTTCCCAAGGGCCATTAGTGACGATTATACCATTAATACATACAACGTTTTATGCACAATTGCATAAAACGTTGTACATTGTCATATGTACAACTGAAAGCAAAATCTAAATTTTCAAAAATTGTATTCAAAAATATTAAATGTCAAACAAAAGCAACAATTTCAGGCAATAAAATGATTTAATTAACACTTCTTTTCTAATTTGTTTAAACCGTCGTCAGCGCTGATGACAGTTATACAAAGTCATGCCATGGCTAAAAAGCGTGCGTCAAAAAAAAATATTTCTAGATGTCACTACCTGACGCATTGTGGGAACCTGTAACGTTACTTAATAAAAAAAAAACTCTGGTAAAATTTAAGTAAAAAGCTTAGAGTTTCTTAACATACAATTAGAAAAATGTAAAATAAAGAATTTTAATTTAACATAAACGCGGAATATTATTCTTATTCAATTTTGGAAAATGGTTCATCATTCAGATTTAACAATACGTCTGACATGATTTGACGGAAAACGTTTATTTATATCCAAGTTTTACACCCACAATTACATCTTCTATGTATTTTCTCCTGTTTTTAATACTTTTCTTAAATAGTCGGTTAACAACTCTTAAAAATGCATAATACTTATATTCAACGAATTCTATGTAGTAAATTAGAAATAAATAACTTAGAAAAACAGTAAAATAAAAAACAAAAAAAACACAAAGTACTTTCGACTCTATTAAAAAAAGAGAAACCTAATCAAAATTATCAAATTGTTTGATTTGTCGATGGATTATGATAGATCAGAATAACTCAGAAAAAGACTAATACAAATAAGCAAAAAAATACTAAAAGTATATACAGGTGACTTTGAAGTATGTTTGGAAAATATAACCAGCTATAGTACGTAATAAAAGAAGTCGAAATAACCCAACTTGCCTTATACAAATATCATTAGTTTTTGAGGTACACCTTACACATTATTTTTAAGATACACGATGTATGACAACATTGTTTTCGAGCATACAGATTTAGAGATTTACGATGTAAAAGTTTTTGCGCAAAAACAATGTTGTTATCCATCGTGTATCTCAAAAATAGGGTTTTTTAAAGAAAAAATGTCTACAGCGTGTATCTCAAAAACTATAAAGAGTTGCATAAAGCAAATTGAGTTTTTTAGCATCGTTTCAACAAGGGCTATCACCTGGTAACGTTAGTAGAAATTTTTTGAAAAACAACTGTTTATCTGATGTTTTTAACATTATAGAACTAGAACTATCACCAGAAAAAATTGTTGCATATATTGAAATAATATATTGCACACACTGTGTATTAAAAAAATTGCTGTAATACGTTGTATCTCGTTAAAAAAATAAAAAAAGTTCTACAAGGTGTATCCTAAAAACTATAAACATTTGTATAAGGCAAGTTGGGTTATTTCGACTTCTTTTATTATGTACTAGTTCAGGAGAAAAAACGTTTTTTTTTGGTTTTTTCCTTTGTTTTATAAACAGAAATTTGGTCAATTTTTATTTTCAGATTAAAATGTCAATTTTTAATTAAATTCGTTCAAATCAAATTTATTTTATTTTTAAAAATTTGGTGAAAACAACTCTCTAACGTTAACAGTTTTTTCGGGATTTATTTGTCCAACAACACACTTGTAGCATAAATAACTAATAATTCAATATTTTTAAATATATATTTCTATTAGGGTTATGTCGCCGAGACAGTCTTACATTACATACCCACCCATCGTTCCCAAATGTTCCATTTCACTCAATTATTTTCTGTTAAATTCCCATTCCGGTTTAGCGTTAGTCACTGATGCGTTTATCATATTTGTAATAATAGATTAGAGCGATTTCCCCCTTAGCATTAGACATTTATGCATCCTTATTCCGGATTTTTGAGGTAATGATCACGCAACACAAGTAAGGTTGGTTCAGGGCAGTGAAGGGTCCTGTTAAAATATCCACGTAAATTGCTGTACTGAGGGGTAAATGTCGTGGTGATTCACTCATTTTCCTGCAATGTATACACGCACAGAAGGTAGACAGGGGTGGCTACGAATAAATTAAGGTGGTTGCGTACACCCTTTTTAAAAACTCTTTCATGTAATTAAGTTAAATATAGACGTTTATTTTTATTATGTGCTATTTTTGAAGAAAAAAAATGATTTTTATCTTGTTACCGTCGCTTTTGTCGGACGAAATTCGGAAAATTGGATGTGAATTGGATTTTTCTATAAGAGGTGTGAAAAGTGAAGGAGCTTCTTAGCGGGTGCGCTTCTATTCATGTGGGAGTTGCTCATCGTGAAAGGAAATACTGATAACTTTTAACATACGAGAAATTTATTTTGGATTTATTCTAGAGATATATAGATTCTATAAAAAATACATACAATATATTTAAAACAAAAAAATATTTAATATTATACTGTACTGTGTCAAGTAATTTACGAGTATGTTCAAATACCTACATATTTGTAGAAAATGGACACGTATTTTAACATTATAACATACCTTTTATAGACTCATACCTATTACAGATTTCATCGTTTTATTGCATTGATTACCTTAATAGCTTGTTGCAATTGCATTGTTGAATTATGGATCAGGTAATAATGAAATACAAGCACCTAGTTTATTTGTAGAACAATGCAGAATTGATTTTTTATCTATAAAGTAAAAAACACCAACAGCTAAAATATTTTGTATATTGCAACGTAAATGCGTATTCGGGTTCTTTAGATTCAAAAAACAACAACAAATAAACAACTCGATTTTCAGATTGCAAGTGCCGTCGCTTTACTCGCTTGTCGGGCTCGCACTAACTGACTGACTAACTAGTCAATATCTCTCTCCTTATATACACAAACGTCTTTCTAGAATGTATCTTTAAGTTTAGTAACCTTTTTTAGTTTTTTCACTTAATTAGAAGCGGTGAGCAATTCTTTATGAGCGAGTCTATTAATGATTTCGAGGAATATCTTCCTAGTATTTTCTTAGGCAATTTTTTCGAACTCTCTTTCTCTTATTTATTTTGAATTGATCGTAACAATATTATTTAAACTCATTATATGTAAGGTAGTTAACATTTTTTTCAATCTTAAATTAGTTTGAAAAATTTTAGAATAAAACAATCAATAGCTAATGAAAATTGCGATTCTAAATAATTAATGATCTTTAGATGTATGAAATTTAATATCATGTTTCAGATATATCGAACACGAACGCTGAAATTAACTTAAACATTCACGTTACAATCTGATTTAAATTACAGTTTGAATAGAAATAATTATCAGCTGCAGAGGGTTGCTGTAATTGGAAAATTAAATTATCAAACCATTTATATTCTTGTAATTCTATTATAAACTTATTAAATGATTATGATTTTTTTTTATTAAAAATTAAAAGTATTATTTATCATTTTTTTCTCTTCAAACACTTTTATTTTTATCTTCAAATTTAAATATTTTTTGTTTTATGCCGCTAAAAGTGATCTTATGAACTAAAGTAAATTTTTAACCCCGCAGGTGTGCAGATTTTAATCACGTGATAGATTAAAATAAACACTTGAATCCTGTTATATAGGTGTTCCTGAAATAGTTTACAAGCAATGCACATTTATGAATTATGACAGACACTGTAACATATACCAAAAAAAAATATTTTTTTAACGAAATACATAATTTTTATAAAAACAATTTTTAAAATGCAATATTTTAATAAAAAACTTAATAAAACAGTTAAATTAACCTAAACTAATAATAAAATATAACATATTTACAAAAATCGAAAATTGCCATCTACAAAATCTGTTTAGACAGCCATCAGTTTAATCCATCAAGGACTCATTGGTAAATCTAAAATCCTTATGTAATCTTTTAAACTTCTCTAATAGTCTTTTGGATTGCACAATATAGCGTTTCTAGACAATGTCAAGGATACTATTTTTCGCATTCTCATTCACTGAACAGTTATTGAGCAGTTTAAGAATGCATTATGTTAATTCATTTTTTTTAATAATCGACAAGAAAAGACTTGTTTTACTGGCTACCCCAAAATAGTAGATTTTATCATGTTTAAACAACACTGCATGCGGGTTGTCTTTTAAATACATACAAGTAATGTTGCAAAAACAAAACCTGATCAACCGTCTACTCTTACTAAAGATGTTGTGTAAGACATTTGCGTCCGAATGGAGCGAAACCAAGAAACTCTTATTGCTAACAGGTTTGACTTCCTATTAACTCCCCATATACTAATTACTGTATTTAATAACCGAAACCGTCGAGTTGAGTTATGGATTGATAATAACGGGGCGGAGTTTGTACCTTACCTTTAAATTTAGTTTATGTTTTTTTATTTGCATTGTATTATTTAATAAAATTATTATTGTTCTTGAAAATGGATAAATTATAAAATTTTATTTGGTATTTTCTTCGCAGGTAAAAGACATAACCTATAAAGATAATTTTAACAAACCGAAAACTTGTAAAAAAAAATTCTGATAACTTTATTGCTAACTCATTCAGTATTTGTTGATTACGATGTATATAAATAGTTCTAAGTCATATTATTTATTTTGTTATCCATCAAATAATTCAAAAACCGTTAATAAATCGACAAAAGCCGTTCATATAAAATTTGTCTTTTGGCATAGGAAACCTTTAATTTTTTTTTAACTAGATCTTTTGCCGATTGAAGACAACAGTTGTCTTCGATCGGTAATAGCTATTTACATTCGTTGTCCGAAAGCTTTAAATTCGGTTTTTTGTGTAAATAATTAATAATTTAAAAAAAATAAGTAACTTAAGCATAGTGTGCTTTGACCGCTTGACGTAAGACCTGTGACGTTTCAGCGATTTTTTCAATTTACGATTTTTCTATTAAAGATAGCTTCGTTTGTAGAAATATTTGGGTACAGTTGGTTTCAAAAAAACGGGAACTGCCAGAAGAAATTTTGTCAGATTTTATTAAATTTTTATATTTTGAAACAGTTTTTTAAAATTTAGCTTAAGTAACTGCACTTATGTGTCAGAAATGTAGACACACATTGACATTAATTGATAAATTAAATTTCCAATTCACAGTAGGTCAAATTTTATTTCCCTATTTTTTTGAAGCCAACTGTACATACACTTTCATACATAAACTTTATTCCTGCAAGGGTAGTTTTATTCCCAAACAACTCCTGTGGTAGTTCTAACCGTAAAATGTGAGACCCAGTGTTTTTTTCATTTTTACCGCACCGTTTCCAAGTCCAGCTTACTATTGCCGAATGAACAATAGTGATAGCCTATTTACAATACGGGAAAATAAAAAATGTTTTTACTGTACTTTATAGTAAATATACTATTTTTCTGAAATCTTCATAAAGTTAACCAAAATAGTCTGCAAAATAGTATCTACTTTTGCGGACTTATGTCAAAATAAAAAGTCGTTTGTAAAGTAAAGTTTGTTTTTTTATAATAAATTTTTAAAGTGTCGTCAGGTTGGTACTTCTATTCATAGATGACAAATGGTAATTTTACTTTATTATTAGGTAAATATCAGGTGTACTACATTTGCGTCGATTTGAACTATTTGTAAATAGTTCAAAAAGTGAAAATAATATTTGGATTTATAACTAAAGTAACTTCACGACAGAAGAGGACAAGACGATTATGTCTTGAAGGTATAAATATTGACAAAACGTTGACGTGGGGAAATTGTTATACAGCTGGTCCGAAAATAAGAGTTTTAGGGTGATACTGTGTGGTTTTTCAAGAAATTATGACACTAACAATTAATTTGGTATATAAGAAAACAAAATTTATACAGATAAGCCCGTAAAGTAGATAGAAAGGATCTATAATGTACATATAATTTAAAAAATTGACAATTACAGTAAAGAATTAAAGTTCTTAGAAGAAATAAGAGAAGAACACTTGCATCACCATTCTTAGGAAAATGTTATCCTAAAATTTTTCGAAATTATTATCTGAAGGGAAAATTATCAAATTGTTAAAGTCAAAATATTTTGTATACAGGTGTTTCAAAAAGACGTTTTATAGAGCAACCAAAAATTTTTGAGGCCAAAATAGCGTGATTTAACATTACTTATCCTTATACCTTCTTTTTTTTACTTACATCTATCCTAAATTTGATCCTTGAAGAGTTAAAAGACGTCAACATCAAAAATTATTTATGGTAATAACTTTTTAACCAATTTACGTTTGAATCACATTTTTTTTTCTAATTTTTTGTATTATAATTTGGGATTTTACAACAGTGTTGCCAACTTGGGGGATTTCCCCCTAAATATAAGGTATTTTTTGAAGAAGAGAGGAACATTTAGGAGGAAAAGTCCTGTAGGGGATTTTTTAGGATATTTTCAACTACTACTACAAATTACCAAATAAATGTTAAACTGTTAATTTTTTGTTGCAAACTTAATCAGTATTTTTTGACTACGGTATAATTCACATTTATCACTTATTTGAAAAGTGATTTATTATCTATTTATTAGAAACAAACTAAAAATTTTATGTTGTAAAAAACTATTTTTTTTTTCGTTTTGCTTTGTGGTTGTAGTCCTTTTTAAAATAAAGTATGTTTTGGGAGAATTTAGCTTGGATTTAGCGGATTTTGACCCATTATATGGGGGAAATCATTGTCAATGGGTTGGCAACACTTTAGTTTTCAGATATCTAGGTATACAAGTAATGTGGCCGTATTGATTTAAATTTTATTTTTTATATTAAATAATATCTATTTTTAAGAGTTTTACAGACCGTTTAAAGATCAAGGTTGTAGTTTAAACTTGAGCGATAATTAGGAAACGAGAATTTAATAGACTGAGATTTTTAAACTATAAAACTCGTGTTGTCTTCAATTTTTTTTAAACTTTTAAGAAACAAACCGAAAGTTAATTTTGTTTTTTTTTTTAAATACGTTGTCATTGACACTGAATTACTTTCCTTTAGTAAAATCCTGTTCGAACCCTAACAAATATCACAAATAACGTGTGCTTATTTTTTATTAAAAATCAAAAAAAATGATAAAGACCCAGCACCGCCCAATGGTTTACAAAGCTTTAATTCCTTTCTCTCGGCTCGTGCCATCGAAAGCGAAATTAAAGAGCAATTGATTCGATTGCGTTATGCAAATTACTGTAGTAGAATCGTCGATGTAGTGGTAGATAAAAGTCGGCGTCACGACGCAGGTATGAATGACGCCACACGCGATGCGACGCTCCCGCATTCCCTCAACCTGAGCCGTCTCCACCGAAAATTTCCTATCAAACAACAAAATCTTAATGACTCGACATTGCCAACAACAAAGTGTTTAGCGCCTCGTGAAGCCTTCAAGCTCCACACATTTATCGTAATGATAATAAAATTCGAGAAATATCGCACCCCTTGCGTTTTTACCTGGCGCCTGCTGGCTCGGCGTCACCGATACCTGGCGTCGTTAAGGTGAGTCATTGCGATGCCTCCCGTCGCGACGCCTTGTGCGTATTTAATATTTCCGAAATGGTCAGTTTATCGCGGAATTGTGACTGTTTTATGACTTCATTATGCGGGGAATTTTGGCGGAAATTTCAAGAATAAAAAATTGAGACGAAATAGGATAAGCTTCGCTCTTAGCATTCAACAAGTCCTGAATCCTGTGTTGAAAGTATTTTGCCCTGTTCGTTTTGCTACAGCTTATTAGATTCTCTCTCCAGACTATATCTTTTGAACACATGGGAAATTACATTAGGGGAACTTGAGATTCGCTTATGCTTTATTCCTCGGATTATTTTATAAGATTTTTACGCACCTATCATAAAAGTATTTCATTTGAACTTATCAAAGAAATGAAATTATTTCTTTCAATAGTTTTAATCGAACAAAAAAGTTAAACCTAAGATGAACACGAAGACGCCATAATCCCTCTAAATATCTTGATCTCTTAACAAAGCCGCTAAAGAAATACAGAATCCCTTCGGTTTTTGTACAGTCTGGGTTAGAAATAATGTTGCAGAAATACCTAATTTTATTAGTCAGGATATGACGCATTATATATATGATTCATTCATGTTTTATTTGAAGAGGTGAGAAATTGTCCAAGAAACAGAGAAAATGTTTGTGCTATTTTAATATCTCTTTTCTAATTTCTACTACAATTTATTTACTTTTTAATCAGTCAATATCTAATTATATATATTGTATGTTTGTAAATTATTTAATTTTTATGTTTAAAAAAATTCTAGAAATTTCGTTCATAAAAATTACAAATTCTCGTTTGACCTTAGCATGTTTTATATTGTATTTTCTGACGTTAATGATAATTATCGAAAAGCGTAAAAGCTAAGTTACACTTTATCATATTAAGGGTGCAAGAAATCAAGAACAATAATTACAATTTACGTAATTTTTCTATTTTGGTTTACTTGTTAATTACTTTAAACACATTTTTTCGCGTTTATTACACAGTAATAATATCTATTATTCCTTTAAAAAAAGCCACCGTGGTGCAAATAACGACCTCCTAAATTTAACGCTCTGTACTAAAAACATTACGTTGTCATAGAAATAGAAACAATAACGCGGTGACATTTATTTGGTTATTTAAAAATATTTATTTATGATATTAGTGTTAAAAGTAAAATTTTATTTTGAGAGTGGAGATGATTAAAAAACGAGCGTAGCGAGTTTTTTAACTCCACGAACAAAATAAAATCACTCTAACACGTATATCATACACTATTTTTTCTACAAAATAATCGGAAGAACTTTAATCTCAATAAAAATAAGAAATCAAAAAATAATACCACACAGATCGCAATGTTTATGAACCAAAATTTTCGTAGCAACCAGTGGTATTGTTACGGCCGGTATTTCAGTCTACAGTTAAACCAAAAATTTTCTGGTTACTGATATTTTTCTCGGTTAAGCGTATTTCAGTACTTGGTCAACAACAAACTACGATTAGATTAACCTGTATTTTAACCAGCTCCTTGGTGTGAGTTAAACCAAATTTCTTGGGTTACGCAAGCGTATTGGTTACAATGTAGCATTCCTTCAAATTGCAACCTCTAACCTCAATTTATTTGTAAATCGAAAAAGAGATTTATAAAATTAAATAAAACATGTATTAAAATTAATGAAAGAAGAATTTGAAATTAAGTTAAATAGTACAAAATAACTTAAAAATTATTTTATTTGTCTTTTTACTATAAATTATTAAAATAAGTCATTAGTTTATTTCGATTATTGTTTCTATTTAGAATATGATGATCTACTGCTACATTATTAACATAATTCAATTGTATGTTTTCTTCTACTGTTAGTACAGGAGGCTCCAGTTCATTGTTTTCTATACATTTAGCGTGTGTAAAACGAATTGAAACCAATTAATAACTATTTAAAAAATTATATTTGGTAAAAATCCTAAAACAGGTTAATTTTTATTTTAAAAAATGTATAATTTAAAACGTTTTTTTAAACATTCTTCTTTTTTCTTCTACATCCAACTTTAAATTTTTTTTAAATAGCACCATACCTTTTTTATACCTCAGATGAAAGCTTATTTATTAAGCAATTTGCTGGTGTAATTAGTTTTCAAAATGTCACTTGTTTTTTTACCCATTTTAAACAATCATATTTTATTATAAAGAAACGAATGTAATAAACAGTCAGTAAATGTAAGTAATTTCTTTGCAACTACAAAAAAAGTGAAAAAAAAAACATAAAGTAAACACTTTTAATTTACTGAAATGCTAAAAAACAAAATAAGATAATATTGTAATAAATTATATATTTAAATTGGGCGTCGTTAACTGCTTGTCAATGGGAAAGACGTTGTTTAGAATTTTGTTTACACTTATTAAATGTGGCCGTTAGTAATCTATCAAGTTCTTTTTGAATTCTTTGTTGCAAAACATTTAAATTATTTGATCTGTCTAAATAAAGCTTGCCGTTTAAATGGCCCCACAAAAAAAGTCCAGTGGAGTGAGGCGAAGCGATCAAAGTGGCCATTTTATCCTGTCTTTTCGACCAATGCATCTTATTGCAAACAATTCACTGAGACACGCCCACTATTACGAAAAAAAAACATTTTTTTAACTTTTTAAAAATGTAGTTTTATTTTTTTATAAAAACTATTTATTTGATTTCAAAATTAGTTACACCAACAAATTACTTATTAAATTAGTTTTCATTAGAGGTATCAAAAAAGGTATAGTGCCATTTAAAAAAATTTTGAAGTTGGCTGTGGAGAAAAGAAGAAGAATGTTTAAAAAAAACTGAACATCTCAAATTGTGCATTTAAAAAAAACGACGTGTATTAGGATTTCTACCAAATATATTTTTTTAAAAAGTTATTAATTGGTTTCAGTTCATTTTACACACGCTGTATATTGTGTAACACTGCTGTTGCTACCATTACTCATTGAACTTGGTCAATATTTGGATATTGACCAAGGATGAGATTAGAAATCTTTTTTCCAAACTCCATTAAAACATTCTACGGCATTTCTTGTTCTTATCTGAGCTTTATTGAACAAATTTTCACCTATAATACTGATTTGAGACGGGAGTCAAGTCAAGTCAAGTCAAATAACATTTATTTGTCAACTTGTAGTACAGTTTTTCTTAATCTAGTTACAATTATTAATTTGTTTACACTGCTGAGGCTTAGTGCCTTTTCAGTGTGGAGCTTAAATATTTTATTGACATTTATAAGCTTAGGCTAACTAACAAGAGAACTTAAGATATTGATTAGAGGGTGGGAGTTACTTTATTTTATTTTATTTGGGAACTTAAAACTAACTAGGAGTCATTAAATAATTTTTCACCAATAAAATATTTCCCATTTCAAAAAGCACCTAAACAAACCTAACTGCGCATGTTCCATGAAATGCATGTTTACAACCACATAAAAATGTGGGTTAGTTAACCAGGATTACAATAAGCTGGTGGCAAGTACTGAAATACGCATGCCAAGGTAAAAGCTGGGTTAAAAAATAATCCAAGTTAACTAACCTAAAATTTAACCCTGAACTGAAATACCGGCCGTTAGTTACAAAAAAAATAAACGCAAAAATATTGACAGCATTTTCTTTACTTTATACGATGCAATTTGCGGACGATCAAGTAGTAATAGCTCAAACAAAAGAAGACCTAGGGGCCGATTTCAAGTTGAGATACTACCGGTAGTATCGCAAATTTTAATACGTTCCCATAGCAACAGCCAATAACAACAACGAATTTTATTAATTTTCCATGGAAACGAAGATACCATTAAAAATTATGTGAAGAATATAACAACTCGAGAATAGAAATAAATACAGAAAAAAGCTAAGTATATGAACATAGGAAGCAACGATGGTAATTTACTATTAGATAATGAAACTACATTTAAAAAATGTACTTACAGCATACAAGTACTTATAGAAATAACGTCCGAAGAAAACGAAAGAGATGAAAAAGAAATACAATAAAGAGTAGGCCGGAGTAGAAGAATCATAGGAGCACTTAATGGAATTTTTTGGTCAAAAAATATAGACAGACATAGAAAGCTAAATATCTACAACACCGTGGTAAAAAGTAGATATATTAACATATGGCGCCGAAATATGGACTATGACAGAAAATGACAAACGAAAAATACTTGCAACAGACATCTGCCAGACATTCAAAGTTAGAACATAAAAAAACCGAAGAGATAAGATGTATAATAAATACAAAGACAACAGTAATTGACGATATTGAACAAAAACAATTGAAATGGTATGGACACGTACATACGTCGCATGGGGGAGGATAGGTGACCAAAACAAATATTAGAATGGATACCAGAAGAAAGAAATCGAAGAGGACGTCCGAGGAAAACCTGAATACAGGATATCACCGAGGCAATGAGTGAAAGAAATCTAGCGGAAGCAAAAAAAAAATGGCGTTTGGGAATCGGAAGGCGATACAAGACGGTATAAACTGAATATACGATGTGTTTCAGAAATGAATACAAAATTTTTAACTAGTAATAGATCTCACCAAAACTTTGCTATTTAACATTTTTAACAAATGCTTAAAATTTTGAATTTTGTTCCTCCCATAAAAATTACGATAGGCCTATGATCACTTAGTTATTATTATAACATACCTAGTTACCATTATAATTATACATAGGTCAGTGGCGGGTATGGTACTTTGTACTAAATTTTTAAATAATTTAAATAAACGAATAGATTTATAGCTACTTGTAAAATCAAAAAATTATACTAAATAAATAGGTTTTAATTTAAAAAAAAAAATTTTTGCAAACACATAAGTATACTGTTACGGTGAATCATCGAGAGAAGTTTCATCGAAAATTCATCGGTTGATTCATAAGAGTGGATGAAATGTCATGCTTTCAAAAGGTTCTAGAAAGTGAACTAATCATTATATAAGGAAGAAGACTAATCTGGCAGTCAGTCAGTCAGGAGAGCGAGACAGTGTGAACAACGACAGTGACCGGTAGCGCAAAGAAGTCTGTAGTAATTTACCATTTACTGTGGTAAATAAGTTAATTAAGTTTGTCGTGTAATGATTAGTCATGGAAAATAAATTTTGAGTTTTGAAATTCAAGACCGTTGAGATTAAAAATGTCAAAAATCGAACGTTAATATTAAAAAACTATAGCAAAAAAATTTGAGAAATAAAAAAGCCAAAATTTAAAGTTTCAATAATCGTAATCAAAAATATCAGAATGACAAAAGTAATAATTGAGAGCGATAATAGTATATTATTACCGGTTGTCATTGACAAGCAGCAGAAAATAAGTTTCACTGGAATAAAATATTTATTTGTTTAATTTGGCAATAAAGTGTGATTTAATGCCGCATCTGGTAGCTCAACTCCAAAACGTTTATAACGATTAATAAAAAAATAAATTGAGTGATAAATTATAATTTTTAAATAAAAGTTGTCCTGAAAAAGATAATTGCAAATGTACAGTTATTAAAACACTCTGCTTCGCGTCGAGTTTCAAATCAATTTCGCGCTGTAAAATTTAAGTTACCACACACGAATGCAAAAAACTATTAAAGATATTTGTAGTTAAATGTTTATTTAATGTAATATTGACAAAAATAAATTATGACTTACGAGTATAGAGTATACGTTTGCCATATGAAGAGATAAATTTATGGTAAATCTAGTAATAGATTTATTATCAGCAAAGCAAAACTCAACATTAATAAAAACGGCAAATATTTAATCAACATGTATGTAATGTAGGAATCATGACACATTAAATTAGAAATTACATGCCTAATGTTAGATACAGTTGTCATTAAATTAAATAATAAATCTAACAAATGTATTTGCCATATGTGTGATAAAACTAAAAAAAAATCACTGTAGTAATCCGATAAATTGTATAAAATTATTTAGGGTATTTATAGTGTATGTAGATAAAATTAATTCTGGTACTCGACTCTATTAAATCCCCATCGTTTTATTGCAAACAAAATAACCGTCTGTTTGTCATCTTTTCGTTCCATTATGTTCCTTGGAACAAAATACGCGTTTACTCCGGTGAAAACTGTCAGTCCGGGTCCAAATCCTGAGGTAAATGCAGCCAGCGATATGCATATTTGATACGATTTTAATGTGTCTAGAGTCGTAAGCCTCTTATGTGGCATATTGGTGCTGTTGCTGCTGCACTCGTCCTATGAATAAATTATATCAAATATCTATCAAGAGCTCGCTCCGAAAGCCGATCAGATTGGTCCTTTGATGTGTGCGCGATCACACAAAATAAATCTTGGAAAATTCCTCCTGCTTGCAAGAAAAATCCGGCGTGACGAGTGATCGATTTTTCGTCGGTCGAAATTTATTGTTATTATCGCACTATCATGAGAATCCCGACTCGGAGTTGGGGAGTATCGCTATTATAATTTGTACAAAGGGCCTTTTGGTACAATTCGATAACCTAAGCTCGCACGCGTGCCTTTCGACGGGACGCCCTATACATCAAACACGTGCCTCCGACTCCCGGGAGTGTTGTAATCTTCGTGGACGGCGGCGACCGACGCTGTTCCCACACATTTGCTTAACAGCGCCCTTGTTTGCGTTTACAGACATTTTTCAATGATGTTAGGACTCAAACGAGTTGGTTTAACGTTTAACGCAACATTTGGAAAAGTGGACTTTTAGTTTTGCTACAAATTTTTTGTACAAATATTATGTTTTTTTAATTTTTTTTAATTGAAATTTTTGCTAGAACTACCTAATAACAACGATATTAAACAAAAGCGCATGGATAAGTGAATAATAGTTATTTATGTATTAAAGGCGTAATCAAGGGGATTATGACACGAGGGAACGTTTAAAGCCCGACGTAGGACTTTTAATTTCCTGAGGGCCATTAGTGACGATTACGCCCGTGGTACATACAACGTTTTATTTTATTTTGGATTATTTTAATGGATTGTTTTAATTTTTCAAACCAAAAGAATATTCAAAATTCCGGTATTTTTTTGGCCTATTAACCAACTGAATTTTGTCAAAATTGAACGTACGATAGTCCAGAAAATATTGCCAACCAATAATTTCATTGTCAAATTTGAATTTGAAGTTTGATCAGAATAATCAATTTTAAGTGACTTTTCAATGCTACCAACTCAATAACAATACCAAACAATAGGTACTTGTTGATCAGGTTGAATTAGTACATTGGGTTTGGCATCCTATAGGCTGTCCCAACGGTCCGAAAAAGCTCTATAACTTGTTTATTTTAGAAGATATTGATTTTTTCTTTAGATTACAGCTGCGTTTTTGATGCACATTTTAAAAATATTGCGGTTTATATACAGAGTGTCCCAATATTAAAAAAAAACACTAAAGTTATGTTTCTTTAAATGGAATCTACTCATTTTTGGATTTTATGCTAAATTAGAAATAACTTTTATAGAAGTTGTCTTTATTTATCTGTTATCAATTTTGATTTATGACGCTTTTTTTGTGTTTACTCATCTACCTGCTCAGTGGCATGTGCTTACTGCGGTTTTTTAAACATGACAAATTAAAAATGTCAAAAACTCATTGTTTTCAAATGACACCTTCTATTTATTATTCTACCAATTAAAAGAACTTTTGACAAGCTTTCCATCAATATAAGGTTTATGTAGTCGAGAATAAAATTCTAAGTTACTATCCTAAATTAACTAAATTTCGATAAACTTTTCTGTTTTGGACAATAAAAATCGAGTGGGCTTCGGCCATTATTATAATCTTTACAATAAAATCTGTCAATTTTATTGTAAAGATTATAAGTCCCAAAATGAAATTAGCACGAAAAATAGACGAAAACCTGAGTTCTTTTAATGTTTCAAGAAAATCCAGAATTGAGTTGCAGAGCAAGAGTTCCAGAATTGAGGCACAAACTGGCATATCGCGAACCAGTATTAATCAAATTACCTTAAAACACAAGTTTCATCCCTACCACCTTGAGCTACATCAGGAATTTTTTGGAGATGATTTTCAAAATTGAGTAAACTTATGTAAAACCGTAGATAATGTGAATAATAACGACTGGAACTTTATGCACACAATTTTATTTAGTGATGAAGCAACATGTAAGACTAACGGGTCTGTTAATCGACATAACATGCATTACTATGCGACTGAAAACACTCATTGAATGCAGACAATTGATCATCAAAATAGATGGTCATTGAGTGTCCGGGGTCTTTTTTAATGATGTTTTAAATGGGGTAAGATATCGAAAATTCCTTCAAAATGATCTGCTACTTCTGATGAAAAATCTGGATTTGCATACGTGAAGGATCATGTGGCTACAACAGGATGGAGCCCCTGTACATTATCATTGCGTAGTTCGACAATTTTTAAACGAAACTTTTCCAAATCGTCGGTTAGGCAGAGGAGGAGCAATCAGTTGGCCTGCTCGTTCTCCCGACCTTACTCCGATTGATTTCTTCCTTTGGGGATTTATGAAAGAAAAAGTGTATAAACTGAGACCAACAACTGCGGAGGATACGAAACAAAGAATACGCGATATATTCCATTTAATAAATCCAGATATGCTAAGTCGTGTTAGACTATCTTTTTGACAAAGACTTCATCTGTTATTAAGAAAATTGTAAAATAACTTTAATGTTTTTTTTATTTGTTAATGTTTTTACATATTTCTACTAAATTGGGTTAATACTGCTTTGCGATATGTTAGATTTTGCCTAATTTTCTCTGTAACTCAATTGTTTACAGTATTGTACATTTTTTTGCAACAAAGAATTTCCAATTCCATACTTTTATTTATTTTCTGTGCTTTCTGCATAAGGCCCACTCGATTTTTGTTGTTCAAAACAGAAATGTTTTCGAAATTTAGTTAATGTAGGATAGCAACTTAGAATTTTACACTAGACTATGCAAACCTTATATTGAACCTTATAAAAAAAATCATTATCTCTTAAAATAAACAAGTTATAGAGCTTTTTCGGGCCGTTGGAACAGCCTGTATTGTGCCAACGAAAATGAACTGAATCAGAGAGAACTCTGATCGGTCATTTTTGTATGGTTTTGTTTGAACAAACAAGGAGCACACAATTAACTTTCAGCTTATCCTCGTTCTCATCAACATTTAGAACATTTTGAAACAAAAGTTACAGATGTTTACTAAATGGCACTTGAACCTTGGAACTTTCACTTTTTTAATATGTTTTTATAAAAATGATATAAAACTACAAGTTTCACATTTAAAAATAAAATAAATAAATGTAATTTATCTGAACACAATCAGCACGCAATAATAAAATTGAATTTAAAATTTAAATAAAGCTCCTTTTTTGAGATAAAATTGTCGTTATTTTTGTATCCGAGTGTACCGTCGTCAACTCCCAATATACCGTCAAGGATCGAAACCGCACCGCATCCAAACAAAGTCCTTTCAGGACGCGGCAGGATCAGAGAGAGAGTGACCTGCGGACGGTCCGTATTAAGGATGTCGTTTCCATTGTCATCTTTCATAAATTTAATCAAAACCGCGGAGCGGAAATTGCATTTGGTTTATATGTCCTTCTTTAAAATGAAAGCTTTGAGCTTTTGATTATTGCTTTCATCAGTTTGTAATCCACTTCCAATCCGGACATTAGATTATATAGTATTTTTATTAATACTTTATGTTCCAAATTAGCCAAATTGGTAACCAAAAATTCTAATTATTGAATGCATTTTTGCTTGATAATAACGGAAGAATCGAATAATGAAATTCCAAAAGTTTATCGGCGCGTGCACAGAGAGGTGTCGTAATGACTCAAAGCTTTGCTAATTGATAAAGCAATGCGTCCTGCAATATTGGCATATATTTCATACTTGCGCATCAGGCGTTAATGTCACAATTACATATCATGAATTTAATAAAGAATTTTTCGATAAATTAATTGACTTTATGATGTATATGCTGTAGGCTAATTACAAATTCACTCGTTTTATAAAATGGTAAACGACAAGGTGAACTATAATAAATATTTCACTAGAAGGTTTTTACAGTACGGCTAAAAGTTTTAGTTAACAAATAAAATCTCATAATTTCATTTAAATGAATTTTTTACGTTGAACATTACGTTGAAATGTTTATCTCTAGATTCATTGTCAGCGTTATGTAACATAATGCCCAATTTTCGCAAATTTTGTTACATCCCTAGTTACGTAAAATGTTACTTTACATCACTAGTTGTAAAAGGTATTTTTTTTAAATTATCGAACTGTTTATAAATTGTTGATTGTATGAACTATCTTGTTTAGTTTTTACTATTGAGGTAAAATTTGTCACAAGTAAAAATGCTAAAAAAATCCATTAATTAGGTCTTTTTGTCCTTCCACCTCCCATTATCTGATGCATCCGAGTGACTATATAAAGAAGCGTCTGGAAAAATGGACGTCGCCACTTCAAAGCAAACTCCTGCTAACGACGCGGTCAGTGTAACTGTAGATAAAATAAAAATAAGGGGGTGTCTAAAGTGACGTCATTAACTGGGTGAAATCGGAACGTTGTGTATAAAGTCGTCAAATAAAAAACCATTGCCGACGACGACAACCGGAGATTGTCTCTTGTTTGCACAGTGGCCACACAACGCCAGATTTAATAAAGCACATGTCCGTTACTGTTTGGATTTCACATCTGCTCTAGTCATTGTTGATTTTTTTTTCAATTAATTAAAATGTCGGACGATTGCTCCTACAATTTTCGAAACGACGAGTGTTTGATTTGGCGCGATAAGCACTTCAGGACAAATTGATGCGTTCAAGGACTTGTTGCGTCCTCGAGTGTAATCAAAGCGGATTGTTCGGTCGCTTCTTTGACGCATTTTAGCAGAATTATCACGAAACTACTTGTGTAGAAAGTTTAACGTAAATTTAGAACTACAAGTATACAGAGTGTTCCAGAAATTTTCCGTTTTTTCTGAATAGTAGACTAATTATAGTAAAGAAAAATATGAAAGTAAAAACAAATTTAAAAAAAGAAGGTAGTCGGTGGGCGCTAACCATAGTACGATTCATTTTTTGTAAAGCGGCAAATAAGCCATATCGTCATAAGATTCGCTAAAGAATTGGCATTAGTTTATGAAGCCGCTTGATAGAGCTTTATAACTACTACAGCAAAAAAATATTTTTACTTGCCAAAATTAAAATATTTAAATCCCTATTAGTTATAAGTATTTACTGGACGTGAAGTGTATGTATATCACACATTATATTCTTCAAATTAAAGGACGCTAAATAGAACAAATTAAATGAGAATCACTAAGGTTAGATAGCACTAGTCATCAAACCGAATTTTCGCGATAAGTCGACAGTAATCCCATTTAGTAGACAGTCCCCACAATTATGTCAAATCCTCCGAGAACCGTGAAGCCCATTATCCACCTCAGATAATTGAATTGGCATCCTTTTTCTTATAAAACAAATAACTGCCAATAGTTTCTAAGTTCTTATCTATACTAAATCAAAAAATATATAAAAAAATCTTTATTTCAAGTTTTAAGTCTTATACATAGTTACAACATATTTACACATAACAAATATCACCAGTTTCCAAATAACTTCTTCGCTCTTGAATTTTTTCCAGCTTTTTTACCACCGGCCGGGCTTAAATCATCCAATCGTAATTTTTTAATAACATTTGGTGTACCTTCAGCTGCTTTTCTCTTATTGTTATTATCCTAAATAATTAATTGTAAACAAATTATGTTACAGAAACCCTCTTATCTACCTTAATTGTAGTAGTCTCACTTGTTTCAACTGTTTGAAAAACAAAACATTTTGAATTCTTTGCCGTACTTCCTAAAGTTGTTGTCACTTTATTATATTCTGCCAGTCTTTGTAAAACTTGGTCTTTTCTGGTTAAAAACGAGCCTCTCTTACTCTACAAAACAATTTTAAAATTTCTTAAAAATATTTTAAATACTTACAAATAAACTGAACGGTTCTTTAATTTCTTCAGTCTTATTAACCGGAGTACTACTTTGAGAAGTAACTGTAGTTTTTAAAATTTTTTGCCCCACTTTTAAGATCTGACTGTCACCTAAAATACTGTCATCATCATCCTCCTCTTCAGTGTTGACTTTCTTCTTCAAAAACATTTCTCTCTTGTGTCGCATTTTCCTGTAATGTTCTTCACTTTCTTCTTCATCATCCAAAAATATGTCGTCATCATCTCTTTTGTCAAATTCGCCGTTATCAACAGAATCTTAAAAACCACAAATAACAAAAATCTCTAATACAGTTTTTCACTACCAAGTGTCCTCCACCTAAACTGTCTTTTTCTTCCAGTCCCATGCAATTCACCATCTTCTAATAACAACTCTTGAAGAAGTTTCACTTCTCGGTTATCTTCGTCCAAAACTTGTCGCCTAAATTATCAACTAATTATAAGCAACTACCAAAGAACACACTCACATATGTATTCTCTCCAATTCAGTTCTCATCTTCTTTTCGTTAAACTTCTCTTCATCTCCTTCTTCAAAATCTAACTCATCCAAACCTTTCTCATCTTCATCAGCACTACCCCATTCAGATTCAGACAATTCTGCTTCTTTATCCAAAAAATCAGTCAATTTAAAATTCGATGACTCTTGTGCTGCAACTTCATTCTCCAATTCTTGCTCTTCATCATCAATAAAATCAGGTTGTTCTTCATCATCAACATCATCATGTAAATCAATTTCATCCTCTTCCTCAACTCCAACTTCTTCATCATCATCTGAATTTTCATCATCTGAAAATACCAATTTCTTCTTTCTTTTCCTTGTTTTAATTTCAAGTCCTTCATTTTCATCATCAGAATTTATAAGACCTGTAGCATTGACTTCTTCAATATCTTCAAAAATCTGATTTTTACGAACAATTAGATTAACAGGTGATTCAAATTTCTTCTTGAAACGCTCCAATTCATCTTCATCAAGTAGTTGTGAAATTATCAAATCTTGATCTTCATCAAGACTTTTTATTTCTTTCTCAGCGTTTGATTGCGTGTTGATAACAAGTTTTTCAGAGGTCGATGGTAAAGTCTGAGGAACAGTACTACTCGCAGGTTCAGCCATTGTTACAAAATCACCAGAGCATACATTTAATAATTCTTGTGTTGTAGGTGGCAATTCTTCAGCTAGAATAGAAGATTTTTCTTCTGAGAAACATTTCTGTGTTTCAGGGAATTTACCCGAACACAAATCCGCAATTTCTTCAATTTTATCCTAATAAAAAATTCAGTCATTTATGTGTGACAAAAAAAAGGAGTTGCATAAGGTTCATTACATCACTAGTTAGGTAATGATCTCCATTACATAACTCTCTCTAATTTAAGCAATCATAGACAAACAAAATTGAATTGACGATATACCTGAGTGTTTTGTGTACAATCCAAATTTTCTGCCACCAAATTATTTTCCTCAGGGTCTGCTTGGGAATTAATTTCTTTTACAGGAGAAGGAGCTTCAAGTACACAAAATGGATCATTGGGTGACTCTTTCAACTAAAATAAAGTGTTCAGTCTGCGATCCGACTCAAAAATTCCACACCAAATTACCTTTGAATCCGAATTTAAATTTTGAAGACCTGTTAGATAAGTCACAGGAGTGAGAAAATCAAATTCTGATTTATTTTTTTCGATTTGAGGCCGTTGAGGTGTTACATTTGTTCGTGGTAAATTTGGTGGTATCACATCATCGTCATCAGTGGTGTAATATTTAACAATTTTTGTTCGTTCACTTTGACTTACTTCATCATCTTCTTCATCATCTGAGTCTTCAGTAAACGGTTTGACAATTCTTTTCAAGACTTTTTTCTTGGGACTTTCAAGTTGTTCATTGTCTACACATTCATCAATGTCACCATCATTTTCTTCTTCTTCTTCTTCTCCTCCATAAACATCGTTTCCTTCATCATCTTCAACTTCATCTTCTTCAGCCTAAAAGAAAAACAAATACTTTTCCAAAAATTAAATTAAAAATTTACTTCTTCGTCAATAAAAGCAGACTTGAGTTTAGGTTTCTCAGGTTTTAGGTCATAATCTTCTTCCTCATCTTCCTCCTCGTCTGATTCTGATTCAGTCATCTCAAATTCTTCTTCTTCATCATCCAAGATATCTTTTTCTTTGTTATCTTCACATTCATCAATTTTCTTTTCAGTAATAAAACAATCACCTTGTTCTTGTTTCTGTTTCCACATTTCAAGTCTTTTTTGTGCCATTTGTATCTGTAATTCTTCTCTAAGTCTTTGTAGTTTTGCTCCTGGTGTCTCAACTAAAACTGGTTCTTCTTCTTCATCTACATTCATTGATACAGTTTCCTTAATAATTTGACCACCAATTCCGACACCAACAACACTAAAAATAACAAATCACTAAAAAAAACACAAATTAAGAAGAAACGAACTCTAAATGAACTTTATGTTTATGAGAAACTTTCTTCGCAGTGTGTTGTAAAAACTTTTCTACTAGTTTTTTGACTTCACTGGGTTTTGCAACACCTTCATCTAAATCTATTATATCGTCAGGAGTACCAGAGAGCCTAGGCTGGACACTCAGTTTGTCTTTCAGCAATTCTAAGGTGGTAGCTCTTCTGGAAACTTCTTCATCTTGATCTTTCATAATTTCTGAATCTTCAAGCTCTAGTTTTTCTTCATTAGAGTTTACTAAATCAGAAGTACATTCCATTGGTTCTTCCTGATCTACATTTTGCAAAGTATCAGTATTTTTCTGAGCCTCTGTTCTAATAAATTCTTCGACAGTTAATTCTACCATTTTAGTCTCAACCAAATCTACAGCTTTATCAACTAATAAATCTAGCCAACTTCTGATTTCTTCAGATGCATCTTCTGTATCTTCTTCCTCTTCTTCACTCTCTGATTTGTAAAACTCCTCAACTTCTTTCATTCTTTCATCTAGTTTTTTCCTAAAAATAAATTAAGTTAAACTACTGTAACAAACTATTCTGGATAATTCTAGGCACAAGCATGACATCACACCATTGTAGAGTATTGTATAGAACATACGTGAGTTCTCCGCTGAAAACAAATGGAATAGTCGCGTGCCGACCTTACTTCTACATAAGCTTAAGGAAAGGTCATTGAACAGTTCAGTTCGAGTTAGGAGAGACAGCGATTAGCACAGGCAAAATTTTTCAATTATTGAAGGATCAAGATGTTTAATTATGGAGAGGCATTTTTGTAAATTAATTTAAGTAAGTATATTCTTCGTTTAAAAATTCAAGTCTAAATCTACGTTACAACCTCTTTCTGAAAATTTTTATTATAACAACTTACGAAACTTGCTCCAACTGATCCTTAGACATTTTTATAGCAACAGAAGGTGGTGCTTTAGGAATCAAAGGCAAAGCAGAAGCCAACTTGGCCCTTTTTTCCAAAAATTCCTTAATTGTGTAAGACTTTGGCTTATGATAAGGCAAACTAACATTAGCTTCACGTAGCATTCTTTGTGACTCTGAGTGTATTTCAGTTTTTTGCTTCGCTGCTTCTTGAGCAGTCATCTAAAAACAAAATTAACAAAGAAACAAATAAGTGGATAAAAGTACTTTTTTTGGCTTCTCTGCTTCATTTTTCTTACGAGTAGGTTTCTTGTAGACTTTAGGTTGCAATATCTTCTCTTCTAAATAATCTTGAGTAGTGTTTTGCTCCGTTTCTTCTTCTGAAGTATCAGAATCATAGAGTGAGAAACACGATTTCTAAAACATTTAATTGAGTTATTTAGATCAAACAAAACTGTTGTTCGTACTTTAACAGCAGCAGCATTCTCTGGGATTAAATCACCCTTATTATTAGTCGTGTAAATCACAGCTTCAACAGCAGTTGCCTCATCTGGAAAACTCTTATTGTGAGGCGTAATTTCTTCTTCTTCCACCGAATCAGGATTTGAGATATCTGCAAGCTGAACTGTTTTATTTACGTTATCTTCGTCTTCAGATTCACTATTTATCATTGACACCCTCTTCAATTTTCTCTTTTTAGTAGTTTCAGTTTCAGAAGTGTTAGAAATTTCCTTGTCCTCTGAAGACTCTGTCACTTTTGGGGGCGATTCTAATTCTTTATCTTCAGTCTCTGAGTCACTATCAATAGTTTTACACTTTTTTCTGACTGTATTTACGTTAATTATATTCATTTCATTCTCATCTCCTGAATTTTCACTTAATTTATCTTCAGACACTTCCATTTTTGCTAAATTACTGTTTAGAATAAAAATTAAAAACCTCCATTAACCCCACAAAACTTTTCCCGCCTTCGATTTGACAAGCAATGCTACCAATAAAAACCCAAATGTTACTAGAATAACAGTAAATGTCACTAAATTTGCAGCGCCAAATTTAAAATTTTTCAGTTTCAGCTGATGTAGTTTCTCACTGAAAAAGATGTTAGATGATGTAATAATGAAATAAAAATCGTTTTAAAAGTGTAGAAGAATTTTTTATTGCTATAGATTGTATAAGTCACAAGGAAGGAAACTTGGTAATAAATAAATATTTTATTTACTTTAGATTCTAGAGGTATCTTTTTTCGATTATGATACAAAATTAAATAACAGAAAACAATAAAAAGTATTTTCAATACAAAAATTAAAAGTGTGATGAATACCTAGTTAACTACATTAAAAAGGCAGATACTAGCACATTAAACTTAGTAAAGAGTGTGCATATGCCATTGGTTTTACATTTGGATGGGGCTAAAAGAATAAATTAACAAGATAAATAAATAAATCAAACAACGTACCACTGCTTCATACGTAGTAAACTTAGGATCCATATTTTTACCTGTTAAGGTAATAAAAGCACCTTGATTACCCATGGTATCACTAAAATTCACAATTTACCACAATTCCATATTTATTTAAAGAGATTTTACCAATAATTAGGAGCGGAAAACACCGTGATACATTTTCCGTCATGAGCGACTTCATACCCATTATTTTTCACTTCATGACTTCTAATAATATAATCCAATTTATTTAATTCTAAAAATGTCTTTGTAACATCAGGCCCAAACTGACACCCCACTCCTCTTTTACTAGGAGCACGACCATTCTGAGGCTGAGGGTCAGACCATAATAATTCACACATAGGACCATCTTCTGGAGGCTGTCTATTTCGATCAATTTTACTAATTTCACTTAAAGTTACATCATCTCTAGAAAACAAACCCCCATGCATTACCTAAAACAAAAAATATGTATTTCAAAACATTTCACAATTTATGTGACTCACAAGAACTTTTTTATTTAAACAATGAGCTAGTGGTAACCAATTATAAACCTCGGTGAAGAGTTCGGCCATTTGAGCGGTATATTTAGCCTTGACTTCACCATCAAATCCGTACATTTGATTCATTGTGGCGCTTTCGTGGTTCCCTAGAATTAAAATACTAAGAGAAACAAGAAAAATTGGAGCTGAGTGTACCTCTGGACATAAAAAAGTGATTAGGATACAACAATTTAAACCCAAACAGAGTAAAAATACACTCGACAGAGAATGAACCTCTGTCAACAAAATCACCATTGAAGAGGTAGGGATTGGTTTCAGACGGTAAACCGTTCAAGTTAAAAATATTCATCAAGTCGTAAAATTGACCATGAATGTCTCCACAAACAGTGAATTTCTCCTCATCACCTATTTCAACATCAATCAGTGATGATTGTTTCATAAAGTACGCCTTAACGTCTAATAAAATCTACAAAATCGTGTTTGAAGAATTAAAATTCAGGAATTTAAAATTACTTTATAGGCATATTTCCTGTGTAGTTTTCCTTGATTTTTATACAGTTCCATTAGTTCCTTCATGAATTTTAAAGTGACTTTTCCATCCTCAAGTTCAGGGCCGGTGTACTCATTCTCTATTGCTGTGGACAACAAAATTACTTTTGAACCCCAAAAAATTAAAACTTACTCATTGCATCTAAATTAATCGTACTGGCAATATTCTTTTTGGTATCTTCGACTGAAATAGCCTTCTCGAAAGCGATTTTCTTCACTATTTTATTACACTCGGTGTACTTCAACTTAGCGTCTTTATCGTTAGGTCTCACTTTAGTCACCTAAATAAAAGCTGTATAACTGTAACAAGTTAAATTAAACTTACGTATTCGTAGTCTTTGAGGGCTTCTTTAAACTTTCCCAGACTCATATGGGCGGCAGCTCTCCGATAAAACCCCTTAACGTAGCCTTTATCCAGCTCGATAGCTTTTGAAGCATCAGCTAGAGCATACCCAAAACACTCAGTTTTGAGATACGCAAAGCTTCGATTCCCGTAATAAATCGCAACATTCGGATTTGCTTCTATTGCTTTAGTGTAGAGTTCTATAGCATCATTGTAATTTTGTTCTGAAATTACAGAAAATTTTTTTTGAGGTTATGTCACATTGTCATTGTATTTTTGTAATTTTTCGGTGTAAATTCAAGTAGAATTGTAGAATGTAATTAGGGAATTAGGTATAACATTGTTAATTTACAAATCATGTGGGTTTTAAGTAAATAATGAGAGGAACTTACTTTTAAAGTACTCGTTTGCTTCGGCTTTATAACGTTCGCCGGCTTCGATTAGTTCAGGGGTAACTACACTGTTTTCGTTTGCTTCTGTATTCATTTTTATTTAATTTTGTACCTTAATTTTCGAAATTTGATGAAAAAGTCTTTAAAATCCCTTCATTACTTATCAAGGTAAAAAAATAGAGGATTTGTGTTTACAGTTTTGCTACCAACATAAAAACAACCGCCAAATTCAAACAACTGTCATTTATTAGAAAACACACCATAAAAATACTTTTGACAAATAATACCCAATAGGTAATCACGACACACAGTTAAAGCTTATTTTTTAAGTGAAGCTGAACACTTTCGAATTTTTTCTGGAGCACCTGGGCTGGAGACACATATTGTTCTGGAAATAATCAAATTTAATCAAGATTGATTATTAAGATTATTTACAAATATCGCAATCTCACCTAATCTATCTTTAATCATTAATACTTTTGCTTGATCTATTTCATACGAAACAGTACTTTGGCTACAATAAAATATCAGTTTTAACACAGAAACACATATTTATAAATGAGGATGTAGTGACAGATTTTTGGATGAGATTTTACCCAGTATGCCTTTCAAAAAGCACTATAAAACATGTATTTTCATCATAAAAAAATATGAATTAAAAGGGGAGTCTGGGTTCTTCATATACAAAAATGAGTTAGGCCAACCTTTTTTTACAGCTGTCTAATTATTGGAAAATATTTTTTGGTGGTTGTAGATCGCCAAATAAAAATTACAAAAAAAGTTTTTGGTTTCTTTGGTTTTAAAAAAATTATAAAAGGTAGTACATCGGCGTCAAGATTAAATGTATATTACAAAAATGTAAAATATACATTATTTCTATCCATTATATATTACATAGTCCATTTGGAAAAAAAACTGCTCCCTTTCAAAGGAAACATTGGACAATTGTGTCTCTGTCTACTTTGTATTTATAATTTAGTTATTTCTACCTAAATTACTACTAATAATTTACGTCATTCTTTCTATATCTCATGGAAAAAGTTACTTTTTTTTTCATGGCTTAATTTTTTTTCAATTATTTGTTAAAAATGTATATTATCCATTTTCATTCATAATTTGTTCATTTTTGAATTGAAAGCTCAGTTTGATGAAAGAGAAATTACTTGAAAAATGTAATTACACAAATTTTCGTTTGAAGAAAAGAAAAAGTTGAATTCTTGAGTTTTATGTCATGAGAAAGATGACTTTAAGCGTCTCTAAAGCCGAAATTATTAGAGACAAATGTATCGCCTTGCGGACTTTATTGTACAACTTTATTCTACAACTTATTCATATAACATTTTTTTGTACCTTTGGCCGTTTGTACAGTTTGCTCCAAATTGTAGAAAAATCATTTTTAGTATGCTAGAAGCCTGCTTGTTGTTCTGAGCAATTTTATAATCTTTAGCAGAGTAAAAGCGAATCAAAACAGAAAGCATGTAAATAAATAACTTATTTTTTATATAAAAAACTCAAGACGCCCTTTAATTCATGTTTCACTATTATCTAATATCCTTTGAAAAAGGATACTGAGTATAATCTACACTCTAATATCTTACTTTCTCTTTTTTATCAAAACTTTTTGACCAACAAGTGCATTCAAACAATTTGCAATTGTATCCAAACTCAAGGAATACGGGTGTATAAATCCGTTATTTCCATTAATTATTTTTTCAATTTCTTCCTGAACTCTTGCCAAAATCACTTTCTCACTAACAACACGTTCAGGCAACTGCAAAAACAATTTAAAACACTGCCAACATCATAAAAACTTTACCTCTAAAATAACTGAGCACACCACAAGATAAGTATACACAAAACAGTCAATACAATTATAAATAATTTCTTGATACTTCTTATTTTCACCTAAATTATACAAATCGGAGTTTTTACTCAACAAATTCAAAAGTACGGCATGTTCTAAAGCAGCATTGAATTCCTAAAAACACAATTAACAAGCATTAAATATAGCGAGTGATTAAAAAAAATAAGAGAAACCCACACACCATTTTTTCCCTGGTATTAAAAGTAATAAATTCCTGGGATAACAAAGACCTCAAAAAGTGATAGTGCCCGAAAAGTTCATCTGTACAAAAAGAATAGAATTATCCATGCACTACTAGAAACAACTACGTTTTGAATACAATTGTAGTTACCTTGAACTAATGGAGTTGCGTGATGTTTTACAATCAGGACTAAAACAGCAACATCGATAAAGTAATGCAAAGTTGGGTTTACGTAAAGTTGTAGCATTATAAATGGAACCGAAAATGTGATAGTTTTTTCAGAAAGCTCATGACCTTTCAGTTTTGTCACATTGACTTGACCCAAAACAACTTTATCCCAAATTAAAGTGACTTTTCCTTCTTCATTAACTCTAACAAAATTATTGTGGACTTCTAAAGCTGCCAAAACGTCACGTTTTGGGTCTTTCAAAAATACATAAGCTCCAAGTTTTTCAATTATTTCTTTCAACCACAAAACTTCTTGTATGATTTCATCTATACTCAAAAGTTCTCTTCCGCTTGTTAAATTATTATGTAAAATAATAGACAATAAATTGAATGTTGTTATCACACAATGTTTTTGTTGTTTGTAAACAATTTCATGAGACAATTCTGGAATTAATTTCTTTTCAGAATCGGTAATTTCATGTAAATGAATCGGTTTTAAATTATGCAATGTCCTGTTTATGTTTGACCCAAAGAATTGTTTTGCTGATATTGGCTCAGCTACATCAAAATAAATCGAGCCAAACTTTTCTTTAACAATACTCAACGATTTAAAAAATCCCGAAGTTGACTCTTTAGGTTTTGGGATTCCCAGAAGCTCAAAAGCGAATAATTTCTCTTCAAGAATTCTATCATAACTAATATTAACAGGTACAAAAAGAACGTCTGGGACTTCCCCCAAGAAAAAAGCTCTTAGAATCATTAAAATCAAGCCGTATTTAGGCATTAGCGACTTATTTGTCCTACTTCTAGTTCCCTCAATAAAAAATTCAATTGGTAAATCTCCTTTGGTGACGAGCTGATACACATATTGTTTGAAAGTGGTCCAGTATAAACTGTCATCGTTGTAAGACCGGCGCATGAAAAACGCCCCTGTGTCCCTCAGAACAGTCCCCATGCCCCACATTCCGTGAAAATCTGCCACAAATGAATGTTTATTTTGAAATGAGTTTTATGCTTTTTACCCATTCCTGCCGCTATGGCAGGTATAGCAACATCCTCAGTGAAACACATATAAGAAAATATAATAAAATCAGCATAACTTCTATGACTAGGTACAAAAATCACAGGGCATGTTCCCATTTGAGATTTGAGCTGAAATAAATCATCAGTACTTAACCTTTGATTGTGATATCACGTACTTGTACTATTGCGTCTTCGTTGAGATAAATTCCCGAGCAAATCTTTTTGCAAATTTTTGTAAGGACTATCGCAAGCCATCTTATGACTTTTAGTTTTTTCTCATAGCCAATTTCGTCGAGGATTTTCCTGACTCTGATTTCTAGCACTTCTTTGGCAACGTTTTCTTTTTCAGTTAACTACAATTATTATGTATTATTTATGTAAATTAAGTTGTTTTACTTACTATGATAAGCAGTTCCTGAATTTTGGGACTTTTAAGTACTTGGTCTTTGTGGTATTGTGGTGAAGGCTTGATATCTTGTTTGAAAGCAATCTGGGGGTTGAGTTGGCGGGATGCCCACATGAAATTGCTGCATTCTTGCTTTCTGGGGGCTAAAATGTCCTGATAACACCGTGATGAACTACACATTATAACCTTCAATTGTTTATAGTCGCATTGAGACAACTACAAATGAGGTATTAATAGAATATTCTGATTTAAATGAGGCGAGTACTTGTGATAACACACTTTACAAGTGTTCCCACTAACAATAAACTTTTGTTTAATGTTTATCATGACCGTGACATTTTTTTATATTAGTAGTATTTTGTGTTATAGTTTATACGTACTAATGTGCATTTGCCATAAAAGTAAGTAATTTGCATCTTTACTGATAAGTGTTTGAAGGTTTTTTAAATAATTGTTTTTTAAACTCGAGTAACGAGTAATT
This sequence comes from Tribolium confusum, assembly GCA_029207805.1. Classification (NCBI taxonomy): domain Eukaryota; kingdom Metazoa; phylum Arthropoda; class Insecta; order Coleoptera; family Tenebrionidae; genus Tribolium; species Tribolium confusum. The sequence goes on from JALGAY010000003.1 coordinate 19,376,632, forward strand.
GATGCAATTAATTCGTTTTAAATAAACTTTATTCTAAACCTATTTTTTTTATATTAACAAAATTTGGTAGTAGGTTATTGCAACTAATACGCGCTTGCGCACAAATAGGTTCATTTAATCTACTTAAACATTTTTCAAAATTTGAAATTGCGTAATATGAAAATTGTATTTATTTTGATTATTTTGTATTTTTATGAACTTATTTATCATTCAGTTATTTACTTTAAAATTTTTACACAATTTTGGGACAATTTTACGTTAATCTAATTTAAATTTTAGAAAAAACCGTTTAAATTTGAATATTTGTTTTTGTTTACAACAGTTTTAAGCATAAAATGAATAAGTTACACTCACAAATTCAAGTTTATTATATAATTTAAATGAATTACGTAAATACTTGTTTTTTTTATAATGTTACGGAATGTCCTCGATGGTGACGTCATTGGGTGAGTTTTGTGGAATCTTTACGTCATCTCGAGCGTACTAGAAAAAACCATGAGTCAAAAGGCGTTTACGAAAATTCAACTCGATCAGTTGGGTCAGGGATCCGAGCGTTTGTTTATTCAACCTCGCTCACTAACCCGTGTTCGTTTATTCAGGGTTACTGATCCGGATCAGGGATCGATCAGTGATCGAGGGATCCAGCACAGCAGCAGGGTAGGTTTTCAAGCAAAATGGATCGGCATGCGCATTTGATAAAACTTTGTGGTTTTATCAAATCATATTGAATTTTGAATTGGATTTCTTTGTTGAATATTTTTATTAGACCTGATTCTACCAAATAAACCACACTGTGTTTATATTTATTGGATGTTTCGACAATATTAATTGTGTCGTCTCTGCGAAAACACAACAAAATGACAAACTATCAAATTTATTTTTTGTTTATTAATATGTCAGGTTGCTATAGTTACATTTAAAAAAAATAATTGCGCTGAAATTTGAGAAAATGCTCTCAAGGTCATTGGTCAGGGTTTGTGTCGTTCGAAAATAACTAACCCCGATCACTGATCTGAGATGGATCTGACGGATCCGGTCACGTGACGGATTACTAACCCGGGTTGAATTTTCGTAAACGCCTATAGTGACTAAACACACCTAGAATAGTCACGTGCTCGACTTTGATTTCATACCTAAATAGCGGTAGGTCATTAGCAGTTAATTCGACTTAGCGAAACAGAGCGGTTATCATCGGTAAATCACCGGCGATTACTAAAGGCGACAGAAGTGTGATATTAAATTGTTTAATTACTACTGAGAGTCATTTTTTAGTTAGTTGTGTAGAAAACGATTATTAAGTAAGCAATGTTTCCTTTCTGATTCAAAAATTTTGTACGTTATTAAAGTTGTTTATTTGTACGATTTTTCTTTTCGTTTAATTCATTATGATTTAATGTAAATAATTTTTATAATGAAACATTTTTATTGTGAATTGTGATACATTCGTCATTTTTTTTTCTCAAAAGAGCTCAATGAAGGTGACAGCTTCTTCACATTATAGTATATCTCATAAACTTGCCATACGACCATTTTTGTTGATAGCACATTTAAACATCTCAACAAGTATTATTAATTTTAAAAAAATGTTATACAAGCAACAACTGTATTGACGTAATCAGAATCTTATTGTTATTTAAAAAAATAAGCTATTAATAAGATATAATAACAGTAATTATTTAGTAACAAAACCTAATTTGTAAGACATAACCGAGAATTTGAGCCAAAGACATTTTGCTTATTTATATTTTATTGAGCATAATACTAGGCCACGAAAAAATTTGGCCATTGTGACGAAAATAAACCATAAATCTTCGAATTGAACAACAATTATGATAATTATGTTTGTTACTTGGGCTGAATAGATTACAAATATTTATATGAGCAGATAAAAAAATTGTTTTTTCCCAAATTTTAAATAGCGCGTTTTGCTACTACCTTATATAAAATTTGATTAAAAGTTACTCAAGGTTTTAGGTGTCTTCAAATTTATTTATGTTCACTAATTCTCTATTTAATTGAATTACGTAAACAGGTGTAATCTTTTTAATCTTATATAAATAAACATTTTTACAACAAATAAAGATTAAAAATGCAACAACAGAATTGTTAATGTTCTATTTATTATTTTTTATGACTTCTGATAATGTATTATAGCATTACTTTTTGATTTACTAAAATTGATTATGATAAATTAAACAAAAAAATAATATTTGCGCTTTATTATCTATACATATGATAACAGCTGTTTTGTTAAGACACTTACTTAATTAATTAAAAAAAAATAGACAAAATAATAATTAAATTTTACAAGTAGAACACTTATTGTATTAATATCTCATTAAGGGGGGTACAAGTACATTATTTTGTACGAGTCTGAAGTGGAAAAAATGCATTAGTTAAAGATAACGGCTTCATAAATCTAAAATAATAAAAGTAAAATTTAAAAAGTGATCAATTTACAACACAATAATTTTTAAGAAATCTCAAAACAACCTGATTTTTGAACAACTTTATTTTTTTGATGGTTTTGCCCTGTTTTTATGAGGTAGAAGACATGCTATACAAACTCATGTAGATGGGTCTTTTCAGCACAACAGTTCAAATTTAATGATTTTAGAAATCAACCGTTTGAACAAAATTTTAATAAAAAATTAGACATATAAGACTCCTTCAGAACTCTTTGTTTTTTAAGCATTTTGGCTTTATTTTTAAAGGCTTGTATAAAAAAGCAAAATATGTGGGCTTGTTCAGCACACATCATTTTTTTGCCAGATCTACTCCGTTTTTCAAAATACCTACCTTTGTTAAAAGTTAAAATTCGCTTTTTTGTCGCTTTTCTATTGGGCTAATTGAGCACAAAAATAAATACGGTTTCGTCCAAACAAATTCGGCAAGGTCCTTATCAGCGAAGCGAATTCACAGTTCTGTCCTGTTTTATAAGGATAACGACTTCAAAAGTAAATTGATCTAAAAACTGTAGTTATTATTAAATTAGGATTATATGCGATTTTACCCTATTGTAGCAACAATAGAACTATATCAAAAATAGATAAAGAAGATAAAAAAAATATTTAAAAGAATTATGTGAATTGGAAAATTTGGTGGATACCCAAACAGTATACACTCCAGAAAATGATCAACTTTTAGCCCTGATAAAATTAGGAAAAATAAAATTAGAACTTCATACATACACTATTTTTAAGACTCAAAAAAAATTATTTGTTTATCACTAGAATGATATCAATCAATTTTATCATTAAAAATCATCACACTATATAACTAATAAAATAAAAAACGATAATGATATCAGATATAATAAAGCATTGAAATCTGTTCAGTTCGTTACTATTTATCGCATCGATATAACAAAATTATGATAGTGAAAATATGGCAGAACGGGCGATAAATCAAAAGAGTAAAGCCCAATTTTTCGATTCTTTTGCTCCAAAAAGCACGTCCCTCGATGAGCTAGTGAGAGATAAATTAGAAAGTGGCAAATTTCTTCTCACCAAAACAGGATGGACAAAAATAGTGGCAATGGTAAGAATTTACACATTATTTTTGTGCAAAGGGTCGCAAAATAAAGTTATTATTTATTACGCTTATACAACAATTAAATAATTTCGCAGCCTTACTATACAAAAAACTGTATTTAAAATTAAAATTTTCAGATTGTGTGTTTAGCCGGTTTGGCCTTATTTTTGGCCCAAAGTTGGGACCAGTGTATTGACAAGCCCGACTGGTACGAATACGTTTTTCCAATTTGCGTTGGTTGTAACATTGTAGTACAGTTATTATTTTATTTAATCTTTTCTTGTGGGGGGACAGTAAAATGTCCAGGAAAGTGGGTAACAACGGTACGTAATTAACAAAATAGAGTCTTCTTTTTTAGTAATTTTTTGCAGGACATAATTTTGAATTTAATATTTTCTCTAGTCGGAATCATCGGTTCTGTTATGACAGTGGCTACAAATGTGGATTGTAAAGAAAATCCTACAATGCATGAAATACCAGGGGTAAAATTTAAATTATTTAAAAAAAATAAATTAACAGATATTTTAGTTTATAGGAATTGCTGGTGGGATTCTTTCCGTTTTAGGATGTGCTGCTATATTTTTAATGTATAGGTATGTAGAAGAAGATGATGAGACTGAAGTTCCACAAACGCCGTTGGAGAGAAATATAGATTTTAGAAAATCAATGCATGCGTAAATGTTGTTTTATAGCACGTATTTTATACTTAAATTATTATTATTTCGTATGTATAGAAAAACAAATTGTAGAAAATAGTTTTTTTTAACTTATTATTATTGTCATTCTCAAATTACTCTTACCCGGCTAAGAATCTAATAACTAAAGGTAAATAAAATACAATGTAACAATAACAAATGACCTTATATATTATTTACATTTTATCTAAAGTATTTACTAAATCTTGAAAAGATAAAATTTGAAATTTGTCTGTAGTATGAACATAAGTATCTCTCTTGATTAGAAATTTTTACCGCATTCCAAAATTAGAAAAATAGATATACACGTTAAAAAATGATTTTTTCTCGGAAAATTATTTTGGTAAATTGGCGGCTACCATATACATATGTTTCAGTTGTTTGACACATAACACAATCATCCTCAGGTGCATATTTAAATATTTTAATCCACAGTTCATACTTATTTTAAAAGCATATTTTATAAGTTTCATATTGCTAAGTTTTATGTGCGTCAATTGTTTAAAAAATTATTGGCATAACAATGGTTCTTATCAATTTTCCAACCCACTTTAAAAAATCACTCGAGCTATTGGTAAAGGAATCATATGACTAGTCAAATTTCATATATTTCATATTCAATAACTTAGCGAAACAAGGCAAAAATACACATTTGGAAAAACACAGTTCTTCGAATCATATTGATTTGAACAAAGTGTGCGACCGCTTTGAAAAAAAAAAAAACCTACAAAAGAATGTAAGATTTGTGAGATCAAGTCAATAACAGCTTAAATACGGTTGCTTGTTAAAAATACTTTATTACGTTAGTCACATTCTTATCTTCTGATGAAAATACAATATAACCTCCCCCAAAATTTTTTTTGTGATTTTTGCACTCAGAAAAAAATTAGAAACATCTGGTAAGTTTGTGACTTTTAGATTTAGAAAACTTAATTTTTTAATTATAATAAATTTATTTGGAAAAAACAACAAATTCACATGAACTCAAAATAGAAACTTTTATAAATGTATTCACAGAAAATGAAATGAATTAATACTGAGAATTCTCTTGGGCAACGTCTTTTCATGTCTCTGTAACAATAAAACAAAGCAATTTTTGTTAAAATTGCGGCAATAACGAGAATATAAAAAACAACTCTCACTAACTTCACTAAAACTGTATTAAAAAAAATAATAAATATTCTACAAAACCAACCTATTTCATTTATTTCTAATAAAATAGTTAAGCAAGGTATTAGGCTTCGTTTTCTTAGCCTGACTGCTACAAAAATTAATCTCACTCTTTCTCCGCTTGTAGTCATCCCACAACTCCTTCTGCATCTCCACCGGCAGTTCTTTAAACACCTCCTTATCAACATCAGGGGGACACGAAACGGAATCCAAACACAAATCAGCAACTTTCAACTTGGAGGGACTCTCACAGTCCTCATAATAATCTTCAAAACAACGTTTCTTTGAAACTAAATTATTCAATTTCAATTTCTTTGGAGACGGAGTTGGGGACTCCCATTCGAACCCCACATTTGAGGTAGACGGACCCGGTTCAGCTTCTTCAATCCCATTTTGGTTCTCTATACTAATCACAGATTGAACTTCTAGGTCTTTTCTTAAAAAGGAAGTCAGAGAGTTTCGGGCACTTGGGGGCTCCTGGAACTTCGTAAACGACAGTCCAAGAAGAGTGATATGATACGGCTTTTTCGGGTCGATTATTCGATTAAACAAGTGCATTACACTTGCCATTATTTTGGCTTCTTTGTTTTGGTTTGAAGTAAAAATTGAAGGGTTGATATGACTTTGTCTCGTCTCCCTGTGACTTACTTTATTGTCTTTATTGAATTTCCTGACTGTCAGCTTAATAGTTTTGGGAACTCGTCCATCTTCCTCCACCAGAAGCAAAAGACGGTTTAATAACTGTTGCAGTTTTTTCCTAACTTCAGCTTCAATTGAGATTGACTTACAACTGTCTTCCAAACCGATACTTTGGGGCTTTCCACTTGGCTTAACTGCAGATTTATCAATACCAAAGCTTAATTCACTCACTGTTTTAGCCTTATCAGCCCCCAGAATTGACTCAAGCCTTTTCAAATCAGTATTTTGCAAATCCTGAACTGTCTCAATACCAATACACTGCAATTGCTCGAACATTGCTCTCCCAATCCCCGGGATCTCAACTGGTGAGTTCAAGCTCAGCATGAGCTCTAAGGCACTATTTGGGAAAATCACAGTCTGTTGGTCAGGTTTGTGTCTAGATCCCGCAATTTTCGCTAGAATTTTATTATGGGCAATACCGGCACATGATGTGAGATTAAGTTCAGACCTGAGACAGTTTCGTATTTCTTGTGCCACGACTGTGGCCACTACAAGACGTTCAGTGCAGCCACAGTTGCACTTTTCACTGTCTTCTCCAAAAACCTCACCTACGACTTCAAAATCGCTTTTTTCCTTTAGTTTCTCGTTAATTAAAGCTGTGACGTCCAGGAAGTTCTCATCGAGGCCGAGTCGTTCAACTAGAGGCGTGTACTTTTGCAGTAAATTTGTGACTTTGTAGGAGGTTTGACGATAGTCATGGAGGTCTTCCCCGTTGGCTAGGACGAGGTTAGGGCAGAGTTTCTTTGCTTCTGAGATCAACATACACTTTTTTATGCCATATTCGCGTGCTTTGTAGTTACTAGTCACGACAATATTCTTCTGTTGGATCCCTAATGGGACTGTGCGAAAATTTGGGTTTTTGTTCATTTCCACTTGAGCGTAAAAACAGTCCAAGTCGATGTGGATGATAGTACGGGAATGGTCGTCTAATTCAAATGAAGACATTATATTTTCTTTAAATACTGATTAATTCTGATTTGACTTGTATTTTGAGTGTTTTAACTCTTAATTGAGGTTATGTTTACCTGCAGTCAAATTTTTTGATGTTGGCAATTTGAGCATCGACCAATCACGGAACGACTCTTTAAGGCGCCAAATTCAAATCTTGCTGAATTACAACTATAAAGTTTAGAAACTCGAAATCATAATTTTATTCCACAAATATAATATTTATACAAAAAATAGATAAACTTAATAGATTAATTGGCCAATTTCAAGTGGAGATAATATCAGTCGTATCTTGGTTTTCATGAAAAATTTAAAAAATTTGGAGCTGTGATTGGTTGTTGCCATAGAAAAGTATTAAAAGTTGCGATATTACTGATAGTATCTCAACTTGAAATTAGCCCATAAGAGATTACAAACAATAATGTACATAAACATTTATAAATTCAGTGAAAGTTTTAACGTTTAACAGTTTTATTTTAGTATTAATAGTCATCATCAGAATCACTAGTACTAGTATAATAAGACTCTTCTTCATCAGTTGATTCTTCTTCATCAAAGGACTCTTCTTCATCATCTGAATCATCATCAAAGTGAAAATAAACTTTATAAGCTGGATAAAATTCATTATCCTCATATTTAACAAGAATCTCTCTTTCAGGTTTTAGAACAGTATCATAACCATAAGGGGGAAACTCTATTCTTGATGTTGGCTGATAAATACGTCCAATCAAGACTTTGGCGACAATCATTACTTTATGATAATCATCACGAGAGTAAATTGAGGCGTCAAACGAATCTACAGCAAAACTTACCCCTCTGCCAAATTTGTGGGGCTTGAATAATCTCCAGTCAAAATTATAGGTGCAAATGTCCTTCAGCTTAGCTTTTGTTGTACCATGAAAAAGGAATTTTTCAGAAACTCCTCCATATCCATAGAATCTTTGTTTTTCTTTCCTTTTTGCAAAATATGCTTCTGCGAGAAAAGAGTTATTTATTTCGACAATATTGTCTATTATCATAGATCTATCTATCATATTACTAATTTTCATAGCATTGTCATCAGAAGGATGGAGGTTTTCATACCACACAGATTTCCGAGGAATGAAGTCATTAGGATTGGTTTCAGGCCTGCTTATTGTACTCATTTTTACCAAAAAACAGTAAAAAATAAATTCAGAAATAAGCTGATTGTAATGGTTTAGAAGTTCTTAGACCTGAAACAACAACACTTTGGATAAAAAGTAAAATAAGGTTTTGGTACAATACTTTATAGATGCAAAAATTAAATAAAAATTAAAATTAAATAAATCTGAAACAATTAGCATAAACTTACCTTCTTACTGGCAATTATTTATTGATAATAATAACAAATTACAACGTAAAACAATACTCTGACCTCCAAATAAACTTTTTTCTTTTTGGCCATATACACACATACATACATCAGAGACAAGTTAGTTATCTAACCAACTAGTCTCTGTTATACAAACAGGATAGCTAAAAAATATTAATAACGATAAATATTTATAAAAATAATATTTTTAAAACTGTTTAGCAGAGCACGTTGCAATTTGGGAAACAGAAGTGAAAAGAGTTTAAATTCTATCTGAAATCTTGTTTAATATTATTTTTTTACCATCATTTATTTTGAAAATACAACGCTAACTTAATTTTTTTATTGGCACGAAAGCAAGGGTCAAATTTAATAATTTTTTTTTGGAGCGTTTTTTCTGAATTCGGTGATGTAACACATACATATCTTATTTTAAATAATTATTGAACTAATAAAATCTTGAAATTTGTAGATGATTGTTACACTTGAAAATGCAGGCTTTATCTATCGTTATTTTTTTGCCACATGTATGTATCTTGACCAAAAAATAAGTAAAAGTTAATAATAATTGTTAAAATAACACTTTTAACTAAAAAAAAAACAAATTTTAATAAAATACTACACTGTGTAACCGCGTGAATTCTAATAATCCGAGCGCCAACCAGAGTAGCGTTAAGATCGCTTCCACCTCAAGGACGTTGTATGACCAGGACGGAGGGTCGCCTATACTGCCAATGCTAAAATGTTGAAGACATTCGCTCACTCTAAAGTAACCTTTTACGACTCTATTACTCTCTCTCTCCTATACAAGGCAGAGGCGTAGTATGGCGTGGACGTAAGGTATATCTAACGTACAATTTGGAAAACGATTCTGTTAGTTGCTTTAACTGTTAAATTTAGGCAGCTGGGCTCAAAATAAAGTGTGTTTGAGTATAAATAAATATAAAATTAACATTTTAGATTGAAAGCTTCTCGTGGCGTGCTCCAATTTATAAATCTAACGAGACGCTACTGGTTAGACATGCGTAGAATGGTCTACTTTAGTAACCTTTTATTGCTTAAAGTGCATTGGCGCCGTTTTCACTTTTTTGAATTGACCCTCCGTCCTGATCATTCAACGTCCTTGTTCCACCTTCTTCAGAAGTCCGAAAGGAACCACCCTTGACCGAAGGGTACCGACAACCCTAAATAAAAAGCATCTATCCGCAGACACGCCCACGCAATCAGTTGCTCTCTTGCATCAACCGGGCATCCTGGGGGTCCCAACTGGTCTTGTAAGCTGCTCATACTCTTCTGCACCGTCGGAGAGACCTTTTCTTGCATCAACCGGGCATCCGTGGGGTCCCACCTGGTCTTGAAAGCTCTCCTTCGTGACATTCTGCACCAACAGGGCATCCTAGGGGTCCCTATCTGCTCAGAGTCAGACTCTCGGTACATCCGCGTTCGATTTTAACACCACGGTCTCAACTTGAGTGCTAAATAACATTAACCCGTCTATTGTAAATAAGCTGTTTGTAGTGTAATCTTTAATTATTATAAATAAACTATTTTCTGAATAAACCGATTACAACTGTAATTATACAGAGTGACATAAAAGTATGGAATAAAGTTCATATTTTCTAAGTTAATGTTTTTTTAGGAAAATACCAAGACAGATCTATTTTGTCTTTTTATTGCACACGATTTTGACTTGTTTTCAAATTTTTTTTTGCTAATTAGTTTTTTGCTGTGACGCAATCGATATTTTTTTAAATAACAACCCCTATTTTTAGTGTTGAATATTGAAACTACTTTATTTTCTGCGTATAACTGTATAGCATTTGTAGGGTCTAAAATAAAAACTTTAAGTAAACTTAACCAATTTAAATGTTTTATTAAATTTTTCAAAATAGACGCAATTTTTAACAAAATTACGAAACTAAATGTTCAAATTGACATATGCCGTTTCTTAGTGATAATACAACTAATTTTCGAACTTTGTTAGCACATTATTTATGATTTTTTGATTAATTAAACGGTACTGACTTGTAATTCTTTCTCTTACATCAATGATGTCCTAAATTTTAAAATGTGATTTGACAAAACCACACTAAACATTAAATTTTTGTGGATGTTGCAACAAGTATTGGTTTCTCTCATCCAGTGCGAATTTTCTATCGACCCATATGGCAGTTATGTCTTTTTTGAGCTAAGCACATTTTAGGACCGTACTTTTTGATGTCTTATTGACTAAACAAGTTTATTTGGATGTCTTTTGCGACACGTTAGTATCAGCATTAGAGCAGCTTTTCCCAATAAAAAAGATCTAGACATACAAGCAGCTAATGTATAGTTTAAACAAGACGGTGCACCTCCACACTACGCTCGTGGTGTCAGAGATTATTTAGATGATGTTTTGACCATTTTTCTAAAGAACTACTTAAAATAAAAAATATTTACAACAAAATCAAAGATTTAAGAGAAAGAATTACAAATCAGTATCGCTTAATTATTCAAAAAATAGGAAATAATGTGCTAAAGGAGTTCGAAAATTGGTTGTATTATTACCAAAAAATAAAAAAACGTCAATTTGAACATTTAGTTCAGTATGTCTGTTAAAAATAGCGTCTATTTTGAAAAATTCAATAAAACATTTAAATTGGTTAAATTACTTAAAGTTTTTATTTTAAACCCTACAAATGCTATACAGTTATACGCAGAAAAAAAAGTAGTTTTAATATTCAACACCAAAAATAGAGGTGCTATTTAAAAAAAAACGATTACGTCACAGCAAAAACCAGTTAGCAAAAACAAGTCAAAATGGTGCGCAATAAAAAAACAAAATCGACCTGTCTCGGTGTTTTTCTAAAAAAACAGTAACTTAAAAAATATGTATTTTATTCCATACTTTTATGTCACTCTGTATTATGTTTTCTACTCGCAACTGTCATATGGTAACTTGTTTTTAGTATTTAAAACCAAAAAATTATCATTTTTTGTTTTTTTGTTTATAAAATTAAAACTTAATGCATTCTTAATGCTCTAAACTTATAAACTGTAAAGACTTAAACAAAACTGACTTTAGATTGATCCAAAGGGGTTATTATTAACGGAGAAAATATGGGAAAACTGTTAAATTTTGCGTTTTTGTTTTCAATACTTCATTACCTCGCCTATTTTCAAGTTGTAAGACTAATTGTTTGCAAAAAGTAGTGATTTATATCTACTTTCTGTGTGTAAAAAACAAATGCTATCGAGCCATTACTTTACGTACAATTACAATTTAAATTTTTTAAGGCTGTACCTATCTTCCAAAGAGTCTGTCTACCTCATTAATGGTATAATTTTAATTTCTCAAACAGATTTCATTACCAAAAGTATAGTTCAACAGTTTGTTTATTCTCATTTTGCTTCAAAATTCTGCGAAAAATGCTTGCAAACGAGTGAAAACAGAAAGTTGTCAAGTAGTGGGGAAGAAAATAAAAAAAAAGGGAAGTAATGTATTATCAGTCAAATTAATAAATACAACAATATTAATAAATATAATACAAATATATCATACTTTAGTATGATATACCTACCAAGAATTTCCAAGAATTCCAATATACCATACCAAGAATTTTTTTCGAGGTGTCCATGAACAACGACCTGCTATATCCACAGCACAGATCCAGAGTAGCCAAAGGAAAACGAGCAGAGTAAGATTTGGGGTATTTTACGTAGTTTTGTCGAAAAAAAATAGAATAATATAAAAAAAAATATATAAAAAAAATAGAATAGAAAATAGAAAGATTTTCTTCAGGCAGGGAAACATTCGCGGGGAAGCCAACCGCTTTTTTAAAATCTTAAATAGCAAATGGGGATAAGTAACACATAATTACAAAGGTAATTAAATTCTGCTTATAACAATTTTTGTTTATGAAAATCGAGTAAGTAGTTTCAAAGTTATTATAAAATTGAAATTTTTAAAAGTGACTCTATTTTTTAAGAACAATTTGAGTTTTTTTTTTTAATTTCTTTACAAACGTAAGCTTAAAATTGTTGTGCATATTTTCACAATCTTTCTCAAAATAAAGATTTATTATAACTTTTACTGAATTAAATAAAATCAATTTTATTTTCAATTCAATCATAAAAAAGTACATAATAAACAGTATTTTTTTTTATAAAAAATTATAATTTTAACTATGACGTCTCAACTCTTATTTAAAATTTTAAAAAGCAAGCCACCCCTTGCTAAACAGGTAAAGTATCATTGTTGATATTTCCCTAGGTATGTATGCCCTTTTTTTCTTTTTTTAAGGCGATTTTTTGAAACTTTTCCCTACAGAAATTTCCGCTTCTTCAAACTGTAATCGATGGTTATGTAAACAACTCAAAGTTGTGATTTTTTGAAACAATTACATTTTTTTTTTCTAATGCTTGTAACTTGGCAAAAAATTGAGCTATCTCATTTTTTTTACATTTTATGTTTTTAAAAAAAATGCAGAAAAATATTATTAGCATATTTATAATAAATTAATAATCTTCAGTTTAAAAAGAAAGACCAAGCTCATCGTGAATAATTGATTCGTCCTCCAATAGCCAATGGTTTAATTAAATAAAATAAGTTTCTTGTAATAGTTCTTAAAAATTTCAATAATAACATACTTCAGTCTGTGTTTGATTTAACTTTGGTAAAAAGTTTTGAGAAGTATATTAAAAAACCTATCATTTTGAGGTGTCACAAGATGGTCAGAGACTATTTGAAAATTGCGCCAGAAAATGTGCCCATTCTTGTAAATTCTTTATAGTTTCCGAGATAATGGGGGTGGTTCGTTTTCATTAGAATACCCCGTATAACTTTTTTATACGTTAATTTGTTACCGATTGATTTAAATGTTTTTTTTTAAACAGGAAGAAACAGCAAACACAAAACATAAAAAACTTTCAAAAATTAAAATTTACGACATTGTTACGCCGATGTTTTGCAACCCTTTACTGTTTCCTGCTTCTTCAGGGTCTACAATAGATACTAATTACCCGGCATACCTTCATATTCTGTTGTAGAACCGCAGAAAACTAAGACTTGCAAAACGTCGGCGTAACAATTTACCGTAAATTGTTTTTCTAAAATTTACTACCAAAAGGTCTATTATGTTCTACTTTCTGAATAGAATAGTTCCGTTCGTGCCAAAACCAAAATTTTTTGCGGCTAAATCTGATTTTAATAAAACACACAATAAAAACACAAAAATGGACTTTTAAAAGTAGAGCACACAAAATTTATTTGACTACTTTAAACAAAAAATTGAATATTTGTAAACTGAGTCTACAAGAAACATATTTTAACCCTCATTTGGGTGCTTTTACAGCTATTAAAGCGCTAGTGCTCGAATAGCAGTATTATAGAACGCAAATTAATAAATTTCTTATCTAAAAATATAATTTCACTTGTTGCATAATATGTATTGTTGTACTGATTTTTATGAGCGTTCGCTGTGCCTAAAACTCATTCGTGGAACAATCAGTCTTATACAACACGTATAATAATATACTATTTTACTACAATGTATAGTAGCGGCTGAAAAGTGAACACTTTTAACGGTTTCTTTAAGTTAAAGTCGAGTAAATGAATATTATTAATTTAGACGATCATGACAGAAGTAAAACCAACAATGTTTTTACTCCCAGAAATCTCTTGTTTTTAACTAAATTTAAATAATTATTTTCACTAGTAAGAGTCTTTTTTACCACAGAGAAGCCAATATGTGGTGAATATTTGAAATACTTATTTTTGTTATTGATTAATTTGCAAAATCAACCGATCAGTTGGGTGTCCTAATAGACTTATAAGAGTCTATAAGAGTGCTCTACATGCCTATAGTAATGCTCTAATAGGCCTATATAAGAGTGCTGTACTAAGTCCACAAGAGTGCTCTAATAGGCTCATAAGAGTGCTCTAATCTATTAATAGCTATAAACGAATAGTTTTGTACTTAAAATAAATATAAAAATTTTACAATACACAAAAAATGTTGCACTTTAAAAAATATAAATTGCTTACCTATAAGCCATTAAAATGAACAAAAAAATATAAATCAAAAATAAAGTATTTTAGAAGGTTAGAGTAACAATAAAAAGAAATGTTTGACACCATAATGGGTACTTTTAAGTGTATTATTTTGTGATAAATCCCGGCTGAAAATAGTTACAAAAATAAATTTCGATTTCAAACTTTGACGATATCTAGTTCTTAAACAGTGGAACTTAGCTAAGAGGTACTTTATTTTGGCCTTCAACAATTTCAAGTTGCGTTATGGAATCCTCTTTATAACCTCAGTCAATGAAGTCCCACTTGAAGACTCAGGGTGCCATATTCAAATTTTGTAAAATTAAAATCTCCAGCATTAATAACTTTAAAAACTCAATTTTTATTTCTTGAACATAAACTAAACATGAACAGACACTATTAAAAAATATATATAAAAAATTATAAATTCATTTTATCTTAATAGTAATAATTGTTGTAATAATAGTCATCAGAGAAATCGTCATCAGAATATTCTTCCTCATCTTCAAAATGATAATATATTTTATAACATGGCAAAAATTCATTGTCTTCATATTTGACAATAACATCGCCATTTGGCTTCTGAGTGGTATCAAATCCGTTTGGAGGATACTTCATTTTCGGGTGTCCATTGCAACTACGTGCAATCAATACTTTGGCCAAAATCATTACCTTATGGTAATCATCATCGCAGTAATTTGATGCGTAATCAGCATCGGGGGTAAAACTCACCCCTTTGCCGAACTTACGGCGCCGGCATAATCTCCAGTCAAAATTATAGGTGCAAATGCTGTTTACATTTGATTTTTGGGTACCATGGAAAAGTAATTCTTCACGGACATATCCATAGAAAGCCTGCTTTTCTTTCTTCTTAGCAATATATGCGTTATGAAGAAAGGAATTATTTATTTTGACGATATTTTCTACCACCATATCATCTGAAAGCATATCGGCAATTTGGGAATACATGCTTTGAGAAGGATGTAGATTTTTACACCACAGCACTTTGGTACCATATTCATCAATTATTCTATTAGGATTGTTGGCACTCATGGTGATATTTTTAGAAAATGGGATTGATTTCAATCACGTTGTTTTAACTTTGTTCTAGAGCTGAAACAACACTTTTTTTAGATATAAAATAACATTTAAATATTATTATTATTATTATACTTAAAATAGACACAAATAAAATGAAATAAATACGACAAACTTACTTTTTTACTGGTTATTGTGTTATTGTTAACAAATTACGACGTAATAAAACACGGTACTTTAATAATACGGTAGGCGCATAGTACAATTTTAAATAAGCACAAATTGCAATTGTTAATATGCAACCAGTTATACCCTACCATATAAACTGTATGCATTAGAATGAGAGGCACAATAAGGATTAGCTATATTTGCAGTATGGCGTAGACACAGGCGTAGACTTGTTGATGCGGCCACCGTAGCATTCAAGGTACAGTGGCTGCCTGACCTCCAGACTTTGCACTGCAAGCAAAAATATACAATGCTGCCAACTCTGCCATAGTATAAAACCTAGTAGCGACAGAAAGCCGATTTTCGTGTAAGGAGTAGGCGGCGCTTACGTCCCACTATTGATGCTTTTGCCATAGCTTTTGCCCCATTCATTGCGGAGAACGACGAACATAGACGACAAGGCGAAAAGTAACTAGATTGCAAGTGTGGTTAAAGAGGGGGAAGCGAGGCCACAGTATATCGAGGCTTGGCTTGGAGAGGGGGAAGCGAGGCAAGACGTGGCCCCATTCAATCCCCAATTTTCATTCCGAGCTTGATGGAAGCGAAAATGTGCTTTAATACAGTGAATATAAAGCCTACCAAAATTTTCCCGCCAATTTCGTGTCGCTACTAGGTTTTATACTATGACTCTGCTGCCAATCCACAATCCACTTATTAGATTAGATTGGATCTATGCTTATTAGTAAGTAAATTCACTAGCTAAATCATTGCTTGTAGTGCATTTTGATCTTTTTTACCTGAGATTTGTCATAACAATTAATTGAAAGATATTTTTATTTGTATTTTTTATGTATATTATACAGTTTTTAGAGTAATGTTAGAAATTTTAACAGGTGATAGGTGAACTCCCTTGCTGAAGGAATGCTAAAATAAAAACAAATTTGTCTTATACAAATGTTTATAGATTTTGTGATTTATGATGTAGAAGTTTCTGCTCAAAAACAGTGTTGTTATATGGACGGTGTTAAGCAACAATGTAGTTAACCCACAAAATTGAAAAAATGAGTTAGACAGGTATTATGTTAGAAAAAAATCGTCTTTATTTGAGGCAAAAATGTGTCAAATGAAAATTTAATTTTTCTGTCTCTGACAAAAGAAAACGTGAATCCACGCTCGCGCTACTTCAGAATTTTTAAATAACACCAAAGGTTTAAACCACACTTTAACTCCGATTTTAGCTTTATCTCTCACTTCACGTTATGGTTCCTAAATAGTTGTTGTTGCAGAACATTTTTATGTTCAAATATTCAAGATTTTCTTTACGCGGTGCGAAACTTTCATACGCATTGTCTCGATTCGATGCCGCTGATTCGATCCATATATTGTGTAGCTCAAAAATGTCTTATGAAATTTTTTTTACAGTGTTAAAATTTAGAAGTGAAAAACAAATTTTTGCTAAATTCTTCAAATTTTGAAGATATCTTCTAAACGATAAGAGTTATAAAGAAATTGTAAGATACTTTTTTTAGAGCGTTCAATTTCCTACTAAAAATGTAAATACATTTTTTCTGTATGATCAAGTAGTGACGAGATATGGATTTTGCCATATGGAACTGAAAAAAAAAATGGAAAACTGCGATGAAGGAGTCTTTCCTATTAAAATTATCATCTTCAAAAAGCATTTTTTAAAAGTGCCTAGGAAAGGGACCAATTTTTCAGTGTCGGAAGTTAAAAAAAATAGTTGATTTTTTTGGCCCACCCTAGTGTATGTACATATATCTCAAAAACTAGTAACATTTCAAAAGATAAATTTGGATATTTAGCAACTCTTCAACAAGGGCTATCAATTAGGCTTAAATATCACCAGAAAAAATTTCTGTATATATTTTAATTACACACTGTATACCAAAAAAGTTGCTATAATACATCGTATTTCGTTTGAAAACAATTTAAAAAAAGTTCTACAGTATATATCTCGAAAGCTATAAACATTATATAACACAATTTTGGTTATTTACTATCCTTTTTATGAAAGCTATCACTTGTTAAAATATCTAACATTACTTCAATAACACGCTGTATATACAAAATAATAAAAATGTCCTGAGTCGACGTTGGGAGAGAGCAACATCTGATAAAGCAAAGAAAATTTAGAAAAATACTGTTATATCGAGGACTGAATTCTTAATTTTTTTCTTAATAAAAAAAATTGACAAAAAAGTTACTGGAACCTATTTAAGAAATATATATTGAATTTTTTTATTTGTGCAGCGCCGACTTTATTTAAAAACGAGAAGTAAACGGTGAAAGCTACAAAATTTTTTGTAAAGAATTAAATTTTGTGTAATAAAGTCCTCGATGCAATATATAAGTATTCTCGAAGTATCTTTAAGTGGGCTGACTTTTTAAGATCCTTCCATAAACCGAAAAATGGCCATTGTTCACTTTATTGGGCAAGGGTAATCACCGTAAGGATGGATCTTGATTCATGGCAGTTCCCTCTGCCAGATGTTTCGCACGCAAATACCAAGATTATTTTAATTCTATGACCCTGTTTATTTTATTTAGTGCCGGTTTACAAAAGATGAATTAAATACCCAATTGTAATTAACTTCTAATTCGCTGTTAACTTGGCTTTCCTGACATCTGATAGGTCAAAACTGCATTGCGAATAAACTATTTTGTCGCTATTAAAGTTAATGTTACGTTTTATAAACCGACCCTTAATTTAATGTTTTGTTTTTACTTTCATGGTATTGCAATTAATTTAAAGTACATATATAATAAATTAAAAACATGTAAAGAAAAACTGTTTTAACATGAAGTTTCGAAAAGCTTCATTAATATGCAGGAATGATATGTTAAATTCGCAAATTTCATTTTACCTCAGTACTCGTTATCTTACCTGGTATCGGTTTTTAATTCTTCTACAAACTTAAGATAGACCGAAGCTTTAAAAGCAAGCAGTAGGTACTCTTAAAAAAGACTCACTTTTGAATTTTAAAACTTGAACTAACAAATATGTTACTCAACGAAGTCAACACTCCGGGAGCAAAATCCAGACTAATATCTTAGATATTTACAAATCTCAAAATATTTTCACAATCAGTAGGTAAATAACCCAATTGTTATAAGAAAGTAAAGGAAAATAGTCTTTTCTTATAATCTCATTATGGGTCTATCTTATAATGTTGGAGAAGAATTAAAAGCGATACCAGGTAAAATAGCAGGTACTGAGGTGAAATGAACTTTGCGAGTTTAGCTTATCATTCCTGCATATTAATGAAGCTTCTCGACACTTTATGTTAAAAGAGTTTTTCTTTACGTGTTTCTAACTTATTTTACATGTGCTTTAAATATTTGCAATACCTCAAAAGTAAAAACAAAACGTTACATTAATTATGTATCCGGAAGATCTCCCAAACTTATTTGAATGGGATTGTAACAGGATTTTTAAAAATCTTTTGCTTATATTACATTTCGGGTAAAAAATTGTTATTATTAATATTGTAGAGAACAAAATTTTCTACAACTTTCGTCTAAATTTTTTTTCTAAAATTGATTATTTTTAATTTATGACCAATGTGAACAGTTTGCTGCCACTTCGAACCTGTCCGATGAGTTATTTCCCTATCTTGTATGTACTGTGGCTCTCAAAAATCATAATATTTTTGATTTTGACAAGCTTAACACAATAGCTTAGACCCCGATCTATTTTTTTTTTATTTTTAATTTAAGGGCAGCTTCTTTTTCAAATACTACAAAGAAAATATATAGGTGGCATCACACCTTCTCTTGACTTCCAAGTTTACTTACCTGATAGATGTCGCACCCTTCTAGGGGTAGCCGCGATGTAACGAAGATTTTGAAGTGTTTATATTCTAAAATTTATGCTTGTGTAATAACTGAAAGTTGATACAATTTAAATTTCTCTTTGACTTTGTGTTTTCTAACATAAGAAGTAGATGGCACATCCTTTGCGAAATTTTACGAATATTACGAGAAACAATAACCACACACAAAATTTGTTGATAGAAAAAACTTTATACAAGATAGAACTAAAAGTTATATTTCTTAATTATAAAATATAACAAAAACTAATTAAAATCAACTTTTCAAAGTTATAATTTCTTATTAACAAGAGTAACTATTGTACTTATCATAATTGTGTTCAAGGGATCGGTTGTATCTAAAATTGTAAGCATTATTATGAAATAATTCTTCATCTTCATCAAAGTAGTCTTCTTCTTCCTCACTGTCTTCTTCTTCTTCTTCCTCATGATAATCATCATATTCTTCCTCCTCAGATTCCTCTTCTTCGTCCTCCCAGAAAAATTGTAAATCATCATAGTCCTCTTTTTCTTCTTCTTCCTCCGAGTAGGACAAATCATCATAGTCCTCTTCTTCTTCTTCCTCCGAGTAGGACTCATCTTCATCTCCCTCGTAGTCGTCCTCATCTTCATGTTCCGAGTAAGACTCATCTTCATCTTCCTCGTAGTAGTCCTCTTCTTCCTCCAAGTACTCGTCTTCATCATCTTCTTCAAAAGCATCATCTTCTTCATCAAGGTATTTCTGATAAGAGTCATCAAAGTGGTAATAAATCTTATACATTGGGAGGAACTCATTATCTTCGTACTTAACAATGACAGACCCATCTGGTTTTTGACTCGTGTCATACCCAAGTGGAGGAAGTACCATATCAGAATGGCCATCGCAAACATTTGAAATCAACACCTTCGCCACAATCATTACTTTGCTATAGCTTTCATCGCTATAATGGGACGCGTAGTGAGCATCAGGGGAGAAGCTAACCCCTCTGCCAAATTGGCCGTTCTCCACCAACCTCCAGTCAAAGTTGTAGGTACAAATACTGTTCACATTGCTTTTCTTGGTACCATGAAAAAGCAATTCTTCACGAACTGATGACCCATACATCCTAACTCTTTCTTGCTGCTTAGCCAAATACATCTGTTCAAGAAAGGGATTATTCACTTTGACGATATTTTCTATAACCATGTGGTCGCATGAAATCATACTGGAAATTTCGTCATACAAGTCATCAGAAGGATGTATATTTTCACACCACATCACTTTTCGGCCTGAGTTAGCTATTATTTGATTAGGATTACTGGCAGATCTCGACGACATATTGATATTTAGGAAAATATCATGGATTAGGTATGACTGCTTTCAATACCTCAAGACTCTCGTACCTAAAATTATCAAAATTGCCATAAAATTTTAGGTAAATAGTGGTAAAGAAGTAAATTAATCAAAACAATTGGAGCCCAAACTTACCTTTTCCTAATTGTTTATAAACAAGAACAAACAAAACCAAAATGTAGACTGACCGTCTTTTGTTTTGAACGAGTGTACATTACTGCCAACCACAGATTTAAAATCACTAAGATTCGAAAATTTGGATTTTTATCAAGATTTTTCCCGTAATTAGGGCTAAAAATGTGTAATAACGCCTGTACCAAAAACGCCAAAGCGTTGATGTCAAGCAATACAAACTTTTAAGCAATTAACAGCATTATTTTTTATTACATTCAAGTCTTACGTATGAATTTTGCTGGTGCCTGTTGCATGTTGGTCACACTGTTAAGGCAATATGTCATTTTTGAAATTCAAAAATTGGGTTATAATACTTATTAAGTTAAAAATGAGTTTTTTTTTAAATATTTAGAAATAATCTTCTTACACATCAAAGAGTATTTTGTGTGTAATAAAAAAATGTACTGATTTTTTTTTGAAAACAACATTGGCGAGCGCCATATGTATAAAAAATATAAATGCGAACGCAATATATAGACGCACCCTGGTGGCAGAAAAATTAGTTGAGGAATACTAAACGACCAATCTGTGGCTCAAAATTAGATATTTTTGTAAAACTAAAATGTATAACCTCAAAAATATTGCAGTGCTTGAAATTTAGTGAATTCTAGAAGTTTACGTCACTTTTTTCTTAAGCTTGCTATAACCAGAAGTTATGACACATATACTCGTATAAGCAAGCCGGGTATAGTCCGCAACGAGAGATACCAACCTGCGGCGATTAGTCATGACGATAGAAGTGTGTTATTCAGTTGTTTACTTGAGAGTTATCTTGTAAGTTAATTTGTTTTTTGTTTAAAAATCTAACTCTTTAAACTGCAAAAAACCTAAATTGAGTCTATGTTCCACTGATGTCAGAAGTGGGATGTAAAAAAGTTTGGATCGGTAGAAATACTGAGAATTTCGATGAATAGCAAAAAAATTAATTTTAGACGAATTTTAGAAAAGATGTTTAAATGAGTGATGGAAAAAAAATTTTTAGAAGTTAAAACTGGCGAAAAACGTCGAATAAAAAAAAGAAAGTGCTGAAACAAAAAAGTATTCTAGTAGAAGTTGAAAAATAGTGTTTGAGAGAAAAAGGTCAAAATAGTGGGATAAGTAGAAAGAGTTTGGCAGGAAGAAAAAGAAGAACAAAAGAAGGTATTAAAAACGGCGTTTGGAAGAAAAAAAGAAAACAATTTTTTTAGAACTTGATGGACGTCGGCTGATAGAAAAAAATTCAAAAGGCTGACGTGTATGCAATTTGACTCTATATAAATGAGCGGTAGGTCATTTACGATGTTACTCCGTTGTTTAATTGATTTGATTAAAAGTTATTATCGAATTATTTGAAAGAAAAGGAAGATTTGAAACTGCAAAAGATAGAAAGAAGAATGTGAAAAACTGAAGTTGAAGAAACTTTTTCCATCTTAACAACAACAACAACAACAGAGAATTCTAAATGAAGTGAAAAGACGTCGCCTTCTCAGAAAGAAAAAGAATAACAAAAGAAAATTCTGGAAGAATAGGAAAAGACTCTAGAGGAGCTTGTGTTTAAAAGAAAAGGACAAGTAAAAAAAGTTTAGAGCTCAAAGACGTCGTCCAAAAAAATGATTCTATAAGCTGACGTCATTCTATTCGTAAACTTGCTAGAAGCCTTTCTACAAAATAGAAAGAATATTATTATGTGTAGGAGGTATGATATTGAATTGTTGATATTACGCACATTACACACAAAGTGTGACGTCATTCAGAAATGGAATTTGGCGTTGTTTATTGGTGTAAATTTGAAAAAAGTGACTCAGAGACGTAGGAGAGCGATGTTGCCAATGTGCGCAATATCATACCTTGTGACAGTCTTTCTACTATGAGGCGTATGATATTAAATTATTGATATTAAGAACATTGACAACATGGTGTGAGGTCACTCAGAGATGGAATTTAGGGTTGTATATTGGTGTAAATTTGAAAAACGTGACTCAGAGACCTAGAACAGCGGTGTTGCCAATGTGCGCAATATCATAGCTTGTGACAGTCTGTCTACCATGAGGTGTATAATAATATTAAATTGTTGACATTACGCACATTGACAACATGGTGTGACGGCACTAAAAAATGGAATTTCGCGTTGTTTATTAGTGTAAATTTGAAAAATATGACTCAAAGACTTAGGAGAGCGGTGTTGCCAATGTGCGCAATATCAAACCTTGTGACAGACATTCTACCATGGGACGTATGATATTGAATTATTGGTATTAAGCACATTGCCAACGTGGTGTGACGTCACAGATGGAATTTTGCGTTATGAATTGGAGTAAATTTGAAAAACGTGACTCAGAAACCTAGGAGAGCTGTGTTGCCAATGTGCGCAATATTATACCTTATGACAGTCTTTCTACCATGAGGCGTATTATATTGAATTATTGATATTACGCACATTGACAACGTGGTGTGACGTCACTAAGAGATGAAATTTTGCGTTGTTTATTGGTGTAAATTTGAAAAACGTAACTCAGAGACCTAGAAGAGCGGTGTTGCCAATGTGCGCAATATCATAGCTTGTGACAGTCTTTTTACCATGGCAGGAATAATATTGAATTATTGATATTAAGCACATTGACAACGTGGTGTGACGTCACTCAGAGATGGAAAACTTAGTCCTGGAATTTTGAATAGCCGAAAGATTTTAGTCACAGAGGCTATTTTTGTATTTTTGCCACCAGAGATCAGAGCTTGTCAATGTTATATTCGCCCCTAAATAAGACTGTACAGGATTTTACAGAATTATGTGGCGCTGTAACCACAATTGCCCTAGACCTGTAGAAGACAAAAACCGGTAAAATAATTGTTCTGCAACATTTCTGTAAAAAGTTACAGCTGACCAAAATTGACGATTTTGAGACTTTTTTTAATATCCCAAAAAGTTTTTTTGCTATTGTAATTAAATTTGGGCAGCATGTTTACATTATTAAGACAGATATTTAAGCAAAATTTCATTAAATTTGCTTAACTGGAACATACATTTTTGCTAATACCTCTTATTATTTTCTTTCAGAACATTGACAGATGCTTAAACCATTCACGAAACCGCTTAATGTTTACAGATTTACAGATGTTATCGGTAAAATATGGTGTGTTTTCTCTAAATTTGGTGTAAATAACTGTCTTAATAATGTAAAGAAGTTACCCAAATTTTTTTGCGATAGCTAAAAAATATCTGAAATCGTCATTTTTGACCAGCTCTTTTTACAGAAATATCGCAGAACAATTTTATCAGCAATGTGATGATTATAGAAAATAAAAAAATAGATTTATCGTTTAAAATGTTTAATAAAAATGTGAGTACATTAAAGAATATAGAAAAATTAAATATAACAAATATTATTATTGGAAGTATTGCAACAATAGTCTTATACTACGTTCTAACTCAGATAAATGTTACAAACTAAAAAATATTTAAAATTCTTAAGAGTTTGTCAAATAATCTTTTGTATATAAAAGAAAATATGTGTAATACTACATAATTAACATTAAAAATAATGACTGAAATGATTTATAGGAACAATAAGTACTATATTGACACAAAAACGTAACGAGTACACTTAATGACTTAATAAACTGAAGTTAAAATTATAAAACCTAAAAATATCGGGCATTAACATTGTAGCCATCATTGCGATCATTGTAATAATAATTATTATTATAGTCCTTGTTATAACGATAATAACCGTACCGATCTCTATAATGACTACGTTCCTTGTTATAACGCCGACTGTTATAACGCCTATCTATATAATACCGATTTTTGTAATAATAATCGTTGTGATGAATATTTTTATTCTTAGCTTTATCAAGAAGGTGATAATGAAGAATATACGCGGGATAGAATTCATTATCCTCGAACTTCACTATAACACTGGCATTATCGTCTTTCTGGCTAGTATCGTACCCTGGAGGAGGCAACGACATGTCGTGGTGCCCTTGGCAGATTTTAGCCATTAGTACTTTAGCAACAATCATAACTTTCATATAATTTTTCGGGTCTGAATAGTTACTCGCATATTTTGCGCTTGGAGAAAAATTAACACCTTTACCAAACTTGTGCCCCCGGTTACTACCAAATAACCGCCAGTCAAAATTATATGTGCAAATACTTCCAACGTTTGCACTTTTAGTACCGTGGAAAAGCAAACATTCAGAGACTTCCCCAAAAGAGAATTTCTTCTCACATTTTTTCAGTTCATAGGCAGTCTCGAGGACCGGATTGCTGACTTCTACCAAATCATCGATGACCATTGCCTTGTAGTCTATCAGATTTTTTATATTTTGGTACTCGGGACTCGAGGAACTTATACTTTTGTATTGTACTGTAGTCAGTCCATAGTGGTATTTCATACTTTCATAGTTGGGGTTGATTTTAGGACGCTTTACTCTATGCCGAGGTGAAGGAGAGCTGCCCACTGGTAAATTAGAGCAGAAATCGTCGTATTCATCATCTTCACGAGCTCTCTTCATTTTGTAGTTTTTTTGCTAGATTTATGTTTTTACTTTACTACTGACAGTTTATAAAAAACTATTAAACGTACCTTAAATGAGATCTAGATGCACTTAAATTTGCCGAAATTACCGCAAAAACACAGAAATTTACCAAAAACACAACATAACGGCCAAACCAAACTTAAAATTTTACTTCATAAAAGTCAGCGATTTTGTAATAAAAAGATGAAAATTTTTGACCAATCAAATTTGCATTTTAATCCGCTTGATTTAAATCAACCAATCAGATATGGAATTTTCGCAAATGCGTGTTTCCGTTTTAACACGTGCTTCCCATCCAAGGAATACGACAAGAGGTAAGCCCAAGCAAATCAATCTACAAAATTTTTTTTAAATGAAATAAAAAAATATTAAAACATTTTTTTTTGTTATTTACGAATTTGTGTCTACTTGTATTACAAATTACTTAAATTTTTAATATATTTTTTAATAAAGCAGTACGCTGTAGAAGACCTTATATTAATAGCTGGAACTTGTGTAAAATCTTTCATATTTTTTTAATAAGAGGGGTGGATTTAGGCATGATATTTATAGGCTGCAGCTCAGGGCCCCGTCAACCTAAAGACCTCCGAGACTAAAAAAAATTGAATTTAAGTTTTTTTTGGCTTTTCTAAAATCTCTCTTTCTACTTTTCATAATCGTAAATTTCTTTATTATTTTTTTTAGTCGTTTTCTTAATTTGACCAACCTAAATAAGCTAAAAAAATTTTACGTTTTTTTTGCTATTCTTGAATATTTCTTTCTACTTCTTCTTAACGTAATTTTCTTTATTTTTTCTTTTTTCAGTCGTTTTTCATAATTTGGTCAAAACATTTTTTTGTACTTCTGTTTCTCCCCAAGAAATATTTGCCAAAACGTCGGTAATCAACAAATATCTAAATTTTCTGTCTAATGTCTTATAATTCAAATAACTTTCTTAATGCCTATTGTTTACAAGAGCGTATCTAAAGGGGACTCCCAGAAAAAAAATGGTTTTTCGAGTAGAATGAAGAGAAAAGTGTTGGTATATAAGAGGCAATTTATAATGGTTCTAGACTAGTAAAAAAAAAAACGAAAAACAAAGAAAAATTGTAGAAGAACAAATTTTTTTTTAAATAAATCAAAAACACTTAATGGTTAAAATTTTTTATAAGGTTAAAGACAAATTCTACAATTTTAATAAAAGGTAACTTAAAAAAAGGTCAGAAAACTACTGCTAGCAAAATCAATTTATCTGTAGTAGATTCTAGAAGTACAAAAAAACTTTTAAAAAAGTCGTTTGAAAGATTCTAGAAAAAAAGAGGTTTCTAGTAGAACGTGAATGAAAGCGACTGGAAGAAAATAAAACAAAAAAAAATAATAACAAGAAACAATTAGAAGAGAAGAATACTTAATAGAAAACACTACAATTACAAAGAAAAAAAAACTAAAGAAGATTTAGAAAAAAAATTAGGAAAATTAAAAAAAAAGAAAGATGACGGAAAAAAGAAAAAATAAGGAGAATTACGACTGGTAGAAGAAAAGATTCAAGAAAAGTAAAAATAGATTCTAAAAAAACTTAAAAAAAGCGTAGTATTCTACAAGAATTTAAAAAATTGGCTATGTAAAGACAAAAGAACAATAAAAATATCATTACGTATTTTTACCCAAATTCAAAAAGGTTTTAATGACAGGGTCCTATTGTATTAAAGGTAATAATATTAACAAAGGAAAGGTATTGGCTTTTTATAAAGAAATTTGAGTTAGAACAAATTCATAACAAACCACTTTGAATTTGGATAAATATACATAAGTA
The DNA here is from genome assembly GCA_029207805.1 of Tribolium confusum. Taxonomy (NCBI): domain Eukaryota; kingdom Metazoa; phylum Arthropoda; class Insecta; order Coleoptera; family Tenebrionidae; genus Tribolium; species Tribolium confusum. Next base: position 19,403,895 of record JALGAY010000003.1, read on the forward strand.
GCATAGATAATAATTTTTAAAATTTCAGTCAGTATTCTTCTAGGATTTTCTCTCTTTATAGAGAAGATGGTGTATCGCTACTTATTTGGGCTATCATACAAAAAAAAACAATAAAAATTTTTAAAAAACAAAAAATATTCAACAAAAAACCTAGTGTTTAGACGATTATAAAACAGTTGAAAGCACTAGAGGACAGTGGAAAAAATTAAAAACCAGAAAACAACGACTAAAAAAGGATGCAACTAGAAAAATAAAACGATAAAGGAAAATTTAAGAGGAAATTAAAGAACGGCGATTGGAAGTGGTTCTGGAGGAACAAATAAAGATTTTCGGCAAATTTTAAAAAACGTTTGTAAAAAATGGAACAAGAAATAAGCTCAAAAAATAAAACAAACAAGGAAAGTTAAGACCAATACAAAACCAAGGAAAATTTTAGAATAAGAAAAAATAGTTTTTTAATTTAGATATTGAAAGAAGTCTAGGTCATAACTCATAAGTCTAGGTATGGAGGAAGAAATTTACAAACACTTTTGACATTTATTTTAAATATTTGTTTTTTTTTTGTTACCTAAAGTGTATTAAAAAATTGATAGTTTTTTGAGAAAAAGGTATTAAAAAAAATTGAGTATACAGTATATAAGAGATAATATTAGGGTAAATTTGAAATAATTCTTGCTTTCTCAAAAATGTTAAGATTTTTAATATAATTTAGGGTCTAAAGTCGACAGTTTTCATTTGTTTATTATAAACATTTCAAAAATATTTGTCGTCTTGGGCTCCGAAATTGTATTAAGAATTTTATGTTCGTTGAGCCAAAGGTAAAGAAAAGTGCAAGAGCGTACCCAAGAAAGAGGTAAGGACTGCAGGGACTATAAAAATATTGTAAAAATGTAAAGTAAAGCCCCCCCTGAAAGGTACCCTAGGTTATAATTTCAATTTTTCATATTTAAAAAAAAAACAATTGTTTGGCAAAAACCTAATAAACCTTAACTTGTGGTAAATTAGGAATTGGGCCCAAACAATGTTAGCCCAAAGCTACCAAATGTACCGGTCCGCCCCTGCTTTTTAAGCTCAATTCGTATTTTTGAATGATTTTTGAAATAAATGGGGTATTATGGTAAATTAAGTATATTTATAAATTTTAAAATTGACAATTAAATGCATTACATCTGTAAATAAGTAAATAGAGATTTAATTGAAAAAATAAAGAAATTTTGAAGATTTCCCCGAGCGTGGAATGATGTAACTCCCGCCAAAATAAATGTCATCTGTCAAAATTTCATATACCTAACCTCAAAATGTGAGTGTTGATATGTTAGAAAATAAATAAATTTCGCTGCTTTAATTACAATTTACGTTATTTCTGCCTATAAATGATGGCATACGAGGATAATTTTAAGAGTTTTCTCAATAAAGGTAAAAAAGTTTGACTTTTGAAGTTTTCTTACAACGCAAAATTATTTCTAGGGAAAATTTCCGATGAAGACCCAATGACACAAAAAGAAATGAACGAATTACAAGAAGCAATTGATAAATCTAAAGAAATTGGATCGATTGAAACAGAAATTGAGCCCAAAAAGTTTTATAAAGCAGGCAGTGATGAGGCCCCTAAAGACAAACTTGTCTCTCCAAAACCGGGGCTCAAAGGAAGACTCTTATTACAAAAGAATCTCGTTACTTATACATTCCAAGATCTCCCAGAATCGACCAGAAAATTTCTTGCTGTCAATCACCACAAGCCTGCTTTTGAACTCCCAGTGCCCACAAACCCCAAATTCAAAAAATACAGCATTCAAACACGGGCGAAATTACTATCTGAACATTTCACAAGGATCGAAAAACTGGCTGCAAAACAAGCGAGGAGATCCCTTTTTAGGTAAGGTGACCAACTGCCCTCCTTTTGTAAGCTATGTCCTCCTCTGAAAAGTGTTCTCCTAAATGTCCTTCTTTTTATTGTTAGAAAACAGTGGTCAACAATTGAAATGGAACACCTTGAAAACAAAGTTTAAAGTCTTGTAACTCCTACCAAAAATTTATTAATCGAAATCATTCTTTTTTTCTGGGTAGATTATTTCTTAAACTTTAAGATATTTAATAAAGTGTTTCTTGTAGATTTGTTGTTTAAGTTATACAGGGTGTCAAAGAAAGGCCCTGCAAAAAGACCTCCTATTTTAACAAAACAAAATTTGTATTTTTTAATGGGTCTCGGAAGAACGCTGGATTAAGTCCTCGATACAGTTTTAAAAATTTTAGGCTACACTTATAAATTAAAGCAATAATCCAAAAAAAACTGTTTTTTGCGCATTAAGCAATAATTTTGTTAATTGATGTAGAATTTTACCTCTTTTTGGCTTACTCTAAAGATAAAAGTTCAAACTTGAATTTTGGAAGGCAACATTAGACATACTGTTAACATCTTGTGTAGAAAAACATTTTCGAAGATGACCAAATTTTTAAGCAGCTCCGAATTTTAGTTTGATCAAAGAAGGATAAAAATTTAAACGTGTAGATAGATCGATAACTTGTTTTTTGTAGCTCAACATTCTTGAAGCATTACTTTACTTAGTATTGGTCGGTGATTAGATCCGATTTTTAAAAGCATATCTTTAGGGAAAAATTGAAGCTTTTTCTTACTTAAACAGCTCGTTACCACGATACGGACGCTACTGTTAGCTATCCACAATTGTTTCATTAGAAACAAGCCGTTTAGATGAGCAAAAATTTTAATTTTTTCTTAAAAACATGGCTTAAAAAATCGTATTTAAACACGAACTTTTACTGGGAAAACTAATGCTGCAAGAGTCTTGAGATTTAAAACACAAGTCATGTTTCTAAAACATTGTTTATCATTGTTTTACCAAACTAAAATTCAGAGCTGTTTAAAAAATTGATAATTTTTGGAAGCTTTTTATTACACGAACTATTAACGGTATGTCCACCACTCTTCCGAAAATTCAAGTTTGAAATTTTACCTTTAGAATAAGCTAAAAAAGGAAAAAAAAATCACCAAAATAGTTTTTTTTTTATTTTAGGCCTTAATTTATAAACTTAGTTCAAAATCTGCAAAACTGTTTCGAGGGTTTGGTCCAGCGCTCTTCAAAAATCCATTAACAAAATTCAAATTTTTTTTGTTAAAATGGGGGCTGTCTAAACTTTTCGTTTTTTGCAAGGCTTGTCTTTGACACCCTTTATAACTTAAACTACAAATTTACAAAAACACGCTCTATTAAACATCTTAAAGTATAAGAAGTGAGCTATCCAGAAAAAAAAGATCATCTCAATTAATAAATTTTTGTAGGAGTTACAAGACTTTAAACTTTGTTAATGAATCATTGACAAAAATTATTCATTCAGTTAATAAGTACTCATTTAAATAATAATTAATTAGTATAAAATTTACTTAACTTTTTTTATTTACATTATTAGTTTTTTTTTACATTTATCATATTATAGTATATTATTGTTCCAAAATGAAATGATTTTTTAATAATATTTTATTGTGTCCTATTCATTGTAAATAAATTGGTCACTTTATTTTAGGGCGCCTTTCCCTAAGCCCCTGTCCCCAGGAAAAAATAGGAATTCTCACTTTAAAAATGGGTTTGATGGAGATGACAATATCGATGAAGTATCAGATCCAATTTCAGATTTGTACATTAGTCGGGCAGGTCGCACAATTAAAAGAAAAAATTATACAGAAGATGCAGGTAACGATATTGAAACTGAGCCTTTTGATTATCCAACTCCAAACAAGAAAAATAAAACTGATTCTTTTGATGATACGAGTACAAAAATTACACTCGACACTCCTTATATACCCGAAGAAAATGAATTTGAAGAAAAGCCCAAACCTGTAAAGCCTAGAAAAGACACTCCAAGGAAAATTACAAACTTTTCAAGTTTGAGAAAACCACGAGCTGAAGCTATGTTTGATAAGTTGTTAGAAAATGATGAAAAAAAGAAGCAACAAGAAGCTGAAATGCAGAATTTTGAAAAAACATTACCGACTTTAGTGGAGAATTCACAAGAAGATGATTTAATTATTGAGAGTAGCCCAGTTAAGGAAAATGATGAAAATTTCATTAGGAGGAGAGTTAGCCCGCCTAATCCTGCGAAAAAAGTAGGAAGGGCCAAAAGAGCTTCAAAGCAAGGAGGTATAACCAAACGAGTTCATACCGGCATTTATTATAAATTGATTCTTTTCAGATCCCAGTAAAAGCGAAAATAATAAATCGCCTCCTACAAGCCCAGTATTACGGCGTAATGCAGGCCGCTCCAGACTGACCAAATCTCAAAAATCAAACGAAATAAAGGAAGAAAAATCTTTATTTCAAAAAATCGAGAAAGTGAGTTGTCCTATTTGCAACGGTTTATTTCTACAGACTGAAATTGAGGTAATTTAAATAATATTTTTGTCAATGTTTTATTAATTTTCCTTAAGGACCATGCTTCATCTTGTGGTATTGAAGAAGACCAACTTACTTTTCGTGATCTCCCCCAAACTAGCAATAATATAGAATGTCATTTATGTAACAGGAAATTTGCAGCGAATTCAGAATATGAAGTACACGTCAGGCATTGTATAGCATCAGATATTACAAATTTGTAATTGTGATAATGAGTATTCAAAGAAAAGTGTCATATTTAAGCCACTCGGATGCAAATTTTTTTGTTGTTTTGTACTGAAAATGTTTAAATTAAAATGAAAGTCGGTTATTGAATTACGAGTGTTGAAAGATATTTTTGTATGTAATACTTTAAATTTTTTTCTTATCTTGTTGAAAAATATATATCAATTTCTATAACATGAGCACTTGTTATTATCACATCTAGAGTGCGTCAGTGAAGTGAAATGTGCAAAAATGGCAAGACGCACAGTTTTTTTTCTTTTATTGTTAACAGCTTTAACCAATGGCGTAATTAGGCAAAGTTTTAAGAACCAATGGACAGTCACTGGCGGCACTGATGGTACGTTTCCAACCAATCAAAACAAGTTTAATGGAAATTACAGAAATTCTGACGCTCAACGCAACTGTTCCTGGAGGAATTTTCAGCGATCTTATGAACAGTGGAAAAATCGGGGTTATTTTTTATGGCACTGGAGACACAAATTACAATTGGGTTGGTCTAAATAACTGGACTTACAGCTCAAAATTTACAGGTTTATTTAATAAACAAAATCTAAATCAAAATTCCGCAAATTTAATTTTACAGTTGATGAAGAATTGTTAGCAAACAGAGTCGTCCTTTTAGTTTTTGAAGGAATAGATACGTTTGCTACAATTTTCATAAACGGAGAACAAGTCGGGACGAGTGAAAACATGTTTGTTCGTTACAATTTCAACATAAAAGAGCAACTGAAAGTCTGTTAATTTTTACACTTGATTTTTGTAATTAAAAATTGTAGGTTGGCGATAATGAAATTACAGTAGAATTTATTTCTGCTGTTACAAAAGCACAAACTTTGGCAAAAGAACCGAATAATACGTATGTAATTGCTCCTGATTGTCCAGGCCCTGATTATAAAGGAATATGTTATGCTAATCTGCTTAGAAAAATGCAAGCTTCGTTTTCTTGGGATTGGGGACCGGCATTTGCCTCAGTTGGAATATGGTACACTTTTACATTTTTTTTACCCATTTTTAGTCATATAATAAAAAAAAAAGATTTTTAATTTTTTAACGAGATTTGAGTTGGAATTTATCTTCAAGGAATTTCTCTTAAAAATGATTTTTTTTTTTGAAATTTTGATCACATTTTTGGGTTTGTATCATCAAAAGAAGTTACAGTTTGTATCATCAAACAAATAGTTATTTCTATAATTTGCCTTTTAAAAAAAGCATTATAACACTCATTTGGGTGCCTTTATAACCATTAGAAGGCTTCTGCTCTACTAGGCCAATTCCAAACAAACTATAAATCTTTGCAATTTAATATTATTAATAATCAAGTAGATAGAAAAAAATTAAACACAATTATATTATTCTGTTTCAAAAGATAGACTTTTTATTATATATACATTCAACTTGTTTTACAAGTACATATTGCAAATGCCCATTGGGCACAATTACTAATTTGCTTATAATTTAAATTAGGTGTGGAACTTCCTTTATGTCAAACATTTTTATCTCAATTAGTTTGAGATGATTTTAATTTATCTCAAACGAGATAAATTGTCTTTGAAAAAAATAATAATTAATCAATGTACATAAGTATCAGGTAACTATGGTATTTATAATTGTTGCGTTTCATTTTGATTTGCGTTTGATTTTTGTTAAAATGGAATTTTTTTAAATAATTTTGGCTAGGTGTCTACGTTAAAAATGTCTCAAAAACGCCTTCTTATAAGGCGTGTTTTAACACCCTACCAAGTTGCACCCTTTAAAAGCTAGAGGGAGCAAAAGAATTTGAAAAACTAGAAATTGCTTTTTTATCAATAACATTTTAACCTCTTACAACTTTTCAAATCAAATTCCCCGAGTTTTTACAAATTTTTTTAAATCCAGAAAGACAACTGAAATTTTTGTCAAAAAATAATAAATTGAAGCAGATATCAACAACTTTTGTAAAATCATGAACTGTCTTTGCATAAAAAATTACAAATTCATAAGGAAAAATTCCGCATTGTGGCATCTTTGTCTGCCACAACTAATATTGTGGCGAATTCTTTCCTTCTGCTTCTTTCGGACCTACCTTTAATCCTGAAACTGGTGCATATTTTTCTGCCATATGTGGCGAGTCCCCTCTACTTCTTTCAGACCTAATTTTAATCTGGTTTTCCAGCGTTGTCCTTGGACAAGTTTAAATCCCAATAAAATAAATGGAATTTATAATTAAAACATTTATTTATTTTTTAAAAAGGAGAGGAAATGGGTTACTTTGTTATTACAGAAATTACACATGAGGGTAGTAAAATTGTTCATCTCTGCGTTATTCTTGAAATTTTAAAATATAAAATTTATATATACGCTTGAAGTTAAATAATAATTAAAAAACGATATATTTCGTTTAATAAAATAATAATAATTAAAACTACTTATCTTTCGAGTGGTTGATGTGTTCTCTTCTCGAGTTGGTGCTCGACTGACGAAATAAAGAGAAATTGCGATAAATTTGCAAAATAAAAAAGCAACAAAAAGTGACCTACGTTATGTCATCATATTAACATCAGACCGCCTTTGTGTCTCTAATAATAAATGAATAATAGGATTACGTAAATTACTAAAAAATTACGTTCATCTACAACAATAACAAAAAAATAGAAGCTTTCTTTTTTTATTTACCTTATAGTTTTTATTAAAAATATTTTTTAAAAACAGGAAAGATGTGTATTTGGTCGGTTTCAATGACGCAATAATTGATTATATTGTCGCAACCCCATTAAAAAACCCAGATGACAATTTGTGGACTGTTTCTGTCACCACAACTTTGAATGTAGGCGAAATCACTACAATTTCAGGTTCAATCGATATATCATTGCCTCTTAATGATATAGCAAAAAGCTCGAGTATTAGAGTAAATCAAAGTGTTGATGAATTCATAATTGAAATAACCCATTACGTTACGGTTGATGACGTAATTAAACTACTTTTTAAGGGTTTTGACCACCTACAGGCATATTTATGAATCTTCTAAGGCCTTGAGGTGATCTAAGCCCTAAAAAAATTTTTCTAAGCTGTGTTTTTAGAAAGACGTAAGCCTTTGGTGGCCAAATGGCTACGGCTCACAGCCTTTATATAACTTATCAGTTACATTTACTGGCGAACACGAACAAGACGAGAAAAGTGTCCAAATCGGTTTTAGAACAGTGGAACTAGTCCAGGAAGAATTAGGTTTAATCACTTCTTAATTTGCCTACTTTAATTACACTCTAATTTCAGATCAAGGTCTTAGCTTTTATTTCAAAGTCAACCAAATCCCAATTTTCGCAAAAGGATCTAACGAAATCCCTCTTAACATCCTTCCAGAAAAAGGACAAGATCCTGTAGTTATTACCAAAATCCTTGAAAGTGCCAAAAGTGTTAATATGAATATGTTGAGGGTTTGGGGAGGAGGTGTTTACGAATCTGACACTTTTTACGAACTGGCAGATAAATATGGAATTATGATTTGGCAGGATTTTATGTTCGCTTGTGCTCTTTACCCAACTAATGATGATTATCTCAAGTATGTATTAAATTTTTGCAACCAATAACACCAAACACTCTTATCCACGCTACTTAGTGTGGGAAAGTGTGGCGTTATTGGATGAATATTTCGATTCAGGAAACTGTAGACCGGTTTTCTGGTGATTGTTATCCATCAGAACAGCGTATCCTTGTGCTGCTTTAAATTTTTTCAACTAATTGTATTTAAAATTTTTAAGAAATGTTGTGAAAGAAGTCAGACACCAAGTAAAACGACTTGCGAGCCATCCAAGTATCGCAATTTGGTCTGGAAATAACGAAAATGAGATTATTATAGCCGCATTTTACAATTGGGACTTGTATAGAAATGACTACGTCAAGTTATATGTCGATGTTATACAACAAGAACTTGAACAAATTATACCAAACGTCACTTACATCACCTCAAGTCCTACCAATGGTGTTGAAAGTGACAAAGAAGGTCACGTGGCTGCGAACCCCAACGATTCTCTCTTCGGCGACGGTATTCATAACGAGTCACATACCCAATTTTTATTACTTCTGCAAAACTTAATTTTTAGTGCACGTTTACAACTACATTAACGACAGTTGGTCTCCGGATATTTTCCCAATTTCTCGTTTCGCATCAGAATATGGTTATCAGTCAATGCCTAGTACTGAGTCTTGGCTTACAGCTACTGATAATTTAGATGATTTAAGACCAGATAGTGCTTTTATGGATTATAGACAACGTCATCCTTATGGTAACATAGAAAATATTAATTTAATTAATATTCAGATGCAGTTACCTGATCCAAAAAGTGAGAATTACGTTCAAGCTTTTATTTATTTCTCTCAAATCCTCCAAGCTCAATCAGTTAAAGCTGAAACAGAGCACTATCGGAGTTTTAAGGGAAGGGTTGATGAGTTAGGACAAGGTAACACAATGGGCGCCCTCTACTGGCAGTTAAATGATGTTTGGGTGGGACCCACTTGGTCTGGAATAGGTTCGAAATCAAAATTATTCTCTGTAAGCTTTACTTAAATATTTTTAACAGATTTTACTGGTAGATGGAAAATGTTGCAATATTACACCAAAGATTTCTTCAGTCCCATGATTGTAACCGGGAGATTAACTGATGAAAATTTGGAAGTTTATGCTCTTTATGACGGTTTAGAGTTACCTAACGTGACTGTCAAGTCTGTGGTACATATTTACAAATGGGAGTCTTTACAGCCTCTTGTTTCTGTTGAATTTCCAGTGTCTTTAGTAAGTGCCCGGTTAGTAGAAACAAAATTAGGTATTCTGATTGGTGGTTGTCATAGCAACAGCTATGACACGCAGCAACCAATCACAGAGCTTAATTTTGCATTGTTGCTACAGAAACGGTTCAAATTAACTGTAAATTGCTAGGATCTTCTCAAATCTGTTCTTGTAACAACAATGCATGCGCCAACCGCTCTTCAAACTGCTGGTTGTGGAAGTGATTACACTGAAGCAAAAACGAAATGTTTCTTCCATCTGCATTTATTGGACCAAGATAATAACGATCTTGCACCGTTCAATTATGTTTTTCCGGAAAAACTGAAAAATTGTAATCTTGCGAATGCTACTATAAAGGTCTGTAAATAAGAATCTAGTCATTTTTTATGTTTGTTTTTTTTTTTTAGATTGATTCTGTAACTGCACCTGATGAAACTGGTATAAATTATGAAATTGTTGTATCTACAGATGCTGTAGGGCTGTTTGTTTGGCTGGATTCTCACGAAATTAAAGGGAGGTTTTCAGAAAATGGATTTTTACAGGTGGACCTCTCCAAAACTGTAAAATTTACAGCTGAGTCATCTGTAACTCTTGATGAATTGAAATCTGTATTGACTGTTACACATTTACGTGATTCTGCATATTTGTAACTATGTTTAAGACTACAAAATAAAAAATTGCATTGGAAATAAAAGGTGTTCATTTCATTTGGACTTTACCTTACTTTTAGTCCCAGAAAGTTAATAATACAAAATAATTTTTTCAGAATTTTTTTTTCGGTATTAAAGTTAAGCGTGCAGCGTATCAATCTGCTACATTTTTTTCATGTCGTTTTATAGTTAGGACATCGATGAGTAATTTAATTTTGTGGAGAAGTTTTCTGACTTGTTATGTACTATACTATTATAATACTTATATTTTTTCTTATCTCAATGACAAATAAAGTTTCAATAAAAACACTTGTATTTATCTATCACATCTTTCTAGTGCATATTTACGTCAAACGTGCAAACATGGCAAGACGTACAGTTTTTCTTCTTTTGTTGTTAACAGCTTTGACCAATGGCGTTATTAGGCAAAGTCTTAACAACCAATGGACAGTCACTGGCGGCACCGATGGTACGTTTCTAACCAATCAAAACAAGCTTAATAGAAATTCCAGAAATCCTGACACTCAACGCAACTGTTCCTGGAGGAATTTTCAGCGATCTTATGAACAGTGGAAAAATAGGGGATATTTTTTATGGCACTGGAGACACAAATTACAGTTGGGTTGGTCTAAGTAACTGGACTTACAGCTCAAAATTTACAGGTTTTACTTAAAAAATCTAAATCAAAATTTCGCAAATTTAATTTTACAGTCGACGAGGAATTGTTAGCAAACAGAGTCGTCCTTTTAGTTTTTGAAGGAATAGACACGTTTGCTACAATTTTGATAAACGGAGAACAAGTCGGGACGAGTGAAAACATGTTTGTTCGTTACAATTTCAACATAAAGGAGCAACTGAAAGTCGGTTAATTTTTACACTTGATTTTTTTGTAATTAAAAAATTGTAGGTTGGCGAAAATGAAATAACAGTCCAATTTATTTCTGCTGTTACCAAAGCAGAAGCTTTGGGAAAAGATCCGAGTAATCAATATGTAATTCCTCCTGAATGTCCTGCGCCTGAATACAACGGAATATGTTACGTTAATCGGATTAGAAAAATGCAAGCTTCATTTGCTTGGGATTGGGGGCCGGCATTTGCTTCTGTCGGAATATGGTATCTTTTTACAATTTTTATTGTATACCTTTTTGGCCAAATAATAAAAAAAAGACGTTCTAAGAAACTTTTTAACGTTACAAGTTGCAACGTGTTTCGAATCTCCCATCTGGAGTTCATCTTTTGGTTTTCATTTCTATTTAAAATAAGATAAAATTCAAAAATAACCCAAACAATATACGTTCAAAATCACAACACTCTTTAATCTCAATAATTTATGAACGCTCTGTATTTCTTTCTTCCAAAGCTTGTCGATTTTTTTTTTTTAATCAGCTGATACATATTGGGATGTTTTTCTTTGATTCACTTTGCAACACTTAATAAAATGTTGGTGCACGACTGACCGAAACAAAGAGAAATTACCTTAAATTTGCAAAATAAAAACCAACAAAAAGTGACCTACGTTATGTCATCATATAACATCAGACCGCCTTTGTGTCTGTAATTACTAAAAATATATAATTAAGATCTATATTTTTTTGGAAAATACAAATACGGAAAATAATAATAATTTTTAAAATATTTTTTAAAAACAGGAAAGATGTGTATTTGGTTGGTTTCAATGACGCAATAATTGATTATATCGTCGCAACCCCATTAAAAAACCCAGATGACGATTTTTGGAATGTTTCTGTCACCACAACTTTGAATGGAGGTGAAATCGCTTCAATTTCAGGTTCAATCGATATATCATTGCCCCTTAATGATACAACCAAAAGCTCGAGTATTAGAGTAAATCAAAGTGTTGATGAATTCATAATTGAGATAACGTACTATGTTACGGTTGACGACGTAATTAAATCATTTTTAAGGGTTTTGACCATCTTCAGGCACTTTTACGAATTTTCTAAGGCCGCGAGGTGGTCCAAGCTCGAAAAATTCCTATCTAATTAGTGTTTTTAGAAAGATGTAAGCCTTTGGTGGCCAAATGGCTACGGCTCACAGCCTTTATATAACTTATCAGTTACATTTACTGGCGAACACGAACAAGACGAGAAAAGTGTCCAAATCGGTTTTAGAACAGTAGAACTAGTCCAGGAAGAATTAGGTTTAATCACTTCTTAATTTGCCTAGTTTAATTACACCCTAATTTCAGATCAGGGTCTTAGCTTTTATTTCAAAGTCAACCAAATCCCAATTTTCGCAAAAGGAGCTAACGAAATCCCTCTTAACATACTCCCAGAAAAAGGACAAGATCCTGCAGTCATAATCCAAATCCTTGAAAGTGCCAAAAGTGTTAATATGAATATGTTGAGGGTTTGGGGAGGAGGTGTTTACGAATCTGACACTTTTTACGAACTTGCAGACAAATATGGAATTATGATTTGGCAGGATTTCATGTTTGCTTGCGCACTTTACCCTACCGATGATGCTTATCTCAAGTATGTATTAATTTTGGCGCAGCACCAGGAAACTGTAGACCGGTTTTATATTACTTACATTATATCCTGGTGCGGCTTAAAAAATTTCTAGACAATTTATTTTAAAAAAAATTTAAGAAATGTTGTAAAGGAAGTCAGACACCAAGTAAAACGACTTGCAAGCCATCCAAGTATTGCAATTTGGTCCGGAAATAACGAAAATGAGGCTGTTCTAGCCCAAGATTGGTACAACACAAGTTATAATTTTGATTTGTACCAAAAGGATTACGTTAAATTATATGTCGATGTTATCCAACCTGAAGTGCTTAATATTCTACCAAACGTCACTTACATTACTTCAAGTCCCACCAATGGTGTAGAAAGCGACCAAGAGGGTCACGTGGCAAAAAACCCCGGTGATCCTCTTTACGGCGACGGTTAGCACGAGCTACAAAATTCTTTATTATACCTGTAGTGTAGTCAGAGAACAATAAAGAAGAGAGAATTATAAGTTTAGCAGGCACTAAATGAAAATTTGGGTTTGGTTTACCCAAATTTGGAACCTCAAAAAGTTCGTTGTGATGCCAAAACCGTTAGAAGTTGCATCTGTAAATTACAGTTTTTCACACTTCTCTACTGTTCTCTGGTGTAGCACTTTGTTTCGCGTCTTGCTATTTACAACTCAAATTTTAGTTCACGTTTACAACTACGTTAACGACAGTTGGTCTCTGGACATTTTCCCAATTCCTCGTTTCGTGTCAGAATATGGTTACCAGTCAATGCCTACTCTCGAGACTTGGCATACAGCAACTAATAGCCTAGACGATCTAAGCCCTGATAGTGCTTTTATGGATCATAGACAACACCATCCTGGTGGTAACCCACAAAATGTCGACTTAATTGACATCCAAATGCAGTTGCCTGACTCAAAAAGTGTGATTTACGTTCAAGCTTTTATTTATTTCTCTCAAATCCTTCAAGCTCAAGCAATCAAAGCTGAAACAGAACACTACCGCAGCTTTAAGGGAAGAGTTAATGAGCTAGGACAAGGTAACACAATGGGCGCCCTCTACTGGCAATTGAATGATGTTTGGGTGGCACCAACTTGGTCTGGAATAGGTTCGAAATCAAAATTGTTTTCATAAACACCATTTAATTGTTTTAAACAGATTTTACTGGTACATGGAAAATGTTGCATTATTACGCTAAAGATTTTTTTAATCCCATGATTGTTACCGGGAGATTAACTGATGAAAATTTGGAAGTTTATGCTGTTTATGACGGTTTAGAATTACCTAACGTGACAGTCAAATCTGTGGTGTATATTTACAAATGGGAGTCTTTACAGCCTCTTGTTTCTGTTGAATTTCCAGTAACTTTAGTAAGTGCTCGGTCATGAGAAACAAAATTAGGCGCTCTGATTGGTGGTTGTCATCGCAACGGTTATCATACAACCAATCACAGCACTTAACTTTGCATTGTTGCTATGGAAACGGGTCAAATTAACTGTAAATCGCTAGGATCTTCTCAAATCTGTTCTTGTAACAACAATTCATGCGCCAACCGCTCTTCAAACTGCTGGTTGTGGAAGTGATTATGCTGAAGCAAAAACGAAATGTTTCTTTCATCTTCATTTATTGGACCAAGATAATAATGATCTTGCACCGTTCAATTACGTTTTTCCAGAAAAATTGAAAAATTGTAATCTTGCTAATGCTACTATAAAGGTCGGTAAAGGAGCATCCTACAACTTTTTATGATTTTTTTTTAGATTGATTCTGTAACTGCATCTGATGAGACTGGTATAAATTATGAAATTGTTGTATCTACAGATGCTGTAGGACTATTTGTTTGGGTGGATTCAAATATTATAAGAGGGAGGTTTTCAGAAAATGGATTTTTACAGGTGAATCCTAACAAAACTGTAAAATTTCAAGCTGAATCACCTGTAACTCTTGATGTATTGAAAGCGGTGTTAACTGTTACACATTTACGTGATTCTGTATATCTGTAATTATTCTCTAAATAAAAAATGCATTGAAAATTGTGATGTCAATTATTAATTAGGTTAATAATCCGAATTGGTTTTGTACTAAATAAAAATCAAGTCCTAGCAGACCTTTTCAGGGAAAACAAAATATAATAATAGTCGGTGCTAAAATGTTACAATAAGCAACAGAAATGACCAATGATGGCGCTACAGGAAAAGATCATGAACATAATATTAAATTTGACATAATCTTGACAATTATATATATAATATAGCTGTGATGCTACTCCGAGTGCACCGCCTCGTTCCTTATCTACTTTATTGAGTTCATATATCACTATCTCTATCCGGTGCCAAAACTTGAGCTTTTTGACACTATATCCAAAACAACACACGCTCTTTGTGTACTCAAGTTATTAGATGGGGCAGAAAGAGCATGCGTTGTCATGAAAACAGTCTTTATATTAGTAAATCCTGAATTCAAATAATGCGACAGATTTATCTGTCCTGAATGAGACAAACAAAGACAGAGTAGGTGCACTCGGAGTGGCAAAGCTGAACACAATAACTAGGTGAAGGTGTTTTTAAAATAAAGAGAGAACATTTAAATTTGACGTTACAGTTAGTCTCAGAATATTAGTGTTTATTTGGATGGTAGTTTGAATGAGAAAACAGTTAAACAAGAGATACGAATATATTTATTTTTATATTGATACAAATAGTATACACCAAAACATCCAAACTAATCTACGAACTGTTCAGTTACCTTTAAATAAATTTGTACTTGATAAAATAACAGCTCTTACAAGAATTTAACAATAACTTGCAGAAAATATGCAAGAATATCCCAAACTTTTTCACTTTACAAAATGAGCTTACCAATATTCAGACTTTTAGTCAGTTAATATGTAAATATGTATGTACATTAGTCGTTTATTTTTGTATCTAACTTAATTAAAAAATCATTGCCATACAACTAACCTTAAAGTAATTTCACTGAAACTTGCATAAAAAAGCTCTGACTTTTTTAAGCTAAAACGGAAAGGAAGAGATCAATGTAATTAACAATAAGTCAACGTAAAACTAGAGTTTGTGATGCTTGTAAATTAAGGCAAGCGTCTTGTTTACGTTTGTATTATCAAAAATAAAATTTATCGAAAGCTGCACAACTAAACAATTAGGAAATCTAAGCAAAAAAAACTAGCAGTATCGTTAAAAAACTGTTATATTTTCTCAGATTGTTCCTTTAAAAAACTACAAGCTATCATGGTGTAAAAAGCTAGGCACAGGTAATAGGCTGGGGTTAAACCACCTCGTGTGTACCTCGAAAATGCACGATCACCGGTGTGAATCGAAAAAACAGCTGGTTTTCAAGCGTAGGTACAAAAATACATATAATTCCACGATGAATTAACTGACACAATGGTTGCCAAAACCTTTAATCCAATCAACCCTTCATCATCCTTCTCATTCTATTACATACAATTTATATGCGACCACCGTGTCTTCAATTCCTCGTGTTATAATTCGGGCTTCGATAATTGAAATTACAATAGTCCACAAATAATTAAACCCACCCGCTTTTCTATCGTCCGCATTTGCACCCACTATTCACATTGTACAACTTATAAAAAAATATAACATTTCGTTAAAACTATCGTCACAAGAGGGTGTCTGGAAAAATTAATTATTTTTGGACTACCCTCACATATAACATACACGAACATCAAATTTTTCACCAATTTCATTCAAAGGGAAGAATAACTAAAAATGATTTCTAAAATCATAAAATTAGCGCCACTAATATTCCAAAAGAATAATATAAATTTATCACAGACAATCTTGTAGAAAATTTTTTTCGTCCATTATTACAAATTAGCTATTGATTAAAAAATAAAAACAAAGAGATTTTCAGTTTAAAACTTTCAATCGACTCGAAACGACACCAACACCAGTTCCACGGACCCAACACATTTAAAGCCAAAATCAACATATATTGCACATCTTTTTTTAAATTACGTATCCAATTTTAATGCCACATTAAAACAGCAATTACATAATTTTTATTAATATTTATGACTACACAGTTTAAAAGATCACAGTGTGCGAAATTATCACTCAGAAAAAATAACACAAGATTTAAAATTTGGTAAAAAGACAACTTTTATGTAACTTCCAAATATTATACTCATAGTAAATTGATAAAATTATAAATAAATAAATATAAACATTTAAAAAAATGACAATAAGCAATAATGTTGTGCTATGTATAGTTCAACGAAAAATATGTAAGCAGACTTTTTAAGCCCTCCCAATAAACAGAAGGATAAAAATAATTGCAGTTACCGCAAGCATCAAATAAACCATAAAACACCTCATAAAACTTGATTTATAAGGATGCACACTTGCACATTTAACAACGACTTTTTCTCGGAACCATTAAGAGATGTAAGCAAATCCTGTCAAGGTTTTAGTTTTAGTTTTATCAGTGGCGGCCGGTGATTTTTTAAAACTCTGTATTTTGAAAATGGAGGATGTAACCCAAATTCTGTCATAAAGGATTATTATTGAGACCACACTGAGGGCAACTGCTAAAAAAAAATTGATCGAAAATTGCGAAATTTGATTTTTAAAAATGGTCAGCCTCACCTGGTATTTCCGAAACGGTTTATATTAGAGCGATAGCAATTTTTTTTTAGCATTATGAGACAAATTAATGACTAGGTTTTTTCCAAAATTTTAATTATAGAAAAAATTATGAGCATTTGAAATTTAATTTTCGAAAAATATTTTTTCTCTAAAATTTTATTACCTTATATGTTTTTCTTAAATTTAAAATTTTGAACAAAACTCAAATAAACTAGTCATTATATTGTTGCATAATGCTGAAAAAAATCAGCACTGGCCCAACATAAGCCGTTTCGGAAATAACCAGGTGAGGCTGACCATTTTTAAAAATCAAATTTCGCAAATTTTAATTAATTTTTTTTGTAGCAGTTGTTCTTAGTCTGGTTTCAGTAGTAACGCTTTATAACGAATTTGGATCCCATGCCCCATTTTCAAAATACAGAGTTTTAAAATAATCACCGACCGCCCCTGAGTTTTATGAGATGTTTTATGGTTTATTTGATGCTTGCGGAAACTACATTTTTTTTATGCTTCTCTTTATTGGGAGGGCTTAAAAAGTCCGTTCACTTATCTTTCGTTGAACTATACAATAGAAGTAACTAGATTTAGTAACATTTCTTAGTTTTGTTTGTAAACGGACTTGAAGTTTGTTTTTCTATTTAAATGTTCCAAAAAAAAAAAAAAACAGTAAAAAACTCAGTAGCGTAGTTAAAAATTATCACGATAATGACAATAATAAATGTCAAAATTGACAAAATAGCTGGTTTACAAAATTTTTCTTGTTAGTGTCAAAATTTGATCTCTAAAATTTAGTATCACAAATAGCATAACAAATTTTTTTATTAACAAGTAACAAGAGCAATGCGCACTCTAGCGGTCAAATTTAGAACTAGTGAACACGTGCGTTATTAGGGTTTAACCTAAATCTGTCGTCACAATTTAAAATATGGACGTCAATAACGCACTGACCGCTAATTCCAAACTCCATAATCAAGGCAAGTATTGTTTCTTATTACTTGCCAATAATAAATTAAAATCTGTAAATCCCCCAACGAAAACGTAGCATTTATACTCGTCTGGTACATATTACTAAATCTACTTACGTTTCCTGGATATAAAGACCCTATAGCGATTATGTAATTATATACATATCATTTTTGACTAATAAGATGTCAGAAATAGCAAAAAAAATAATTTAATTTTAAATGACAGTTCATATGAACTACAATTACAGACATAACAATAACTGTGTCTGTCTCTCTCTACCACTTACATAGCCAAGTTTTCTAAGAATTATTTACCAAACCAAAAATCTTATTAGCCAAAAATAACAAATTTTTAAAACATTTTTGATAGTGAATTTATAGTTTTTCTTTTAACTTTTCGAAATTACTTTTTGAATATCATTATTATTCAAAATCTAAATATAATCCACAGCACTTGAAAAAGACCTTGAAATCTACTTTGATTCAGCAAAAATGTTATCGTTCAAGATCTTAAAAACAATTTTTTTAGTACATCGTAAGAACGTTTTACGTAACATATAATAATAAGATAACAACAAATAAACAAAAGATAACAAATTTCGCACACTTTGAACATCACATCAAACCCAAAAAAACCATCTAAAACCTCTCGATTCTCATAGCACCAATAAAAAATTTGGGGTCGTTAATTGCAGCCGTAGAAATGGCATTAGTACGATTCAGTTAATATTCCCATTATACTGCTCACCAATCAAAACACCGTTTTCATCCATGAGCGCATTTTCATTCTCGGCGATCCCAAACTCGTTCCCTGGCAAACTCCTCGCTATAGTAAACTCATCTTCAGTCCCTAAATGCCTATCGATATTATTGTCCTCGTTCGTTTCGTTCAAGTTCATGAAATACAACCCCTCCGGCTGGTTTTGGGCCCTTCCGTTACTCCGAATCGGCTGAC
The DNA here is from genome assembly GCA_029207805.1 of Tribolium confusum. Lineage (NCBI taxonomy): Eukaryota > Metazoa > Arthropoda > Insecta > Coleoptera > Tenebrionidae > Tribolium > Tribolium confusum. The sequence continues at coordinate 19,422,968 of JALGAY010000003.1, forward strand.
CATTCAGCAGACAGTCCCCGTTCACTGCATAATTAAAAGCCGCATCCGGAACCAATGCCGGCGTCGAAGGATACGAGCGCGAGCTCTGATTGGTGAAATTCTTAATCGGTTCCGGCTTCCTATTAAACGGGAGCGGAGTACTCGGGACAGATCTAGAAGGGTTGAGATTGGTGCACTTCATGTCAAAACAATTGACGTCGATGCTCTGCGAACGGGATAGATGGCGCTGTGCTGGTGGAAACTCCCCGAAATTGTCAACTATTAGATTAAAACTGGGCAAACATTGGTTGTTCTGAGCCACATCCACGTTGTATATCTCCAGATTGTTAGGGGGCTCATCGAGGGCATCTATGATCCGATTGACAGTCACTGACTCAGAAATAGGATCAAAGTCATTGAAATCCGCGTTCTGATTGGGTAAAAACTGGGTATCTTCCACAAAATTCGACTTGATCATCTGATTCAAAGGGACACTTTGGGACCGGTACACTGCAAGGTCCGGGAAACTCTCCACGTTTTCGTTTTCGAGTAGATCAAGCTCGTTTAGGTCCTGTTTTATAGGATTCACGTAATCTGGGGTGTAGGCGACTTTGCTGTTAGAATGGAGAAGTTTCTCCAGAACTGACTTGTTATTAGTGTATAGCATAGGACTGGCAGGAGCTGACATGTAGTTTTTTGCTTCTGAGATATCTACAGTTAGATCCGGTTCGCGTTTGATTTTTTTCCGAACGCCAATTCCGGCGTTTTGATGAGTACTGTTTTTGGTACGTGGTACGGGTGTATTTCTGGGACTTACAAATGGACTCACGTTCGCGCTGGAACATTTCGATTGGCGGCCGTTAGGCGATTGAGGACCCGGTGATATTGGGGTAAAACTGAAATTCTTGCGGCGAGTATTAGGGCTTGGAGGGACTGCATCTTCTTGGAGGGGCGTTTCGAAGCTGACACGACGACGAGCACTACTGTTGGTCGGTATAGAGGTCGGTATTGGGTAAATGTTGGGAACTGCTAAAGGATCGACCATGGGAGTGGAGAGAGCAACAGCAGGGCCACTATCAATAAGAAAATTTTTGTTGTCAGAAATGCCGTTCTGCTCGAGGAGTTGACGGAGTTGGGAGAGTTTGGTGGTGTTGTCTTGGTCGGATGACTCGATGTTGTTGCTGAAATATTTTGACAGTTCTTCCTCGTGCTGACTGTTGTTTGTACCTGAAAAAAGAACACTAGTGTTATACAGGATGTGTGTGAGTCTTAGAAGATATTGCCATAAAGTACTTAAAGATTCTTGAGGTCAAAATAAAGCGATTTAGCACTTGATAATGCACTTTATTTTTGCCTCAAAATTCTTCATCTTATGGGGTAAGTGTATATACAAAGTATAATCAAATTTTGCACAGAAATTTTTCTTAGTAATAGCCTTCATTTTTTTGAAATACATGACGTAGCCATTCTGTTTGACAAACATTAGTATATTTTTAAATTTGGCGCCCGAAGTCATAAAAAAACGAGTGATAATAATATAAGCGGTGATAATCGTTATTAAAATTTTAGATTTTAAATTTGCAAAGAGTAGTTTGTGACCAATTTAGTATTTTTTTTTAAATTGTCTACAAAGAAGTATTCGAAAAATTTATGCAACATTTGTATGTACAAATTTGATTACACTCAATATGGCGATGTTGCGCCACTAGCGCCGCTTTCGGTTTTAACCGAAAGCGATGTGGCGACGCCTTATTTGCTTTGATACTAACCTAGATATTCGTCCATAGCATCCTTGTCGACGTTACTGATACTTTCGAGCCTCTCCCTTGGTAGAGGAAAAACGGGAGCATCACAATCTTCATCACTTGATTTTCTTTGCTTACACCTATCTACGTTGTGTAGTACACCTTGAGATCTGATATCCGCATTAGTTTGCGGGTTGTACGATGCGTTATCACATGGTTGCAGTTTGGGTTGGATGGCTTTGTACTTTGCATTCTTGACTTGCTTTTTAGGGGACGATTGAGGGGATCGTTGCTGTTGTTGAGCTTTACCGGTTAAACGCGGTATTGCCATTTTCGTCGGTGTTATTCCATTTTGTTGTTGTTCACAGATGGGCTTTTGGAAACTTTTAAAGTCAGGTAACGCTGGTAGTTGAGTGAAATCTAACGATTTATCACAGATAGGTTTGCCCTGAGTGGGACTCGTGCTAGTACTGCCGGTGCTTGTACTGGTACTGCTTTCACCTGCACCAGTTAATATAGGGGAACTTTCAAGACGAAGCGACGACGACAATGGTCCCTTAGATTTTTTCGTAGCAGATTTTGGTTCGCATTTTGGAGACTAATAAAAAACATTGCAATCAAAAAATACATTCTAACATTCTCTTTTTTATAATTTGTAAAAATACAAACAAAAAAAAATAGAAAAATAAATATTCAACAATGGTTATTTACGTTAACTAGTGGTGAAAAAACCGATTTAGACAATAATAGGTTTTTCATAACGGGTTACGTATAAAATTAGACAGTATAGAATAGATGAAAGTAAGCAAACTGGCTGACCTCTGGTGCCAAAGTAGAGAAACATTTATCAGTCAGCGCCATCGTAGTACTAGTAATAACTAAAATATTCTCTGTGTTTAGAGAGAGAATTTGTAAAATTTACTTATTTTCGACAATTTACCATTATTATTATTACTCCAATTCTACAAAAATATTTTAATACCATTTAAAACTTTTACTTTATTCTCGTCTAAACCATGACTTGCGGTTTGTAATAAAATTTAAATTTTTTATTAATTTAAACACAGTAATATCTATTTATCTTTACAGAATTCCAAAATTTATCAGAAAGTACTTACTAAGATAAGTGAAGGATATGAAATTCTGAATGTATTCATAAAAAGCTTCACAATAGCTTAAATAACGTCTTGTAATAAAAATTCCACTCATGACTGCATCAAAAGTGGTCACTTAAAATTTTTTTACACTGTACAATTTTTTTTGTTTCAAGAGGCATAATCAGAATCATTTATTTTTTCGATCATATTTTACAAAGTTCTTAAAACAAATTTACAATGTTTTTTACATTTTCGCTGCTGAGGCTTGATGCCTTTTCATCATATTTCAAGAGGAGTTTTGGGAGTGCGGATAAAACTTGATTCACCCGATATAAAACTATTTTGAATGAAGTTTTAATCTGTTTTAAAATCGCTGAAAACAATTTAACAGCTAAGGAATCTCTTGTAGGTAATTAAGAATAAGTTAAAAACCTTCAGTGAGTGCCAAAAAACTAAATTAGAGTTTAGACACCTACTTTAATTTCATTTTTTTGGAGCTGATGTTGTAAAATCTTTTTTTTTTTAAACAAATAATCTTTTATTGTGTGGAGGCGTTTTTAATAAAATGTATATTTTTTTATTTCCCATTTTACAATACCTAATTAATTCAGGAATCATTCTATATATTTAATGTTAAATAAAATTAAAAGTTTTGTTATACATACAATATCAATTATTTTTTTAATTTATTAAATTTCTTATAAGCAAAGTAAAATTATGGCATCTGTTTATTGTTGCATTTTTTCTTTTATTAAACAAATATTTTTACGCTTTATTTGCTGTTTATGCATTGAAATTTGTGAATCATACCAAAATATAAAATAAATTTTACATAAATTATTACAAAACGTCTTTCTAGTGACGTCAGAATTACCCTAAAACTAATAAAAAAAGAAAAATTCACGCATTTAGGTAATACATTTAAAGTACGACCAACTTAACAAAAAATTTTGAAAATCAAAAGAGAAAGTAATTTTTAGGAGTGTCATTCTTAAAAACCTGTTTTTACAACAATGAGCTTTTAAATCTTTTTTTTTAATAAAATCCACTTCGAAAAATTTCAAAAAAATATTAAAAAGCAATTTTTCGATTATGACTAATAAGGAGGCGCCAAGCAACAGTGCAGTGAAAAAATTGAAGATAAAAAGAAAAAAAAAATTGGATTTTGATTGAAAGAAAAATAAAAGCTATTTATGGAATAAAAAGAGAACAAAGACAAATTTAAAAAAAAAACAAATAATACTCTAAAAGACTTAAAAAAACAACAATTAGAAAAATCTTTTTCCACTTCTAAAACTGAAAAAAAAAAACAGAAAAAGCTTAAGAAAAACATAAGAATCGATGAATAGGAGGACCTGTCAATCAAATCATTTATTTTTTTGATCACATTTACAATTATTAAAAACTAATTTACAAGATTCTTTGTTGCTTTATATGTGCGCTGCTGAGGCTTAAGGCCTTTTCAGCGTGAATAGAAAAAAAAAACTCAAAAAAACAGCGACTGAAAGAGAAGAAGAAAATAAGAACTACTTTTACAAAAAAAAAAAGAACAAAAAACTTTGAAACAAATTTAAAGTTAGAGAAATACTTGAAGACCAAGAAAAACTACCTTTGATAGAAAAAGAATAAATCATGTGTATAAAAAAGAAAACAAAGATAGATTCTATACGAATAAAAGAATATTCTTTATCAAAAATAACGTGCAATGAACAAGAAAAACTACGACTAAAAAAGTGCTTCAGAAAAACTTAAAAAAACAGTAACTACAAGAAAAAACGATAAACAAAAACTTGAAAAACGACAACTAGAAAAAAAGGAAAACGCCGACATAATAAAATGAAATAAAGTGTTTGTTGTAAAGTGTTTGTAAACAAATTCGTTAGTTTACAAGTTTACAGATGTTTTCAACAGACATGTTTATAAGTAGAAGAGTGAAAAAGAAATTTGAGTGTATATTCTAGAAAGCATTGGAGAAGAGGATATACTGTGAGGATATTAAGAAACAAAAGTCAAAAAAAAATTAATTTAGAGAATTGACAACAAATTACTGTATTTCAACCCTCCTCTGCGTTGATTGACAGTTATACCAAATATATCCATTCAACCTCAAGCAGAACTAGAGGCCCTCTAGTCCCGAAAGAATAGACGCTGTAATTATTGTAGGTCTGAAACTTGAATAAAAACTTTTTTTAACTGTCAATCAATACAGCCGATGATTTCAACCATCGCCAGTGACTAAAATCCCCAACTTTTGACAGTCAAATATTAATAAGTAACCATAAAGATTATGCCTACACCGCCTATGGTCTTTTCGGGCATAAACCCATTTCTGTGATTTCATGTGGGTTTTATCCGTAATCATCGTAAAATTTTCTATAAAAACCTTCATTTTAAGTGTCACTACGTTTGGCTGAATAAATAAATTGATTTTTTAAACAATCAGAAATATCTTTAACATGAAACTATAAAAATATATTACTCAATAAAAAAAATAACAAGTTATTTTTCATGTTATAAACAGCAAGAATTAAAAAATATGACCTAATTATTTTTTTTAATTATATTAATATTTATAATGTGTTACCACTTCAATTTTCATTAAAGTGCAAAAGTAAAATGGTAAATAAAAATTTTTCAGTACTCATTGGGAGTCAAAGAATTAATACAAATATCAAAAAATTACGTATCTGTTGGAAAGATCTATTTATAATAAAAAATAATATTCACTCTGTCAAGATAATTTAGAATTATTTACAAAAATAAGATATTTTGTAAACATAAGACGAGTGAATTTTTCAGAGCACGTGTGAGTTGGTGATGAAGTAACAGAAATATTTGGCACCCAAACTAGAATTTAGTGTTGCACATTATGTTCAAATGTAAAATGCCGAAAATATTGTCAGATTTAAAATGTAATCACAAAGTATATTCAGATTCTTGGCGCGCAATAACAATTAAATGAGAAATTTATGTTGACTTTCACCACTGATAATTGTTAATAGAACTGATGATTATATTAAAGTTCAAGGTAAAACAAATGAAAATAACCACCTACCTGTATTTTCCGTTTTCTTTCTTTGACTTCATTTTTCTGTTGAATTTTTTTCTGCAATTGTAACTGCATTTCTCTGTGCTTAGTTCCAGTTTTCCCACACAACTCTCCTAAACAATCAATCAAAAAATTGCAAACACCAAAAACTAAATACCTTTCAATTGTGATTCTGTAGCTGAGGTCAACTGATTGGCAGCATCACTTCCTACACCAACCGAATGCGAAACAACAAGAAACCGAGCTAGAGCCTGCAACGATGGAAATTGTACTCCAAAATGAAATTCCGACCATTCTTTAACAATCAACCAAGCCGCCACTGTTAAAGTTGACTGAGTACTCGGTGCTTCAGTGCTCTGAAAGATTGTAAACAATGAGAATTCCACGTGAGAAGCTAATGATATCTGATACGACTACTTACCAGAGGCTTATCACCAAGATCTGGCAATTTTGGTGGCTGTAACTTGATACATCTTCTCAACCCTGAATAGCAGTACCTGGAATTACCACGAGTACCCAAACGTCTAGCCCTCACTTTTGGATACACCTGTTTCATAACTTTACCGAAATCAGCTTGAGAAAGAGACTTGATTTGATTTTGTGAACAATAGACTCTACAATAAACACAGGATAAGCAAAAAATTACGCGATTTTTCTTAAAATCTCACGTATATTCCTCATAAACTTCTTGTTTAGGAAGAGAAGTCTCAGCGTCTTCTTCTAAGTGAGTCTTGATCCATGATATGGTCCTGTTAATCTCAGAACGACTACCTAAAGGGTTAAGGGGCTGCCGCAAAGGATCGACAACATTACTGATTTGGAACAATTTCAAATTAAGAAAATATTTTTCGGCGCTTGATAACTCTTTCATCTGCTCTAGTATCACTGCTATTAACTGCTTGGCCTTCTCGCTGTAACAAGCAAGTTGAGGCGCTATACTCAGGCGATTTGGGGGGTTTTCACTGACCTGATTGTAGGGGTGTCGTTCTCCTGGGGATTGTCGTTGTCTGGGGCCCCCTCGCCGGTCTCTTCCTTTGCGGCCTTGTCGATCTCTCCATTGTTTAAACTATCTTGTGTGGTGTCGGTCCCGGCCCCAGATTGTTGGAATTTAGCGGGCCATTGTTGAGTTTCCATCATCGCCAGCGATTTTTTGGCCTTTTTCACTTGGTTTCGGTGAAAACCGCACAGTTTTTCGACACTTTACCAGCCAATACGGGCTGACAAGACCGGAACATTTTATTGTCAACTGAAATCAGCTGGTCTCCAATGGACGACAATCCTTTCGTTCTTCTAAACGTTTTTTATCCATTTGCTACTAGCTGTGACGTAAGACCGCACATATGTGGACCAATACCAACATTAAAAAAAATTACAACAAAATTAAACACAACGCTCAACAACAAACACAAAAAATAACACAACACACACACTATTAAAGTGCAAAAATTGACAAAGTATCTATTTATTGAACAAAATAAGCCCCATTTTTCGAGATAAAAACGTTTTTAAATGCCGTCATGTTGGCCAAGCTGCAAATAGGACATCTAAACTACTCGCACTAAACTTAAAACCTACTTTCAGAAAAATTATAATATAGATTTTAATTAATTTACAAAAGTTTTATGTCACTTGCAAGTTTTAATTAAAATTATCCGACTAATAAGTAGACATTAATGCTATGTAGATCTATAATTTTTAATTTTTTTAATAAAAATTGACCAGAGACAAGAGTATGGAGAATGCTGACAGACCAATGTAGGCAATCTGCGCATGAAATGTTATATGTGCGGCCATTTTAACGTTTTACCAAAAAAGTTTAATGGGCTCCAGAAGCCGTGACGTAAAAAATGCGCGAAATTTTGAAACACTGTCATTCGATAAAAATACCTTGAAAAAGTCGACCTTATTGCACATGTAAATAAGGTTGAATTTATAAAGATCAAATTTTATGCGATGAATAAATACACTAAATAAAATAAATAAGACCTAAAAATGTCGACATTCGATAGCCTAAACATTTCATTTATTGATAAGTCACGAATTACAACAAATTTACACTTAATAAAGAATTTAATGGAAAATAAAATGTTCGATGCACAGATTTCCTTCATTTCTAAGCTTTAACGCAGGTCCAACATGAACGAATGCCAGCGAACTATGCCGAACGTGAACAATTTTCTCTATTCGTGAGCGCGTTTGCGCGCTACTTTCCTACTCGGCTATCTACGGTAGTTGCTTCACAGCGGTTCGGGTCACTTTGAGAGCACGAAGCCTGTACGGTAATTTCTATTTTCGATTAATTTCTCAAATATGCGAGAATTATTTGTAACTTGTGTCTGGATTAAAACTAGAATGTCTAGAGTATTGGAGTTGAGTGTTTTTATGCCTTATTTGTGTTTCCATATGTGATTTTTATTCGGTCAAAGTTTAGCTGTTATAATTTCAACCTTATGTATTAGTGCAATAAGGGCGACTTTTTTAAGGTATGTTTTCAGAATGACAGTGCTTCAAACGTTCGCGCTAAAATTACGACACACTTCTCCAGCCCATAACAAAAGAGAAAATTTTTTGATCCTATTATTGGAAATCGTCAGAGACTTAAAGCTTGTATTGTAACACCACTGACTTGATCTTTTGTGTGTACTTTTTTTGGTATCAATTTATGTCTTTGACTCTTTGAGAAGAAGGAAGCGGTAAAACGATGAGTAGCACGTTTTCAAATATGTACTTAAATACTTTTTTTACGCAATATTATGGTCTATTTAATGTGCGTTAAGTTGTTACAAAAGTGCTAAAAAATGATGTTATTTAATAAGAAAAACTTGACAAATGAGACGGTTTCAGACTCTTATGCAACCCACGTGACACACCAGCTTCAAGACAACGTTCATGATGTTTCATATGCCCCAAAAATTTCGAATTTTTTTTAAATTTATTTAGCGAGAGATATTTAAATTCAAATTACCTAGAAGTCTATTTAAAAATGTTGTTAAAACTAAATTTCATTTGACTGTTTTATGAGAATTAATAATTATTAAAATAAAAACGCAAGAAAATTTAAAATTTACTGTATTTCAGTATTTTATTTGTTTTTGATGTATTTCTTTTCAAGATTTTGGAGAGTTTAAAAAATAAATTTTAACAGATAAATTTTTAAAAGTTATTAATTATTAATAATAAATATTATAATTAATTATTAATTAAATTAATTAACAAAATACAACATATTATAAAAACAAGGATGTAACTGGCGCTTCTAATAAATGCTAACCAGACAAGTGGCCCTTCGATCACACAAATTTAGAAACCAACTTAACTACCATCTTATCTAATATACTTAAATTAAGTAAGATGTTATTAACCAAACCAAGCAATATATATGCAAAATATCCCTAACAAAATAATTGCATACTTGTAAGTAATACCGGGAAAAAACAATTAAGTTCTGAATAACAAAGAAACACCCAAAAACCTGAAACAGAAAAATTAGGAAAATCTGAAACAGAAAGAGAAAAATTAAGAGGAAAACCTGAAACAGAAAAGTTAGTAGAAAAACAAAACCTGGACCAGAAAAACTACTGTAACTCGAAACAAAAAATTACTAAAGCTGAAACAGAAAATTTGTTAAAATACACTATTCCTACGTAAAAAATAAATTTCAAAAAAAACGATTTCTAATAAAACTCAAACTTTTAACTAAAAAATTATAAATTATAACTATGGAGGAATAAAGTCATAAACTATACATAAAGTTTTAATTAAAGCATTTTCTTCTGGAACAATTGATGACTGGCGAATTCCTTTCTTCTGCTTTTTACGAACCTACCTTTAATCTTGAAATTGGTGCTCCTTCTTTTGACCTATGTGGCGAAATCCCAATAAAACAAAAGAAATTTATTTTAAATCGTTTATTTATTTTTTACAAAAAAGAGATGGAAAGGAGTTTAAATAACACGCGTGAATTTATTATTGAGACATATACTAATAAAAATAGTATTTAAAATTGTTTATCTTTGTGTTTTGTGTTATTTTGAAATTTGAACATGCAAAAATGTATTAGTTTAAATAAAATCGCGATACAATCCGTTTAGGTTTAATAAATAATAATATATAAACGTAAGCGGTTTTAGAGCCACTGTTATGCGTCCTGTTCGAGTACTGGTACTCGACTGATTCAAACGAAAGATAATATCGATAAATTTGCAAAAGAGAACAAAAAATGTCTATTATATTACCGAATGTCGAAGCGCCTTTGTGTCTTTGAGTACTGAATCATCGTATTATGTAAAAAATTTGTTCAAATGGTAGTAAATCAATAATGTATTTACAAAGCCACCTCTAGAATTTATTTTTTAAACGTTCCAAAATCTTGAAAAGAAATATATCAAAAAAACTCAAACACTAAAACACAGTAAAATTATACATTTTCCCGCGTTTTTATTTTAATAATTATTAATTTACATAAAACTGTTGAAATAAATTTAGTTTTAACTACATTTTTAAATAAACTTTTAACTTTTTTATTGTATCAAAAATTATGTTTTTAATTTAATAAATTAAATTACTAAAATACTACAAATTTCTTTTGACAAGAATTTATATATGTATATCTTGTAGAATTTTAAAACTGTTTAAAGCTCTAAAAATTTTGTTTCATCAGTTATCACACGTTAACATCTCTAAATTTTATTAGGCAGTTCAAAAAGTAAAAAAAAACATGGTTGCTTATTATATAACTATAAATAACAACACAAATAAATTACTTATTTTTACAATAAATTTATTAGCTATTTATTTATTTTTTACCAAGTATTATTATAAAAACAATTTAAAATTTAATTGTTATTAAAAGTGGACTTTTTTGAAATCAGTGTTGACCGTTATTCCTTCCATAGGGAATAAGCTATGGTTAATGCGCTAACAGAATGGGTGAAATTTAATTTAACGAAAACCAACAACGAAATTTTTTTTTTAATATAATAGAAATATATAACAACTTAATAAGTGCACTTTGATAAGGTCCATTGTAGCAGAGATTGTGGTGCAAATGGCGTGCACTTGAAATTAGCTTTTATGAGTTGCCACAGTTACAGTTTCTGTCATTTACACCACAGTGAATGGTATAAAAGTAAATTTGGTATATTCATTTTTATTGTTTTTGAATTTTCCTTCATTTCCAAGCGTCAAAATGGCAGCTATCCATATTCTACCAACGCGCCATTTAATCAGTCTTCTCCCCGCTCGATGTCTATGGAAATTAGGTCCAATTAACAGCTTCAATGTCAAGGACACATTTTTGATTATCAAATTAAAAGATTTTTTCAAAGATAAAATAAAATTTAATCGAAGGTTAAATGTAAATCCAGTATTTAATGATCTTTACTGATTATGATTAAGGACATTGCAAAAACAGTCGTTTTATGATACATTTTTTCCTAAAGGCGGAATAAAATATGCCATAAATTACTGTAATTATAATATTTTTACGGTATTTCACGAGAAAAATACGCCAGATAACGTAAAATATCTCATTATGCAACAATTTTTTTTAACTAACCAAAAGTCACGTGACATTTTCCTAACCTAACTTTTTGTTTTTTTGAGGTTATAAAGACAGAAATTTAAAATGTTGGTCCCTTCTAGTGGTACAGGTCAATTTACGAAATTCTCGGCTAAAGTAATTAGATTTGTGCGGGCTGGATGTACAAATCGTCCCTTTTTTCACATAGTTGTAGCTGAGGTAGGATAAAACTGGGAATTTGGGTAATGTTTACAACCTATTTTTAGCGTCGAAAGGAACAATTTGAGCCTTGTATAGAACAAGTGGGGTCTTATGATCCCCTGCCAAATGAGAAAAACGAAAAACTCGTCTCTCTTAATTTAGAAAGAATTAATTATTGGATTGGAAATGGGGCACTGGTTTCAACGCCTGTTGAAGAGTTATTAGGTCAGTTTTGGATATTTTTATGTAGAGTTACGTAATTGAGTTAATTAGGTCTGGCGGGGTATTTCCCGATTCATCCCAGGAGTTACATGACGGCTTGGAGGAATAGAAGAACTGCAGATGAAGATGCAGCCAAAAAGGCTTCTGAAGCTAAAGAAGAAAAAGCTGAAAGCACTTAGTTTTGTTAATTTAGGGGAAAATAGAACAGTTTTTTGCATTTATTTATTTATAGCAGCTAAAATGGACAAAAAAATATAAAGCACAGTACATTTGAGCTTGTAGTATTCCTGTGTTTAAAGATGAGATCGTAAACTGGGTGATACAAAAATAGTGAACAACATTCATTAAAAATTTACAACACAAAACCCTCCACAAAGGCACAAATAATTTCGTTAAAATTTAATACTATAATCACGAAAAATTAAACTCAAAACATTCCATAAAATCACTTTCAAATATGGATATAAGTAAAATACATGATACTAGATTTGGAAGAGTATTCCACTTCTGATTATTCAGTTTTTTCCAGAAGCTTATGAGCTGAAAACAATTATTAATGTTGTTTATAATAAGCAGTCAGTTAGGTACCTGAATCTTTAGCCTTGGATAAGATATCATCAACACTGTTGTGGTGTTTCAAAAAGTAAGGGCGTACTACTTTTTTGTACAAAATTAGTGAACCATTGAGCTCGGTTGGGATCATAAGCCATATGAAAAAGACACACTACAAATACAGAAAATTTGTAAAAAGAGACCCCACCTCCTTCTCTTACCTTAATGAGCCAATAAAGTGGGAACCAGCCAACGATAATGTCTGAAAAAAACTCAAGAATGGAGAAAATTGCAAAAATGACCCAATAAGTGAGCCATTTGGTGTCATCGTCTTTTTGTTTGGACTCAATTGCACGGATTGAGACATACGCTGGGTAGATAAACCCAACACAATTACAGACCAGTTGTGCGGCATATCCAAAAACGAGCCAGAAGCCAATTATAGCAATTGAACCTAATTAAAAAACTTTATTTATCATCGTTGGACCTTAACCCCTTACCTATGAAAATGTAGAGCCTGTCCACACCGGTTTTGACTTCAAGGGTCGCTAAAAGTGAAGTCCATGGTTTGGAACTATCATGGAGAGATTTCTTAAGTTCGTCTTTGATTTCTGCAACTCTTCCTGACATTTCTGATAATTTTTGATGACAACACGGTAAACAAAGGCCGTTGCCGAGCTTCAAGGCCGAATTTAATTTTAGAGGTTATGTGTGCCAAGCCGCCAACCAAAAAAAAGAACTGGATTTCGATAAATTTCTAACAAAACTTATAGTCGGATAAATTAATTACGCTGATAACTTATCGTTGAGCCATAGAAATGTAATAAGAAAACCACAAAATTGCTATTAATTTGCTTATCGCTTGTTTTATCAGGAAATGGGGAAAAATGAAAATCCCTAGAAATATTTGAATTTATTACAGTTATCAAGTTGGTATTTGGCATTATATTGGCATTATTGTCTTTTAATTTCCTACAAATCGATGGTTTTCTTAATAACTTTATTAATTATTAGTCTAATATGTGTAACTTTTTAACTCAGATTACTATTATGCCTAGTTTTCTAAAGTCATTTTCCTATTTTCTATGCATTCTTTCAACAAAAAACACAGTTTACGTTGTTACGTTTGGCTCACGTTTATAAAGAAATCTTTACAAAACAGAGTAGTTTTCTTTATTTTTAAGATAAAAATCTGGCTCACATTTTTAAAAGAGAATAAAAAATAGGGTAGTTTCCATAAAAATGATGTTTCAATAAATAAGATGGGCTTAAAAACAGGTCATTTACTTAATTTTGTGTTTTTGAACGACTAAAACTTGAAAATCGACTCATTTTTCAAAAAAATGATGTTTTTTGGAAAATCTGAGTTTAAAGTTAGGGGTTAAAATTAGGGTAAAAAGTCAAATTCAACAAACAATGTTGTTTTTGATGTTTTGGTAGAAATATCGGTTTTTGTTTAAAAAAAAAAAAATGCTTAGAAAATAGGAACATGACTTAAGAAAACTAGGCATGATAATTTCAATTAAAAAATTACACATTTTAGACTACTTGTCTTTTTTTAGCGCTTATTCATTTCTAACAAAATTTGTTGAAACAGATATTTAGAAAATAGAAACCAAAACAAAAATCAAAACCACCCATTTTTAACGCGATAACATTGCAATTAAAACAAATAAAATGTGCGCGTTTGCGCCCCAAAATTAGTTCAACGAAACAATTATTCAAATACGAAAAAAACAAACTTAAAATTATTTGAGAACGAAACAACAGTTTTTACATCAATTTCAGAGACAAGGTGTTTTTTGTTAAAATCGTTATCTATATAGCATGCCTTCTACCTTAAAAAATAGGACAGAATCCTTGAAATATCTTCTTTTAACATTATACCTTAAAAACAAGACAAAATGTTTAAAAAACAAAGTGTTCTGAAGAGGCCTTATTAGTAGTTAAATTAATTACGCTGATAGCTTATTATCAGGGTTATGGAAATGTAATAAGAAAACCACAAAATAGTAATTGATGGTAATTAATCTGCTTATCGCTTTATTTACCGAGATATGGAGGAAAATGAAAATCCCTAGAAATTTTGAATTTATAACTGTTATCAAGTTGGTTTTGGCATTTACTTATATTTTTTTTAAACGTAACCATAGCAAAAGATAAATAATTTTTTATTTACTAATTGAAACTTTGAAAATAAAGCAAATTTGTTTCTTTCAAAAAAGCTGGTAAAAATAGTTTTTTAGTAGAAATTTTGTCTTTACTTTGTATTTGTTGCAGAAATGATCCCCACATTGGTAAGAAAAGCTGTTTCTCCAGCAAGATTTGGTGCAAGGCAGATGGGAATCATCGCAGGCCCCCCAATGGCCAAGATTTCCTTTGTAGAGAAAATGGCTCATATGGCTGTCCTATTTGGAACTATGTTGAGTCTTCCTTTCTTTGTGCTCGCGAAACTCAAGCACATGAAGCCAAAGGATAAATCACTCTACATTTCTGATTTTTAGTTCAGTGTTCAATTTGCATTTATTTTATGTTTTGTTATTGTGTTCGAAATAAATTGCCTTTGATGTATTTAAAGAGTATTATTTCAAAACTTTTAGTCTGCTAAAAAAAAGTGCAAAATCTCGAAAAATATTTAACTAAGCCAAGGATTTTGGTAGTAGCAAGTGAAACGTGGTAATTTTTATTTTTTTTTTTAATTAAAAATCAATTTTTCAAGAATGTTTTGTATAAAATTTTACATAAGCAGGTTTCAAAAGTTTTTGTGTCAAATTTATTATTTTTAAGCATCTCTAAAGCTTAAACTATTAGAGATAAAACTCTAACTTTACAGTCTATTATACAAAATTGAATTCTATATATTTATTCAAATTTTCCATTTAAAAAAAAACGAAAAAAGAATCTTAAAGCACTTGAAAAACGACTTTTGAAAAAAGTCAACGTTTTTTTTTACGTCAACGTCTTAAAACACGGAAAAAAATTATAAAATTTATCTATAACTGCTTTGATAACCGCATATTATATTGAATATTTGAGTGAAGTAAAGTGACATATTACTTCACTAGTGAAGTAATAATAAAATAAAAAACCACTTTTTAAAATAATTCGTTTTAATTTCGAACTCAATATTAGTTACATGCTATTATTGTTATAAATATTAATAAAACAATTTTTACACCTATTTATAGTAGGACAAGCCATTTCTGATACATTTTTTTTTTTCGCTAACAGCTGTCGATGCAGTAGTTCTAACTGTTATAGTATTTTTGTCACCCAGAATTTTTGAAGCAATTTGTTTTTTATTTTCTTCTGCCCTGTCTATATACTCCTCTGCCACTGTATTCGAGCGCCATCAGCCCCCATGTCGCTTTACAGTTAAAAGATCAGCTCCAGAATTAGCAAGCAACAAAGTAGATGAGCGCCTATAACAATGTCCTGTAAATCCTGCTGGATTAAGTAACTGAAAAAAATAGCAATATTCTTGGGGAAAGCAGCAAATGTGTTTATGCCAAGAGGTAATTGTAAACTGTATACATCTCTGGTCTCTGTATCCTAAAAAAAATCGTCCACTACTAGCGTTATTAGAGCGAAGTGCAGCATATTTTCAAATTAATTCTAACATGTTAACTCTATCAATTCCGCCTGACGGAATAAAAAAATTTCTGGATATTTTTGTTTTAGTGTTTGGTATTAGAACATGGAAGCATTGTCCCTGATCTTTGACATCTTCCAAAAGCATGTTTGTAAGATCTTGGATCCTACAAGCTCCACCAACTCCAATAATTAAAGCAACCTTGAAATTAACATTACTTAGTAAGAATAATTTATGCATAAAAACAGTACAGTACCTTCAATAACAAAAATTTATCATCATTTGCTTCTTGTAAAAGTTTGCTAATATCTTGTTTAGTGAAAATTTCTGACTTTTCAGCATGTTTCACGATGTTCTTCAGATTTTTTTTCAGAAACATTCTTTTTCATTTTCATTATTGTTCTAATTATAGAATAAAAAGCCCAGAGACTCGATGATTTATACTGTTTTGATAAATGATCAAAATATAAAAATAGAACTTTCTCTTGCGAATTATTTTTAACATTTTTCTCGTTGCACCATGAACTGAACCATTTCGTACTTTTCAATTTCGTACTTTACATTATTTATTATCATTTATTAGAGGTTTTTATGATCTAAAAGTTTTACAAACTTCGCAAAATACAGGGTGAACCAAATATAGAACTATTAGAAATGTATATTTTTTGGCTAAACTATGAAGAATTTTGGAAAAACAAAATATAGGCATTAAATGGCTAGAAAGATCCTACCTGAAACAAAATTTAAAAAAAAATATTTGTTTAAATTTTTAAGATAACTATAACAACATTTATGTTTTTTTTGTGAAATTTATTTTTGATTTTTTTTTAAAACAAGCTCTTTAAAAGAAATGTTGCTGTGTTAATTGTTTTAATATTAACTTTATAAATTTTCAATAAAAAAATTAAACGTTACCAAATATTATCGTTGATTTTCGCCAAACCTACAAAATGTTTGGTTAATTCAAGTTATGCATGTTAAAAAGCTAATAACAGTCTTTTAAAAAAGTTACAAAAAAACTAATTTATTTAAATAATTAATGATTTAACAACAATAATTAATGTGTTTTTTCTTAATTTTTTTGTAGTGCACATTACGAGTATGTTGTAGTACTAGGTATAAATAAATAAAATGTAAATAGTAATTATCAAAAACACTTAAATTTTTATTTAAATAAAGTGTTAAAAGGAAAATACCAACCACACACTACAACATTCCCCCACTACAAACACACTAGAACCATGTGAAAAATGTCACCTCGGTTAATTACAATTAAAATTTAAACAAATATGTAAGGACTGTGTTCGCCCAAAATAGTAAGTATGCACGATATTATTATTATTATTATATCGTTTCTATGTACGATTGTTTCCAGTTTCGTGTTTTTGGACGAACACAGCCCACCCAATTGTTTATAACATATATTATTAATACGGACCAAAATGTAACTTCAATGTAACTTCAAAGTATAAATAAACCTGATGATGAGGGCGGCCGCCCTCGAAACGTCGTAACAAAAATTTTTCGTCTTATCATTCTCAAAACTTCTCCAAACTCTGAGAAATTTCATCATTTATAGGAAAAAAAAAGGGAGAAAAAAAACAACACATAACTAAAAGGAAAATGTTCACAAAACTGTCTTCCACCTTTCAAACACCGATAAGAAAATCAAGTAGGCGTTTTTACACACCCCTAAGCTTTTCTATTGCTATTGTTGTCTCAACTAGTATCAAATACCAGCGTTTGAAAGGTGGAAGGCAGTTTTGATAACATTTTTTTTAACAATTTATTAAAATTAAAATTCAGGTGTTCTGGATATTTATTATTTACATTTTATTTATTTATATGTAGTACACAACATACTCGTAATATGCACTACAAAATAATAAAAAATTAAGAAAAAACACTTTGTCCCGTTGGTATACAAAGGGTTAAAACTGTTAAAACAAAAATCCGATTTTTGGCCACTTTTCTCGAATTCTGGACCACTGTATACCGGTAATAATGTTCTATATGGCTTCTCTATCCGCGATCTATGTGCGATTTATCCTGTTATATAGCAACTGTATAGCAACAGTAAAGGATTAGCATACAAAACAAAGTAAAAAATAGATAAAGATAAATAGATATTTTTAAATCTTCAATTTTTTTTTAAATATATAAAATTAAAAATAAAGTATTTAAAACATTGTCAAAGATTGAACAAATAAATTGTTAAACCTATTATAATTTTCTAAAATTGCAATTATCAAAAAGGATTTGTGTTCTTGTTGGAAAATCATATTATTATAAGAATCAATTTCCTATGCCCACATAAATAAAATGTGTTCATTCAACTTATGTTGTATCTTATGATGTTTCAGAACCAACTCCAAAAAACTCCGATTTTTTGAGCGACGATAGCAATCTTACAATTAGTTGAAGTCGAGGCAGAGAATCTTTTTTGTGATATAGGCATGGCCTTAAGTTTTAGGAGCCTAGTCCGACAAAATTTCGAGATGGTTAGTATAAAGCAGTTTATTAATCGGCACTTCATTTGATAATATTTTTTAGTTTTAGTTGTAGATTGCGCGGATGTTGAAGACACCACCAAAACTAAGAACATTTTCGAATGCATGTGTCCAAAGGATATGAAAATTGCTGCTGAGAACAGATGTTTTGCGAATAGCAACCATCCTTGTTGCTGGGAAGTAATTTACGATTACAAACCTGAGACAGGTAAAATATGTAGCTCAGACAATGCTAAAGATGCCTTTGAGGGGGCATGGATCACTTGCGCGCCGCGGTCAGTAAAATCCGTAGGTACTCCTAATCCAACAGGACAGTAGCGCGCCGGTTATTTTTTGCTTACAGGACACTTGTGCGCCGGGTCATTAAAGCAGGTAATACCACTTAATGGCTTGTTCCCGACTATGTTCCACAATGAAGATAGGTATTTTCAATATTGCATGAAATGGCAAAAAAATTCAATTTCTTTGCATATTCTTATTTATGTGACGTCTCATGACGCTTTCTGACAGCGATAATACTGAAGTTATCGGAAATTGCACTAGTGTAGTATTTTTGCTGAATTCGGATGTGATGTTGTGATTGAATGGTATTTTTGAAATGGGCTTAAAACTGAGGGAGAATAGAACTGTAACAGTACTTCTAGTTTGGAAAAATTTGCCCAGAAAATTTCTTAACCTTTATTTTTAAACATACGTTTCAAATTTCATAGCAAGCGTTGATCTATATAAATAATGTCGACAATAATGTCTGCATTTATGACAACAAAGGCTACAATCTACTTATGGGATTAAACATTTCCACCTAATCCTTAACCGGCGCGCAAGTGTCCTGTTGCCGATTTGGGAATTAGGACACCCAGCAGGGGTTAATCTGACCGCGGCGCGCTACTGACCAACACCCCTTTGAGGACATCATAAAATTTCGACCCCTTAAAATCTTTTAATTTCTTTCCTACAAAAAAGTTTAATAGTCATAAATAAACAGATACTCAGCGTTTCCATTTTGGACCTAAGGCATCGATGGTTTTCTTAATAACTTTGGTAGCCTAATATGTGTAACTTTTTAACTCATTATGCATACAATCCTTAGACCATTTACGCAACCGCTTCGCTGTAATGGACTGCTAATACGGTTCAGAAACACACGCAAACATCTAAAGGACAAAAGTATATCTTGGTCCTTTACTGTGCCGGAACGATTTCAAGTTTTTGCTGTGTAACGTTGCCATATCATGTTTTTAAATTTAAATACAGTGTAAGAAAAAAAAATATAGGTCTGCAGAATAAAATAAATTGTATCAGCTTTAAAAATTTTGCAAATGTTACATGATGTTTCTATTTAAAATTGGCTGTTTGTTTTTTTTTAATCCCCAACTTTGAAGCAAAATAAATTTGACAACTGCGTACACCGGCGCGCGGTGCTGAAAAGAAAGAAACAAAATATATATCTCTGTTACTTGCATGTTGGCGTGTAACTCACGCACAGGAAGGTTAGGATTGACAAAGGGATTGACAGTCCATTACAGCGAAGCGGTTGCGTAAATGGTCTAAGATACAAACCGAATTTTCGAATTGGTGCCGGTAAGCCATAAAACTTTATTGCTCGGGTAAGGACCGAGCGGTTGAAGTGACAGGTTCAGGCATAGTTCAGCGCTTCTCAAACAGTTCTCTAATACTAGCGCAACAGAAATTGATAAGGTATAATAATAGCTAAAAATCATAAAGCAGAACATTTTTATTGTTTCCACAGCCTCCTACGACCCTACAACCATTTATAAACACCTTGTATTATTTGTAACCATTTGCCATCAATCAACTACATTTTTGGGTACACTGGAAAAAATAAATGCTTTCACTATGCAAATATTTTTCTTACTAGCCACTGTTTGTGTCTTTGTTCAACACACTTGTTGGACGAAAACATCTTGCTTTGTAGGCATAAAACTCATCTACCTATCCTGATATCTCCCAACAAAAGACACCCTCTTTAGCTTCCAAATAGTGTGGTTTGGTGTCAATTATCCGTCTTTGTTAAGAAAAATTTATGACTTAAACGATTTACAACTTACCGGCACCATTTCGAAAATTCGGTTGTAGTTTTTTTATTTTCTATGCATTCTTTCAACAAAAACATCAGTTTAAGTTGTTACGTTTGGCTCACGTTTATAAAGAAATCTTTACAAAACAAAGTAGTTTTCTTTATTTTTAACATAAAAATCTGGATCCCATTTTTAAAAAGAGAATAAAAAATAGGGTAGTTTCCATAAAAATGATGTTTCAATAAATAAAATGGCTTAAAAACAGGTCATTTTTTCAATTTTTGTGTTTTTGAACAGACCTCAATAGGCTGTTTTTAAAACCCAACAAACTTCAACGACTAAAACTTGAAAATCGACTCATTTTTCAAAAAAATGATGTTTTTTGGAAAATCTGAGTTAGAAGTTTGTGGATAAAAATTAGGGTAAAAAGTCAAATTCAACGTTGTTTTTGATGTTTTGGTAAAAATATCGGCTTTTGTTTTAAAAAAAATGCTTAGAAAATAGGAAAATGACTTAAGAAAACTAGGGATGATAATCTGAGTTAAAAAATTACACATATTAGACTACTATAGTTTCTTTTTAGCTTTTATTCTTTCATGTCTATAACAAAATTTGTTGAAACTTATATTTAGAAACCAAAACCAAAATCAAAACCACCCACTTTTAGCGCGATAACATTCCAATTAAAACAAAAAAAATGTGCGCGTTTGCGTCCCAAAATTAGTTCAACGAAACAATTATTCAAATACGAAAAAACAAACTTAAAATTAATTGAGGACGAAACAACAATTTTTACATCAATTTTACAGACAGGGTGTTTTTTGTTAAAATCGCTATCTATATAACATGCCTCCTAACTTAAAAAAAAGGACAGAATCCTTGAAATATCTCCTTTTAACATACACCTTTAAAATTATGACAAAATGTTTGAAAAAAGTTAATTTTAAAATATACCTTAAAAACAAGACAAAATGCTTAAAAAACAAAATGTTCCGAAGGTGTCTTACTATTGTAGTAGTTAAATTAATTACGCTGATAACTTATTATCAAAGTCATGGAAATTTAGACTAAACTCCCTACTCTTTGGTTTTGGCATTTACTTATTTTTTTTTTTTTGAAACGTAACTATAGCAAAAGATAAATAATTTTTTATTCACTAATTGAAACTTTGAAAATAAAGCAGATTTATTTCCTTCAAAGAAAAGCTGGTAAAAACTGTTTTTAAGTAGGAATTTTGTGTCTTTACTTTGTATTTGTTGCAGAAATGATCCTCACATTGGTAAGAAAAGCTGTTCCTCCAGCAAGATTTGGTGCAAGGCAGATGGGAATCATCGCAGGCCCCCCAATGGCCAAGATTTCCTTTGTAGAGAAAATGGCTCATATGGCTGTCCTATTTGGAACAATGTTGAGTCTTCCTTTCTTTGTACTCGCGAAACTCAAGCACATGAAGCCAAAGGATAAATCACTCTACATTTCTGATTTTTAATTCAATGTTCAATTTGTATTTATTTTATGTTTTGTTATTGTCTGCGAAATAAATTCTCTTTAGTATATTCATATAGTATTATTTCAAAACTTTTAGTCCAGTAAAATTTAACAAAATAAGTTCAAAACTTTTAAAAAATATTTAACTACTCTTAGATAAGTTTTCCGTAATTTTATGATTATTATTATGTAAGTGCGTTTGAGCTGAGGCCGAAGCCTGTTAAGCCCGCGCCAACAATCAGTGAGATGTATAGCATTCTAATGATGATTCATGCAGTCATCAAGAGGAAAAAGAAGTTTTATTGATAAATCAGGGTGATTCAGAGCTTGGAAGACTGTGATAAATTCGCCCCTTAATCGTCTTTCTGACAGCGAAGGCAAATTTAAAATAAACAGGCATTGAGTGTAGTCTGTAGTCAGGTACCCACAAACAATTTGCGTATTTCAGCACAGGACGAACAAAGGTCTTATAAGCCTTGACAAAGAGTTGTTATCAAAACAAGCAAACGATTTACCTAAGATATACAAAATTTTATTGTCTTTTTTGAGATCTTTGCTATATGTTCTGACCACGAGAGAGATAAAAACACCAAAACCCCTAAATCAAGACGCGACTGTGATTCAGTTAAAGCCACATCATCAATTTTGTATGTCTGTTTAGGATTATTGTCACCAATATTCAAAACCGTGCATTTATCCACATTGAGTGGAAGATGCCACAGTCGAGACCATTTGTGTACTAATTGCAAATCATGGGCTAAATCAGCGTAGTTAAAGCTCTTATAAATCTTAATATCATCAGCATACATTGCATATTTAGACTTAAGTTGATTTGAAATGTCTGCAGTGTAAATTACAAACAATAAAGGACCAAGAACAGAGCCCTGAAATACACCACTTAAGACATCTTTTGAATCACTATATAAATTGCCCACATTGACTCTAAACATGCGATCACTAAGAAAAGCGTCAATCCATCTCAGCAAACCACAATGTTTAAGTTTAGAGAGGAGACAACTTTTGAGCACTAGGTCAAAGGCTTTTGAGAAGTCTAAGTATGCAACGTCAATAGAATTACCAGCATCAACTTCCTTAGAGCAATTTTCAGTACAACACAGCATGTCACTGTGGACTTAGATTATACAAAACCATACTGACTTAATTGTATGACTCGATGAGTATTAAGAAATTCTATTATTTGTTCATAAATTATAGCCTCCATGACTTTAATGACTAAAGAAGTCAAGCTTATAGGCCTATAATTAGACACATTAAATTTGCCCTCTTTCTTGTGAATTGGTCTGACGACTGCAGTTCTCCAATCATGAGACAAAACGCAGGTATTAAAAGAATGGGGTTCATTAATGTAGCGAGAGGTTTGGATAAATGACAGGCACAGTTTTTTAGCATACTGGCCGCATATTGTCAGGTCCAGGAGATTTATTAACACCTAGCTACAGTAATTTTTTTAGAACACACTTTTTGGAAAACTGAATAACACTAAGGCTTGCCGAGTTAGGAAAAGTTTGTAAAAACAGATTTGTAAAAATACTTAGCATCTTTTTTGTCAATAAGACGATTTTCATAATCAGCTGTAGCCTTTTTAATGATTGTGGAAATATTATTTAAATAGGATCTGTGAGTGACATAATTGGAGTCACGCAAAGTCGTTTTATATCTACGCCAGAGAGCTCTTTGTTTCCAAATCATTTTCAGAATGTTGTGGTTAATCCAAGACTTTAAAGACAATATATTAAATATACAGTGTAAAAGCAAGCTGCAACAACTTCCTGAAGATAAAGTTTGAAACTAGTCCAATTATTATCGACTGACGGGCTTGCAAGAAGCCTATTCCATGTAAACGAAGAAAGTTTTTTGTTTATTTGACTAAAATCAGTAATGGATTTTTTGCATTTCGATTCTTTACTACAACAAGTGAAAAGTGAAGCCGATTTGCATTTCAACCTTCAGAACATGATCGGATTTACCAAGATAATGAATATTAGATAATAAACTAACGTTTGAAGTTATTATCAAAGCAAGCACAGAAGCTTGTTGATGATTTCTATAGCGAGTCGGTTCGGAAACTATTTAAGTAAGATGAATATTTAACAAAACATCAATTAAGGCCTGGGATAAACTGGAGACAGAAAGAGATGGATTTAAAGGCCATACGATATCTGACGTATTAAAGTCTCCAAAACAAATATTTTTTCATAGTTTACTGCATATTCAGATGATATATTGCAGAGAGTAGTACTGTCAGCAGTTGTGGAAATTGGGAAAACGATACACACAATCCAAAAATAAGTCAAGTTTTTGCTAGTAACTTTGAGAAATATGGCATTAGTATCTTCAACGTCAACGGATAATTGTAGATATTAAGTTAAAGTTACATATTTGCTCAGAAACAAATATACAAACTCCCCCGCCCTTTCTGTTTACACGATCCTTTCTGAACAAAGAGTAACCTCTCAACTCAGCAAGAAAGTTCGGAATTCTAAGATGCATTCACGTTTCAAGAAAAGCCTTTTTTTTGGAAAGCCATGTATGCCGATAAATCATTATATTTCGTTAATAATGATGCTATATTTGTGTAGATAAAATGACTCGTAAAATATTGTTGAGATGTATTAGTAATAATGATGAATTTGAAATAAAAAAAAAAAAAACGCCACTGACAATCCACTTGCTCGCACCGAACATTACTGATAACAGTGATAACACAATGTTGTATTTAAAAAAAAAATAAATATGGCAAGCTAGTCTTTTAAACATAGTAACTTTTTATAAGACTTATTAGTTATTAATTGTTTTAAATAAGGTAAAAATTCTATGTGTTAAGCATTTTCACTGCTTTTATCTTCAGGTTTTTCAGTATCCATATAGATAATCAAAAATTAGAGAATTTTGCTCAAAAAGTGTCTCGGACGAAAATTGATTAATTTTATTAGAAGACGAAAAGTGTTTTTGAAGTTCACTCATGAGGAGTTCTCTTGCTACCATATAATCTCTTTTTTTAGTTTAAAGTGTGCCAAAGAACAAGTTGCCAACGCGATTACTTTGGAAGTATATGTCGTGGCTGATCTCTCAAATAATATTTCGTTGAACAAGAAAATACATACAGGTGACCACTTTACTACAATTAGGTACGTATTGTACATATTGTTATTTATAAATAATAACAATATGTTAAATTTATTTAACTTTAAATAAATCTTCTTTGATGTATTTACGAGTATTATTTCAAAACTTTCAGTCAAGTAAAATTTAACAAAATAAGTCCAAAATTTTAAAAAACATTTAACCAAGTTACTCCTAAATAAGTTTTCCGTAATTTTATTATTATTCTGTAAGTTCATTGGAGCTGAGGCCGAAACCTGTTAAGCCCGCGCCAACAATGAGTAAGATGTATTGCATTTTAATGATAGTTCATGTAGTAATTGCTATATTTTGGTTTAAAACCAAATGTCGCACTACTTAAAATTACCTCAATCAGCAAAGAATTCCTCTCATCAAAAACTAGATTAGAAATAAACCACTGTGTCACAGTAGATCAAAAATTTTTTTTGACCAGTTTACTGTGGATAAGAAGGCTCGTAAAATATTGTTGAGATGTATTACTAATAATGATGAATTTGAAGGAAAAGAAAAGAAACAAAAACCTATTTTTGAGAATTACCTCTTAGTGTGAATTAACGCAGATCCAGACCCGATTTGTGCCTTTTATCCAGAGTTTTATTAGTTTTTTGCGATTTTTTTTACACCGGTGTTTGATGCTAGTTCGCTGAACTAATGGGAAAACATCACATAGCAAAGTACTAAGTCCTTCTGTGTCGTTTGTGTAATCGCTTGCCGCTTCTAGAATGTCATTTACATCCATTTACACCAATCGCTTTTTTCATGAATTTGATAGTCTTTTAGAGAAAGAAAGTGGATATTGCGCGTTACTCAATTGCGATGTAGCAAAATGTTATCGCTCGCGAAGAACCGATAACGTAGCGATTAGAAAATTGGAAAGGCTGCAGGTAAAAACATCAAATTTTCACCTTTACCACTAACACAATTTGCCTGCCACTCAATACAAAGGCAAATACCCGATTTTAGCCACTAATTGTACTAGAATCATAAATATAAATTGGAAAGATCTCACCAAAAATTAGCCAGAAACGAGATGGTGGTAATTTGGCAGTCACTCACTGGAAATCTCGCTCACACTCTCTTTATTTTAATGGTATTTTTAAGCTTTTATTATGATAAAACAGTAAATTTCAGTGGCGGTCGGCGATTTTTTAAAACTCTGTATTTTGAAAATGGAGCACACAGAACACTTACAGATGAAGCATGAGACTAAGGTTACCACCTTTTCGATATCGAAATAAAGGACATTGTCAAAGGCGTATCTAGGATTTTGTTTTTTAGGGTCTGGGGAGAGGAGTCGAGGTGGACTGAGTTTGCATTCTTTTACCATCTTAAATACCCTCTTTCACGATATATGAAAAACGGAAAATATTTTTCAACTATTTTAGATATAATAGAGATAAAGCAGCCTGTAGCAATCAGTAGTTTTAATGAGGGTTCTTCTATTTTTATATAATATGGAAGAAGTTACATGTTAATGAGTTTATTTCGCAAATTTCTTGTGCAAAATAGGATGAGTCAGTTGATTTTCAGGATTAATGTTGTTTGTTAAATAATTATTGAAATCCAAATTGTTTTAATAATAATGCAAATATTCAGCTTCATCCTGATTTAATAAATTACTATTTTTAACATATCATTATCTCTTATTTCTTCTTGATCATATCAATATAATTAAGTTTTTTTGAAATGAAATTAAGTTGATTTAAAGGCTTTTTATTAAAAGTCGTATGATAAACGAATGAGTAGATTGGTATTAGCGACCAATTTGAACTTTAACATAACTCGGAACCTTCTAAGAAAAAAGACGTGAAATTTGCATGAGAGGAGCACCATAAAGCGGAATTTCTATTTTCAAAGAATAATACAAACCCTTCAGGAAAGTCCAGTATTTAAATACTTCGAACCTTCTGAGAAAAATGTCTTGGTAAACTCTAGTAAACACGGATTAGGAGCCTCTTTATTACAGGAGAATTTACCTGTCTCCCCAAATTACAAAAGAATTTATTGGCTTTATTTCTGTTTGGGCTTTCCAAATTTCACTAATATGTTTTTGCCAGATAAGTGATCGTTGAGACAGATTATAAATCGATGTCAAACACGCATCTTCCCAGCCACTGCACGAAATTCATTCCATACTGTAATATAAAATCGGTGCAGATATTTATGAAATTCACGGGATAAATTATTTAATAGCTGTTAACTATTATTAAATTTGTGTAAATCGAAAAACACCATAATATTAAGAGTCAAACTTCAAACACTTATCAAAGACATATTTACATGCCTCGGTGTTCCCAAATTTCTAGTTTTTGATGGAGAGAAGCAATTTGACTCCGAACAATTTATAAATTTGCCAAGAAATAGGATTTTAAAAAGTTATCGAAGACAATAAAGATAAGTATTTGGAACTGCTGTAATTAAGCAACATTCCAAATTTCGAAAACAATTCACGGAATGAAATATA
This sequence comes from Tribolium confusum, assembly GCA_029207805.1. NCBI lineage: Eukaryota > Metazoa > Arthropoda > Insecta > Coleoptera > Tenebrionidae > Tribolium > Tribolium confusum. Next base: position 19,450,568 of record JALGAY010000003.1, read on the forward strand.
TTTATATTAACGTCAAGATGCACGAGAAACCCTTTATTAGGTATCATTAAATATGCAAAAATTAAGACTACATTTGATTAACACCCAGAAGTATGCTAATTCTTTAAAAAACAAACAACTAGCTCAAGCTGAGTATTTACAACAAAAAAAAAATATGGGTTCAATTAAAACCTTAAAATTATGTCTTTTTTAATGTTTTAGGGTTTATAAGGGCTAATAAGTCTTGAAACGTTAGTAGTAAAATAAAAAAAACAAAAATAAAAGTTTAAAAAAGAGTGCCATAATTAAGACTTCTGCAAAATGTCCCGTCTATGCTCAGACCTTTTTTCTTCATTCCGCTAAAAGAACCATACAGTTTTAAACACACTTTGTAAGCTAAAGAACAACTAATTTAAAAAAAATGATTCTGTACTGTTTGCAAAAAAGTAAAATTAAACGCTCGCGCAAAATTGTCTTTTTATACTAACAATAAAACATTTTTGTTCATCTGGCTCGAAAGACCATAAAATATATACACTTTGAGAGCCAAAGGAGGCGATTATTATAGAAATAAATATTTACTGCAATTTTTATAAAAATGAGTATTAACTGTTTTTCCAACTCCTAAATTCTATTAAAAACTTTAATATAAATAACTAAAACAAAGATTTTTGGGTGTTTGAAGCGAAAATTATTGTAATTGATCCGTAGCTACATACCAAGACTTATTTTAGTGTCCGGCTCAAAGGATTATTCCTTTATTAATCTAGAGTTTTTCTTGTTTTTTTACTATTCTTAATTTTCCTTTTTTTCTTTTGTAGTCGTTTTTTATTTTTTTTTCTAAATATTGTTTTTTAAATTCGCTTAGAATTTTTTTTTCTTTAATACGTCCCAATTAACGTTTGCAACTACTTAAATCCTTTTTTATCGTCTGTTTTAGTTGTATTTACTTCTTTTTCTCTTCCAATCGTTGGTTTTGTAAATCTTTATTATTTTCTATAGGCTTAAAATCTACAGTTTTCTTAAAATTGTCTAAACTACATTTTTAACATTTTTCTTTGTTTTTTTTTGTACAATGTATATATTAATCTTTTGAGTTATTTTCGTCATTAAATCATCTTTTCTATAAATTTTTATAGAATCTACTTTCTCAAATTGTTCTAGAATCTACTTCTATTCTTCTTTTTCACTAGACATTATTCTTCTTATTGTTCTTTTCTCTCTACTATTAAATACTGTATTTACGTAGGCTTCATAACTCAAGTCTAGATAGAACTTTTGTTTGTTTATAAGTACTTAAAATTTATTTTGGTGTTTTAAAAAGCCGTCTAGACAATTAATTTATTTTTGAAATCAACTTATTACAAATAGGTATGCCAATTTTCTAACGCTTGCTTCTTCCTCTTTGGTACTCTCGACCCAAGCTTCTATGGCCACTCTGACTTAAATCGTAAATAGATTTAACATAATAGATCTCCTGCTGCGGTGCCAATTGCCATTATCATGTACTTTAGTTGACCTGGGAGTTTTTCGATTGTGGGATCTAGGATCTACCTGAGATAGATGATAATTGCAATTGGCACCGCCGCAGGAGATCTATTATGTAAAGATTTACAATTTAAGTCAGAGTGACCAATGGAGCTTGGGTCGAGTATAAAAAAACTAAATAAAAGGACAAATTGTGTCTTTTAAGTACATATTAAAGACTAAAGGAAAGTTTATAAAATTAACAAATTTCTAATAATTAAAAATTAAAATTAAAAATAAAGGACGGTTGGCAGCCTCGCTTATAAACTATGCAAAATAATCTTCATGTGAGTTAAAGAACCATAGTTCGGCAAAGTAAATTCAGCCAGGGGTCAGTAGGGCGCATTCTTCGAAGGAATAAATTCCTCCCATCGCATATCTACCATATTACCTTGGTGCAGGAACTTTACGTCACATTCAAGGGTCTTTTATAAACAGAGTTCAGATTTGTTTACTGCAAAATGGGATGCATTTTGAACAATTAGTTTTTGTTTTAATTAATTTTCGAATTTCCTTTACATTCTTATTTTGCTAATTAAATTTGTAGCATGTTGAGCGTTCTGACCAAAGACTGTAAGTACCCCTCCACTTTGGTCAGAACCAACACCCACCCTGAAGTGGTAGGGAAAGAGATTCTCCCTTCATACTTCTTCATAGTTCATAGCATACGTTAGCAATTAGCATTCGTGTCTTATCATTTCTACTAGTTACATCGTAGTCATCATACGTCTATTTCCATAAGTACCCAAAATCAAAGTTCTTATATATTTAATTCCAATCCGTATCACCATTGCTTTCCGATAAACAAAAAAACAAAATATAGTCTTTCGAGCCGGATATCTGTCTGAAATAAAAGTGCGTTAATTTATCTAATCAAGTCAATCAACCAATCAAGAGAAAGAGATCCACCGCAGCCGTAGCCCATAGCCAATAGGATACGGGAGAAGTGTTACGACTACGGCACAGGATAAAAGGTCAGTTTTGATTCTAATTATTCACGGGTTGCATTTATTTATACATGAAAATGACACAAAACGTAAGTCAAATAAAAGTTATTAAAAGCGCGAGTTTTTGTGTAAATTGTAAAAAAACGCGATTAGGAGGGAGCGCGGAACGTTTATGAACCGGAAAACGCATTTTCTTGTTTAGGGTTAATGTTTTTAGTAAATTAAAAAACTTTATTGATTTTTAAAATTTGGTAGATACTCGTATATTCTACTACGATTATTTTTTAATTTTTAAAATAATTCTTTAATTTTGGTTGAAATTTCTGAAAACTGAATTCCTGCTCACATTGAGGTTACTTATCATAATTATTAAAGATAACAGAAACATTTTTAATATAAATATTTTGGGTAATTTCCACACAAAAAAGCCAAATTGTATTGATAAAATTAAAACGAAAAAAATTAATTTTTTTCAAAAGTGATTTTTCAGTTGATCTTACAGATTTAATCGTAATTTTGGTATTCTCAATACTCATTATTCCTATACCCATAGACCCATATCATGGGCATGGGTTTAAAAACAATTCATAGCCATATGGGTCAATTTCACTAAAATTATTTCTAAACACCCATTACAATATTGTATTTAAAGCGGCAAACGTGCTTACTGATTTCAAATTTAACTCAAATTACATTGAAAATTTTAGTGCTACCGTTGTGCAACAATATAGCCACTAAGATGGGTCAAAAAAATCGTCATTTTTTGAAAATACTTTTTAAAAATGAGCTCGTAATTTTAATAAAAAGGTCCTCCTTATCTCAGTTTTTTATTTTTTCTTTAGTTCTATATGACAAAATACATATCTCGGCACTACTTAATCGTACAGAAAAATTTTATTTACATTTTTTGTAGGAAATTTAACGCTCTAAAAAACGTATCTTACAATTTTTTGTAGCTCTTACCGTTAAGATATCAGACGTCAAACTTTAAAGAATTTAACAAACATTTCTTTTTCACTTCTAAGTTTTATAACTCGTAGATATATAAATATCAGAAAGTGCGCAACATACAGTTATATAGAAAATTAAACGCTCTACAAAAGGTCTCTTGTAGTTAGTTAATCGATTACTCAGAGGATTTAAAAATAATTTGAATTTTCTTAATGGGTTTCGAAAGAGCGCTGGACCAAAGCTTAAAAAGGTTTTGCAAATTAAGACCAAAATTCAAAAAAACTGTTTTTGCACTATAAGCAATAATTTTGTTAATTGGTGTAATTTTTTTTTTAATTTTTTACAGAAATGAAAGAAGAGAAAGAATGCAATCCTCTGCGTCAGGCTCTCCAAGACCTGCTTTCTGAATACATGTCAAACATTGGAAACAATGAAAAGAGCAAAGAATTGAATCGTGTTAGGATAACACGGGACAAAAAACTCGTGATCTAAGACATCAAGTCCCTCTTCAATCTATTTCGTTTTTTTTTAACTTCTCACCCTCTTTTATTCTTTTCTTTATTTGGTCTATATGCCGTCTCCATATTGTTCTATGCGGCAATTCACAATTATAACATCAACAAACAAAAATGGTTTCTGTGTTTTGATTCGGTGTCTTCGATTCTATTTCTTGTTTTGTCATTGGAATTTGATCAGGTGTTATTAGAAGATCGTAAAATAAATCGTTTGGAAGAATCAAGAGACATTTTTGATACAATTGTACAAAACAATCGAATATTCGTAAACATTCCAGTAATTTTTATTTTTAAATAAATATGATTTGTTATTGAAGTAAAAACTAATATTCATTGGGATTTTCCTCAATTTACGAAAAATCTCAATCCCATCAATGATGTGAAAGAGTTTATTTTGGCAATGTTTACAGGTGTTAATAGAAAGTCACCTCCACCGCACAGCTACGTAGTGAAATAGTTGTGGTGTTTTATTAAAAATGTCCACTTTAATGTGGTCCTGTCCGTGTTGTCTATGGTTTAAATTCAGCCCTGAAGAGATCAAGCAAATCCCTCGAAATAGATAAAATGCTCGAAAAGAATAAACAAGCCCTCAAACGAAAAGTCAAGCTGCTGTTATTAGGCGCTGGGAAGAGTAGCAAGTCGACTTTTCTCAAGCAGATGAAGATTAAGATGAAGAACGAATTCCCGAAATTTTGCTAGTATCAGAATATACGAGTATTGTAATAGCTCCCTGGGATTGATAAAAGTGACAAAGATAAGATACGAAAAATAAAACAAACGATTAGAACGACTCTGTTATTGTTTAATTCAAAAGATCCTCTCTGGATCTTTAGGTCTTTTATATCGCTGGATTTTAATAAACGAAGTAAAAAACAAAAGTTCATTGAAGCAGGTGGTGAAATAAAAACTGATAAAATATGAAATAACACAAAACAATCAAATTGTGAGAGATTACCCCCTCAACTATGACAGATGGATTGGATATCGGATTATATTATGAATTTGTACCCATGATTGATTGATTGCAATAGGTATTAATAACTGGCTTAAAACCGCCAGATAGTTACACGAAGACATCCAGTAGTTCAGTAGAGACTTTAGTACAACAAAATTCAACCAGTGGACCTCCACCAAAAACAACGAAGAGGTCGAGGAGATAGTGAGTGGTTTTCTTTTATTTTTATTTTAGAAAGTTTATTATTTTATATTATTGCAGAGTAATTATTTTTATTCAACAAGTCTATGCATCATTTATATGAAGTTTTTGCAAATTATTTTAATAAGAATTGGGAAGAATGTGTATGGCGCATCTGAAGATAGAAAACCACAAATAAAACTTGGCATTTTAAAAATATGCCAATCTCTATGCATCGAAGGTAGTATCTTCTAAAAGACGACACTCTAAGCTACTGAAAGTATTCCGATGAGGAAAAAAATATAGTAAGTGTAAAAAAATATGTAAATAAACATTGGTTATAAAGGAAAATTAAAATAGATCATATAAATCATATAAATCAGATCCAACTACAAATTTTTACAATATTTTTGATAACCTGAAAGCTGAGTTTTGTCACCAATTGTGTCCAAGTCCAAGTAATAATAAAAACAAGTCTCAATCTCCAAAATCTATTTTTCAGCCTCCAATAAATTCAGTAAAGTGAGACCAGTAAAGTTATGCCGAAATTTAGCCAAAGGGTCCAGGTTGCTATTCAAGCTTTGTCAAGTAGTCCTACAAAAGAAGTAGATGAGAATGATTTTATTAATCCTTCAAGATTGGTGTACGATGGAGTACGTGGGGAAACCGTTTGCAGCAGATAGCCCTTATTTTCCCTTCACCGCTAAGATAGGAAGTATGCTATCGCCTGAGAAACCTAAAGCCGTCCTAAGACCGACCAAAAAAGAACCACCACAAAATTCAATCAACAACCAATGGGTAAGTAAACGGAAACGCGACTTAATCATGACAACGCCGGATTTATAAAGAAAATAATAATTATAAAAACATTCATCCTACGAAATATAATAGAAAAAATGAATAAGAACGAAATGTTTTACGATTTTAAACAAATAATTTTCAAATGTTAACAACAGGCGGTAAACCTTAAATTACATCAAATGAGAAGGTGTAATATAAAATACTGTATGATACACGTGTTTATTATTGTTTCAGTACGGTTCGGATGAGTTGAACGTATCGTCTCGGTATACCTCGCCAAAACCAACGACGGTGTATTACCTAGAAGCCGATAGCACTCTTGGAGAATGGCACCCTTCATTCTCCCAGCGCCATTTAGTTGGTTAGCCAATCATAACACTCCACATTCTCCCCATAATACACAAACTATCAAGTAGCAATCTCCAAAATCTATTTTCCAGACTCCAATAAATTCAGTAAATCAGCGTGAATCAATTACACGAACATTTCGATTTAAAGTGGAATCCCAAGAATCTAGAAATTCGAACCATGTCTATCGAAAAAACCTTGGAGCCGTTGGTCTTGCAACTAACTACTCTTATGAACACAAAAAGCTCTAGTAAAAAAAGGTAAATCTAAGCGCGCTAATGCACTCGTATTGTCAAGAAAGCAACTGAGAATTTTATTGAAAAAGGCCAACAAATTGTCTATGAAAACCCTGATATAACTCCAAAAATGCTCTTAACATTTGAAGAAGTACGCAAAACTGGTAATGCAATGAGTATTGCTTCTCATGAATTTTCAGAAGATCCCTGTTTTTCACTAAAACGAGACAACATGGATTGAGCTGCACGAAATCTCTTATCTGCAGGAACCCGTCTTTTGATTTTGGCCGATATGGTCGATGGTCATTTCTTGCTCAAATCCTTACATGTAGTTGAAAATGATCTAGAAAAACTAAAAAATGCCTCAACTCAAGGTGACCTTCTTGATAATATTAAAGCGTTTGGTCAAAATGCCAACGAATAACGAATTAATGAATCAGGCAGCTAAGCGACAAAAAGAATTGAAAGATCCTCAATTAAGAGATGATTTGGTAGCTGTGAAAGCCGTACTTAAAACATTCCTCTGTGTTATTAACAGCTTCGAAGGTTCATATTTGTCATCCGGAATTGGCAGTTGCTAAAGCTAACAGAGGTTATGTTCTGAAACAAGTTTGTGAAGCATTTAATACTATTAATGATGTAGCTCAAGGAAGAACACCACAACCAGCTACAGAACCGTATGATGGCCCAGGGGAATTAACTGCAGCTTTTCATGATTTTGATAACCATATTGTAATGGAACCTTTAGCTTACTGTCGACCCAGGTTCGAATGGCCACTCTGACTTAAATCGTAAATCTTTACATAATAGATCTCCTGCTGCGGTACCAATTGCAATTATCATGTACTTTAGTTGGCCTGGGGGTTTGTACGATTGTGCCTCAGGTAGACCCCAGATCCCACAATCGCAAAAACCCCCAGACCTACTAAAGTACATAATAATTGTAATTGGCATCGCAGCAAGAGATCTATTATGTAAAGATTTACGATTTAAGTCAGAGTGGCCATTCGAATCTGGGTCGACAGTACATTAAGGTTCATACAAGACCATCGTTAGAAAAACGTTTGGAAAGTATTATAAGTGAGGCAGCTCTAATAGCAGATTCTAGTTGTACCGGAAATAAAAGAAGATAAAGAACTATTGCTTGTACGTCAGGCTCTCCAAGACCTGCTTTCTAAATACATTGAAAACAAGGAAAAAAGCGAAGGCTTGAATCGTGCTATAGATAACATGGAACAAAAACTCGTAATCTAAGACGTCAATTAAGCAAAGCTCTGGTGGACCACGTTTCTGATAGCTTTCTTGAAACAAATCTCTCACTTTTGGTATTGATTAAAGCAGCTCAAAATGGAAATAAAAAGAAAGAGCGTTAAAAGAATTAGGAAGAATGTGTGTGACGCATCCTATGACGGATAAACCACAAACAAAACATATAACAACTCTACAAATTGTTGAAATGTTTATGACGTTAGAGCAGTATGAGTAGTGAAAGTTTTGAGTGGTCTTTGTAATACGGAATATTTAATTTAGAGAGAGATCTGAATCTTAAAGCTGCAGCGTGTCCGAAACGAAGAGGGAAGAAAAAGGCAGAAGATGGCCCTAAATTAAGACCAGGGCCGCATCATATGCTTACTGCTCAACACTACCCCACCCTATCGGTAAGTTTTAGACTAATTTATATATTTTTAGGTTTGTCTAATAAGTTTATTATATTTATTATTATACTATTTTACTGTAATAAGAACGTATTTTGCATAGAACAGTTTATTTTCAGTTTATTTTTATTTGTGGTCTATTGAAACCGTAAGTAAATTTATCTTCATCAATTTTAGATTTTATTAATGAAACGAAAATTTAAGAAAACACTTGTCAAAATAAAATTCAAATCATAGATGCAAATAAAAAGTAAAGGAGAACGAATTCACGAAACTGCGCTAGAATCAGTAAAGAATACGAGTATTGTAGTAGCTCCCGAGAATTGGTAAAAGTGACAAAAAATAAGATACAAAAAATAAAACAAAACGATTAGAACGTCTTTGTTATTGTTTAATTCAAAAGTCTTCTCCAATTGTGGACCTCCACCAAAACGACGAAGAGGTCGAGGAGATAGTAAATTGTTTTTTTATTTTTATTTTAGAAAGTTTTTTTAAAAATAAACTTCAAACTAGTACTATTCAATTGTGCAGGACATTTTCTACTAAAAACATCACACTTTTAGAACATTTAAACAATGTAAATGTTTAAAAAATTGTAAAAATGGTGGATGCGCCGGGTTAAAAATTGATTTCTATTAAAAACATTACACTTTCATAACATTTGCAATGCAATAATAAAAAATAAAAAAAATAAAAAATGTAAAAATAGTAAATGCGCCGAAATAAAAATGAATTTCAAACATTATTCCTGATCTCCTTAGAGATCGTTGAAACAAATAAATTTTCAACGATTTCAAATTTAATTTTTAAATAAATATGATTTGTTATTGAAGAAAGTGGCGAATTTTGTAACTAATATTCATTGGTATTTTCCACAATTTTGGGAAAAATCCCAATTCCATCAATGATGTGAAAGAGTTTATTTTGGCGATGTTTACAGGTGTTAAAAGGAAGTCACCTCCACCGCACAGCTATGTAGTGAAATAGTTGTGGTGTTTTATTAAATTTGTCTACTTTAATGTGGTCTTGTCCGTGTTGTTTACGGTTTAAATTCAGCCCTGAAGAGATCGAGCAACGCTACAAATTCCTCGAAATAGATGAAATGCTCGAAAAGAATAAACAAGCCCTCAAACGAAAAGTCAACCTGCTGTTATTAGGCGCTGGGGAGAGTAGCAAGTCGACTTTTCTCAAGCAGATGAAGATTAAGATGAAGAACGAATTCCCGAAATTTTGCTAGTATCAGAATATACGAGTATTGTAATAGCTCCCTGGGATTGATAAAAGTGACAAAGATAAGATACGAAAAATAAAACAAAACGATTAGAACGACTCTGTTATTGTTTAATTCAAAAGATCCTCTCTGGATCTTTAGGTCTTTTATATCGCTGGATTTTAATAAACGAAGTAAAAAACAAAAGTTCATCGATGCAGGTGGTAAAATAGAAACTGATGAAATATGAAATAACACAAAACAATCAAATTGTGAGGGATTACCCCCTCAACTACGACAGATGGATCGGATTATATTATGATTTTGTACCCATGATTGATTGATTGTAATAGTTATTAATAACTGGCTTAGAACCACCAGATAGTTACACGAAGACATTCAGTAGTTCAGTAGAGACTTCAGTACAACCAAATTCAACCAGTGGACCTCCTCCAAAAACGACGAAGAGGTCGAGGAGATAGTGAGTGGTTTTCTTTCATTTTTATTTTAGAGAGTTTATTATTTTATTTTATTGCATAGTAATTATTTTCATTCAACGAGCCTATGCATCATTTATATGAGGTTTTTACAAGACACCAGCGATGAAGACCTTATGCATCATTTATATGAAGTTTTTACAAATTTTTTTTATAAGAATTAGGAAAAATGTGTATGGCGTATCTAAATATGGTTAAACCACAAATAAAAGTTAGCATTTTAAAAATATGCCAATCTTTATGAATCGAATGTGGTGTCTTCTAAAAGGCGACGCTTTAAGCTACTGGAAGTATCCCGATGAGGAAAAAATACAGTAAGTGTAAAAAAAAATATTTAAATAAACATTGGTTGGTTACAAAGAGAAATATTAAGATACAGCTACAAATTTTTTCAATATTCTTGATGAGGCGAAAGCCGAGTTTTTATAACGTTTGACACATTTTGCGTTATCATGTGTCCAAGTCCAAGTAATAAACAAAAACAAGTCTCAATCTCCAAAATCTATTATTCAGCCTCCAATAAATGCAGTAAAGTGGGACCAGTAAGTAGAAAAATCTGTGCAAGTTTTCATACTTTTCTTTTGGAAACTAAAAGAGATGGTCTTCCTGACAAAGAGACTCTTGTAACAGTACGAAAATGCTCAGAAACTGTAATAAGGTATTTTGAAATTTTTTAAAAGTTTTTGACTATTACTAAGATTTGTATTTTTTCAGACACCTTATTTCGACCGATACAAAAGAAAGGATTGAATCGTGTCAAGATAACACGAGACAAAAACTCGTGATCTAAGACATCAATTACGCAAAGTTTTGGTAACACCACGTTTCTGACAGCTTTCTTAAAACAAAGGTCTCTCTTTTCGTACTGATCGAAGCAGCTCAAAATGGAAAAAAAAAGGAAGTTGAGGACTTTGCAGTTATGTTTACTGAACACTCAAACAAACTCGTCGAAGTGGCTAATTTAGTATGCAGCATACCAAATAATGAAGACGGTGCGTTATGCTGCTGCACAAATCAATAGTCTCTGGCCTGAAGTAATTAACGCTGTTAGAATATTAGCAGCATGACCACAATGCAATGTTGAAGAAGAAAACATGGACGCTTTTAGACAATCATGGCAGAACCAATTGATGACTTTTCGGCAGTTTCCGAAAATTATATTTTAGAAGGTGTAAATAAATGTGTATTGTCATTATAAGAAGGTGATGCTGATACACTAGAGACTAGACCGACCTGTTGGAGGTACCAAAGGACGCTCAAATCTTTTCTGTAATATTGTTATTGCTGAAATAGATAATTACGAAGAGTGTATTTACACTGAATGTGTTTTGGAAGACGTTAAAGTATTAAATGACTGAATTCACTACCAAAGATTCCTGGTGACTTACCCATGCCGCTCCCCATAGAACAGACCCTAATGTGGCAACAGAATTCGTATTCAGGCGACTCCGATATCCATTCTGAAACTACCCCGCAAGTACCATCTCTTAGTAGAAAAGAAGAAAAAGAAATATTTTTTTTTTGATCTAGATTAAGGGTTTAATCAAAACCAAGTGGACGAAATAAACAATCAACTCAACCAAACTCGATCACAAAGAGTCCGGACTGCAATGTTCCAGGAATCGTTAGATGAAGAAATTGAAATACCTTCCACACAGTTTAATCAAAGTCATCAAACAGCGGTTTAAAGACTCTTAAAACTAAGTCAAACGCTTAAACATGCAGTTGTTAATCTTATTAATTACCAATATGATGCTGATTTAGCTACAACGGCTTTACCACAATTGATCAAATTATTAAATGATGAAGACCAAATTGTTGTTTCACAAGCTGCGATGATGGTACATCAACTTTCAAAGAAAGAAGCTTCGAGACATGCTATTATAAATAGTTCTCAAATAGTGGAAACCTTAGTAAGAGCTATTTTCAATTCAAACGATTTGGAAACTACGAAAGGTGCAGTTGGTTCTTTACATAAATTGTCACACCATTGGCAAGGATTATTTGCGATATTTAAAAGTGAGGGAATCCCAGCTTTGGTTAAGTTGTTAAGTTAACCATTTTATTTATTATTATATTTTATTATTATAAATTCAGCAGTATGTAGAAATATACGGCGCTTTTGGAAACTAAAAGAGATGGTCTTCCTGACAAAGAGACTCTAGTAACAGTACAAAAATGCTCAAAAACTGTTATAAGGTATTTTAAAATTTATTAAAAGTTTTTGGTCTATTACTATATTTGTATTTTTCCAGACACCTGATTTCGGCCGATACAAAAGAAAGGTGCAAGCTCGGGTGCAAGAAATTGAATTCAGTATTAGCTGCTGTTAATTTAACAAAATAAATATTAATTAAGAAACTCACTCATTTTGTATATATTTTAACCCAAATTTTATTTTATTAAGTAAAATGTATAAACCAATTTAAAAAAAAAACAAAATTGTTATTTTGAAAGCATATAAGCATATATACAACACAAAAGAGTTTTTAAGTAAATATGACACTTGTTATATTCCTAATACAAATCTCTTAGTTTTTTACCATCTTAGCGTCTTTTTAGAACTCTTCTCTTGGGTAGCCTCTTGAACATCCGCTTTTTAAAGCAACAATTTAGAGCCGGAGGCGATAATATTCCAAAAACAAATGTTTCTACAAGGGTTATTATAAACAAATAAAAACGATTACTTTTGGTTCCTAATTTCTATTTAAAAAAATCTTAAAATACACATTTTTGTAATACGGAAACGAGAAATATTTGTTTCTTCTATTTTCAGACTTTTTTCAAGATCTTGCTCAAAGGATCATTATTTTTTAACACAATTTTCATATTAAAATAAAAAATATATAAAGTGTCTCAAAATTCTATGTTTTATGTTAGGTATTTTTGTTTATTTGTTTATAAAAAAAATGTTTTAGGGTTTATAAGGGCTAATAGTTGCCGCGAAAAGTTAGTAGTAAATTAACAAAAACAAAAATAACATTTTAAGGGGCCTTTCCCTAAATTCGGTATATAGAGAAATCAATGTAAAAGTTTATTACTCATTACTCAAAAACCCGTCCACATTTTTGAATGCGGTTTTTACAATATTAATTTATTTACATTTTTAAAGCAGTGTGAAACAGAAAAAATAAAAAATAGCATTACTGTTGTTAAAATTATAAATTTTTTATTATTATTTTTTTATAAATTTTTATTTAGTTGTATCTTGCGACTACATATCGGTCTAAGAAATCTGTAAAAAATTAGAAATTTAAATTTTGTCTAATAATTTACGAGTATTTGGTCATCAACATTTAAAATTCAATCCATTTTCTATCTTCTACAACTTGTCTTTCTCTTCATGATAGTGGCTGAAGGGTGGGTCTAGGTAGTAGACCTTTTCTGAAAAGATCTCTGCGGCAAAGCTATAAATAAAATGTGTACCACAATTGCTAAATGAGATGTAAAAATAAAAAATATTGGCGAGATTCATAATGGTGTAAAATTTCCACTGAGGTGATAATGTTAAATTTATTCAACTTTTGTGTTAACAATTGTGTACATAGAGTGTGAACCATTTGTATGGAATAATTTCGATAAATATTCAGGAATTTCTTTTTCAAGAAAACGCTTGAACACGTATCCTGTTATTTTTCAACGCGCATTTTTTGACAAAAAAATTGGATATGCAGGGTGTCCCAACATCGAGATACGATCCTCAACTTTGAAATTTAAAATAGAAACCTCATTTTTTTAGCACATCTGGATTCTACGTATAATTTTGCGTATTTTTATGTAGCACACACTATGTCGATCTTCAGTTGTTTTAAAAAAAAAGCATGAACTATTTGAAATGAATAAATTCGATAAAAATTCAGGGACTTGTTTTTTAGGAAAACGCTTGGAGTCGTATTCTGTTATTTTTCAACGCGGATTTTTTGACAAAAATGAATATACAGGGTGTCCTAAAATCAAATTACGACTTCAATTTTTTTTAACATATCTGAATTCTAGGTATAAATTTCTGAATTTTTATCGAATTTATTTATTTCAAATAAATAACGTCTTTTTTTTCAAAAACATCTGCAAATCGACATAGTGTGTGCTACATAAACAATACGCAAAATTATACGTAGAATTCAGATATGTTAAAAAAACTTAGTTTTTATTTGAAATTTTAAAGTTGAGGGTCGTATCTCGATTTTAGGACATCTGTATATCTTTTTTTTTGGCAAAAAATGCGAGTTGAAAAATAACAGAATAAGGTGTCAAGCGTTTTCCTGAAAAACATATCCCTAAATTTTTATCGAAGTTATTCATATCAAATAGTTTACGCTTTTTTTAAAAAACAACTAAAAATAGACATAGTGTTGCTACATAAAAAATACGCAAAGTTATACGACCTTGAATTCAAATATGCCAAAAAATTGGGGTTTCCATTTAAAATTTCAAAGTAGAAGGTTGTATCTCGATGTTGAGACACCTGTATATCCAATTTTTTTGTCAAAAAATGCGCTGTTAAAAAATAACAGGATACGTGTTCAAGCGTTTTACTGAAAACAAATCCCTGAACTTTTATCAAAGTTATTTCATACAAATGGTTTACACTGTATAAGAATATATATTAATCTATTTCCAATTATTGCAGAAAACTTTATGATACAATTAGTTTTATAAAAAAAAAATCTTTGACACGAATGGGATGTCTAATAAATTAGATGTCATGAATGACATATTTTACAAATAATATGGATATTCTTCACAAATTAAATTAGGTACCATGTTTGTTATCAAATATAAATTTTTTTTCGAACAAATCTGTGTCTATTTTTTTAGTGTGTAATAATGTTCTGGTTTTAGATAAATTTAGCAAAATATAAAATACTTTCATTTTTACTTGTATCGCATTACAAAATAAAAAAATTTTTTTTAATCAAAAAAATTCAAAACCTATTCAATAAAACTGTTTTCTTAAATTTTAATGCGATAGCTAACTTCATAATTAAAAGTATTTTAATCCCTTAATAATAAACGTTATTTTTTATGTATGATTAATAAATATTTAACCTAATTTTTATTGAATTTTTTTATCAAATTAATTCTACAAATTTTCAAGAACACTAAGTATTCAATGAAATTAAGAGAAAGCATTTTGAAAAGATAACTAATAGCAGAAGAAAAAATTTTACGCATACCAATAAACCGACCCAGGCCTAAGATAACCGACTATCGACCTTCATTGTCGTGATGATTTTATGGCATCTGTCAATCATTTTAAAACCCATTGTATTTTCATAACACGTCGACTCAAACATTGGTTGAATTTTCCTTTACGTCAGCTCTTGATCCGAGGCGAGTTGAAATTTACCGTTACGATTTAGGGAAAGGCCCCTTAAGAGTTCCATAAATAGTACTACATATTGCAATATGTCCGTCTATACTCTAACCTTTTGTTTTCATCCAGTCCGAAGAACTATACAGTTTTAGTAAACACAGTTTGTAAGCCGAAAAACAACTAGTATAAAAAAATGTTTTTGCAGTGTTTGTAAAAAAGCTACTAACAATAGGATGTTTCTCTTTATCTGGCTTGAAGGACAATAAAATATATACACTTTGGAAGCCAAAGGCGACGGTTATTACAAAAATAAATATTTACTGCAATTTTTATAAAAAAAGAGTACAAACTGTCTTCTCCAGCTCCTAAATTCTATTAAAAACTTTAATGTAGATAACTAAAATAGAGATTTTTAGGTGTTTCAAGCGAAAATTATTGTAATTGCTTCGTATCTACCAAGACTTTTTTCAGTATCCAACTTGAAGAATTATTTTTCTTGGTTTTTTACTTTTCTTAATTTTTTTAGTATACTAAATGGAAAAGATATATGAAACCGACTTATGCAGGAATTTATTAGTAGCCAGCCTCTTTATGACAGACCCAAGTAAACACTAAGCTGGTTACGGTCAACTACAAAAGACCCACCGATCGAAGGTAAATTTTACAACTGGGCCGGACTTGAAATATTTTAAGTTAAATTTTCGGTTAAATTAGAATTGAAATAAAAACGCAAGCATGCAGAATCAAATATTTTTTAATAGTCATAAAGTAATTATGATTTGTAAAACATATAAATATATATTTATTTTGAAATTAATTTACAAAAAAAAATTATTTATATTACAAATATTTGTATCTATTTACACACTAAATATATTGATATTAAATATAAAATAAAATACACATTTACAATAAAAATTAAAAAACAGAATTTCGTAAAAAATTTAAACTGCTTAAAACTACACAAAAATAAAAACGTAAAACATTATGACGCACAGTCTTTTCACAGATTCATCACTTATTGTTAATCATTGTCACTGTCACTATCATTTTCTAGCTCGATTATTAGGTCTTTAACATTCTTTTTTCGGTATTCGTCTTCAATATTCACCACGTGCTGCACAGAATTCTTCCAGGCTTCCGCAGTAATTGACTTAAATGTTTCTCTAATTAAATTTAATGTTGCATTGCTAAATTTTTGTCCAGTGTTTTGCCTCCTTAATTTTTCTTTAAATTGGCCCCATATCATCTCAATCGGGTTGAAAACACAATGATAGGGCGGTAACCGCAGAACAATTAAGTCATATTCAGATGCAACCTGATCTATTTTGTAATTTTTTTTGTAACTTTTTGTTCGAACCACTTCTAATAATTCATTTTTGGTGTACGTCTCTTCAAAGAACAAATCTTTCTTAATTAAAAACTCGGAGCCGTTTCTAGCTTCATGGCCGCCCGCGTGCTTACTTATATTTTGCCGCCCTTTATAAATAAAAAAAAGTATTTACATATTTTATATGTACAGTGTGAACCACTTGAAACGAATAAATATGATAAAAATTCAGAAATCTGTTTTTCAGGAAAACGCTTGGATACTTATCCTGTTATTTTTCAACACTCATTTTTTGACAAAAAAAGGATATACAGGTGTCCCAAAATCAAGATACGACCCGCAACTTTAAAATTTCAAATGAAAACCCCAATTTTATTAGCATATTTGAATTCTACGTATAAATGCCTGAATTTTTATGAAATTTATTTATTTCAAATAGATCACGCCTCTTTTTCAAAAACAACTAAAAATCGCTATAGTGTGTGCTACATAAAAAATACGCAAAATTATATGTATAATCTAGATATGCTAAAAAAAAATTGAGTTTTTATTTGAAATTTTAAAGTTGAAAGTCGTATCTCGATTTTAGGATATCCTGTATATTCATTTTTTTTGTCAAAAAATGCGCGTTAAAAAGAACAAGATACGTGTCCAAGCGTTTTCCTAAAAAATAAATCTCTGAATTTTTATCGAAGTTATTCCTTTTAAATTATTGTAATGTAATAAAAACAAAAACAACGTAACTAAATAAAAAAATGTATTTCTCAAAAATAAAAAGAATTAAAAATGTAACAAATAAAATTTTTATTTTCTACACTAAATACATAGATACTAGCAGTAATATTTGGTAACCTTTGTTTACTAAAAAAAAAATATTTTTCTACTTTTTGATTAGGTATGTTTATAGGTATGTCAACAATATAAAAAATATTAAAAACAAAAACAATGTAATAATAAACACTAAAAAAAATCTTGGTAATTTATTTATTTCATAATATGGGTTTTCTAGATTTTTTCATAGCAAACTCATCAATTAATTTCGAAAGATCTAAGTTTTCAGAAATGTCACTTTCAATAGAAATGATGGCCAAACTTGATAGTCGATCCTGAGACATATTAGATCGGAGATACTTTTTAATCAACTTAAGTTTAGAGAAACTTCTCTCACCAGTTGCAACCGAAACAGGTAAAGTTAAAAAAATTCTAAGTGATAGTGCAAAATTTGGAAAACAAGAAATCAGGTTTTTAGATATAATGTTGTTTAATATATCAACTGGTGACATTCGTTGTTGTAGTTGATCAGTAAAAATGTTCTTATAAGATTTAATTTTGTTAAACAGTTGAATGCCGTCTAAATCTTTAATAGTTTTTTCTTTTTCAACAATTGTCATTTTTATGTCAAGGTCCATACATGCCTTTTTTAAAGATTCATCATCCATTGCATTAAATTCATAAAGAAAGCTAAACAGTAAACTGCATTCTTTAAGTAAGTCAAATCTTTCGCTAACAGAAGTTAATGAATAATCTAACAAAGTAAAATAAAAATCCTTTTTAAACTTTTGTGTAGGTTCTAATAATTCATCGTGCGATTCGTAATCAAATAAGCGAGGTTTTTTTCGTTTTCTTGTTTTTCAAAATTAGAATCAATTGCCAATTCCTTTGCAAGAGAGACTGCCAAAGTGATGAATTGAGAAAAACTTTCTTCATTCTTTTTTGAATGAAGAAAGTCTTGTAACTTTTCTAAAGCTTTAACACATTCAGCCATATTACATTTGGGATTCTGTAACATTTTGCTAACAATATTTATTTGCAACAACAAATCGTGCCAAATAATTATATGTAGAACAGATAAACTTAAAGGACCTAATTTTTTCTGTTAAAGACTTAATTAAATTTTTTGTTTTTAAATCTCGTGTTGGATCTTCCGCTAATTCATCTAAAGCAACTAAAATTTCCTTTAAATTTTGTTGCAGAGGACGAATTGCGTTAATCCTACTTTCCCATCTTGTGTCACTTAAAAGTTTTAAAGATAAAGTTTTTACGTGTTTCTTAAATACATCCCATCTGTAAGTAGAACCAGAGAAAAACGTATATATTTTCTGAACCAAATCAAAAAAAGCTGCAATTTCTCCACTACTACTTGCAGCGTCGTTTACTACTAAATTTAAAGTATGCGCGGCACAAGGAACGTACAGTGCTCTTGGATTGATATCCAAAAGTCGTTTTTAAAGACCAATATTTTTTCCTCTCATATTGGCTCCATTATCGTAACCTTGGCCCCGAATATCTTGAACATCAAGATCCAAACTTGGCAGTATATCTTCCAACAAAAAATTACACAATCCTTCTCCCGTTGTATTAACTACGGGAAAAAATCCTAAGAAAAACTCTTTGATTTCTGCTTCTTTTTCTAAAATTTTCACACATCTAACAACAAATGTGATTTGCTCAACATGACTAACGTCTGGTGTTGAATCAACAATAATAGAAAAATATCTTGCCTTTTTAATAATTGTTATAATGTGCTTTTTTATAGCTTCACCTAGAAAGAAGTTGAATAATTTCATTTTGAAAAACGTTTCCTAGATAATGAGGCATGCGGTTTTTTAAATCTTTTGATTTTACGATATTATTTACATGTTCAGAAATTACTGAATCGAATTTGGCTAACATTTCTACAGCTTTTAAAAAATTACCATTATCTCGTTCATAAATTTCTGAACTAGAACCGCGAAAAGCTAGATTTTGACCGGCTAAAAACTGAATTATTGCTATCATTCTTTCTATGATAGCACGCCAACGATTTTTTTTCACGGTTGTAAAACATTTGTATATCTTTGTCAATAGTGACATTTTTTTGCAATCTTACTTTTAGTTCACACCATCTTTCAGTTGCTCTAATATGTTGTAAACTATTTTCGTGTCGAGTTAGATATTCTGAACAATGCCGCCAATCTGAATAGCCAGAATTAACGATTGCTAACGTAGGGTCTTTGCCAAATAATTTACAAGGAAAACAAAATACGGAATTTAACTTTATAGAGTAACATAGCCATACACGTTTTATTTTTTTACCGTTTACCAAAGATTTGTAATAATAAGTAAAACTAAATTTTCTACCGGTATCATCACAAGGAAACTTATAATTTGAATTTAACTGAGTAGGTCCATTTTCAACCAATATATCTAGTATTTTATTTGTGATGATGTGTAGCAATGTACCAGGATCATTAAAATGAAATTCTAAAGCATCTGCAACTTCGTCACATTTTGATTGCGAAATAATTTGAGTTTATGTCACTATCCGAATTGTTCTCACTGACACTGACACCTGATTGTACATTTACAGGAACAAGAACGGAGGAGCCTGATGTAGATGGTTGAGGTTCAAATTCAAGAATCTCTTCATTTGCGGTTATTTGATGCAAGTGTAAATTTTTGGTTGGATGAAGAAATTTTTCTAAAGAACCTACCATTTTTGCTTTTTCATCTTTTTTTCTTTCACGTTCTTTTTTATAAAAAGCTCCAGAATGTCTTTTTGTTTTCCTTGTAGACATCTGTTATAAAATTTATAAGTTTTCATACTCTTACGTTATACTTGCCTTATATCTGCACAAAATAATTATTAAGTGAAAAGATTTATTTATTTATTTATATTTGTAACGATTGAAGCACACAAAACACTCTCGTGAGGTAATATTTGGACACAAATCAGCAAATGCAAATCGCAATGAACCACTGTCTAGTTGCCATAATTTAATAAGACTGGAGCGGAAAGGCACTACATTCGGAGAATTTCAGTAAAATTTGCTCAGTTCATAGACGTACTAAAACAACTAAAATTTAAAATTTTTAATTGGGTATAATAAATTGAATCAGTTGTCCAGTTTGTCATTAATACAAAAATTTAACATAAAAAGTTTGTAAGAATAGATAGACAACGCTTGTTTAAAAAAAAATTACATGAAAAGATCGAATAATTAAATCTACGCCTATGGATTGTGTTCGGTATCATCTTCGGTATCGTTTGACCGTCACCCCAACCTACCAGTCCCACCCAGTAGCCTGTACCAATTTGTATCTAATAAAAATCCCAAGCCGCTCTAGCATCTGGCAAACAGACCATAGACAAAATATATTCTCCCTCCGGCAAAGAACGGTATTTTTTCCACATTACTTTTTGCTTTTTTACTAATACAAAAATTGAAAATGTTTAAATCTTGAAGCCGCGCTGTTGCGCGGCCGCCCCCTCGTTTGACCGCCCGCGTGCGGTGCACGTGCTGCACCCCCGCTAGAAACGGGTCTGATAAAAACTCACTTCAATTAAATTGGTGTACAACAAGTTAATAGTCGGCACAATGTTTTTGTCGTAAAAGTCATAAACACTTCGGCGAATTTGATCTTCCTGACTCGGCAGCAATTTTTTTAATGCTCCGTTATCAATCCGAATTTTTCTTTAGGACGGTCCAAATTTTACCAAACGCCACATTGTAGTTTTTGGAATTCCAAACATTTTGCAAGTCTCTTCCAAGGCTCTTTCTTCCATCTCACTTTTTTTCTTTTCGTAAATTGACAAAATAAGACTTTTTTCATCGTAAGATAAATGGTTACGTTTTCTTTTTTTGGTTCGCAGTTCATCCTCTTCCACATCAGCATTTTCACCCTCTGCATTTTCATTCGGATTTACTTGAACAACAAATTCACTTTCCCACGGTCGCCACATCTTGTACAGTACACACTGACTCGCTCGAAGATTCAGTTCAAACTGATAATATATTTGAAACTACCCCTATTTCAAAACAAAATTTTCTCTTAATCTTTAACCCGCTTAAAATATATAGATATTTGTCAACCATACTTAACATTTCAAATTAAATACACATTAGCAATTATGAAATAGAAATTTCAAGTTAAAGCCGAGAAGAATGCAAAGATTTGCAAAGGGTCCAAAATTTCTTAATCCGTCTACCTCAGTATTTGGAGAACGCGCCTGGTGTCTTGTCATTTATTTATGGCACCAATAATCCTCTGACCATAAACTATTGTGCACTTATCAACTGACTTTTATAATGAGTTTCAAATATCTTTTCCAGTTACTATAGTCGTTTTTCTTATTTTTATTTTTTCCAAATATTGTTTTTCAAATTCGTCTAGAATTTTGTTTCTCGAGGAACACCCAATTGACGTTTTCAACTTCTTAAATCTTTCTTTATCGTTTGTTTTAGTTGTATTTTCTTTTACAAACGTTGATTTTGTGATTCTTTATTTTTTAAAATGGGCATAGAGTCTATAGTTTATTTGAATTGTTTAAACTACGTTTTTAAAATTTTTCTTTGTTTTATTCTTGTACAATGTACGAATTAATCTTTTTTTGTCATTAGATCATCAATTTTACAAATTTTTATAGAATCTATTTTGTTAAATCCTTCTAGAATCTTCTTCTATTTTTCATATTCCGCTAGTCGTGATTCTCCTTATTGGTCTTTTCACTCAACCATTAAATACTCTGTATACGTAGGTTTTATAACTCAAACCTGAATAGGACTTTTGTTTAATTATACGTACTTAAAATTTATTTTGGTGACCTAAAAAAACGTCTAGACAATTAATTTATTTTTGAAATCAACCTATTAAAAATAGGTTTGTCAATTTTCTAACGCTTGGTAAAAAAAACTAGATAAAGGACAAATTGTGTTAAGTTAAAGACTAAAAAACAGTTTATAAAATTAAAGGACTTTCCTTTGAAGTAAAGGACGGTTGGCAACCCTATATGGGACCCAAATGTTGTTATAAAGGGTTACTATTGAAACCAAACTGAGAGCTTTTACTAAAAAAAAATTAATCAAAATTTGATTTTAAAGCTGCTTATGTTAGGCCAGTGCCGATTTTTTTCAGCATTATGATACAAATTGATGATCAGCAGGGCCGGATTATACACACATCGAAAGAATCTAGGAGACAAGCTTAATAATGTAAAAACAAAATATCGTACACCGTTTTAACGAGTATTTTTTAAGCTAAAGTTTTAATTAAGCATATGTCTATCAACTTCTAGTGCTAACTTTCGGTTGACAAAAATTTTTGAGATTAGAAACGCTAATAAAATGATTTTTATTCAGTGGGACTAAAAACATCACTTTTACTATCGGGTTTAAATTATGATAAGGGTAAAATTTCTTTGCACTTTATTCAGTATGAGGTCGGGTAAAGATGGAAAGACATCATTTAAACCGTGATACCCAGTTGCGTGTTATTGGAATGCTCCAAGGAGGTTTGTCCCAACGAGCAATGTTGAGATATCAGCAAACTGATGACGTCAAAGAACGACATACAGGACGTACAAGAAAAACAAATGCTATTGAAGACCGATTTCTCCGGTTACAAGCTTTAAGGAATCGCAGCATAACAGCTACAGAACTGATGGTAATTCGATTAAATAACACTCACAATGTTATAGTGAGTGACCAAACTGTTAGAAACCGACTTCATGAAGCTGGTCTAAATGCTAGACGTCCTTTAAGAGTGCCTAAATTATCTCGAGGAAATCGGGCAATGAGATTACAGTGGGCGCAAGAACACGTGAACTGGCAACGGGAAGAATGGGCCAGAGTTTTGTTTACGGATGAATCTAGGTTTGGTTTACATCCAGACACTAGACGAACAAAAGTCTGGAGGCGACCTGGAAACGCAGAACGGCTGGCAACCGCTCAAGAGGTCTCCATTTACCAAGGAGGTACGGTGATGGTTTGGGCTGGTATCACCATTGGTGGAAGAACGCAGCTCGTTTCTGTAGATGGCAATTTAAATGCGGTGGGCTATCGAGACCATATTCTCCAACCTGTTGTTCTTTCATTTGCTGAAGAAATGGGAGAAAATTTTATACTGATGCACGACAATGCCCGTCCACATTCGGCTGGGGTGATACGCGAGTCTTTGACCAACAACGAAATCAACGTTTTACCATGGCCTGCCCAGTCTTTTACGGCATGTCTTTTTAGAAACAAGAGAGCAGCTTACAGAATGCCTCAGAGAAGAATGGCGCTCTATATAGTTTCAGGAGATAGACAATTTAATTTTAAGTATGCCTAACAGGTGTAGGGCAGTAATTAATAGTCGAGGAAGGCACACAACTTATTAATTTTTATTTTCTATTGATTTATAAAACTATAATTTTTCAATTTTTTTTTAGAATTTGTTTCTATTTTTTTTACATTTTCGTTTCTTTGTTGTAAGATTTTGTTGAAAAAATAAAACTCTTAATAATTCGTATAAATTTTGTACATATTTTATTAAAATTTCTTGCCATACATATCTGTCCCCTAGATTCTTTTGATGTGTGTAATTGTTAGGATTGTTAGCGCCCCTAGGCTAATCTTACTCCGCGCCTCCTTCTCTCTTTTCTTAAAAACTATTTTACAGAAAAAAGTACCGCTTTTTTTATTATAATACGTTTTATGTTTGTTGCATTTTAGGCCATGATGTTGAAAAAGATAGCAATAAAAACGTGAATCTTTACTTGCGTTGAAAGGTTTTATTACAAAAAGGAATAAGACGGTGAGACAGACTGACTTTACTGATTAGCATAAGTGATTTTGTTTCGAAACTTTTTTTTCTAAAAAAATATATTTTTTTTTGTTGAATGCGTCCCATTTTTCTGACGCCCCTAGACTAAAGCCTAGATAGCCTGCCTATTCCGTAATCCGGGTAATCCGGCCCTGATGATCAGTTTATTTTATTTAGTTTTGTTCAAAATTTTAAATTTGCGAGAAAGATGAGGTAATGAAACTTAAGAAAAAATTTTTTTTTGAATAAAAATTTTCAAATGCTCATACCTTTTTCTATAATTAAAATTTTAGAAAAAAACCAAAATAAGACTACCTAGTCATAAATTTGTCTAATAATGCTGAAAAAAATGGCATTGTTAATTTTAACAAAATTTTTTTTTAGCAGTAGCTTTGTTTTTGGTTTCAATAATAATAATAATAATTATAGGTTAATAAGTTAAAATAAGTTAATAATTATTATTATTTGAGTTGTCCAACAGGCGAACCCAATTAGAGGACAACAAATCGCAGAAAAGTAAAAAAAAAGTAAGAAAATAAAAAATAAAGAAAAAAAACCTAGAAAGAAGAATACTGAAGAAATTGAAACCGAACTTCACTAAGGCTAGAAACATTAATATCACAGACAGAACTGATTTTGTTAAAATTGCTGCACATGACATAGATAGGGGATTTCAATGCAACGTTTGTTCGAGCTTTGCGAGAATGGAATGTTATATCAAGTCTGGTGGTTTGACGAGGAACATGAAAATTAAGTTTTTGGAGAATATTTGGACAGTCAATCTGCCCATGAAGAAGACGATGAAGAAAAGTGACAGATGCTAAATAATAATCCTTCATTACAGAATTTCGATCCCATGCTCGATTTCCAAAATACAAAGTTTTAAAAAATCACCGATCGCCACTGGTGAATTCGTTTTAATAATCAAAACTCGAAAATTTATCTTCAAAGTGCGTTGCGCACTGTGCGCATTAAATTTGGGATCATGCGCAACAGTCCCCGGGGGTTATACAATACAATAAAGTCGCCATTTTTAATTTTCTAGAAATATAAGCCACGAATTTGCTTGTTTGCAAAAAAATCGGTAAAAACTATTTTTAATAACAAAATTGTTGTATTATTTTGTGTTTATGTTGTAGAAAATGTTTGCTGCATTGGCCAGACGTGCTGCCCCTCAAGCGAGGTTAGGAGCAAGACAAATGTCCGTGATTGCGGGCCCCCCAACGGTCAGGATTTCATTTGCTGAAAAAGTGGTTCATGGGCTTGTCATTGCTGGATCTATGCTGGTTATTCCCGCTTGGGTCCTAGTTAATGTTAAACATTACAGAGCCCATGAATAAATCCATTTTAAATTCCTTAGTCCAGTTGTAAATTTATATTTATGTTAAATAAATTGTTTAAAGTGTAGTCTATCATGTATTTATTTGTTACTTATGTTACATTGAGTATGGCTCGATTTTTAATTATATACCCATGACATAATTAAAAATTTAGTAGTGCTGCAAGGAAACCACTTAAAAAATATATATTAAACTGAACCAACGTTATATGATTGTGGTACTTTCAAAATTTTGTTTTTTTTTTATCTAAAAAGAAAAGTAAGTAACACGACAATATTTTTATACTTCAAGGGTATATAAATAAAAATCTGAGTAAAGTTATAGAAAGGGAGAATTCCTAATTCTGTACAATCAAACTCAAAAACACCTGACTAGTTAACAATTACACAAATATCAGAATATTGGATTAAATGCCATTACTTTACACACAAAGTCAGTACAAATTACCATTGGCACAATCGAGTTTCCTCTACTAAAACACAAAAATAATTTAGGGAAGGCACAGACACAACAACACAAAAAATCTATACTATTTTATACAGTGTGGACCCTTTTTTCTAAAATGATTAATTTGGTGCATTTGTAAAAATAAAACACAAAACTTTTTGCCTAAATTACTTTGTAGATTACCTATACAACCTGACTTCCCTAAAAAATAACAACAATTATAATATAGAGTACGTATCACATTATAAAACATCAAAGTATTCGAAACTCATTGAAGACAAATTTAGTTAACTTTGGTCTTCCGCAATGAAGTTTTATTAAAGCTACAAATCGCTCCCAATAGAGCCGACCGATCTTTTGAAATTTCTGGAAGAGAAGCTGCCCCATTTCCGTTTGACATTAACGGGGGTGCTGGAGGCGGCGGCGGAGGTGGTGGCGACGGCACACTCGAACCTGAAAATCAATCAATTACGGGCAAAAACTCACAAATAATCAACCCCAAAATGCCAATCATAATAAAAAAATATAGACAACAAAATAAACCACTATCAGTGACGTCACCCAATAAAACCTAAAAGCAGAGCTAAACGTAAAGAAGAATTTTATAGCATATTTAAAAAAAAAGTTGTAGACATTATGGCAAAAAATGTGATTTAGTTTTTGTTTTGATGTAGTATATTGTCGATAAAATTCATTTTCGTAACGTAATTAGATATGTAAGAAGTGCTACATTAAACAACGGTAAAAAATGACGTGAAATATGACATTTCGTAAAGAAATGTGGGCACCAAGAGCTAAATTCTTATTTTCCGTCCTAAGAAATACCAAACACTTACTGTATTAATAAGAGAATTACATAATCTTATATTAAAACAAATGGGAGATAAATATTTCTATTTCTTTCTATGAAAATTTAAAATTTTATGTTCCCCAATCAAGACGATACTTAACCTGGTTTAAATTAGAGATTAACTAAGTTAAAATAAACAATTTCATATTCCTTTTGGTATCAAACAAGTTGTTGACCAAGAGATATAACAATTTAACATAAAATCGAGTCAAAAATATATTTTTAGTACAAAATTAACGATTTGTCATGCGATTCTCTTGCTGAATAGCGCAAAAACTTTGATTCATTTTCTCGTAAAATTCAAAAACGTCTAATTAACCCTCGCGTTACGCTTTAGCTAATTAATAATGATTTTGTGAAATGCACTCCAAAAAACTTCCAGAAAGAATCAAAGTTTGTGATATCATAACTGAAACTAATGAATTATATAAATGAATTTCAGTTTATTTCAAAATTTGTTTTAAACAAAGTATTGTTAATATATATAATTATAGCCGCGTTCTATAAAAAAATATCTATTTTTTAATAACAAAAACACTAGATTTACTTATTACACTTCTTATGGTTTGTGAAACATATTAATTTTAGAAGTCGGAAACGTAAATATGTTTTATAAATTTGTATTTAAATTAACAAAGAAAAAAGCAAAATTTTTCCATTTTAACAGTGGGAGACCACATGTTTTACTAATTTTGAAATGCTTAAATATAATTTTACTTAATTACTTATTTAATGTATAAACGCTTTCGCCAAAAAATCGCCTTCGGCTGTCAAAATTAGTAAAACATTGCCTCTAGGTTCGAAAATTAGTAAAAGTACTTCTGCGGATTGCAAGCCCCACTATCAAAATTAAAATTTTATTTGCTTTTGTCATTGTTAATTTAAAAAAGCTAGATGCAACGTTTTTCAAACTTTGAAAATCGGAGGCAATTTTTTCATAAGTTTAAAGCTGGTAAACAGAAGATTTTACTAATTTTACAATTCAGAGACGTAATTTTAATAATTTTATAAATCGGTAGCGATAATGCTTATTTATTTTTTATTTATTAAAGACAAAACCACTTTTTTGTAATTTGGGAAACTATAGGCAAAATTTTACCAATTTTGGAAGCCAGAGGCAACATCTTTCTTATTTAGAAAGCCAAAGCTGATATTTTATCTTTTATCTGTCTAATTTTGGGAAACGTAGGCAAAATATTTTTTGTAAATTAAAAAACCAGAGACTATATTTTAGTGTAAGTTATGTACCTCTAATTTGTTTTTTTTTTATAATTAATTTAGAAATAAATATACTCCCAATTACTTATGATTTATTTTTTATATCAGGGTGCCTGTTTCCGCCTTATTCAGCTGAAGAAGGCTGAATAAAACCGTACCCTGATATAAAAAATAAAACATTAATTAATTGAGAGTAAATTTATTTCCAAATTAATAATAATATTTTAGTAATTTTCAAAGTCAATTGACAGCAACTTACTAATTCTGACTACCAGTTAGATACTTTAGTATTTTTAGAGTTAATGAAAGTGACCTAATTTTGGAAGCCGAAAGTAATAGTACTTATCAATTTTCAAGTTTTAAAATAACTGTTAAATGTACTGATTTATCATTTTTTCCTTAAATCAAAAATCCACCTTGTTGACAGGCCCTAGCTGCAGTACTGCACAAAAAATTATAAGTAAAATTATATAAACAGCTAGATTTATTCTGTTCTTGATTCCTCTAATAAAATATTTCAGTTACTAAAAAAAAAGCCTTCTGCTGTGGCGTCATCTGACTACTCATGTACTGAATTATAAAAACATTTTTTTTAATTTAACGAGCAAATGCTTATATTTTTCTATTGATTGGACCAAATTATATAATAATAAAAAACTATACCCTATTTAAATAATTTCCTTAAGAACATTTCAGGCCTAAAGACAATAAAGAAAAACTTATTGATTACATAATTTCAAACAATTGAACAATAAACCAATCAATTATCTGTGGGAAAAAAATCTACTTGGTTTCACACTCATAACAAAAAAACATTCAATTGTTTTAATTACCTGACATAGAAGGCGGTGTTGCCGTTCCTATAGAAGTCGCAGTACTACTATTAACACTATCAGGCCTATCTCCATTAATTTTATCATCTTTTTCAGATTTACTCTTTTGCCTCATCTGTTCCCTTGCAAGTTGCCTCTGCTCATGCCTGATTTTATGCCTCTGCTTCTTCCTTTCTTCTTCAGAACTCATCATTTCCTGTACTTTAACTAACCGTTTCTGACTCCTAACCATCTTCTGCTCTTCTTTCAATCTTTCTTCTATTTGAGCAACAACTGATTTCAAGTGTTCTTTTGTTGAATTCGGAATTTTCAAATGAGCTTTATCTTCAGGCAATAGTGTTACCACAACAGACGAGAAGAATTTATGATTTAAGAGAGATTCTATCGAAGGCAAACCAGCTTTACAAGCTTCTGAAGACAAAATCGAATCTAGTACAGATTCTAAAACAATACAATTATTTTTAATTATTATTTTTTTTTTAGAAGGCAATTACTTAGTAGTGGAGGACATGACGGAATGTTATCAGCTACACTTTCATGAAGTGGAGCTCCAAATGTCATTTCATATAAAGTATGTCCAAAACAATACACATCAATTGCTTGAAGTGTATTTATTTTGCGATGTTGCATAAAATAAGGGCGATAAAATGAAGGGACACCCAAAACGCCGTTTTCTATATCTAACAACTTGACTCTATCGTTTTCTATAATTACATTTCCGGTATGTAAATGTCCTAAAATACGAGTATTTTAGTATAAAATGTAAGAAGTGACTTAAGTACCATATGGTAGTCCTTTATCCATTAAAAACTTTAGTCCTTCTAAAATCTGTCTCCCAAAAAGAGCCACTTGACTCACTTCAAGTGGTTTGTGTCCCTTAGGATTGCCATACTTTTTCAGAAAAGACTGTCTAGGTTTAGCCCCACATAATAAGTCTCTCAAAGTACCATTCTTGTGATTGGTTCTCACTACAAGGCCCCCAGTGTCAGTACATAGGCACAATTCAATGGAATGTATAAATGGGTGTTGTATCTGGTTGAGACTTTTAAAAAGCGCGTGCATATCCTTATCATCCAAGTACTTATCAGGGCCGTAATCAGTCCAGCCGCCTATTAGATCGTCTTTCGGTTGCGACTTGCAACGTATGTGGTAGTAGTGCTTCCTGAGTCTCCAGCCCATTTCCTCTAGGGGCCCCACAACTTCCCAACCGACCTCTCCACGGAGGGCTAACGAGACATGCTGCAATGCCAACTCGCCAAAAGGTTGGCAATAATTAGCAGGATCTACAAAAGATCGTGCTGGCAGAGACGAGACTAGAATTGGATTCATCAGTACGTTGTTTAGATATTTCTAAAAACTGAATTTGAGAGAGGGTTCAAGAAATTTCAAGACAGACTTGTAGTCCTTGTTGTCGCTCGGTGATAAACTCCGGGTCCATGTTGCCAATGAGTTTCTTGGGGGGTAATTGAAGGGAAATCCCCGATGTTTGCAAATATGTGTGAAGCTTGTAGAAGTCATTGTATCGTTTGTACACACGCCAAGTTTTATCAGGAAATGGTCCTCTTTGTACCTTTATGACGAATTCCTGGAAAATTTTGGCTGAATCAGGAGTTTTGAGCGGAAATGAAGACTTACTGTATGGCCATTGACGTTTCTCCAGTTTTCGATAACACAGCTCAGGGGCTCTGTATCATCTAGTACAACTTTCTTGACTGGCTGGTGCTCAAATATAGCCATTGATCTGGGGACATTTGTTCACTTTCTCGTTGTAAATCCATTAGATTTCAGGATTTTACGCCGATTACGCCTCCTCAAATGTCAAGCATCTTCACCGAAATGTCAATCATCTTCGCTGACACGGCTGACACTGTTGCCAGATTGACAAGCATGCATACCTGACAGATAACCCAGCTTGATGACCAAATTTATCGTTTAGTTTAAACCTCTTCTGGGTAGAGGCGCTTGCGTTTTCAGACTTTTATGCAACCCACCTGACACATCAGCTTCAGTGACAACGTTCCTGGAGCTTCTTATGGCAAAACAAATTCGAGAATTGTTTTCATTTATTTAGCGAACGATATTCAAATTATTATTTAAAATGACATAAAGTGCACCTAGAAGTCTATTTAAAAATATAGTTAAAACTAAAGGCGTTTACGAAAATTTAACTCAATCAGTTCACTGTCTGACCCCAATTCGTTTATTCAGGGTTACTGATTCAAAGCTAAGGATCGAGATGTGATCGAGGGACCCACCATAGCAGCAGTTACGCATTCACTAAAAGTTTTCACAAAATCATTGATTAGGGTTTAGGTCGTTCGAAAATAACTAACCCAGATCACTGGTCTAACATGGATCTGACGGATCTGACCACGTGACAAGTTACGAACCCAAGTTAAATTCGTAAACGCCTTAAATTTCTTTCCACTGTTTACTCTGAAAATTTTACTGTTTTAGTGTTTGACTTGTTTTTGACATATTTCTTTTCAAGGTTTTGAAGAGTTTAAAAAATACTGAACAAAATCACCATATATTCCGTTTAATAATTAATGCTAAACGCAGCTGTGATGCGTTCTGTTAGAGAGCTGGTACACGACTGATTCAAACAAAAGAAAATATTGATAAATTTTCAAAAGACAATAAAAAATGGCTATTATATCTTATATCACCAAATGTCGAAGCACCTTTGTGTCTTTGAGTACTGAATCATCGTATTATATAAGCAATTAATTCAAATAATAAGTCAAAAATGTATTTAAATATTTATGTACATAAACAAGATGTTTCGAATTTTGTTTTCAATTCATATTTAATCGTCAAAATAGCACCAAAAAGACAATAATTAATTTTATTTAAACAAATAAGACTAAACATTGTTGTAAACATCTACATTATTACCAATTAAAAGGTGAGGTCAAAAATCTTTTGCCAACATTTTACACAATCACAAAAAAAATGTTTACATTTTTTAAAGTCTTATGTGCTGATTTCAAGTTGAGATAATACACGTATCTTCGTTTCAACAGAAATTTAAAAAATTTCGTTGTTGTTATTGGTTGTTGCATTAGAAACGTATTAAAATTTGCGATACTACCGGTATTATCTCAACTTGAAATCAGCCCATATACATAGGTGTCCCAATTTTATTTCTACTGCAAGTCCTTTTCAGTGATGTCACGTAGACAACTAAATTGTTTACTCCGACGTAGTCTACGCGCCCATCACTGGTCCTTTTTCACTCTATCTTTTATCGGAAAAATAATGAAAGAAATAGAGTGACCTTTGACAAAAGCCTACTTCAGTTGTACCAGTAACTATGTTGTACCTATGTATTTTTATAATATCGAATTATTTGCCAGTGTAAATTTTGCGAAATTTTACAGAAAATAATAAAAAAACAATTAACAAATAATTAAATTAACATTTAACAGACTCTCTTTTATTCCACATTAAATAATAATTTGAATATCGTGCGCTAAATAAGTAAAAAAAATAATTCTAAATTTATTCGCCATAAGAAAACCATTAAAATGTTCTAAAGCTGAAGTGTCAGGCAGGTTACTTAAAAGTCTGAAAACCTCTCATTATTTATAGATTTGTCATTGTATTGTATTGTATTGTGATGTAAAGACATGAATCATGTGAACAATGCGTTTTTGCACCATTTTTTTTTGTGTTTAGTATGTAGAAATGGCAGGTTATGTATAATATTCATAATAATTAGAGTTTAAACCCCTTTTTGCAGTTAGTTAATTTGAAATGTGCTAATAATATGGATTAAACAAAGTCTAGTATGTAATTACGGACATAATTTTATTTCAAAACCCGATTCATAATAATACTTAATTTTTTGTACCATCTAATTTTTTAAGACAATATATTATTTTCAGCTTTAAAAAAATGTATTTAAAAACAAGTAAATTCTCTTTACATATCACTATTTATGATCTAAGCGCCTCTACCGACAAAAGGTCGAAACTAAATAATAAAATTTCTTGACAGTAGCTCGTCATTGGTACTTAGTTCATTTTAAATTATTACCACAAGAATAAATACTGGTGATTTATAATGATTTTGTTACATCCCAAATACAATTTGAAACGTCCAGATTTTTAATTAAACACAAATTGTTTTAATTTTTTGAGAAATTAAGACAATTTTTTTGAACTCAGTGTAAATCTGGCAACATCGCATGATCAAATGTCAACCTAAAAATTGACATTTGTGCTTCGGCATTTTTTCCGTTTGTTTTGAAATAAAAATTATAAATATGAGTTGTGATAATATAGTAGAAAACATATTTACGCCTTTTCAAGAGACTATAAATAACGAACAAGATGTCCGCGAGGTAAG
Source organism: Tribolium confusum (assembly GCA_029207805.1). Taxonomy (NCBI): domain Eukaryota; kingdom Metazoa; phylum Arthropoda; class Insecta; order Coleoptera; family Tenebrionidae; genus Tribolium; species Tribolium confusum. The sequence goes on from JALGAY010000003.1 coordinate 19,483,620, forward strand.
TACCCCCCATAACCAAAACATTTTAATAAAAACACGTTTATAGGAAATTCGAAGTATCATGAAAGACATCGAGAAACCCCTCAGGGAGATCGTCACGACCCTCCAGATAATTCACCGTACACAAAACTGCGAAGAAAGTATGTTTTCGTGTATTAATTTCCCCCAAAATAACTTTTCCTCAGTTTCAGGAGCATGTTTGGCGGCTAGAAATCTCTTTGAAAGGGTGCGAGAGGGCTATAGCAAACTGAACGAAGTCGTGCCTTCAGGCCACTACTACAGATACAACGATCACTGGCGTTTCGCCACCCAGAGGTTGTGTTGTCTTGCAGCTCTTGTGATATTCCTTGAGAAGGGTTTTCTTGTGGAGAAGGCGACTACTGCTGAAATTTTGGGCCTAGATGGGAAAACCCACATACACTTAGATCTCGAGGACTATTTAATGGGACTGTTGAATTTGGCGACTGAGTTATCGCGGTTTGCTGTGAACTCAGTGACTTATGGAGACTACAACCGGCCTTTACAAATTTCAAAATTCGTGGCTGAATTGAACGCGGGATTTCGTTTATTGAACTTGAAAAATGATTCGTTGCGTAAAAGGTTTGATGCACTTAAGTATGATGTGAAAAAAATTGAAGAGGTGGTGTATGATTTGTCTTTGCGAGGGCTTGTGCCTAAGACAGGAGAAACAGTGGAGTAATGGCAGTATTACTTTAATGTACAATTTACTAAAATAAATGAATGGTTTAGAATCTAAAACCTGCATGACAGATTTTATTGATCATTCATACACATAAACTAATCACATATTTACAAATATTCACATTCAGAGGACCTAATCAAAAACCCAGAACGTTCAGTAATAGACCCGTATATAGTAATCGCGTTATTAATTTTTTTTTTTCATTTTATGGATATATAAATTAACCACATTCTACAACTTATTCGGACTAAAAATCCAAACATTCACACTATCTTCAAGCTGCTTAGTAGTAAGAGGCTTAGTAGTGAGAATGCTAGGACTTCAGTGGAATAAGTGCCACAATCAATGTTGAAGCATATTTTTTTGGGATTTTTTTCAACATAAAACAACATAGACAAGTTCTACATTGTTGAATGTCCTGTTCTTTATTTTTCGTTATAATAAATTAGTGAATTAACAGTCTAAATATCGAGTTACAATTTAAACATAAGAAAAACGGACAATCACATGATGCATTTAAACCGTTAATTCAAAACATGACATACAGAAGTAGGAATGTGACTTATTATCTAATAGCTTGCACCATTGATTCTAATTTTCAATTTGAACTTGTTTCAAATAATACCTTTGCCCTAAATTATACTTAACATCTAAAACATAATTGACAAACTTTTGTACAAAAAATACTGCTAGTCTTAATAATTATATACAAACAAATAGTATTTATTTACAATAATTTTGTGATAAATGAGCAAAAGTGTTATTCAAAATAGTTGAAATTTTTAAATTTACTTATAAGAAATTAAGAGAGCGTATTATACCAATTTTTTCTAACAGCCTTTTTTCTTAGTTTTGTTTATAAAACATACAATGAAATGAACAACTTGTTTCCAAATTAAACGTTTTATACCGTTAACGATCTGCCAATGTAGGATGGTAATAGTTAAATAGACACAGAGAAGCTTATATTGAAAGACGTAACACCACTTTTGACAAATTGTTAACTATTTAACTGATAACGTGCCAACATTTTATACAGAAAGGTTCACGAGACTCAGACTAACTTCTTACATTTGTTAAACTTTGTATCTTTCCCTTGCACATAGTTATAAAGAACACAAAATGTGGAAATGATGGCTAAAAAAAATTTAATCGATTTAAAATACAGTGGTCTAATGGTGTAAGTACATTTCACAAAATTTCATTTACAAAATGTAATAAGTTACTAATAATAGTTCAACAGCCTCATGAATTATTAACACTAGGGTTATAATTACAATAGAAAATAAATTAACAACTCCTTAAAATAGAAGTCTAGTTTATTGGTAAGATTTTGCGAAAATGCCTGCTTTTCCTACAAATTGATTTAACTAAAACTGAGTAATTGATGATCATTTTATGAACACAATAATACTATATAAGTTAGAATATGTCTTAAAAAATTAAAATATGATGCAACAGTTCTGGAGAATATGCAGTATTACACTGAAATTAATACATTCACGAAATGTATACAAACAGCACAACAGATGAACATTAGATTATGAAATATAAGGATGTTACTCCAGTACATGTATGCACATTTAAAAATCTGAAAAGCCATACAACTTATACAAAAACTAATAAAACCGATCAAGGAAAATAACACCATTATATCTCATACCAGCACTCCTGCTAAATCACACAACTTGCTCTCATTTCCCCATCTTTATCCTTCTTATTAATACTTGTGAACGTAAAAAATTCTGACAGGCATTTCAAATCTTGAAAACGTATAACCAGCAGAAAATGAAACACCTTGTTGATAGTAAAAAGCCATCCTGGATAGTCCCAGGTCGAAAGATGAGCATCACGTCACTTCCATTACCAGATTGTTCTTCCGGACGATGGTTTTCGTTTTGTTGTTGGTCGTAGCCGTTCCTGGTTCTGTACATTGAGAATTCACCAGTTTGTTCGAGACGGGTTCCGAATCGTCGGTTATCGGTATTTCTAAAATGTTGGCACTGCAACAAAAAATTACCATTTCCAAAATATTGATCGAACTAGCTACAAATCGAGCTTGACAGTGCCAATTTTAACATACTCTACTGTCACGTAATTTTATTCATAACAGATGCAATTAAAATTATGCAAACACTCTCATTTATTGATTGATAATTAATGTTGCAATAATTTTGCATTCAACAATGTATTTATTTATTAAACTGTAGGTAGTGCATTCCGATTTCGTGGCGTAACAAAAAGGCGGTAATACATTACAACATTTATCCATGATGACGTCCAATCTGCCATATCATGTTTAAAAAATTAAAATTACTTACATTTTCGACGGTTTTCATTGATAGAAATAAGAAACTAAAACCAGCCAAAAAAAAATAACTACAGTGGAATCCGCTTAATTTGACCGACTGCTTAGCGACATAAATTTTCTACTACATAACAATAATTTCGCACATGTTGTATCTGCTTATAGTGAAGTCAGAGTACTTGTATATATTAGTTTGATAAGAGCAGGACAAACACGTATAATTGACAACTATTTTTGATCTAAATTTGTCAAATTAATGTCATTAGGTTAGTAGCGTCATAATAGTTTTTTTAATGGATCAAAATAAATTAAAAAATGTAAAATATAGGAAAACCAAACAAAATAATATTTTATTGAACAATAGTAAGTGTATTTGCTTAAACGTTCATTTAAAAACTGCGGCCTGCCATTGTTCTTATTTGACGAACGGCTACGGATGTCACAATGACGGATATTTTAATAAAATAAACAATAGGCTGTGGGAAAGTGATCCACCAATAAAATTGGATCACGCTCTTTGCCACCCTACTCTTATAAAAATCATTGTATAGGTACTCTAAGTGAAGTAGATTTCACTGTATATATTTGCTTAATTGCATTAGCAAAAAGGCACTTTATTTGTTTAAAAATTAAACATAATTAACACATTCGTTGATTACATTTTTTAAAAAAGATTTTTGTAATTACAGTGGAACCTCGACTATCCGAATTTCTTTAACCACAATTTCCAGTAATCAAATTCCGGAAATAGCTATTATTTCTCTGCTCGGTCTTGGTTAGTTCGAGTTATCTAGGTTTTGAACTACATTTATTTAAATTTACATATAAAAAAAATACTTACCTATGACTATTAAGCGTAAGAGTGTGTGCAGAAGTGTGAAGACTCAACGTGCCGGAGGAAGCATTGATGGGTGGTACAGTTTGGTAAACTCCGCCTGAGTAAGCGTAAGATATCTTATTGTTTTTTGTCCTACCTGAAATAAAAACAACATTCTCAGAAAATATTAAAAAACAAACATGAAAAAATATTAAGTACTACGAAATATCCGTTGATAAATTTTGAGGCGCACTATATCAGAAATGGGTGTATAAAAAATGTATTAATAATAAAGTAAACTTTATTAAGTTTTAAAATTTTAAGTACAACAGACATCAATTATCTTTTATTGTGTTTTTTATCTTGTTTACGAATTAAAATAGCAGTATTTTTTTATGAAAAAGTAAATGAATCATGTTTACGCGCCAAAATCTAACCAATCACAGGGTAAAAGATAATTCTACTAACTCTAATTTCAGTGCTTTGATTGACTATAACGTGATATGATGGATTAATACGTCTGTGCATTCATTTGTCAGCTAAGTTATGAATTAGGATGAGAGAAGGGTTGCCAACCGTCCTTTATTTCATCCTTTCATCTTTATAAAGGATAGTCCTTTAATTTTATAAACTGTCCTTAGTCTTTAACACGTACTTAAAGGACACAATTTGTCCTTTTATCTAGTTCTTTTTACCAAAGAGAAACGAGCAAGCGTCAGAAAATTGAAATACCTATTTGTAATTGGTTGATTTAAAAAATAAATTAATTGTCTATACGTACTTTTCAGAGCAAAATAAATTTTAAGTGCATATTAACAAACAAAAGCTCTATACAGACTTGAGTTATGAAACCTATGTAAATAGGGTATTTAATGGTAGAGAGAAAAGAACAATAAGGAGAATTACAACTAGTAGGGAAAAGAAGAACAAGTAGATTTTAGAAGAATTTGAAAAAGTAGATTCTATAAAAATTTGTAGAAAAGATGACCTAATGACAAAAAAGAAGATTAATATGTGTTGTACAAAAAAAAAAAACATTATTTAAACAATTCTAAAAGAACTTTGAATTCTAGGCCTATTTAGAAAAATAAAGAATCACAAAACCAATAATTGGAAGAAGTTGAAAAGGTCAATTGGGAGATACTGGAAGAACAAAATTCTAGGCGAATTTAAAAAATATTTGGAAAAAAATAGAATAAGAAAAACGATTACTAAAGCAAAAATAGAAAAGTTAAGAATAGTAAAAAACCAAGAAAAGAATAATAAAAACATAATCCTTCCAGCCGGAGACTCAGAAAATTCTTGGTAGATACGGAGCATTTACAATAATTTTCGCTTCAAACACCCAAAAATTTCTATTTTAGTTATGTATATTAAAGTTTTTAATAGAATTTAGAAACTGGAGAAGACAGTTTGTGCTCTTTTGTTAAATAAAAATTGCAGTAAATATTTATTTTTGTAATATTCTTCGCCTTGGGCTTCTAGAATCTACATATTTTATGGTCCTTCGAAGCCAGTTTATGAGAAACGTCTTATTATTAGGATAAAACATTGCAAAAGCAATTTTCTTTATATTAGTTGTTTTTCGTCTCACAAAGTGTGTTTAAAACTGTATGGTCCTTCGAGCGGTATGAAGAAAAAAGGTTTGAGTATAGCAGGGACATTTTGCCAATACTCCTATTTATGGCACTCTTTTTTTTAGACTTTTATTTCTATTACTTTACTACTAACATTTCAGGGCTTATTAGACCTTATAAATCCTAAAACATTAAAAAAGACATATTTTTTTATAAACGAATAAACGGATATACCAAACATAAAATATAGAATATAAAATATTTGGGACACTTATATTTTTTCTATTTTAATAAAAAAATTGTTAAAAATTGATGGTCCTTCGAGCAAGATATTGAAAAAAGTCTCGAGATTAGAAGAAGCAATTTACAATAATTCTTGTTTCCGTCTTTCGAAAATGTATATTTTAAAATTTTTAATAGAATTTAGGAACCAAAGATGACAGTTTTTATTTGATTATAATAAACCTTGTCCAAACATTTGGTTTTGGAATAATTATCGCCTTCGGCTCCTGAATTATTGCTTGAAAAGCCGAATGTAAAAAAAGTCCAAGAGCCTAACTAAGGTAAAAAAAATGCAAACTCAATTCTCTTCGACTCCCCCTTCTCTCTCCCTACAAAACAATCATGGATACGCCTTTGACAATGTCCTTAATCACGATATCGAAAAGTTGGCCTAGATGAGAGAAAAAGCGAAAATTTGAAATTTACAGACAAGTTATCATGTGTAAATTGCTACGATTTTTTTTGAATCACCCTTATAAAAATATAATTTTTTTGAATATCTATTTACCATATTAGTAGTTTTTGTAATAAACAATTTTGCTTACTGACTTTTAATCACGATAAAAAATTTAATGGAAATAAAATAATAAAATTAAATGTTATACTTTCTTTAACGTTTGTGCTTTTTCAATATTTTCCTTTACAAAAATTACTTTTTTCCACGTTATGTGTCATTAAAAAAAATGACTACTTTAAAAACACATTACGGTTTAATTAACTGAGATATAATTACAAGTTATAAGTTAAACGATATATGTCGCACCAGATCTACTAGATTTTATAAGCGGACTTAAAACATTCATAAAATCCCGTCCTAGAGTACGATTTTACAAATGGTGCTGTACAAACTTTGTTACAATGGTTTTGAGGTGTCTAATTTATTTTTAATGTTGACTTGTTTTTAACATTTGGAGGATTGACAATACACAATCATGTCTTAGAAATCTGCTTGAGATCGTGTTTTCTTATAGTTATCTCGGAAATCTAAGATCACTGACTTCTAAAGTCCGCAATAAACCAAATAATAGCCATTGTTAAATCTAATATTTGTAAGCTACCATCTGGACGAAGTAGTTTCTTACCTGAGGCATCGGCAGGGACCGTAAAACTTGGGGATAAGTAAAATTGTATAAATATCTAATCACTGAAGATTAGTTTACCATTAGAATCAACAGTGGCCATTATTTGTTTATTGCGGGTTTTAGATGTCAGGGATCTTAGTTTTCCGAGACAGCTATACGTAAGAAATAGATAGCGCGTTTTATAGATACGGAATAATATTTTCTCCAGAGTATAAAGTATCTAGTTAATCTAAAAAAAAAAAAATTAAAATAAAATGAAACATACCATCCAGGCCAAATTGCGACAGCAATCCATTGGTGTTACCCAAACTCCCTTCGGTAGTGACATTACTTCTGTTCCATCCATCAGACACGGCGTTGACACTATTTAACTTAGGACTAGTCAAGGTACTCGTAACGGTCTGCTGCGTTTTGGACGTTTGTTTTATCGTCGCAACACCCAAATCCGACACGTGAAACCTCGAACATCCGATAGTCCTTTCATCATTCTCATCCGACGATAACAACGACGTTAACGTTGATGCTGCATCCTCAAGCTTGATACTATCAGTGAGGTTCGCATTACAATTATTTGAAAAAACACTACTACTACTATTATCGTTAACACTAGGAGTAAGCGTATTGAGACCGACATTAACATTTAAGTTAATGCCCGTTTGCACGATTTTATCACTGGATTGTTGCCGCGTGTCGGTTACCGGTACGTCTTCTATACTGTCCAAATTATCAAACGTGAATGGATCGGTTAAGAAAGCGGAGGTGTCCAAAAGGGTACTCGGTGTTTCCAATGGTTGGACCTCGATCGCGAACGACATATTGGCACCGGGGACGAAATAACTCTCGCTCAACGGCAGGAGGTTGCATGTAGGTTCCTGATCCGGAGGTGGCGTCTTCGGTCGAAAATGCAACCTAGAATTTTAAAAAAGAAATTTTATTCAGGGAAATCAACAGATGGTTTTATTCAATTTGACAAGTCTTCGTAGAAAGGCAGTCAACCGAATAATTTTATAAAAAGCGAACATAAATCGAGAAAAAAATTCGACCAAATATAATTATAAATGTTCAAACTTGTGTGAATCTTTTATCTCTATGATTTTTGGGTCATGATTTGTAAACATTTTTTATTTCAACAAACAATTTGATAAAGATAAATTTTGCTGAATTATGGGAGGGAAAGATCAATTTTCATGTCAATTCTGATTTTGGTAACACACATTTATCTGTAGGAGTTGTTAGCAAAGAAATGTGTTAAGTAAACAATAAAATAAAAATTTTGCAATCATAAGATTAAAGAAATTTTTCTATTCAGAGTTCATTGCAACATTAAACACATGCAAAGTATCAGTTATAATATCATAAGTACGTTGATTCGGCAATGACCTCGGAGAAGAATAAGCTCCATATTTGTGTAAAAATGTTCAATTTTAAAGCTTTGTTATACAAATAACTATTCTGATACGATTTTGTGTTCAATTATTATGTCTCATGATCAACAAACTCTTTTGACACTAAATACAATATTAAATTATTTATTTAACCTTAGTTTTTATTTAATTTGAGAATTCTTACACTTATTAGTTTCACCTAAAATGAATAACGTGAAAATACTTGGTACTACCCGTAGTATTTCAACTTGAAATTACCCCATTAGAACTAAGAATGCAACTGGCCGAATAATTACCCAAAGAGTGTTCAAAGACCTTTAAAATGAGGTTTCACTCGATCCACTTTCCCTATTTAAATTTCAGGAAAGCCCCACCCTGTGTTCAAGGGGGTGGTGGTATCAGGATTAACGTGATTTTACTACGAAAACATGCCCTTCGTTACCGAGAAAATTGGGGTAGACTGGTATAAAAAAATCTCCCGGTATAATCTTATATTCTCAAATTATCTTAACTTTAGCAATATTTAAATTTAAAGCTGAATTACTATTATATAAATAATATTTTTATTACACTTATTTTAGTAAATGAAAATTATAACTAAAATATTCAATATCTTCGTTGAATTGCTACAAAATGAAAAAAAAAAAAAAATGTTAATTTAGAAAAAACAATTACTAAACCTTGAGATGAGTTCATTTTTAAAGAATTTTATTTAATAAAATATTTTCTTTCCGATAACATCCTAGGTTATAAGATCATTTCATTTACGTTTTTTTTTTCTGAATACGCGTCTTTTCGTAGATGACAATGACAAATATTTGTAAAATTTGAATCATAAATCAAACAAAATGTTATTAGCTTTTAAAGTCTCCACAATACAAGCTTTACAGAAATTGACAGCTTTAACCTCGATGAAAACTCCACATTGTTGTCGAGAAATTCCACATTTTCATCGTTTATCCAATTTTACAAAATATTTAGATTAGATATAAAATTATTTAATATTCGGTGAAATTTGAACAATTCTATTTTTAGCGCTTTAAATATTTTAGTGTCAAAACTGCATTGTTTACCACACGTGTATATTGTGAAATTTTATCGTAAAAAACAACAATAAACCGTCAACAATTTGCTACAAAAATCAATACCAATTGAGTCATTTTTTTAGTACTCAATTTACTCAGTCGTGAGTTAACACAATAACAGTGGAACAGGTTGTTAAACCAGTGGTTACCAAACGATAAAAACGCAACACGAAAATATTTAAATTAGAGATTTAAATAAATAAAAAAACAGGTTTCCAGGTTATTGATCTTTTAATAATTTTAGTTGACAACTACTATTTATAACCAGATTTTTTTTAGACATAAAACATTTTAAAAATCACTTCAGCACTTATTTCAATATTTTGACGTGGATTGATAACAATCGAATCAATCAACGCACCTTTCTTTGTTACTACCAAGAAGGTTACATTTTATCCAGCAATCAATAATTTTCACCGGTCGTAAAACTCTTGAGAAACACTGAGTTCAACAATATAATGAAAATTATGTGGTGTATACCTCAAATGGCCTTGCATTATAAACCACATTTACGATCAATCATGTCTCGGCAATATTGTCTCATTTATTAAAAAAAAAAAAAACAACGATTTTTTATACTTTTCAAAATAAAGCGAATTACAGACTGAACACTTCAAGATTTTTTTTATTAATAGAGCAAACTAGGAACCCAAAAAACTTGCACTGAAATTGTTATTTCATTAATATAAACTTTTCACGATTTTTGGTAAAAACAAATGTTATCAAGAATGTATAGCCGCTTCAGAAATCAAAGGTCCATGACTTCTAAAGTCCGCAATAAACCAAATAATGGCCATTATTAAATCTAATTGTAAGCTACCATCTAGACTATGCCTTAGTAGTTCCCTACCTAAGGCATAGACAGAGACGGTAAAACTTGAGGATAAGTAAAATTTGCATAAATATCCTATCACTGAAGATTAGTTTACCATTAGAATCAACAATGGCCATTATTTGATTTATTGCGGGCTTTAGAAGTCAGAGACCTTAGTTTTTCGAGACAGCTATATCTGTTTTATCGTATTTTTTTAGCTATAACCAACTATTCTCAGATTCGGCAACAGGGTATAGCTACATTTTATTTCATGATAAACACACCCAATTTCTTTATTTGCTTTCGTTTTAATATCATCCTATTTGAGATACTTTAAACATGGTACCATATGTTTATTATAATTTTTGATCAGAGGTTGCTATGAAAAACAAAAATCCTACAAACGTATCACCTAACTTATTTCACTTGATAATACATAACTTCACTCGACGTTTCATGTTTCCGAACACATTGGTAAGAGTTGCAAGAGTAATATTGTTTATCTCTTTCTGAATACGAATTTTTAGTTGTTCAATATCATTAAAAATGATTTCTCCTGGAAATTTATTCCGAAACTCGTCAAAACAAAGTCTGGATGAGTAAACCCATTCACCGTTTGCTAAGTGACCATTACGAAAATATAATTCTACTAAAAAAATCTTCTGTTCTGCAGTGAATCCCATAATTCGACCCAAATTTAAATTTTACTTTTGATAGATACAGCAAAATGATATTTATCAAGTAAATTAATTTAGGTGCTACGTTTTTAGAATTTTTGTTTCTCATGGCAATCTCTGATGAAAAAATATAATAAACATATGTTATTATCGAAATCATACCTGCCACAGTATCAGCATCTCCACTTCATTACCTATTATAATGCCAATTATTTAGTTCTCCGTCTCTTCCAATTTTCTTTTACATTATCTGCTAATCCAAAGAAGACTGATAAGATTATTTTTAAAAATGAAAATAAACCCACTGGAAAGCACTGTCCTTTATTCTTCTATCTTCATATGTAAAGATCGTACCGTTCTAATACCGACAGCAACTTCAGTGAAGGCAGCTTTATATTCTTTAACTTTTCTTAATATCTTAAAAAGATTTTTCCATTTATCTGTCGTGCTAACAACTATTAAGAATGTAAAAAAACTATCGTGTTGTGTTCTGTGTGTTGTTCCATCGTGTTAGTAAGATTTTTTGTATAATTCAATTCAATGACCGATATAATTTAATTAAATGACCGATTGGTGGTAAAATAAAGCTCAAATAGGCATCTACAAATTATTCTGTAACTTTTTTGGCTGCCTGAAAACAGACAGAGTGTTTAAAAATAGATTTACCATCTATCTCATACTCTTCTGTGTGATTCAATTAGAGAAAACTGAGATTTTAATTAAACGAACTAAGTTTACTTATTCTTCAATAAATTAGCAAAAAACTAAATAAGCAATATTTATTTAGAAGATAGATTTTTTTATTAACCGAATACATTCAGTTTGTTTTTGGGCTTTTTTTTTAAATGGGCGGACCGCAGACCGAACACTTCTCTAAACTTTCTCTCAGTATCTGGTTGAGACGCCACAAAATGTATCTAAAACTCACCAGTCCCTTCGAACTGACCGCAGAATTTCAACCATTTCGTCCTCGTCAGTTTTATTGTGAAAAGTTTCCGTTTGAGGTGCGGTATCTTCATTGGTTTCATTTTTGAAAACGGCTTGGCCCCCACTTTCACTCTCACTACCGACATCATTCACATTTGTCCGTGAAGAACTGTCACTAACACTAAACTCACTTCTAATATCAGTTCTAAAGTTATTGTTTACGTTCGTGTTATTATTAACATAACTAGTCTCCGTTTTATCTATACCGCTCGACGACAAAATCGTATCGTCTAGTTCTTGTTTAAGGTTAGATTCTTGTTTTGACTTGGGTTCAACGATCGTGAAATCCATCGTTCGCCAAAAATCATCCTGATCTGTTGTGATACGATCCAGAATCACTCTTCCACCTCGACCCATACGTCTTCGCGCGAAGCCTATACAACGTCGAGGATTCCCAATGGACGTTAAAGTGAAACGATAGCGCTTATCCGCCAAACCATTTTCTTCCTTTGAATACCACGGCCAGTTACCTGGATTCTGCAACGGCTGCAAATAAAAAAAATCGTGTACATTAACTATTGTCATTACCTAGAAAATAAATCTTTTTAAATGTCTTCAAACTAGGGAAGAAGATATCCTAAAAGGGAAGTTTATAATAATAATAACGCAATTAGGTAAAATATTTGCCACATGTCACGTGACCAAAACGCAGACTTTTCAATTATTGATATCAGATAACACAAACAGACGACATTTTTAAAAGATCTGTTTTGCCACATGTCACGTGACTGTGTAGTCTTAGCAACATCACCTCTTACTTTTAGCTCCTTTCTTATCAAATTATCACTTGCATTTTGAGATAGCTAGGATCATTGTTTTTAGGCTAATAACCCTTTATTAAACAAACTTTTCTAAATTAAAAATGTTTAATCCCCTCTTAAAAGTTATTAGTCATAATGTAATTATCATATTAATATAGTTATTATCTTAACTCTCATAACAAATATTTTTTTTTATCTGAACCAGACGTTATATTATAATCTAAATCTGGTTAAAAAATATAAATTTACATCATAAAAATAGGGAATATTTTCATCACAAGAACTTAAAAAAAAGATGATCTCTCTCGTATTATGACGTCATGGTTAGTACTCAGACAAAACCTAGATGTAGATAGTGTGTCGACACAAACGTGACCAAAAGGTGAAATATAAAAGGTAAATTTTTTTAAGTTAAAAATAGTCTCAAATAAAAAATAATATATATTTTCATAGAGAGAATTAAATTCTTTGTTGTACAATATTGCGAAACACTCACAAAATTACGATTTAGAAGTCCAAACTGCTAGTTAAATTATTTTTCCCAGAAACTACCGTATGAACGAAAATTAAATGAAGTTGAGCAGGTTCTGGTCTGTCACTTTTGAACTTTTTGAACAGTTTTGTTCGATCAAATAATGCGCGCACAACAAATTTTAATTCAGCTCATTCTCGTTCTCACCTATATAGAATCTATGTACAAGTGTCTTTCTTTAGTTGACATAGCAATAAAAAAATATAAATAATCATTAGTTATTTTGCTTCAAATTGTTAGTTGCTTGTTTAAATAGTCCCTTTACTACTTGTTCTCCCAAAGTTGTTTAGCAAATTGTGTAAAAATTTCGTGTTGATAACATTTGGAAGCTATTATTTTTAAATAACAAAAAACATCAGAATTTTAAATAAGTTATATTATTTAAAAAACAGATTCTTATACTTTCTGTCTATTCAGAAATAACATTCCAAAAAAAAAGCGTTTTATTAAGAAGTATGTATCAAGACAAAAAGCAACTCATCAAAAACATTTAAAATTTAGCATTCCATATAGAGGTGTCCTAAATTGTTGCTACGTTGTTAATTAGGATCCAAGGAGTCCCAATAAAATGTAGAATAACAACTGCAAATACACATATAATTCTTCAAAAATCATAATCAAACAAAATGCTAAGATCTATTATTAGTCAAAATTTACTTCAGATATCAAAGTGGTAGAATAGGGGTCTTGTATCTTAAAAACTAAAAAATATAAATAAAGTGACTTGTTTTTAGCGTCTTACAAATCTCAAAATTTACTTTATATGTTAAAAAAAGTTTTGACAATTGTATCTTGTAAACCAAAAAAGATAGATTCTTTGAACCCAATTGTCTTAAACACAAATACCCGAAATTTCAAATTATATTATAGCGTGTTTTAGATTTAACTTTAAAGTCGGTGATGGCAATGTTCTAAACACTGTAGAAACTCTTAAATATTTCTGAGTCACTTACCATATGATAAGAACACAATTTATTCCTGCGGAAAGCAAACTGTCCTTCATCTTCAACGTCTTCTGGTTCGGGTGAAAGTAGCGGCATAGTATCTTCATCTGAAGACAAAGTGCTCAATCCATCCAATCCCGTCGTACCAATTCCACTCCGAGTATTCCCCAACGATTTGTGTTTCCTCTTTTTGTATTGTCTTTTCTCTTTACGGGGGATGACTTCATCTTTGAGTATCGCTTTATTCGACCAACTCTGGTTCGGATAATGATTGTGAAATATCGGTGTAAAGGCCGGCCTCGTCGTCTTAATCGCTGATGCTTCCGCATACATGGTACCGCTAAAGTCTTTCGCCTGGAATCTCTTTTCGAAAACCTCTACTGTAAGATGCACGTGCTCTCGCTTCATCTTCTCGCGCTTCTTCACTAATTCCAATAACGTTACAGCACGGTGGAGATCTCTTCGAAGCTTTAGCATTTTTTCGTATGATGTTTCGTCGTTCTTCCTATTCTTGCGGGTCTGCATCTTTTCAGTTCGCCGTCTGAATGCCAGGTATGGATTATTGGCGGCGGAACCGGCCCTCTGTTCGGTTTTCACAGTTAAAATCAGAGGATGTTGGGTTTTTAATCGTTTATTTAACCAATAATCGAATACTGCGATTATGAGATCGTCATCCTCCTTCAGAAGGGCTTTGGCCTCATTCAGGTTTACTACCGTCTGACCGCTGCTCTTCTCCAAACGGTCCATCATCTCCTCGAATTTCAAAGGAGACAGATCCAGCCTCTGCGTCTGCGATTGCAACCAACGTTCGTCTTCCGAGTCCATGTCATAGTCGGGGATGTCTTGCTCCATCGTAAAAGCTACACAATAATAAGAAAAAATAATTTTCTAAATAATAATTATTCCATAATGATAAACCATATCATTTTTTTGAAGCAATTTAAGCCATAATATAAATTTCTTTTGTGATTAATATTGGCAATTTAGGTCATAATAGATGAGGTGCAAATTCATGAAGTCGGTTTTGGCATTTTGCAAAAGAATCCCAAACAGTATTCATTAGATTTGTTCCAAAAGTTTAGAATTAAACTGCACATACGCAGTACTGTTCTAGCGGTCTGAAATCTTTATGTTTAACTCTCTAACTGTTGTTGAAACAAACCTCATAATTTCTACATTTATTAAAGTTAAAATAATTTACTATCTTAAATAAGAGTGAGATAGTGAATCCAATAATGCTCACATCCAAACATTGCAGCCAATGAGAACGCCAGAAGTGTTGACGTCATACGGAAAAAGTGTTTATTGTTATGAAATTCACATTCAGCTTTGTTTCAAATAATCCAACGATTCAGATTAACCGATTCCGAATAACCGAGCCTTTACTGTATCTCCATAATTCGTTCGTAATTATATTTTTAAAATTTATTTTTTTTTATGTAAAAATCTTTAATAATTTCCAATTTTATTTGTTAAAATGTTTATTATTAAACAGTCCGTAAAGCAGTGTTTAACAGCTATATACTGTAAAAAAATATTTTGTAACTGTTATATTTTATTAGCAAAACGCATAGACTAAAAGATTTTTTTAAAAATTGATTTGTTTCGAATAAAAAAGTTTTGCATAAACTAAAAAAAGTTGTTTTATTTTTTTGACACTTTTCCAACATTATTAGCGTGAACCAAATTGGAATAATTTTATTTCCATAAAAATTGAGTAAAGTTCGATGAAGCTCATGATGAAATCAATTTTTGACGCAGCGTTATTCGACAAAGTTATGAACTTAAATTTTGTTTCCTTTTTATTGACTGTTTTAATATAAAAAAAATAATTACAAAAAATAATTCGTTTTATAATTAATTACATTAGAGAGAAAGTGACTGAAATTATTACAAAAGAATGTAATGCGGTTTTTTTGTGCAAATAAAAGCGAAAAAAATTTAAGCAAAAATCAACATTTTATTAATTGGAAAATTTAAATTCCCGGTCCTTCAGAGAATTTAAAAATTTCACTTTATAACAGATTTTTGTTTTATATTTCAAACAAAAAGCGTTTTAATCCGATTTATATAAACCTTTTGTTAAATTGAAAATAAATTTCCTATTAAAGCAAAATTCTGAACTGTTTATGCTTGAAAAAGACAAAATAAATACGTTATTTTCTATGAAAATCACGTTTACGTATTATAAACTAGATTTAATTATTGAAAATTACATGAATTTTTGTTTGACGTTTGTATAAATAGAAAAAATAATAAAACTTGAAAACTTAAATTTCCATCAAAAATAAAAAAAAATCGCAATAAGGAAAACTACATAAGACCACGTATTCAATTACTGTTCGCTATAAAAAGATGAAATGTTGAGTGAGTCAGCCTTAGGCACTAAATTTTATAAAGTTAAATTAAAAATTATATGTATTTCTTTTTAAGCAGTGCAGTACATTGATAATAATAATGTGCACTGCTAATAAAATACATAAAAACATAATTTTAACAGATAATAAAAATAAATTAAAAAAGTTACAAAATGTTATAATCATATTTAGTGTTTTTTTTAAAATTACATTTATGTATTATTATAATTATTATTATATTACACGTTCTGTATGTACAAAATAAAGATATTTTGAGCCAAAATAGATATCAAATCTAAATGTTTTAGTTAACACATTTGCTCATTTGGTGGTACATTTCTAGGGCTCTAGGTTTAATTTGGTACTATTTTTCAGACTAAATTATGTTTTGTTTATAAAACTTTTTGGAGGCACACCTAAACGCGGTTTTGATGTCAATTTTTAGTAGCGAGTCAAATGTAAAAATATAAAAAAATCAACTCTAACATGACTGGAGTGCCTCCTTCTTCTAATTGTTATTGTTAGAAACAACATTTTTTTAATGGCCCAAATTTTACTAATGCGGTTAAGAATAGTATACTTTTTCCATGAGAAATTGAAATAGAGTAAAACTTAAATTGTGAATTTTACTAACAGAGACTTCCTACTTAAGCTATTAGCATTATTATTATTATTACTAAACAGAAAAGAAGTTGATGCCAACAGATGTTTGTTTTCGGTAATTTTTTTATTTAGAAATTACTTGTTTTGCAATAGCGCAAAAACGCGCCAATTGAAAAACACCATAAAATCATAATTGTTACAGATTTATTATTGTTAACCATTATACATATTTAAGATTATTACGTTTTCTATTACATAATATTTTCTAGAACACTGTACTAATTCAAAAAAATTTACGTACAGTGTTATATTTGTATGATTCACTGTTTTTTTATTAATACATTACCTAATTTATAGATTTCTCTTTGTATGCACTTTTGCGGTCGATCACTTGATCTGTTTTTTTGTTAATGACAACTTATTAATATTGTTATACAATTTATTCAGTATTTCGCTTACCACTGTAACGAATAGACGCTAAAAAAACCATAAGTAAAAATTTATAGTTTTGTTTATTAAACCACACATAATACAAGTTACAGCTGACGCCAAGGTCACACTCATGAACGTGACAACATAGTTACGAGTCATAACTATAGATTATAGATCGATCACAACAATAAATTTTGTTTTGAAAGTGTTTTCATTTTAACTTCTCTTTATATTCCAAATACTTTAAAATAAAGACGTTAAAACATTTTTTTATTATTAACAACTGTACTAATCAGTCCTGTTTTCGCAAATTTTTTTGACAACTACCTAATTATAACTAATTTTGCATTTACATGAGTTTTCTAGTTTTTCTTTTTTTTTAATCTTCTAAAATCAATATTACTGTATTGACTTGTCTCTTCAGTTCAGGACACACTTTCTATAACTTCCTGCTTTTTTAAGAGCAGTTTTTTTTATTACTGTAATTTGTAAGACTTTCACAGATAAATTTTCTGACTTTTTTCATTCATGTAAATAATTTAAATTTCCTGAGATTTTCAGGTTTTTCAGGTTGCTGGGTAACCTGACAATTTAAAAGTTGATGTATCCAGAGTTTCAATAAAGATACTATCATCTTATAGTCAAAATATCTAAAAATGGGCAGACTTTTTAAGACCCTTCTATAAACCAAAAAATAGCCATTGTTCAATTTATCGAAAGGTAAACCACGGGAAGGATGAATCTTGATTTATGACAGTTCCCTCGCCAGTGTTTTACAATATTTGAAAAGTCATAAATCAAGATCCATCCTTACAGTAGTTTGCCTATCCATAAATTGAACACTGGCTATTCTTTGGTTTATAGTAGGGTCTTAAAAATGAGCCCACTTTTAGATATTTTGAGTATACAATAGTATATTTTAGAACAAGACATAAAAATAAGGTCTTTCAATGAGCTAAAAGTTTGTTCACGAGCTGCGTCAGCAGCGAGTGACACATCTAACAAACAAAAAAACCGAACTTCATGTCGAGTAGTAAATAAAAATTTTGTCAACGATATTGAAATTCTTTTATTATAATTAACTTTCGATATTGAATTAATTTTACCTTCAAATTCCACAATTACATTTACAAATAATTAAACTGTTAATATAAATTTATTTAGTTTTTTACCGGTTTTTTTAGTAACACGCATTTTCATCTCTAGTTAAAAAAAAGTTGTACTTTCACATAGGATTTGTAGTAGAGAAAATGCATTTTTTTAACGTGTGTATTTGAAGATAATTTTAAGACAATTTTAATGCACGATTGAACGTAAAAAACCCAGCCGACTGCAAATACGGTCATTCCATTAATGTCAAATGCACGTTAATTTGACATTTACCTGTCAAAAAATCACAAAAGTTATTTTTTTAAGAGAGCAAATTTCATATCAACCTGCATTTGTGATTTCTGTGAGAAATGTCAACTTGACGTTTAATTACACACTGAATAGCGAAAAAGCGGCCCTTAGTTTCATCTGCACCCTCGCTACGCTCACACATGAAACACAGCAGCGGGTTGTAAATGTCTACTTTCTGACCTTGAGACGTAATATACTACGAGTGTTTTTTATTATAAAATTAAGTAAATGCAAAAAGTGTCTAAAACAACAGTGATAATGAGAAAAATATATTGTCACTATTAAGATGAGTCATGCACCGAATGCAATTTATCTACAATAAATTTATCAGAAATCTAAAAATAAAATTTTCGAACATCGTTTGAACCCATTTCTAAGAAAAATTAGCTTTTCAGCTATTTTTCTAAAATCTGACTTGAAATAAATAAAAAGTTCAATTTTAAAGTGTTGTTTACTCTTTATTTTGCTACTGTTTTGTCTCTATTTTAATATTATTGTTTTACTATTTTTCGACAATAATTTATCTTGATTTTCCAAGATTTTGCTTTTTTATGTTTTATTAATCTGTCTTTTTTGTATTGTTATTTGTTAATTTTGTATAATTGTTTTGAAATCCAACAGTAAATATTTTTTTTTGGATTACTTAACTCAAGGCAGAAAATTTCTTGTCAACCCTTATTTGTCATTTCTGTGAGAACTATCATTTTGACGTTTAATGTAACACGTTTGATACTTTTCGCCCACTGAGGGCGAAAAAGTAGACCTCAGTTTCATCTGCGCCCTCGCTACGCTCACACATAAAAACACAGCCGCGGGTTGCAAATGTCTACTTTCTGACCTTGGAACGTAATACACTACGAGCGTTATTTTATTACAAACTGAAGTAAATGCAAAAAGTGAATAAAATAGTGATAATGAGAAAAATATATTGTCACTAAATAAGATGATTCATTCACCGACTGCAATTTATCTACAATAAATTTATCAGAAATCTAAAAATAAGATTTTGGAACAACATTAAACCCATTTCTAAGTAAATTCAGCTTTTCAATAATTTTTGTAAAACATGATTTGAAATAAATAAAAAAATCAAATTTTGAGGTTATGTTTACTTTTTATGTTACAACAGTTTTTTTTTTCTCTATTTTAATGTTATTGTTTACTACTTTTCGATAATAATTTATCTTGTTTTTCCAAGAATTTTTCATTTTTATTTTTCTATTTTTTTATTGTTTTTTGTTAATTTTGTATCATTGTTTTGAAATCCAACAGTGATTTTTTTTGTATTACTTAACTTGTTTTGAATGTTTTTTTTTTTATATATATATATAATTATATATAAAAGAAGTGCGTTTAAGGGGGCCTTACGTTGCATGTGGATGAGCTGCCGGGGTTGTTTATAGTTGGCGGGATAAACCTTATCGTAGAATTCCTGTTCTGGCATGTCCGCAACTTCCGGTGTGGGAATGATGAGTCCCGCACAGATGGCCCTTTGCAGATGGTGCTCCTGAAAGGGCCCCAAATGCGATTAAAACTTCTCGAAAAAATAGGGTACATTGTGTATCAAAAAACGCAAATGACAGTTCGTGTTCGGTGCGCCAAAGTGTATAAAATGTCGAATTTGATGGAAATTGTGTGAATCGCGTGTCAAAAATACGTTGTCTAGGTGCGAAATAATTTTGAAATTGTGTTTTGCCGGGCGCGCATGGGAGCTCGACCGCGAGGCAATATGGCGTCAAGATGGTGGGCAACCGCCTGGCCGCCGTCCAGGCAACTTACGCATTCCTCCTCTTTTTCCATGCCCGAGGGCATTTGGGGGACCGCTCGGTTGATCGCCGAGTAGTCCGGGAGGTCCGGGAGCTCCTCCGCCATGTAGATGGGCATGGGTTTGCTGGCGTCGAGGGCCCTCGCCCTGAATGAAAGCTTGGACATATTTGTTGACAGCACAAAACACACGACAGGGCCAACATAAAACGTGCCCGAAAACGGCCTTCCCGCGTCTCGGACCGTCCAAGACGGACACTAAACGGTGCTTCGTCCCCCTTAGTACGTTCCCATTGTTTTTGTTTACTCGCACTCAGTCACAAATACAGTAAAACAACTTCGAAACTTTCCATGTTGAGCGTGTTATACAGAAAGCCATCATGGCGGCTCTGTCATGGAACCATAGAAATTTACTAGCAACATGCAGTGCGCGGGAACCATTTACGCACGGCTCTGGAGGGCGGTTCATTCATGCCGAACTCTCTCAACACACTCAAAAAGGCATAACAACTCGAAATTTTGCATCAATTGCACCCTAAATTTCCTCAAACAACATGCAAGGACTAAATACGACACCTCCAATCGTGAAACACCCAGAAAACGTCATTTAAAAAACACGAGACAGTTGCTGTTTTGACTAATCTGGAGCCGAAGTTGTTGTCGCGCGCTCTCTTAGCGACGACAGCCGAACACACTTCTCTTGCAAATTTGACAACGAAATTTATTTACAAGCCGAAACGACAGACTTAACCCACATTTCTCTTGCTGTATTTTTGAAAAAATTATAAATTTTCAGATGACAACTTGTACTTTTCGCAAAAATTTCTTTCAAACGTTCTCCAAATCGTTGGCAACTTAGTGGAGGGGGAAGCATTATATTCCTATCTTTTTCTAACAAGGAGGGGCAAATTAAAAGGAAATGACGTAACTAAGAGACACGTGGAAGAAAACACATCAAAAGTCATCTAGTGGTTGACAGATGACAACTTTTACAGAAATCTGTAAACGAAATTGCAAGTTACATTTGAAATGCAGAGATGACTCTGCATTTTATTATTTTTTTGTATTTTATTCTCTTCTGATTCTCTTTAAAAACCGGTTATCCATTGAAATCTGGAAAAATCTGAAATAAAAAAACCTAGAATGATTAAATATTTATCGAACTTATTGGGAAAGATAGATTTCCCACATGAGCACTTACGGAAATTTTCTCCCGAAATAGATACAACATTTTTTTGTAACAATTAAACGTCAAAATATCAAGAAAAAGAATATTTTAGATAAATAATCTAACAATTTAATTAGTTTATTTATTTATGAGTTTGGTAGGACTGTTTGAAATATTTTCGTATCAGGAGTCTAAAAAAATTAAATATAACTAAATGGATTAGGAGGAAGAAAGAATAAAACTGATCGAACTGTAAAACTACAAAAGTATACAGACAGGGTGCTTCAGCTCAGCTTTCGTCTTCGCGTCTTCTGTAGCTCGTTTATAAATTTAAGTTAGTATTTTTGATATTTTGTAGACTTTATTTGTAATGTTAGCTGTATTTCAAGAAAATATTTTTGATTATACAGAATATCCTAAAAAAGTTAATATCATAATGATATTCTTTATAAAATAACGTGCTATTTTTTATGCTCTTTAGGATGCCTTTGTACTTACTTATTCTCCAAATTTTTTTAAAGTCGGTTCAAAAACTTAAAATAAAACAAAACTTATAAAGCTCAAAAAATCCAACTTAAAACGAATCCGTGCCTTTCCTGCCGACTGCTTAGAAGAAGTAAAATTAATTTTTTTAAATCAATTTTTGCAGTTTCTTATAGAAAAAATATTAGGCTATGCATTTCTAGTGATGTTTTGTAATTATCATTATTAATTACTTCTTAAAACTGCTGTTGAAATGACCAAAAAAAAAGACAAAGTTTGCACTCCAATAATTAAAAGTAAAATTTAAAAAAAAATAACACTAGAAAAGCATAGCCTGATTTTTTCCCTATAAGAAACTGCAAAAGATTACTAAAAAATAATAATTTTATTTCTTATTTTATGGGGACTTCGAAACCCTTGCAAAGCATTATTTCCTATTGGTAAAGTGCAGTCGGTAGGAAAGGTACGGATTTTTCTTAAGTAATACCTAATAACCGAGCTACAGATAATCGAAGATGAACTGAAGCATTCTGGACAGCAAACGCTATATAGATCTAAACTTGCATTAACACAATTATAAAAAACTCACTGTTTTAATGGTAAAAATGGATAGTACTTCATTGCTTTGATTCTCTTCTGTTACTTTTCCAAACTTTCTTTTTTTTCTCCAGCCATGTTTCTTATTGCTGCATGAAAATGCAAAGTGATTCTTGTTAAAATTACACATTTTTTCCCAATTTTACCATTTATGAGTTTTTTGCACTTACTTACTGCATGCACTTTGATTTGCAATTTATTATTTTCGCTTGGTTCAGCCTCTCCATTTATTTTTTATTCAAGAAGTTAACAATGGAATTAAATTTTTTGAAGTCTAGATTTTGGATGCAATACGAAGAGTGAAGAATCTGAGTCTCTTTGGCAGTTTCGCAGCATGGATCTTCGAATAGATGAGGGCGCTGGACAGTAACAGAGCACGTGCTTTATGCACTCCTTCAAAGTTTTTTTTTTAAAGTGTGTTACTTATTTTACCTCTTATTAAAACTTTTTTTGCTCTCTAAACTAACAAGTAATAGATCTCTAAAAAAAAGAATCAAAGATTTCACCATCTTTTTTGCACTCGTGTAATAAACTTAAAATTTTTATAAAGGATGTGCTTTTTTGGGAGTGTTCTTCTTAAACTTATTAGAATTGTATAAATTTTTTTTCTTTCTTTCTTCAAATTGAAAACATTTTTTATTTCAGTTTTTGTCAGCTAGACTTAATAAAATTGTTTTTTTTTACCTTAATGTCTCATTTATTATATTCTTGAGTCTTCATATAGTTCTAACTGTTAGGATTATTTTTTTTCAGTTGGTAGCTTTTTGTTCCTCGTAATTAAAATAACAGTTTTGGAGTTTTAGACCTTTTCATTACTCTTTTAGCTGTTTACACCTCACACAATGTTTAGTATTTATATAATTATCACAAAAAAGATTTTTTTAATAATTAAGCTAGAGCTTTTAAGAACACTTCTAATTTTTCTGTTTATAAATATTTTCTTAGATACCTAACAACAACAACAACTACTACTAGATATCATCAACTTTTTGAACCAACATAAGTGAGATCTATCATCTGAGATCTCAGTCGGCTAGGCACCACCTAAACTTTAAAAAAAAAATTAAAAACTTTATTTAGGTAGTGTTGCCTGAACAGTCTAAAGATTGGAATATAAGCGTACCTTCTGATACCGTATAAAACCAACACACAAAAAGGAAGAACAAAGAATTGTTAAAACTACCACCTATTAGCTGTGTTACCATAATTAGATCCTATTTATAAAATCTTAAAAAGTTTGATAAATAAACACTTAATTTATTTAAAGATGCACGTTGAAGAAATACATACTCGGAAACTACCATCAGAATTAGTGTGACGATACTGGTGTAGGATTATTTCAGAATATCGGACAACAAAAAATGTTTAAATTATTAAAACTAAAAATTACGGAGAGAATCGCTCTCAAATGTCAACATCAACATGATTGATATTGACCAATCATAACTTTGATTTATTTATTTACATAACAACTACTCCATTCTGATTATAGTGACTATTTCACTCATGGATTTTTTTAAGGACGTTCCGTGAAAAATCACTTTTCTTACAATATCTTTCAATTTTTAAATACACATACTTCTAACTGTTCTTCATACGCAGGTGTTTTTTTTAATAGTCCTTGCGGTACTAAATTTCGAAATATTAACAACTGAAAATCGTACATTTAACATGTATTCCCTATCCCGACCGCAGTTAGAATAAGGATTTAATTTGATAGGAACCGTACTTTTCTTAGGACTTTTTTTTAAAAACTGAGAATAATTAATTGAAGATATAACAACAATTTTTATTCAAAAATAACATAAACAAGCGGTATTTAATTTTTATAAATAATTTTTTAAGTTTGTTGAAAACCTGACAAAATAATTTAAAAACATTACATTTTGATTAATTACATTGGGATCCAAATTTTGTTATAAAGGATTACTATTGAGACCAAACTGAAGACTACTGCTAAAAAAAAAATTTGATTAAAATTTGCGAAATTTGATTTTTAGAAATGGTGTGCCCCCCTGGTTATTTCCGAAACGGCTTATGTTAGATTAGTGCAAATTTTTTTCAGCATTATGAACTAAATTGATAACTAGTTTATTTTAGTTTTGTTCAAAATTTTAAATTTAAGAAAAAGATATGAGGTAATGAAATTTTAGAGAGAGAATATTTTTCGAATATTTTTTCTAACTTTTTTTATAATTAAAATTTTGGAAAAAACCAAGAAAAGACTAGTCCTTAATTTGTCTCATAATGCTGAAAAAAAAATCGTCATCGTTCTAACATAAGCCGTTTCGGAAATAACCAGGGGGGGGCATACCATTTTTAAAAATCAAATTTCGCAAATTTTTTTTTAGCAGTAGCCTTTAGTTTGGTTTCAAAAGTAATTCTTTATAACAAAATTTGGATCCCATGCTCCATTTTCAAAATACAGAGTTTTAAAAAATCGCCGGCCGCCACTGGGTGGAACTACCTTAACCAATCACACACTTATATTCAACAATGGAAACGAAAGTTACAATTAAAAAAATAAGCTGACAAAATTTTTTCGGAGGTTCTTAGCCAATAGACAATCTGAGAAACACAACGTACTTCGTTTTTTAGCGAAAAAGTTTTGACAATAGTAGTCTTGTTTTAGTAGTTACTTAATAAGTTGTCTTAGTTACATAACAAACAGAAATTATATTGAAAAATTGTAAAGAAAAAATCACACAAGTTAAAAAAAATTTAGATAAATAGTCTTGACGAATACCACTCGAGTTCAGATTTTGCCTGAAAAAATTTACCGTTTGTAAACTTGAGTTCTACAATTTTGCTTATGACATATATCAAAAAGGTCTCGTAGTTTTCATGAGAATGTTATTTGCAAATTGCTAGGAAAACTCTTAAAAAACAAACGGCAAACTTTTTCGGGAAAATATAAACTCTTGATATTACAACTGAAAATTTTCCTAGAGACAGATTTCTAAAAAAAAATATTCTAAAAAAATTTAAATTTTTGAAGTTGCTATATAAAAATAAATAATTAAAACAATAAACAATTTATTTAATTATTAACATTAAACGTACAATTTTTATATACATTTTTGTTAGATAGTTGTTCCCTACTTTGAGTATCTTGAAGAATTAAGCAACTACTGTTTGCAGATCAAAAATTTTTGACAATATTTTGGTAGCGTTCAGTAGTTCAGACCGTTGTAGATCTGTGACAGTGGTTAGTGATCTTCGTTTTACTTGTATCAATACCAATTTGTTCCGCAGCAGTTTTGGTTCATTTTGACATTGTAGGGACAATTGATAAACCAAGGTGTATTGGTATCTGATTTCCAGTTCCTATTTGTGGTAAAGAACAAACTCTTAGTAGAAATATTTTTTCCCTTGTGTTGAAGAAGTTTTTTATACAATCTAGAAAGAAAAAACACATTCATTTGATGTTCAGCCAATCTTAAATGTTTTGTGCTTACCTAACTAGACACAACGATGTATTTTCTTGATTAAAAATTATCTATTTGGAGCCATTACTTCCTTGTGCTGTTTTTGAAATGATAGAGTTGTACTCAATTCGCCCAGTTGGCTCACCTGGTTGTCAAATTCTTCTCCAAAATACGTGGTCGTGTGCTACAATATGGTAAAATAGTTTCTGCAACCATAAGCCGTGTTTTCATCATATAAGTTCAAGATTTTTTCAAATTATTTTTTAGTAAATGCAGCAGAACATAACATTCTAAAATGCGGATTTATCTGTAACGATTTTTTTCTACAATCTCTACAGTCTCTAGCACTTATAAAATAATCAGAAAATTAGTCAATGTTTAAATGAAATTTTTCAAAATAGATTTTTTGTATTTGTTTTGCAATTGAATTCCACATCACCTTTACAACTGCTTCTTTGTATCCTCCTCCATTTTTTTCTCGCATATTTTGCCTCCAGTCTTTCAATACAGTACATAGGCAGTGACTATACATAACACGATTATGTATGTTATGTATAGTCACCGACATAGGATTTCACTTGAAGTATGCTCGTTTATGTTGAAGTCTCTTTCCTTACCAACTGCTTTAAGTTGACTCCACACTAAATTCTTCAAGCGCAAGGAGTTAACCGGAACACTTTTCTTAATTTTGCGATTGATTTCTTCAGCATTAACTGCCCCAAATTTTAATTACATTGCAAATATTTGAAATATTTCGGAGATATGTACATTATAATTATTTTAATAAACCATTTGGGTTTTAAAACAACTAAAAGAGCTATACGCAGTACACAATAATATAACAAATAATCTAAAAAACAGAATAGGAATACAGTCAACTGAAAAACGAAGCAGTATTAGAAATACCTCAAAAAGTAAAAAGTAATGTCAGTTTTTTAAAAATAGAACAGCGAAAGTAAATTTTTGAGAAACAAGATCAATAATAGAATCATTTGGAGAAAAAACGAGGTAAACAAAGAAATTTATTTTCTCTTATAATATTATATAAAGCAATTAAATCTACTAAAAAATACGAGTACACTAACAATAAGTAATAAACCAAAACTGAAAATATAAGTAGATACATACTCTGACAAAACCAGTCAAAATTTATATAAAATGAAAGTAATAAGTATAATAACATTCGTTAAACAAAATAAGTAGCTTTAAATAAAAATACAGTTCTAACGTTACAAAAAACAGTAAAATTCAAAATTAAAAAAAATAGTAAAGAAAACGCACGTCAAACTGCAAGAATTGCACTGAAAAAGAAACTAAATGAAATAAAGGAAGGTAACCCAATAATCTCACAATTTTTGTCTCAGGAAAAAAGAAAGTCTAAAAAAATGTTCTATAATAAGATAGAAAGGCATTTAGTTGAAAAAAAAAAACAAGCAATCACAAGCAAAAGAGAAAGAAATGTAAAAAGATAACAAAGACAGTCATAACTAAAACAAACTCTAAAATCTGTAGTCATAATTCTAATAAAATTGCACGGCATGACGATGATATAAAAGTAGGTCTATAGTTTGTTTACTTAAAAAAAAAAATTAGACTGTCAGTTAATCTAAGAACTTTAACATGTTCTTAAAGAGCTTTATTATTTTGAAGTATTCGTGTAGATGTGGCATCATAAACTCAAGAAAACTTATTAAATGCCACAAAATCTTCAATCTTTTTTGGAAATCGGTTTCAACAGTTTTGCCAACATAGTGGTAAATCCTATTGTAGATCAGATTATTAATTTTTTAAAGTTTTTGAAAATTTTGTAGAGGTATAGCTTGCTGGGTCATCTGATAGTTTTCGGGTTTTTTTATTGCAAATGTTTTGAATGCTTTGAACTGAGTTTTTTTTTTTAGCATGTAGTCTTAGACCCTGGTAAAATCCCACTGAGTCCGGCGGTCTTTCAAATTTTAAGGGTTTTTTAAGTTTGTCTATGAATGAAGAGGAAACTGTGGCATTTTCAATGATTTTATATTTAATTCATTTATTTCTTGTTTAATCTCATTTTCAAAGTTGAGATCAAAAAGGAACATTTTTGCTCATTGCTTATATAAAATAAGGCTATTTAAAATGGGGAAATTTAGGTCTTCTGAGCAAAAACTAAAGTTGCTGTTATCAATTTAAGTATACGGTGAACCAAGCTCTCTGTTTGCTATGAGTGAAACCTTTCTTATATTTCTTCTTATCTTTCTTTACATTTTTTGTTAATGGTTTTGGTCACTTTTTTTGGTATTTCTTGTATGTACAGTTATTTTGCTTTTTTAACTCTAACAAAGAATATATCTCTCTCAAAAAAAAAAGAATAAAGAGTTATAAGCACAAAATCTTTTCTTCGAAATAGTAGACTTTATGCTTAGAAAGTTTTATTTATTTCCTGAATAAAAAAATCTTTCTTGGAGATCAACAAGGTCTACCAGAGATGCATTTCTTTCTAAACTCGCCAGCTATATTACGTTTTGCAGACGCAGACAATATTCCTGTTATTCCAGAGTATGTACTTCTTTGCTGTGAGAGGTGATCTATCGAAGTCAGTTTGCTTTTCTGGATCGTGGATATTGGATTGATGTTGGGTTTTCGGAAAGCTTAACAAAATTTTTCTTGTATGTTGTAAGAGAGTTTTGGAATAGTCTTTTGTTATTACACACTTATTACTCATAATAAACAAAAGTTTGGATTTGTTTCAATTTTTCATCTTGCGAATCTAAAACTTTTTAGATCTTTGGCACTAATAAAGTGAAGCTCATTCTGATCTATCCAGTTTGATAGCATGTCTCTATTTTAGTGATTGTTGTTGTATTCCCAATCAGCATCGTGTTATTAATTTAATTAGCAGTTTAAGGCAAAAATCGTGAACTACATCCTGCATATTTATATCAATTTAGAAATTGTTAAAAAAAAATTTTGCCACCGTTTATTGAGGAAAGAAAAGAAAAATCTCTCTTGGTTTTTAGGAAAAAATTTTGTTTTCAAATTTGTTTATTAGTTTCTTTTTTTTTTGTCTACTTAGATGTATTTTACTTTTGTTTAAGTTGAATTACTGTATTATTTTATGAGAACTGTTCATATTCGTCATAGCTTTCTAATGTAGCCGTTAAATTTTCAAAATTTGATTACTGATTTAAAAAGATATTGAGAATCAAGGAAAAATTTTACGATCAAAAGGTAAACACTGCGAGTTGTTTGTAAATAATATATTTATTTAACATATTTTGTTGTTTATTCGTCTCCAAAAACCAACCAAAAAATAGAAAGAAGTTCCCAAAATGGAAACATACGAAGTAGAAACAACAAATAGATTTATAACATAAAATAAAAAATGTGGCAGCATTGATTTCCATTTACGTTAGATGGGGGCGCCCGGGGCAGGAATTCGGCGGCGCCACTGCTGCGCTTTTGGTGGCGCCTAACAAGGCCTTGCGACTAGCCGCGACCTTCGCAGCACCGGCAGGAATTTAAAGTATGCGCAAGCTACGACGCCTGCCTCCATCGCTAACGACAAGAAGATACGGTCCTGTTCTGCGGCCCCACGATTTCGGCAATGCGGAAGACTCGAATCCGGCTCTGGCGCCAAACTGTCCAAACCTAAACAACAAAATCATATTTTGGAATGTACTACAAAAAAAAAAAGATTTGGCTCAATTATAAGCCATTTCGCGTTTCAGCCTGGTCTAAAAATAGCCACACCGGGAAGGATTTCTCTAAGTCTTGTTCTTATTTTCCGCAAAATTGTTCTCAGTTCTTCGAATCACCTGGCCGGAGGAATCCGGTTTATTAATGTTGGTGTCACAATAATGACGAAACGTTGGTTTACAGTGAAATTCGTGATGATGATACCTTCGTGATAATAATAATGATGATGACGCGGTTAATTAGAAAAATAACATCAGGTATTAGAAGAGATTTATTTATAAACTTTGTGGTGTTAAAGAACAACGGTTTTACTACTTGAAATTCTGTGTTACTATCCGGAACCGAAAATTTTCTAGCAATCCCGACCTATACCACTCCTACCGAAACCACATCAAAATATAGTGCGATCATTGTAAGTTGATTTAACTCAACTTGCAATACTACAACTATAACAAAAAATTCAACAAAAAAAAGTAGAATCTTTCTTGTAAGTTGACCAGATTAAAATGGACAAGTTTCATACTTTTGTAATTTATTTAAAAATGTAGTAAACATCCAAATACACTCCTTCTTAGAAATTATATCCTTATGTGGCCTTTCTGCAAGAAACCAGTTTTTATAATGCTATAAAATCATGTTGTATGTTGTCATTATTGCACATTTGCTATTATTATATTATTACTTCCAAGTTAATTATGAAAGATATCTCAAATTTTATGTCGTAGAAGGATGTAGTTTATGTTGGAAGTACTTAACCAAGTAATTAATAAACTGGTCCATCTTTTTGCTCGTAACTCATCAATGCATTTTTTGAATTGAACTAAATTGCGATCACTGTTAAGTAAGTTCGAGCTTGTGGTAGAAATGCGAAGAATGTGTAGCGTTCTTTGATAAAAATAGCGCTAAATATGAGTGAAGCCGTTCACATTCCATCAGAGCCAAAAGAAGCAAGAGTAGATTTTAGCGTTTAACGATCGAGTGCAATTAGTGGTTGGCAAGGTCAGTGTTAAAAGCACGCCCGTTACCTACCCAACTTTCAGTGGTATCACTGTAATGGAGCACCGGTAGAGAATATTCTGTATCCCCACGACATTACTATATAACATTAATAAATAAAGAGTTGTACTCCCTCATTTATAATCAGTTTTAACCTCGGCTGTGAGTGTGATCGTGAACTTGTGTGCCTGGAGCAGTTCAAAACATATGTTGTTGGTGAGGATAGCGAGGAAGAGGAAGCGCAGGATGTGGCCTATTTGGACTAGGGGCCGGAGGATACCGCTTTGGGACTTGCAGATAAGTAGCACAATGGGGGCGTTTTCGGCACATTTTTGTGTAGGACCCGGTTTTGGGCCTTGAAATATCTGGAAATTCCACTTTATTTTAAAAAATTCCTCGCACAATGCGGAAAAATTTTGAATTTTTGGTCTGGTTTCCAAAATTTTAGGAATTTATTTGTCATAAAAAGAACTAAAGTGGATAGTTATGTTTGAGTGGGATCTGACATTTTTCAATCAAAAAAGACACAATAAAAACAAATATAACCTTCATCAAATGTGAAACTAAAGGGATTTTCGAAAAAAAAATTTTTAGCCACGTGAGAGCATTTTAATTATAAATAATTAAGAACGCATTAACACATATGTTATAAAGGTATTCAAATGACAGTAAATACTTAGGTGTGTATGGTATGCATTATACTTATTCACATAACATTATAATTTTGTCGAAAGGAACATGTTAAAAAAATTTTAATCAGTCATTACGATGTATCACACCTGTTTTAAGAATTCTTTAGTCCACTATAGAGTTTTGTTTGATTTTATCATGATTGTTCCAATTTGGCACTATCTACATATTTATCAAAATGTAAATTAAAAGGAAGTAATTTACTCCTTAAAAACCCAATTAATTAAGCTACTGTTTTTGAAAACAATTTTTGATTTTTGTTTTATCTTTTGTTGTATCTGTTTTATGATAAAATCTAATTTCTCCGTTTTGACGAGTTGAATAAGTGTTATTAAAAGACCTAGCATGCAGAGCCGCAGCTGGGGTCATTAGCGCCTCTAGGTCAAAACTTTTCACCCTTTAAAATGAAGTATTTACTGTGTATTAAAAAAAATCTAATAAATTATAAAAATAAATTTTGGTTTTCTAGAAAAAAAATATTTTTGGTTTTCTAGAAAAAAAATATTGAACAAAATACTGTCGATATAGGTAACTACATATAGCCAAGTCCACTGTTCTTAAATCTTTGTACAATCAACATAAAATAAAAAAGTCTAGATTTGCTTGTTCTTTCTATAGTTTATCAACAATTTTTCTAGTTTCAGAAGCCTGAGATAAATTTTTTTACTAACTTTTAAATTAACAAAACAAAATTGTTTTCCAATTTTGGGAGTGAGAGACAACATATTTTCCTAATTTTGAAACATGCAGACGTAATTTTCAATCAATAAAAACAAGGCAACATTTTTTTGGTAATTTGGAAAACTGTGGCAACATTTCATTAATTTTTGAAACTAAAGGCAATATTTTCTTAATTTTGGAAGCTAGAAGCACTATTTTAACATCTGTAGAGCTGACAAAAAAAAACAATTTTTAAATTTTTGAAGAACGAGTCAACAATTAACATTTTACTAATTTTGAAATTTGTAGACGTAGTTTTACTAGAGACGATAAATTAATAATTTTTCAATTATTAAAAACAAAACTTTTTTTGAAATTTGGGAAACCAGAGGCTACATTTTAGTAATTTTCGGAAGCCAAAGCCAATTTTGAAGCTGATAAAGGCGATATTTTGTGTAATTTTGAGAGTCGGAGACGGAGGCAATTTTTTTTTGCAAATTAGAAAATCGAAGATCATAATATTTTTTCAATTTTCTAAGTCAGAAGTCTTATGTTAATAAAGCGACAAAGACGATAAAATTGTGAGAAAATTTTTGAACACGAGAAATTAATCAAAATTTTACCTAATTCGAAATTTTAAGTGATTTTATTAATTTTAGAAACCGGAGGACATACTTATTATTAATTTTTCATTTAATTTATACGAAAACAAGATTTATTTGTAAATTGGAAGACCGGAGGCAATATTTTACAAATTTTCGAAACTAAAAGCAACATCTTACCAATTTGGAAGGTCCGAAGCAATATTTTAAGAGTTTTGGAAATGTCGAAAACATTTTTTTGGATTTTATGAACTGAAGACCCAATTTTATTAATTTTGAGAATAAATTTTTAAATCGATAAAGACAAAGGCTACACTTTTTTTATTTGAAGTCAATACTTTGCTAATTTTGAAGCCAAAGACAGCATTTTAATAATTTTTAAAGCTGGAGCTAATAAACATTGGAGCTAATAAAAGATACCTATTTTTGGAGATGTTTCTTTTTGATTTTCAAATTTTGAAAATTTATTATGGTTGTTTTTTTTTTGTTTTCACATATGTATGTACAGAATTATTTATAATCTTTTGGCATGAAATAAATTACTAACTTACTATATTAAGGACAAAAGAAAAATATTTAGTAATTGTCGAAATCCGAGCAATTATTATGAGAGTCAGAGGCAACAATCAACATTTTACTAATTATAACTAATGACAATAAAAATCAATGTTGAAACTGCAAGTCTGATCAAAACTCTGATACAACAGTGGCAAAAAGCTTTCGGAAACTAAAGTTCCATCATCACTGCTTGAATAACAATATTAAGTATAAAGTTATTCAGGCACTGATGATGGAACTTTAGTTTCCGAAAGCACTTTTTCAAGAGTGCTTTTTTACTTCTTTTCCCTTTTTGTTGTGTTTTATGTTTTACCTCCATTTTTAAAAAGAAACTTTCTAACAACCATTCTCAAATAATTTACAAAAAACTTTTATTTATTGTGGCAGCACATCTTATCTAAATTTAAAATTATTTTATTAATTTGGCAGTTTTTGGCTTATATTCAGTGAGTTATTAATTATTTTGTATAACTTTTTGACTAAAATATATTTTGATATGCTAAATTTGGAAGTTTTAGTACTTTTTTCATGATGATTTTATGACAGAATCGCAATTTTTTTCAAGAGAAAGTTGGGTCTTACTTCTGTGCGATTCAGGTACCTTGGAATAAGGTAGCTTTTGTATTAGGGATATGACACTTTTGAGCTAAACTTAATTTGTAATTTAGAGTCTAATTTTATTCAAAAACTATTTTTTTAAAAAATAACGTAAAAATACAGATTGATGTATGAATTAATTTTTGATTAATTTTTGTAAAAATTAAAACATTTATGTTTTTTTTTAATTTACACCTGCAAATAAAATAATGAGAAAGAATATTTAATAAACTTTTGTAAAAGTAGGTAGGTACACTATATTTTTGGAGTCTAAAAAGTACGAAAAAAAAGTCATTTTTTTATATCTATTAGTTTTTAAGATGGAAGATTTTAAACATACGATTTTTACAACTTGAGTAAATATTGAACTTTGCATTTTGTTTAATCAAGACTCTTAAATGATCATAAAAAATGTCTATATTTTACTGACTTTAGAAATCTTTTTCTTGTTAATTTTAAATTCGACAAGTTCAATTATCTTTACAATTTTAGGCATTTTAATTTAGATCCTATGATTT
Source organism: Tribolium confusum (assembly GCA_029207805.1). NCBI lineage: Eukaryota > Metazoa > Arthropoda > Insecta > Coleoptera > Tenebrionidae > Tribolium > Tribolium confusum. The sequence continues at coordinate 19,518,097 of JALGAY010000003.1, forward strand.
ACGACTTTTATCTAAAAATTAAATTTAATTAAATCTAAACGTAAAAACACCCACTAACACCAAACACTTTACCTTCGACGCACTTTATTGTTTTGACAACAAAGGTGTCATCCTCAGGTAGGAATTAAACTCAGTCTAATGTACAAAAATATATAAAAATTCAGTTTAATTCCTACATGAGGATGACAACTTTGTTGTCGAAACGTGCGTCGAAAGTAAAATGTTTGGTATTAGTGGCTGTTTTTACGTTTTATTTAACACAGCAAAAAGATCCAACAGGAAGATTGATTAAACTTGTAGGATTGACTTGGTTTTTTAATTTTTTATCATAAATGTTTCATCATAAATTATACGATTTTTACTATTTCAAATGTTATTATTATTGAAGAGAACTATCAAACCAGAGATAATTTTTTTTAACATTTTTTTTGTTTCTTAAGTTATTTTCTCTAAAGTTGTCTTTTCTTTATTAGATTTATTTTAAGTACATTATAAGCATTTCTTAAAAACTATTGTAGTTATAAAATTATTAATTAATTAATGAATTTTAGTAAATAACTTAATTATACGTTCAATGATAATAGATACAAACAATAAACATAACATTGTTGGGCAAGAAAATTATATAAGTTTCATTACTATCACTTCCGGCCAAATATTCCGTTATTGTTCCATCAAGTCCTCATCTTATCAGCAAGTCATCCATCAAAAAAAAAATGATTTAGTGATTGAACTGAGTGAAACATTGTCGAAAATAAGGTGTAGAGGTAGCCTCTCCTAGGCTTTGTCTGTAAATTTAAACAAGACATAGCCTGATTGAGGCTAACTTTAGCCTTAACACCAGCACTGATATTTTGGAGTAGGTATTTAATTAGCACTTGGTGCAGAAAGTTATCGCTTTCCGCTCGGTTGGTAAGAATCTGTAAAGTTTTAATTATTTCAATTTGCATAATTTTGACGGAACTTTTATTGTCTTATCTATTCGAATCAGGTGTTGAGTGGAAATGATTTCCCATGTAACTATATGTAAATTGGTAAAATTAAACGCGTTTTTATTAATTAAAATAGCTTTCTAATGAGTGCCATAAAATTTTTGTGTCAAAAAATTCTCGATTTTGCAACTGCATCAGGAACTATTGAAAGTGCATCACGCTTCTGTTGATTATTCGTGATTCTGTTCATTGGAGGCATCTTTAAATGTCGTAATATTGTCAATTAGAAATTATTCAACTTTACGATATTTACCTTACGAGAAAACTTGAAGACAAAGCTAGTAGTGAAAGTGAAGAAATCCAAATAAAAGCCAGATGGAGGGATGCTTTGGAAGGGAAAGATGGGGATAGGTATATAAAGATTTTCTTCAAACAGAAAACAGAGTGATGCCAAAATCATGCGAGTGAAAGCTTTGCGACCTAAAAAATCACACGTGTTTTGATATCAGCGGTGAGTTTTTGAATTATTTATAGAGGTGCATTTGAAATTTGTAGAAATTTTTTTCAAAAGTCCTTGAATCACACACAATTACCAGTGATTTGAATTATTAATTATTGCTTTCTAAAGGATATGCAGGAGTCATGATTACAGAAAAAAGTTTTATTAATTAGCTGCATCATAATTATTTTTTAATTTATTCTTGTAGGTTAGATGAAGGATAATGTTAAGAATCTTAGCTGTATCAGGTGAGTCAACTGTTGTAAACGATTATCAAAAACGCCAATCTGAAATTGTTCCAGTCGTTTACATTTACATTTTATCAGAATGTAATTGCCATAAAATTCATAAAAGATGGGTGGATATAGAGAATGCAACTTTTACATTCGACTGCACGAACCGAGCCATTGGTTTTTATGCAGATGTGGAATACGATTGCCAAATTTTTCATATGTGTGATCCTGAAGGACGAAGGATTCCGCATGTGTGTGCCAATGACACCAGCTTTAACCAGGAGTACAGGGTGTGCGACTGGGAGAATAATTTCGACTGCTCTGAGGCACCAAATTGGTGAGATTTTAGTATTTTGAGTTTTATTTTTACTTTCTATTTGTCGTGTCATGTGTTTGTCAAGTTTTAATAGATCGGGCATCTGTGCGACAGTTGTCATTCTTATTATTAAACAGAAATTTTGTTGGTTGTAAAATAACAAACTGAATAAATTATGGGAAAACGGATTTTGAACAGAAGCGATTTTCATTCATGCGTTGCGATTTACGCTGACAGTAATTGAGATAATAAGTGCTTAAATGAAATATATAACAGTTAACCATGTGGTAAACAGTCGTAATATTAAATACAAGTTTATTAAAGTGAAAACAAAATATTTCTCTGACTTGTGTTTCAATCCAATTTTTTTTATTTCGATGGCTTTACTTTAAAATAACTACCAATCACAGAAGCTCATAATTTTTTGGTTCGTAGTCTATTTGTAAAAGTACAAGAATATGACTTATCGGATCACAACATTTCCAGCAAAGCAACCCTGATTGTAAAAGGTAGAAATGTTCTCGCTTTAGGGGCTGTTTTTAAATGCCATGTTCTGAAGCTAATTACAACTTTAGGCTCTCAACGCATCATAAATTGGTATTAATAATAATTGCTTAATTAAGGTTGCCTTGTTGGAATTATTTACGATTTAAGTCACATTCTCATTCTTTGGTAAATAAAGAATACCTAGTTACTAGTTTTTACTTAACTAGAAATGGAGTTATGGAAAAAATGCAAAGCAACTATTTTTTAATCGCTGAGACGAATCCGAAGCCAGAAAAAATTCAAAAAATTAAATTTGTAGGTTAACTTTTTAAAGCAGCAGGCGAAAATTGCTCATTTTTGGCTGCAGTCAAACGTTGGACCAAAAACATTATTATTTTAAATAGAACAGTTAGTAGGTTTTAGAAATCTTATTGCAGCTTCAACTTTTTACTAGAAAAAATAGCATTGCATAAAGTGCTAAGGTAAAATCTATGAAAAACATAAAATTATGCGGAAACATCTTTAGATTAACTTCTAATAAAGCAATTTGTAACTCAGTACTAACTATAATACTAGTACTGTGTAAGTGTCTCTGGAATATTGGCCAATGTGATTAAAATCATAAATCTTCAAACAATAGATGTTCGGCTAATCGAAATTTAAAGAGAAACAAATTCACTAATTTAGTATTAACTAAAAGAAAAGCATTTGGTTATTTTAAGGTTTTTTATAAGTCCCTCAGCTTACGTAGTGAACAAAATTATGATAATTGACCCAATAATAGACTAGTTGGCGGAGATATGATATTTGAAGTTCTGTGAATTTAATCACAGTGGCCAATATTCTAGAAGTACGCCTGAGATCGGCTGTAAGATCTAGCTTGTAAGTCACTGTCACTTAACTTGAATTTCTTGTTCGCAACTGAAGAAATACGGAACTAAGCTTAGATTCCTAGTAATCTTTGATGGAGTTCTAAAATGCATTATTTATTGAAAATGACTCTTGTTTGTAATAATTATGTCAAGTAACATACTACGTTTATAAATCCATATCATACTACGACGTCATTTTTGTTTGAATGCTCGATATTTCCAATGACGAAACTAAAAATCTATTTAGTATTTATTTCAAAACAATATCATTATTTTATCCTTTTATTATTCTGCCTAACTTATGCTGAATATAAGAATAATTTTAAATTTTTTAATGCATTTTAAAGTTAAGTTTGTTAAAATCTGAAATTAGCCAGTCTATTTTTTATTCGTTGTTTTTATGGTTTAAAATAATTACAGATTTGAATATGCGTAAAAAAAAGAATGAAGCTTTATGGAACATTAGAATTTAATAAACCCTTTATTTAGTTAATTAACAAAACTTAAGTGATAAAAATACAAATTTAAGTGGAACAAAAACAAAACTTTTCTTAGTCGTTTTGAAACTGTGTATTTGATCATCTAAAACATCTATAGACTGCAGTAAAAGGCAGTTTAAGGGCCCATGGCTTTGCGACTTAAACTCTCTTCGCTGCCAAAAAATAAAAAAAAAACATATTAATTTTTTTTTACATAATAATAATAAATGTTTAATGTTTGACCGTCATTATGGTGATAGTGTAGTGGTTTGATTAATTAATCTTGTTGCTTCTAATTTTTTTTGTTTTTCTTATTTTCTCTACTTTTTATTCAAAATATTTACCACTCCTTTAAAAAATTTATCCCAATTTTTTTTTGACATTTAAAAATTTTCTGTTATCAACATTTTAATAAACTATATCAAAGTTTTTGAAGATTTTTTTCTATTCTTTATGCAGGCATTGTTTTCTGGTATTTCTTTCTGCTACAAGTCATCGTTTAAAACAAGATCTTCTAAATCCTTTTCCTTATAGTTGTCGTTTTTTATATTTTTTTAGATCTATTCTTTCTTGTTATTGTTTTGCAAATTCTTTTAAAGGTATAAAACATTTTTTTTATTCTTCTTAAATCTTTGTTCTTTTTTTTGTATTGAATATCAGGCCGATTCTATTTAAAAAATAGCAAAATTATTAAAATAGCAATATTGATTTACTATGGCAACAACCAAAATCAAAATTTGCATATCTTAGCAATAACAATATTGTTATTTTTTAAACAGAATGAGAATTGTATAGCTGTTTACTGTTTGTCTGGAATTTACATTTGTTTTTTTTTAATTGTAGTTTTTTGTTTTCCTTTTTTTTAATCGTCAATTTCACAAGTTTTTTGAAACTTTCTTTTGTTTTCTCAAGTCTTTGTTCTTTTATTTCTAAATTATTTATTATTTTTTATTTTTTAATAGTTGTTTTTGAGCTTGTTTAATTAGAATCTTCATTACACGACTTTAGGAAATTATGTGATTGTGTCAAATACTGCCTAAATAACTTAATGCATTTAATTAAACAGAGAGTTTAATTAAATTATTTATTGGTCATTTACATTATGTTATAAAGAATTTTGGAACTATAGAAAGTTGCTTAAAAAAATTGTCAAAATTTTGACAACCAATATGTGTCTAATTTTTCTGCTGATGAACATTTTTTCATAATTATACTAACTTGCTTTTAGATAATTAACAAGAAGCCTTATGCGCTTTGATAGTGGAATTTAAAATTGGTGCTACATTATTTTCGAAAAAATCTAAAATTGTTGACAAAAACTTGGTAATTTGGATTTGACTCTTTTGTTTTTCTCCAATAACACACGTGTCTACTGGTTCTAAACTCAAGAACTAGAATAATACAAAATACAAGACTATTCACGATAAGAGCCATACGCTTGCTTGAAGAAGAAAGAGTCGTAGTATAAAAATTAAGAGTTATCAATTAAAATATTTTTAAAACGAATTAAAGAACAATTTTATAAAAGATTAAATTCTTACTAGTTGTATTAAAGGACTTAAAAAAGTGACTTACTGAAACATATGGGTAAACGGTTATAGTAACAAAAAACAGTTTGGCACTAGAGAAAGGAAACAGGAGGTTTACACTTTTTCATCTTTAAGCGTATTTTGGGCCTTAACTATTAAATGAAAAAATAGTATCTTTTTTGAATTTTTTTGTTTTAGCCTAAGCAGATGTTTGCTATGACTGGGTTGTCATAAATTAATTCAGATTATTTTTTAACAGGCATTATCCGAAGTTAATTTAGAGGATTTCTTCATGCTTTTCATAAATCTTGCAACCTACTTTAATAACTGTCATCTAAGTTTTTTTATTTAATTTGTAAAACATAACATTTATGGTCATTACTTCCTGATTATGCTCTTATCATAAGAGCATAAAAGTTTTATAGGCCAATTTCAAGTTGAGATACTACCGGTAGTAACGCTAATTTTAATACTTTTCCAGAGTAACACCCAATCACAGCTACGAATTTTTTTAATTTTTCATAAAAACAAAAATACTACTGGTATTTTCTTAACTTGAAATTAGCCCATTAATAATAACTAGTTGTCTTTTTCGATTGTTAATTTAATTTGCCTTTTTTTAATAAGTTCTCACATATTTTGTAATAACATTATTGAAAGTTCTTTTTGTCAGTGATACGATACTTTGAATATGTGTCTTATTATTATAAAATCTGTCTAATCTATATCTTTAGCAACAATGAACAAAATATTTTTTTATAATAGTTTTAAACATTTTGCGTATATAGACAACCAACAATATAATTATTTGCCTTCCAGGTACTTCTTGAACGAGCTCACTTACGCTACTGATCCTCCGAAGGACATTGAAGAAGATTACCATGACTTGAATAATAATTAGAAGTGGATGTGTCAATACCCGTTTTGGCTTAAGGCTAAATCAAGATTTAAAAATTTGATAATTAAAAATTAATCAAAAAAAACTATAAGTAAAAATTAAATGAGATTACCTATTTTGTGTTTTCCAATATAAAAAAGTAATTACGTGTTAATCTTTTGACCAAATTAAGTTATACAAACCAAACCACCCCTTGAGGCTTCGGGTATTAACATATTTATGCCTGAAAAAAATCCAGACATGTGTTCTCATCATTTAAATTATTGTAATAAATTATAAGCTTAAATAATAAAATATGCGCGTACACAAGTAATTAATTATTTTCCCGAATTTTGATAAATCGTCAATTTCCTGCCATACAGATGTCCTGCAGCTGCAGTTCTTCCTGCTAGTACCAGATGCCACTAGTTCTTGTAATGTGCATCGGTTAACAGTAATTAGAAATAGAAGGAGAAATTCTATTATCTGTTCATGCTTGATGTGGTAGCTACCGAGTCTCTTCGTAAACTATCGCTCATCATTCACCTCTCTCTATGTTCGCAATTCTTCAAAGTGCTCATTTGAACATTACATCAGTTATGTTTCGGCGTTTTACACGCTTTGTTCATGAAGAATTCAGTCGGTGCGGTGGTTTAGTATGCGACATTTGAGCTTTCAGTGGTTCAACAAAATGCTGAAAGACGAGCTCGGTAAGGGTTTATTGGGGGTTTAACGGGTAAGTTTTTTTTTGAGTGTGTTAGAAGATAACTGTTTAAACCACAATGTGTTTACTTTGAAAATAATTAACGCGGCAAATGACTAACTATAACGGAGACTTCAATGCTAAATCAGAAAAGTAAATTTGTCCAAGAGGTTTTTTCTGGTGACAGACTTGTATTTGAAATTTTTTCCCGGTTATAGAAATTTTAACAATAAGTTGCGGTCCAATAAACTTTGATGTCCTCTTTAATTGCAATGTAGGTCTTTTCCCGGCGATTTTTTACCAATGACTAAAGAGAAATTTTGACAAAATAAATTTACATTGTTAACTTTACACAGAAATGTGGTACTACATACATATAAAACCGAAGACTTCTCCTGGTTTCACAATTAACCGACCACGATTTTTTAAACGCAACGAAGCACAACTAAAATCTAAATTAAAAGAATTATTTTAAATTGTGTATTATTTTCCATTTTAAGGGTTATTTTTGATTAAAGGTTTTGTGGTTAATTATGAGTACTTCATGAATTGTTACGGACTTTTAATTTAAAGCTCCGTTACTTCATAGCGTAAAAAATAGAGTTAATTTCAAATATTTATATAAACACGCATGGCAAATGTTAATTTGTTATATGATTATATAGTCCTGTCATTTTTTCAAACTGATGGGATTGTTTGAAATTGCCCATAAACCGTTACTGAAGACTTGTAATTTGGAAGTTTAATTCAGTAATTTAATTTTTTTGCAAACGAAGATTAATGAAGAAAATCTTCCCAAAAATAAATGTCTGATGATTCAGCACAATATACTTGATTGTATTAAAGTGGTGTCTTTCTAAAATACCTACTTTCATTATTTGCACAAATATAGTTTTTATTGATTTTTATTTCTAAATCTATTTGCAATGTAACCGAGAACTAGTGTTTCTGTGCTGATTTATCCGTTCCAGTTAATGGCAAGATCTTCTAGATATTAGTTATTAGAAGATTTATAACATACGGATCTTTCTTTTTCTTTTCTTTCTCTTTCTTTAGATTTATTATTTGTACAGTAAAATTTTCGTTAAAAAAAATTCTGCATACCTATATATGTTTTAGTTTTACCTATACTTGCATAATAGTAGCTAGTTAATTCTATAAAAGTTTAAAGAAACCATTAAAATTATACTTATATCTTAAATTATTACTAACTTTATAATAATTAAGAGAATTTTTAAATGACGCAATATTAAATTAATTAAAAAAAAATTCAAATTGCGCTCTATTTATTATTTCTTTTCAATGAATTTTATTTCACTTTTATCGTATTGTACGATTCTGTTTCTTCAAATCTTGTGTTATCAAATTTGATATAAAGTGAGAGAGAACTTAATTATGATTAAATACAATATAATAATACAATAAGTACAATAATATGTCTCAGCTACCCATATTCATTATGTTGTTATAGCTTGTTTTTCTCTTTCATTTCAAAATTTGGTACAAAATTAAGAATAAGCAAAAAGTTTTTTAATATGTCTTTAATATATTTTAGTTTAGTTGTTTGTTGTATATTTTTAAAATAAAAAAAATGCTTTAAAAATGTCAAAGTATGTACAGTACATACAGTTTATACAAAATAATTTGCGAACCAATATAATTTTTTTATGATCTTATTTTTAAATAAATCTTATGAGCACTTTGAATGAGCTTAATTAAAAAAAAGCATTCAAAATTTTCGATATGTACAGTGTTTTTGAAACAATAAAAAATAGTGTAGTGACTATTAAGAACGGTAATAACATTTTAGCACTGAAAGAAAATTTTTTGGAGAGAGAGAGAGTTAAGCAATGGCTCTACTTATTATCTGAGATTGGTAAAATCCTCTTAAACGTGTGTGTTGCTGATGACATTTTTTATGTAACTGATTTATTTTCAATAAAAGAAAAATTTTTTTCTTTCCGTTTTAGGATAGTGTAATAATGCTTGCTGTCGAGTTTGCGTTAGAAAAAAGTAAACGAAAGATTTACTGACGATTTTGCGTTAGCAAGAAGTAAATAACACTTACTGTCTTAGAAACGGATGTAATAAACCATACACAAAAAAAACCATTTTTTTATTTCTCTTATTTAAAAGAAATGCTTATATAACATTTTTTTGTGTGATTGATTCTCATTAAAATAAAAAAAATATTTTAATTTAATTTATTTACCGTTCAAAGACAGTATGCAATGCTTACTGTCGAGTTTTCGTTGACAACAAGTAAACGAAACACTTGCCGACAACTTTGCGTTAGTAACAAGTACTGAAACAATTCTTACTGATTTAGAAACAGACGTGGTAAATAATCCACAAAAAATAATACATTAAGCTGCTCTCATTCTAAAATTTGTTTCATAGTTTTGAAAACTGTTAAGACGGCAGTGAATAAAAATAATCACTGTTTAAAATTGTTTTAAAAATACTCTCAAAATTTTTTTTGTTTTTTTACAATTTAACTTATTGAAAATACTTATGCTCTTCTGTAAAAATAGATCATAAAAAATCTGTATTATTTCGGATTCGGATTTTCCATTAGAAGTATATTATAGGTGACTTTTCCATAAAGACATTCTAACAAGTGTTTAATTGAAACTTTGTTATGTCAAATCTCTAGATAAGTTCCATTTTAAATCTGAATCTTAAATAATAACTGAACTTAAGAAAACTTTAGTAAAAAATTTTCTACCAAAATTAAATATTTTCTTTAAAATTTATGTTGCTTCATTCATTCTGTCACGCATACATTTAAACTGATTCCAATAAACGAATGTCCCATCCGGCACATCAGACTTCATTTTGACATAAAACACGGTAAATCTTTATTTACTTGGGTAATTCTTTCTGATTTAAATATAAATAGACTTGTAAAATTAATTGTAAAATACAATTTCGACCAAATGGATGTCTTGGCAATATGTTGGAAGTAAATCAACGTCAGCATTTTTGGCAATTATATAATCATATACAACAAAATGCAACCAACCATTTTATAGACTGATGAATATTGGACCTAATTCTAAATCAGATTTACGCCGGTGTAATTTGAGTTGCTAGAGACAACGTCGTAACTTTGCTATACTCTTTATATTATATGGCGTAACTTTGCGCTACTCCGATGGAGTAGCGTAGTGATTTAGAATTCCAGCATTTCTGTCTACTTTTCGGACGGTATTTGATTTTGACTATGCGTCCAAAAAAGTACTACTTCTCGAACCATTTTAATTTACTTTACTGACCATTTTGTTTTTTTAGGGTCAATTTCAAAAATAAAAAAATTACCTAACAAACGATATTACCTAAGAATCTAATGTTTTTGTCGGATCTTTTCGGTGTGTCGAATAAAATGAAAAGTGTTCCAAAAAAGTTTTTCATTTGATTGAATCTCTAATTTAACATTTTTGAAAACGAAAATAATAAAAACATTATAAAACTATTTAAAAATTTTAATAGTGAGGTGAGTGTTGGTGTTATCTCTTTATCTAGATCTAGAGTGATGATACAAGTTTTCAACATTGTAGTACCTTGGGGTTCTAACTCGGATTCTAAGAAATACTAAATCGGCACTGAATAGTCGCATATAAATGTTCCTTTTCATTGAATCAAAATTAATTAATGAATAAAAAATAAGCTAAATACTTATTAAGAATTATAGTTGGAAAAAGATTGGTTAGTTTAAAAAAAATTGGCTGTAAACCTCGTTTTAAACATAAAAAAACAGCTAAATAAACAAAATCAAAATTTTTTGACAATTTATTCGTTACAAGAATGGTTTTTGGTGAAAATTCTACAAACCTAAATCGATAAATTTATGAATTTATTAGAAATATTTTTTTTATTATTTAATTACCAAATTTATGAGCTTTTGTTGATTATAGTGTATGTAATGCATTGTATTAAATCTACAGAAAATAATATTTATTATTATTTTCTTTTGTTCACAAATCAGAAAATCATGATTCATAATGTTTGAATTATACTAAGTACTCCTTTTAATAATTTTAAATGTCATAGAATGCGGTAAATAAAATGTCAAAAATGGTTGACTTTTTCAGTGTATTTAGATTTCTAGTAAATAATTATTACTTATATATTAAATAATTTTAATTGTAAATAGTGTTTACAATTCGCTATAGTATCTAATTAATATAGCATCTAATAATATATTTAATCTGCTCTTATAGCCTCGTTAATAGTATACCTACATTAGGGTGGGCCAAAAAAATCAATTATTTTTTTTTAACTTCCGACATTGAAAAATTAATTCCTAGGCACCTTTAAAAAATGCTTTTTTAAGATAAGCTCTTAATTTTAATAGGAAAGACTCTCATCGCAGTTTTTTTTTTCAGTTCCATATGATAAAATCCATATCTCGTTTTTGCTTATTTGTACAAAAATCTTGTATTTACATTTTTTGTAGGAAATTAAACGTTCTATAAAAAAGTTATTTTACAATTTTTTATATCTCTTATCATTTAGAAGATACCGGAGGTCAAAGTTTGAAGAATTTAACAAAAATTCCTTTTCTAATTCTAAAATTTAATAACTCAGAGACAAATAAATATTATAAAATGTACAACATATGGCCTTGTAGAAAATTAAACGCTTTATAAAAAAGATTTCTTGTAGTTAATTGATTATTCTAACCATTTAGAAAATATTCGCATTTTAAAAACCAAAATTTGATACTAAATCCCCAATTTTTTTTAAATGGTTGAAGTAATCGATTAACCACAAACGACTTTTTTTGTAGAGCGTTTAATTTTCTACAAAACCGTATGTTGTGCACTACGAGTTATAAAATTTAGAAGTGAAAAAGAAATTTTTGCTAAATTCTTCAATCTTTGACCCCTGATATTTTCTAAACGGTAAGAGTTATAAAAAATTGTAAGATACCTTTTTTAGAGAGTTTAATTTTCTACAAAAAATGTAAATAAATTTTTTATGTACGATCAAGTAGTGACGAGATATGGATTTTTATGGAGATATGCAACCAAAAAAAAAAAAATAGAAAACTGCGATGAGTCTTTTCTATTAAAATTAAAAGCTCATCTTGAAAAAGCATTTTTAAAAATGCCAAGGAACCCATATTTCAGTGTGAAAAGTTAAAAAAAAATAGTTGATTTTTTTGGCCCACCCTAACCTACATACATATTGTATGTTCCTAAACCACAGCTGTCAAAGTGTCAAATTTATTCTTTTTAAGCCTCATTTCTTACTTGAACATTTTCTCTGATGTTTATTTTACGAAGAGATAGATTTTTAAGACAATTAGGATTTTTAAATAACCTTATTAACAATCACTAATTTTTTAAAACAAAAAACTGATTTTTCTTCTAAATGGACAACACAAATACTCCTCTTTGTAACTTCTTCTTTCTATGCTTTCTTTAGTAATTTATTTAAAAAAAAACACTAGAAGTGATTATCAACATTATTTAAAACGCAATATTTAAAATTTTCTGGTAAGTTTAAACTGAAACTAATGATACGTCGCAAGAGCAGAAAGTAGTCATTAATTACGCTCATGCATAAAATAAACCTGAGATCTGCTAATGCCTTTATGCCTCTGTAACGTACAACTGTTTTTCGCCTACCTTCAATTTCATCAAATAAAAATATAAAAGAATTTTTATTTTTAAATCAAATGTGGTTAAATTCAATACTAAACCAACAGAGCTGCCTAGAGCGAAAAATAATACTTTCTTTGCATTTTTAGGGATGCTATAATTTATTTCTATTAAAAGTAGTCAAAAAAGCCATTATAAGAAATGGAGAATGTTCTTATAAAATGTTTATAACTTAAATCAAAATAACTGAACTTGTTATAACGAATACTATAAGGTGTTTACTTAAAAAAGTTGTCAGGAGTGCTACAAGATTTGATAAAAGAAAATGTAACAAAAAATGGATGTCGCAACTTGATTACACTGTAACTACAGAAAATATTATAAATAAATAAACCATTTTGATTATTTTTGATTGCGTGTTTACAAGATTACGAGTCAAGTTTCGTTTGTTTTCTTTTCGTATTTAGTTTTCGTTCGTTTTTTACATAATGTGATAATTCTGACATTTCTGACAACTACCACTGACAGTACTGCAGCCGAATTTAACTAAAAAATACTTCAAAATGTTTTTGTTTTGTCATGGCACTCTTAACAACTTTTTTAAGTGAACACTTTTTATTTGCTTTTGTATTTTTGTTATTTAAAAGTTGCTTTAACTTTTTTAAAACCTTTATGTAAAGACGCTTTCAATAAACTAAAAAATAAAGCAGCTATAACAACTACAACACATCTGTATAAGTACGCAAAGTAGTATGTTTGTAAGCCTGTATTAAGATATGCATTTTTTCTCTTCAAAAATTAAAGATAAAGCTTGTTTTTAACATTTATTTGGATGACCTAACACATTTAATTTTGAATTCCTGAAATTTTCGGTAGCAAATTGAATAATCGCGTGTTAGTTATACATTTCATAAAAATTTGCCTATAAATCATTTATAAAAATGACTAATTACAATGATCGTATATTAAGAATATTAGGACAAATATCTGGGGGCATGCCATCTCTGAGAAATCATTGAAAAGTCCCGTTTCCAAATTTCCCCACACTTAGCCTTTGGCAAGCACGTGGTATGTACTCACAGAGGCACTTATTATAGTACGCCCTAGTAATTTAAATATAAAATAAATAGTACATAAAATTGTTATTATTGTAGTGACAAAACAAAGGAGGGCAAAAGATGATCAGACAAGAGTGTACGACCTATTTTGCATAGATAATAACAATACAAGAAAGACATTCGAGTGGTTTGAGATTAAAGCAAGTACTGTTTCACCTGACACACATATTGTGTAGTCGGTACCTTTAAAAGAGTTCGGTGTCTATATCCAGTTTCAAGTTTAGACAAAACTACTAAGATGACCCGAATAATTTAAGTTGTCAAAAAATTTTTGCTTAATAATTCATCACTGGTACTAACGGTACTTGCTTAACCTTGACACTGTAACTAGAAACTCTTTTACCCTAGTGTAACAAGGAGAAAGTTCATGTATGACATCAGTTATTACTCCGGAATGTTGTAGTAATTTATTTGAAATTAGGATAAAAATAGCGAATCTCACTTTCTTCCAGATCAAGAACATGAAGACATACATCCTACTTGTAACACTACAAATAATAATTTTCTGTCATTGGAGTTCCGCTTCGAGCACCGGCTTGGAACAGAGAAAATCATCAGTAATTGCCGATTTAATAAGCAGAAGATTGAAGCACTTGTGGGCATGGATCTGGAATCGAGGGGACCTCCAAGACAATTTAATGGGTAAGAACAGTTCCAGGTCAAAAACACTTCTCTAATTTCTCTTATTTCAGGACGTTGTTTTGGTGTGGCCCGCAGGTTGAAGTTCGCGATGCCAATGATAGTTTTTAAGTTAGGTGTAATTGTTACCATTTTGGCTTTTTTGACGATTTTCTCGTTGAAAAGTTTGGGGCTTTTGTTGCTTTTGCTGATGCTGCATTCGAGCGGGATTGCTTCTAAATGGACTCATATGAAATACGCTTCGTCCAAACATTGGGCACAACCGCAAAACGTACATTTTCATTTGCACTCAAAGGACCATGTGAAGGAAGGGCATTATGCGAGTCATTCGGAGTACGCACACCCGTGGTACGAGAAAAATGATGTCGTTGATAGTGATTATGAGAGTCTGGAAGATAGACTCAAGAAGCTTAACATTTATGATAGTCATTATAGGAAATTGTAATGATGTGAATATTGTGTAATTAGAAATTACGCAAATTATTTATTTTTGTAGATTTTGTAGATATTTAAATAAATGTTTTAAGACTGTCTTTATAGGCAAAGTGTCGTATGTTTTTCTGAGTTGTTGCAATAATAAATAATTGTTATTTTATTCTTAAAGAAAATTATAAATGTACATATAAATTATACTTCTTCTTATCGAGTAAACATACACTTAAAGCACTCTAATTCTATTTTAATTAAGCATTAATTAAATCCTATTTTATTTATGAGTAACAGCTACAAAATATAATTGTTATAACTGTATTATAATAGCATGTTTTTTGTACTGTAAAGGTGGTTGTATATATGTTTTTAACTGAAATAATGAGGTAAGTAATCATTTTTAAAATTTTAAATATGTTATTTTAAACGTTTGCATAATAAGTATTAAATAAGTTATTAAAGATTTTGATAATAGTACAATGCCTCATTGTGTTTGGCATTTTCTAATTTTTGACACTAAAAGATATGGCTTTTTCAGTAATAATTTACTATTTACTACGTTTAATGTTTTTTAAGTGGTTGTAAAAGATAACTGTTTTTGAATGAATGAAAATATCTCTCTTGTTCTTCTGCTTTAGGTTTTTCATATTCAGACTATTGCTAATGTATTTCCTAGACAAAACAAATATTTGTGAGAGATAAAAAAAATCAAATGTTCTGATTCTGAATAATAGAAATATTTGTGCAACCGCTCGCGAAATAGTTATTAGCGACATCTAGAAATGCCACAAAAAAGAATTTTGCAGCCGCTGTTAAATTCTGGGTCATAAATATCTTTAAGATGCTTACATAAAAAACTATATTTTCTTAATGGAAATAGTTTTGGAATTGTTGGGTACTATACAGTATTTACTTAGTTAAATAATAAAAATTAAACTCTACGAAACCAGCTGCTCAATAAAAAAAATCCAAATTACTTCATTTCTCTGGAAATTAAAAGCTTTTAATTTGTTAATAAAATTTGAGAGTAGGCCTTTTAATTGTTGATCTTTTTATTTGCTCTAAACCCATTCGTCATACAAAACAACAGGTTTGAATGTGTTTTTAGAAGTTTTAACAAAAAATATTGTTGGTAATACGTAGCTAACAGGTTTTTACGAACCCAACGAAACGATTCGTTTGAAAAAAACTGTTGTATTTTAGATACTTATAACTAGACCTCGGTGGGAATATGGAAACAAAAACCCTTTACAGTCGTCTAGCTAACTACTCGTACCCGCTACGCGATAAAACATTGAAACTTAAATTGGTCGATAGCTGTACTAATTCGGTACTACTATCGACCAATTCAAGTTTCAATGTTTTATCGCGTGGCGGGTACGAGTAGAAAGCTAGACGATTGTAAAGGGTTTTTGTTCCCATATTCCCACCGAGGTCTACTTATAACTATATATTAAAAAAAAAAAACTATATACTAGCCAATAGTAGAGTTTAAAATAGTCAAATGCGGTCGAAAAATAACCCGTTTATTCACCGCTTTCAAACAAATGTTTTTGATTATTTTTAAAAACTAAAAATGTAATTTTTTACTTCGTTAGAAAAGTCTTGTTTTTTAACAAAATGTGTTTTTAAAGTTGTCGTTTGCTAACACCAAATAGACTGAAAAAAAAAATTTTTTTTTTCATAGTCAATAAAGTGAACAAAATGGTGCGTAAAGTAAATCAAAATAGTCCATAAAGTAGTACTTTTGATGACTCAAATGCCAAAATCAAAGTAAAGTAGACAAATGAGGGACAGAAACAGTTAGGTGTAATACCTATTGTACACGGTTCGTCAAAATGAAATTTTGTCAGAAAAGATTGCCCATTTCAAATTTTTGCATTTTTTTTATCTATTTTATTTCTCTTTTAAAAACTGTAAAACTTAAAATATTTTAGCGACGGCTTTTTGTGTAAATCGCTGTTAAAAATTTAACTAACGAATGTATATTTTTTTTTAATTTAAAGCACAAAAACTTTAAAAAAACCTTATTTTATTAACAAACTAGAAATTACAAATAACTTGAATTATAAAAACAAAGAGCATTTAATAATTTTTCGCCTTATGTTGGATGGTTTTTTGATATCTTATATCTTATCCAAACAGTTTAAAATCTGCATGTACAGATTCAGAGACCTGTTCCGAAAAATTTCTCAACCCGTTTTTTTCTTTATCACAAAACTCCTTTACATGAAAAAAAATTGAATAAGGCTTTGGTGTCATATTAATGTCCAACTCCATAAAATCCTGACGAAACTGTTCTAAGCAGTTGTAAAAGTCACCAACACCAAACCGAAGCAACTTTCTACTACCTTTTCCAGAGAGCCTAAATATTTAACAGATTTCAAACATTCTACTGGGCATATGGAATAAAAAACATCTGTTTTTTAAAGACGACATAAATTTCTATTAAATGTTTCTCCATGCACTCTTAACGTTACCTGTTTCAGTCCACAGAGTATACTGTTAAAACAAATTTTTGGCCATTTTTGGCAGACTTCTGGAAAATTTTGGGACAATTTCTTATAAAGCGCGTTTACTGCACTCATCAAAACTTTTACCTAAAATCTCTTGTAACGTAGAACGTGAAGCTCTGCATGGAGGAACATTTAATGCAAATTCATGTCGTTGTCTTTAAAAAAAAATTTAATGGTTTTCGTTCCGTATATCCAGTAGATTGTTTAAAATTTGTGAAATGTTTGGGCTCTCTGGAAAAGGTTGTAGAAAGTTGCTTCGGTTTGGTGTTGGTGACTTTTACAACAACTGCTTAGAACAGTTTCGTCAAGATTTTATTGACACTAATGTGACACCAAAACTTCATGCAATTTTTTTTTGTAAAGGAGTTTTGTGATAAGGAAAAAAGAGTTGAGGAATGATTCGGAGCTGGTCTCTAAATCAGATTTTAAAACTGTTTGAATAAGAAATAAAATATCAAAAAACCATCCAACATATGGCGAAAAATTATTAAATGTTTGTTTTTATAATTCAAGTCATTTGTAATTTCTAGTTTGTTAATAAAAAAATGTTTTTTAAAGATTTTTGTGTCTTAAATTAAAAAAAATTATACATTTGTTAGTTAAATTTTTAACAGCGATTTACGCAAAAAGTCGTCGATAAAATATTTTAAGTTTTACAGTTATTAAAAGAGTAAATAAAATAAATTAAAAAAATGCAAAAAGACAATTTTTTCTGACAAAATTTTATTTTGACGAACCGTGTGTATTGTTAATTGCATGCGTCACAGTTTTACAAAATATTAGAAATACGATTTCAGAAAGAACGAAATATAAAACATAATTTATATCTCAGGACGAAAGTTTTTTTTACACTCATATGGTATTTATTTTTTGTTAAAAGACTTCATATTCGTGTAAAATGTTTAAACTTTAGTGCTTATATTTATTTTTGCACTTAAAAAAAGTTTATTTGTAAAAAGCTAAATTTCCAAAAAAATTTAGCAAAAATATTTAAATTAGAACAAATCTTTTTCAACGTTTTTTTTTGTTTTTTTTATTTTTATTTATTCGTTTCACTATTATCTCTGGTTTTTATTTTGGTTTGCACGAAAAGCGCTTATGCAA
Organism: Tribolium confusum; assembly: GCA_029207805.1. NCBI lineage: Eukaryota > Metazoa > Arthropoda > Insecta > Coleoptera > Tenebrionidae > Tribolium > Tribolium confusum. The sequence continues at coordinate 19,536,438 of JALGAY010000003.1, forward strand.
CTTAGAATACACTGCTTTCTGTTGCTTTAGTATTGTATGTCATCTAAAGATTTCGAAGATTTTCATTTCAAACATTTCAAAGATTAGTAGTAGCATATAATTTTTTTATATGAAGACTTCATTTGTTATTTATTTTTCAGCGGCGATCGGTGTATTTTTTTATCAATATATTTTGAAAACGGGCCCTGGAACCTAAATCCTATTGAAAAGGGTTACTAATGAGACCAAGATAAGAGCTACTGGCTACTGCAGTGAATAAAGTTTGATTGAAATTCGTGAAATAGATTTTCGATAATGGTGTGCCTTACCTAGGTTTACTGAAATACCTCATAACGTAAAATTTTAGAAAAAAATAAAAGATAACTGACTCATAATAAGTTTGTCTCATAATGATAAAAAAAGCCAGCAGTGTTTTACAGTAATTCGTTTCAGAGATACCTAGGTCAAAAAGCACACCATTTTTGAAAATCAAATTTCTCAAATTACAGTTTTACTTTTTTTACTGCAGTAGCTCTCAATTTGTGGTTGGTTGATTTCGAAAATTAACCAATCACAAATGAGTATTTAAAGTTTCTAACGCTTACTGCAGAGTCTAACTGTTTTTTTGTCTTCGAGCTTCGACTTATGTATTCTTTATTTATTATTTAGAACAATTTAGATACAAAATTTATTGCCATGTCAGACGACTTTTAATCAAAAATATCAATACTATCAATTTGGTTTCGTTAGTAAACAAGTAAAACTTTTTAATCGATATTTTATAAAAAAAATACTACAACAATTTTATAAATTGATGAAAATAATAAACGAGCCACTATCATGCTAAATCAATTATTTCAACAATATAAAAAGTGATAAATTCTCAAATAATTAAGTTATTTATTATTCATAAATCAAGCATTACAAATATTGACAAATAGTACATATTCAGACTGTTTGTTAGTTGATTTAAATAAACTGCAGAGATTATAAAAATTCCATGCAAATTATCTTTTTTTAATTATAATAGTAAAATAAAATAGTCCTAAAAAAGAAATAACTGATAAGAACTATTGTTGATTTAATGTACTCAGCGATGTTATATCATTTATTCTTATCGTATATTAAAATACAGGTTGAGAAATCGTATATGATCACCCCTTTTTTTAACGTTAATAATTAATTTTTTTTTATGAATTTACACATAACAAAGATATGGTATTAAGCCATCTTTTAAAGCCTAATAGATCCTTGATATCACTTTAATTGTGGTCGTAAAAAAATAAAATTTTTATGAAAAAGAAAATTTACAAAATCAAGTTTGTAGGTTTTTATACCGGCATAAAGCAAAAAAATCAAGAAATTTTACTGTGGCATTAAAATAGCAAAGAATCAATTATTATTTAAATAAAGTGCACATTCTTATTTTTAAAATAAAATTTTCGATAATTTATGGCTAATTTTTTGAGTTGTTGTAAATTTCAGAACAACGAAACAAGATTTAAAGCTTATTATCACAAGGTGTACCCGCTCTTTGAAATCTCCAGCAGTTTAACAAATTTTTAAACATGTTAAAAAATGTTTAAATCGACATTATTTTGATGGTGCTAATTTCCTGGTTTAGTAAAACATATTAATTTGAAAAAAGTTTTTGTACTTATTTATATATACTTCTATATATATATACTTCTTTATATATACTCTATATATACTTCTCCGGTTTCGTCTTTACGGCATCATCAGGCGCGTTCGTCACAAATAAAATTAATTTTTACAAAACACCTATTAAAACGACACAAAAACTGTTTTTTAGATAACTGCCCAATTTTTGGTGATAATATTTATCAATTGACAAGTATCTCTATGTTGTTGTAATGTTTTTATGTAAAAATCAGTTTTATTTGTGACAAACGCGCCTGATGATGTCGTAAAGACAAAACCGGTTGCAAAAAGTAATTAATAAATAAAAAATAAAGTGTAAAAATAAGTACAAAACTTCCTTCAAATCAAATTTTGACTTATGTTTGTACATTGTTGTTGCCTTACAACTTTCTATTAACCACAATGACTAACGTCAAATTAGATATAAAAAAATGCCTCTCACTATATTTGTCAATGTGTAAAAAATTAAACAAATTTGTTTCTCTGAAATTCTATTTTTTATCTCACAACTAACATAGAAGCGCATACTACCTTGTCCTAATTACTTAAGATTTTATTGGTACTGATTAGTGGTCAGCACTGGATTAGGCACTAGTGAATAGTGAACACCTTTTCTTTACTCTTACTTGACTTAAGAGGTGGAAAATAGCACGAGAAGGATAAAAAATTATTTAATTTTTATCCAACACCTCTTTATTATGACGTTATAAAAATAATGTTTTTGACTGAATTGTGGGGTCTATAAAACACAAAAGATTTTATGAATCAATAATAAAACTGTTTTTATATAATTGAACAGTTTACAGAAAATAGAACAATTTATTGAATATCAAAAAATACAATACATAGAATTACAATTATAAGATACAGAAATCTCAGATGAAATCATTTGTTGAGATTTACGTTAACATTTATATTAAAAGATTTGCTTCATTTTTTGTCACTTCAATGTTGTTTCTACATTCATTCGATTTTTGCTTCTTAGTATTCATAATAACATTGTCTTCTGTTTCCAAATTTCCACCCAGTATCTTTTTAAAAATGTCTATTTTGCTCAAAATTGACTCTTCGACATACGCTTGTGCTACAGTTGTCGACTGCCGTCGGCCATGACGTTGAACCATACCAAGATCGGCTCCAGCGTTGGACAATAAACTCGCTGATGTGCGTCTCATACTGTGTCCTGTGTAAGATTCTGATTCTGGTAATTTTGAAAAATTAGCTACTGCTGATGGTATTTTGGATAAACTATTTATACCCACTGGCTGTATTGTGCATTTCTCATTTCTACAGCACAAAACAACCCGTTGTAAAAAATATTCTTAAGTCGGAAAGACATAAATATTTTACAAATATCCAACAAATTAAGTGCAAATTCTTCTTCCATAATCATAAAGCTACGTGAAACATATGTTTTTGTATCTGGTACATATACCAACCTATAAAATCCTTTATCTTCTACGTTATTGATTGACATGTTCAATAATTTACAACATCAACACCCACCTGACACACCAAAAACTAATGCGACCTGTAATGTAAAAAAATTAGATTTCATTTTTTAATAACAAAATCTACCTACCTTCAACATCAAATATTTTTTATTGGGTGCTTCTATTAAAAACTGTTGAATATGCTTTCTTTTAAAAATTTATGATTTTTGCTCTTGTAATTTTTTGATTCGTTCTTCAAAAAAGCGATCAACTTGCCATATTGTGAAATATCTGTATTTTCGTGAAGCTTTAATGTCAATCTTAACATGCTGTATTTCGTCTACATTGAAGAGGCTGCGAATCTTTTTTTGGCGTTGAAGAAGTAACCCAGCAGCACGTCTTCGCTTACCCCACAAACATCGTTTTTCTGTTTCCAGTTATTAAACTCATCCAATTCTTTGTAATAAGCGTCTCTGAATTTCTTGGGTAGAAAACTCGATGTGACTTCTTCAACATCTTTCGCAATTTTTTCAGGAAGAGAACTACTTTTTTTCATTTCCAACAATGTTACAAGCGCCGAAACAATTTGTTTGCAAAATTTTTCTCAAATAATAATTTTGTTGTCAACAACAACATGGCAACCAAATCATAGACTACTACTAATCTTTGTAGATATAAAATTTTTGGGTTTCGATGATTTTTTAAGAACTCTTACAGAGAGAGGTGTTGGATTAAACTATGTATTGTACTCATGTCTTAACAGCAAATAAGTCTCTTAAGAAAAATTAGGTCACTCGAGCAAGCTCTTGTGGCTAAACATTTCTTTCGTGACTCAATTGCCTTATAAGACACTTGTATAATAACTATCATTTAAAACTTTTAATGTTAATATTAAAAAAATAATACAGCCACATTTTGTGTAAAAAGTTTTTTTCACATAAAAAAATCAGGGTAGATTTCTATTTAAAAAAATTGTTATGATTACCTCGAATGTTAAATTAAAAAAAAATTAAAAATACGCTAGTAAAGTTGCATTTTTATAGCCACTCAACCACTATATATATTTTTTAAATGTTTATAGTTTAGCCGAAAATCGTTTAGTACCATACTTTTGGCTAATGCTGTATATATATTAAATGTTTAAATTTAAATGATTATAGTTTTAGTGAGAGATTATATGCTTTTGACGTTGACTGATAAAGACTAGTAGTCGAAACCGGTTCTGAAAGAAATAAATTATAAATTGGGTAAAATTTATTCTTCTTTCCACCTCAATTGGGATTAACAAGAAGCTAAAAATAAAGGTTCACCAGTGCGAGGTAAAACTTGTAGCAACATTTTTGTTCGGCAATCTCGATAAACAAAGTGACATTCTTCTTTTATTTGTTTGCCTAATAATGTTCCAGTCGTTACTTTGTTCTGCACACTTTTAGAAACGTGTTATTATATCTGTTTAATAACTGAGATGTAGGTAACAATCTTTTTCCGATCTGTGTATAAATCCTATTGTTTGCCTAATCTAGATAAAATGTAATACTTTTCTTCTCTGTAGGAGTAAAAATTTGAAACGCAAACAATTTTTTGCATTTCGATCTACCAAATTCGCAGAAATAAATATTCCTTTAATAAATGGGGGCGGTCAAACAGAATTTTATATTTTACTAATATTTAAACAAATAGCACAAGCTGTTATTTATATTTCTGAAAATAGCATCTGTTCAAATATAATTACACAAAACAGAGAACTGAAAACCTCTTCAAATTTTTTTCCAATTAATGTATAATTGTTTAACAATTCCTTTTAATTTCAAGTAACAGAGGTTAAATGTTTTTACCTAAATCTCATGACAATTTATACAATTAAAACTTTTGAAGCAGATAATACCTATAATTAAGACACTCTTCTTCGCATCGTCATTGAAAGAAAACGACACACTTTTCAAAACAAAACTTTTCTTGAAAAAATCCGCAAATTCTTGTCACGAAGACACTTGAGTACTCTTCAAACTGTCGACATTCTTCAAATGTGCTTTTTGCGTTTATTGACAGAAACGTAGATCCGGCATCTCAAAACTAGAGAAAAATTAAAAGCTTGATCCAGTTAATCTTCAAGTGCAATAAAAGAACATGATTCTTCTCCCTGTCCATTTAAGAGAATGTGTAATGAAGGTTTTTCTTAACCGTTAAGTGTAATTTGGAAATTGGGTCAAAACATGTGTCATACCTAAATCCGAAAGTTTTAAATAAATTACTTTTGTAGATGCAAATTTATGACCCACCAGCTAATTAGACTCTTCTTGTATATTGAGTCTATTACAGTTTTATAAAGATGTAATCAATTTAAAAAATTGTCGTTAATCTAATTACAATAATGACCATTCGCCGAAAAATATCCATCGTCAGCTTTCAGAGGAAGCAGGTTTAACTCGTTCACTTATCAGAAATTAAAATTTGTGAAACGGTTTCAAGAGGCCTGAATATTTTAAGAATACCCCAAATTATGTTTTAATTTTTGTTTACTTGCTCTTCAATTTTTTATTTATAAATAGAAGAAAAAAATCTGATTAGATTATAGTTGTTGAAAGCTAGTAGGTTCTTCAATTGTAATATTTTGATGCTTCTTGAACTGTAAAACCTTACAAAGGAAGTTATTTCTTATAACCTACTAAACAGAGACTTGAAATAGCAATTTTTAATAATGAGCATTCAATTATGAACGAGTAGTACCTTCACATATGTATTTTAGAAAAAGCAAATTCTGTTTGACTTTAATTGGAGGAAATTGTAGTTTGTGTAGTTAAATTTAATCGTTCTCTGTTTCTTATAGTCACTATGCATTAGAAATGAATTAAACAATGCCAAAAATTATTTAATCGTTTTAAGTTTTGCAGTGTGGTATTGTCTCACGCACGACTGAATCTTTCAGTTATTATGTTAAATATAGGTAGAAAAATATAAAGAATGTTTATTAAATGTGTGAGCATTTGTATTATTACCGTGTGACAATTTTCTCTTCAAATAAAACTATAGGTATATTTACCTAGATAAGTTACATATTTTTAGAATAGCTAAGAGATATTTAAATTCTTTTTTTTTTTTGAAATTTTGCCAAAAAAAGCGTTTTGACAGCCGTCAAAAAATGGAAGGCAATTCTTGGCTTTGTAGGCTGAATTAAGAGACTAAAGATAGCTGGATAAAGCAGATCCCCTTGTTGGCAACCAACTAAGAAAGAAATCTAGTATTTCTTATAGAATAAATTTGAAAGACCAGTGTAAAATTCAAAAAAGTAAAGAAAAAATTTAGAAATTCCATTTTTAACATTTTGGAGAAGCACATGTGTTAAAAGATTATTAATGTCGACCTTGAGTAACACTATTGCCGAACCGGCTTTTTTGCAAAATTTGTTGGGACGGCATAAACTGCAGCCTCACAGCCACTTTTAACACCAACTCTAAGCTGAATAAATTTTTAAGTAATCAGCAAGCTTCTCTAAAACTCGAGACAACCAAGTTTCGAAACCAAACGACAAAAGCTACAACCAACAGCAATTAGACGAAGGTCATCATCTTTTTTAGATAAGGCGCAAAAGATTTGTGTTAATAATACAAAAAAATATATTTTACAGTTTACTTTGCCGGATAGCATAAGTTTACTAAGAGCTTAAGTTAAGAGCTTGTAATATGGGACAATAATTGTTGCCTTGTTTTACAGACTTGCCAATTAGGTCTCTTAGATGTTGCGGTCTTAAGCTATCAATTCTAGCTGCTGAGCCATTAAAAAATGACATAATAGCATTTTGAACTTTTTCGTTAACCATGAGAGTTACATAATTATTATCCGTTGGTTGAGGATATTGAAGATAACGAAGCGGCTTAGGATGCTTGCTTACCAACTGCTGAAGAGTAAAAGTATCATCTTTTGTAAAGCTATCTTGAGAAGTTAAAATTTTCATCACTCATTTTACTTTCGACAATTTGTTAAATGGTTTATTTTATCACTACATTTTAACTTAGAAATTTTGTTTCCAAAGGATTGTAAATCACTTTCTGTATTCTTTACAAAATTTCTGAAATTGCATCTAAAGATGTAGATTTTAAGCCCACTTTCATTTTTAAACAATTTAAAACTTTAACATATTTGACACCTGATTTCTGTTTTTAAATTTTAAAAAGTTCTTTTGTCGTGAGTTATTTCCGTGCCTTCAGAATCACTCTCAGAATCATTAGTAGGTAGGTCAAAAATATCGAGCGAAGTCAGAAACAACATCTTGTTTGCCGTGGTTCTCAGAGATTACCTTTTACTCTTTTTATCTATTTAACAATAGAGCCTGCTAAGAGTACATGCTTGTGTTTTCCCAGTTGTACACAGAGCCAAAATAAACGATATAGGCTCAGGCACACAACTGGAGGTACGGTACTTTTAGAAAAATAGATATTTTTGAATAAGCATAGTCGCCTGAGATAATTGATTTCAGATGTTGACGTTTTTGTCTTTTGTTTTTTTTTAAGTGTAAAACGTTTATTTTTCAATGAAGAAAAGTTGATGAAAATTCAACAAAACCTAAATCTACGGCTGAGGTAAGGTTTGCTGCAATGTTTTCTTAACGAGGACTTATTATACTTATAAAAATTTCTACACTTAAATGTTTTTTCCATAGGAGTTACCAAATAACCAAATGCAATCCAGAATGACAAAACACTTTCGGACTTTGAAGAATGCCTCATTATCTGTAAAGACTTGATTACGATGTGTACAGTTATACAGTTTTGTTCCGAACGAGTTCTCAAATGACGATTCAAAATCTCTTTTGTGCAAACTTCTTCTGGCAGATCTCACACTGGAATGGCCTTTTATGAATCCTCTCGTGACGTACTAAAGCCGATCTGGATTTACTAGAGAAACACTTTTCGCATATGCCACAACTGAACCCCCTCTGTTGCTTACGTACAGAAGCGTGTCTTTGAAATTGAATTCTTCGGATGAAAGACTTAGTGCATTCAGGACATTTGAAGATTTTTAATTCACCGATCACCGTCTTCTTTTACTTCAGGAATTGTGAATTGTCAACTTTTTTTTCAGTCATGACTGTTTTATCAATAACTGAATTGTCTTCTGTTGTGATTTTAACTTGGATCAACTTGACTTCAGTCAAGAGGATTTTTATTTGAAGTCGGCCCGAAACGTCAAAACCTAAAAGATAGAGTTCAAAATTTATTACAAATGACACAACTTTATATGTAATATATATTAATTAAAAAAACTACAAGTTAAGCACTTAATTTTTTAGTATTTTAGTACTTGATATTAATTTTAGTTTAATACCTTTAGCCATGTCTGAAATAAAACACTTCATAGACAGTGAGATAGGCAGCATAAAAAACTCAGCAATAACCAAAACCTGGAAACAGCAAAATTTTCGTCTAAAGCCTGTTTTGTATGAAAATTCTGTTATGAAAGACTTTCGAGCTTTTTTTGTTTTTACCTTTAAGAAAGAACAATATTTAAAATCTTCAGTTGATGCTTTCTACTTAGCTATTTGTAAATGTTTTTTCTTTCCCTTTATTTTACTCTTGTTTTGATCAGCTATTGTAATTGTTTTAGTAGTTTTTTTTTTAAATTTTGCATAATTTAACCTTATTTTTTTACTTGCGATATTTTTTTTTTACAATTAGTAAGAATGTAAAACAGTAGATGTTGATTAAGATTGCCAGAATGGTTCAGAGAAACAGAGCGTTGGAAGAAAAAAATTAGAAAAAAGATTTGAAGTTAGGAACTAGAAAGTTAAAAAGCAATATCAAAAAGATGAGTAAAAAAACTCGATAACAATAAGAATTACAAGTATACGTATTACCTGCAGTGCCAGCGTTGAGAGCAGTTTTTGAAATTTGATCATAAAACATGTAGAGAAAAGAACTTTATTATTTCTATTATTTGAACAAAAATAGTTATCTTAAATTTTAACTAAAAAATAAAATATCTTAATTTCACTAAAAAGTTTAAGGAAAAATTTCTTTCACTGAAGAAAGTAGTCACAATGACTCACTAGAATCAGTTATAAAGCACCTACGTCACTGCTAAAAAAAAATATTAATTGGGTTCTCAAATTATTTAACGAAGATTTACTAGATCTATAAAATTATGAAAATTTTTTTGTGCTAGTTTAGAAACCACCTGACAGACAGTGCTGACCTAGCTAAAAAACCGACAAAATACTCATCAACTATGGGATCCAGTAATTAGCAATTTCTTTCTTGTTTCGTCTGCGCTGGTTAACAATTATTTTTTTACAATAAAGAATTGACACTTAAATTATTATTAATTTAGCCAACATTGTTCAAGATTTGTTAATAAAATGCCATTAACCCACACTTGCCATCCCAAATTCCTTTCCTGTATCGCCTACATTTCGGCTTTCTCGTTTCCTGCTGACACATTGAAAAATCAGTGTTTATGCAGGACGAGTAAATGAAATAGATCATTGTTTGATGGTTTATGTGCATTGCGTGTTTTTCATAGCTATTTTAACCGTAATTGGCGTGAAACGTTTACCATAAACCTAGGTTGAGAAAATTCCACAAATTCAAACGCTAATTTATAATTTTCATACGCCAGTGAATCTTCTTATTGTTTTGTTATTTTCCTATTACAATTTCTAGTAAGAATCACTTTTCCTTCCGATTATAAAAAAAAACAACTCCCACTGGTTCTCATACGGCGTTTTCTTCTTCATACCCGTAAGGTTAGTGGGTCAGTCGTCCTGTTGTGGGTCAATTATTCATCCGCCACATTTTGGTGCTGACCATTAAATCCCATTTTTTCTTCATTGTTTTTATTTTAATTAAGTTGACGCCCTGCGAATTCCTACAAGTGCATGATGGGTTAAATGTGGACATTAATCTCGTTACTTGCAAAAATTATTACAAACGCTTTTAATTATACGTGAGGTAATCTAGTCAGTCACGCACGTGAGAAGAAAATTTTGAATGTTTTAAGGTTTTAATTGACTTATTAAATTAGAAAAAATCGGTCTTTCATGTTAGAAAAGGTATTTTAAGAGTTTTAGTTGTTTTGATGCAAAATAATATATCTTTCTAGGGTCAGAAGATAAATCTCTAAGATAGCATCAAAACATTATTTCAGTTAAGAGGTGTTAAACCCGAAATTAATTTTATTTCATTTTTTTTTAGTTTACGAAAATTTTTAACTGAAGTGTCAATAAATGGAATTTTTTTTCATTTATGCTAATTAGAAAAAAACTGGATTTTTATTACGATTTACTAATGCAGAAGTTAGATCATATCATTAAAGATTATTTGTAACCAATACATTTAATTATAACTGCTACTTCCGTTAATTTAATTTTTAATTAAATATGATTAAAAAACAAACATTTTTTTTAGTAGACCTGATCCTAATATTTGTAAAAACCAGTCAGTTTCAGTTATTCTGTAATTAAATATTGTCTTATTTAATACGATAGAACTATTCGCTCAGTCAAATAAATTAAAAGATCACTTGAAAACATCAAGTTGGTATTTATTCAGTGTAAAAGGAAAAATGTTTTAATTTGCCAAGAGCCATTAGTGACAATTATGACCGTAAAACAAGATTTTGTTTATAGTCTATAACCCAAAACTACACGGAAATTTACACGGCCGACAGTCGTGATTGTTATATGGTGGAAAAAATCTTAAAACACGTTTCTCAGAAGAAAGATACAAAAAAATTGCATAATTCAATTAGGAAATTCGAATAGGTATAAGAATTACTAATATCAATGGTCCTTAAAAGAATTTTAGCCTCCCGTCTGCAAAAAAATTTGCAGCAGTTGCAGAGATCCCAGGTTCAATTTTTTACGATTCTTGATCAAACTATATTATCAATTTAAAAAAAATAGTTGCAGAGATATAATAAATAACAATTTGTAAGAAAAACATATATTTTTTTGGTGATATTTTTTCAAATTTTGAATTCGCAGATTTCATTTTACTGATTTTGAAAAACATAACTAAATAGAAGAGTTTTAGAAGTCAGGGGTGATATTCATTTTTAAACCAAAAGCAACATTTCTGATTAATTTTTGTATTAATAACGATAAAATTGTCATTTTTTGCTTTAAAAGCCAAAGATAATATTTAGTAAAATTTAATAATTTTGAAAGCCGTAAACGCAAATCTACTAATTTTAGAATACAAAATTGTCATTTTTTGTTAAATTATAAATTAATAAAAACAATTTTTTTGTAAGATAAGATTACATTACTTTACTTTACTACTACATTAACTTTATTATCAGTGGCAAAATTTTAAATTAATTAAAAATTAATTTAAATAAGTATCTTAGTTTTTATAAAAAAGTTAATTTTTTTAAATTTTAAAAACCGTAAGTAATAATTTACTAATTTTAGAAACTGGGAGTACTGTTTAAGTAACTTTAGAAATCGAAAGCAACATTTCTAATCATTTTTTGCATTAACAACGAAAAAAATGACTTTTTTTTTACTTTAGTAGCTAAAGAAGATGTTTAGTACATTATTTGATATTTTGGAAGTCGAAAGCAGACATTTAATAATTTTAAAAGCCGAAAATAACAATTTACATTTACATATATTTTATTAATAACTTAATAAAAAACAAACGCGTTTAACAATGCTGTTTTTGTTAATTTTAAGAAGCAAAAATATTAATTATTAAATTTTTTGGGACAAAACAACATTTACTAGTTTTATTAAAAACCGGAGGCGATACTTTACCCATTATTGAAGCAGTAGGCAATATTTCTTATTAATATTTATAACAGTAAATTTTTGTAATTAAAGGAGACAGAGGAAACATTATACTAATTTTAAAATCTAAAGGTCAATTTTGGATATCAAAAACTACATGAATTCTAATTCTTTCCATTTTAAATTAATATTTTTTTTAATTTTTCAAGCCAAGACGATTTTAGCAGCTCCCAATCGGAGGTATCTTTTTTACTATTTTATTAATTTTAAAAATCAGAGGCGACATTTCAATAATTTTGAACGTCGAAGAAAACGTTCCATATCAAATTTTCAAAAAATAAAAAAAGCTCAACATCGTCCTTCTATTTTAAGAGCCAAAGACTATATTTTACTAATTTTAAGACAGAATCAATTTTAGAAACCAGAATCGAAATTTCAATATTCGTTTTTGGAGCGAAAAGAGTCATTTTCCGAATTCTAGAAACTGGAGGTGATATTTAGAAAATTTTAGATATCAAAGCCAACAATTTTAATACATTTTTAAATTAATAATAAAAAGGCAACATTTTCTTTTAATTCTGAAAACCTTAGGCAATTTTAGCAGCTAGAAGCAATTTTCTGCCCATTTTAGAAGCCGGACGTGATTCTTTTAACAATTTTAAATAAACAACCATCACAATTATGTTTAATTAATCAATTCGTAATTCTGTTTTTTTAAATTTTTATAAACTATGTATTTACTTTTTTTAAACTTTGTACATCTATGTTAGTTTGAATTATACATTTTTTGATTTTAAATTTTCTTAGATATTTTAATCTTGTAGATTTTCTACATTTTCTGATAAATTCCCAAATTTTTTTGATTGGCACAAAAGTCAAAAAAAGGAACAAATAATATAGCACATTACTGAAGTGTAGGTACTGATTTATTTAATTAAAATTCTGAAGTAAATGTTATTAAAATCTTATAATGTGACACCGTTTCTAAAAACACGCAAACATTTCTTTTTTCACCGGAATTAGATATTAAGCAACGTTTAGAAGACGCTCGAAGAGAATTTATGTCAAATAAAAGAAAAATAAAAAAAATAAAAACAAGAAATGATTTAGATTAAATAACAACAAGAAGTTATTCTACTTGCAATATCTATGACATAAGTACGCGGTAGTTATCTGCTAATTAGTTTCTTAGGCGTCAACATGACGTTTTGATTAAACTAATCATCACTGATAGAGAGGCTTCTATAAGTGAGATTATGACCGAAAGTGACTTCATATGATTTAGAAAAAAATTTGAAGCAAAAAACAAACAATCGTTTAGTATAATAGGCGGTTTCAGCTTCCTGATATAATTTAGTGCAAGAAAAACGAGTTCAATTAAGGCTTCCGAATTTAACACTTACTTTCTTGTTTAACTTTTAATAAAATATTTACAATTTCTGTTTGTTGTTTTAATTTGAAAATTTTCTATTTGTGATCTACTGGCAGGTCAGTAGAACGTTATTATTTGTTTTTAATTATTACAATGAATCAGTTTGTCAAAATTTCTGAGAAATTTTTTTTTGGTGCCAGTGCCAAAAAAGGCTCATCCCACAAAACTTCCTTAACCCAAATCCCATCCCATCAACTTTCCCATGTTACACCTGGACATCATCCGAATCCAATAAACAGGTATTATAAATTTCTGTAACTACCAGACACGATGTTCTACATTTAAGTAAGTGAACCATGAGCATGGCTACAGCGATCTCTCTTGCTTATAAAGCCTTCACACAACCATCATGTCCTTCAGATTTGTTTTGAAGTTCAAGGTGATCAGTTCTTGATGAAGCTGTGTCTTAATTTTAAGTGACAAGTGCCCCAAAAACCCCACAATGGATTACGCATTTATATTATGGCTATTATTTGCGCTATTTTCTACCGGTTTTTGTGCATCTATCGAGAAAAAAAGTGATTCGGAAACTGTAACAGTGCGAAAAAACAGTTCACGGAAAATATCCTTAGGAGATCTGATGACATGTGGTCTAACACGTGATGTTTCCTGTTTTTTGGATGCGGCAGATGCGATCGTGGAGGAAAAGAAGAACCAGATTTTAGGTGAGCCGTAGTGGAGTTAACCGGGACACCGGGTCAAAGGCTACCAGCAAAATATTTTGAGACAGATTTAATCTTTACAAAAAAGAAAAAAAAATAAGAGAAAATGTGATTTTAAAATTTTAACTTAAGGAGGCGGAACGAAGGACCAAATTGTTCTCGCACTGTTCCGAAAAATTGTTAATTAATTCTGATTATGCTCTAATTATTTTAAATTTGAGATGAAATTGTTGATAAAATCTAACATTTCCTGTTGGTGTCCTTTTCTGGCAATTATGTAGAACAGGAGACCTTGTTTACGCTTAATTGAGGTTAGCCATGTGTTGGTGAAGAATCCGGACAAATTCTTCGATTAAAATAATTACTTTCTTCTGTGTATAACTGGCTGCATAACACAGAATTACATCAATTTATTTTAATTACTATTCCTGCTGTTAAAATTCAACAATGCGTCTCCTTCCTGCACATTTGTGCATCAGGAATTCCACATGTGTCAATTCAAACAAAGCATTAATTATTCACAGGACGACATAAGACCCGTTATTTTAGCGGTCAAAAATTGATTTTTCAAAGTAGCACAAGAATGGTTGAGAATTCTAAGTAAAATAAAATTTTCTCGTGGGAATTAAAGATTTTTTTTTCAGCTCAAGCTGATGCGGTCCAAGCTACAGGCCGAGCAGATGAAGAAAGTTCCCCAAGTCAGTTGAGCAAAGCCATAAGTAAAATTGTTTCTGAACTCACTGGAATCTTCAGAGACGGACTTTTCAGTTTCTTCAAAAGTGCCAGAGAAGGAGAAGAAGACGACGAAATTGAAAGTGAAGAAGAGACAAAACCTAGCAGTAGAAGCAAAGTCGGAGGTTTGTTTTATCTATCAACGAAACACACAATTAATTCAATAATTTCCAGAAGCACGTAAAAAGAAGAAGAAAGAAAAACTGATCGGTTTGATCAAATTGATAATCCTTGGGATTGTCCTTAAGGCAAAAATAACTCTACTTCTCAAAGCATTATCGGCTGCTTTGCAAGTCAAATTCTTCCTGGTAGCTCTAGCAGGATTGATCTTGAATGCAGCTCGGTTCTACCTAGATCTGAAGAAAGGACATCAGCCGCAGAAAGTAATTTATTACGAGCATGCCCAACACCAGCACCATTACGAAGGAGATGACGATTGGAGCAGTTCTGGACCTGGTGGTGGTGGCGGCTACTGGGGCCGGTCCTACGATGAGGAAGAAACCTCCCCTCAAGATATAGCCTATGCTAAGCACCGGCCGTACAAAAAAGTTGATAACAGCCAATCAGGATTCTCCTGGTTGGGTTAATTTTCTAATAAGGCATTGTAGATTTAGGAGTGTTCTCAGGAGAACTTGTAAATTGAAAAATTCGAGTAACTAGTCATAAGTGTGGGACATAATTTATTTTTTATTTATTTTATATTTGTAGTTTTTTTTTAACTTGTCTAGTGTAAGTGATGATGTAATTGTAACAGGATTATGTGACAAAAGTTCAAGCACGTGTAACATTGTACAAGCTAAAATATAAATCTTGACTGAAGTAGTGCGTGAGCAGTTTTATGATAATTGTATGAAATCTCTTTGTTTTCAGGAAAATGAACACCTTGAGTCACCGGCGATTATATCGATTTCTAGGTCAATAAATGTGTAAAAAACGTCACCAATGCATTGCTGGTTGTTTGATTTATTGCTTTATTCTTCCAGTGAATGCTCACTGGGACTCACGAGGAATACTGATTTTTTACGTCTGCTAAAGCCGTCCAAATAAATCGAGCCGACAGTTTTTTGGGTCACTACCCTCTAGAGAGTTCAAAAATCTTCAAAAAAAATTTCGTTTCCATAAAAAGTACCGGTTTTTCTTTGAGAAAAAAGGAGGATTTGTTGGATTTGAGAAACTCGCTTAAAAGTCAGAAAAACGGTCGATCTTTTTATGAATGTGGTCAAATTTTTGCATGGTCCACTACTTCCAAAATTTTTTAATGAATGCAAAAATGTACTACGAATACCTATTTGTCCGGTTGTACCGATAATCGTCGCATCGCTAGACTATTTGTGGTATTGTTAAAAGATGTACCGGCTTCCGCTAGGATATGTCTTTCTTTATAAATTTGTCCATCTTTGTCGCAGTTCGTATATAAACTATTGGACTTTACCAGAGTCACATAGTTCTTGGTGGTTTTGCTGAAAATAGGTGCGAAAGGACTCACCATGAATATGTTTTTAAGTGTTGTGCCAATCTTGTTTTGCGTTGTTAACTGCGCCCCTAAATTAAGAGTAAGTTATTAAGATATACTAAGTTCTAGTATAGAAATTTTTAATTTACAATTAAAATAATTTTTTGTCATTAAACTAATTTTTATGATAAAAGCAATTGCACGTTATGTGTAGATAAGTGCAATAGATAGGTATAACAATATTTCTTCTTATCATTGTTTACCTATGTACCTGTTATAAACATTTTCTAATAATCCACAAAACTTTTATAGTATTATTTATTTAATAATTTACAGACCAATAAATATATAAATATTTTTTATTTCAAAATATCTGCAAATAATCAAAAAGAATAAGAAATTTAAAAAATGTTCACAAATTCATAAAATTTTCTTTTAGTTTTTTTTTTGTAACACAAACATTATTAGAAAAAATTCATAATCAACAAATATTAGAAAATTCTAGTGTTTGTTAGAATTCAAAATTTTGGACTATTGAATATTTAATCAGTTAGGGAGAAGATACAGTAATGAATATTACTACAACTAATGTAATGCTTATTTTAATTTTTCAACACTCAATTGTTTTTATATAACACTAACTACTGAAATAATTACAATTACAATTACATCAACGTCTTCCCAACACTTCCCTTCAAAAAAATATTTTGCCAAAGTCCTCTTATTTATTATATTATCTTATTTGATGCAGTTTTCATGTTTCATACTTCCCATTTATTTTCTCAATATGACATCGCTATCTCAGTCGAAATATATTCTACTCGTACTTTAATATCTCTGTTTATTAAATTTTCTCTTAGGAATGTTATGCTGTTTTATGTTTTTCTCTATAATAAAAAATATCGTTAGTTGATTGCACTCACAGACGATAGTTTAATTTCTTTAAAAAATTTTTTTAAGCAGTTTGTAAGATATCTTATCATACATACATCGACTCTTCTTCTGTAAGAAGCAACCCTACAACCCTAAAGTTTTTTGCTTTCTAGTTTCTCAGATTACACGACCACCATTTATTTTCTTGTGGAATCTTCTGTCCAATTTTTATGCTCCCAAATCAGCTTCAACAAAACCTATGAGTTTATCTTAAGATTTTTGGTACATTAATATCTATTTTTTAGTACTCCCTTTAAGATTGTGAAATTTCTGTTACCAAATACCCTAGTCAGGTCAAGAATTTTAGTCTCCATACAGAGCTTTCTGTAGACATATCTTCAAGACATTTCCTCGCTCCTGAAGTAACTAGACTTTTTGGTCTCTTCCATAAAAATGTTTGCATCTGTAGTTTTAGTTAATTATGCAATTGTAACATCAATTTAATAAAAAATTATGTTTTTTGGCAATTATAAAAATTCTAGCAACATACATAGTGAATTTAAACGCGCCACAGAAGCAAAGGTTTCCAGAAATCTCCATTCTGCGAAATCCTTTTGCAACCAATTGAGTTTTTCTTTTTTTCGATGTTCCTTTCCAATCCTTTCTGTTTAAGTAATCTAATCTTAAGTGCCATTTTTTCATTTTTAATTTCGGTCTGCATTCCACAATTCCAGCAGCTTTTTTTTACACAAGTAATACAGATTCCGAATTCTGTCAGCAGCCCTCACAGTATTTTTTTCCTTAATAATTATGACAGATCTTCTTATAGACTAGATAAGACTAAACTTTTTTAGGTATGGTCATTAATTTACAGTTTTTAAAACTAGAGTTCTAAGAATTTATAGATATAGAAAGATCTGAAAATTTTTTCGTTTTTTTATTTTTTTGTATGGTTTTTACCAATTTTTCTGTAATTCTTCTTTCTTACATCTGTAAATCTTACTTTTTTCGTGCTTCATATTTTCCAACAAATTTAACTTTAACAATTTTAGATTTATGTAATTGAGGTTGCCCCTCAATTTGATGATTATTTCACGCGTTGTTTCCAAATCGTACTGTTTCCAATGTTCTAATCTTTTTGTCCAGATCTTCTTTAACTTTTGTTAGTTTTTTAAATTATTTATAATTTCTAGAACGTATTTTGCCAAAGTAGCTTTAAAATTTCTCAACAATGTTCTTCTCTTCTCTAGTCGTCGTTTTTCGAGTCTCTCTAAAAGCTTTTTTTTGTTTTTTTCTTCTTCTACTCTAGTTTTTATGTTCTACATTTTTTTCTATACATAATTTTTCGTTAGTATTCTTTTTTCAACCGTCGTTTTTTAAATTCCTTCAAAATCTTTTTTTTTTTTCAAGAATCTTTTTGACTCATCTTTCAAATTTCACCGTATTTTCTCTCTTCTAAAATCTCCTTTTACTCACCTTTTACTTCTAAACGTTGTTTCTCAAGCTAGTTAAAAATCATCTTTTCTGCATCTAAAAATCATCTTTAGCATTTTCCTCTTCCAAATTTTGTTTTAACTTTTCTAGAACATTGCCCTTCTTGTTTAGCCAATCGATGTCCTTCAACTCCTTCTAGAATTTTCTGTTGCTTTTCTTTTACTAATTGTCGTTTCTCAAACTCTCTCAGAATGCCTTTATGTTACTCTAACATCTTCCTTTACTTTTTTTTCCAGTCAACGTCTTCAACCGTCTATAGGATTTTGATTTGCCCTTCTTTTACTGTCAATCGTTGTTTGCCAAATTCTCCTTCTTCTTTCAAACACTGTCTTTCAAGCTCTTTTAGAAACTTTTTTTAATGCGTAAGATCTAAGACGACACTATAAATAGAAAATAAAGAAAAAATAAAATAAACAGCTACTTATTTAACATAACTACAATAATTTAGAAATTTATATTTCGAATCGCAAAAATAAATTGGGCTGTTTGACTCTTTCATAATATTAAACGTCTCTAGAGCCTAACTAATAGAGATAAAAATATGACCTTGGAGACTTTTTATCAAAATTTAATTCTCTGCAAATTATCTAATTTTTTTTTAATTTGATAGTGCGCATCGTTTTGAAATAAAGCCAGCGCTGCAAATGAAAAAATAAAAACGCTGTTTATAGTATAAACACTAAAAAAGTAAAATTTTTGTTAATTAAAGGTTTTAGATTCTAGAAAATTTATATCAATTCAAGAAGAAAAAAGAGGGTTAGTAGCGTTAGCTCGAGTTTAATTGCAAAGGGTAAAAGTAAAGAGCGCAAAGCGCTCTTAAATAGAGTTCTTAATAGTTTTGGATCGACCCGTTTTTGAGATTAAATATACGTATTTGCTAAAATAGAATCGCTACTTTCTAGAAGCTTGAATGTTTTTTTATTTCGACATGTGGGTTCCCATTTACTCAAAATATAAATATTATTAGATAAATCCCATCTTTACATTGGTACACATTCAAAAAATTGCTCAAGTACTATGACATAAGCAACTATATATTTATCAAGATATTGTTATATTATTTATAGTAAATCCATATTAACATGATATCAATAGAAGTATCCTAATCTCATTTCCGTTTCATTTTAAGAATGACTCAATTGAGGATAATATTTAAAAAATCTCCCAAATCACAAAAAAATTATGTAGACCAAATATGTAAATTATTTACGTCAATCGAATACAGGAATACAGTTAATTCTTGTTTATCACATTCTAATGAATAAATCACCAATCCTACCCATTCCTTAATCAAACATAATTTTCTCCCCTTTATAGATTGTCCCCAGCCAGACACCCCCTCAGCTGCTGACCCTCCCTAGCAACGCCACAAGCATAAGACTGGACATAAGTGACTCATTTAGCTGCGAAGGACGTGACTACGGCTATTATGCGGATGTTGAAAACGATTGTCAACTTTTCCACGTATGTCTTCCCATAACTTACTCCGATGGACATAACCAGACCTTCAGGTGGAGCTTCATTTGTCCGGAAGACACCGTCTTCAATCAGGTACGACGTTTCCTCTTCATTCAAATCAAGCCAAGTGTATCATGCCATTGACCTTTCAGGAAATCTTCACCTGTACCAGGTCAGATGAAGCAATGAATTGCGCCGATTCGCCGAGATTCTACGACTTGAACAGGAATTTCGGAAGCGAGGAAGCGGGAGAAAGCGACCTGGACGACGGCACCGAAGTGCCCGCAGAGGTGCCGCAAGTGCTGACCAGGAGGATACCCCTACCGTACAAAAACTGAGAAGGGCGAGGATTGACTTGGGGATGCACCTGGTGGTGGGCTGGGGGTGCAGCTCTGACTCGACTTGCCTGGGTTTTGCGATAGTGGGATACTTAAAAATAAAGTTTCGCAATAGTTAATTTGAGTTTTATTGCCTAATGATTGAAAGGTTGATTATGATTATAGTTTAGTTGGTTGGAAAGAGATCGAACGTGTTCTCATTGAATTTTTCCTTGATATACTGCGAGTTTATGTGATAGTACGTTCCATGATCTGCATGATCATGCGTGTTTAGTTTGTATTTGGCTTTCCGTGGTGAAGGTGCACTCCAACGAGGAGTTCAATCGCGTTTTTTAACAATGGACACAGCTTCAAAAACAGAGAAAAAAGAAAATCCACTCCAAAATGCCAATTTTTTATCACAAATTACTTACGTGTAAGTCACTTTAAAAATAACGAACAGATGTTTCAAATTTTTTCGAGCGCACTTTATCAAAAATTATCTCTTTGTCAAGCGCACGTTTTACACTAACACGTGTGGTTCATAAATAGATTACTCACTTTACAACTGAAATACAATTTGATTAAATAAAATTCCTTGAGCAATAGAACCAATTAATTTCCATGTGTTTAAAAAAAATGGATAAACAATCTGAGATTAAAATTCTCGTCTAATTTTAGATACATGTTTCCTATCTTTAAACGCGCCTTCAAAAACGGACTTAGTGAAGACGACCTGTTCCGACCTTTAGACGAACACAAATCCAGTATCTTAGGTGATAAACTAGAAAAGATCTGGAGAACAGAATATCGGAAACACAAAAACCAAGGACTCTACAAAGCCTTATGCAAACTCTTCGCACTTCATTTCATATTTCTAGGCTTGATAAGACTTCTAAATGAAATTCTTTTAGTGTCAGTAAGAAATTCTGAAGCGTAAACATCCTCATTTTGATTATTTTAGAGTCGTAATGCCAATGTCAATAGCAAATTTAGTAGCATATTTCGAAACCGGTCAGTCTGAAATTACCGAAACTGCTGCTTATATTTACTCAGCTGTTATCATTTTTTGCCGATTAACTGATGCACTTTTGCTCCACGGAACCATGATGGGTCTTTGCCACGTCTCTATGAAGATGCGGATTGCTTGCAGCTCTCTAATTTACCGAAAAATCCTAAAACTTGACAAGACTGCTCTAGCTAAGACAACAATAGGTCAAGTTGTTAACTTATTATCAAATGATGTGAGTAAATTCGATCAAGGTTTTGTCTTGGCGAACTTCACATGGATAGCTCCTATACAAGCCGCAGTGGGGACTTATCTCCTGTACAGAGAAATAGGAGTTTCAGCTTTTTTTGGCATGGCTCTCCTACTGTCTTTTATCCCGATTCAAACCTGGTTTGGGAAAAAGTGCTCAAGTTATAGACTGAAAATTGCATTAACGACTGATAAAAGAGTTCGTTTGATGAACGAAGTGATCTCAGGAATACAAGTCATCAAAATGTACTGCTGGGAAAAACCTTTTGGACAATTGATCTCACTTGTGAGGAGGTTTATAAGAAATGACAACACTTATAATTATCTAACTGTAATTTTTTCAGGCAGGAAATGAAAGGGATACGGAATCGCGGGTTTATCCTCGGCTTGATGTACTGTTTCGAGATTTTTATAACAAGGGTATCAATTTTTGTAAGCGTTTTGGGTTTTATACTCTTGGGAAATTTTATTTCCGCAAAAACTATGTTTACTGTTACGGCAATTTACGCCGTTTTGAGGCCAATCATTACTACAGTTTTCTCGCTTGGGGTCACTTCAGTTGCTGAAGTGAATGTTTCAGTAAAGAGAATTCAGGAATTTTTGACACTTGATGAACAAAATGAAGTTAAACTCTTATTAAATGAAAGTATGACAGACAAGCCACGAGTGTTTCTTGATGACATCACTGCAAAATGGTCATGCGACTCCCTTGATCCAACTCTTGAAAACATCACTCTTGACGTATCCTCAAACCAATTAGTAGCTGTGATAGGTTCTGTTGGTAGCGGCAAATCAAGTCTACTCAACGTAATACTCAAAGAACTTCCTATTGAAAGTGGAAGTGTTACAATTAACGGTGAAATTTCCTACTCGTCGCAAGAACCATGGCTGTTTAGTGCAAGTATACGACAAAACATTCTCTTTGGTGATGATAATTTTGATGAAGAAAGGTACAAACAAGTGATAAAACTGTGTGCTTTAGACTCAGATTTCAAACTCTTGCCTTTTGGTGATAAAACACTGGTTGGAGAGAAAGGAAAAGCGTTGAGTGGAGGTCAAAAGGCACGAATTAACCTCGCTAGGTGTATTTACAAAAAAGCCGATATTTATCTACTAGATGATCCCTTATCTGCTGTTGATGCTAATGTTGGACGACACTTATACGAAAAGTGTATTAAAGAATTCCTCAAAGACAAAATCTGTATTCTTGTAACCCACCAATTGCAGTATTTGAACAGTGCGGAGAAAATAATCGTGATGGAAGATGGCAAAATCGAAATGGAAGGCAACTACTTACAACTCATAAACAGTGGGTTAGATTTCACAAAACTGGTAGCACAATTTCAAACAGATGAAGAAATCAAAGAAGATGAAAAAGTCCGGTCGATTGACAATTTCAAAATCGACGAGGAATATTCCGAAGATGATCCTCTTCTAGAAAAAGAATTCATGGAAAGTGGAAGCATTAAACCATCTCTATATTTGCAATATCTCAAAAATGGAGGAGGTCTATGCAACGCTTTTTTCATGATGTTGGTTTTTATTTGTGCTCAAGTTGTTGCAAGTGCCTACGACTATTACGTTGCTTTTTGGTAAGAAACTTAACACAAATTTGACAAAAACTGTTTTTTTTCTAGGGTGAATAGTGAACAAGACTTTAAAGAAAAAGTCCTCAAGAATTTGACTCACGAAAATGAGACTTTTCCTCGGGAAAATTTTTTGTATACTTACTCAGGGATTACTTTAGCTGTTCTTGTTTTTGGAATTGTTCATGGACTGTATTTTATGTTATTTTTTGCAATTGCTTCAGCTACACTACATAGAGTCACGTTCTCAGCTGTTATTAAGGCAACAATGAGATTTTTTAATAAGAATCCTTCAGGGAGAATCCTAAACCGATTTTCACGAGATTTGGGAAACATAGATGAATACATTCCTGAAATTATGTATGATGTTGTTGCTGTAAGTTACCAAATTTTGTAGAAACTAAAGTAAAAATAATTTTAGGTTGCTTTAGATTTGTTTGGTGCTATTGCAGTGTCAGCGATAGTAGATTTATGGCTGTGTTTACCCGCTTTTGTTCTTCTTTTCCTCTTCTACACTTTTAGAAAATTTTACATTGAAACAAGTAGAAGTGTGAAAAGAATTGAAGGCACAAGTATATAACTCTACTATATTTTCCAAAACTATAAATCTGTTTGTAGCAAGAAGTTCTATTTATGGTCATGCAAGTGCTTCTATCTATGGTCTAACTACAATTCGAGCATTTTCAGCTCAACAAGTTCTAATAAAAGAGTTTGATGACTACCAAGATAGACATAGTGCCGCCTTTTTTCTTTTTCTTGCATCCGGTCGTTGCTTCGGCTTGTGGATTGACGCCGCATGTGCACTTTTTATAGCTTCAGCAATTTTCATTCTGTTGTACTTCAATCAAAGTATTTACTATTCAAGTGTGAGTCACTAACCGTCACTGATTTGTTTTAGATTTATATGGAGGCGATGTAGGACTTGTCATCACACAATTTATTGGAATTGTGAGTGGTTTGCAATGGGGAATGCGGCAATGGAGCGAATTAGAAAACCAAATGGTTTCTGTCGAACGTTTGCTTGAATATACCAAAGTTGAGACTGAACCTGAACGGAATGAAGTGTTCAAAATAGCAAAAAATTGGCCAGAAGATGGCAAAATTGAGTTTTGTGAAGTTTTTCTTAAATATAGTCAGACTGAAGCTCCAGTTTTGAAAAATCTAAACTTCACGATAAAACCAAAAGAAAAAATTGGAATTGTTGGTCGGACTGGAGCAGGAAAATCTTCAATAATTACAGCACTGTTCCAGTTATATCCAATCGAAGGTAAAATAATTATTGATGGAGTAGACACAACAAAGATTCCTCTGAAAGAAACCAGATCCAAAATTTCGATTATTCCACAAGAGCCGGTCCTGTTTTCTGGAACTCTAAGGAAAAATCTTGATCCGTTTGAAGAGTACAATGATGAAATTCTGTGGAATGCTTTAGAACAAGTAGAAATGAAGGAAGTAGTCAATGAATTACCTGATGGTCTGCAGTCAAATGTAGCTGAAGGGGGATCAAATTTTAGTGTTGGGCAAAGGCAGTTAGTGTGTTTGGCGAGAGCACTGATTAGGAATAACAAAATTTTGGTGATGGATGAAGCTACAGCTAATGTAGATCCTTACACTGATGCTCTCATACAAAACACGATAAGAGAGAAATTTGCTGACTGTACTGTTTTAACTATTGCTCATCGTTTGCATACTGTGATGGATTCGGATAGAATTTTAGTTATGAATGCAGGAAGGGCCGAAGAGTTTGACCTTCCTTATAACCTTTTAAATAGTAAAGGATTTTTATATGATTTAGTACAAACAACCGGAAGAGTTACTGCTTTAAATTTAGAAAATGTCGCACGAGAGGTAACAACGTTTTTGCTTTAACAAATCAATAATTAATGTTGTTTCAGAGCTATCTAAAAAAACAAAATAAGTTAGACAATTTATAGTTGCAATTTTGTAACAATGTTTAAGTTATTAATTATGTAATATAATAAACGTTTATATTTTTTTAAATTATATTGTTTTAATGAAATTTCCCAGTTTTTTCGTAATTTGAAATCGAAATGTTTGCATGGAACTAAATGCTTTCTTTATGTACTGAGATGTTTAATTGACAGAAAAAAAAGTGGAAAACGAGAGAAAGCAAGACGAAGTTAATGCGAGAAAAGAATTTTTTTAAAAAAAGTATTAAAAAATGAGTATATTAACAAAATTATAAAACAATTTCTTAGATATCCTAAAATAAAATATACCAATTAATGTTGAATAACAGCTGCAACATTTGACATTTGAAATATAATCAATGATTTATGTATTATGTAAAACGTGTCCATTTAATGTCGACCTTCACTCTTCACTGAAAATGCATAAATGCCTTTTGTAAATATGTAACTAATGATTTATTCAGTTATACAGTGGTTTTACAGATAAGTGATTGAAAGAAATATGTAATAGCTATTAACATACTCAAGATGTAAAAAATATCATAACTCACCTTACTTAAAAATATCTGAGCTGAGGATTACGAATTTGACATTCGTTTTTACATAAAACGTTCGGAAATTTTTAGGCTTATTGAATAGCTATAACTTTTAAACAAATAGAGAACTTTTCAAAAATTTGACGACATTCAAAAGTAAGCTAAAAGAAATTGAAAAAATGCACAAAGTAGAGAATTAAGAAATGTTCCAATTTTTAGATGAATACTAGCATTTTAGTTAAAAATCTTTTATGATATTTGGTGGTCAGTTGTACCGGAAACACAGAAAACAAAAACTGTACAAAGCCTTATCTTCGCACTCTAATTCTTATTTCTAGTCTTGATCAGGTCACTAAATAAAATTTTCTTATTGTTAGTGATAAATTCTGAAGAGTAAAGGTATTCATTTTGATTATTTTAGAGTCGCAAATGCCAATGTCAATAGCAAATTTAGTATCATATTTCGAAACCGTCAGGCTGCAATACCGAAACTGCTGCTTATATTTACTCACTAATGCTCTTTGCACTAAGGATCTTTGCTATGTCTTTGTGAAAATGCTAGTTGCTTGCACTCTGTAATTTACCGAAAAATTCGAAAACTTGACAACACTGCTTTAGCTGAGATAGTAAAATAGATCAAGTGCTTATAGCTATTATTACAACTAGGGAAATATGAATAGTATATTTCCCGAGGTTGGCTAGTTACATCCCGAGGGGAACCCGAGTTTTTTTCTGATTGAAACAATATTGTTGTTAAAATAGCAAAATATTAGATTATTAATTCTGGAATTTAGCAATTAGTAACGTTGCTAAGGATAAGGGACATTGTTTGTAAATAGGTATCATAGTTAACTGGTTTGATTTTCGCGTCCTGTCATAAAAATATTTTGATAAAATGTCAGACTACCTGCTCGCACAGGCAGCGAAAGCCAGGAAATGTTTGATTCCAACAAAATCGAATATTGCGTATAGTAAAATGTATGTACGAAGACTTTCAACACTGGAGAACAGCAAATACGGTGAATGGTGCCGACGAAAATATTTTGCTAGAGTTTTTTGAAGACTTGGTAATTTGCTATGATTTTTGTTATTTTTGAACGTATGACTAATTTATTCTATCCGTAGTCGTAGAAATATTCACCAAACACGTTGTGGACAAAATTATCCATGCTAAGGACAATGTTGCCTTTAAAAGAAAAAATTGATGTTAGTATGTTTGATGAAGTAGAAGCATTTGTAAAGAATAAAAATAAAGGATACGTTTCAAAAAAATCAGAGATGTTGTACCGAGAACAGCCTAAAAAATTCTTGCGAGAAGCTCTTACTGACATTTTTTTGATGTATAAGGTAAAATTTCATTGTGATTCTTCTCTGTTGAATAGACTGTTACACCTGTAATTTAAATTTTAAAGGTCGTTTTAATTATGGAAATCTTTGGCGTTTGCAGAACGCACATTAAATAAAACATTTTTATAGTAAAATATGACATTTTAGATTTTCCTTTATATGACGTTTCATATTTCCCTTGGGACAATATGAGCGTTTCATATTTCCCTAGGGAAATATGAGTGTGTTATTACATATTGTAACTAAGGCAATATTAGTTAATATTGTATCAATCAGAAAAAAACATATTATAAAGTGATGTGAACAAATGTGATCAAGGTTTTTCTTGGCGAACTTTACATGGATATCTCATAGCTCCCATACAAACCCCAGTAGGAGCTTATCTCCTGTACAGAGAAAGGAAGAGTTTCAGTTTTTTCGGCATGACTCTCTTGCTGTCTTTTATTCCGATTCACACCTAGTTTGGAATAAAATGCTGAAGTTTTAGACTAAAAATTGCATTGACAACAGATAAAAGAGTTTTTGATGAATGAAGTGATCTCAAGAATACAAGTCATCGAAATGTACTACTAGGAAAAACTTTTTAGACAATTAATCTTATTTCTTTTCAAACAAGAAATGATAGGTATCCGAAATCGGGAGTTTATCCTTGACTTGATGTAATATTTTAAGATTTTTATGCTAAGGGTTTTAATTTTTGTAAACATTTTAAAGGTTATGCTCTTGGGAAATTTTATTTCCACAAAAACTATATTTATTGTTTCGGCAATTTACGTCGTTTTGAGGCCAGTCCTTACTACAGTTTTCTCGCTTCTGACCACCTTGATGCTGAAGTAAATGTTTCAATAAAGAGAATTCAATAATTCTTGGCATTTTATGAGCAACAAAACCGAATTATTGTTAAATGATAGTATGACAGACAAGCTACGATGAGTGTTCCTTGATAACATCACTGCGAAATGGTCATACGACTCTCTTGATCCAATTCATGAAAACATCGCTCTTGACGTATCCTCAAACCAGTTAGAAGCTGTGATAGGTTCACAGTGGTATATAGCGAGAAATTAAGTCTACTCAACATAATACTCAGAAAAAGCCCTATTGAAAATGAAAAATCAGTACGGAAAAAATAATCGTGATAGAAGATGGCCAAATTGATATGAAAGATGATTACTTAAAAACAGTGGGTTAGATTTTACAAAACTGGTAGCACAATGTCAAACAAATGAAGAAATCAAAGACGATAAAAAGTCCGATCAATTGACAATTCCAAAATCAACTAGAAATATTCTAATGGGCTGGTTTTAAGTTGAGATAACACCGGTAGTATCTTCGTTTCCCTAAAAAATTAATAAAATTCGTTATTGTTAGTGGTTGTTGCTTTGGAAACGTATTAAAATTTGCGATACTACCGGTCGAATATCAACTTGAAATCAGCCCATAAATGTAATTATTTTCTAGAAAAAGAATTTATAGAAAGTAAGTGTAAAAACATATCTGTATTTGCAATATGTATTTCAAAAATGAGGGAGATTTATACAACGGCGTCTTTATGACGTTGGCTTTTATTTGTGCTCAAGTTGTTGCAAGTGCCTACGACTATTACGTTGATTTTTGGTAAAAACCAAAACACAAATTTTGCAAAAACTGATGTTTTTTTAAGTAAATCGTAAGCAAGACATTAACGCAAAAATACTTACAAATTTAATACACAAATAAAGCTTTTTCATAAAATTTTCTGTATACCTAGGTACTCAGAGATTACTTTAGCAGAGACTAGTTCCAACACAAGTCAAGTCAAAATCATTTATTTTTTCGATCATATTTACAATTTTTTTTAATACTAATGACAATTATTAAAATGCAAATATGAGCGCTGCTGAGGCCAGTGCCGCGCCGTAGGCATATGCAACTTCTTAATACTTTGTCTCCATTAGAAAGAGTTCTAAAATAATACCGTTCAGAAAATTTTCGATTTTGTTCATCTCTAGGAAAATTAATATTTTTCACTTGTTTAGGCCTATTTTGAATTAACAATTGAATCAGATTTTTTGTTAAAGGTTCTGGCCAACAGCTAGGATCATCATTTAAAATATTTATATCATCAAGTGAATCTTGCAAGTCGGGCGTCGGCGTCGTTTCTGTAGGTGAATCATCAGAATGAGATGACGATGAAGATGATAAAGCTAATAAAATGTTTTAATTAATTTTGAAAACAAAATAGTTAAATGTTTACCTTCAACAACACTCACTTTGCTGGTACTGGGCTGAACTTCATCACCAGTTGGCGGTTTTGCCTCTTTAGATGTTAAAAATTTTTGTAACGTTCCTGCATATTTTTCAACTACTAATCGTTTCTGTTTTTGTTTTTTTCGATTTTGATAGCCAGATGGTTGTTTTCTTTTAGGCATTTTTTTCTTTAATTTGTAAAGCTAAAGACCAAAATTGTTATTTAGTTCTTTAAGTGGTATTCAGTTTAATTTTATTTAAAAAAATTCTATTTCATTTAACTTGTACTATGTATATAAATAACCAGCTTATTGTATAAAGCCCTGAAATAAACAACTAGACAAATTTTATTTTCAGCACCAAACTTCACTGATCATTTTTAAATTACGTAGCTTGGTGTTAATGTCAACAAATTCCATTAAAAATTTACAATTTTTTTAAATTCAATACATTTTTTTAATAAATTTTAAAAAATTGTCTTAATTTTACGCTTGCATCATATATCAAATTAGTATCAAAATGTAAATATAATGAAAATTATTAGATGAGATCAAAGTAGAGCATTAATTTATTATTAACTTAAGTTATATTGTTGTTGGGGCAATCGCCGGTCTATACATAATACAAAATGGTCATATTTAAAATATAAAAAATAAAAGAAGCAAATTACTTACTTTATTTTAGCATGTAGAGTAATAATAGATAAATATAAAAACCAAAGCACCGCTAATTTTTCTTGGCACTGGCACCCTCACACGTTCACACGTAGGTACTAACGGTTTGACAAAAATTAATAAACTGTGTTGAGATCTTACTCATAAAAAGATTTAATTACCATCCACTTAAAATTGCCCGCCGAAGACAAAACAAACGTTGGATAAGAGGTAGTGCAGTGTGGAATAAGTAAACAAAAAAATCTGAGAATTGTTGACTAAGATGTAAACAATAATGTTCACTACTAATATGTTATTTTTAAATGTTGTTTCTTTTAATGTCTTTCCTTAATAATTGTTATTTATTTTATAAGAACTAGGGCGTTTTTTAAAATTAATTTGTTTATATTACTTCATTTCTGTTCTTTTTAATATTTTGTAAACTTTTTGTTTACTTAAATTTTTTAAAAGTCTTTCAAAAAATTTGATGCCCGTGTGCCAAGCACACTTCGCACACTGGCACGGCGCAGCCCTGGCTGAGGCTTAAGGCCTTTATAACCTTTTGAGATTTAAGATATTTTATTTAACATTTGTAGGCTTAAATTCAAACACAAGAACAGCTTTAAATAAACTTTTACGGTTGTTATTTGAAGCTGTTCTTTTGAGATTGCTCAGAGGCTGTAAATCTCACTCTGTATAAACCTTAGTAGCCCTTCGTCTTTCGAAAAAATAGTACTTTTATTGACATATAGAGTACGTTTCGGGAAATCCGATAATGAGCAGAAAAATGTAACATTCCAGACAGCTTAAAAGTTATTTTCTCAAACGTTTTTTAGAAGTTTCTTATCTGTAGATATTGTAAATGTAAACTCAAGAAATTAAAAAAAGCAAACTAGACAATTATGATATTTTTCGTTTGGTGTCAAATTTACTAAGATCCGATTTATAACTTAAACGAAACCCACGATAAACTTAAAGATACTTTATCTTTTCGTAGTTTTTTCTTTGTATTATTTAAAAAAAGTGACCATTTATTGCGATATTAAAAGAAATTATTCGCCACTACCTTTCTAACAGTTAAATTTAGATTGGTTATCAAAATTATATTTAAAATTTTTTTTTACCTAAATATATTTTAATTACACAAAAGTTCTACTAAAAGAGAGGCGTGAAGGCATCTCAACTATCTCCAGTACAAATTTTACTTTTATTATTAAACCCCACAGCACTGATGAAAGGAGTACAAAAACCTCTTCCATCCCTCATAAGAAATTTAAACTTAATTTCAAAACCAAGTTTTGGGTTATTGTTTTTTTGTTTAAATGTAAACTGTTTTTTTATTTCTTCTTCTTTTACTCTTCTATTATCTTGCTAGGCGAGCTAACTATACGACTGTGTTTTTTTTTTTGTTTTATTTTTGTTGTCGTAATTCTTCTTTCTTTTCGGTCTTCATAAGAAACAGACAATGTATAGCGCCTTCAAATTCAAATTTGGCTTATCATCAAGAGCGGGTATCACAGGAAAACAGTGAGACATTATAGCAGCGTTATGCAACCAAACATACATCATTTTTCAAAGTTTTTCTAATTTTAAATTCTCATATTTATTTATTTAAAATTCTCATAATATTCAAGTACACAAGTCAAACAAAATTTTCCAATTTCATTGTAGAAACAATTTATTTATTATTTTTTACTAACTTTATGATTAAAATTATCAAATTTGATTAATTTCCTTAGCAACTCAATACCTAATTATAAAAATTTACAAATTAATTTATAACACTTATTATAGCGTGTTATTATCCTTTATTCCTTTACTAAGCACTTTAAGAAAAGCTCTTAATACAAAAAAATGTTGGTTCTAATGTGGTTTTTAAATATTTAAAAATTGCTTAATTTTTAGAAAAAGAAACATTTATAAATAAAAATTTGTGTTAAAAATAAAAAATCTTATATTTTGCCAAAATTAGTTCCGGAATGCGAACTTGAACTGTCTTAACATCGTACATAGCATTTTAAATTCGATTTTTGACTTCCGATAACAAAACACATGTTATGATAAATTGTGCAATGTTTTAAAACAATTATTTTCTTAAACAAGTCATAACTTGAAATTCTATATAATATTACACAAGTAGTATTTGATATAAGCAATTACATAAAAATGTTGATAAAAAACCTTATCACCTGTGCGTTAAACAAGGATACATATAGAATTTAAGATTGATTTTCTTTTTCCACCAATGATAATATTCTAGCTGAATAGCGTCGCCGCCAAGGCGTCTATGACGCATGATTGGTACTCTTTGAATGGTTGGCATCTACAGCAAACTCGTCAGTTTGCGTCCTAGTTTCGCGTCAGAAACATCCCACGTTTCGATTTTAATATTACACGTTTTAGTGTAGGTTAATTGTGATATTTAAAGAAATGGATACGACAGAAAAAAAAGATAGGAAAGCTAATCCTGCCGAAAAGGCTAACGTCTTTTCCTTACTTACCTTCCTGTGAGTATTCCTGCAAGGCCTCTCAAGAGAAAGTTCCAATACTATCATTCACATTTATTATAATTAAAGAGAATTGCAAAGTAAGAGCAGGTACAACGTCCCTGACTTAATTTAGGCCAAAAAAAGAGAATTAATAAATGTTTACTTAACTTCTTGGAGTTTCTTTACTTAGACAATAGGTTTCAGCAGACAATGCAGATAAATCCCTTAAGAATACGATTTTCGAAATAGAATGTTTGAGTTTGTAATCCGTATTCATTACCAGTTTGATTATTAGCAGATAACTTTGTTTGAACAAATGTTAACAGATTAAATTTACACGAAAAAATATTGATTTGGAGCAAAAAATTCATTTTCCCACAAGAGGGAAAACTAAAATTACTTAATAGCAATTATTTTCAAATTACATAACACAAAAAAAATGCAATGAGGTCATAAAACCTCGTTTCGTCCTCGCTGAACCTAATCAACCTGAAATGAAATTTTTTCAGGTACATGTTTCCAATTTTTAAACGGAGTTTTAAAGACGGCTTAAAGGAAGATGACTTATTTAGGCCCTTAGACGAACACAAATCTCAGATTTTGGGGGAAAAACTGGAAAAGGTTTGGAGGGAAGAACATAGGAAGCATAAAAAGTCAGCCCTACACAGAGCCTTATTTAAGCTTTTTGGTCCTCAATTTATGTTTTTGGGAATTGTTAAAGTTATAGATGAAGTCATGTTGGTGTAAGTGAAAATTTCTTTGTTATCATGACACAATACAGTTCTGCACAAGGGAAGCGACCTTTAATCACTACTGACCTTGCACTTTTCAAAGAGTACACTCATGATCGGAATTTTAGAGATTAAATCAAAAGGTGGTTGTCAAAATTTTCCGATGATTTTTTAAGTAGGTATTTGGCAGCACTTGGATTTATTTATAGCTAATATGAGATGCCAAAACTACAAATTCTAATTTTGGTTATAAAACAATATAACAAATTTAATATAAAAAGGTTTTGTTGGCTCTTCCTCACGGGCCCTAAACAATATATTCCATTTGTTATAATTGTCGTAGAAATATGTTATCAGTGGTGATAAGACCGGAATGAAGATATGCCGAATCAAGGTTTCCCATTTGTATTAAAATAAATTTTATGTAAAATAAACAAAAAAATTCATTGTCAAAAAATTAACAATAAATTAATTCCAATAAAGCTGTTTATTGAACTAGAATTTCCTTGAGAATGTCAAAACACATGTTTGATCTTAATTGCAAAAATTAATTTGAATGAACAAAGCAAAGTTCAGCAGCGTCTATATTAAGCCAATAATTTTCTCCATTGAGCAATTTTTCCAGGGTATTAATTCCCTTATCGATCGGTCGTTTAGTCTCTTACTTTGGAGGCAGCAAACACGAAATATCCGAAACCGAAGCTTACTTACAAGCCCTTGCAATTGTTTTGTGCCTTCTTTTGGACGCCTTCTTGAGTCATCCATCCATGATGGGTTTCATGCACATTACCATGAAAATGAGAATATCGTGCAGTAGTCTTCTCTACCGCAAAACTCTCCGATTAAGTCGAACTGCCTTAGCTAGTACAACAGTCGGTCAATTAGTAAATTTATTATCGAATGACGTGAGTCGATTCGATCAGGGTTTCCTGCTGGCCCATTACGTCTGGATAGGCCCTATCCAAGCCGGAGTAGGAACATATCTTATTTATAGAGAAATAGGAGTGGCGGCACTTTTCGGTATGGCATTTCTTTTGTCCTTCATTCCGATGCAAAGTAAGTAAATTATGAGGTCACGGCTAGGTTTTAACCAATTTTTGCAGTTTGGTTAGGCAAAAGGACCTCAGTTTTGAGGCTTAGGACAGCGTTACGAACCGATGAAAGGGTTCGGTTGATGAACGAAGTCATCTCAGGGATTCAAGTGATTAAAATGTACTGCTGGGAAAAACCATTTTCGCAATTAATCGCTTATGCTAGAAAGTGCGTCTTTGAATTACCCTTCTTCCTCACCCAAAACTAATTTTTTGTTTTTAGGAAGGAAATGAACACGATCCGATCGCACGCTTTCCTTTTGGGTCTTATCTACTCTTTCGAAATGTTCGTAACCCGAACTTCAGTATTTATAAGTATTTTAGGATACGTTTTGCTCGGATCGTACATCACTGCCGAAAAAGTTTTTACAGTAAAAGCTATTTATGACGTACTTAGACCAGTTATTACAATCCTTTTCTCAGTTAGTATTACTGCCATAGCAGAAGTCAACGTCTCAGTTTTGAGAATTCAAAAATTTCTTTCTTTTGCCGAACAAGAACTTGAAGAAACTAAATCAATCAAAAATGGTGTTTGCAAAAACGGAAGTAACGGTTCTCTTGTGCCTTACCACAGTCCTGTGGAAACTAGACCAAGAATTTTGATAGAAAATATGAGTGCTAAATGGTTAGAAGAAAACGCGGAAAGTACTCTCAAAAATATCAATTTAAGTATTTCTTCTAACCAAGTCGTGGCTGTGATTGGACCTGTTGGAAGTGGAAAAAGTAGTTTATTGAATGTTTTTCTCAAAGAGTTGCCTTTGGAAAGTGGGAAAATGGATATACAGGGTACGATTTCCTACTCGTCGCAAGAACCTTGGCTTTTTTCAGCCAGTGTTCGCCAAAATATTCTTTTCGGAAACGAATTCGATGAAGAAAGGTACAAACAAGTCGTTGAAGTTTGTGCTTTGCTATCAGATTTTGAACTGTTTCCCTACGGAGATAAAACTCTAGTTGGAGAAAAAGGAAAAGCTTTAAGTGGAGGTCAAAAAGCGAGAATTAATCTTGCCAGAGCTATCTACAAAAAAGCCGATATTTATCTCCTGGATGATCCTTTGTCTGCTGTTGATGCCAATGTAGGAAAACATCTCTACGAAAGGTGTATTAAAGGGTTCCTTAAGGACAAGATTTGTATATTAATCACCCACCAACTCCAATACTTGAGTAGTGCAGATAAAATTATCATAATGAAAGATGGACAAATTGAAATGCAAGGAACATACACAGAATTACAGACAAGTGGTTTAGATTTTGCTAAATTACTAGAACAGTTTCATACAGAAGAGGAAGAAGACAAAGATAAGAAGAAAGCTAAGTCGAGGCAAAATTCCGAATGTACAGTAGATGAAGAAGAAGAAGATGAAGAACCGTC
The DNA here is from genome assembly GCA_029207805.1 of Tribolium confusum. Taxonomy (NCBI): domain Eukaryota; kingdom Metazoa; phylum Arthropoda; class Insecta; order Coleoptera; family Tenebrionidae; genus Tribolium; species Tribolium confusum. Next base: position 19,571,878 of record JALGAY010000003.1, read on the forward strand.
AGTTGAGAAAGAACAGATGAAAAGTGGCAGTATTAAAGCCACTCTTTATTTGCAATACCTAAAAGCAGGAGGAGGAAAAATTATGATAGCTTTACTTGTTGCTGCCTTTCTTATAGGTCAATTCATTGCAAACGCTGGCGATTATTATGTGTCCTACTGGTAAGAAATTCTTTGTAACTTGAAAGTGTTAATACCTTGTTTCAGGGTTAATTTGGAGCAAGATTATTCGGAACGTGTCCTCCACAACTTGACTAATGAAACTTTAGACCGAGTGCCGATTATCTACACTTATTCTGCCATTATCTTAGGCACAATAATTTTTTCCGTTTTACATTCTCTTTATTTTATGCTGTATTTTGTAATTGCGTCAATTAATCTGCATAGTATCAGTTTCTCAAGCATAATTAAAGCGACGATGAGATTTTACAACAACAATCCTTCCGGAAGAATTCTTAATAGGTTTTCGAAAGATTTAGGATACATTGATGAATATATCCCGCCGGTTTTGTTCGATGTTATTGAAGTAAGTCAGGAGAAGTGAAAGTAAAAAAAATAAACAATGATTTCAGGTTGCGTTAATGTTGATTGGTGCTCTTTTTCTATCCTTCGTTGTAGATCCTTGGCTCTTTATACCTTCAATTGTCTTAATCACGATTTTCTATTTTTTGAGAATTATTTACATACAGACCAGTAGAAGTGTTAAACGAATTGAAGGAATTAGTAAGTCACGTTATTAATTTTAAAAAAAGTTTTACGATTTGATTTTAGCGAGAAGCCCAATTTTTGGACACATGACGGCCTCCATGCACGGCCTAAGCACAATTCGAGCTTTTTCGGCTCAAAAAATTCTAATCAACGAGTTTGATAACTACCAAGACAGTCATAGCGCAGCTTGGTATCTCTTCATTGCTTCTAACCGTTGTTTTGGTTTTTGGTTAGACATGATCTGTATTGTGTTTTTTGCTGTGGCTGTTTTCGTATTAATGTACTTCAATAAAAGCGTTTATGGGGGCGATATTGGGTTAGTTGTGACTCAATACATAATGTTGATTGGTTCCCTCCAATGGGGTATGCGACAGTGGAGCGAATTGGAGAACCACATGGTTTCAGTTGAGCGACTTTTGGAATACAAAACTGTAGAAAGTGAACCTGAACGAAAAGCCATCAGTAGTTTACCAAAAGATTGGCCAAAAGAAGGCCGGATTGAGTTCAAAGATGTGTACTTGAAGTACAATCCTTCAGATCCTTACGTTTTGAAAAATTTGAATTTTACAATAGAACCAAAAGAAAAAATTGGAATTGTTGGCCGAACTGGTGCTGGTAAATCTTCAACAATCACAGCTTTATTCCAGTTGTATCCAATCGAAGGAAGTATAATTATTGACGAAATAGACACCACGAAGCTTCCTCTCGAAGAAGCCAGATCAAAAATTTCGATTATTCCACAAGAGCCGGTACTTTTTTCTGGAACTATGCGAAAAAATCTAGATCCGTTTGAAGAGTTTACAGATGAGATGCTTTGGAACGCTTTAGAACAGGTGGAATTGAAGGATGTAGTGTCGGAACTTCCGGCTGGGTTACATTCAAATGTTTCTGAAGGCGGAGCGAATTTCAGTGTTGGACAAAGACAGTTGGTTTGCCTGGCAAGAGCTCTAATCAGGAATAACAAAATTCTGGTTATGGATGAGGCTACAGCGAATGTTGATCCACACACTGATGCTCTTATCCAGAATACTATAAGAGAGAAATTTGCTGATTGTACTGTTTTGACGATCGCGCATCGACTGCACACTGTTATGGACTCAGATAAGATCTTGGTGATGAGTGCAGGGTGCGTTGAAGAGTTTGACCATCCATACAATCTTCTGAGGAAGGAAGGAGGAATTTTGCATAATTTGGTACAAACAACCGGGAAAGCGACGTCTTTGAATTTGGAAAATATTGCAAAAGAGGTGAGGATGTTATGGTTTGCGGTTCCAAGTTGGTCTAAATAAAATTCTGTTTTAGAGCTACCAGAAAAAAGTGAAGACCGAGTGAATATTGAATATTTTTAACTATGTATCTGTGATGTTTTCTACTTGATTCCATGCCCAGTATTGTACCGTAAAACAAATAAAGAAACCAAACAATAATAAGAGTTTTATTCTTAAATTAATACAAATTAAGCTTCTGTTTCATCTTGTGAGTCCTCTGCTTGCTCCTCTGGAGTCCGTAAATCAATAGCAAATTTTTTTCTTTTGCTGCCATTCTCGTCAAGTTTTGATTGTCGTCCATATTCTTGGAAAGCCGCAGCTAGGGCGTATGTAATTTGTCTCGCTTGGTTTCTCGATTCACAAACAAAGCTATGACAGACAAAAGGGACACCATTTTTAAGATCATTATCAGTAACCACAATCATACTGAAAACTCTGGTATAGACTAAGTCTTGAACACCGTACGAAATCGAATCAATTGCAAACATCACAGGAGGAGATTTTTCTTTTTTATTTGTGACATCCTGGAAGGAGAGTCCTTGTAGGTTGATTTCGAGCTTGACAATTGGCAGGACTTTATTTGCGGGTAGGTTTTTGGCCAAGCTGACTAGGTAGTCGACTGGTTTTCGGGTATGTTTCATTCCCCATAGTCCTTTGGCTGGTTGGCTTCCTACGATAAAAATTCGATTGGAGGATTATAATTTCCTGATAAAAATTTCTCACCTAAGTACTTAACTGTGGCGTGAAACGGTAAATCTTTAAGGGACACGACTAAATCTTTGTCGTCCATTGCGCGTGATTGTCTCTAAATCAACTAAATTTGCACTAATCAACTTTCACTGAAATCACTTCACATTATTGAAATAAAGCGTTCCGCTGAGTTATTCAATAGTGTTTCCGTCAAACATCCTTCCTGTGTACTAGTTAAAGGTCCACTAACGTAATTTTTACCTGCCCTCTATCCCCCCACTTCAGATAATAAAATATCGTCACCGAAATAAATTGAGTGATAAGGCAAGGTTAATTGTTTGCTGACTGATAACGAAAATTGCAATATTTAGCGCTTTGCTACTTAAAAACAAATTGTTGGTACTTGGTACTCTTGATAGAATCATCGCGGTTGAAGACTACTTTAGCCGTTTATGGCTCAGACAGGTGGAAAAGCAGATGGCACGGACATCTGCACAGTGCACAGCAAATCAAGCATAAAGAATTTTTTTAAACGGAAGTTTAATTCTCTAAAACAAATCTTTTTACATGATTGTGAAAAGCCAATTTAGACAAATAAATAATACATTATATTACTCAAGCGAGTGGGAAAGAATTTTTATTGTTAAAAAAATTAATTTGGATTACATGATTTTTTCCTACGAGAGATTCGTGAAATGGTTTTTCGGTTTTAGCAAAAATAGGAAACAATCATTTAATAATTTTATTTTAATAACGCCTTTAGCTAGGTAATTAAATGATCTCCAAGGTTTATTTACATCGGAACTACAATTTCTTTGTTGGGAAAAAATAATAGTTGATTTAAATTTTTAATTGCTGTTTCCCCCAATTTCATTTATCTTTGGGTTCGATTAAGGTGAAGGTTCGAAAAATACGGTTGATGCCTGATGTTCGCAAAGTAATTTATCAAATTTCTATTAGCTATTAGAGATCGTAAAATGTATAAACAATGTATGTGATGAATTATTAGCACTTTTATTTTTAAAATTTATAGCATTAGAGATTATTTACTTATTAGCCTATTAAAAATTTTTTTGCAATCACAGAAATAATAATTTTAAACAGAGTAAATGAGGGACAATATTTACAACAAAGAAAAGTGTCCAAAAAATTATGATTAAAAAAATAAGCAAAAAAATTTCTGTTTGACTGCCTTTCAGGAGAGTTCGAGTTTTAATTTTTTTCCTCTCCTCCTGGAAACTCTTTTAAGCATTTCTTTACATCCGGCTCAAAGAACCATAACATTTTTTATACAATTTTTATAAAAATAAACAAATAAAAACTGGGATTTTCTGCTTCCCAATTCTATCGAAAACCTTAAAAAAATATAAATTTTTGGAGTCGAAAACAAGAATTTTTTTAATTGTCTAGGCTGACGATACTTGAACTTTTCTCAATATACGGCGTGAAAAATCATAAAATGTGTAATACCATTTAGGAGACGAAGATGGTAAATATTATAAAAAAAATTTCCAATGGTTATATTTAGAAAGAAGGCTGTGTTGCCTTCGATCCCAAAATTATATTAAAAATATAATTTTTGGAAGAACTATTGCAAATTAGCCATCAGACTTTTTTGTACATTCGCCTCAAAGAATTATACAATTTTTAATATAATTTAGAAGTCAAAAGTGTCAATTATTATTTAAATATATTTTATCTGTGTTTATAAAAAAAATTGTCACCTCCGATTCTAAAATTCTTACGAAAACCTTAAGATGTACATTTATGGAAATAAAAAGCAAGAGCTATTGTAATTGGCACTTCTATACTCAGATCTCTTTCTTTACATCCTGCTTGAAGCAGAATTTTAAGAAACATAATTTGTCCGCCAATAATTAGAAATTTGTTTTGATTGTTTATTGAAAAAAATTGAAACAAACTGTTGCCCTCGATTCCAAAATTCTAATCAATACAGTTTTTGAATACAATTTAAGAGCCGAAGAAGACAATTATTATTAAAAAAATGTTTCTGCAATGTCTGCAAGAAAAATAGAATACAACTGTTGTCTTCGCTTCAAAATGTTATTAAAAAACTAAAAAAATCTTTTTTTCTTAGAATCGGAAGCAAAAACTATTGTAAATTGCCCCTTTTAAGTATACTAAAAATTTTCTTTTTTTAAATCCACCTTAAATGATCACATTTTTTTTATACATTTGTAAGCTAAAATATACAATTATTATTAAAAAAATTTGCGCTATTTATAAAAAAAATTACGCCGTTGATTTCAAAATTTGTTCTGACTCTACTGCAATTTGATATATTAAGGGTTTTTTTAAAAACAGTTCTCCCAAACTAAGACAGGTCGATTTTTATTGTCAAAAAAAAATATTTTCGTGGTAAAATTACGTTTATCCTGCTAGTTCCTTGACCTTGAGTTTTTCACCCCTGGAATCTAAATAGGGAAAAGAGTCAACTAATACTTCATTGTTTAAACACTCTATCTGCTTATTTACTTTTAATTTAATTTTCTTTAATATTTACTTCTAAAAATACTTATTTTCATCGAGGGCTGGTATTTTTGAAAAGATTTTTTTTTTCAAAAAATAGCTTGATTTTTATATCAAAAAAGAGTACCTGGGTCATTACTCACCCATTTTACCTACATGAATACCACCTTAAATTAATTTGAATGAGAAAAAATTATAGATTTGAATGAGTTGAATTGAAACCTTATCTGTGATAGTTATATACAGCTATAACAATAATTAAATAATTTTTGGCTACTAAAAGAAAACTCGATTACAAACACCAGACACCACACCTTTTAGACGTGTCAAAGGAGAGTGTGAGACTCACCTGTGGCTCAGTTTGATACACCCCCTAAAAAAATCTCAGAGTGCTAAGTATTGTCTTAAATCCTAATCTTTATTGTTTTCTCTCTTTTTTGTTTTTTTCTATTCAGGTTCTTATTAATTCTTTGGTCATATTTTCTAGCATTTTCCAGCCTTTTTTTTCCCTTGGAAAAAGTTGAAGAAATCAAATCTTTCTTTTGTAGCCAGTTATATGTACTTTTCAAAATTTCTAAACTCAGATGGTCCTATTCTAGGTATTTCAGCGCAGTACATCCTATATCTTCATTCAGTTCCTAAATGCCTGCAATTACAATAAAAACTGTCTTCTTTGCTTATCTTAAAATAATTAGAGATGAATTAAGACTTTAGGACTTGTTTTTGATTGTTTAATTTTTAGACGTAAATTGTAAATGTACCCTGTTAGAAGATTTCCAAATGTCTGTTGGAATAAATACAATGTGATCAAAAAAATTATATTCTAAAAGACTATAACTTTGTTTCTTTCCTTATAATTTAGATTGACAAAAAACATTTTACAGTTGTCTAGAGAATAATTTTTTTTTGCTCTTATGGTACAATTGAAGCAATTCCAAAGAAAATTGGTACAGCATTAGAATTACTTAAACCAGAGAAATATCTAAGACATTAGAGAGTTAGCACTGCGGCGTTTATCCTTAGCCGTACGACGTATCCGTAGCGAAATACGTTAGACTCCGCCCATTTTACGTATCTTTGTGTGAATACGTATGACCCTGACAATAAACAGCCATAGCAAACGATTCGTTACGGACAGTTGCGTTGAGCGTATCTTAGACTAGGCGTGTATTCTACACTTACTAGCAAGAACTGATTTTTTCATTTTTTTATCCGTTGTTAGCAACACACTGTTAGCGTTATGTATATTCTCTTATTATTAGAGAGTTAGCACAAATTCGTAAACGTGAACGTATTACGTATACGTTGGGCTATTTGGATATATGTATACGAAGATAGGGAGTTAAGCCGAATTAGTTATTGACAATATAACGACATTGGCAATATAACGTAGGATTTTGCGTTTAACGAGTGTGCGTTAAAGTGACACAGCACTGACAATAGCAATAATAATAAGAGAACCTAACCTAGCGCTAAAAGTGTGTTGCTAACATCGGATAAAAAAAATGAAAAAGTCAGTTCTTGCTAGTAAGTCTAAGCTACGCTAGATACGCTCAACGCAATTGTCCTTCCGTAACGAATAGTTTCTTACGGCTGTTTATTGTCAGGATCATACGTATTCACACAAAGATACGTAAAATGGGTGGAGTCCAACGTATTTCGTTACGGATACGTCGTACGGCTAAGGATAAACGCCGCAGTGCTAACTCTCTATTATTGCTATTGTCAGTGTTGACTTTAACGCACACTCGTTAAACGCAAAACCCTACGTTATACAGCCCTAACTAATTCGGTTTAATTCCCTATCTTCGTATACATATATCCGAATGGTCCAACGGATACGTAATACGTTTACGTTTACAGCGAGTTTGTGCTAATAATAACTCTCTATTGTTTTCAGTGATCCACAACAATGTCATAGAAAGATACAAAAAAGTACTTCTAAAACTTTTGGAGGCTGGAAAAGTAATAGAATTGCAGAAAAATATTACATTAAAACATAAAAAAATAGTTGCTACGAAAGTGATGGATTTTTCAGAGGCTGTGGATTCAACAAGTAACTTCACTGTAAAAAAAAAACAGCTTAAACAAGTGTAATTTATTTTAATAAATAGATCTAAACTTTTTTTGTGAATATATTATTTTACCGCAAATTACAGAATAAAAGTACATAAATGTTTCAAACACATGAAGATAAAGTACAAGATAAAAAAGTAACGTAACAGACAGATTTAAAATGTCAGCAAAGTGATCAAAACCTAGAGAAATAATAGGGTAATCGCCTTTTTGCTGTTTCTCTCTAAGGCTTATCCATTTATGCATAAGTGAAAAGGAAACAGATATAGTAAATTTTACCGGCTTAGTTTGTCTCAGTCTTATGTTACTTGCACATTGATCGTTTCCTCTGTAGGTATTTGTATTGCCTCAACCAAAACGAAACTTTAAACAGATATTTTTTTACTACAATTTCAAGATAAAAAATGATTAGTAATGATATTTCCTAGAATATTTTTATACAATTTCCGTTGCATTCATGGGATAATAATATTACTATCTATTGATATTTTGTTAAAGAAAGAGACAAATCAAAATCATGTAGGATTAGTCAATTAAGCGTAACATCCTGTAGATAATTGTTAATGATGATAAACATGTAGCTGTTTTATTTATGTAAGGATTGCATTGTGTACCTTGTATTAAAATATGCAGGATTTTATGCGTTAGAGCTTTAGATAAACTACGTATTTCCACTTAATTTGAGTACATAATTAAGACACGAAAATAATAGAAAATATCCCACAGTAAAAAAATTAATAAATATTGCCTTCATGTGTCATATTTAAAATTTTCCCATGTAAGGTTAATCATCAAACTACCCGTATCTGTAAATTTCTGAAGGCAACACCAAAATGTTTAATAATTTGCGAATTTTGTTTCCAAATTCCTGAAGGTTGTCTAGTAATAGCCCATTGAATATTTCTGCGATCATTGAAAACTAGATCTGGGCCATATAAGAAATAACAATTAAGTCAGAATTTGTCAATATTTCAATTAAAAAAAATGAGAATAGCTTTCAATTCTTGCATCCATCACAGCCTGTGTGGGACCAAAAACAGTTCCACCACATCTGAAAGTATGAGAATACATTATTACGCTACTGAAGATCTTACTTAATCTTCGCCAACCATCTCCCACATATAAAACTGAGCCGGCAATTAGAAGAATCATTGCTTCTCCACCCACCGACATTGGCAATACCTCAGGGTTGAAGTGTTACTTCTAGTGATACAAGTGATAACAAATTCAAAATGTCAGTTCTGCCTCATGTGTTCGTCGCTGTTCTTTGCGGATTTACTGTGCATCTGGTGTTTTGTGTAAGTTCGGTCCAAAAAATCAAAAAAAATTATTACATCACGTGTGAATTTTTGGAAATTTGCGCTTCTTGATTGACACAATTCCCATAATGCGTGCATGCGTTACGTCATCTTGACCCATTAAAGAAGAACAATGATCTGCTTAAGTGCGATATTTCTCAACAATGCATTGTAAAACATCAGCAAATCGTCTTCATTTTCAAAAATCAGAATTAGGATGTCCACCCGTCTGGAAATCCGGAATTACTAACCCTACAGTATTACAATAGAGACGCGAGATACGTCCGGTTTATCTGATGACATTCTGATAATGTGCGGAGACTCAGTTCAACGAATTTAATTAAATTTTTTTGCGAATTTTTACAGCAACTGGACGGGTATATACCAGGACAGGACTACCCCATCTACAGCGAAGTTCCACAAGGATTGTCCTTCCGGTGCGACCAACGACTGCCTGGTTATTACAGCGACCCAGAGGCCCAATGCCAGGTATCAGTATTATCAAGTCGTAAAAAAATGTTAAACAGCATTTGCTTTATCTTGCTATAAAATAACCGTTTACGAGTTTAAATCAGCAATTAGAAGGTATTTGTGTCTAGAACATAAAGTAAAATAATAAAATGGAGTATTGACTCGTCAGCCCGAATCCACATAAAAATATTCAAGATAGAGAGACAGTCAGTTGCTAAACATTGCAATGCGTTTTAAATAAAAAAAATTAAACCTAATTACACTAAAACTTATTGCTATACAAAAGCTTAAATTTCTGATGCTTGTATTTAAAAAAAACTTATTGGAACATTTTAAAAAATGCATTAAAAGTTTAAATTTTGGGCAGTACTAGCCTTTTTTTATACCGCTACAAGTACCTAAGTAAAAATGTATATACGAATTTTTTTTTTGAGTTGCCTTAAATTAAAACAGTGTGTGGAACATTTCCAAAACTCGTCTGTTATGGTTTGAAAACGATTTTTTGCAAATATTTTGTTTATATTACTTTTTTAAATAAATATTATTTTCAAAATTGTAGAAAAATAAATTTTGTACTACTATTGTCTAAAAAATTTTTTATACTAATATTAATTTTTGATTTATGACTAAATAAATTTAGAGGGCGGCTGGTGGATTTTACAATCTTTCAAATTTTTAAAACGGAGTATGCTGTAAATTCTCTTATAAGAGGTGACTACACGCATCAGTTAAAAGACTGTTGTGATAAAAAAATTAGAAATTTTAAGAAAAATTTGCGAAATTGAGTTTTAAAAAAAGGGATATTTACTTTGGCTATTTCTAAAACAGTTCGTAGTACTTATGATTAGTTATTTTAAAGTGGTTAAGCCAAATTGTTTGCCTAGAAGGCGATAAGACTTCATCTTATATATATACTTACTTATTAATGATAAATAATGAAATATAATAATTATATAATAAATAAATAAAAAATTATAAATCGTAGAAAAATTACACAAATATTGTAGAGCATTTTGTTCTCTACAATATTGATAATATTTTTTTTTCAAAAACATAATATAAGCAAGATATTCGCAAAAAATCTTTTCGACACTCAAAGAATAAGTTTAGGGGATGTTTTAAACCCCCTTTTTATATATATATTTAGATTTATAACTAAAAGGGTAACCATGTAATATACTAAAAAATCAAGACACTCACAAAAATTGTTTTTATTTTTAAAATTTTGTACATTTTTACTGATCTAAAAGATCTTAAGAAATAGAGCTATAGATAATTAAATTTTGTATAATAATATTCAGGAGACGATATCGTTATCTCTAATAGTTTAGACTGCTTAAAGATGAGAAAGAGTTAAAGAACTCGAGTTGTTTTTGCTTTGGTTTTTATATAAAATTTAATTCTCTATAAATTTTACACTTAACATTTTTTGGTAGTGTTGACCGTTTGCACAGCATTTTGAAATGAAGCCAGTGCAGCAAAAATTTTATTTTTACAGGTTTTTTAATACAATTTCAGTCTTTTTCCTTAACATAATATCACTTTTAATAAATCCCCCGGAAAGCGGTAGTCGGTGAGAATGTTATTAAATTCGTGATATAGAATAATCAGAGAAAACCCTAATACCTCTAAGGTTAGAGAACCAACAATACACAATATCTGTAGAGTAACCAACAATACACGTTAATCACAGACATAAAGACATATATTGATTTTCTAATTCACTGTAATTTACAGTTCCTAAAGTTCAAGTTCTTCTTAAACAGTATTTATGCTCAGTCAATCTCTGTCTTATTTTTGCTTCTAAACATAATTTGTCTAAAAATGCTCAAGTATTATAATTTTGACTTACAAATTACATTTTGAGGAATTCAATATGGGTTTTTTAAAGATGTTGATACCGAAGCGACAAGCTAAACCGCTGAATCAGCCTTAAAAAAGCTGTAATTCCGTTACCTGTACGATTGCCTTTATTGAGTCATAAATTTAAGCATTTATAGACAAATTATAAAGTGTTGGGACCACATTATAAGTTTTCGTTTTTATGTTTATGTTTGGTGCAGGCAACCCACAATACAATGTGTTTTTGCAGTTGCAGCTTTACATTATTTAAAAAAATGAAATAATTTTTGTAATTTAGGTTTGGCACTGGTGCTTGCCTAGTGGTCAACAGTACAGTTTTCTCTGTCCCAATGGTACAATTTTCAACCAATTTGCTCGAGTTTGCGATTGGTGGTTCAACGTGGATTGTGCTGGTACTCCGAGTCTTTATGGAATCAATGAAGATTTGTACAGGATCCCACAATACAACCACCATCAACAATGAAACCTCAACCAAAACAATAACTTATTCTATAGTCAATAAATTATCTCCACCTCATTGTTCTCAGTCATTATTACCATCATCATTTTTTTCTACTCATTGAGTAGCTGTGTCAAACATCCTTTAATTTTTAGTGTTGTAAATAAGATAAGATTTTTGTATTTTTCTAGCAAAATTTGAATAAAACTATTTTTGAACGTGTTACGAAACTGAATTTCTTCGACTTTCTTCTCCTTTTGTTTCTAAATCGATATTAGATCGAAAGTTACAGCTTTGTGGTTTCGTCGCTGAAATCGAAATTTTTCGAATTTTTGAATTTTAGCACCAACGAGCCATGAAATGAGTTTTCTGACCCTTCTTAACACCACTAAAATAGTGTATACCGCCCCTGTGTGCGTATCTAGCCCCCTTTCTCTGTTTACATAACTCGCCAATTTGGGGGGCCGAATAAAGGTCCAAAAATGTCGTAAGAGGTTACAGGGCACCCATAAATAGCAATATTACATAAACCGATTAGTGTGTGCACTAGCTAATTAATGAGCACATAAACGGCCCCCTTTGTTGAAGAGAGACAGAAAGCCCCCATATCCCACCTTAGAAAGTTGCTTGAATTAATGCCAGTTTGTCAAGGTAGCGGCAAATCGGGTCTTCGGCACCGCTACTCCGGTAGAAAGTCCCCGAACCGCACCGTTCAAATCGCAACTTTAGCCGAAGAATTGAAATTTTCTGTCTTCACCTTTAGTCGGTTCACTTGGATTGTTGCAGACAGGTGAGACTCGGTCCAAGTGCGTTTTTTGAAAAAGTGGGTATGGTCGTAACGCGATGTCGGCATTTTAGAAAATTTTGCACTCTTTCGAAGACGGGTCTAAAATTTGTCAAGTTCGGGCTGTATGCTGTCTTGCCTTTTCGGCTCTTTGCGGTGAATCAATTTTTACAAAAAGTTTTGATGTTTTTGGCGTAAAAATTTCGGGTCTTGTGAGAGTCTTGTTTGGTGGTGTTTGCGACGTTTTTTTGATTTATTTGAAATATCTTATTTTGACTATTATTCTGACTGTAGTGACCTACTTGTACATGCTTTATTTCCCGACAGACAATATCGAACTGTAATTAGCAAGTGCTAAAGTGTATAGTGAAATGCGTTAAATTTTCAAATTAATTCATTGGAAAACAGTTGTTCTAGTTAAACACAGGTAAGTCGTATTGTAATTAAGCCACTTAAGCGTGCGCAATCATTTCACAATTACGTTAGAAACCTGTAATGTAAAAATCTCAGAAAATATTTAAATAAAACTGGCATTTTGATCGCAAAAGTCAAAGTTCCACATTTGTCAACTTTCGCTGAATTCATTGACCATCGACATAATTTAAATTACGACTTATTAATTATTATGGAGACAATCTGAGATGTGATAGTTAAACGTGAACTACTATAGAAAAAGGCAAATTTTCCTTTCTCTTAGAATTGTCATTCACGGCTTTAGTCAGGGGCATGACAATGATATGCATGGATATGTAATATATGCCAAAGTTTTTTTTTTTCAGAACACACCTGTAAGGTGTGATCAAAACAAAAATGCCACTATAAATTAAAGCAATAGTAGAACAAAAAAAACTTGCCTTGGGTGGTAAAAGACACCAAAATGTTGCATGCTTGTAGTAATATTTTTCAATTATGTATTTCTCTTACAGCTGTTAATTGCAAGGTCTTATAAATATAATTTAAAAAGTAAGTAGTGAATCAAAGAGTAATTATTTATTAAAAATTTTTAGCTCTTATTTTCGTTTAGTTTCACTTGAAAAAAATATTACTTTCTTTGTCACAAAAAATATAAATCTTAATTAAAGAGATTGAACAACAAGCGATTGTTTTAGTCCAGTTGTAATTGAGAGTGTATCAAATGAAATTATTTGCCAATTGTCTCTTTGGTAATATTTCGTAGAGAGTCACTTTAAATCAAGCTATAAAATAATTAATTTGTTTATTCCCGTTATTCTTCCAAAAGCGACTCAAAACCGGTAAAAATTCCGTTTGTAGCTTTTCGCCAAACAAAATAACATCCAATCACAGCATGATGCCAAAAATGCTATAACAAATATTATAAAACCACAAATTTATTTTGATTCTTAAGTTTGATGAACTTTTTTACCTTTTTACCAAAAACCGGCATTTTGATGATGTTGTTGACGTCTTCTTTGTGTAAATATATATGTCTTTCGCTAATTTTAGATTACTAAAAACATTTACTCATGAATCAATTATCTTCTAGATTTTTTATATCAACGCAATGAATCGAACTAGTTAACTTTATTTTTGAAAAAACATCATTTTGTAGTAGATGTTTATTATTATATAAATATATTGTAGATTTTTATAATACATAAGTCAAAAAATGTCAATCTAATCTGAATTTTAAATTTGAACTTCAAATCTATCAACAATTTTTTTTCCCGAAAATTTTTTTACTTTTTAGTATAAATTTTTATTTTTTTATGTTTTTGGTTTGTTATTAATCAAGGTTTGGCACTGATAATAAGACACTGTTTTCGAAAGTGCTCTGACAATGTAATGTAAAAATTTTGTTTCATTAAGCTTGTGTGTTTGACTTTAATTTTAATTTGGATCTTAATTCTTTTATTATTTATTTGAAAATTACTCCATTTTTGAGAAAGAAAAGATGTTTCCATCAAATTTAGATATATTTTGTATTTTTTTCTTAACATTTGTAGCATTTTTTTCGTTTTTTATGTAATTTGGAATCATTTTGCACAATATATACACATGAGAAGACAATCTTAGTCGTTAAAATGTAAAAACAATTTTTTTTTAGTATTTTTAACAGATCTTCAGCTACCAGAAGATTTTTTTTACTTTCTTTAACAGGTCTTCAATAACAAGCAGAATTTTGAGCTAATAGATAAAAAAAGTAAACAGTAATTAAGACAGCTTTATGCCAAAAGATTGAAAGTGATTATTTGAGAAGTTCGACAAGAAAATTAAAAGACGTTAATTGGAAGAAAAAGAATCAAAAGGCATTCTGAAAAAACTCAAAAAGATTCTAAAATAATTCCAAAAACAACGTCTGGCAGGAGAAAAAGCAAAGTAAAGTTCTAGAAGTTGAAAGACGTCTCTTGAAAGAAAAATAAAAAAAGGTTCTGGAAAATAAAATAAAAAATTCTGAATAACAGCAAAAGATATTAAAAAAATTTTAATAACGCCGTTTAAAAGTAAAAGAATTTAAAAATCCACAATTGGTAAAAAAATTAAGAAAATTTTCCGAAGAAAAAAAACGTTGGTTGACATAAAAAGAGCAAAAAGTTTTAGTTGAACAAAAAAGGTTTCTAAAAAAGTTTTCGACACGACTCAAAAACTACGATTGTAAAAAATGTACAAAAAAACGTTGAATGAAAAAAAAACAAGCAAAAGAAAATTTTGGAAGAAGTTGAAAAACGTAATCTAGAAGAAATAAAAAACAAAAAAAATTATAAAGTAAAAAAAAGTTTCAGAAAAATTCTATTATAGCTAAAAAAGTTTTTTACGTTATAATGTCATCGAATTTGCTTCATTTACATGTCCACACCACCAGTGCTATTTGTGGATATATGACTGTATTGTCACTTATTTGTGAAATTTCTTCTTTCGCTTCTTCTGTTATAATAAATTTAAATCATTATCTCTTCTGGCAATTAATTTTATTTTCTTGTTTTCATATCTCGTAATAGAATTGTCTTTCGTAAATTTGATGCTTCAATCTTTGGCAGCCATTTTTGCAACTGACAATAAATTTGTTCTTAAATTTTCTTCATCTGTTGTATTTCATTTTTCAGTGCTTTTTGCTTATTTTAGCTTGGGAATTACTTGCTAAATTTAGGTCTACATATTCGAAATTCTGCAAATCCACAAACTACGTTCTGTCTCCATACATATGAGAAGTAGATTCCATTTCCAAACACCAAATATTGAATATGTACTTCCCTAAATAATTTTCCATATAAGATATTTTTATTTCCATAAACACTTTCTTCCTCTGTGTTACTATTCTGCTGATCCATTCTCTTAGAGTCCGCAATTTTAAAGCTGAATGATTTACATGATTAACATTTAAAACTATTTTTATTTCCATTTTCATTGCTATCCTGGTTTAATCCAGACTAATCTTTCTATTGACATAATGCCAAGTTTTATTTTGAATTAAAGTTTTGAGTTATCTACGTTTTCCAACTGTCAAAATTTTCTTTTCTTAAAAGTATTTTTAAGTTTTTTTTTAACACTGGATCGAACTAATTAACTTTATTTTTAAAGTATATAAAACAAAATCTTTTTTTACAGCTTTCCAGCTTATTACAAATAATTTGTAGCACAACGCGCAACAAGTGTCTTTATAGTTCCGGTTGTTATTATTTTACTAAAAACATTCTATGTCCTTTACACTGTAAAAAACTAATTTTACGGAAGTTACACGAAACACTTTGTCTCCTTAAGATTGAATTAGTGCCAGATTATGAAACACCAATACATAATTCAAATTTTAGCACCTGTATAACCAATACACCATTTTCTATGTGCCTGATCTCTTTCCCTAATAAGGAAATAAATATCGTAAGGTCACAAAGCGATAAATTGCAAGACAATCATTCCATTCGTCAAATTAATTTCCTTTCAGTAGCTAAACATACCTTATATAACAATTTACGCTTTATTGCATAAAGAAACCGCTAATTTCCGAACATACATGAAAAGTTTGTGTCAAGTAAAGACAAACCAAAATTCCTTTTCGTAACCTTACATGCAAAAATTTCCTCAATAGCACCTGTCGTGGTTGTGTCAGGAATATATGAAAACCTTAGTTAAGGTGTGGCGAATTTTTAAGTCTGTTGGAAGCAAAGTGAAGGTGATCGGCTTTTTAATGGCGGTAGTTACATTTCGTACCATTTTCCACATGGTTAAACCGTTCTCCAACGCCCTCAAAGACTGTAATATAGGAAGTCGATTTTTGATGAAATTTTATTTGATTTTAGAAACTAATAAGTGTTGTATCCCGATTATTTGTAGAGGAAATTCTGTGATTTTTTATTTTTGCTTTTATCTCCTAACATCTGGAGTAAATTTTAATTACAATAACGCTAATGCTTGCGTATAAAAAGTTTATTATAATAAAAAGTTGTTACAAAATTTTAATAGTATATTAGACCTCAAAGATCGGGCCGTAAAACTTTTAAACACGAAAAGTGCTTACGGCCTTGCTCACATACAATTTTTTCAACCACTTGAAAGAACAAGAGGGCAGTAATCTGTTTACGGGACGCGCTTACCGCGTTGGCCCAGTGTTTACCGCCCTAGGGTTCTTGTAAGCAGTGTCCTTTCTATGATAATTAGTCCATGGGCGGTAAATGTTGCTTACTGTTACTGTTAGTGGTACAAGTAGCTAAAAAAATATAAAATGACTAAGAAATGTTTTTTTATAACATAGAAAAGTGTTTTTTTGGTACTCGAAAGAAGTATTAGAAGTATTTTCTAATTGCTCACTGGTAACTCCATTTGTCTTATATACAGAGGTGAATTTAGGCATAATGTTTATGAGCTGGAGCCCAAAACCATGCAAATTAAAAAGTATTCTTTGCGGACAAGAAAATTAATGACATTGTATTTAAAAAAAAAGATTCATATTGTTGATAGAGAATTTAATTTAGAATCTTTTCTGGCTCTTGCATAATTTTTATAAATTGCACTAATTTTGAGTGAAATTTGCTACCATTTCACCAAACAATGATTGATGATATTGTAAAAATCCCTAGCATAAAATATAATAAAAAACTTAAACAGAGAATTATCGAAAATTGCAGAATCTCTAATAAACACAACTTTGACCGATAAGATTATAAAAAAGGTGGTGTCGTTTAATATGTGTTCGGTAAGAGTATTTATACGTACCTATCGCAATGGTATCGGTCGTCTGTTAGTTGTGTTATTTCATAACACACTTATAAGACTCTAAATGTCCAGTGGAAGTAAGTCCCTAGAAAGATAGCCCAAAATTAACAAGCTTTAAGAATTGCCTTCAGTTGACCCAAGCAGTTTTGCCAAAACATTGTGTATTCCATAATCCCAGACTTTATTCTAATATTTCTAGTTGTGATTTTACATAATTGCATAAATCTATAAATGTTGCATAAAACCGGAATACTCTATTTGCTCAATGACTGACGCTATTTTTTTCAAAATAGCACTTTCCTACGAGTAAGTAATTTGAAAGCTCCAGTGCTCATAAGTGCAAAGACCTGTTTTCTAAACATAAAATTTTCACAAAAAAATTATTAATAAGGTGTAATGTATAATCTAAATGTGATAAAAGTACACATTTCTGCTCTATTTATTTGCATGTTGAAGCTTTATAATTGAGTGAATCAAACAATTAGTAGTGATAAATGAGAAAGTATGAAGGTTATTAGGATATGTTAAGTACTTTGTCTTAATTTTTTATCATGTTGTGATGTCAGTTAAAAGTTCGTAATTAATTGAAAACACTATATTTGCATTAAATCGTTCAAGTTTAAAATATTGGCAATGTTATTACCATGCCAGTTTTGAAAATGTGAGAGCGACGATCTTGAAACTATTCTCATTATTTGTGAAATACACTTGGTAAAATTTTTAAGAAACGTTTGATACAGATCAGGGCAAGTTTCCCACAATGGCTAATTGTAGAGTCGTCAATATTGTAAGAAAATTTGCAAAACTTCCATCAAGGTAATGTGAGAAAGGTGAACTGGGTCGGTTTGGTATTGTTTACTGATAAAAATACCATCGAAAGGAGGTGTGGTAAATTTAGATCGGGTGTATTAAAAAAGTGAATAAATTATCAATTCGCAATCTTGTTTGATTGAAAATGAAATTTGCGGAAAGTTTGGTTGAAAGTTAGTGTGTAAAGTGATTGTTTTATTGCTGTCTAATAAATTTTATAAAATAAATAAATCGCATAAATGGTACATAAAGGCTGTGGTAGGTAACTATAAAAAGTAATAATACATGTATTGAAACTGGACGCAAACAAAAAATGCTTTATGAGCTCAACAACATTTGCAGTAAATTTATCGACCTTTTCAATGTTTATTTTAACTTAAAGACAATTTTTTTAATTTTAAATAACACAGAATGTCACAAATTAATAAGACACTACTTGTTCCATTAGAAAAATTTGCCTCATCTGCCTATAACAATCAATAAAAAGCCCCTCAAAATACTTTTATCCGGCTCGAAGGACTAATTATTTTTTACAATATTAGAAGTTTTCTCAATGTTAAATAAAAACTAATGGCAAAAATATTAATAACATGGAATATATGTTGAAAGTAAGACTTGAAGATTGCTGTAATATGGTTGTAATGTCTACATGTCGGCAGTGTTGTTTAACAAATATAACATTGTGTTTTCAACTTTATAATATAATTGACTCTAAGGTATTATTGTCTAATTTCTGTATTTTATTGAGGTATTCCTCACGAATTCGGTCTCTTATTCATTATCTTAAAAATCAGTTTTAAATAGGAATACGTACCAAAACTAGAACTAAATAGTTAACTGTAATTTTAATAATATCTTTACTAAACTAACTTAAATGTTTTAATAGAAATAACGTAAAATTGTTAAAAACAATAGAAGTATTAGATTTACGTTTAAAAAAATTTTAATATTACTTTAAATTATTTTAAATTTTAAATTTTCCATTACAAAATCGATTTTAGTACACGTACAGTAACAGCAAAAACAGAAAGGTAGAACACTTTGGCAAAAAAATTTAAATCTGTAAATTTGCTTTTACACAGCGGCATTACATACGAGACGTCTATGGATTGTCTACAATAAGCTTTTTAAATCACACTAACAATAAAAATAAAAACCATAATCACAACCGTCTAAATAACATTTTTTTGAAATTGACCTTTATATATAAACGTCAATTTCAAAAAAAATTCATTCAGATGGTTGTGACCATAATAAAACATTTATTTAAATAGTAAATGTTACAATTTATTAAATTTTGAAAAAACGTTGCCAAATTTAGTGTCCTCTTTTTGAAAAGCCGCCACTCTACTAATAATACAAAAAATAATTATTATTAAATAAAAATTAAAATTTGCAAAAGTGTACCTAATTAAATAAGATCTCACTTACACATTATAATCCGGCTTGAAGGACCAATTATTTTGTTTACTATTTATATTAGTCCCGAATTCGGTTTTATTTAATTGGTTTTACAGCGGATGTATAAACTCGGCATTCGACCTCGAATTAAGAATTTTCTGAATACACTGCTTAGGTGATTTTTAATTTCAACTTCTTTTAGGTAAAAAAAACGTAGCAAAAATTTGCCAATTAAATAGTGCCCAATTTGTTTAAGCCTTGCAGCCGATTCCTAAATTAAGACACCCAGTTAATGCCTTGGTTTCTGTTTTTCAAAGTTTTTAATAGATTCTCTTAAATATTCAACAAGAATTGACTGTCTTATTCATTGTATAAAAAAAACTTTAAATAAAAGAAACGATGAAGTAAAAATGTAAAGAAAAACACAAAGAATCTTAAAAAACTACTTTAATAAGAATAATATAATTACGATAAAGTAAATCGGTTCGTAAACTCAATTTAATACAAGTATACAAGAAAAGTTGTAGCTACTTATAATGTTTGTAGACAGTTTTTGAATTTTAAATAATACAAAATAACAGAAAGTAAAAAACTACTCGTTTGCTTAAATTAAGGTGTTATAATCCGGCTCAAAGGACCAACTTATTTTCACTAAATTAAAGATTTTTTTTAGTCTTAAGTACAAGAAATCCTTGATGTTAGGTAAAATAATATGGATAAAACTACTTATGTCAAATAATTCTACTGTAATCAATTTTTGTTGCACTTGTAATTGTATATCAATTGAAAAACGTCAAATGCCAATAACAGTTAGTAAATCTTGTTTTTAAAAGTTTACAATAAAATTTATCAAAAACATTTAACAACAAGTTAGCGTGGAATGAAAGTTGTCATCACTCTATAATTTATTTAAAGTATAATTTTACAAATTTTCCTGTAAAGTCAATTCAGTTGATAAACTGAATAAATATAAATAAGTTATTTTTTCTTATGTTTATTTAACTTTCACAAAAGGAAGTTAACTTTTCTATTTCACTATAGTATAATATTTGCCACTCAACCTTGCAATTTAAAATCAACGTGTCAGAAACTGTGATGAAAATTATACAGAGAACGAAAATTAAGTGAAGCGCTTTCGAGACAAACAGGAAAACAGGGTTTAAAACGATAATATACCAATCCGAGAAAAATTAAAATTGCATTGTTGATACACCCGTCTGATGACATAACAACCATTTATTTATCTCCTGAACCCACACTTTGTTTTTAATACCGCAAAAATAGCAACTAATTAAAGCACCGCCTTCAGGTACCCATTAATTAAATTTTGTTTTGAAAAACCCGGAATTTTAACACTTTCTCAACGATTTAGAGGTCGCCGAATCATCCTGAAACTGTAAAATTGCCCACGATTCGCCAACAATTTGACCCAAATACTTGAATCACAGACCTATAGTCTACAATTAATCATTACGTAAATGAAAACGTGTATGTGCACGCTTATGTTATTTATTTTAGGTGTTAGCCCAATTTGTGTATCGATTTACCGGTGGCAATGAAGTAATAAACAACTTTTACTTTCTACAAGAGAGGGTCCGTTTTTTTTTATTCTGTCACTGTACGTGTTGTTCTAATTTGAAATTACGACACTTGTGGAAATGATACTATTGATAACGATTTAGAGATCATGTGATGGGTGTTTTCTCTTTGGATTCTTGTTGACTGGATGAGAAACTGGTCAATGATTGTAATTAGTGATTTTACATAAGTCGATTTACAAAATGAAAAAGGATTAATGTCGTCCAATGAACTTGTTATTTCATTTCCTCAAAGTATTTCCGTTAGAGTACCTTTTATGTCGCATTGCATTGTTATTTGTTTCGAAATATTTACGTTCTGAATATTAAATAAGCTTCAGAGGCTGATATAAAGACAGAAATGTGCTCAAGAAATTTAGTTAGGAAATTGTTGGCAAGAAATCGTACGTGCAATACCTACCTAATGAAGTAATTAGATCACAGTAATCAGTCCATCTCAGAAGTACAAATTATTTTACTATTTTTACAAAGAAGACAAAGCAAGTAAATTATAAAAATCTATAAAAAACAACAGTTGCATAAGTCACAATAAACCATTACAAAGCGTTAAAATTATGTGAACATTGTTTCATAATAACGTCAAAAACATTAGATAAAAACCTGAAATATCTTAAGAGAAAATGATACTCGATTTTAGATAAAATGTTAAATTAAAAATGCTATTTACAATAAAAGTTTTCTTGTCAATAAACTATTAAAGCAATTTAAAACAATGTTACACATACTTACATAAAATCAATTCGGTTCAGCTGAAAAGACTGTAGATTTTAAATATTTACAATCTGTAAAATGCAAAAATTAAAATCAAAATTTTTGACATTTCTAAAATTGAATAAAAAATTTTAATTTCAGTCATCTTTAGACCTTTTAGTCAATCAAATCATTATTATAGTAAAAAAAATTACAGTAGATTAAAAGTAATAATTAATTATTATAATAGTAGATTAAAAGTAATGGTAACAGTTTACTTTAGCTGACCACACTGAAAATGCATGAAAAAAATCGGGGTTTTCACTAAACTTACGTAGAATGATCCCTAGAACACGAATCCGGTGGCGGAGGTTTAGTTTTTATGATATTTTTTAAAAAAATCCATTTTTTAGTGAAAAACTTTTGACAGTTCCTGTAAACTTCAATACTACAGCCGCCCAGCTAGATGGGTCGGAATGCAATAACGTTGATAAAAATACCACGTAATGAACAACCTTCGATCTCTATACCTGCCAAAAACATCGCCGATTTTAAGTCAATCCTCGGGCTAACGCTGCTGACCGCTTTTTTATAAGTCTTTATAATCTTTTTCGCGCGGTATCTTCTAGACCTATTATAAACATTCTCTAAGTAAGCCAATCCTTGGGGTGACGCTATTGACCGCTTTTTTTACATGTACTTTTTTCGCGTGGTAGAGGGCCTCGCCCTTTAACCTATCAAAAACATCCTCGAAGTAAGCCAATCCTCGGGCTGACGCTATTGACCGCCTCTTTTATAAGTTCCATTTTTCGGTAGTAGAGGGCTTCGCCCTCTATACCTATCAAAAACATCCTCGAAGTAAGCCAATCCTCGGGCTGACGCTATTGACCGCCTCTTTTATAAGTTCCATTTTTCGGTAGTAGAGGGCTTCGCCCTCTATACCTATCAAAAACATCCCCGAAGTAAGCCAATCCTCGGGCTGACGCTATTGACCGCCTTTTATATAAGTTCCTATTTTCGGTAGTAGAGGGCTTCGCCCTCTATACCTATCAAAAACATCCTCGAAGTAAGCCAATCCTCGGGCTGACGCTATTGACCCCCCTTTTTTATAAAATTCTTTTTTCGGTAGTAGAGGGCTTCGCCCTCTATACCTATCAAAAACATCCTCGAAGTAAGCCAATCCTCGGGCTGACGCTATTGACCGCCTTTTATATAAGTTCCTATTTTCGGTAGTAGAGGGCTTCGCCCTCTATACCTATCAAAAACATCCTCGAAGTAAGCCAATCCTCGGGCTGACGCTATTGACCCCCCTTTTTTTATAAAATTCTTTTTTCGGTAGTAGAGGGCTTCGCCCTCTATACCTATCAAAAACATCCTCGAAGTAAGCCAATCCTCGGGCTGACGCTATTGACCGCCTTTTATATAAGTTCCTATTTTCGGTAGTAGAGGGCTTCGCCCTCTATACCTATCAAAAACATCCTCGAAGTAAGCCAATCCTCGGGCTGACGCTATTGACCCCCCTTTTTTTATAAAATTCTTTTTTCGGTAGTAGAGGGCTTCGCCCTCTATACCTATCAAAAACATCCTCGAAGTAAGCCAATCCTCGGGCTGACGCTATTGACCGCCTTTTTTATAAGGTCCTTTTTTCGGTAGTAGAGGGCTTCGCCCTCTATACCTGCCAGAAACATTCTCGATTACATGCCAGTCAATTTCGGGCTGACGCTATTGACCCCCCTTTTTTATAAAATTCTTTTTTCGGTAGTAGAGGGCTTCGCCCTCTATACCTATCAAAAACATCCTCGAAGTAAGCCAATCCTCGGGCTGACGCTATTGACCGCCTCTTTTATAAGTTCCATTTTTCGGTAGTAGAGGGCTTCGCCCTCTATACCTATCAAAAACATCCTCGAAGTAAGCCAATCCTCGGGCTGACGCTATTGACCGCCTCTTTTATAAGTTCCATTTTTCGGTAGTAGAGGGCTTCGCCCTCTATACCTATCAAAAACATCCCCGAAGTAAGCCAATCCTCGGGCTGACGCTATTGACCGCCTTTTATATAAGTTCCTATTTTCGGTAGTAGAGGGCTTCGCCCTCTATACCTATCAAAAACATCCTCGAAGTAAGCCAATCCTCGGGCTGACGCTATTGACCCCCCTTTTTTATAAAATTCTTTTTTCGGTAGTAGAGGGCTTCGCCCTCTATACCTATCAAAAACATCCTCGAAGTAAGCCAATCCTCGGGCTGACGCTATTGACCGCCTTTTATATAAGTTCCTATTTTCGGTAGTAGAGGGCTTCGCCCTCTATACCTATCAAAAACATCCTCGAAGTAAGCCAATCCTCGGGCTGACGCTATTGACCCCCCTTTTTTTATAAAATTCTTTTTTCGGTAGTAGAGGGCTTCGCCCTCTATACCTATCAAAAACATCCTCGAAGTAAGCCAATCCTCGGGCTGACGCTATTGACCGCCTTTTTTATAAGGTCCTTTTTTCGGTAGTAGAGGGCTTCGCCCTCTATACCTGCCAGAAACATTCTCGATTACATGCCAGTCAATTTCGGGCTGACGCTATTGACCCCCCTTTTTTATAAAATTCTTTTTTCGGTAGTAGAGGGCTTCGCCCTCTATACCTATCAAAAACATCCTCGAAGTAAGCCAATCCTCGGGCTGACGCTATTGACCGCCTTTTTTATAAGGTCCTTTTTTCGGTAGTAGAGGGCTTCGCCCTCTATACCTGCCAGAAACATTCTCGATTACATGCCAGTCAATTTCGGGCTAATACTGCTGACCGCCTTCTTATTAAATTTTATTTTATTCAGTTTATATTCAGGTTTAGATATAACATTCGCTTTTATTTATTTATAAGGTATTTGACAAAAGTTGAGCGTAACAGTGTTTCTAAAGCATCTATGGTAGCTGGGCCGCTGTAGTTTTGAAGTTTACAGGAACTGTCAAAATATATTTGTCTTGAATATTTTGTCGATTGTGTGTTTGTAAATTATAATTGACAGTTGACATTTACTAGTGTTTTAAAATTAATGCAAAAAAAGTAATTAAGATTGATTTCGTTATTTAAAAAATTGTGAAAGAGAATGAAAACGTAAAAAAATAACGAGATATGTACATCACTTTCAATTTGCAATTTTTTTTCGTTGTAAAAACCGAACAATTTTTTCACCAAAAAAAGGACTTTTTGTAAAAAATATTTAAAAAATCAAACCTCCGCCACCGGATTCGTGTTCTAGGGATCAATTTACGTAAGTTTAGCGAAAACCCCGATTTTTTTCATGCATTTTTAGTGTGGTCAGCTAAAGTAAACTATAACCAAAGTAATAAATTAAAAGTAGATTAATAGTAAAAAAATTGCCGCAAAAATTATTTTGTACTCTCTTGTTTTTATAAGTATCAATTATCTCTTTATTTGTACAGGGATTTCATAAATGATTGTAAGGACGTAGGCGGCTGTAGAAATAATAAAAAATATTCTGTCTTTTAAAGACTTAAAAGATTTTAGCTATTATTATAATTATTATTAGACAAATGATAGTAACTCCAGAAACCATTTTCCAATGTTTCGATGCGTAAATAAGACATTACAATGAATATTCGTGATATCAAAAACCTCCACAGCCACCTACGTTGTTCAATCACTTATGAAAAGCCTGTACTATATACTTTGACAAATGTGGGTAACTAATTTCTCTAATTTTTATTAGTTTTACCCCAATCAAAAATCACCGACACTTGAACGATCCATAAATCCTCTAGATCATCGTTTAGTTTTGTTGATTTGTAAAGTTTTTCAATTAAATATAGAAAGATATCAAAAGATAAGATTTCTTGTCTAAAATGGCTTTGAAGGAACAAGTGGGTGCCATCGTACCTACTTTAAGAAACTCACATTTTGTAGAACTTTGATCTCTTGTCTCGTGCACAAATTTCTGGTTACATCTTGGTGAATTTCATCAAAAGTTATTCTGTATGTCAAATCAAATTTCAAAAAATTTTAATCTACCGCCAAATCATAGGAAAACATCTTTTTCCGCACTATAAAAATTGCTGGTTTATATATTATTTACGTTTATATACCTCCTACTGTTCAAGAGCCTGAAAATCTAATCCTGAACTATCTTTCTGCTGTGATATTAATTGTCATTTCAATTTGTAGAGTTATGTGGGAAATAACAGAAGTGGTTTTACCCTTGTTTCATAGAAGGAACTAAATAAGCTTCATTTGATTTTTGACCAGATGAAGAAGACAGTTGGAAAAAAGAGTACAATCCCGATTTATGTTTTGTTACAATAAATAACGAAGTGACATTACAAGTACCACAAGATGTACCAGTATTTTCTGGTTTTCCAAGTAATTAACATCGCTCAGTTATTGTTAAGCTTGGCACAGAAATAAAACAATTTCCTTCTTTTTAAAAACCTAGATAAAATTTCCAAAAAGCCAAATAAATCGAGTTTATCAAACAAGAAAATAGTGATCTTCGTTGAAGCTAACTGCAATAATCTAACACAAATTGTTAATAATGGGATAACAATGAGATTGTTAATACATGTCTATGCCTCCAGTCCTAAAAAAGAAAATGGCAATATTGTATTAAATACATTAAGCAAAGCTTTTGCAAAAATTTTGATCTTCAAACCTCTTTAAAATCCTAGTTAAATCAAATTCTGCTATCAACTCGAACGCTGTTGCTAGTCGTTTGATAAAAGTTTCAAACTCCTAGGAAGAAAAGCAAAGAAAGAGATAAAACGTCGAGTTCAAAAACAAATAAGGAAGATAAATCTTTCAGAGCAGCTTACGAAATTCCTGAAATCTACCCGAAATTCATCAAAACTCTCAAAAATTTTGCACTAAAATGGTATAGTTCTCTTTTTAATAATATTTTCATTTCAACTTGTTTGCCTTCAGAGTTTAAAAAGACCAAGATAATTGCAAATTTGAAAAAAAACCTCCACAAAAAACGTCCAGCGAAATTTCCTTGTTGAGTGTTTGTTACAAGATTCCAAAAAGAATAATTTATCGGTGCATTTCTCCCATTGTTCAAGATGTTTCTCCCCACCGATCAAGCTAGATTTAGACCACAGAGAAGTTACTGCAACCAAAACTTGGCTCTAAAAAACCGCATTAAAACTGATTTGAAAAAACACTTAAAAACTGGTGTTGTTCTTTTGGATCTTACTGCCGCATATAATACAGTATCTATGAAAAGATGGTTTAATACACAAACCATTAAATCGTTTTTTGCAAACAGATTTTCAGTCTTATTGAGAGCATATTAACAAATAGAAAATTTTGAGTTTTTATTAGTGAAACATTAAGCAAAGTAGAAACTCTTATCAGTAGTCTTCCTCAGGGTGCAGTATTTAGACCTGTAAGTAAGTGTGCGACTTTTGACATGTCCGATATAGAATTAATAAATTTTTCTGTAAATCGTACCTTAGTAAAATGAAAATATTATTTTTATTCGTTATAAATTTATCAACAGTTCGTAAAAGAGACGATTAACGTACTCTTTAGAGTAACGAATATATGTATATAAATGGTAAGCTTATATGCAAGCACGCAAAAAAAATCTATTAAAAACAGGTACTAATTCCCGACCGGAAGTGTATATTATTTAATTGAAGAAATACTTTAATAATTTAATATGATATTTAAATTCTTAATGGTGGTATTTGCAATGCTTTTATTTAATTATCGTCTGAACTGAAGTATGAAAGCAACATCTGGTTTCTTAATTATTCCATGATTGGTTTTAAATTAATTTATTGATTACAATTACATTTTTAAACAAAGAAACATTTTCATTAAATTTTTATAAAACGGTGTTT
Organism: Tribolium confusum; assembly: GCA_029207805.1. Taxonomy (NCBI): domain Eukaryota; kingdom Metazoa; phylum Arthropoda; class Insecta; order Coleoptera; family Tenebrionidae; genus Tribolium; species Tribolium confusum. The sequence goes on from JALGAY010000003.1 coordinate 19,599,465, forward strand.
TTATTTAAAAAAATAATTACTATCATAATAGTATATGCAAAATACTGCGATATTCTAACAAATACAGTTATTTTAATTTTATTTACCATTCATATCCTTAATAAGAATATTTAATACGTACGTAATAAAATAAATAAAATAATTTTATTAAGTACTTTCTTAAAAATGTCAAAATACAAAATACCATCAAACATTGTACAATTTTTATTTTTTTGACATTTATACCAACTTAAAATGTATAATGCATCTTCATTAAAATTCTTTGAATGCCCATCAGTGAATGGATAAAAATCCTCAACCATCACGAATCTTACTACAATCCGGTCAATTACATAGGTCGGGGTCATGTAAAATCATGATGTAATTTATAATACTTAATAAACAGACAAGAATGCACTTTTTTTTAAAAGAGTTGGGAAATCGTTTGTTGATAAATGTTAAGATACACTTTCTTAAACCAAGCTTAAAACAAACAACATAATATACTTTATTCAAACAAGTGTATGTACTGAAAGCAGAAAAAACGAAGAAGTCAACCATGACATGGTGCTACATAAACACCTGTTGTTTCAGAATGTTACAGTATTGTCTGTAAAAATTGATTTAAGACATCCGGTTTTAAGAAAACATAACCTTTCTAATCAAAAAAGCACGAAAATACGTTAACTGAAGTATTAGCGGTCCCATATAATTTGAGGTTCTGTCAAAAATTTCTATTTTTGCAAAAAAATTTATTTTTAAAAACAGTTAAAAGACAAATATACAACTATTATTTAAATTTTATTCTTAAAATTAATAAAAATTATTAAAAATGCTAAAAGAAAAATCTTGATAAAACATTTTAATCTAACAGCGCTACGAAAATTTTGCAATTACAGTTACTCGCTTTTTTACAAAACTTATTCTGTAAATGTACTCCAAATTTGTAAATACGTCCTAGATTATAAATAAAGTCTACAAAATGTCAAAATTTCAACTTAACAACTGAGCTACAAAAGATAAGAGCTGAGTTAAACCGCTCTGTATACAAAGTGTCCCTAAAATGATTTATAGGCAATGCACAGTTATGAAGAACGCTATATTGTAAAACTAAAAATGTTAAAAAAATTCTACCATTTTTACATAGCTCTGAAAAGTGCCTGAAGGTTTGTTTTTAGAAGCTGTAACTCGTCTATTATACAAGTTTATAAAATTATATATTTTTTTTAGGTTAAACAATGAGTCCTTGATACGTATCTAAGTAGATTTTGTAGATCACGTTTTCCATAATTTTTTTGATAAAGCGAGTTATAACTTTTTTAATATTGCTTGTAATTCATTTCGGGAACATCCTGTATATATATTTTTGAATTAATAATATTAAAATCTTGTACATTTCTTGAATGTATCATTTTGTTGTAGTAGATAAAACAATAAGATTCTAGAGTGAGTAACTTTTTCTTTCAGAGTAGACTTTGCCCACTCTGGCCTCCCTCTAGATCCGGTTTTATCAAACCTTTTTAATAAAGAATTACCAAAATGCGTTAATTAAAGTAGTATTAGCGTTCTCATAAATTAAGGTCCTGCTAAAAATTTCTAATTTCGCAAACATTTTTATAGCCGCAGATTTGTATAAATTGTCATTAAGGCAAACATAAAACTACTAATCGCATAATTAACTGTAACAAAATGATTTTTAGGAATTATGCTCTCCACTCAAGGATTTATTCCACTAAATCTTAGCCTAAATAACAAAATTTTTCGCATCTAAATTCCCTAATTAAGTAAATATTTTTAAATTTAGTCCCTTTCACTCTCAGTGTCACTGCAATCTTATCACCTGATTCAATTTATCACTCAATTGGTACAAGAAATTCTTGGTGCAAGCTTCACAGACTTGCATAATAGAAGATTTTATCAAATTCAATCCTAATGTTGAGCAATTTTGTTTTGTTTCAGGATGAAAAGGCCGCCTGGGCTTTGGATTCTACTATCAGCAGGTAGGTGCATAATAATTACCCGCCATTTTTCCTATAAATTGGACTTTCCATTTTGTTCGACTTGTTATACTTACTCCATTTTACTTTTACTGAAATTATCTGATCCGGATTAAGTATTTACCATTCTAAGCCCGATGTAAATACAGTTGTGAAATATAAATGCGTCCAGTCACCAAGAAAGTCGATTCGAATTCGATTTTTGTCGACGAGTTTTTCAAGAAATTCATATTTTAATAACCTTCACCTAGATTTTATGTGCGTGGCATATGTTTTACCGTGTCTGTTACAAATAGACAATTATTGCATTTTTCTTTTTAACTTTCTCGTTAATGAGGTTTTTTTCTTGTTGGTAGGTGTTCTTTGGTTAAGTCTCCAAGATGTATACGGAATCAGGGCTACAGCACTGATTTTTGCCAAATCGACCACAACGACTACGACTGAAGGACCTTCGGAAGCTGTAACTTCTTTAGATGATGTAAGTAGAAAAGTAATAAATTCCGAAAAAAATCAAAACCTTGGCATTAGATCTTATTTAAATCACGAGGAAGGCTTGGATTAAATGTCAAGAAAAATTAATCAGAAAACAACTTTCCTAAATATTATTAATTCGTGACTATTTATAATATTGTTTACTGATTTTGCAACAAAAGATGACCACCAACAGGTGCTACAACAAACTTTTAAAAATGATAATACGAGTGAAAGATACTTAATAAAAATAAAAAATCGTTAAAAGCAAAATTAATACTTTCAATTGCATTTCAATAATTTACAAGACTGCACACTTTGAGCAAATTAAAGTGAAAACATTTATCACTACAATAACTGTCATTAAAACTGCTTTAATAATTTATAGATATACATCAATTGCTAGTGACACCAAGAATTTATAATTAAAAATAAAACAAAAATGTTCCGGCTTTTACCTTATCTTATATTTAAATTAGAGTAAGATAAATAAATACATAATACATTAACTCTAATTAAAAATAAATATATAACTACATCATCATTAATCATCAATCATACGAATAAAGTAGTAATTATAATTAATGGAAAAAAGAAATCTAATCCGAAATTTACCACTGTAAACTGCCAATTAAATGCAATCAAAAATTCAAATATTAATTAAATCAAAAACGAGTTTAAAAAATGCTTTTTGCTAACAATATTGACATTATTTACCTATTCTCTATTTAAATGACATTGTTCAGTGTAGCAAGAAAAGAGATGGAACCTTTTAACAATAAGCTTGTTGAAAGTAGAAGACACTATGTTCCTTAATGCATTTACAAATAAGGTTTTTCAACTCCGATGTTAAGGGTTGAGTCTTAATTTCTTCTAAACCAGCGATCGTAAAACTGTCAATTTCTTCACCTATGCGCTGGTTTTTGGTACTCAAAACAGTTAATAACTAAAACGTTTTAAATCCACTGGTGTAAATGAGTCAAACCAAATTACAAAGCAGCCTTATTTATAAAACAGTTAAGATTATATTTTATATAATATATATTTATATATTTAATATATTTAAGCATTATATTTTCCGCTTACCCTAAAAGACGTTCCCCCCTTTTCAGAAACATGTGTTAAACAGCTCCACTTTTTTATTGCTTTGCTGGTCAAAGTCATTTAAATGGACTTTACATACTTATCTATGTATAACTTATTCATTTGATATCCGCACAAGAGGCAATTACTGTCCTTTCTCACCTGATTTTTGAGTAGAAGTGCATCGTTTCTTACCAATTTTTTAAAAATTAATTTATTTTAATTTATCTAACAACTAAGAAATAGCTTAAAACAGCCGATATTTTTTTATTTTCAGTGTCAAGTGAACAAATCGTAGAAAAATTTTTGAAATTAAGCAAATTTATCAAATACCGGACTGCCGATTTTTCTTTAGAGAGTATCCACCTAAAAGTAGACAAATTCGTTAAGCACCAATTTTTTGTAAACGGAAATTTATTTATATAAAATATAAAAAAAACAAATCTAAAAACTAAAGTTCATTTAGCTAAAATAAAATGAATTTAAAAAAAAGCTTTGTAAATTGATAAATAAAACGACTCTAAAGTTTTTGATAAATTTATCTACCAACTTGTCAAAATAAAACGTTAATAGGTTTCGTAAACGTTATTTTTTTACATAATTTGTTAAATATTATTAGATTTGTTTCAAAAGCTGTTAAAAATACCTTCTTCTCTTATTATATTTGCACTCATATTGGCAATTTTTTGTAAATTTTGAACATTTAGACAGCTGTAACATCTTAATATAATATTTTAACTATTTACTATTGTACAGAAACGTGTCTTTCAAACTCACAAATCCAAGGCTATTTGTAAAAAGCTTATTCTTTTAGAAACACCGTCCATATATCTACCAAGTCAAAGACATTTTACATAAATCAAAAAATCTTTTTTCTAGTTTTCTCAGTTTTTATATGTTGTGGCGTGCAGATCTTTGTGTCTTTCGTCTTCTGCGATTTGATAGATGAATACACACAAATTAGATTTTTATATATTTTTTATTATTGTAATTTAATCAGAAACAAACCGAGAAACAATGTAGGTATTCAAAAAGCTGTTAAAAACATTAAATTACTTAATGTTTTTCTTCTTTTATTTTATATATCTTTACATATATCTTTGTAAAATGTCCTCCTTATACTAAATTTTGTATAATTTAAAAAAGTAATAAAAATATGATACTTAGATATTTACTATAACTATTGACCAAATATGTCAGTCTCTTCGAGGTCATTAAAGCCAGTTTTCAATGTACAAAATTTTTATTTTTTTAAATAAATAGATAATTAATCATAACAACAATTAACGTTTCAAAATAACTAATTTAAATCTATTATTACAAAATATGATAATTAGAAACGCTGCTTAATTAAGTTTAAAAAACGAAATTACCAATAGGTATTTGTTTAAATCATTTTACAAATAAGCAACCTCCTAACAATACAAGCAACAAAACTAATGATATTTGTTTTGTCTAGACTTCCAATTATGTAAATTGCAGTGTCTAATCCATCTATTTTCAAGATAAAAAAGACCACAAATATCATAGTTGAAAAACGAAATAAAACCCGTTTTATGACTTTCTCATCCACCCCCATAAATTATTATAAAAGAAAGCTGTTTATAATTTATAATAAAACATTCAGAAACCATTGTATTTTGTGAAATTGTAACTATTATTTAAGCTTTTATTTAATTCATTCTTAAAACACTTTCAAATTATTTTCTTTCTTGACGTAGATAGCTTTGGATAACTTAGAAACTAATAAATAAATTATTTGTCATTTATAACGTTTCGAAAAGAAATTGTCTGTGATAATTCACAAAATGCTACCAAATTCTAGTCCAGTTATTACACGCGAGAAAATTTTTGAAGAAAAATGGAAAGTTTCGGATAATTTAATGTTTCGTCACGAAGTAAATAATCCCCCATCATCTTGGAACCTTGATTGTAGTTTGGGTGAAGACGAAGTCACGAGATACATAAATAACGAAGAACTAAAACTTTAAACAAGAAGATGGAGAAAAATATAAACTTTATGTTAAATTTTGTGTACATATTTTGCATATTATTTTAATAAAATGACATTTTAACGTTATTAATTGTCACATTTATTAATGTTGTTATAAATTCAAGGTTTTCATTTCACTTTCGTTTAGCCAGGAGTAAAATACCGAAACAAAACTTAAAATTTCTCATAATGATAATTAAAAAAATGTTGATTTCAAATAACAATAATAGTTAAAATTTCTTTGCTTAATTCTATGTAATTGCTGTATTGTAAAGCAACTAACCGTTAAATTAACGTTTTAGACCTCTAACCATTGTTACATAAGAATGTCCTGTTAGCTGTCGTCCTTGCTAAGCTGTCTTCAAAACATAAATCGCTTAAATTAAGTAATTTATTGAAGTGATTTAAATTGCAACCAGCTCATTATCTTGGTGTCGAGTTCTGTATTTACGCGTATAATTATCCAAGAATTTCGTCTCGGTCTAAATATTGTACTTTCTATTATTTCTTTTTCAACATTTGTTATATATCGTGATAACTTATGACAGCAGAGCCGATCTTAGGCGCAAGCAAAGTAAGAAATTTTCTAAGGATTTTTGCTTGTCACAGTTTTTATCCAATAATTTAAAAAAAACTAAATTTCTTTTCCGAAAAGATGTTCTCGTATTTTCGTTGACAATTTCTATTCTCGCCGTGGATAGCTCAATCTGTCAAAGTACTTGAAAAAAAAAGATTTATAGTTTTTATGTAAATCAACAGCGCAGCTACAATTATAAAGCTGCCGTAATAACTGTGTGATAGCTGCTACAACTTTGACCCCAATTACAGCCTTAGATGTCTTTTTAGTCTTCAATTGCAAGTTTGGATGTCGAATTAATCCTCAAAACAACTTCGCTGTTCCTTTCAGTACTGCCACGGCAAGTTTAAGTTCCTCAGTAAACCCCTAAAGTCCCTAAACATTTCAATTTAAAGCAATAACACTGATTTAAAGCAAAAAAGAGTACAAACTGTCTTCTCTCTTAAATTCTATTAAAAACTTTCATATAGATAACTAAAATAGAGATTATCGGGTGTTTGAAGCAAAAATTATTGTATTGCTTCGTAATCGTACTTTTCTCAGTGTCCGGCTTGAAGGATTATTCTTTTATTAATCTAGAATTTTTCTTAGTTTTTTATTATTCTTAACTTTTCTTTTTTATTTTTAGTAATTGTTTTTCTTATCCTTATTTTTTTCCAAACTTTGTTTTTCTAATTCGCCTAGAATTTTGTTCCTCCAGGACCTCCCAATTGACGTTTTCAACTTCTTAAATCTTCCTTTAGCTTTTGTTTTAGTTATATTTTCTCCTTATTTTCTTACAATTGTTGGTTTTGTAATTCTTTATTTTTTTTGTAAGCCTAAAATCTACAGTTCTTTTAAAATTGTCTAAATTACGTTTTTAAAATTTTTTTTTGTGTTTTTTTCTTGTACAACACGCATATTAATCTTCCGAGTTTTTTTTGTCATTAAATCATCTTTTCTACATTTTTTTTGGAATTTATTTTTTCAAATTTTTCTAGATCTACATCTGTTCATTTTTTTTTCACTGGTCGCAATTTTCCTTGTTTTTTTCTCTCTACCATTAACCCTATTTATATAGGTTTCATAATTCAAGTTTGGGATAAAACTTTCGTTTGTTTATACGTACTTAAAATTTATTTTGGTGACTTAAAAGAACGTCTAAACAATAAATTTGCTTTTGAAATCAACTAATTACAAATAGGTAAATTTTCACGCTTGCTCGTTTATCTTTGGAGTAAAAACAATTAGATAAAAGAACAGATTGTGTCCTTTGAGTACATGTTAAAGGCGAAAGAACAGTTTATAAAATTAAAAGACTATCCTTTGAAATAAAGAACGGTTGGCAACCCTATCCTCATTATAAAAATTTTAAAAGTCCATTAGAAATCTTGAGAAATCCTCAGATATATCTCTTAGAAATCCTTAAAAATCCTAAGAAATCTTAATAGAAAAAAAAACTAGTATACGAATTTTGTCAGTGATTTTTCCCTCCAAAAAAAAACAAAGCTAAAGTAACGCAAAGTTCAAATTTCCCTAGTACCAAAATTTAGACTAAGATCGGCTTGTATACCATCTTCTTTACTATTCTTTTTTTCAGAATGTAACAGAATCAAGCACTGAAGCCTCCAACGTCACTAAGCCCACTTTGACCGGTATCCCCCAAGTGGACTACATTTGGGACCCCAACTTGCCCAAAGAGCTCAACGGTTACAACTTATCGGAGTACCCCTTCTACGAAAGAGTGCCCGAAGATATCGATTTCAAGTGTGATGGTCTCCACGATGGCTTCTATGCCAGCGTGCCCCACAAATGTCAGGTACATTTATTATGCAAGACAGTTTCTACGATATTGCACTATAAAAGTATCTACTGCATTTTTACCGTTGCTTTCTAATATATTCGTTAAGGTTAAGCTGAAGGTCTTTTGTGCAATTTTCACACCCGTTATGAAATTGACGCTTCGTTATGGCCAGATTTTATCTAAGTGCATTTTAATGCTGTCAAGATAAGATCAACAGGTAAACGAACTAAAATTGTCACTTTAAAAAATTGACCTTGCGACTTTTATCTTTTATAATTCACTTTCACTCCGACAGTGAAATTGTTCTGGTGAGTTACCATCAGGTACCGAGTCTGCTTTTTGTCTGTTACAAAATAAACAAGCGACTAAATGGAAATTTCTAAATAAAACAACATACAAATTATATAGATAGCTTTTTACGCTACTGCTTGTAACTATTAAAGAAAACATGTGCTACATAGCAGGCGATTTAATACAACACTTGTTTTAGACACGATAAGTTCAAAAAGGAAGAAACCACTACGAATTTTACTAACTTACCTGACTTGCCTAAAACAGAAGCAAATGAATTTTTTGACATTTCAATTTTATAAAACTATGTAATAAAACCTGATTATGGAAATAGGAAATGGTTCTCTGGCGTTTTAAAATAATTTGAATTCATTGCTGATGTTGTTTGGACATTTATATTATTTGATAAAAGTGTTAGAATGGCGCCAGAGGCCAGAATTCTATTTGATATTGATTTGATGGTGTTAGATGAATAAATTATTGGGGAACCAAACGTAGAAACGTGAGAATGAAAAATAATGTATCATCATTATTTTGCTACGGAAATGCTCCATATTTTTTCACTTTCCCCTATTTTTATCAGACAATAAGAATTGCATAATATTTGACGTTCACTATTAATTAAAATTTTATTTTTCGGAAAAGGTAAATTTGATAGCTATTTTTGCGTAATATTTATTATTAGTATAATAAAATGATGTAATTAATTAATGATAAAAAAAAGTTGATCATGTAGATTAGTATTGTTGTTTACACTTGTAACAACGTATTATATACTGATAGTTTATCTTTTACTGTTTTTTTTTTAATGTGTATGTAGATAGATATGTATAATGGTAAAAAAAGAATCTCCAAACAAAATATCTTTACGATTATTTAAATGTAAATAATATTTCCGGCGTGTATGTATGTAGAAACAAAACAATGAATGAGATAAAATATACGTGTCTGCAATTAAATATTTCGTAAGATAATCGTATAAAGTATGTTTTATAAAAATTTTATAATAAAAAAAGCCTAAACCTAAATGGTTACGACCTAAATGCTTTCTATGATGCAAAACAAGAGGAATCCATCCCACGATGGATAAGATGCTGAACCCGTACCTACATCAGTTAATCTAAAAATAAAATAATCATTCTTTACCCGACCATTGTACAATTAACTTCGAAATAAATTATGAATTAAAAATCAGATCTTCATTTATTACTAATCATAGCGATTAATAAATAATATATTTTACTTATGATTAATCCCCAATGCACACCACAAATGGCCTATAGATATAGCAAAACTGATTAAAAATTATGTGATACTACATATTGCATTACATGATTGCATAATAATAAGATACGATAAAAAATCTCATCTAGAAAGCTGTGAATTTTTTTTTGCCAACTTAAATTATATGGAAAGAAACAAAGTCATAGCCTTCGGGAATAAATTTTCTTGTCACATGATATTTTTTTCTTAAAAGAAAACTTCATCAGCCTCCACAAAACGAGAATAGAGGATACTTAGCACAATAGTGCCAAAATAGTCTATAAAACGTCGCCAGAAATTTAAATCGTTTCATTTACTAGTTCTACAAAACCGAGAAAAAATTAATCTATGTATCTATAATTCGTAAAGGCAAAAAACTAACTGAAACTTGACTTTAAAATACTTTCTGAACAAATGCTATAATAGTATATTAAAGAAAGCGTTTTGAAAAGTCAATTTTGTGGCACGAATTCAAGTATATAAAACGAGCGCGAGTTTTTATAAAGAGTGAGTGCCACAATGACTTTAAAAAACGAGTTCTTTATGCTAGTTTTTCTACTTTTAGCGTTTTAAGTGATTTTTAAGTAATAAAGTTAATTATTTAATCTTTAGGGACTTTTGCGTTGATACTAGATAGTTGGTAATGAAAGTCATTAAAGTGTCAATAAAGTCACTGAACATTGAAATGTTTTCAAATTTGTCTAAAATTCTGTGTAAGTAACTCACAAATGTTTCTTTTTTACCAAAAATCTCCAAAAACTTTGTAAAATTATTCCTAAATTACCACACTAATTGCGTTTCTCACGACACCTTTCATCGTTATTTCACACCAAGCAGTGCTGTATACTCATCTAGCAAATAACTTGTAAATTATCAAATGCTGTAGGTGTTGTAAATCGCCAAATAAAGACCAAAGCTTCATCTTAGTTTCAAGTTTCATTTTAAAAATGTTCGTTCTAACCTCAAAAGTTCGTCGCTTTTCCACTGCTGCTTGTCCGCCCGCCCCATTTTCTAATATTTTTTAAGTTAATTGCGACACACACACACACACACAAACACTTTGTTGAGGAATACTACTGGTCATCAAGTGCAACAAAATTTATTCAAATACTTACAATTATTATAATCAGAACGCTGACATAAACGTGACGTTTTATTCCAGCGTCAGCGTGTTACCCAGTGTTACCAATCCGAAAACAGTAAATTACACTAGTACTTGGCGCACGCAATTTGAGTGCGGAATTGGCTATTACCGCACCCAAATCGGACTCTGTTATCCACGTAAAGTCGAAAAAAAAAAATGTTTTAATACACCTTACATTATAAAAAATATTAATTCATATGTGAGTTTTGCCAAAATGTTAAATAAAAAAATTCTTATGTGGCTTAAATGTTTGTGACGGCATTGTCTACACGTTGACAATGCTCTCAGAAAGCCTTGACAGTTTTCTCAGCACTCTTGACATATTAATTTTTGATATACAACCAAAAACAAATACTACTTTGAAAAAAAGAGCAAAATAACGACCTGATCAGCAGAGTTTAGGTGTATCCCAAACGAGATTAGTGATATTAAGGGCCTTAAAATATTAGTAGCCACAAAACTTTTGCTAAGAATTGTTGAATTTTTCTTTATTCTTTTGTTTTTTTCACATCCCTAATTAAATGTTACAAAAATAAATACAAAACAAAAAGAAACCAAAAAGATTAGCATTATTGTAGCGTGATAACCGATAAGTAGACAAAATAAATAACTCTAGACTTTATTTTAAAAAGAAATTAAAAATTTTTTAAAAGATTTATTGCACTCTTAATCAAAAAACAATTATAAACATAAAATAAAGCAAAAATTTGGTTAATTACCAAAAATGTGCGGCAGAAATACTGCAACAGAAATAGAGAGGATGTACAAAAAAAACACATTTAGGTTTGTTCTTATATTAAATTTCATAATAATCTGTTAAGTGATTTCCAAGATATACCAAAAAAAAACTGTTTTTTTTTAAATTGCCATTAAAGTAAACCGTAAAGCAAATCAAAACAGTCTATAAAGTAGTTCTTTTGCTGACTCAGATCCCAAAATCAAAAATTATCAGTAAAGTAAACAAATGCATGACAAAAGCGTTTGTAAAGCAATTATATTGTTAATTGCATATATCACATTATCAGCTATTCTTTTGAAGAAAGTTAAATATTCAGGTACAAAAAATCAACTTCAGTGCCTTGTTATACAAATAACTATTTTCATATCTAATTTTAAAAGACTGTAATTTTGTTGTCGCTATTAAGATAGGACAATTTTTTTTACAAATTTTCATCGTTTGTTGTGCTGTATTTCAACTTAAAATTATCCTCCATTCTTTTGAATCACCTGATTATAATTTGTATTTTTAATAACAAAATAATAAATAAGTAATATATAAATAAAAAATATATGTAGTACCTATATAGCAGAGCACAATAATTTGCTTACAGCCTTAGAACTGCTTACTTTTCGCTTACAGCCCTGAGTATCATAATAAGCAGAGTCATTTCTATGATAATCATTACAGAGCAGTAATTCTTCCTTACTGTTGAGTAAAGTATAAAACTAATGCCATCTATGCTCATCAGACAAGTGGTTATTTTTTTTTTTAAGTTATTCAGATAAAAGTTGATTAAAGCTTGTTGTTGATCAAATAATTTTATAAAAATCTCATGAGTTAGGCTTATTTACAATGCTCTAAGGTTTGTGCCAAAGTTCTCGTACTGTAAAATTAGACCTACATACCACTTTTTGCTGTAAATAGCTATTACAGTCTTCAAGAGAATAAAATTTCCAATTTATTATACTTTTGTTATGGCAATTAGTATTATAATAAAAATAATTATCCTTGAAACGTCAAACTAAATTGTTACCAAGATAAATTTCAAGTCTTAACCTTAATGTACTGGCGTACTTATTGTTGGAATAACAGCATCAATATATTAATTTATATTTATAAAAATATTTGTTTTTTTATTTATCAAATTGAGGTAAAATGTTAAACATATAACTTTAATAATATAATTTTATACTTATACATTGCACTTAATTGCACTGTGGAAACGTATGACCAAAAAGTTTTATACAAATTTTATATTTTAGATTAAATAACATTAAAAATATAAAAATATAATTACAAAAAATACAGATACAAATGCTAAAATGATTTTAATTTTTTCTTGGTATGACAATAAATAAATTCAAGTCACAAAAGTCAAAACAAACCAACAAACTTCATTTCCTTTTAATGTTTAACATAATCTCTTCTTCTAAAAAATTATGTAAGAAATAAATTTTATATCTTATAAGAATCATCTTGTTGCATAAATGTATACAAAACTGTCCTTGACATTTCTAGCAATAAACATTTTCCTGATAATTGACACACTTTGCAAATTTTGGGGTTTCCCCAACCAACAAATAAATCACAATACACTAAATTAACAAAAACAAAAAACAATTAAATCGATTCTTATTCTTAATAAAAAATTATTACGAAAAAATACAACCTTCCAGCTCAGCTTTAACAACATAATAACATTATAATTGAATTTTTTGCTACCGTTCCATTCTCGAAAATTTCATGCCTACTTCAGAAATGCAATATGTCAAACTTTCGTTTTTTCCGTTATGTAATTAGTAGACTTTTATAGTTGCAACACATATCCCATATTTATCATTCAATTATCGACTATCTACATATCTTTTTTTTTAAATACCTCTTGATGCCAAGGTCGTATAATTTATTGCAGGTCTATCATCACTGCCTCTTCGGGACAAGATATGACTTTTTATGTGCGAATTATACTGCCTTTGACCAGAAAACATTTATTTGCCATTTCGTGTCCGAAGTAGATTGCGTCAATTCGAAGAAATATTGGCACAGGTTTGTATAAATCCATCTTTGATTTCGATATCTCATTAATACAATTCCAGAAATGACGCTTTGTATCAAGCAGCAACTACTACCACTGCCAAGCCTTTGGTGGTTTACACACCGCCTCCACAGCCGCCCCCAGCTGCAGTTCCAGTTGCGATGACTCCCCGACGGCCGAATGGGGGACGGCGCAGACCTCTAAGAAGAAGACGGCCACAGTACGACTATTACGATTACGCTGATGATTATGAAGATTATTACGAAGAGAGACCTCCAAGGTCGGAATCGAGGAGAAGAAAGAGGCCACGACCGAGACCTAGACCAGTTTATGAAGATGATTATGAAGAATATGAAGATGATAGGTATGAAAGAAGAGGATCGGGAAGAAGACGAGGAGGAGATAGAAGAAGAAATAATGAGAGAAGAAAGTATGAAGATGATGATAAGCCCGAAGAAGATGATAAATTAGAAGATGATAGAAAAAATGATAATAAAAGAGGAGGTGAAAGGAGACATCACGGTAAAAGACGACCATCAGATGATTATGAAGAAGAAGAAGATAGAAGAAAAAATCGACCTAAAGGAAGCTCTCGACGTCCAGTTGAAGATGATTATGAAGAAGAAGAACCTCCTAAAAAAGAAAAACCTGCAACACCCGAACAAGTCGGAGACAAACCTTTAATTAAACCATCTAGTGGAAGCTCAATCTTTGACAGACCTAGAGCTGCCCCAAAAATTAAACCACCAGTACCTAAAAATGAAGCAAGTAAATATGCTTATAAACCTGTGGTTACTAAAGCACCACCAGTTGAAGATGAAGAATATTACGACGATTATGAAGAAGTTCCTCCAAAAACACATCGAAAAAATGAAAGACATACAACCAGACGTGATGAAGAAAGAGACAACAGAAAACCTTCGTCTACCAGATTACGCACATCTCAATCCTCTCGAGACGATGTAAGTTATGAAGAAGACATGCCTAGAAGAAACCATAAACCTAAATATGGGTCCCATCATCGTGAAAGACCACGAGCTAATAAAAAACCACCACCAGTTGATGATTATTACGACGATTACGAAGAAGACACTAAAGCAACTAAACCAGAAAAATCTACAACAACTACTACAACGACAACAACAACGACAACAACCACAACGACCACACCTTCAACAACCACAAGCACCACAACGACAACAACTCCTAGTACAACAACAGAAAGAGAGTTACGACCTGAAACAATTATCAGAATAGTCAAAAGGCCGTTTTTGCCTAGTAGAGGAGGCAATCCCTACTCGTCCCGTGGCCTGCAACCTGTAGGAGTAAAAGCTGTAGAAAAAAAGCCTGAAGTGAAAGAAGCACCAGAAGATTCATCTCCCGCTGCGGTTAAAACACCGATCCGTCAGAAATTCGTGCAAACTGAAACCCAAGAAGAATTCACGCCTGTTTCCAGCCGTCCCCAAACTCCTCCAAGGCCTAGTCTTAAACCTAGTAAAGATTTTCTCGGGCCACGAACAACCCAAAAACCTAAATTACCCGAACCTGATCCTATAGATATCGAAGACGAGTATGATGTGACCCTAAATGATGCTTTGAATCCCACTCTTCCAAATCTACCAGTTAGGGGATTCCCAGCTGGGTTTAGCAATGCAAATAATGATTATAATTACAACTCGTATCAAAGACCGAGATATGTACTCGAAGGTGCAAATTCGGACTATTATCAAGCCAAACCAACTAGACAAAGATACGAAGCTGTTCCATACAGTAATCCTCAACAACATTTTGTCAATTCTGATGCTGATTATAAAGGGCAATACAGTACAATCAACAGAGAAAATTACAGGCCTAGAGTCACACAAGCCTTTTATACAAGTTTCTGATCTTTCAAGCCATATTCTAGGTAGACTTAAAATTCTATACTATATTTAATTTTTATGTAAAATTATGGTTGTGTAAATTATGATTATTTAAGTAAATAACACTCTTTGTAAAATATTTGTACTCAAAAATAAATTGTAA
This sequence comes from Tribolium confusum, assembly GCA_029207805.1. NCBI lineage: Eukaryota > Metazoa > Arthropoda > Insecta > Coleoptera > Tenebrionidae > Tribolium > Tribolium confusum. The sequence goes on from JALGAY010000003.1 coordinate 19,614,827, forward strand.
TATAAAACAAAATGGCTCTTAATAGAATTTAACACAATTACAGAAAAATAAGAAGTAGGAGACAAGATCGACATACAGTGAATAAAGCTTTATAAAAGTAAAAAAATATTTGTTATTATTAATTGAATATATATTTTATTCACCATGAAAATATTGGTAGTTCTGCCCTATTAGTAGAATATATAATTATAAAAAAATTCATAATTTATTTTAAAAAATATGAAGACTATATAATAGCGCCGCGCCGGCATCGGCATAGTGACTATTACGAGTGATCCATTTACGTCAGAATTAATTTTCTTTTCTTTTTGCATTTTGTCATTTAAAAAAAAGAGTAAAAGAATTACAAATTTTATGCGTTACTTTATAATAAATTCTTAAAGGTTTTTTTTTGTTTCTTTTCATCCACATGCAAAATAATTATCATATTTGTAATGCTCTATTAGAGCACTCTAGTTGTCAAAGATTTAAAAAAATAGTGAAAATTTGTTGATAGTAACTGGTAATGCTTCACCCAAGTGTCAGAGTTTTCAAGGCGCATCTACTGCCTCTGACATAGCCTTACCACCATTGGTGACCGGGACTGACGGCTTAGCGTCTCCTCCGAAAGACAGATAGCTGCAGTTAGTATGTGCATTACTGTATTAAAAAAACAATATCAGGTAATTTAAAAGTATAAAGCAATATTTTAACCAGAAATACAACGCCACAAGTGATGGAAATCTGCAAAAAAAATTATCCTATTTTCAAGTAATAACAAAATTGTAACCTAAAAGTTACTTATTATAAAATCTGTAATTATAATACATTAATTACAATACATAATACATTTGTATTTAATGTCTGGGATCTAATACAGAATTATTATTATAACAAAAAATGTCGACTGAAAACAACCATTTACTTGTCTCTCATGCCAAAATAAAGCAATTTAACACAACTTAGAGATTAAAATTATTAGAGATTAAAATTTGTTTTTATATTTTAAATAGAAATATCTCGAAAACGTTACGCTTTAGAAGAATATTGTGTTCTTATTTTTTCAATTAGAATCCATTAACATATTTAATTTTGTAATAAAGATTGGAGTTAGTAACGCAAAAATAGATATTTATCAAAAATGTGCAACGAAAGTAACTAAAAATTAAAATGATTTACTGAAATTTTACTATTATCAAAAAAAAGACATTTAACTTTGTTTATGAACCCAATTTCATAATAATTGATTAAGCGGTTTTAGAGATATTCTAAAAAAATGATGTTTTTTTATCCAACCAAGGAATATTTACTATACAATAAATATGAATACTAAATATTCTTTGACCAAACTTTAAAGACTCCTAATTTTGTTATTATCACTGAAGATAAGAATTTTTTTTATTGATTTTCATCGTTTATAGTGCTTTATGAAGGTTAGAATTTTTCTGCATACTTTTGAGTCATCCCATATAATAAAGTCACAGTAATCCAATTACTTAAGAACTGAGCTCTTTTAATATGACAAGTTACCTGTTTTTGTATTTGTTTAAATTTAGAAAAATAAAAAAATCACAAGTTTTATATTTTACTTTAAACTAACTCAGTATAGTAAGTAACAGTAAATTTTTATTACTGACTATCCACACAAAGAATTCCAAACATCAGTTTTTAAAACTAACATTCAAAAAAATCTTTTTCCGTCGATCGTTTAGAAAAAACTTTATTAATGCATAATTTTATTCAAAAAATCGTTGTAAAAAGAGTGTTTTCAACAACATGCGCATGCGTACAATTGTCGAATAAATAAAAATAAAAGTTTCAAGAGTGATTACAAGACGCTGCGAAGATGAAACAAAGTGAAACTATCAAATTAATTTAAAATTTTAATTTGAAATATCACCGTTTTGCCCTAAAGGGCCTAAACTAAGCTAAAATGTCAAAATACTGTTAGGCAACTAAATATACTTTATTTATTTAATAGATGACACAATATAAGTTTTTATTTTAATTAACTAAGGTACGATCAACGAAAAAGTTTGTTATCATTTTGTTTGTTAATTCACGTTTAAAATTTTTACTTTATTAAAGCGCACTCGCTTTAAAATAAAATGCAACCAGCAATACATAGCCTGTCACAAGTTATTTTAAAATGTAATAAATGGCTTAATTTTTACTACAAAAAATGTGATACTTTGAAACAGTTAAAAACATTATTTTTTTCCTTTATAGTAGTAACTTATCTTTAAAAAGGTTTTAAAAAACGCATCTTAACGCAATTTATTGTGAACTTTACTAACGCGTACGTAATTATCATGGTAAATGTTTAATACATAATTTTTAGTCTGGGAAAAAAATGTTAATAATAAAATAAACTTTTTGTCCTCCCGTATTGTAAAGTAGGCTATCATAGTTGTGCATCCACCAATAGTAAGTCGGACTTTTGGAAACTGTGCGGTAAAAATGAGAAAAACACCGGGTCTCACATTGTACGGTTAGAACTACCACAGGAGATGCTTGAGGAAAAAACTAACCTTGCAGTAATATAGTTTATATATCAAAGTGTACGTACCTAAAATATTGCCACAAATAAAGCTATATTTAATACAAAAATAATATAATGAAAAAATCGCTGAAACGTCACAGGTCTTACGTCAAACGTTGTGTGAGACCTTAGACAACGCACAGCGTAGTTCAAGTGTGGATCCCCATTACTAACAACAATACGAAATAATAGGTATAAAAGTATATTTTAGAAAAAGTTGCAGTTAATAAATTTTAAAAATGACAACGTGTGTATTTAAGATAATTTTAAAAATAATATGCAATTTTATATGGAACAGAATGTTAAAAATAAACCGCTACAGCGCCATCTATTCAGAACCTGTGTGTTCCTGTCTAGTTAATAAATGTCATTATTCTATGGATCCGTGGCCATTATTGTTGAATGTTGAATCTCTCAGTAATTATCAATTTAGAATTAAAAAGTGTGAATAAAAGTACTGGAAAGACCATTGAACATGTTTTAAAGAAAATTATGCAAGCAGTGACAGAGTATTTAAGCCGCATTTGGGTACGTTTTATTGGTTTTTAGAATTTATTTGTACCTAACCTAACTTTTGAAATGGCGCAAAAAAAAACAGAATTTGACTCTTTCGGACAAAAAAAATTATACAAATCTTATGCGATAGTTAATTTTACAGGCTCCAACTAATCAGGCCCTCGCTTTCAGCTCGGGCCTGAAACAAAGCTGTCGCCTGTAAAATTAAGCCTACCACATACGAATGTAAATAGCTATTAAAGAATCGACGCACATCTTAAATTTATGATGATTGCATTTCATTTGGATAAACTCTTAAATAACTAGAAAGCAACTGTCATTTTTTTGCATTAAAACCTATCACAATATATGGGCTGGAGAAGTGTGTCGTAATTTTAGCGCGAACGTTTGAAGCACTGTCATTCTAAAAATATACCTTAAAAAAGTCGCCCTTATTGCACTAGTGCATAAGGTTGTAATTATAACAGCTAAACTTTGACCGAATGAAAATCACATATGGAAACACAAATAAGGCACAAAAACACTCAACTCCAATAATCTAAACATTCTAGTTTTAATCCAGTCAGAAGTTACAAATAATTCTCGCATAATTGATAAATTAATCGAAAATAGAAATTACCGTGTAAGCTTCGTGCTCTCAAAGTCAACCGAACGGCTGTAAAGCAACTACCGAACATGGCCGAGTAGCAAAGTATACTGTGGTAGCGCGCAAACGCGGCCGCAAATGAAGAACATCGTTCACATTCGGCATGGTTCGCTGGAATTCGCTCATGTTGGACCTGCGTTAAAGTTTAGAAATGAATGAAATCTGTGCATGGAACGTTTTATTTTCCATTAAATTCTTTATTAAGTATAAATTTGTTGTAATTCGTGACTTATCAATAAATGAAATGTTTAGGGTATCGAATGTCGATATTTTTAGGTCTTATTTATTTTGTTTAGTGTATTTATTCATCGCTTGAAGTTTGATCTTTGTAAAGTCAACCTTATTTACATGTGCAATAAGGTCGACTTTTTCAAGGTATTTTTATCGAATGACAGTGTTTCAAAATTTCGCGCATTTTTGACGTCACGGTTCTGGAGCCCATTGATCAAAAAGTACACGATTTTTTTTCTGTAACAACAAAAATTTAAATAATTAAAAATTATAAATCGGTAGATATAGAATGATTTAATGTTAGCCATTTTCCGATTTTCCAAAAAGCGAATTTTAAAAAACCCTACTAGAGACTACGCCACTGCATTGCAGCAAACTTCACAGCAAACTATCAAATGGTCAAATGTCAAAAACAAAAGCAAGTGCTGTTTTCGTTATTTTTTACATCAAATGGGCAATAATCCCACTGGTTTAAATGGATTTTGCAAAAAAACAGTTGGAAAAATATGGATGGAAAGAGGGTAATTATCTTCATTTAACAATTCTGAATCATTTGTGCCAAATATATAAAACTTTTTGTTGACTTAACCTCAATTTTGGAAAAAAGTTATTTACATCAAAACAGACTAAAATAACGTAAAAACTTTTAGGTAAAGGCTTGGGAAAAAGCGAAAACGGAATTTCCGAGGCCCTAAAACCCAAATTAAAGTTCGATAACGCTGGAATTGGTCATGATGTTGGAGAACAGTTCACCAATAACTGGTGGGAAAGAGTTTTTAATAATGCCGCTAGTAACATAAACGTAATTAACTAAATTTAGGTCTTAAAAGGTATTTAAACTAAACCATGTAATTTAGGTTAATGTGGACCAAGATGAAGTTAAGTTACATTTGAAGGAAGAGTCGGTTGAAATCACCACCAAAAGTTATTCCCTTAAAGATCTCAAAAAGAATAAACATTTAGAATACGGCTCATTCTTAAAGACAGCAAAACTGACAGAATCTGGGGTACAGAGCTACAATGTCGTACCTCTTGATCAGATTCCATCATGCAGTTCTCTCACCGATGATGAATTGTTTGCAGCTTGTGGTGGCAGGACTGCTCATAAGTACGTATTTGAACAGAAATAGGCGATCCAGCCCCCCCGTCAGCACAGTGTATCCTGGAGCTGGGCTTAGCTGGAACAATCTGGCTAGTATATCGAGTGACTAGAAAAGTATTCATTCAGAGAAGGCTATGACTTAGTGAATTGCAAGCTGTTGTAAAACATAACCATCGCCAACTCCATTAAACTGACATTAATTATATTAATAATAAGTTAGTTTAATGGAGTTGGCGAGGATATAACGTAAAATTAGCGTCATCTATAGATTTTTTTAAAAAATTTCAGTCATTTCCACAGAATCTTTCTTTAAAAAAATAGATATTTATATTTTATGACAGTTTATAAGTTATGCAATGTCAAGAGTGACATTCTGTACTGTAGTTCCTTCTAAAACAGAAAAATGACCTCGAACTAGTAATGCAACTGAATGAATAAACACTTCCTTCTTACTTTAATCTAGGCGGCCGTAGGTTGAAGTCAAAATCATGGCCTGCTCTGAATGAATATTTTTCTAGTCGCTCGATATACATAGTGTTCCAGAAAAACGGTCCCATAAAACAACCTGAGATACTTGAAACCAAAAGAAATTGATTTAACTCAACTTGCACTTTTTATTAATAACTTTTTAACCACTTTACCGATTTTAATGGGATATAGTACAGATGTCCTACTGTTAAGACTACAATTTTAACATTACTTTTTTTTTTAATTTCAATTTTAAAGTACTGGTATTATACTTAAACATTTTCATGCATAATATTTTTATCCGATTGGCTCAAATAATTTTTTATTGTAAAGCCACAACAATTCTAGATAACTTTTTCTCTTGTAAAATTTTTGAATTTGCATATCTAGTTGAACACAAAATCAGTTTGAATGACTATGACAAAATTAAACCCAACAATTTTAGTATTTAACATTACTATTATGTCAGTTGTTCAAAAGAATTTATTTTGATCTCAAGTTGCTTTATAGGAACGTTTTTCTGGGATTCCTTATACACCCTGAGTCTGTTAAAAGTAGATCTTAACTTTTTTCAAAAACTAGTTATTACACTAACTTCAGGGTTTGCCATAAAAAACTTTGTTTTTTTCTCTACGCATGTGCATTTTTTCAGAATTTTTCCAACATTCCTTCTAATGAATATTAATTCGTTGAAAAAAATATAAAATTTACATTATTTCTAATGTTATTTTAAATGACACGATGTTGAAATATTGTTTTGTGAAAAAAATATTTCAAAAAAAAATTGTAAATATCCGTAAAAAATAATGAAGTTTATTGGTTTTGTAAAACTTATTTTAAAGCAGCTTTGTCACCTTACTCGACAATAGGTTGGACATCTACCCTTCAGCTTTTTTGTCCTACCCACTCTCTTGGGAAAAATGGCGTTATTATTTAATGTAGAAAAATTTAGAAAAAAAAATCAGTTTGTTTTTGTTTGACAATATAGTGACAATATGTACTTACACAGTAAAAAAAATGAGTTAAAACCTCTCATTTTCAGTAAACATTTTAACTCAAGACATTGAGTAAATACGTTTTTTTTTCTAAGAAAGTGGATGGGACAAAGAAGCTAAAGCGTAGGTTACCCAGCCCATTGTCGAGTAACAACAATGCTGCTTCAAAATAAGTCTGACAAAACGAATAAACTTTATTATTTTTTGCGGCTATCTACAATTTTTTTGAATTATTTTTTTCACAAAACAATATTTCAACATCGTGTTCATTTAGAATGACATTAATAATAATATTTATTCGTGCTAAAATACATAATAGTATTTACACAAGTCAATATAAAAAATTGTATGAACTATTTAATACAGCTCATTTATAATATTACAAGTCCTACAGACAGATCACTAAAATCATTGTTTAAATATTCCACAATCGAATAATATGACTTAGATATTAAATATTTTTTATTGCTTTTTATTCAGATATTGGGAGTGGAAGATTTAAAAACAAAATGTAAAACATTGTATAAATTTATGCAAAAATAATTTTTAATTAGAAATAAATAAATGGTGATATTTTTTTCATCAAATTAATATTAATTAATTATTATTCATTAGAAGGAATATTAGAAAAATTCTGAAAAAAATCCACTTATGTTGAGAAAAAAACAAAGTTTTTAGTGGCAAAACACTAAAGTCGGTGTGACAACTAATGTGTGTTCGTTTAAAAAAAACTCGTAGCAAGCCATGACATTGTTACGTATGTCGTACATGACCCCATACAACAACAAAATTTTTATTATTTACATTATTTGTGTATTGTTGGTTGCCTACTATACAATTTTATCCGTCACAAATTATCCTAACCTAAAAATGTTTTCTCTTCCCACCAAAGCGAGTTTGGTCTTGGTGTGTTTTTGTGTGGTTGCCTTCGTGGTGTTTTAGTTTTTCAAACATTCTCTATTTTATTTATCAGTATTTTTCAATACTAAATTTTGTGTTTTCCTTGATTTGTAATCATGGTGTACACCAGTGAACAAAAGACTTTTTTGTTGGAAAGTTATTTCCGAAATGGAGAGAAAGTTAACAGTTTTGGAAATATTCACTTCAGTCGTGCCTGGAGGAGTTTCGAGAAGCTTTTCCTGACGTTGTTGTTGTTTATGAAGAGTTTAAAAACACTCTCCACCGAAGTTTGAATCTGTTCCGTGAAATTGGGGCCATTACACGTAAAGAGGGCAGTGGAAGACCAACTAAACGAACAGATAAAGTTATTCATGCTGCACAAGAGATTCTACAGCAAGATCCAAAAACGTCGATTAGACATCTGTCTCAGCAAGTTGAACTTTCTGTTAGTACATGTCATAAACTCCTACGAGAAGATTTACATATGTACCCTTATCGTCTCCAAGCCGTTCAAGAGTTACGACCCGTAGATTTTCCTAGAAGATTGCAGTATTGTCAGTGGTTTTTAAATAACATTGCAAATAATAACGAACTCCTTCAGAAAACTTTCTTTACGGATGAAGCGTGGTTTTACCTGTCCGGCTACATGAATTCACAAAACATGAGAATTTGGGCAACAGAACATCCTCATGAAATTGTAGAAGAACCTCTCCATTCACAAAAAGTAGGTGTTTGGGCAGCTATTAGCAAATGAAGAATTATCGGTCCAATTTTCTTTCAAGGTAGTGTTTTTTTAGCAACATTAGGACTAACACTAAAATTTGATGTTCTTTTCAGGAACATTAAATGCAGTACGTTATCGCGAAGAAATCCTTACACCTTTTCATCTTACATCGAACAACTTCACGATGATGAATTACAAGAAGGTTTCTTTCAACAAGATGGGGCCACGGCGCATTGCACAGCAGAAACTTTAGTTTTTTTGAGAAACAAACTTTTTTGATGACAGATTAATTAGCAGAAATACAGAAAATGATTATCCTCCGAGATCATGTGATTTAACACCTTGTGATTTTTTTCTTTGGTCACACATTAAAAATTCGATTTTTGTTACACCTATTCCAAACACAATTGAATTAAGACGTCGAATTAAAGAGAAAATTGATGAAATTAATGAAAATCCGGTTGAACTGAATAATGTGATAAATAATGTTCGAAGACGATATGTTTTATGTGTTCAGCATCAAGGAAGACATTTTCAACAGTTTTTGTAGATAATAAATGAATATATTTATAAAAATGTATTTTTGTTCTAATTGTCGAAAAGTAAGGTTATGAGATCTGTCAGTTTGACAAGTGTGTAAACGATTAATCACAGACATACAAAACAATTGTTTTTTAGTTTCAAAGCACTCTAGAGTTTTTTTTTTAAAAAACACACGATAGTTTTTAAGAAAAGTTAAGATATACTATTAACAGATTCACTCTGTATAAATAGTCCGTAAAATAATTATTTTTTTAAATTTTTGTCAGTATATTAATTATTTTGGGGCAGCATATTTTCAATTTTGGACAGTAGATAAGCAGAATGATTTTTTTTATGAATACACACATTTAGAAAATAATTAGATTTGAAATTTAAAATCTCTTTCAAAAATTTTGGCTCCAATTAAAAATGTTTAACGATTGTTATATATTAATTTTTGTTATTAGAAAAACAGCTAATAAGACAGTCAATAGTGTTAGCCCGAGTTTGGTTCAAAAGTGGGAGGGGAAAAAGGCTCGCAGCGCTTTTAAATAGAGTTCTTATTAAAATAATTTTCACTACACACCTAACCGAAATATTCAAAAAAAACTGACAAATTATTATTTTTACAGAACATTTGTTTAATATACTGACCGTTTATTTTTAATATATTTAACATTTTTACAAATTATTTTAATAAAAATACGAATTGAATTTCAGGGGTGCCAGACACGGTTTAAAGTTAAGTGGAAAGTTGTCAAGAGTAGAGAAGCAAGAAAAAATGCTTTTGAAAAAAATGAAAAATGTTTCGTTGACTGATGATGCAAGTAGTTTAGAGAAAAAAATAAAGAAACTGAAGAAGCATAAGGAAGAAACGATAAACAATACTATATCTCAGGAATCTGAAAACTCAAACTCGGGTTCAAAAAAACCTAAAAACAAGAAAAAGAGTGTGACATTTAATGACGAAACTGTTGTGAAATATTACACTCCTGACGCAGACACAAGCCGAGAAAGTATTAGAGATGAGAATAGCAACAATCCGGGACTAGTTGATCCAAATTTAAATGCATGTGACGAAGGGATTGAGCAAGATATTGAAGAAGGGAACAACGAATTAAATGATACACATAGAAGTTTTGAAGAAGCACAAAGGACTTTTGATGATTTGTCAAAAGCCGAAAGAAAGAAATTAAAAAAGAAGCGAAAACTAGAAAAGAAAACAAAGACTGCACAATTTATTGAAGAAGTGAGGGATCAAATGGCAATTGATGAAAATGGGAAAAAGCGAAAATTAGTATCTGATGAAGAGAAACAAAGAGAAACTTCTTCTAGTGATTCAAAGAAAACCAAATACGTACCTGAAAATTTAAGAAAAGAGAAGAAACGTGAGAGGAAACTGATGAAGTCGATTGTGGAGTCATTGGACCACTTTTGCAAAATATCAGATGATGAATGATTTGGAAGGCAGAAGTGTCTTAATGTATTTTTTGTTAAAATGAAGAATAGTTCTATAAGTTTGTGTTCTTGAAAGTTAATATTTTTATAAAAGAAATTAATCATTTTAATTTCAGACATTATTACTTACTGATCTGTTTCTGTTCTTTGAGTTACTATATAAAAAATAAAGTTCATTGAAACTTGTTTTTTTTTTATTTCTAAATGAGAAAGTACATTATGAGCGGTTATAATATCACAAGTGGATAATTAATGACTGTTGCCTAGCATCAGTAAAGTAGTAAATAATGTAATCAACTTCAAATTATTAATTCAGGGTAGAAGAATAAATTAGAACAAGTCTAGGAAGAACACTAGGAGCTGAAAACAAATAGTTAGTCCTTCACTCAATAAAATACCGAGTGTCCCAAGTTTTAACTGAACTCCCAAAATACCACCTTATATTTCAACCAAAAATATAGGAGTAAGTATATCCTGTCCAAACTTGGAATAGGCAATCCTGAGTTTGTAATTTTGGTATTAAGGCGGCTTGGTACCTATGTTTCGGCCAAAAATTATTTGAGAATTTTTTTAAAATAATGTAGAGATTGGGTTCAAAGTAATGAAAACGCTGCGCTAACAGTCAGAGCTCCAAAAAAAAAGTTAAAGTTGTTTTTGTGATAAGAAGGCACAAAAGGGGGTGGAAGTAAAACTTGGGACTTCGTTAAAATAACTCACATTCAAAACGTCTAGTTTTTTATACACTTCACAAAGATCTCCATTTAACAAGTAATAGGCATATTTTATCATATCTGGGGTGTAATAATGGAATATAACCAACTCTTTATCATAACAAAAATTAAAACCAAAATTATTGCAAACAAACAGTTCATTCTGTTCAGGTTTTATATTAATTTTTTCCGCACAAATTCCGGTGAGAAAAACATCTTCGAGATGGATAAAAGGCGTATTTTTTGCACATTCGTAAAGTTTTTTTACAACATCTGCTGACATTACATAACCAGGTCCACAAACATATTTGGGAAATTTGTCATGAGGGTACCATTCGTAGGGCATATACCATTTACTGTATTTGTCTCGGATTGGGGTTAAAATCGATCGGACTCTTCCTAGAATTACGCCAGTGTTTCGTGTTCTTTTACTAAGTATTAGTACGATTTTCTGGACGTTTAAGAAGAGATCGTCATCGACTTTCATTAGATATTTGTGAGAGGAACAGTAGCGGTTGAAAATTTTCAGCATGTATACAGATTTCAGGGTTAAATTGTTGTAAGAGTCGACGAAACGTTCTTGAATAATGTCGTTAAAGAAAACACTTTCGTTTTGGATTTTCCTCTAATTCAGTATCAGTTAAGAAAGGTTAATTACAAGAGATTTAGTGCGTTTATGACTTAAGGCTAGTCTGATCAGGAAGTATTTTCAAAATTGCCTTTTCATTTTGTTAGCCCCACTAGTTTTTTATTTTACTTAATTCTAGATAGTAACGCCAAACAAAAATTTTTGTTTAAAGGAGCTCAAGTGACGTTTATTTTTTTTTAAATAAACTTACTTAACGCGTTTGATTTGTTGCAATGTGGAGGTGTGTACCTTAGTGCGGTGTGATGGGAAATGTACGCGACCCATTGTTCAGTTATTATTGGTTATGACGTTTCTGCGGTTTTCAAAGTCTTGTAGTAGGGAAAAATAGTTTTTAAAAGGTTTAACTTAATTTTTATGTTTATTATTATGAAAATTCTTGAACAGCAGACGGCCGATAAGCAAATAACAATCTAGGCTGATCATAAACCTCGCCTTTTGCCTCAGTTTACAAATTTTAAACGCGGCTGTAATTTGCAATATCTTTGCATAAAAATGTTAATAACTCCAACTTTAAATAAAGGCAAAATAACGTGAAAACTGTGAGAGCTGTATTAGCCCTTTTGGTCCTAGAAAATTACAAATTATGCTAACTTTAAAAACAAATATAACCATTCTTGCCATAAAAATTAATGCTTCAAGGTTAAAATTGACGAAAATCAATTAATTAAAATTTCGTTCTTTTTTTAAAAATGAAAACTTTGAAAACTGGGAGTTATATCAACAATTTTGGTTTCCAATTTGTCATAAATTCTGTTGAGCTTAAAAATAAATATAAGGATTTTTAACGTAAAACTAGTGCTTCAGGATTGCAACTGACAAAAATCCATAAAATAGAACAAAATTCCGTGCTTTTTTAAAACAGCGAAACTCTAAAAACTGAGAGCTGTATTAACCGTTTTGGTCTTAAATCGTCCAAAATGTTGTTGACTTTAAAGGCAAATACAGCGTGATTTTTTTAATTGTTCCCGCCTGAAATCTTAAAAATAGGCAACACATTATACAAACGAAACTGACTCTGGAAGCACTGTCAAAGGTATTGTCAACAATGTTGACATTAATTTACAACTCTCTATGCCTTAATTTTGAAAATTAAATTTTCAAAGTGTAATGTGTTGCCTATTTTTAGAGTTTCGGGTGGGAGCAAATAAAAAAATCATCCTGTATAACCATTCTCGGTGTAAAATTAGTGCTTCAGGTTTAAAATTGACAATAATCCATAAAATCGAACAAAATTTCGTGTTTTTTTATGACAGAGAAACTCTGAAAACTGAGAGCTATATTAACCATTTTGGTCTCAATTTGTCGCAAATTTTGTTAGTTTAGAAAACAAATATAACCATTCTTGTCGTAAAACTAGTGCTTCAGGCTTAAAATTGACGAAAATTCATAAAATCAAACAAAATTTCTTGCTTTTTTAAAACAGCGAAACTCTGAAAATTGAGAACTATATTAAACATTTTTGTATTAATTCGTCGCAAATTTTGTTAACTTAAAAAAACAAATATAACCATTCTTGCCGTAAAACTAGTGCTTCAGGCTTTCAATTGGTAAAAATCCATAAAATCAAACAAAATTTCGTTCTTTCTAAAATTATGAAACTTTGAAAAACTGTATCTGGAAAACTGAAAGTTATATTAACTGTTTTGGTTTTAATTTCTCATAAATTTTGTTGATATTAAAAACATTTATAACCATTTTTGCAGTACAACTAGTGATCCATTGTTAAAATTGTCGAAAACCCGTGAAATCGAACAAAATTTCGCCCTTTCTAAAATCGCAAAATTTGGAAAAGCTGCATTTTAAAAACTGACAGCTGTACTAAGCGTTTGGTCTTAAGTTGTCACAAATTTTGTTGACTTTAAGAGAAAATATAACTATTTTGCCGTAAATTAGTGCTTCAGGGTTGTAACTAGGAAAAATCAAAAATGAACAAAATTTAGTGCTTTCTTTAAAAATTGCGTAACTGATAAGCTCTATCTTAAAAGTTGTGACAGCTGTATTAACCAGCTTGGTCTTAAAATGTCACAAATTTTATTGACTTTAATAAGAAATATAGCCATTTTTACAAATGGTCAAAACTTTTAAAAAAAATTTAAAAAAAATATCAAGCACGGCCAAAAACAAAAACCTGTGTTCATTAATCATGTAATAATACATATTAAAAAATCAGAACAACCCTATTTGATTCGAGGTAAAATATGTAGATTTTAATATTTAAAAGCGAAAAAATAATTTGTTTTTTTGTGTGGTCAGACTAGCCTTAACCGATCTTTAAGCATTTCCCCAAGTTTTATCAATGACAAAGCAATAAACGCACTATTTCTTTTGCCTCACTATAATTACTTGTAAAGCAGCGTCCTTTTTGACTTCACCAAACAAAAAGTAAAATGAGACGTTATCATCTGAAACAGTTGAATTCCAAATAAGTCTACACAAAAATTTTGGTACTTTTTTGTCCCCAAGTTTCTCTAATAGTTTGACGAGTTTGAAAAGAGTTAGGTCTGGTTGTTATAATTACTAGCAGAAGTTTCTTATCGGAACAAATACTTGCTGGTAGGATATGAGGTAGAAGTGTATCGCTAATATAGTCTTTCAAATTCCTTGAAATGTTTAGATCTAATTTCACAGTCGAACCTTAAAACCATCAATTAACAGATAAGCGTTAATAAGCTTTTAAATTACCGGAAAAATTGTAGTTCACAATGAATATTGTACAAATGATGAAACTAAAGCACAAAGTATAAAAATTCTGTCTTACATTCATTTTGTTATAGAAAAAACATAACTCCGAGAGTCTCATTTTTTCACAAATTATGTTTGAACGATGACAGTTTTTTAGTATATAACTAAAAAATAAACAATTTTAATTTATTGTTACATAAACATGTGGACGTGTTTACTCTGGAAGACAATTTTTCAAAATTTGGAAGCAAGTAAGTAAAGATTTTACCTTTATTACGTTTTCGGTTTAAGCTTTATGTTTTGTTGAACTGTTTTATTTGTTTTAGAAAATAACTACATTACATTTTTGACAGTTAATAATTCATGTAATTAGGAAATGTCATTTAAATGTTTCATAATTTATTGTTAAAGCTATAAAATTCGTGTTGTTTAATTAAATTTTTTATCCAAAAGAAATTTTGGGGTCATAAGGTCAAGTAACGTGATATTAATAGCCAATAAATTATTTCATATCAAATGTGAAATAAAAAAATTGAACAGTACATATTTTCATACAATTTGATTTTTTATCATTATCAGTTATATAAGTAAAAAGTTAATAATAGCGCCAAGGTCTGCTTTTTCCACTTTCGCAAGTAAATATTTTTCAAAAACTGTTTACTAATTAAACGCATTTTGCAGATATTTTTAATTTAATTATTTTCGTAACAAATTTTCTAGAAGGCAGTGCTATTTTACTTCAAAATGTTCTATTCAAAGTCGATTCGGTTTTTGTTTATTTATTCAAAATCCTTATTTTTTAATTTAAGGAAGTCTCAGCGTTAAAATTAGTGTATTTATTTCACAATTACTGACAATTAACAACGAGCAATAGGTGGTGGAAAATTTGGAATTGGTGAACACGTGCGTTATTGAGGGAAAATATTTAAATTATGCAATAGTATACCCTCGACGGTTACTTGTTAAACTATAGATGTCAACGCGTTTGCCCACATTATTTTTGCCAAATGAATACGAAATTTGAGAAAATGTGTTACTAAAGTGAAGGTTTGGTGTTTCATACAGCAAATCACTAAATTGCTGTATGGTTAAAAACACCAAATCGTTGATAAAGTGAAAAATCCTAAAATAAATTTTGTAAATAGGAGTTTTCTGTACATTGTTATATAATTGAGTTGATATTTATGATCCATAAGTGCAGAAATAAACAACCAGTCCACAGTTTTATTTATAAAAAATAACGATAAATAAAGTTGCACTACAACAGTAGATTTCGATGATTTTCTATTCACAATGTATGTCCGTACTGAATATGCAATTTTTGTTCCTATAATAAATAGCTAATTCATTTTCTTCACTTCCCATCTTTACTTATTTATAGCTTATAAAGACCATTGCTCAAAAGACTAGAATAAATGATCCAACACTCTATAGTGGGGGAACTTTAGACGATTCATTCTAACAAGACAATCAATATTTATTAAAAAGTAAGTAAGTCAGTTACTGTTCCTTTTTCTTTCCTGTTCCTTCAATTAACTCAAAATTCTTCTCACCACTGAAAATTTCAGTGACGCTATCAAGGGACTAAAGAGCATCACTTATGCTCGAAAGTAAAACTTACGCGAGGGATTAAAGCACTTTAGTCCTGAAGTGTACACGCTAATTTCTGTATTCAAACAACAATAATTTGATATTCACACAGTAATTACGTGTCGCTTTAATAACGTCAGGTCCGAAAATATCGCTCACTTTCATCGCTGTGGAATTCCATTCTCACTGCCCGATCAATGTTTCTGCTTGCTGAAATAAGCATTCGTCCTTCTAAAATGTGTCCGGATATTTCGCGATCTTTCTCCACTCGTGCAAACCGATCATTTTTCTCGATCGCTCAATAGTTTCGTGAAATTTCGCTCTCAGCACAATATCCTTCTGATATTTTCTTATTGTTCGTAACATTATAAAAAATCAACACTTGTAGTTTTGAGATTTTTCGATTTTTTTGGAGAAAGGGGACTATTACCTCTTGTTCAAGGTCTTAAAATATTTGCGAATTTTTAAAAAAATATCAACCAGAACTGAAATTTCTTGACAAATTTATATAGAAAATGATTTGGGGAATCCGATGATGACAGAAAGAGTACAAAAATTTTTTTCAAGGATTTTTTGATCTCTAGTAGCTGTCTCAACTATAAGTTAAAAACAATAAAAGAAATACAGAAAAATAGAGAATTTAAAGATTTTTCGTAATTATTTTACGATTAGTATAAAATTTATTTACATTAGTTTCTAAAAATCCAGGTAAAACTTTTTTCTCAATTCAGTTAGGAAAGCAACCGTTTTGATATGTTATTTCATTTGTCAAACTCTCTTTATTATGTAACTTGTGATAAAAAGCGACATTATTTTGTTATTAGTATACAAAGTGACATTCAAATACCCAAAAAACTAACTTTATTTTTTTTAAATATTTTTTTGCGTAACTGAATTGGAAAAAATCTTGTATGAAACACGTTGCAAAATCGTTGATTTTTGCACCGACGTGTTGGGCAAAAATCACTTTTCACGGTTACTGTAAAAATAAAAGTCCATTTTGCTGCTCGTTGTATAAATAGTTATTTAACCAATAAGTTGGTTAATGAGAGCGATTAATAATTAAGATATTTTAAGGCAAGAGCAAAGCGATTAATAAAGTAGGGATTATTAAATGCAACTTAATTAAATAATTAAATGCGTAGATTACAAAACTTTTACGTTGATCGAACTTAGTTAATTGAAAAAATCAACAATTATACAAAGTGCCCTCTATCAGTCACCGATACGGACAAATAAAAAGTATATTTGGTTGCCTATCCTACAAATAATTTTAGACAGTATTTCGACATTTTAATTTAGTTTAGGGCCAAACGATAGTAATTTAAACATTAAAATCATTTTGCTTCACCTTCGCTGTTTTGTAATCACTCTTAAAACTTTTATTTTTATTTATTTATTTCATAATAAATAAAATGTTGGAAAGACTACTTTTTCACATTTTTTCCAGAAAAAAATCATGCTTTAATAAACTGTTTTCTAAACAATCAACGGAAAAAGCTATTTGCAAACCCCACTTTACAGGCCAACCAAATTTTGTAAACACTTGAAATAAGATCAAAAAATTTTTTGCACATTTTTATTTGTTTCAGGTTGAAATTTTGCGTCATTTTTTAAAATCATCTTATATAGTGACAAATCATTTTTATTTATTTTCACAAATTTTAACCAATAAATATAGGCCTGTTTCTTTAACACAGCACCCTGTATAAAAATTCCCACCCCGCCCCTTGTTTTTACAGAGTTCACTGTTTGTAGTTCATCTAACAAAGCAATGTTGGTTGCATAAACATATTGCGATTAATTATTTGGAAGGATTTATGGGTGAATGATTTTCATGATTTAGATAAGCCACAATATCAAAAATCGACTTTTTATTGAAGTTTAACGAATAAACATAAAAATATTAAAAAATACTCTCAATCACATACGACTTAAGTACCTCTACTTTGTATTAACGAGATTTTTTTGTTCAGTACATAACTCGGTACCAAAAACTGTAGAACGATTCCTGAAAAAAACAGGACACAAATGAATGCTTGTAAATCACTAAATCTGTACACAAAAAATTAAACCGCTAAGTGCTTTTAAACAAGCAATTCCAAAAATAGCCCACTACAAAAATAACTGTTTTGCACCTTTGCTATATCAACATACCCGCCACGATCCAGACGCAGGACATCGTTTCTCCTTCAAAATTTCATAAGACGTTCTAATCTGATTTGGACTAAAATAATGAACGATGGAGCGATGTTTGTGCAAACATATATATTTCTCCGAGTGAAAACAATAAAACTCGGAACTGTGTTGTGGTGTTACATTCACTTTTTTTGCACACATCCCAGTCACGTAGATGTCTTCAATATAAAAAATTGGCGTACTGTAAGCGCATTGGTAGAGTTTTTCCGCAACATCGGATGACATTACGTAGGAGGCTCCGCATAAATACATTGGGTATACTTTATCAGAGTATACTTCATAAGGCACGAACCTGAAACAATAAAAATTAAAGTTTATCAATCGAGGCAAAGCCGAGTTTGACAGAAAACAACGAAATTGCAGTAATTTACCATTTGCTAGTTGGGTCTCGGATGGGCTTTGTGAGGTTGTATGTCTGGCCCATAAGCAAATTTGTAGTAATACTGCGATTTTTAAATATTTCGAGTATTTTATCCATGTTAGCAAAAACATCGTCATCGACTTTCATTAGTAATTTGTAATTATCTAGACAATGTAAGTGAAATAACTTTAACATGGTTATAGATTTTAATGTTAAATTATTATAGGAGTCTATAAAGCGTTCTTCTACTATATCATTGTATTTTTCGCTTTCTTCTTTTAACTTAAGCTGAAATAAAAACATTTTGAAATGTTTAAAAATATAATTCTCAGACTTACTTGTACTTCATGGTGTTTATTTTTATCTTCTCCAAGCAAAAAATAAAAAGTTACATTATCACCTAAAACCGATAAAATTATCAGAATAGTTCCACTTGAATAGCTAAATTAATTATACCAAATGGTAGAATATTGATTTTTTAAAAAATACGAACGTTTTTGGCCCCACGTCTCCCTCACGGCTTGCCGAGCATCGAATTTGTCGAATTTCGAATGAACAAACACAAGAAGTAACCCTTTTTCCAAACAGAAATTTCTTGGCATGATGTGTGGTGTCATGGTTTCACTGATATAATCTCTGACTTCTTTTGACACATTTGGGCCCCAACCTTCCACTTCACTTGGAACTTAAAAAAAACATTTTTTTGTTTGTTTAAAATTGTAATGAAATACCTGGATGTGGAGACTCTTTACTGTTAACATAAAAGGAAACGATAAATATCACAGTAATGCCTAGAAGAAGCAGTCTTTTCTTTAAGTTCATTTAGTTCACTGATTTTGAACCGATGGAAAAACCACCATCGATTCAGTTAACTCTCGATCAACACATATCCAGGTACCTGAGTGAGATATTTCAAATAATTGTTACTGTAAACGTTACAGTGTACAGATAAGGTTGTTATCAATACGTTGTTATAAGTGTTATCATGACGGTTGAATATCAGATCGCAGTCTTGATCAATGAATTAAACTCGATTTTTATTATCATTGCTTCTCTTATTTATGACTCAACCGTCTCATAAAACCTGCAATCTGAAAAGTTTTATCAGAAATAATATAAAACTAGCATATAAAATAATAAAGTAACAAAACGTGATTTTCGCATCATGATTTGAAATGAATACTGACTGTATTTCCTTGATTTAATTCAATGGAAAAGTGATAAAGTTGCAACAAAACATTGTGATTTTATTTTAGCTCAATAAAAAAGTACAAAATAAAGAGACTTATTCAAAACTACTGACTTAATTCTCACTTGAGAATGGTAACATCACGTCTAAAATGGTATTAAAAAGTTTGGTGTTATTGGGTGAATTTTCCGATTCATACCAACCTGATAAAAATTAAAAACATTTTTTGATTGAACCGGAAAAGAAGTTTTGTTGTTACCAACCTTGAAGCTAAAATCACAGCTTGCTATTTTTAAAATTAAAAATACAATTTTTTGTCTGCGAGAAAGTGCGACTGTTATATCGATTAAAAATTCACAAAAACTAGCAGACTTAAGCATTATTGATTTTTTCTCCACGTGCTACAGATAGACATGAATTCCTTTCGTGGTTTACTTTTATTTGAATAGATGAGTTCACCAACGCAAACATATGAAATTTCTGTTGTAAATAGGACGCGAATGAATGGTTAATTTAAAATTGCATGAATGAATACACTAACTTAACTTCTGATGAGTATCAGTGTTGGTAATATATTGCACTGGCGCACTTTTTTCTTTTATTGAAATCATGAGAAAATCGTTTTAGTAACACGTATGATCTCGTGAGGTGCTGACGCTCGACTGTGAAGTGAAATTTAGATCAAAAATTCATGCCCGAGCGCCGAGATGCCCAACCCTTTGCTGTAGCCAAACCGACGCCGTGACGTCATAACGCCGCGACGAACGTTTACAATGTTACACGTGCTTATCGGAGATGTGCTTGATATGTTTCAATTAGATAAAACTCATGTTGGTTTTGGCGATATTATATAATGCGAAAAATACCGGGGAAGTCCACGCTTACCAATTTTTTGTTGCTAAATTATAGTTGCAGTTTAGTCCTTGTTAATTTAGACATAAATTGAAAAATTCGCGTCCTTTGTCCTTTTTTTTACTAAAATGTGGCTGGAATGTCTCAGCAAAAAAAAATTTCTATAAACTATATTTTAAGACACAAATACTGTATGGAATGATGTACAACACCTAAAGTCTGTTTTTTTTTACCAAAGAAAAACTAATAAGCGTTGGAAATTTGTGATAAGTGAATTATCGAAATCAACTAATCACAAATGTGCATTTCAAACTTCCAACGTTTACTGATTTCTCTTTGGTAAAAAGAAACACCATAGTATACTCAAAATATCCAGTTTTCTCAAAGTTATTAAAGCAGTTGTGTTTTAATAACTAATTAAATTATTAAATCCATTAAACGTATTTGACTGTAATCAAATCAGCGATTTTACAGAAACTGTTGTTTTTCCTTATGCACTAGTGACGTCATCGGTGGTCAAACGGTTTAATAAATTGTAATATATCGAAAACGAAGCCGGGCCAATCATTTCCGTAAAATACGTGTCAAATATTTTTAATTTACTATTTTGAGATAAACTTAAAAATAACCCGAACTGTTCCTTTAGTCAAACAGAAAAAAATATACAGCAGGGAGGGACCTAAAGATTTGGTTGTCCAGCTTAATAAATAAAGCTTATTTACAGAGAATATTTAGTATTTGAGTACCTTACACAAATTTATTTTCAATTTTGAAAAGTTTGTTATCATTTTGTGTATGTAAGTAGAGAATGTTAAATATTTGATTAGAGAATTATTCGCATGATTAAAATATGTATATATTTTTGATACGATTTTGTGTCTGATTATTATTACATACAATATCTCTTATTTATAACTCCTTTAACACTGAAAGAAATTTAAAATTATGTATTTAAACTTAGTTTTTCCTAATTTGAAAGTACTTCCAGTTAGTAGTATCTATCCCCTTGAAAATGACACCCTAAATTTAATTCCCCATATTAAAAGTGTTATGTCATACAAACAATAACAGAGTGACATTTACTTTTCTTTGAAAAAAAATCCGATATTATTTGTAAAGAGAAAAAATAATTACGATTTTTATAACTGGCCTATATCTCAAAAATTAAAAAGTAAAAAAAATCTTTAATTGCAACATTCTGTTCTATATAAAAATCTGTAGCAATACTATTATTTTTTGAATTGGTTAAAAAATAAAAAGTTACGTAATTTAAATCATTATTTAATAAAAATAAAAAAGCGCTTTTTCTCAAAAAAGTTGGTAGTGCAAAGAAATTATTTACACCATTAAATTTGTCGCAAAAAAGTAGTACGAGAATGTATTATCGATTTTATAACCATCGCGAATGAACTACCCTCTCTATATTATTAGCTGAATAAACTTATTTATTTATTTATTGATAAATTTTGGAACGTGATTATTGAAGAAGAAACAAAAATCAAATTCAAATTGACAGTGTATTTGTCAACAATTTGAGTTTTCTCCCACAATAACCCACGTGTTCATAAATTCCAAATTTCACCAACAGAGCGCGCACCCATTCTTGTTAATTGTCAATAAACAAAAAACAAGACTATATAGCCTAGGATGGGCCAAAAAAATCGAATATTTTTTTAACTTCTGACACTGAAAAATTGGTTTCTAGGCACCTTAAAAAATGCTTTTTAAGGATAAGCTCTTAATTTTAATAGGAAGGACTCTTTTTTTTCGTTCTATTTTTTCTTTAGTTCTATTTGGCAAAATACACATCTTGTCACTATACTTGATTGTGGGAAAAAATTTTATTTACATTTTTTGTACAAAATTGAATGCTCTAAAAAAGGTACTTTACAATTTTTTGTAGCTATTAGTTAGAGTTTAGAAGATATCGGAGGTCTAAGTTTGAAGAATTTAACAAAAATTTCTTTTTTACTTCTAAATTTTATAACTCGTACATAAATAAATATTATAAAGTGCAATATATACAGTTTTATAGGAAATTGAACGCTCTACAAAAAAGGTCTCTTGTGGTTAATCGATTACTTTAACCACTTATAAGATATTCGCATTTTAAAAACCAAAGTTTGAGACTAAATCCTCAATTTTTTTAAATGGTTGGAGTAACCGGTTAACCACAAAAGACTTTTTTTGTAGAGCGTTTAATTTCCTATAAAACTGTATATTTTGCATTTTCTAATATTTATTTATCTTCGAGTTAAAAAATTTAGAAGGAAAAAAGAAATTTTTGTTAAATTCTTCAAACTTTGACCTCTGATATCTTCTAAACGCTAAGAGTTATAGAAAAAATTGTAATATACCTTCTTTAGAGCGTTGAAGGTTTAGTCCAGTGCTCTTCTGAAACCCATTAAAAAAATTCAAATTATTCTTAAATGCTCAAAGTAATCGATTAATCACATGAGACCTTCTTTGTAGAGCGTTTAATTTTCTATAAAACTGTATATTGCGCATCTGCTAATATTTATTTATCTACGAGTTATAAAATTTAGAAGTGAAAAAGAAATTTTTGTTAATTTCTTCAAATTTTGATCTCTGATATCTTCTATACGGTAAGAGACACAAAATAATTGTTAGATTCCTTTTTTAGAGCGTTTAATTTCCCACAAAAAATGTAAATAAAATTTCTCTGTACGAACAAGTAGTGACGAGATATGGGTTTTGCCAAGTACTAAAGAAAAAATAGAAAACTGAGATGAAGGGGTCCTTCCTATTTAAATTAAGAGCTTATCTTTAAAAAAGCATTTTTTAAAGGTGCCTAGGAACCAATTTTTCAGTGTCAGTTAAAAAAATATTCGATTTTTTTGGCCCACCTTAATATAGCCATCTACAAAGTTGAATGCAAAAATTTTAACCTGAAAAACAGCACCACAAATAATGAAAATCTGCAAAAAAATTTTGTCTTATCTCAACTGATAACAAAATTATAACCTAAAAATTAATTATTACTAAACGTATAACAATTTTTTTTTAACATAGAGCAATCATAGGTTTTTTCAGGTCAAAATAAAGCGATTTAACACAATTTACCTCTATACTAAGTTGCACCGTTAAAGAGCTAGAGGACGTCAAAGTTAGAGATTAAAAGTCATTTTTATACTTTAAACGTAAATATCTCAAAAACGGTAAGTTTTAGCAAAATATTGCGTTGTTGGATTTTTATGTAATATTTACTGGCATATTCATTTTTGTTACAAAAATTGGAAATTAATAAGAAGAAAATTGGTTAATTACCCAAGATTTAAAAAAGTGCCGTAACTTGAAATTGAGATGTGCAGCAAAATTTTGACAGTAGAAATAAAAAAATTACACTCAACTTCATTTATGTTCCAAATTTGGTATTAATCGGTTAAGCGGTTTTCGAGATGTAACAAAAAAATATTTTTTTATACCCAAATTTGACGGCCTGTAATTTTGTTATTAGTTGAGATTGAACAAAATTTTTTTTGCAGTTTCTTTTTATTATTTGTGGTGCTGTACTTCAGCTTAAAATTTTTGCATTCACTTCCAGAACAATCTGTATAAAATGTACTCAATAAAACTCAAAAATTACACTACAAACTTGAATAAACTCCAAATTTTCAAATGGTTAATCGCTGTTAAAAGTAGAAATAACTTTCAAATTAATTGAGGTAATTTTATTGCGGAAATTGGGTCAATATTTACAACTCTACGTTCAACAATTAAACCAATAACATACAAAGCCTGATAATTTATTCGATTGTTATCTATTCAATCTTAATAACAGCTGCGATCAATAACATTTTTTCATTATCACCAAAGAATATTATTAACATTTTGTTATTAAATTACCTAATAATAAAATTGTTTTAGAGGTATGTATATTATAAACTTGAAAATATTGTAAGTAAGTACTTAAAGCCTTATATTCTCACTCTAAATTCTAACAAATCTGTTAATGTATTCTGAGCCCTTATCACAGTATTAAATAACAATATTATGTACTGAAATAATAATGTTTAACGTTATAAAAATGAGATTCAATAGAATACAAAGAACATAACATTGCTTATGTACTTCACCATTCAAAACAAATTAAACCAATTTGATTGACCAGAAAACAAATAACCAACAGGTGTAACGAGTAACGTACATTTACTTACCTGTTGTGTCAACAAACAACAGACAAACTTTCAATAAAAAAAACCGACATAACATTAAAATAAACGTTAAAATGTTAAAAATGCAAAATAATTCCTATTGTAAGAAATTCTCTCGAGAACAAGGTGCACCGGTGCACGACATTTTGTGGCTTGGGACTGGAGCCACCACGTGTATAATTAACAGTCGCACCTTTAGAATTGAGCTTTCTCTTTGTTTGATTAAAAATTGTGCCATTTTGGAGGGTTTTTACAGAATGTTTAGAAAACAAAAAGGTAACCTGCCTGTTGTGGTTGATGCTGATAGATGTCTTAATTTACACATTCGCTGTGTCTTAATTGGTATTAAAGCAGATTTATTATCACATAAAAGCGTCAAAGCTTGTGTTTGCCTTATCAGTAATGATAATAAAAGCACACACTTCACGAAAAGCTTCCAAACAACTTTTAAAACGTGAGACAACTATTGTGAATACATTTCTGTTAGGTTGGTACCGGTATACCTTATGGCGCCAAATATAAAAATTGCATTAAGTTTATTGCTCCTAAAATATAAATTATGGGTCTAATTTCGAAATTTCGAGTAGAATTACTACTTTAACTTTTACTTCTATTGTTGTACGTATATAGATTGTTATTAATTTATATTTTAGTGATTTCGAGACAAATTCAAAATATCCAGTGATGTAAAAAAATTTTTCACTAGGTCTTGAAAGAAAGAGATAAAAGTGTTTTTTTAAAATAAAAATATAAATTAAATATCAAATATTAATTTTTATGAATAATGGTCTTAATTCCCACATGTAGCGAATTTAATTTCTCAAATGGGACTATACAAAAGAACTACCGACCAACCCTATTGATTTTTTTTAATTAACTGTATGAAAAGTAAGCACAATTAGTAAATTATTAAATCTACTGTCTTTTGTGATTAATAATTGCTGGAATCTAAATATACAAGGTGATTAAAAAGGGTCAGACCATCTCTCGCCTGATTTTTGAAGTTATAAAATTATTTTCAAAAATGCAATCAAAAATATTCTTCGTTGTTTGTATAAAAGAACGCTTCACCAAGCTTTTTATTAACTGATTTATTGTTGTTACATAATTAAACCAAAATAAGACTAACACCTATTTCGTTTTTTTGACGAGTCGAGTTCAGTGCAGTAGCTAGGAGCTGGCAACAAGGGCCAGGGGCGCAAATTATAAGGGACGCAATCAGTATCTATACAGACTGTTATGGAAGTGCATGCGAAAATTTTAACCTGAAATAAGCACCACAACTAATAAAAATCTGCAAAAAAAATTTTTGTCCTATCTCAACTAATAACAAAATTACGGACCGTCAAAATTGGATCTAAAAAACATTTTTTTGTTATATCTCAAAAACCGCTTAACCGATTAATACCAAACTTGGTACACAAATAAAGTTAAGTGTACTCTTTTTATTACTACTAGCAAAATTTTGCTGCACATCTCAATTTCAAGTTACGGCACTTTTTTACATTTTGGATAATTAACCAATTTTCTTCCTATTAATTTCTAATTTTTGTAGCAAAAATGAATATGTCAGTAAATATTAAATAAAAATACAAGTACGCAACATTTTGCTAAAACGTACCGTTTTCGAGATATTTACGTTTAAAGTATAAAAATGACTTTTAATCTCTAACTTTGGCGCCCTCTAACTCCTAAACGGTGCAACTTAGTATAGAAGTAAATTGTGTTTGTTCGATGCTGCAGGAGTAATAAAACTTGGATGTTCGTTCTATACTAATTTATTTATTCAAAAACTTAACAATATATAAACTATTTACAGTGGTTCTAACCCAGAATAACATAAAAAGTAGTTTCTAAACAAAGAGAATTAAACTTGATTTATAAACATTTCTATAGTCGCTGTAAAAATGGAAGTTATTAAATGCAAGCTAAGTAAGTCATTGCTCTACGGTTAATTGATTACTAAGGCTTAATATTTATTACGAAACAATCAGGATGTGTAACTAAAAGCGCTGACAAATAACGCAACATCCGTTTACAATTTGTGAATTAATAAGGACAAAATCAAAAAGGACAAAATGTTTTAATCAAAGATTAAACATCTTGGCGACTCGGCAAAAGATTGCAAACCTGACCTCGGTTAATAACGTAACTAGATATTCTAACATTACAATGTACTAAAACCTGATCCCGTAAAAGTTAAATATAAATAAAAATATTAAATATAAGACAAATTGTAAACAAAAAAATAAAAATTTGTTTAATCGAAGATTAAACATCTTGGCGACTCGGCAAAAGAGTGCGGTCTCTGGATTTGAATCAGCTGTCCTAGGTTGTGAATGTCCTGTGTTTCCAATTGATTAATTCAATTTAATCGGAATTGTTTGAATATACAGCTTCTCTTCTGAGATGTGGACTGTGGAGTGTCAGCTTCTAGTGTTTGGTGGATTCTCGCTGTAACAATTTGCTGACACCAGTATTTTGTTCATACACATTTGTTATGAAATTGACATAGGTTAGTAGAAAATATAAACAGAAATTTGATCTAACTTAAAGTGACATTGACCTTGATATTTAAGTGATGTGTAAGCAAAAACTAATTGTCCAAGTTTTATAATTTCTTTGAAACATATTTTCATTAATTTTTAACTGATTTGAATTGACTCTAAATTTTTTGTTAAACTGTTGTAAAAGGTTTACTAACTTGCGGCCTCTATTACTGCGTTTAGAGGCTCCAAGATTCTTCTTCCAGTTGATTCCAAATCTTCATCGTGAAGTCGATGCCTGGATCCGGTGGATATTTTCCTTGTAGGGTGGACTTCCATTTTGATTTCCTTGCTGATAAAGCAATGATAATTTTGCTTTTTTCTTCTTTCCGTAACCGTTGTAGAAATGCGAGTTTCTTTGCGGGCGTCAAATTTGCCACCGCCGATCTGAAGCAATTAACGATTGTTGTTTTCTTGATTTCTGTCTTCGTTTTTTCACAATTTTTGTAGTTTGACTTCTTGAACTGCTTCTTATTTTGTTGGTGAATTTTTGAAAATAACTTGGGTTTTGTGGATAACTGACTTTTACTTGAAGATTCGTTGTTTTGTTCACGAATTTTCTTTTTAACTCCTGGGTGTTTTATTTCACTGTTTTGAGATGTATTTTCATTTACCTGTTGAGCTTGTTGACT
Organism: Tribolium confusum; assembly: GCA_029207805.1. Lineage (NCBI taxonomy): Eukaryota > Metazoa > Arthropoda > Insecta > Coleoptera > Tenebrionidae > Tribolium > Tribolium confusum. The sequence goes on from JALGAY010000003.1 coordinate 19,642,495, forward strand.
TTTTCTCTTTTTCGGAGTTGTTTTTTGTGGTGTGGTGCCTTTTTCTTCTACTCTTGCAGGCTCAAGTTTTGGCTCTTGAGTCAATTTTCGTAAAACTTTTGATGCATCTGTTTGAAATTCGTCAATTGTAACTTCACTTGGAAGTTCTTTGACTTTCATTTGCGTTTTATCGTTGTCTAATTTTGGTTTGTTACTGGAATCGTTATCGGATTTTGAAGCTCTCAAAACGGATAATTCCTTTTCCACTCTTTCAGGTTCAAGATTTAGCTCTAGAACCGATTGTTTCTTTCATCTTTCCATTAAAAGTTTCGGAGATTTCCAGAATGGACACTCCTCTTTCCACTCTTTCAGGCTCAAGACTTAGTTCTTGAGTCGATTTTTTCTTCCGTCTTTCCGGAAAATTTTTCTCAAAATTTTCGGAATTTTCTAAAATGGACACTTCTTTTTCCACTCTCTCAGGCTCAAGACTTAGTTCTTGAGTCGATTTTTGTTTCTCATAAATCAAATTTTGATTTTCTTGTGTTTTTAATTTGAACTGGTTGGCATTTTTCTCTAACATTTTTGCATCCTTTTTTGCTTGTAATTTAATCCATCGTGGTAAAGGTGGAAGTCTTACTGGGCTCACTCTTTTAGCCGTAGTTTCTTGTTTACCTTTTCTTATTAATAATTGTATTATGACATCTGCACAACGTTGATTTATTATTTCATATACATTGTTGTTAAAATATTCGTCTGTAAATTCTGTTTCTCCACCATTTATCTTGATGTCGATAAATTCTATTGTATTTAACTCTTCGTATAAACGTTCCAAATGTTGTTCGATGAAAATTGTTAACATTTGTTTTGTTAATTTTACCTCGACTTTGTCAAGGTAATCTGATAATTCTAATAATCGAATTTTTTGTCCCTCGATGAGCATCATTTGATTTTCATCAGGGCACTGTTTTTGAAATAAAGAAGAATTCATGTTCATGTACATGATTTTCTCCCAACGTAGCACTGTTTTCACACACAGCACTACTTTTTAACTCGCGGCGAAGGGCTTTTGACCACGAAAGACCCTTTTTTTTTAACTCGCGACGCGAATTTATATTTAAATCGAATTTTTCATTATTTGATTTTGTTTAAAACTGACTTGTAATGTCAATTTTTCACTTTGCTCGAAGGACCATGTTCGACAGATCATGATCGATGTCGCTTGAGTAAGAAGACTTGAGGTTTCTTCTATACTAATTTATTCATTCAAAAACTTAACAATATATAAACTATTTACAGTGGTTCTAAACCAGAATAACATAAAATGTAGTTTCTAAACAAAGAGAATTAAACTTGATTTATAAACATTTCTATAGTCGCTGTAAAAATGGAAGTTATTAAATGCAAGCTAAGTAAGTCATTGCTCTACGGTTAATTGATTACTAAGGCTTAATATTTATTACGAAACAATCAGGATGTGTAACTAAAAGCGCTGACAAATAACGCAACATCCGTTTACAATTTGTGAATTAATAAGGACAAAATCAAAAAGGACAAAATGTTTTAATCAAAGATTAAACAGTGTTAAATTACTTTATTTTAACCTGAAAAACCTATAATTGTCCTACGTTAAAAAAACTGTTATACGTTTTGTAATAATTAATTTTTAGGTTATAATTTTGTTATCAATTGAGATAAGACAAAATTTTTTTTGCAAATTTTTGTTTGTGGTGCTGTATTTCAAATTAAAATTTTTACATTTACTTTCATAATACCCTGTATATTAAAATTTTTCTTTTGCTACAAAAAAAAAGATAAAGATAACTAGTAGGTAAAGTATTGCCATGGGCTCCTCCTAAAATTATCTCTCATTGCTATAATTTAAAGATAATATTGCTTTTCGGCTCCCAAAATTAGAAAAAAATGTCAGCTCTAACTAGGGTTACCAACCGTCTCTTATTTTAAAAAACAGTCTTTTAATTTTATAAACTGTTTTTTAGTCTTTGATATGTATTTGAAAGACACGATTTGTTCTTTGATTATACAACTAGAAGGTTTTAATTATTTTTTCTCTTCAACTTTAATATTTTTCTATCTTAATTTAAGTATAGCATAATAATTAAGTTGGTTTTTAAGTTTTTATTAAATTAAATAAATACTTAATTTTTATAAAACTGTATTGTCACTCAATCTTAGTTCTCTACTTTCTCTATTTCTGGTTTTATTTTGAAATTGTAGTCTTTTAAACTTAATTTTTCTATAGTTTTACGTATCTTATTTATAACTTTTAAAAACTTTTTATATATTTCAGCCTTCTAAAAGAGAACTGACGTTTAGGCCATGGTCTGCGAAATGGAATTTCGCGGACGGTTGCACAAAAAAGTTTTAAGGACGTTCTTTACTTCAATATTGGAAAGTTGGCAACTCTAGCTCTAACGCTGTTAAAACATTGCTTCCTACTTTCATAATTAGCAAGATCGTGCTTCTGGCTTCAAAAATTAGCAAAATGTTGTTTTCGGTTTTCCAAATTACTGAAATACGTTGCATTTGTCTTTTCTAATATAAAAATTAATAAGAATATTGCCTACGTCTTCTAAAATTAGTAAAATTATATGTCCACATTCAAAATTAGTGCAAAAATAGATTTTAAAATTAATACAAAAACTGATAAGGAAAGTCGCCTCTGGCTCCCTAAATTAGAACAGAATGTTGCTTTCATCAGCTCTAATCTTGTTATTAAAATATCGCCACTGGCGTTCACAATTAGTAAGTTAACATTGAAAACCAGTCAAATGTTAACGCCGGTTTCTCAAGTTACTTAAAAAATACTGTTTTTTGGACCTATTTCAAGTTGAGACACTACTGGTAGTACTGCAAATTTTAATAATTTTTCATCGCAGCAACCAATCACAGCTCCAAATTCTTTTAAGTGTCTATAGAAACGAGGATACTACCGGAAATATCTCAACTTGAATTTGCCTCATTTGTTTTTATTGCTTTTCAAATTGACAAAACGATCTTCTAAAATTATGCTAAAGAAGTACTAAATTACGTCTCCGAATTACAAAATTAGTAACATGCTGATTAGGGTGGGCCAAAAAAATCGACTATTTTTTTTTTAATTTCCGACGCTGAAAAATTGGTTCCTAGACAACTTTAAAAAATGCTTTTTTAAGATGAGCTTTTAATTTTAATAGGAAAGACTCCCTCATCGCAGTTTTCCTTTTTTTTTCAGTTCCATATGGTAAAATCCATATCTCGTTATTGCTTGATTGTACAGAAAATTTGTATTTACATTTTTTGTAGGAAATTAAACGCTCTACAAAAAAGTTATCTTACAATTTTTTTATATCTCTTACCATTTAGAAGATATCGGAGGTCAAAGTTTAAAGAATTTAACAAAAATTCCTTTTCTACTTCTAAATTTTATAACTCAGAGATAAATAAATATTATAAGATGCGCAACATATAGCCTTATAGGAAATTAAACGCTCTATAAAAAAGGTTTCTTGTGATTAATTGATTATTCTAGCCATTTAGAAGATATTCGCATTTTAAAAACCAAAATTTGATACTAAATCCCCAATTTTTTTGAAATGGTTGAAGTAATCGATTAACCACAAACGACTTTTTTTGTAGAGCGTTTAATTTCCTACAAAACCGTATATTGCACACTTTATAATATTTATTTATCCACGAGTTATAAAATTTAGTAGTGAAAAAAAAATTTTTTGCTAAATTCTTCAAACTTTGATCTCTGATATCTTCTAAACGGTAAGAGTTATAAAAAAACTGTAAGATACCTTTTTTAGAGCGTTCAATTTCCCACAAAAATGTAATTAATTTTTTTCTGTACGATTAAGTAGTGACGAGATATGGATTTTGCCATATGAAACTGAAAAAAAAAATAGAAAACTGCGAAGAGGAAGTCTCTCCTATTAAAATTAAGAGCTCATCTTAAAAAAGCATTTTTCAAAAGTGCCTAGGAACCAATTTTTCAGTGTCAGAAGTTAAAAAAAAATTACTTGATTTTTTTGGCCCTCCCTAATGCTGGTATTGACTCGGACTCTTAAAATTGTCTTGGATTTATTTATAATATTAGAAGAAATTACCGTCTTCGGCGTTACTAATGGAAAAATTTATAAGAAATGCGCTTGTGGTGCCCAAAATGAGAAAAAATGTCTTTTCATCGGTTACTAAGTTGTTAAAATATCGTCTTTGGCTTTCATAATTAACAATGTGTTACCTTTGGCTTCAAAAATTATTAAAAAAGGATGTCTCCTACATTTTTATGGAATTCAGAATTGGTACTGTCACTACTGTCTATCTTTGTGTATATTTTTGAATATTGATGGCCACTGTGACTAAAGTTATAAATTCTAGAACAATAAATCTCCGATTATTTGGTTATTTTAGAGTTGTTTGTAATCGGTGCAAGTAATACACATGATTATTGTAATTGATTCATTAACCATCAGAGATATATTTTACGAACATTTGTAATTTTAGTTAGTTACAGCGGCCAATATTCCAGAGGTAGACAGTAGATACTAATTTAATTTTCGTATTTAAAAATTAGTAAAATGTTGTCACTTCCTTCAGAAATGAGTAAAATATTGCTTTTGGTTTTCTAAATTACAAAAAAGTAGGTATTTTTATTGATTTAAAAACTGAAAAAACAGTCTCCGGTTTTTGAAATTCGGGAAATTACGTCTCCGAATGACTTCAATCTTAATTCTTGTCTTATTCTCTTAAAATTATCTTGAATTTGCGTATTTATTGGTAGGACCAGCAGTTTTTGAAGTAGTTGTTTATATCTAGCCATTAAGAATGGTGCATTGAGTTTAATTGTCGATTTAGCTTTCAATACATTCACCATTTTTTTGCACTTACCACCAATCATTCGAAATATCGCTACGACTACATCCTATTTTTTACTCTTAGAAAAACGCCACAAATTTTCTTATTTTATTTTTGTAGTTACTTAGTGTTGTTTATTATAAATTTTAGTTTTTAAGTTGTTTAAGTTGTTAATATAAATTTAAACATGTAGGTATATTTATAAATTTGTGGGCCTCTCTATAAACCCGAGTTCGGCACTGTCCTGTAGAGATTTCAGTTAATTACAACACCTCGTATATGACTACAGATAAAATAAAATCTCACAAAATCCAACCACTTAACTCAAAATCAATAATTGTTAATTATTATCATTTAAATTTATATTCCGAAAACACTCAAGATAAAAGTAAATTTTTATTTAGTTAGCACTTCACTTACTTATGTTTTCTGATCCTCTCTGTTCTCAATACTAAAAAATTGTTATCGTACGAAATGTTAAGATAAATAGAAAAAAAAGATCTGTTGCAGCCAAGTCGCCGCCGCCACGATACCGCGCCAATCTGCCGCCACCGTCAGCCACCTCGCCGCCTCAAGGGAAGCTAATGAATCAACTAAGGGAAAAAATACATCAGCTCTCATGCTCTTTAGTACATAAATATGATTTTAATTTTTTATCTTTATAGTGTTTTATCACATTTTACAATATTGATGATAAATCGAAATAGGGAAATAAGCACTTAATCTACTTATCTTTTTTAAAATATAAGGATATTACGTCGTTTTTATTAACTCTGATTCATTTATCTGATGTCGTAAATAACTTATACAATATAATCTGTGATAAAACTGTACTATTTTTTAAATTTGACGTCGCATAATTTGTCATAAAAGATTAAAATTGTAAACATAACTCTGAATTGACATTTTTTAACTATGAGCTGTCTTAACCGGTGCGTCCGAACTGCGGTGAATTTTCAGGTAGCGATCGAACTGCGGTTGAAGTGAATTTGCCTACCTGTCCGAACCTAATCACTGTTCTATCTGCGGTTTTATTCACAGTGGGGAGCCACATCGTTATAAAGTAATAAAACCAGAATATCAAGAAAATCTAAAAAAAATTTTTGGCTGTTTTTGGTATCAATTAATCACAAATGTGTAGCACAATAAGTCTATGATTTTTTTTAAATTGTTAGAAATCGTTGTATTTAGACATTTTGGTACATTCATTGTATCAAAGTACATCAATACACAAAAAAATATTTACCTAAAATTATAATTAACTAGGCATAACTGAAAAAACTAACCGTATAAATAAACAATTTGAAAATTCGTTTAAGTCTTCTTCTATATGTAAAAATCAACCTCAATTTTTTTTATAATTTTTTGGTGTGTTTAGAAAACAGTATTTTGGGGGTGCAGATAAAACTTGAAACACCTGGTACATACTATAAAAAATTTGTAAAGAGCTTGTAGTGAATTTGTAGTGAATAATAGATATTATCTACCATTGTGTTAAAAGCTTTTGATTCTAACTTTTATAGACAAAAAGTTATAAGCAAAAGTTTAAATAAAATTAAGGAGTTGATGAAAAGTATTGTCAAAAGCTTGTCGGCATCCTCATTATTTATGTTTTCCTTAGAAAAAAGCGTTTTTACAACTAAAACTAAACTTTAAGCCGGAAGATCTAAAAATATTGTGAGAACCAAACTATAGAAACTAGCTGAAAAGGATTCAAATAAGTAATTTTAGAAATTGTAGTGTTTTGGTGTTTTACTTGAAAATGGAAATTTGCTTATCATAAATCTAAAAAACATGATTAAGGTTTAAACTAGAAACTACACTTCCTGCTTAAATTTGGGATTTTATGTAGACCCAAATTTATATTTGTCAGTTTATTGGTAAAATTGTTGTTCACCATGCCACAAGCAAAGAAGAAAAATTCTGTTATACACTACTAAGCCAATATCACCGATAATAGGATTAGGATTTTAGAACCCCCCGGGGTTTCAGAGCGCACCGCAGTTCGGTCTCTAAAATATTTTTTTTGTAATGACTCATTTACCTGGTTAAATTCGAACCGCAGTTCGGATGTCCCCGTCTTAACACCATTTTTTTTTTGTTTTAAAACACAAAATCTGTAATTTATTTTATGTAAAAATATACAAAAAGTCGTTTTAGCACTTTTTAACTAGGACTTGTTTTTAAAATATTGTGGGGCGTTCACAAGAGTCCGATTTTATGTATCTAATATGTTATATATTCGTAAAGAGAGGACAATAAATAAAAAAAGTACATAAAAATTATATAGTTTTGATGGTAGACAACAAAGTTCAAGCTTCTGGCAACAATTCATGACTTTCTTTGAAGCCTTCTTGAAACTCGTAAGTCGACACTCTTCGACAAAATTTACAGTTTCTACCACTTGACCACATTGACAGTAAGGATTTCCACATCATTCTGTTTAAACAACATTGAATTACATCTAGAATGACCAGTTCTTATTCTGTTCAATTACACCCAGACCCATCTTGGCTGATTCATTCCAGGTACCCATTTTGTTTAATAGAACACCCGGTATAAATGGTAAGTAAAAGAAACTTAACTTTTTACACAAGCGACATCTTGTGTTTTTAATTATATAATTTAAATAAAAATAAAATTTTTTAAAATGACAGAAAGCCTTATTATAATTTAAACATAATGATTTGTGATAAAGCCAGTTACATAAACGTCAAACAAAATTGATTAGATATTAAACTCCGATAAATTCAGAATAAATTGCTTTGACTCGTTAAAAATGCGTTAATCAGAGATTATCTCTCATCAATTTTGATTGGCGTTTGTGCAATCAGCCCTAATAAGAATAAAATTGTAAATACACCATCGAATTGACGCTTTATAAAAATATGAGCTATCCTAACACCATTTTTTTATTTTAAAACACAAAAATTCTAATCTGTTTTACTAGTTTTTTAAATGTTATAGAGAGTTTACAACATAGTCCTAGTTATTCTATGTATTTAATAGAACACCCGGTATAAGTGTTAAGTAAAAGAAACCTCGCATTTTTTATACAATGAACATTCTAATAAAATGTATTTTTAATTATTACACAGAAAAACAGTTCCACAAATAATGAAAATCTACAAAAAAAAATTGTCTTATCTCAACTGATAACAAAATTTCAGACCTCCAAAATTAGGTTCAAAAAATGTCAATGTCATGCATGGAGGAATAAATAAATAAGACTGGAGGTAAGGTCGCCTATGTTCACCATGTAAAATTCTTGCCTGAAATTTAAGCACCTTTTACGACCTTTTTGACTAACGCGCACACACAGGCGCATCGAACTGTGCCGATGAATGACGAATGTTCGAACTCTGTTATTCGTCAGTGGCGTTTCGTCTTGAGAAAAGCATCAAAGTAGCGTCATTTTTAAAGTTTTGTTTTATTTTATTATAATCGTTTTTGCGAAGTGTTTTTTTGGATAGTGTTAGTGTTAGTGTAAGTTAAAAACATTAAAATGGTGAGCTGCAATTTTCTTTTAACTTATTTTTTAACTTATCTTGCCCCCAGAAAAAGATTTGATGCTACGCCTCTGGAATCCGGCACCATATTGAAACACCTTTTACGACTTTGCCGCATGGCGCGAAATCTCAACTTTTTAAACATTCTTCCCTCCAGTCTTATTTATTTATTCCTCCATGATGTCATGTCACTGCATATTTTTTTTTACTTGTTTTCTTAGTAACACACATTTACATCTCTAGTTAAAAAAAAGTTGTACTTTCACATAGGATTTATAGTAGCGAAAATGCGTACTTTCATATGCATAAATAGAAAAAATATTTTTTTTGGTATATCTCACATATTCCGCTTAATCGATTATTATCGAATTTGGTAAACAAACAAAGTTAAATGTGTTCTTTTTACTGATAATAGCGAAATTCTGCTAAAACCTCTAAGTTTTTGATTACAATACTTTCGTCGCACAATTTTGGCAATTATCCAGTTTCTTTACCAACCTCAACCCCAATTTTTTTGTTCGAAAAATGAATGTGATGATGGGTTCTGAATATAAAAGAAGTCTACTTTAATTAAACCTAATTACCGCTACCTAGCGGAGCGTAGTAGGTATATTTTTAGATCCTTGGAAACGACAGAAAACTGATCATACCCATTTGTCAGTTAAAAAAACTTTTTAAAAATGCTCAAAAAAAAAATATTTCGAGTTTATTGCTATTTAAAGAATTTGATTTATAAGCAAATAATTTATCTAACAACGAATTCAAATAACTCAAAAACACACTTATATCGCCTTCTAATTAACGATGAGAGAATTTCTCGGTTTTATCGATGTTTTCGTTGCCAGTTGACTGCCCCATTCTTGTTTATACAGCACAAAGGTTGGATACGAAACTATTCCAGCTATTTTCTGGTAGGATTTCTAGTTACGTATATACTTAATTATACAGTGTGTAAAAGCCAAATGGAATAAATTCATTATTTCGGTTACTGTACATATTTATAAAAAATCTCTAAACACGTCAAATTTAGGTTATAAATTGACATTCTTCAATGTAAAAATGCGATCCCATCTTCAACCCCCTTCGAATGACAGGTACAACCCCCAATTTTTTAAATGGAAAACATAGGCTTGTGATGTATCGTTTGAAAGGTCTCTTCATTCTCTACTCAAAAATGTTATTGTTTTCAAGTTTATTGCAAGAATGAAAATAGAATTAAATTTCGTTATAATATACTCAAAATGTAATGGAAAATGTTGCCAAGATGCTCGCGGTAAACATTTTGAACATCTACTTCATTGAAATTCACAGTTCTTTTAGTGTTTTACATTTTATTACATTTTCCATTACATTTCAATTAAATTAAACTTTGCTATATTATACTCAAAATATAATGGAAAATGTAAAAAACTAAAAAAACTGACAATTTCAATGAAGTAGATGTTCAAAATATTTACCGCGAACGTCTTGGCAACATTTTCCATTACGTTTTACATTTTGAGTATATTATAGCAAAATTTAATTCTATTTTATTTTATTATATGTATGAGTGCGTTAATTGCTATTAAAACACCCAAATAAGTGTTATAATAAATTTCTTAAAGATGCAAATTCTAAAATAGTTATTTTTCGCCGATCGACATCACATTTTGGTGACAATTGAAGGGCACATTTATTAAATAGTTAATATGTCAGCATTTTTATTAAATAGGCAGTAAAGCAGACACTTCAGAGACATTCATCAGAGTTTTCCAGTTGTCACAAAAATTTGATGTTTATGCAAACAAGTAAATTCAGCGACAAAATATATATATTCAATACGAGAATAAAGCAGATTTAATGCTTTGCCTGGCTTTAACTGCCAGTCGCGGCATGCTTTATTGCCTAGTTAAACAAATAACTATTTTGTACTCAGGCTGTACCTAAAATAATTTTTTGACGTTCTTGGTGCAACAAAATGTCGTCGAGGCAGGACAATCACGTTTTTTGTGCAATTGTATAATTTTACTTCGAATCCGTTACTAGCGGCAACGGCGAGAAAATCGAATTTTGCGGACGGTTGCTCAGAAAAAAATAGTTTATTGTGAGAACGGTTTTGTATCACTATTGGCAACCCTATTCCACACAGAAAAAAATGGCTTTAACCTTTAACCATGAAGAAGTACTAAATATGTGGAAAGAAGCTTTTAATACTATTCCAGAAATATGGTTTAAAAAACAATCGACATTATTTGATAGCAAATAGAGTAATAAACAAAATATTTTTTCAATATATTTTCATAATTTAAAAATTGTTTATTTTACATGAACTTGATATTCACAGAGAAATAACGCCTTCGATTTACTCGTAATAATTGTCGCTTCCAATAAATCGCTTGTCGGGTTCTCACTAGCTCTCGGTTATTGTCTAGGCCCGCTTATATAACAATACGTCCTTCTAAAACGTATCCGGAAGTTTGACGACCTTTCTCCACTCATGCGAAACGGTGCCATCATTTCTCTCAATCGGTCCATAAGCATCGACCCATTGACTATAATGGTTTCGTGGAATTTCACGCTATAGTGTGACTCACGGTGCGATATCCTTCTAGTATTTTTTCAAACTATTTACTCGAAACTTTTTCTTATTTTGGAATTGTTCGTGGTGTAGAACTGTAGAGCATTATATTAACTCGTATAACTAGAGATGAACTCTGGCTACGCCTTTGTCATCTGCAAGCTTCACACTAATTGTGCTGAAATAATGCTTCCATCATAAATAACTGAAGTAATAATTTTTTGTGTCGTTATCAGTTTCACAAGAGGTTTTTCCCAGAATCCAGGAAATAAGGTAAAGTGGGTTTGATAGGATTACAAGAGCAATAAATTAAAACTGTAACTGTCATATATTTATTTAAAGACTATTTTACAAAAAAACTACGTAAGTTAATGACTTTTTAAGAGCATAGTTGCTATTACAACATGAATGAAATAAGTGCTGATTATGATTTTCGAAAAAATTGTTTGTAAAAAAACATTATTATGACACAAACTTTTGTAAAATAAAGAAAACATAAAGCTAAATTAAGAACCATAAACAGCACACTTATTAAGTATACAATTACAAAACCCAAATATATAATTTAATAAAAAATATAGTAATCATCTTGGAATAATTCAATTGGACGTTTTTTCTTAATTTAAACGAAAAAAATAAATACAGTTCAACATTAAGGCACTATCCTTAAAAAAAACTTTGGACAATGTTAACGTAAGTTTTATGTAAAAATAGCGGTAGAGAGATCTTAGATATCAACAAACTTTAAGAAAATTTCAATTATGCTAATAAAATACTAGGAATAATACATTATAATTACGTAAAAAGCTTGACATCCCAATTAGCCACGACGAAATTTAGGGCAAATTTTTGGAATAAATGTGACCAATTGGGTTTAATGCGCAGTCATGACCATATGCCTTAAAAATCAAATTTCTATTTGGTATAAAGCTACAAGTTATAAACCTATTGGCATATTAAATCTTCAATTCATTATCACACTTTTTTTATCATCGCAAAGAGATTATTAAGTTTTCTATTAATAATCTGTTGTACTTTGGTGTTTGCAAAAAAAAATCTAACAATAAACCCTGAGGTAAATTATTAGTAGAGATGTGCAAGTTTGGAACCAAAAACTCCAGAAACATTCTCAGCATCCACGCATTCACAGAAACAATAGGCCCACCTTTTTCAAAGCGCCGCCTTGGTAATTTTGAAGAATACTTAATTTGGCACTAGATCTGTACAAAGCTTAAAAAATACAGTTTTAATGCACTAATTATCACAAGTCAAGAAAACTATAAAACCTATTCACATTTATTCCTGTTATTAGGTTTATTAGACTTAAGTATGTTGTTCATAATCCAATGATTGACATTGAAATTAGTTTTCTGAAGGGCGCAATCTCGCGTTGTGTTACTGTCCTTTAAGAGGGCAAAAGTTTTTCGAATATCGGCAGGTGTGAAACGGTGGGCCGTGTATAATCTCATATAGAGACACAAATCGTAATTTAGTGTCTGATATGTAAACAACGGATTGTTCTTCGGCTTGATCAGGGCGTTTCGTGCACACATCCCCGTTATGTACACGTCTTCCAAATGGAAAATTGGTGTTATCAATGCTGCTTTGTACAGTTTATCCGCCACATCCACAGACATCAAGTAACCAGTACCAGATAAATAGTTTGGGTAAAGTGGATCCGAATACATGTAACTAGGCGAATACCTAGAATTTTATCAATTAATTTATGATACTTCTGATAATACTTAAAATTAGTGTGCACTTAATTTCTACAGGAAACCGGATAACGGCTTTTAATAAATCTTGGAATTCTATCAAGGCCAATAAATACAAATATATCAAAATTACAGATTGTTGTCAGATTATTTCGAAATGTCTTTAATAAAATTTATGATTTTCTCAAACGTCAAATACAAATATTTTATAAAGAGATGCATTACGGGACATTTAAGTCTTTGCGCTTTGATTTTCTCTTAAACTTGAAAATCTTATTTTTTTTAGTTTATCAATAGAAATAAAATTATTAAGTCATATTGAACACAATTTTAAATTTTTTAAAATTTTAACTTAAAAATATCTATAATCTGATCAACATATTCGATGCTAAAAGTACAGCTAAGCGTAATAAAGAATAAAAATACCTAGCTTTCACAGTATTTTTAAAAAGACGGTTAGTGTCGTTTCATTTTTTATTGCGTAATAACTGCAAAAAAGCTGAATGCAGAAAAAAAATCAGACTTTTTGATGCTGGTTTCATTGATATAATGTAGTAAGTCATTAACTCATTAATTAGAGATTCTTCGAGTAAATGATTACATGATGTAAAGAACCATTTTTTATTCTTCAAAAGTTTTTGTTCTTTGACGCTTGAAAAAATCTTCTGTTATCAAAGGCATACATAGACATCAAATTTTAACAAACATAAAAAATGTGTAAATCTTATTCCCATTAAACATAATCACAACAACGTAAGTTACGATAACAATAACTAATGTCAAAATTGACAAGAACAGCTGGTTACACAATTTTATTGTCAGTGTCAAAATTCTCTTGGAAAACCAAAATCTACCACACAAAAACCTGTATTTACAGACTATCTGTATAAATCTTTAACCATGGCATACTTGAGTGATTTTAGTTTTAAAAAGAAATACATACAGGTAATTTTTTTTTAGGAAAACGCCAAGACAGGTCGATTTTTTGTATTGCGCACGTTTTTAACTTATCTCCATTTTTTTTGCGAACCGGTATCGGTATTTTGCTGTGAAGTAATCGATTTTTTTAAATAGCAACACCTATTTTTGGTGTTGAAAATCAAAACTATCTATTTTTTTCTGAGTAACATTTATAAGGTCTAAAATGAACACTTTTAATAATTTAACCAATTTAAATGACTTATAAAATTTTTGAAAATAGACACAATTTTTTAATTTTTAACAGAATTACTGAACTGAATGTTCAAATTGCCGCCTTCTGTTTCGTGGCGGTAATACAACCAATTTTCACTGTTAGTACATTATTTATCATTTTATGACTAATTAAGCGGCACTGATTTGTGATTAATTCTCTTAATTCCTCTAAATCTCTTGGTTTTGTTACAAATACTTTTGATTTTAAGTAATCCCATAAAAAAGGTTAAATGGATTTAGCTCAAAAAAGACAATTGCCCATAGGGATCGATAAAAAATCCGCACTGGGTGAGAGAAACCCAAACTCAACATCAACAAAAATAGATTGTTTGCTGTGGTTTTGTCAGTAAACATTTTAGGACCGAATTTTTTTGACGTCTCATCGACTGGACAAGTTCATTTAGATGTCCTTTGCGACACGTCAGTACCAGCATTAGCGGAACTTTTTCCCAATAAAAAGGATCGAAACATACCAGCACCTAATCAGGTCAATTCTGTTTAAGAAATAACAAAATTGTTAAAATAAGTATACAAATTGTGATTGGTTGTTGTCATAGTAAATCAATATTGCTAGTCTTTAAACATAATCGACCTGATTGTATGGTTTCAACAAGACGGTGTACCTCCACACTACTCTCGTGGAATCAAAGATTATTTAGATGATGTTTTGCCCGCTTTTCTGAAGAGGCTACTTAAAATCAACAGTATTTGCAACAAAATCAAAAAATTTAGAAGATTTAAGAGAACGAATTACAAATCAATACCGCTTAATTAATCAAAAAATGAGAAATTATGTGCTAACGGACTCTAACACCAAAAATAGGGGTTGCTATTTAAACAAATAATCAGTTACGTCACAGCAAAAAAACAGTTTGAAAAAAATTGTATATAAGTTAAAAACGTACTTGCGCAATAAAAAAAATCGAACTGTCTGAGCGTTTTACTAAAAAAAATTTCTTAGAAAATATGAATTTTATACCAAACTTGTATGTCACCCTGTGTAGGGCGTTTCAGAATGACTGACATCTCAAATTTAATAATATTCAGTAATATTTGATTATTATTATTAGATAAAATGTTGATTATTTCTACAAATATTGATTTTTTTTTAGTTTTAATAAAATTTAATAAATTAATTTTATTTTAAAAAAATGACTTCATATAATGTCAAATTATTATGGTAACGGACTTAAATAGTAGGCTTTAACCCAACATAGCTATAGTAGACCCAGCCGTTGGCATTACTTCAGTACTTTAGAAAAACAATAAAAGAAAACAATGACATAATAAAAATCTATTAAGTGGTTAAAAAATTAACAAAAAACGAATTTTATTTTTTAATTTTGACACCTTAAACGCGGATAGAAGTATTCTTAATTCAAGAGGTAAAATGATAAAATAAAATAATTTACCGCAACTTATTCTTGACTCAAGATATATAGGGCTCGGCAATTAAAAAATCGTAAAAGTAAAATAGTCGTAAAAACTATGTAAATAAATTAAGTAGCCGTGACCGTGATGCAGGCGACTAGCTTTGTTTTCGATGTAAGAAAGTGTAAAATAAGTAATCATTGTCCAACTGGACATCTATGTCAATATTTCGTTATTAATTGATCACAGAAGTGCAGCTGTACCAAGCTTAAACTTAAAGCCACTCTTGTTCAAGGGCACATCTCTGTGATCAATTAGTAACGAAATGTTGACATAGTTGTCCAGTTGGACAATAATTGATTATTTTACGCTTTGTTACATCGAAAACAAAGCTGGTCGACTGTATCAAGACATGTATTAATTTAATGACTGTTTACATAGCTTTTACGACTATTTTACTTTTACGACTTAATTGGCGACCCCTATATATCTTGCGTCAAGAATAAGTTGCAGTAAATCATTTTATTTTGATCTCAAGAATCTTAGGTTGTTTTTTGGGAATGTCCTTCTGGGATACTCTGACAAAAATACAAGACGTTTGTAAATGACTGAAACTGGCAATTCTGAGTGAACAACTATTAGTTCCTTTTGTAACGTTTCCACTATTATATTCAGTCGTATTTAGACATATAAGTTGTTCGAAATTTTTTTTGATACAGGAAAAGTCAAAATGGGCAGGATTGCTAGCCGACCTATATTTACAGAATTATTGTATTATTACAGTAAGTAATAAATACGGATTTTAGAGTGGTTTTCTAAGAAATTTAGTATTAAAAAATCACCTGTAATAGTTCATTTGAGCTAGAATTCTTCTATGAATTACTTTAAAGTATTTAGGCATTTTAATACTAACCATTTGCTGGTGGTGTCCTTGATGGGTTTGGCCCCACAAATAAGTTTTCCCATCAGCAAATCCGTCGTGCTATTTCTATCCCTTAACATTTTTACAATTGGAACCATATTAACGAACATATCGTCATCAATTTTAAATACATATTTAGTTGAGTTGGCACAATAACTGCTAACTAATTTCAATAAAACTACAGACTTTAAAGTTAAATTATTATAAGAGTCTATAAAACGTTCTTGGATTATATCTCCAAACCTATCACTTTCCAACATTATATCATACTGGAAAAAATATTTATAGAACAAACTACAGAAAAAACAAGTTTACCTGTAATGAACTATTCACAGTCTCTCCAAGTAGAAAAAATAAGGACACATTATTACCTAAAATAATTCGTTCACGACCCCATGTAGTTCGTATAGCGTTTCGTGCATCAATATTTGAGGGTCCTGAACAGACCATTATAAGCAAAAATGAATTGAGATCACAGAAGTGCTCTGGCAATATATGTGCGCTCAGATTTGTGTTTAAAACGTAGTGACTAGTATCCCTCGTCGTATTGTAGCCCCAGCCTTCCACAGAAACTAACAAAAATTCAATTATTACTCATTGTCAAATCGATTATCCCTACTTTATTTACTTTTTTATTTATATAACTGTGTTTATTTAGCATACACATGCTCGTTATTTAACACGTGATTTAAAGTCTTATCACAAGTGTTGAGTACTGATACTCAATTATAAATCAAAAATGCAATAATCTCTCAACAGGCAATATAACATTATCATTATTTAGTGTGAGTAACATAGCCATGTGGATAAAACAACGCAACGATTGCGACTTACACTACATAAATGCCCCAACAAAAAGCAAAGCATACCTATAGTATGTCCTGAATTTGGCTCACCTTCCGTAGTTGAAATTTGTAAAGACATTAGAAAGTAAAATAAAAACATAAAAATTATCGTCGTATATAAAACTACTTTTCGTTTGGACTTCATTTTCGTTTACAATTCTAGCATCAAGTGTGGGGCTGCAAACAATACTATCACAAACGTACTAATCAGTATTTGATTACCTTGAAAATCGACGGGGCTTTTTGGAAAAACCTTCATCATTGTTGATCCATTAATTAAAAGGGCACCGCGGCCCTGGAATTTTTTGGATCGCTAACTGAGCAACTGTCACTTTTGACAAGTAAGAAGTAAGGTTAGATTTGACGGACATATGCGACCCTATAACCAAACGGTCTTATCTCACATAATTTTTAAAAAATACAAGCTTATCTCATGTAGACATTTTTATTTATTTTTTTATGACGTTGTCACTGTTTATCTAATAATAACAGTTGTTTTAAAATAATTTATTACAGAATTCTGTAATTACAGTAAAGTTTGCCGCGCCATCTGTTGTTGTTTTGTACAGACTGTTTTCGTTTTCGTATTTATTTGAAAAAAGTAGAAGGCAATAAAGAAAGCAATTTCCCGAGAAAATTAAAGCGTCTGAAAAAAACGTTGTACGTGACGTAATAATTTCAAAGAAGGGAACAAAGCAATTTATTCAGCACCTACTTGATTAAAGTATCGTTCTACTTTTTTATTACTTCTTGAAATTTTAATTAAATTTTTTTTTCAGCCTCCCCTTATGCCGCCATTACAATAAATTTGTTCAAGGCCGTATTACTGAATAATTGGTTGCATACTCAACAGTTAAATATCAATTGTGAACATTGCAAGTCTCAGTGAGTAATTAAGTTTTGGGGTGTTTTTAGTACCCTCTTTAACTCGTCTTCCTAAACGAAAGAATGTTCAATTAAGAACTTTTTAATTTGTCTTTGAGAGTAGCGTCGTTCTGTCATTCAAGTATTTCCTTTTAATTACACGTTTCACTTTAGTTGTTGCAATTAAACTCGGAATTATTCTTGTTATAAAGAGTCCCCGGGAAGTGTAAACTTACCATGAAGAAGATATCTTTACCACACAAGGCGTCCCATTACCCTGTAATTATTACCATGATGGATGGTCTTTCTATGAGTGGTAATAAGAAAATATCAAATTTACACATACAATCGCTTTAATTACATTGAACCCCGACCGCATCCATCTCCTATCTCTCTCTAACCCAGTGGTAAATAATCCGTCCATCGCCTACCGCGTTTCAAATCGTTAAATTGGCAACAGAAGATGTAATGAAGATCTGAGGACCACACACGTCGCTGCAGTGATTGGTTCTCACGCTCCTCCCACCATCAAGGCGGGGCCTGGTGAGGGTGACATCCCGGAGTAGGGATGAGGCTTCTAGAAGGTGTGGCTTGCAACCGGAGTGGGAGAGGTGTCAATTCGGTTAGTATGTTGAGATTTATTAAAAATACATGCTGGGAATTGATATATTGTCGTTTCTTTGTGCTTGTATGGCTTAGTTTCGGTGCGATTTGTTACGGATTATATTGCGGTGCAACATTTACATAAATATGTTTAGAGGAGGAGGCGAGTTATGTCGGGCTAGTTGCCACATTTTGTCTAGTAATCGGTTAATTAGCTTGGAGTGGAATTGTGTACACTTCTGCAATGTCAAGGAAATTGTTTATTTATATCGTTGGCTTAAGTGATACAGGTACCAACATGGGAATGATAATGGATATTTATTTACAAGAAATGTCGGTTTTAACTGATTTTAAAATGCATTTTTGTAATAAAAATACGTCACCTACATATGCAACACTGACGGACGACATTAAATGAAAATTCCTTGTCTAAATAAAAGCTGGCTTCAATTAAACCGACATTATTCGAAATAAAACTAATTTTATTGAAACTACATAATGTGCAAGTAAGGTTATTTATGTTCTATGGCTATACCGTAAAGTCAAGAAATTCAAGTTGCTTGTTTACCAACAGTTAAATAACGCTTCTTTATTATTACAGACAGATATTAATTTTCCTAAGGTTTTTATTTTTTTTAAATTTAGATTGGCATAGGTACAATTAATAATTTCAATTAGAAATGATTTTTTTACTAAATATAAATTTTATTATTTTTATAATTTAGTGGTTGAAATTGTCAATTGTCATTGTCAATATTGTCACGTAGATATGTACTATCAACTTTAAAAAAAAAATAAAATAAAAAAAAATGTTTTTACATTTTGACAATTTCAACCACTAGGTACATACGTTATTAAAAAATAAATAAATTTGTATCAGATAAGAAAGAAAAAAATATTTCTATAATGGGCTAATTTTAAGTTGAGATAATACCGGTAGTATCTTCGTTTCTATAGAAAATTAAAAGAATTTTGATGTTGTCATAGAAAAGTAGGTATTAAAATTTGCCATACCACCGATAGTCTCTCAACTTGAAATTATTCCATTAAGCATGTTTAATTAATGATTAAAAGTGATAAGAATGCATGAAATTGTAACTCTTTTAAACTGTCAAAACACTGTTTTGAGTGACTTTACAACTTTATTTAGGTATCGGACAAAAAGTAAAAATTATGTAAAAGAGAGTAAAATTAACAAAAGTGTTAAAATGACTAAAAATTTAAGAATAACAGCTGCTAAAATAATGAAAAAACTTAAGTGAAAGACGGCTTTTTAAAAAATAGACGGCTTCTAAAGTTTTAAGAAGTGGGAAACTATCGGATTTCTATTGTATCTCTTTGATAAATTTATTTATCTACTTGCCAAAATAAGATTTTGTCAGAATTTTTATAAAATACCCTACGCCTACGTTATTTGTAGTTTTTTAGTGTTTATTATAGCAAAGTTGTTTAGCAAATCATTTTAAAATTGTGTATTGACAAGATTTGGAATCTGATGTTTTTGAATAACATAATAACATTTCAGTTTTATTAGGAAAAACTTTATATCATCTAAAAAAATTTTTTTGATCAGGGTAGTATGCCTATCCAAATTCAATGTGGTTTTTATGACACTGCAATTGTCATGAAAACCGTCATAATGATGCTATTCAAAGGGTTGTCAAAGTCTGTTGTAAATCAAATTTGTTTGCCTAAGTCGAGGTCCGGCTAGTACTAGTAAGAAGATTTATGTTTATAGTTTTATTTCCCAGCAGCACCTTTCTTTTGTAACTATCATTACTTTTAATACAATAGAACCCTGTTATAAAAACTACATTGGATTTTAAGAAAACATAAAAAAAGATATTTTCAACATTTTCAATAAATTAAAACGGCACATAGACCACCAAACACTTTATAATTTTTTTTGTTAATGGTTTAAGAAAAATTGTTGAAAACAACTAACTATATATTCTTCTTTTAAATGACATTGTCTGGTGTAGCAATAGAAGAAGTGAACCCTTTTAACAATGAGCTTGTTGAAAGTAAGAAATACCCTCTTAATTAGTAATTAAGTAATAAGTAAATTAAGTAAATAATAGTAATTTTGTACTGCAAATTTTGTCATCCAATAAGCTCTTTGGTCAACAAAAGTTGCATAAAAGTCTTTTTAAAGTCTGGTAGAATGTCTTCTAATCAGTTGCTAAAATTGTACAAAATACACAAAAATATTAAAAATTATTTTGGAATTCCATAGCAATTCATAATTTATTTTTAATAGTCGATATTAATAAATATTTGCAGAATTTATAAACTTTTGTGTTAAAGTCAGTGTAAGAATAGAACATCGTGTATCACACGTGATCAAACTTATCTACGGCAATAACCGGTTACAACGACTTTATTTTGTAAAAAATCAAAGATTTTATATCTAATCACAAGCCACGTGACTAAATAAAAATAAAAATAGAAGCAACAGATAGCTCAAATAATCGCTTTTATTTAGCAACATTTGCATTGTGTGAGCAAATTGGTCACGTGGATTAAAATAATTTTTGAAAACACTGTACCTACAAGGTGTTTTATCGTCTATAGCAAAAAAACAACCTCTTCTAATTAATTTAAGCAAATTGTATTTATGGTAAATTCTTTACTGATTAAGCCGTAAAATAATATTTAAAAAAAGTTGGGATATGTGAATTCGTTTGCCAAAACAACGCAATTATGTTTGTTGAAACAATTTTATACCTACCTAACAGATCAGAATTGTCATCCGTTGGTTAATATCCGAGGATATTAAAAATCACCCGACTTGCTTACCAACTGTAAAAACCTAAAAAGTAAAAATGTTATCTTTTGTAAAGCTATTTTATGGCAACTTTACAGTTAATTTTAATCAATAAAATTTTAAATTTAACAACCCCATATTTATAACAATCTCATACCAGTTCTAAATGTCATAAAATCTTCGTTACAATACTCTATACCAACTTTAGATGTCTTAAAATTCTCTTTTGTAAATTTACTTAAAATTCAAACCGACATCTTTCTACCTTATGTATGTTATTACTAAAATATAACTTGTATTGTTTATTCAAATGACTTTAATCTGTGTAGTAATAAAAGAGGTGGATCTCTTTAACAATGTGCTTGTCCAAATTACGAGACACTCTCTTTCATAAACCCTCACCGCATTAAATTGACTCTTACTTTAATAAAATTTTTATTTAACTGTGATGTTGAGGGTTGAGTCTTAAATCTTTCTAAACCAATAACTATTATAATACTGTTAACTTCCTACTAACTGAATTACTAAACAGCCTTATTTATAAGTGCGTTAAGATGCATTATAGTTTCTGTTTACCCAAAATGATGTTTCGTATCTTTCCAAGTACGTGTTGAAAAACTCCACCGCTTTTATTGCTTTACCGATCAAAGTCATTTAAATAGAGTATCTTTACTCATATTAAATAATAAACTAAGTGTTTCTAAAAAGCAT
This sequence comes from Tribolium confusum, assembly GCA_029207805.1. Taxonomy (NCBI): domain Eukaryota; kingdom Metazoa; phylum Arthropoda; class Insecta; order Coleoptera; family Tenebrionidae; genus Tribolium; species Tribolium confusum. The sequence continues at coordinate 19,664,389 of JALGAY010000003.1, forward strand.
TGAAACAATAAATAGAGACAATATTTATAGAGACAGGTATAGACTTACCTGTCTATACAATGTGTAGACATATTAAGTGTTCTTTTAAATTTAGTGGTAGAGATGTTGTAAATGCACAATAAATTTTAAAATATTTTAACCGGTGCTTGCAAGCCTTTGGCACGTAATTTTATTGTTATTTATTGTAAATAATTTTCTTAAATTTTTTAAAACAAAATACGTTACACATTAAAAGCAAAAAGTAACTTAACTCTTCTTGTAGCTTATAATGTAGCTTTAATAAATTTTTTAAATTTCTAATAAATACCTACGAGTATATTTAATTAAATTGCTTTTTCTCGTAAAAATGTTTACTTACCTATTTACTTTTATTTTCTCACCTTTATGGCTAGGTGTAGCTCCATATTTATGTATTTTTTGCTCGAACTTTTATGTTGTTAAGTGTAGTGTCGTGAAAGCTGATTGCTGTATCAATTTTCTTGTAACATAAGTATCTGCTGTGATGTGGGTTATTAACACTTAGTATATCTATTATAACATCCTGTAATCGCAGAAGTGCATTGCTGTAGGCTTATGTTTCATTTCCGTTTTCACTTTTCTCGTTAAAGCGTGTGTGGCAAATTGAAGCCTGGAGCAAATTTCGAAAATCGATAATTGCTTGTAAAACGTCCGGAATCAGTTTCAAGAAGAGCAATGAAAAGTCTGTTGTCGCAACTGCAATTATGCAAGCTCATAATGCAACACAATGACATCTTTATAGCCGTTCAAGCTAACTCAGACCATATACGCTGTTTAGGACGCTAATGTCGAACGATTTACGCTCAGATTAGTCCATAACGCAATTAAAAACTCTCACCATAAGAATTCCGGTTGCAATAATCACCGGTTTATAATCTACTTACAGTTAAAACCCGACTAAAAAATCCTTCTGTTCCTGATAGGTTCGTAGAAAAATCGTCGAGGTATTTTCTTCTCTCATAATGCTGTAATTTTATTGCTGCTATCATTTCTTTAATTAAAACGGCACACAAGGTCCGCTTTTTCTGTACCAACTTTTGCCTTGGTGCTATTTCAAAGAAACGTGTTTATGGTGCACGAGGTATTTTTATAATTTTACGGTTTCAGAGAAAATTTAACGCAATCTTCGTGTAAAGTGCGATTTTATTCCAATTGTTGATCTAAATGCTTTGTTATTCAATCGGTTTGATGTTGGCAAATTTGCCGCCGCCACTGCTTCTATAACATAATAATTAGGTAGAGCACGCGGGGTGTCTTTACTTTCATTAATCGGAAAGCTCGAAAGCGCGAAGTTTGGCAGTGCAGCTGCTCAGGGGACACACAAGGGGACAACAGACAAGGTTGATTAAAAGACTCATCAGTTCAACACTCTTAAATTCAACGAATTTTACATCTAAGAAAATATGTACTATTATTTGCAATTTCAGATAAATACACGCACCCTGGCGGTGACTGTTTGAAGCTAGAAAGCGTTTACGTACGATGTTTATATACTAAAAGTAATTAAAAAAAGTTTTTGTAAAGTCATGACTGGCTTTATCTTCTACTTCGAGAAGATTAACTAAGTAATTACGCTAATAACCGTCTTCATTTACTCCAAGAACGTTAAATAAGTAAAAGGTGTTCATTTAAAAAAGTTCTCAAGAGTGCTATAAGATTTTTATAATGGAAACTTAATATACTGTAATTATGGAAAACATTGTAAATAAATAAATAAATTATTTTGATTATTCTTGAGTCCGTGTTTACAATATTCCAAGTCATTTTCATTTCCAGTTTTATTTTGTATCTTTTTTTGTGTTCAGTTTTTGTTTGTTTTACGTTTTAGTTTTGTTTGTTATTGGGTTTAGTTAATTGTTATTTTGTAGCAATAGCTAATTACACTTTAGAGCACAAAAAGTTTTTAGTCGAAAGTTACTTTCGAAGTGGTAGAAAGGTTGAAGGCGAGTGGATCTATTCGATAAAACTCAGAACAAGGTAATTGAAGAAAGGTCAGTGATTTAGTTCGTAAAATGTTAACACTTTGAAGTCGGTAAATATTACACTGGGAATGTATCTTCAAAAGCTTTAGAGATTACTGATTTTATAAAATATTCTGTAAAATAATTTTCAAGTCACTAATCTGACATAATATGACAATTATTTCGACATTTCTAACAACTATCACTGACAGAACGACAGCCGAATTTAACTAAAAAATACTTCAAAATGTTTTGTCATAGCACTCTCGAAAACTTTTTTAAATGAAATTAAACTTTTTATCTACTCTAGGAAGGTTAAATATGTAACACTTCTCTTCCCTTTTACGTGATTATTTATTCTCCTTTATGCTTTCAGGTTTAGCAATGATTAAAACAAAGTAACAATAATATTAAATACTAAATTTTGTGTTTTGTTTATCTGTTCTACCGTAGTGTGCTAAAAATAAAGTATACCAAGTGTAAGAATAACACTGTGTTTATATTTTAAAAACGTTTTTTTTTAATTACAGTAAATAAGTGTTACGTTTCTGGTTTTAAACATTGTTTTTTGTTATTTATGATAAAAATTTGTCCGTTTTCATTAATTTATAGTCAATTTTATAAGTTTTTTCTCTGAAATGCAATTATAGTCATTAAAATGATTAATCAACAAATCTTAGAAGGTTTATAAAGAATATTTTTAAGTCAACAAAGTAAAGATGTCAGTGGTTTATTCTAATTTACAATTTTGCGTAATAAAAAGCTGTTATAATAATTTTGGATTTTTAGCTTAATATTTTTGACATTTTAGAGTAACTAAATATAACAAATATCATAATAATTAAATTTTTGGCTAGTGAACAAAAGAATTATTTAAAAATTGATCAAATGTTTAATATTCTTATCACAAATAAGAAAAAATAATATTTAGAACTAAAATATATAACGTTTTTTACTATATTTTAAACAAACTTAAAAAAAAACAAATGCAAAACTTGATTACGATGTTGTCTAAATGGACGAAATTAAGTTTCAGTTTGTTTTATTATTTATAGGTAGAACAATAGTTCCAGTTTACGTAATATACTGTTTAAACAATATTCTACTTTGTTTTTATCATAATAAAAAATCAAAATAAACAAATGCACAAATAAAGTCACAAATTAAATGTTTTTTAGTAAGTGATTACAAGAAATTAGTAGATAACCGACTTTCTTTCGATAATTCGCATTTGTACCGCGTGGTGCCGTTTATCTATCTGAGTCGCCTACACTTAAGTCAAATAAATAAAAAAAGTCACGATAATAAAAAAAATCTTCAAACGAAGACTGTTCAATTATAAGTGAAACAATTTCAACAAATAGATAAATAATAAATCTAAATATAACTCGATCTTGATAATTTTGTGACTATGACATTGTTTCAATTTTTTTGGAGTGCTTTCTATACCTAATCAGGCTCTACCAAATAAGCGTTAGTAATCTTAAGGTATTAATAATACAAATTTGGTTGTGTCAAATTGACAGTAGATTTTGTATTAAACGCTCGATATTTCAAAAACTTTCTAACAAATAAAAGCTTTTTTTTCAAAGAATTTTTATGATAAATTACATTTGTGCTTGCTGTGAGGCTAAAGAATTTACGCTTGCGTTTATCAAGTAGGTACTCATAGATGTCCAAATTTTTCTTTATTATAACAGATGAGAACAAAAAATAATACATTTTTTTTTAACTTAGGTAAGTACTCAATATTCTTAATTGTATATTGACATACCTCTACAACAAAAATTGATTGTTTACCTATATTTATACTTATGGTAGTGTAAAATATACATAAATAAGTAAAAAACAAATAAGTATACTTTTAAGTGACGATAAATTATCTCCTCTAATACCCACGTCAACACATGTCAAATTAGAGATCCGCAACAGTTGCGTATACAAGCCATCAAGTTGTTCGTGTCACGAATAAGTCCTCGATAAAATTTGTTAAAAAATTGAAATGCCTGACTTTCTATAAATTTTTAAAAATAACTTTGCCGTCGGCTTGGAATTTCTCGCCAACATTGATTTAAGATTGTCGTTTTGCCATAATAGCATCATGAAGATGAATTCAAATGGGGCATGTCTTCTATAAGAGCAAAAGGCAAAGACTTAATAATGCCTCAGATTAAAGAAACCGATGACTCTATATATAGCTATAGAGAAAATTTGCATCATTATGGTAATGTGATGGGTTTAAGCACTCTTAATTAATAATGCGATCAGGCTATGGGAGAAACGATGCCAATCAAGTGTCATTATCGGCAATTTTGCGAAATATCTTAATTTGAAATTACGGCAAAAAACTGAGTCACCGCATCAATTTTTTTTTAAATTTTTGAAAAGTGAAAAAAAATTGTCAAAGTCCCAGTTATTCACAGGAATAAATACCAACATGAAATAGCCGAAATGTGCGTGTGTAATGCTCTAGCTCTTCTGCATAATCTCCCACTTTGCGGTTCTGACTATAAATAACCCATAAAACATGTCAAATTCAACCAGAACATTCATTTTCGGTGCTGTGATTCGTTTGTCGCTGAGGCCACACCTCCGTCGCCCCACCTCTCGACCAAACCCCGCCCCAACCCAGCGTCCAAACGTCAGAATACCGTGGTAGTTCGTGGTGTGTAGATCGACCTCGCCTCGTCTATCCCATCTGAGTAAAATCGCCTGAATCAATCCGTGAGTGGGTGCAGTGAGCTCGAAAATGTTGATTTGAGGGTGAAATGGCGGCGTTGACGAGCAACATGGTCCCTCAACCGCACCCCTTTTCGCGCCAGAACCTGGAGAGCGCCGAGGGCAGCGTCTCCATGGACTCCAGCGACCACTTCGACCCCCATATCGACCAGAACAGCTGCAGCAGCGACGACACCGTGCTTTCCGTCGGAAACGAAAACCCTCCGCCTGAGGAGACCCTCTCCTTCAAAAACATCGAAAGCCACCTGAATGCCATCTCCCAAATCACGAATAGTACCTTAGATCCGGGCCGGAAGAGTCCGTCTAGTCCATCGAATAGGATAAGTAGCCCTTCGAGTACCAGGTCAGTGCCAGGATCACCCGGATTTCTGGCGTATACCAAACCGGAACGGGACCCGGAATTATTCCGGGCGTCGTCTACACCGGAATCGCCCGAGAATTATTACAATAAAAGCTTGCAAGGGAATAATAATGATGCGAATAATGCGAGTCTGAAATTCTCGATTGATAATATACTGAAGGCGGATTTTGGACGAAGGATTACCGATCCGATTAATATACGGAAGTGCAAACCGAAGAAGGTTGTACCGGAAGTTGGGGGAGTTGAAGAAGTTAAAGGACCAGTGGATTTGAGTAAAAGTGAGCCGGAAAAGAAGACTGAAAGTCAACCTATGTTGTGGCCAGCATGGGTTTATTGCACGAGGTACAGCGACCGACCCAGCTCAGGTAGGAAATTTACATAATTTATAATATCAAAACAAATTAAGAAAATTATAAAAAATAAATTAATAAAAAAATTAATAAGCAACCAAAATTTTTAAAGACAATAGCCAGGTCAGGTCACTAATTATTTTATGCGAATTATATTCGATTTGTAATACATAAATATAACTAATGATATTATTATTATTATCAATGATATTATGAGTAAAATTGTGCTGGAAATTGTACGAGTTCGAAGAACGAGTACAAAGTTTATTTATTATAATTTATAAAATATTTGTCGTAATGAAAACTGTTTTTTAATTTTCAAACTAACAAATTTATTAAATCGTATCAACAATATTTATTTTTATTTTTTTATCATCGGTGATATTCATGTAACTACCTAAACACATTTTAGGTTTCAGTTGGGTCATTTATTGTCAAAAATACCTATATTTTGATAACAATAAAAATATTAAATGAAAGTTTTTGTTTTAAAGAAGAATTGCAAAAATAGTTCCTTGTCATAAGAAAATTGCAAAAATAATCTTATCAGACATATTATTATTATTTAATTAACTAAAACTCTATATCAATAAATGGCTCTCTCTAAATTCTGTTAAGTCTATTAGCAATCCTGATATATTATTTGCCCTTTTTAGAGCTTTTTGTTAAAGAACGTTCAATCACTTCCGAACTTTGTTTAAACAAGATTAACGTCTCGCTTACCTACAAGATAAAAATATAATAAACACTAAAACAAAGTAATAAACAATAAAAATTGTATAAGTCAGCTTTTCATGTCAAATTTGACATTAATTGTTGTTATCGGGATTTGTTTTTGACCTCTGTGATCAAAATTATGAATCTTTCAGCAATAGGATTTCGACTGGTGTGCTTACCTATTTAAATAAAAAGCATCTAGTCATTTTAGTGTTTTTTTAAAAGCTTTAAGTAATAAAAAATAAAGAATTTATAATTAAATGCCGTTTGCACCAATACGATTTTGTTTTTTTTTTATTTTTAAGACGATAGTTACTATTATTAAGAAACAGCAATTTTTTTTAAGTCAAACACAATTTTAACTTTGTGTTCGTGAAAACAGTTCTAGAATCTTATAATTTATTTATTTAAAAACACTTTTTTTTAGCTCATCTTTGATATATTATTTGTAGCAACTAAAATTTATTAATTAAACAATTTGAGTAATTACATCTACCTAAATTCTCTTATTTTTTATATTATGATTTATGTATATATTTTATACTATAATTAACATTATTTAATTTGATCTATTTGAGACTACTTGTTAAAGAACGCTCAACCACTTTCAAATTTTGGTTAAAAATAAGATTGACAGTTTGCATATTTACGAGATGAGAATGTAACACAATTTGCAACAATAAATTTGGGACATCAAATTTTAATACTAACAATAAACGAGTGAACCAGTCTTTCTTCTCAAATTGTCATCAAGACACACTTTTGGCCACTGTAACTAAAATTATAAATCTTTCAGCAACAGAGTTCTGACTAGTGTGCTACCGGCTTATCTAAACAAGAAGAATGTGGTCATTTTAGAGTTGCTTTTAATTCTCATAATTCAAATAATAATATTGTTTAAAATTTATAATTTTAGTCAACATGGACAAAATTTGAAACAAGTATTTTATTACTGGCATAATTTAATGTTTCAAATTTATTGTCACGTCGGGTATATTGTAATTTACTAAGAATGTAAACACACCGCCACCGCCATAACTGTTTTTCAAAAGAGTATATTGGCAAGATATTACATTAAATAAAGCTTATTATGACTCATTTAATAACAATTTCAAGAAGTAAAAAGTTAGAGAATAGATAATTTTAAATCTATAGTTTATTTATTTAAAAACACTTTTTTTCAAGCTTATCTCTGATGTACTACATATTATTCATATCAACTAAAATAAACAAAAAGATTAAACAATTTGATTCTACTAAATCTTCCTAAATACAAAATTTTCTTAAATTTTCGAATGTGTTAGCAATTTTATAATTATCCAATATGTCCTATTTGAGGCTTATTCTTGTCAAGAAACGCTCAGCTATCCTAAAATTTAATAGGTATAAAGAAGACTGTGATTTGGCATTTCTACAAACTGAAAATGTAATACAATTTGCAACAATAATATAAATAAATAATTTTATAATGGTAATACAACACCCAAATGCCATAGTCTTTAGGTAACATTTACAGCCTCTAATATGACCTCGCGATTATTGGTGGTTAAGACCGACGGCTTAATGTCTTCTCTAAAAGACAAGATATCTGCACTTTGCAACAATAAAGTTGGGCTATTAAATTTTGACACTGACAATAAACGTGTGAATCCCCTTTTTCCCAAATTGTGATTGCGATACACTTTTGGCCACTGTGACTAAAATTATGCCTTTCAGCAATAGTTCTGACTATTTAAAGAAGTAACATCTGGTTATTTTAGGGTATTGTCTGCAATATTTATAGTCCAAGTAATAATGTTGTCTACAAATTTAAAATTTTAGTCACCGTAGACAAAATTTTTGAGGTGGACAGATTACAGTTATTTGTCAAAGTCAAAATTTGATGTTCCAAATTTATTGTCGCGTTTGGTACCTAGTAAACTTACTGTTTACACCGGCCAATGAAACTGCAATAATTGTTTAAAAAAGAGCATATTTAAATAAATTTTAATGCGTTTCTTTTGAGAAAAGCTTTAAATAATAAAATGCCAGAGAATAAATAATTTAGAATCTATAGTTTATTCATTTAAAAAGCACTTTTTTCAAGCTCAACTTTTAATATACAATAATTAACAAATCAATAGATATTATTTATTTTTCAACTGTTCAATAATTTAAATTAATTCAATATTGTACCGTTCCGAATTGGGTATACTCCAAGCTTTAGTGTGGCTTTATTTAATTGGTCTAAAGTAAAATTTTAATTAAAATTGATCTTTTGAAAGAATCCAATTTAAGTTATTTTTATTTGGCAATTCATAAAAACAGAATTTTTTTGCCCGAACCTTCATTTATTTGATCCGTTTCGGCTCTTTTGTTTCGTTTATTTTTTAACCGAATCAGAAACAGAAGTAAACTCATAAATAATGTCTGCAGCTTTTTTCACCGCCTTGGTCCGGTTTCACTATCGGTGTTATTTGTCTTTTTTCGTTATTGTATCTTTAGATATAATTAAATTAACCAGTTTCTATCTCACGCTTATTATATGGTACACTCAAGCTCATAATTAATGTCAACTATTCTACCAACAATTTAATTATCGTTCCAACATTTATTTTACACGAAAAAACGTAAATGTGCTCGTTTATTCTCACGCCCACTTGCGGCGCCAATAAATTTTTTTAACAATGTTTCATCACGTGTGTTTATTGATTTGGAGAATTTTCGGTTTGATGACTTAAAGCTCCCTCAGGCTATGAAAGTTTTAATTGTTTGAGCTTCTGTTGAGTCAACAAATTAGAATTGGCGGTTTTTTCTAACATTGTTGTGATGTCATTTATGATGAATAAGTTATTAGTACTTAAGCAATGACATTTCAATTTTGTTCCACTTCAGACGCTCGTCTAGGCTATTATACCCACTACACTACCAAAATGAACAAATACATTAAGCGAATAACTAAATTTATACTAGGTAAGCCAAGAAACTCGTGTTCGTTTAAACTACTGTCACATGTTATTTTTATCCAAATTCAAAGTGGTTTTTATAGCACGCATCATTAAGTCTTTAGATAATAATACGGTTAAAAAGATTAGTTCTGGTCAAGCCAGTTATAGTAAAAAGATTTTTGTTAATAGATACATATATAGTTTGACACATTTCTTTTGTTACTACCAACATATTTAGTACAATAAGACAATGTCATAAAATCCAATTTGAATTTAGATAACTATACAATTGTTTTGTTTAATGTTTTACCTACTTTTGTGTTAAAAATAAATTTTGACAGTCCAAATTCAACGTCCTACTTAGGTTTTCGTTTTTAATCATGTGATGAGTGTAATTACCTCCTAGGCTTGGTGTAACAAGGCGCAAATTATCAAAATTAGCACATTAATTGCGCAACTTCCGAAAATTAATTACCGAAATTGGATTGGGTAGCCTGGATAATAATTTGGGCACCACGCCCATAAGTTGCGTGGTGCCAATATAACTCTGATCAAACATTTCATCTGGATCATAATTAAAACATTCTTTTCTTTGAAATTGGGCCAAGATGTTATATTTGACATTTATTGGATAAAAATTTTGATTCATGTTGTATAGCAGGTGTTTTTTTAATTTGTGTTATTACCATGACATGTTTAAAAGTGGGATTAAAAGGTTCCATTAATGGTCTAATGAGGGTTTATTTTATTTGCTTGGGTAATTGGAGCTAATACCTGCGAAAATCCATTTGAGCCGTTATTTTTAGTTGATGAGTGATAATTGAGCTAATGGACGGAATATTTTCATCTTTGGCATAAAACAGAGTGAAAAATAAACAAATTTACGACTTGAAAAACTAGCGTCGGATAATAACACTTTAATTAAAATGTCATAATCAATAAGTGAGTTGTTAATTTATTGAGAAAATATGTAAAGGTTTTTTATTTTCTTAAATAAATTACAATATGTAAATCTTTTTATATTTGTACATGGTTTTGTTGTATTTCCAATGAATAAATAAATTAAGTGGATTTGCATATGTATGAAGTCGTTTTGTAAATTAACATGTATTGTAAGGTGCGTTGATTAATTAATACTTTTTTTTTTTGAAAATTAAATCGGCTTAAGTAGAGATCAATGTCGAACAAGTCAACGAAATTCCCGCCCATTTCCTTGTATATCTGGTTGCCTACCTACGCAAAGCTCAAACTTTATAGACACACCTCGTATAATTTAATAATTGACCATACTAAAGGAAATTGAATAATTATAATAATTTTCCAATGCCATTAGCTAGATACAGATATCATTAACAGTAGTGCAGACGGTTAATGGCTCGGTTATAATTAAACAGAGAATACGCGTAATTATTTTGTTGTAATTTAATTGTGCATTTATACGTTATTTTGCTTTCATATCTTTATCACGTTATTTGCCAGCCGAGTAATAAATTGCATTAGCCATAATGAAATCAAAGAATAATTAATTTTTACTTCGATTGTAGTTAACGACCGGTAATCGTTTAATAAATCTTTTTTTTTGAGCTTTAAACGCCCAAACACCACCTACATGTCAATTTCTTGTTAAATGTCCTGCAGTCTTGTTCAAAACGATGTTGTGTCAATTCTGACTCGAGATTAAATTTAAGCTGCCTTTAAGACTTTCTAAATTGGCGCGGAATCAATGAGGAAACGACTTCAGAACAATAACGATAAATTTTACGCAATTATAGACAGGGAATATTAATTGAACTACACTTAATTGCAATCTGAACGCACGCAGAATTCAGTCGCGACAACTGCTTCGCTCAATTACTCTATTTCATTGCAAATATCAAGCAATTAAAAAAAAATAATTGAAATATCCCAGTGAGCACACTTACACGTAAATTATAGGTTTGATATAACGGTTATTATAAATAATTGAACGTTTGTTTTTGTTTAAATTTTGACGGTTTTAGAGCATAGTTAAAATGACGTATTTAAAAAAAAATGTTATTAGTAATTACATACTAACGTTAAAAAATAAGATTAGCACCACAGTTAAGTCCCTTTCTTCTCTTGGGTGTGCTTCTACTAAATACAAAATGATTTTTTTATTTACTCTTGCCCAAGATTTCAAAAATAGGCAACACATTATACAAACGATAAGCAACTTTGGAAAAACTACAAACAATTCAAATGAACTCATTCTGGAATTACTGTCTGAGGTGTTGACCTTAATTCTCAACCCTCTAGCAAATGAAAAAGCAAATAAAAAATTACTCTGTACTTCAGTGACATTTAAAAAAATTCTTTAGAGCCAGAAGCGCACAGTTTTTAATTTTATTTAGTGAGGTAGATACGATAACAACTGTTTATTTAAAAAAGTTGTCAAGTGTGCTATGAGATTTTGATAAAAGAAAATGTAGCAAAGAAGGGATGTCGGAACTTGATACACAGCTTCACAGCGCGCGCAGTCGTGATTTGTCGTCGTAACTGACAGTACGGCAGCCGAATTAAACTAAGACATACTTCAAAATAACTTTGGTTTTTCATAGCACACTTGACAACTTTTTTAAATGAACACTTGTTATTTCTTATCATTTTTTAAATTAATAAAAGTAAAAGCGACAAGGCTATTGTTATTTTAGAAGCCTTAGGTGATGTTTTACTAATTGTAAAGGCCGAAGTAACATTTTTTTACAAATTTTTAATTTAGTAATGTCAAAAACTACATTTTGTTTAATATTGAAAGCCTGGGACATTTTTTATAATTTTTTAAATTCTTTGAATTTTGAAATCTATTTCTAATTTATTACTAATTTTAGGAGCCAGAGATGACGTTTCTTGGCAACTTTTAATTCAATAAAATTTAAGAAATACGATATATTATTTTCATAGTTTTAGAAGCTAGAGACTGTATTTTACTAATTTTTTAAACTGAAGAAAATATTGTTTTATAAAATTTTAAATTAATAAATATGAGAGCAAAACATTTTTTGTAATATTTTTGAAGATAATAATTTTTATTAATTTTTAAATTAGATAATTCAAAAGCAGCATTTTTTCAATATTTTTATTATTTTACTAATTTTAAAATTTAGAGACGCAATTTTACTAATGTTATACTTCGGTGGAATATTTTACAAATTTTATAAGCGGAGTATTATAATTTTTATTAATTTTTAAAGTAGTAAATACAAAAATAACATTTTTTAATTTTGTCTGCTAGAGAAAACAGTTTAGTAATATTGTAGTCTGGACAAGTAATTTTACTAATATAAAAAAACATAAAAAACAATATATAAATAATGTAATTTTTAAACTATTAAATAAAATAAACACCAGAAATCTGTTTTTTACTAATGTTTAAATTAATTAAAACAAAACTAACAATTTTTTTATAATTGTGAGGCGGAGACACGATTTTAATAATTTTGAAATTCGAATAGATATTGTTATTAATTTTAAAAACCGGTGGAAATATTTCTTGTCAATCTCTAAATTAATAAAAACAAAGGCAGCCTATTGTTTTTTAACTTTAGAAGGCGGCGGTCGTATTTTACTACTTTTAAAAACCAGACTTAACTTTTTGTTATCAAATTTTATATTAATAAATAAAAAAACAGTTTCTTTTAATATTGATAAAGATAATTTTTTTAGTAAGTTTTAAATTAATAAATACAAAAGCGGCATTTTATTACTTTTAATTATTTTTCTAATTTTGAACTTCGGAGACGTAATTTTGCTAATTCTAGTAGCCAGAAATAATATTTCTTATATAGAACAATGCGATATTGTTATGTTATTTTAGAACCAAAAGATAATTTTTACTAAAGTTTAAATTAATAAATACAAATGTGACAGTCAGCTGGAGAAAACAGTTTACTAATTTTGTAGTCTGGAGAGATAATTTTACTAATTTTAGAAGCTTGACAAAATATTTCTTATCAATTTTTAAAGCAATAAAAAAAATAAAAACAAGTGCGACGATGTTTTATTAACTTTAGTAGCCAGAGGCGATATTTCAATATTTGCAAAAGCCAGAAATGTATTTGTTTACTAATGTTTAAATTAATTAATACAAAAGTGACAATTTTTTGTATACTGTAAGGTGAAAGCAAAATTTTACAAATTTGGAAATCCAAAGACGTAATTTTATTGATTTTATTCAATTTTTAAATTAATATAATGACAAATATAACAGTTTTGGAAACTAGGACCGATATTTTAAAAATTTAAAAGCCAAAAGTAAATTTGTGGTTACAAAAATGTAGGTTAATAATAAAAAAGACGATATTTTTTGTAATTTGGGAAGCCACTGGGCTAATTTCAAGTTGAGATACTACCGGTTGTATTGCAAATTTTAATACTTTTCTATAGCAACAACCAGTCACAGCCCCGAATTCTTTTAATTTTCCATGGAAATGAAGATATTACTGGTATTATCTCAACTTGAAATTAACCTTCTAGGCGATAGGTTCAAGGTTGAAGATAATTATTTTTTACTAATTTTTATTAATTTTGAAGTGCAGAGATGTCATTTTAGTAATTTAATTAGATAGTCGAAGATGTTTTTTTACTAATTTTTGAAATTAATTAATTATGTTACAGTTTGTATGTATTTCTGACATATAATGTCTGTGTTTTATAGACAGGATGCAGTTTTTTGCAATGTGATACAAAAGAAAATAGTTTTGCATATAGTAATGACATTTCTGTGTAAAGGTTGGTAATTTATCTAAGAATAGAGTTATTTCATAAAGCCCACCCAAGCACAGGACAATTCTCAGCCTTTAAAATATCAAATGTCCGTCTAAAATATCAAATCACTTTCGATAAGTAAATAATAAAAACATAATTTTATGTAAATCTTTTTTACGGCTTACAAAGGTTATCCCGCATCTGACAAAAACACGCCTATAATGGGTTTGTTCAAAGAAGTTAACCGCAATTGTGAAATGCAAATTACGTGTGGAATTTTATTGGTCAGTCTGAAAAAATTTCGTCGAAAATATAAAATGAGTAATTTCGTGGCTCGTAGAAAACTGGTTTATCATCTCAGTGTCAAAAATGAAGGTGTCTCAATAATTGCAGGTGGCAAGTTATCGCCATCGTGGGCTGAAAGCCTGCATTCAACATCAAAGGATAAATTAATAAGTCAATATTCAATCAGTTACAAATTACTGTAATTTTAAAACTGGTCGTACAAGCATATAATGCAACAATCACGATCGAGTTATTGACATTGTGTTGATCCTTGTTGAAGCTGTCATTTCGAAAAGGAGCTTTCTGACTCAAAACCGGGACTTAAGTCTTTAAGGATGATCTTATTACTTTGAAATAATTTGTAGTTACGCGCTCATGTTTTTTAAATTCCCACACGAGGTTATTAAAAACGCATTATAAATTAAATTATATATGTCAACGAGGTGGGTTCCTGCAGGTAATAGGCCGAACAGTTGTGCAAAAATGACAAAAATATTAACGACCAGGGGGCACCAACCCGACCATCATTACAGCAAAAAATAAACTATAAAATGTACCGCACAAAATCACCAATGTGATGAAGTCTAACTTTAAAATTTACAATAAAAACTTTTTTGAAAATCTACTTTCAAACGAGCGTCTATTCAATAATTAATATTTGTAAGAAGCCTACCTAAATTTTTTAATTATGTAAATAAGAGTTGTTTATGAGGAGTATGTTATTAGATAGGTACCGTCATCTCGAGAATGTTCCAAAAAATGCAATTTATTTATACGAAAAATTATTTATTTTTTATAATAGTTACATATCTACTACATAGTCAAAGTAAATCTTCAATTATTAAGCAGATCTAAGTTTTATTGGAAGACAAATTATAAGAAACATAAAATGAACTATTTTTATTATTATCGTTTTTTTAAAACAATGATAATGTACTTTTAAACATTTAATTGGTTATAAATACAAAGAAATAGCTTTATTACTGTAATTTTTTAAATTTATTTGGTGAAAAAATTTATTATATTCGGTTATTAGTTGGTGTGTTAGTGCCGTTCTCGAAATAATAAAATACATACAATCTTAGTATCTTTAAACAATAAATACGTGAATATAAGTTTAAATATTTATTAAATTTTAGCACATACTTATATTTAACTTAAATAGATAGAATAAAAAAATTAAAATATAATACAATAAATACTTTATATTTAAAAAAATACAAGATTTTTTAAAATTAAGTCATTCTATATTTAGAGCGTTGTGAAGACTTTTTTGCACTACTCTACTAAAAATTAAGTAATTACGCACTGAGCGAATAATCGAGACCGTCAATTTTACAATCATTCTTTGTTTTTACCGCACTAGTGCCTGCAAAGAGCACAGGGATTTTTCTCGTTCAGAAAAACGGTTTAAAATTAGCTTATTGTATCAAAGTCCAAGATTATAATAAAACAAAGCACTTTATTACTTTTATTCAAATAAAACAATAGAAATGCATTCACAATATTGCATTTAAAGCTTAAATTTAAGCAGTCTCATCTGTGAGAAATTGTATAAGACATTACATGTCAAATTTTGACAGTAGTTTTTAGTAACTTGAAATAAATCTGACAGTTAGTTACCTACATTATCGACATCAACGTACATGGTTTTTGCGACAAATTAAAGATAAATTTTAAAATTATTGTTTTTCGGTTTTGTGTAGGATCCGTGCAAAAAACAATAATCAAAAGAGGTGCAGAAACAGTTTTGTTTTATTCGTGCGACATTCTGTCGCACTCATATGCAAAATATATGTTATAGTCGTTCACAAATTCTAGTAGAATGACTTTATAATCTGAAAGCAATAACAGTTACCCCAATACAACTCTTTATCAGAAGATGGTCACAATAATTAAGAAATAATTTATGGCAGCAGGTAGTTTTGACGAAAAATAAATTTATCAAAGTTTACTCAACTATTTTGACCGCCTACTGATAAAGAGTTTTATTGTTAGAGTAAGTATTATTGCTTGGGGATTATGAAGTCATTCTATTAGAATTTGTAGACGACTTTACCACACTTATCGTATAAATAACTATACTAAGAGTAAGAGAAAAATTAAGAAATTTGACAACATTTCCATATAAAGATCTAGAGGTCAAAAGATGTAGATTTGAATCACGTTTTTTTCAAATAGAGGTTATGAATCTCGAAGTTTATTTTTTTATTTTGGGTATTATTATGTGTAAAAACAATTTAAAACAAAATCTGAAAAAGGTAGCTTTAACCAAAAGTAAACAAATTAATTGAAAATTAATTAAATAATTATTAATTAAAATTCTTTCAATACATTTTTACTTGCTTCAAGAGTTAATCCCTAAAACGCCCTAAAACATAATTTATTGAGTATAAATAAACAAAATCTATAAAAAAACTAACGTTTTTAATGTTTTTTACAAATTTTTTTGAAAATTTTTTGAAAAATTTGGAAAGAAATTGAAATATGTAGATTTATTTTTCGTAAAAGTTATAAACGTTTTTAACAAAAGAATTTTTTAATTTAAAAAATTTTATTAACAGAACGAATCAATTACTTGCTAGAAGCATAATTTTAAATATTGTAAAATAAAAAGTTGTTTTTTAAAAACAAAATTAAAAAAATTAATTGAGCCACACAGTTTCAAAATTTTATTTTAAAAATTAAAGATTTATTATAAAACCTGACAATATTATTTTACATTTTTTAACGCACATTATAGAGATCATTTTTTGAAAAAATAATTTTGATAAAAATCGGAATTTACTATCGTTTTTTGTTTTTGAGATATAAACAAAAGTCGCATTTTACTAAAATTTTTAAACATTTATATCTTGTGAATAATTTTTAATGATAGGTAAAGACACAGATTTAAAAAAAAGGTTTTTTTGTAATCACAGGACAATTATTATTGATATTTTAAAAATATTTGAGCCAACTATGAATTTTAAAAAATGCAACTTTAAGTTTTTGCGCCAAAATTACTAAATGGAAAAAATATTGATAACGTCATGTATCATTTTACGTAAAAAACTGTCTTGTATTGTCTTTGTTTTAAACCTGTACCTTCACTAATAAAGAAAATACTTTTTAAATTTTCTGCGTAAACCAGCAAAATTTGGTTTTGCTTACAAACTTTTGATTACAATGATGTCTTTATGAGGACATCCAAATTACACCAAACTCTAATTAAAAAAATACAATTTAAAAAAAAAGAAATACTAGAATTAAATAAGAGATTTTTTAAAATTATAAAAAAAATATTTTGTTCAAAACTTTATATTTTGATGGGTAGTGAAAAAACAAAAAGTTTCAAAAAAATTGCAGATGTCAAGGTATTTATTTTGTAGACCATTTAATCTGGAATGTCTTATAAGCATTTAAAAATATTATTTAGAAGTATTTATTATTTTTATTATTACGACGCTGTATTAAAAAACTGTATCAAAATATTAAATAAAAATATGTTTCTCTCTTGACGGTTTAGATCTGAGTGTTTTACGTAAATGTTAACTAGACCTATCTGTTGTATTTTGCCAAAAATTTATATGTTTAAATATGTATATATGCGTTCTCGAAAATGATGCATAAAGTTTTAAACAAACTTTGCAATTTGGTTTTAACCAGAAAAATTATAAACATTCTTGTATTATAATTATAATGAGGTGAAAAAGTTTTAAAAGAGTTAAATAATTTTTTGCTATGTGTCATAGCTGTTGTGTGTGAATTGCTACTTAGAGACACTTTCTCGAAATGACTTTTTTAAATGTTTCGTAAAAAAATTTTTATTACATCAATTAATTTCAACAAATACTTCTAATGTGATGCTTAAACGAGTTAATGTAAGTAATTAAAAAAAATGTAAAAAATAACAAATTGACAGCGCCTTCCAGTTCCACAATTTTTGAGCGCACTTGTTATAATCGAACAATTTTCAAATGACAGAAAATGTCCGAGTAATGGTTAAGTACTTACATGCCCATAATGGAATGCAAAAAATACCCGCATGAGAGGTTAGTTATTACAACAAATTGTACAATTCATCACCTCCATCATTGCAAAAATTCAAATTGAATTATTATGTCAATATAATAAAGAGTTGTCAACTTTTTGATTAATTGCTAGAACGCATTTCTTATTAATCAACTTGAATAATTGAAGAAATTACGTGGTACGTAAATATTTTTTAAAATTGGATGAGTTTCAACAATAGAGATATAGAACGCCCAAATTAATTCCGCCCCTAACAAAATTGTTAATTTATAAACAATTGTATTGAGATTTAAGTTCTGAACCAAATTGTATGAATAATAAACGTTTATTGTTTCAGGTATGTTCGAGTAAGCGGAATTGCCTCGTTCAGGTAACCCCCAAAATCCATATTTTTTTGACAGGACGATTAAACTTTAATTATTTTCACATTAAACAACCATTTAGAAGTAAATAAAGTCCACATCGGTTAATATTTCAATAATAGCTCGACCTAAAATATTAATTCTCTAATTAGTCGTGGATGTTATAGATTAATTGTATTTTCGGTAGTATTATACGCGAACATTTGAAAAATTCATAACTCGATAGGGATCCGAAGACATCGTTTAGTTCGGCTAGCCGCACTTAAATATTTAACTTAAAAGAGGGTGTTATTTTATTGATTTGTGATGAGACAGGGTTGGTAGTCAAATTTTACTTTTCGTAAGCAGTAATTTCTTGTAATTACAGCTTTTGCGGAACGAAAACACACGTAATTAGGGGAAGCTTTTCTATTGTCAATCGTTGAATTTGGTAATTATGCCTGTGTTTGAAAACACTTCATTATTCAGGATTTTTGTCTGAGCGTTTTAATTTCGCTAAATTTCAGTTGGAATTTTTAGATATAAAGGTCGAGCTTTAACAAAGGCTAATTAACCTTTTTACTACCTTATTATCTTTGGATAGATTATGTACATTAACTAAATTAATGAAATTTCGTATTACTAATAAGCACAAAATGATGGTATTGAAGAGTTTTGGAAGTCCTGCTGGGCGGGAAATTATTTGTCTGCACGGTTTCCTGTACATTTTATGGATAGATTATGTATTTAATTGAGCAGAGATTTATTAATTAAGCCGTCATTATGTGTCGTCCGTTGTGTGCATAGAGCGAGAAACTAAAAACAGTATTTTTAATAATTCAAAAAAGTGAAGAAACAACAAAGACATTAACAGTGAGAGCTCGACGAACTGTAAATGCACCAGAAAGACAGTTTGCATGAGTAACTGGTTTTACCAAATTATACAGACTTATTTACGAATGATGACAAATTTATATGCAACCAAATTTACGTATTAAGCAGATTTCTTGATAAATTTTTATTTCAGTAAAAATATTTAATTAAAATTACCCAAAAATTATTGATTTTTGTCAGTTTTTTTATAACTTGTTAATTTAAATGAAAATCGAAGTCTTTTCGGATAATTCGTTATTTTTAGTTTTTGCACTAGTGTAACATGGTAGGGATGGAATTTATTAGCGCGTAGGTATTATTCTAGAAACAGAATTTTGGTTATTTTTAAAATTTTATGCTGAATTATGCTGTATTAAAAAATACTGTGGATTTTGAGCAAAGATCTACACTATTTATATAGATTTTTTGTATTAGCCTAAATTACAGCAGTTAATATTATTTTCTCTTGTGGCAGTTTTGTTTCGTGGCTTTTTTGCTTCAAATCTTCGAAAAATTTTGTCAGTGTTGTACCATTCGATAGAGATATCCTTCTGCATAAAGTCTTAGTGCAGGTAAAGCGCTTTTTCTACATTTTTTTTATAACAAGATTACGTCAGTTTTCTCGTTATTACTAAATATTTTGACTAAATTTGCTCAATGACTGTTAAATTATCATTAAATTAACAGTAAGTATGATTGCAAAAACATTTTTTAAATTAAATTTTATTAAATGAGTCTCATGCAAAAATGTAAAGTTGGTTGTCTAAATATTTTTTCAATATTTGTAAATAACACTGTAAATGACATATTTTGAATCATGTTACTTATAGAAACTATATACATATTTTTGGCGCATTTAAAGTTTGTCATGTTCATAATAAATTTTACTTATTATACGTTATCTTTTGTTTATAATTATAAATGTGGATGATAACTTAAAAGCCAACCCGAATAGTACAAATTGTACGCTATTTTTAAATTACACTTTTTTTGTTGATTGATAGTAAACACTACATTTTAGTGACAAGTTAAGCGCACTAAAGTATCACTTATAATTGACTAGGCATTGTGTTAGTATTTTTATGAACCAAGCAGTAAAGCAGACTCTTTAAAGCTGTATAGAATTTTTCAGTTGATATAAAATTTTGGGGTTAAATATCAAGCAGTAATTTAAAAAAATAATAATTATGTGTTTAATACGACAATAAAGCAGATTTAATGCCTTGTCTGGCTTAAAAAACTCTGCTCCTCCTTACCTTTAGTAGGGCACGGCATTAAATCATCATAGGCATTATTGTCTAATTAAACAAATAATAACTAAGATTTTATTTTAATTTGTCTGGAAATTATACAGATTTATGAAAATTATGTTGTTTAAAATTTGTGATCGTCATTTTTGTTTACATATTCCATATATAGGGTGCACCAAAAAAATAGAATTAAACGTTTTTTTCTACAGTTTAAGAATTATTGTACCCTATGTAGTTATTATCGCCGTTTATAAAGTTAGAAAGATTAGATAGCGGTCGTTGTAAAGTTTCTGTTTGTTTGTAGACACAGATTCGATTTTGAAAGTACATGTTGAAAAAGAAAGCAGTAGTTTTGATGTGGACAGCTTGGTATATAGAGCTTATTTTATAAAGTTACACTTTAAAGCAATTTGTTTAGTTTTTTGTAGTAGAAAATACAAAAAAAATTTGTTTATTAAATCATAAGTTTAAAATATTGTTGTTAGAACTAAGCTTAATATATTGAGTCATGACCAAATTTTAATTGCTTTTTGGAATAAAATGCTACATGTGAACTCACTAGAAAATTGAGAATTATAATAGCAAGATCAGAGTTTTTAAAAGGTTTTTACGATTGTTTAATACTTATCACTTATCCAGGTTAGACTGTTTCTACTACACATTTTTCATTTAAACTTTAGTAAACATATTTTTAATTTTTTGTAAATGTTTATAAAAAAATGCATTAGATAAAAATGCTGTCTATGTATTTGAAAATTTGATTTTTTTTAACATTTTTTTTGTTGCAAATTATCGCGCTTTAAAATCGGAACGGAAACTACTCGTATTTTAATGTGGTAGTGTCGTAATGTTTTAGTTTTATTTTGATCTTCACACGAGGTTGTACTGTCAGAATTTTGCGAGTTGAATAACTTTTTATCGGAGTTTAAACCAAGATTTAACGTTTTGCGGCACTTCAAACTTTTTTACTGGGTTTGAAAATTTAAATTTGAGTTTCTTTGTTATTATTACTTATTTTTATCTTACTGTAGACTTTAGAACTTTTTTTATCGCTTAAAGAGCATTCAAACCAGAGAGAGATAATTTAATATCAATGAATTTCAAATGATTTTTGTTTTTGGTCTTAAGTTTCGGTGAATCATTGCGAATTCTTGACTCTAAATGAAGAAAGAAATTGACATTTTTTATATTTTACTATAAGTTGTGGAGCTAAATTTAAAAGTGTACTTTATGATTTTATAAAAAATTTGAATATTGTCTATTGTTTTGCAATTAAATCAAGAAAAAATGTTCAGTATTTGTTACAAAATTTTCTATTGTTTTTCGTTTTGTGTCGAATCGATTTAGTGTCACATCGTTCATTTGTTGCATTTTATTTGAGTACGTGTGTAAACAATAGAAGTTGGAGTCTATTATGATCTATAATTCGACCCTCGCGTCTGAATAAAACATTTCAGGGCCGAGATTAGAGCCCACCCACCTTCAGCAAACAAACTTTAACACCTTTCCACTATTCCAAAACACACATTACACAAGTTGGAGTGTTAGACCGCACACCTTCCTAATATTTATAGCGTTTCGAGTCGGACTAAAATAGACTTAACTAAAGCCCACATAATAACTAGAACACACACACTGACACACATTCACTATAAGATAAATTGGAAGGTAACAAATTTTCTCATTAGGGGCTTGTAGAGGTTATCATTGGGAGGATTCGCGAAAGACAGGATCATTTTTTAATTCGATTAAATCTGATGATAATGATGGGGTCTTCTAAGAACGTGCTTTTAATGTAATTGAAAAGACAGTCGAGGTGTGGGTGGATGGTTTTATGGACACTATAAAAAAGCTATTAAGTGACTCTGATAAAGTTGAAAAATATTTTAATAAATTGCTGGATTTTCGGGGAGTGTTATGCACCTAAAATCTGAATAAATTATACAAGGTTTTGCCAAAAAGGCGCTAGTTTACATCTTAATCGGCTCAAATTGGCCGTAGGTGTTGTCTTGCCTTTTAAGATGGCACCACAAGCTCTTAAATTGAAGAAGCTGTGTTTACAGAATTATAAAAATCTTACTAAAAGCCCAATAAAACATAAATGAATAACTAAGTGAGTCCATAATCTCATAACACATCTTTTATAGGCTTTGCTTATGTAATAATATTTATGTTGCGGTGCTTAGACTCACTGTTTTACAACGTCAATATTGAATTTCACGCCGATATAAAAAGTGTTTTTTGTAATAAATTTAAAAAGGGGCCGTGCATGACACTTGCTTGAGATAAACCGACACGTCTTCGACTTTTCCTGACATTAAAAAATCCAACCATCGCTTCGGATAAATTTATTTATGGCTTGTCAACACCGGAAATACTGCTACGTAATTTTATACCGCTCAGAATGTTAGATTTTGAATTTCAAAATTTTATTGAAACGAACGTAGATACATGCTATATGCAAATACAATCAAATTCCGGCATGAAAATATTACTCGTTTTAGGTTTCAAATTCTTTCCTTATACATGCATTCACAAATTTTTGTTTTCAGTATTAAAAGAGTATCTACAATGTTTTCTAAAATAAGATTTTTAATACAGTGAAACACGGTTATAACGAATTTGATTCCTTATACTCGTGTTATACACCTGGACTCGTCAAACAAAATTTGCTTAATGAAATAATTTTCATTGCATTTTGTAGTTAGAATTTAAATAGTTGTAGTTAGCATTTTAAAAATTCTATTTTTGTAAATATATTTACCAAAAGCTGTTGCTACGTTGAAACGGGGTAAGTGACTAATTTCTTACTAATATAAATATTACAGTCAAAAGTATAAATTTTGAAAAAACTAGAAAATTTTTCTCTGAAACATTGACTCTTGGCAATAGAAAAAAATGCTTATCCGTTGGTTTTGGCACTGTAAAGAAAAAAAAGATTTGCATAAAACTCAAGAGGTAGTAATAGATTAGAAAGTTTTTAATCAAAAGTAAAACAAACTACAAATCAAAGCATTTTGAAGATCAAACGATAAAACATTTAGTAATAATAATCTTCAGGATAATCGGTAGCAGTTTAAACTACAGGCTGTTTCATGAGTGATAATGAGCCTGCGAAACTGAAAATACAACCAGCAATGCAATTCCACAGTTAACGTGGATAATATTAATTTTATTTGTCAAATTTGTCACTGATAAAAAAAGAAAATCTATTCAAACGATGATTCTCCTGAAAAAAATTGCAAAGAGCAATGGGCTTTTTTAAATAGTCTATAGATTTTAGAGCTTGCACCAGCTGAATGCGGTAGGAAAAAAAATCTATTTTCTTTAGTCATTCAGTCAATTAAAGACAAATGTTAGAAAACACAATAAAACTAAGTTGTCTAAACCACAATTTATTTACAAGAAAAAGGTCCAGCCGAATATTTAATGATTAACAATAATTAATTAGTCAAAATTCAAACACATCCGGACGCCTTGAGTTCTCGTGTATTAATGTATTATTCCACACACTTCAAATTCCCTCATTCTCCGCTTTTTGTTTCCTCTCGCCCCACACGTCTAGACTAGCCATAAAAATGGTACCATAAAAATTGAGACGAATTTCAGTGAAATCCAGGAAATATTCTAACACGGCCTTTCCTGACATCCTCGAGTGTCCCCACTCAACTGACCTCAGTTATAATAGCGAATGTCTGAAACTCTCACATATTTAGAACATCGAAACATTTTGCTTTTTTTTTAAAAAAAAAAAAAAGAAAAAAATAAAACAAAAGAAACAGGAGCTAAAGTAAGCGAGGCGCTCTGGACTCTCAAAACCTAGGATACCTAAACACCTAAATAAAATTAAAAGCAAACAAGCATAAAAAAAACAATAAAAATAATGCAATCAAAACAATGCAAAATAAATAAAATATGTAATTAATTTTACATGAGTATATGCATATACTTGAGACGCACTTATCAACTAACTTAACTAGCAATGGAAGAGAGAATTGATCAGGGACCCGACTGTCCACAATTCACCTCAACCATTAGCGGTATCCCCGCTCCGTGGAACAAAGCAAAGACCAGGGGTATACACTTACCCTACCCCCGCATTACTTAAAATCGTCCACCAAAAAAAAAAGATTCCAGCCAGGGCAAAACAAAGTACCAGGTGTTGCGCGCACCTGCATTATTTTGCAACCGGCCCCCCTACCAAATACCTCATCCAGATTCATCGAACCTGATCCAAGCTCTCATACTCTCTGCCGCTGCTACAGTGGAAAATGTGGCTCTGGACCGCTCCAGCCCAGGGTTATTTTCTATTTGGTACCGATCGTTTTCCAAAACTTTTGTAATTCTGTAAGGTCCTCTCCACTTCGGTAAAAGTTTGCGGCTACTTCCTGTCGAAGGAACGCTAGTAACTTTGAGTAATACCAGATCCCCGACAGAATAAGGTTTTCCCGCACATCTAGGAACGTCGAATCTCCTTTTCTGACTAACTTGGTATTCCTCCATTTTCCGCATTATTTGTTCTCTAATTGTTGTTACGTCTACAGTTATACGATTTTCCGCGTGTAATAGTCCATTTGTGACCACTCGATAACCCATCAAAGCTTCGCTAGGAGAAAATTCGATAGCATTATTGATCGTGCCGTTGATTCCCAGCTGGATGTTATGCAGGTTTTCGTCCCAATGTTGATCTGCCCCCATTGCGGCCAAGGAGTCCAAAATGGTCCTGTTGTAGCGTTCGACTTGCCCATTTGCGCGAGGGACGGCTACAGCTGTTAAATGCAAGTTGATTCCTATTTCCTTGATGAATTGCTGAAATTCTTTGGAATTGAAGGCAGTGCCTCTGTTGGCGATGATACGATGGGGTACCCCGAATGTTTTAATAAGATCCCTAATAGCCGTAATAACATTTTTGGATTTCGTGTCTTTAACCGCATACAGGGATATAAACTTTGTGAAAGCGTCGATTGCGACGAGGACGTAAGCGTTGCGTTTTGAAGTACGAACGAAGGGACCTAAGTGATCTAAATGTACGGTATGAAAGGAACTGGAATTTTTCTAATAGGATGAAGAAACCCCGTTTTTTTTTTTTACCCGAACTACTTTTAAAATATAAACAATTTAGGCAATTTTACAATATTTATCAACAAAACGACGCATTTTAGAAAACCAGTACTGGCTTTCGAGTAAATTGTATGTTTTAACTGACCCGAAGTGACCTGATTCGTCATGGGCCATTTTCAGTAACTGAAATCGTGCGAATTTTGGAACGACGATCCGTAACCCATGTGTTGTAATTCGATATACTTTGCCTCCTTTTAGTGCGTAGTCATTAAAAATGTCCTTGTGGTTCGTGCGATCACCCGATACTAGTAATTCTCTTATTTCCGC
This sequence comes from Tribolium confusum, assembly GCA_029207805.1. Taxonomy (NCBI): domain Eukaryota; kingdom Metazoa; phylum Arthropoda; class Insecta; order Coleoptera; family Tenebrionidae; genus Tribolium; species Tribolium confusum. The sequence goes on from JALGAY010000003.1 coordinate 19,690,338, forward strand.
AATCTTAGAGTCATTAATTTGGGCAGTTTGAAGCCAATCAAGGTGTGAAATTTTAAGGGCGTGAACTGCAAGTTTAACATCTGGCAGGTGTCGACTTAGTGCATCGACGTGACGCATTTATTGTCCGCTTTTATGTTTTATATCTAAAGTATATTGTGACAATTCAATGACCCATCTGGCAACTCTAGTATTTAATTCATTTTTTTTTTCAAAAGTGCCGCGTACAGCGAAACAATCCGCAAAAATAGTAAAGTGGCGCCCTAATAAATATTGCTTAAAACGTTTGACAGAAGCAACAACAGCTAACGCTTTTAACATAATTTTGCTCTGCAGTGGTTGTACACCTGCTAAAATAATCGACGATATGCTTTCTATCATTTTTCGTTTGAACCAAAATACCAGCCACCCCTATTCGACACGCATCGGTATAAAGTCAGATTTCAAGTTGAGGGTCAAAAATTGCAAGTATAGGACGAGAAACTAAGCAACATTTTAACTTAGTGAAAGATTCGACCTGTTCTTTGTCCCATTTCCATTCGGCATTTTTAGTCAATAACACACTTAACGGCTTCGATTTCGCTGCATAGTATTTGATAATTTTCGGAAGTATCCCGTTAATCCGAGAAATCGCCTAACTGCATGAATATTGGCAGGTTCCAGAAATTTTCAACTGCTTCGATTTTATGTTGACTTGGTTCTATGTCTTGTTCACTGATTTTGTACCCTAAATAATCGATTTCTGTTTTTAGGAAACTACATTTAGATAATTTCAATGTGCTTAAGTAGATCAAAAATTTCTTTCAAAATAAATAGAGACTCATCAATACTTTTTGCGGGAATTAAAATATCATCTAGGTAACTAAAACTTTTGAAAAACGCAATTGGCCTAAAACTTAGTTAATAACCCGTTGAACTCGTAAAATAATTGTATAAATAATATCACCCAGCATGATATCGAATGAATTTGTTTTTATAAGATAAAGCGCAAACTACCACCGGTCTTGAGATAATTCACGTCGGCTTGCTCCGAAAAATCTTGACCTATTAATACTTCCACATTCATTACACATTGCGATACAATTAATAATTTTAATTATTTTTGAATTTTGTCGATAGTGACGATTACGGGGACATAAGAGGTGACAATAATTTGTGAGTTCGCCAGCGTTGTAAGGAGTATACGTTCCGAGAGCCCCACAGGTGTCAATGCCATACTCCGGACAGCAAATTCGGAAATTAATGAACATTCGCTACCAAAATCAACAAAACACTTTGCGGAGACATTATTAATAAAAATATCTTTAAAGAATTTTGAGTTATGTCAAGAGGTCGTTGGACTGATAAAATTTACTTTATGTTCAAGAGCACGCTGATTTGAGTGTCGATCAGGGTGTCGGGTATCATAGCCCAATCCAGATGTCTCAGTTTTACGTAAATAACAGTTTCTACGTTTATGTCACGGTTTCCGACAATGAAAACAAATATTCGCTCCGCTTCGCCCAAAAATCCTAGAACCGCCTCCAGTACTTACTGTGGTCAAGCTTTTAAAATGATTTGTCAGTGCGTAAGGATCTTTTATCCCGGCCGTTTCCACCGCAAATTTGATATTTTTATCATAAGTTTCGCCCAAGATCAAATTAATACAGTCCTCGTCAGTCATGGGTAATTTCAATTGATGTATAAAGGAAAGTTTTTCAAAAACATACTTGTATAAATGCGATTAGTCCTTGTGTTCACATTCACACACCATCATTTTCTTTAACCCTGTATGTAAATCACGTTTAACCTTAAAATTATTTAAAACATTTCTCGCCATTCAGGCCACGTAAATAATCGGGTCGGAAAACCCCTGTATACCATACATACATCTGCAGGACATCTCAGCTTCTGCAAAGCTTAATAACTCGTGGGCCTGTCATCCCAGCCATATAAGACTGAGGACTCATCCACTGAGTTAACCCATTCCCTTATATTATGCGATATCGGGTTAAATTCCGCTATTACATTATTATTAGCCATACTTACACCCCCGCAACCACCTGACTGACTTACGCTGCACCAATCTATCTAGTTCGTGTGCAATTGCCTGGCCCATTGACTCGACCGTTTGCAGCAGAGAGCTACTCGCTGAGCTGTCATCTCCAACCCTAAGCTGTTCCTCACGCCAGCGACCTGGAGATGACGCCCTCTCTTCGTGTCCAGGCCTCCGACGCGAACCGCTCCGCGATCTTCATCCAGGCGGAGTTCCCTCTGTGACTCCCTCCTGATCTCGAAGTTCGCCGTCTTTAATGACGCCCTCCACGGCGCCGGACATCGGATGAAGATGAGGCGTAACCGCGATACACTTCCTCGTGATTAGCCATATTAACCACGGTTCTGGACAGTTCTGTACTCAAAACGATCGCAAATTGTCACAATTTGTGTTTATTTCCAAACAAGAAAATTCGAAGAAAATTTGAACTTTCACAAGTCACACCGGAAAATTACGCATAATTACTTTTTCCGAGTTTTTAATTGCGCGTGATGGCACTGGGTACTGATCTCACTTCTGATGTTAGAAAACACAATAAAACTAAGTTGTCTAAACCACAATTTATTTACAAGAAAAAGGTCCAGCCGAATATTTAATGATTAACAATAATTAATTAGTCAAAATTCAAACACATCCGGACGCCTTGAGTTCTCGTGTATTAATGTATTATTCCACACACTTCAAATTCCCTCATTCTCCGCTTTTTGTTTCCTCTCGCCCCACACGTCTAGACTAGCCATAAAAATGGTACCATAAAAATTGAGACGAATTTCAGTGAAATCCAGGAAATATTCTAACACAAACTAATGCCACTTGCTTGTGAAATTATTCTTTGGCTTACATGTAGATTTTCATCAATCATTTCCAATACGGTTATTTTATTTTTAAGATCTGTAGCTGTTCTTGTTCTTGACTTTTTCAAAAGTGACCAATGGTCTCTTAAGGTACTTTCAAGTCGTTCGAATATGTTGTCAGCAAGAGTTTTTCTACACGAAAAACGTTGTCTGTAAAAACGCACGGAGGCATTTTCTCTGCTTTTTTTATAGATCAACATTATGTCGGTTTTTTCATCATTTGAAAACATTTTCTTTTTTATCAGTGACAGATTTCACAAATAAAATTGAAAACAATATCATCCACGTCAACTTTGGAATAGTATTGTTGGTTGTATTTTTAGTTTTGCAGGCTTATTATTACTTATGAAACAGACTGTATAGATCAACAGATCAGGTCAGGTCAAGTCAAGTTTAACTTCTAAAAACTTCTAGCTTATTTACTCTCTTGTTACTTTTTTCTAACAACATATTCGGTTTTTTTTTGAAAAAATGTTTTTGAAAGACAATTTTCTGAAACTGGCTTTCTGAAAAGAAGAAAAGATTTTGTAGAATTTTTTTTAGAAAAGTTCTACGATTATTACCTCTGAGAATACTAGTGAAATATTTTAGGTGAAAAATCTTTTGAACGTTTCAGGAAATATAAATTTGTTTGTGAGTCTTCTAAAAAAATATCTTATAGAAATTGAGATCAGAAATGAATTAGCTTTTTATGTATACTTTGCTTCATTTATCTTTTTATAAAATGCTCCACAAAAATAGTAAAAATTCTTCTTGTCCATTCTTCTATAGCAGAAGTATCAACTAATTTTTTCAAAAAATTGATTTTGTAGATTAAAATCTGTTTGCAATCTACTAAAAAAACATTTTGTTGTGCAGCTGTAAAGGAAATAGCATTTAAGCCGCTAAAAAGTACAATTTTTATTCTTGAAAATTTTTGGCAATTGATTCAAAAGTGTTTTGCTATCGACTAGTAAGTCGAGATCAATTTTACTGATACTTTTGTTCTACAGTTTAAAAAAACAAAGTTTTGCTCAAAATAGGGTTTAAAATTAATAAAACACATTGGTGCATTGTGTAGCACGTGACAATAGAAGTTACACAAGAGCAAAATACAGAGTGCTTATCTTTTCTCTAAGAAAAGTTAGTGTAGCTTGTTATTTGTTTTATTTGACACATTGTAGCCAAATTCGGCATATGTAGACACATAAATAAAAATACATAATTGCAGTTATGATGTCGGCTGATAAAAACTAAAAACTTGTCAAAAAGCTAGCATCTTTCACGTTAAATGTGTAAGATAAAGCTAATTTTTGACTTTACTAAATTGGATATATAATTGAGGGAATGTTAGCTTTTTGACAAGTTTTTTCATGATCACCGAGTTCATTTTTTGCTTGTTGTTGTCGGTGGTGAAGTCATTTTTTAATAAATAAAACCTTTTTTCAACAATTTTATTAAAATACATTACTTATTTGTATATTAAAAGCATAATCAAGAGGATTATGGTATAAGAAAACGTTTAAAGCCTGACGTAGGAGCATTAATGACGATTATAACCGTAGTACCTCCAACATTTTATTTTGGTTTTTTTAAATCAAAAAAAGTTTTGAAATTTCCGTCAATTTAACGAAAACTGAAAAAAATCGATAATAAAATAGTCAGTTGCTTCATTGTTTTTGAGGATACAATGTTGTCATTGCTCGTTTAACGTTTTTTAAAATAAAAACGAAAAAAAAATTGTGTTTATTTGATAGTGTTGCTTAGTTATATTGAGTACCATAAAGGTAAAGAAAACACCTTGATTTGCGGGCGTATAAAAAGCTAATGTCTTAATTTCAAGTTAAGATAATACCGGTAGTATCTTAGTTTTTATGGAAAATTAAAAAAATTTTGGTTATTGCCATGGAAAAGTATTAAAATTTGCGATTGTATCGGTAGTATCTCAATTTGAAATCAGTCCAGATGGTTACAAAATAAAATCTTGTATTTGTAATAAAGTTTTTCAAATAAAACAGTTTGAAAACAGTTAATTTCCAATTTAAGAGAGACTGCATTTTTTACTATAAGCGGCAAATTCAATCACAGTAATAAATTTGTGAGCTGTATGGGCATAAAAATAAAATTATAATTTGTCAGAACTTTATAGTTGGCTAAAAACAAATAAACGTTGTTATAGTCTCAGACACCGTTTCTACAATAAATTGTTTAACGCTAATGATTAACATTTTATTGCTTCTAATAAGCTGTAAATGCTTATGCTACTAGCACGGGTAGTTTCGAAAATGAAGTGCCTATTTTTAGACCACCTGTGAAAGTCTTTATGCAACATTAATTCTTTTTAAATGAATTCAATATGGATTGAAAATCAAATGTAAATGTCATCGATAAAAGATTACCATAAATTTAAATGTACACCCGTCTTTGGTTACAAACTAAACGACAATTTGTACTTTCTAGTTCCGCAAAGCCAGAGATAATCCAGATAAAAGATTGTGATAAAACAAGAAACACATCCAGACTTTAACCATCACCATTATATTTCCCAGACCTAGCACTAATTAAGATCTTGCTTCTAATTAAAATTTTAACAAGCTGTTGTACATTATTTATCATTTCTTTCAATGTCCACCTTTGCATAATTTATAATGTGTACTAAACAAATGTCGTTATTATTTCAAAATTTTCGACTCTCGAATGCAAATTACCTAATCTGTTATGAAGCCAGATAATGGGGTAATAATTAATAGCCATTTTGACAGTTCGGACGTTTCTGAAATGGCCATTTATTTAGATTGGGAAAAATTGAATGTTTGACGTAAATTATTGTTCCAAGTCGGTGGATTGTTCATTAATTATATTAAAATTATGTAATGCGAGTTTCGTTGTTTTGCATCGTTTATCTTAACAGAGTAATTAATTAATGGCAAAACTAATCAAAAAAATTATTTCAAAACTGGTCCTTCCATTACTGCATTAAGATGCGTGCAACTAAAAACAGCGAGCATCTAATTAATTTTCATGTCTTTTTTAAATTTGGCGTTGCAATCGGTTACGGAAATTTGATATCGTGAACACACCATTATTTTTGTTATTCCTCAGTCGTTGTGGTTTAATGCTTTAGATTTTTTTTCGTTTCTTTGTTTATAAGGCCATTATGTCCTTTAATCAGTGAGCGAGTTCTGTCCGAGCGTCCGCGTCCAATTCCTTGGGGGCTCTCCGTCTGAGCCCACACCCTAATTAGGCGTATAAATGCCCTTTTTTTGAGTGCACGTATGGCCGTTTATTTGCATAAATGGCGAATTTCGTGTTAGTTTGTTGTTTTGTGTGCGGGGGGCACGGCACCAGTCCACACATAACCGAATATAATAGCTCATTGGAGTTGAGCGCGAGCCGTTCGTCGGACCACCCAAGAAGCTCACGATGCTATGAATGAATACGGCATAGCAACCCACGGGCCCCCTGATGAATTGTGATCTCTCTGATCTGACTTGACGGATCGTCCTCTGACTCTTTCGAGATGAGAAGAAAAAAACACTACGCCACTCATCAGCAGATCATATCAACTGAACGCACGATTACCATCCAACGATGATTATTTTTGGGGATGGGGACGGTTGTCAAATGAGGTGAGACCAAAAGGTGGACAGGGGAATTTTACACCGATCAATGGGGGCCTTTGTGACACTTAATTGCTTCGTTAATAAGACAGATGGAACTTTGCTTCGCGTTGTGACTCAACCAAAGAATATTTATTATTTTAAATGATCCAAAATTTTAGCCCAAAATGCAGTACGGTTATCAATGAGATAAAATATTTTTCAGACTTTCGTCCAGATTTTTCTTCGAAAAAATTTAATATTATTTTGTTCAAACTAGAGACCTTTATGTCATTTTTCTGACAATTCTCGTCGATTGTTAAGACGACGAGACATGTCAGCCGTCTATTAGAACATTAAAAGCTAGGACACAGGACGTCACGTCTTTTGCGCTTTTTACAATTTTTTTTTACTCGAAATTTAGATGAAAAAATTTATTATTTATTAAACTAGACATTATTCAATTTTTATACAGAATAATTAGTGAAGGGAAGTATACAGGGTGTTCCAGAACTGACGGAGAAGCCGTAAACTACAAGTTCCTGTCTTCAACTTAATACCAAATTCCGAAAAAATATTTTTCTAGCAATTTTATTTTATCCAATTACATAATAAATACCAATTGTTACTAAAAATAATATTTATGTTACTAGGCAATAAAATTAACTCTAAAACTTTCAGTATTTAGTGCAAAATGGCATTAAATAAATTTTATTTTTAGCAGTTGTTTGGATAAAAGCTTTGCTATTTCAATTTTTCTAGCTCAGCAAATGTTTTATAATACAAACGTAAATCTGTGTGAAAGATACTAATATAAAGTGAGCTATAGGATATTAAAATAATAACACATTTATCCGGACGCGCGGTCATTAACCTCAAATGTATCAGTTTAATAACTAAATTATTAAAATTTTGTTTTTTTAAAATTTTTCTGTGTTTTAATAATGATATAAATTTTTGTTGTTGTCTTTATACCACATTTTTGACAAATTTTAAAGCCACAAAAACTTGTGGGTTTTAGTTTGAAGCATACTTTAAATGATTTACATTTTTTTGTTGAAAACATAGCTTTTTTATTTTTATTTTAAATCTGTTCTTTATTTAGCAAAAAAAATTGTCTTTTGCCATTATTTTAATTTTTAAATTTATCAAGTAATTATTTAATTTATCAAGTTATCATTCTGTTTTTGTTAAAAAATAAAAGTTGATGAAAACATAATACATATTTGTACAACGTACAGAACAAGTATAAAACAGCAAAAAAGCTTTCCACTACAAAAAAATAGTAAAAAAATTTCCACTTTTCCATTCTTCTAGTTATGAAGAGGTAAAGTTAAGGATCCAACTTTTTTTACAAAATTAAAACCTGTTTTGTAATTTGTTGTACCTTCTAGATCATGTTATATCAAAATTCTTGTAACAATTTTTGTATAAATTGTCAAATTTAACTTTTAAAAGTGTTTAATTGCTATTACATTTTTAGTTATAATATCACAAGAACAAGAACTACGAATGCATTCCAAAAACCTCATTATTAATTTAATTAGCTTAAGCTGATCGCGATTACTAACAGTCCTCTACAACGTACCGGAAAATTTTGTAGCTATTTTGTATTTACCCTGTATAAGAAAAGATGTTTTATTTGCAATGCTATATATAGAGTTTTTTTGTTTGGTATATAAATAACAGATTTAGAATAAAATACAAGATCCCTGTTTAAAAAATAATTGGCAGCTTGGTATTATATAATGTAAAAGCTATTTGATTAGTTAGACAATAAATTTTGTGATTTAATGCCGGGACTAGCAATTTAAACCCAAGGCATTAAATCTGCTTTATTGCCGTATTGAACATATAATTTTATGCCGATTTTACCAGTAGGTATGCTTTTTTTAAAAAAAAATTTGCTGTCTGACATTTGATTTTAAAATTTTGTAAATTTCTAAAGTGTTTTTTAACTGTTTAGTTTATAAGAATACCGACATATTGCCTCGTCAATAAATGTGACAGTCTAGTGCGCTTAAATTGTCACTAAAATGTAGCGTTTACTGTCGATCGGTAAAAAACAAAAAATTTTTGTTATCTTTTTATCACTCTAAGAACACTGCTAACTACTGCTGCAAACACCTTTATTATTTTTAAAAAATATCTTGCAATAATTTAACAGTCATAATTTTTTTGATATACAAGATGTGATTTAAATATTTGCAGAGATTTTGTCTGGTGATAGTTCTTATTAAGACAATGCTAAATATTTAAATTTGCTTTTTTAAATGTTGCTAAAATACACGCTGTAGAAATTTTTTTAGTAAAAACTCTTATTTTTGAGATACACTATACAGAGTGAGTTTGAAGTATGTTTGGGAAATCTAACCAGCTATAAGTACATAATGAAAGAAGTAGAAGTAACCCAACTTGCCTCATACAAATGTTTATTGTTTTTGAGATACACTTTGTAAAACTTTCTTATTTTTTTTTTGAACAAGATACAATGTATTACAGCAATTTTTTTAATATACAGTGTACAATTGCAATGTATGCAACAATTTTTTCTGGTGATAGTTTTAGTTTTAATGTTAAAATCAGATATACAGATGTTTTTCAAAAAATTTCTACAAACGTTACCAGGTGATAGTCTTTGTAAAACAATGTTAAAAAACTCAATTTGCTTTATACAACTGTTTACAGTTTTTGAGGTATACGTGTATATTTTTTTTTCAAAAGACTTTATTTTTGAGATACACGATTTATGACAATACTGTTTTTGAGCAGAAACTTTTACATCGTAAATCTCCGAATTTATATGCTCTAAAACAGTATTGTCATACATCGTGTATCTTAAAAATAATGGTAATAAAAAAAAAGTTCTACAGGATGTACCTCAAAAACTATAAACGTTTGTATAAGGCAAGTTGGCTAACAAGTATTTAGACTTTTTATTATGTACTATAGCTGCTTAAATTTCCTAAACATACTTCAAAGTCACCCTGTATATAACAGCACTGTTTTTGAGGAAAAACGTCCTACATTGTATCTCTCAAGAGCTATAAACATTTGTATCAGACAAATTTGGTTTTTTAGCATTTTTTCAACAAGGGCTATCACCTGTTAAAATTTGTGGTTATTTCAAAAATACTCTGTATGTACAAAAATATCAAAATTCTCAAAGAATTTTTTTCTGTGCACACTTTTGAATCAATTTATAGATACTCCATGCCTCAATAATTGCGATAAACTGCTTTAAACTTTCATTGAAAATATCTGCAAAATCGTAATTAAAGTCTAATAATAGTCTAGATGAAGCAATAATAAACCATTAGAAATTTCCTCAATGTGCAAGAATAAGATTGATGCTTGCTTGTGGAAGTCCAGGAAGCCATCACTCATAAGTCAGTATGATTTATCAAATTTCGTAAAAATTCGCTCTTCTTCTATCATTAAGCAAATGAAAAAAAATTCTTTTGTGCAATATTATCTTCCCACTGGCTCTTCTTTTCCGCTGCTTTCTGCTTCCATAAGTGTACAACTCGCCTTGACAGTCTCACTCTCCATTCCGCTCAGCTTCGCATCCACGAAACCACATAAATCACTTACTGATTTATTAATTGCTTTCGTAATTTTTTTCTCATATATTCTGGTATTTTCTATACAAAGTTGTTGTCCTCGCTGAGCTCTATAAACTGTCAAAAGCGAGTAACCTCCGAAAATTAAGCCATCACACTTCATCCCGGTGGCCTCAGGCCATAAAAATAAATAATGGTAGTTTTTTGTCTGGGTTGGATATGAGTCACAGAAATGTATCTCGAGGAATGCCATGTGGTAGGTTAAACGGGGGTATATGGCTGCCATAATCGAGACTCCTAAACCTTTGACCGGGCTTTATTATACAGGTATGCACCCTTAATTGAAAATGAGGAATTCAGAAATGTTATTGCAGCCAGACGAAAAAATTTAGAGTTGCTAAAAAGCACTTTGACCTCTTTTCACCCACTCTGGTACTTAATAGGACTGCTTATTACAACAAAACTGTTTCGATTTTGCCACATTTTTATGGCAGCTTTGTAAAACGATACCAATTGTCAAAAATAAATTATACTTGAGTTTCAACAACTCTCTAACTCATGACAAATGTTGTTATTCGAAATTTCAAACAAAATAAATTGTCACTAGAATAAACTGCTGGCCCACATTATTGTGGAATCTGTTCTCTTCTAATTGCTTTTGTTAAGTCTAGTTACCTAGATACTTCTCTGTAAGGTAAGGTCATGTAGTCAATTATTTAAATAGTTCTCGATAAATCTATCAATCACGGTGAGAAACATTAATCGTTTTATTTTTTTCAATTTATTGCTTTAAAGGCAAAAATCATGACAATAAGTCTATCTCAACAATTACATTGATTGATTTACTATGTCTTAACAGATTTATTATTGTACGCAACTTCGGTAGTCACAATGTGAAAGGTTATTTCTATAATAGTCATTCCGATCTAATTTTGAAATAGAGTGAAGAAATTTTCGAAAAATCAAGAAACAAATTGGTGATTCTTCTGCATAAAAGGCAAAGAATAAATGTCTCTTTTTGTCATAAATAAGTGCCAAGTTTTGATGTAATGTATATAATTTTCGAATAAGCGTTTACGGGATAGGAGATATTGTTGCTTTTATGACTATGATTATCTGCAAAACTTAGATTTTTTGTAAGTTTAATGATGTTGTATCGTGGGAAAAGGCCAATCGCTGAAGACTTTGGGACAGTTAAGAAAATTGTTAGAGCAACAAACGACAAAAAATTAATTGAAAATTGCAAAAATTTAAATGTGGTCACAGAAATCTAAAAAAACTTACTAATTAACAAAACTTTGCAAATATTTAAAACATAAATTTTGTTGCACAAAATGTCGAAGTTTCGAGTTTTTTTTTGAGCATTTTTGGCTAATTACCTAGGGTGTGAAATTGATTAATTTATTTAATATTTTAAAAAATGTGTTATTTAGTATGTCTAGTCAAAGTAAAAGTAGTTTTCACACACAAATTTTTAGTATTTTATTATACAAAAATTAAATTATTTTTGTTGCTTGGTGTTAGCTTTTTCTTATAGCGAGTGAATCGCGTCGATAGGCCACTTTATAACACAGTGAAAATCATATAACCATCACCAAAACAAAAGTGATTTTTCTACATATTTCTTATATCAATACTGTTTATAACATATTACTATTAATGGTATACAATGCATACATTGTTTTAAACTTTTTATGTTTTTTATAATTTTGTCTTATAATTTTTAGCACCAAAATAAGCCATTTAAGTTACTTATAAGCTATAAACAAAAATTTTTTTTGTTGAATAGTACCTATATAATATTGATAAATTTATTTTTTGTTAGAACATTAACAGAAGTTATTTAAAAATAATAATAAATTAAATGACAGTATTATTGTTTTACCATTTTCAAATAGAAATAAATTATCTTTATATATATTGTCTTCTTACATTTTTTATTAACCATACAGTTTTTGAGAAAAGAAGAGTGTTCTAGTCTTGTAAGAATCGTAAAACCAGTAAAATTTAATTTTTGATTATATTAAAAATCTTTGGAAATTACGAACATTTTATAACATTGCGTCAAATTGCTAACATTAATTTGCTAACGACTTTTATAGAAGCAGATAACGACAAAAAAATTTGCTTGAAGTTAATTTTTTGACGATTCTCGTCGACTGAGAGTTAGGGCATAAAACGTCTATTTTTTTATTTTTACAGATAACTACGTTAAAATAAGTGAGTACATAGGCGGCGAAATTTTGTTTAACAGCGGGGTTTTATAACATTAATTACTATGTTAAAATAAAACGCAATAAATTCAGCTTTGTTTTAGTTACATTTCATGCATTACAACAGCAGACTGTGTTAGGTCTTTTTGTTTTTTTATATGTGCAAACCTCAACGTCCAATTTTAAAAAAGTTATACGCATAGGCATTAATTTGACATTTTTTCCTAATCCAAAAATTAATTTTTGCCATATTAGAAAAAGTACAAAAATCGTCAAAAATATCTTCATCGCAAAAGAGCCCATCAGAATAAAAATAGAAAGAAAAGGAGAACCTGTGTCCTCTCAGAAACTCTAACTAAAACCAAATTAAATAAATGTATCTCAGCAAACACTCTATACTGTTCTAACGCTATAGTTAAATGATGTTAAGCTAGAGAAATTGCTTATCATTCGGCAAATCGATAGCAAATTTAAACGCTTTAGTTAACACAGTTGCTCTTTTGATGATACATTCCTAAGACTTTGCACCAAGCCTTAACAGTATTTTAATGTAAATATGTACTCGTAATTTTGAGAAAATAATTTTGTTTTAGTTAAACATTGTTTTATTCTCGACTGTTTTTGGTCTTTTGTTTATAAAGTTATTTAAGAATTAAAAAATATGTCGAACGGTGAGAAAAGTCAGCGGTTTTCAGGCTAAACCCTTGCAAGATTTTTGAACTACACGAGTTAAGGACATTTAAAAAAAAATTGTCGTTATAACTCTCTCTTGGTATATTATATCTAAAAAAAATCAAAAATTTGACATTATCATAAACAGTCAGCATTTATCAATTTAACTTTCACAGCCACCACTGATCTAATAAATAATTAATGATTGCAAATTATTTTTAATAAATAGTCTAGTAGATAATAAATTTTGTTTGAAATATGTTATACGGCAAAAATAAAAATTGCTTGACTTACTTTGGGTACATACAAAGCAATAAAGTTTTGTATATTTAATCAATTAAGTTTAATAAACAATTTTATGGGCAGGTAATTTGGTAGTTAATAATAGAATAAAATTAGAGTTGCAAAGAATTTATGTAGAAATGTAATAAATTTGTAAATAAGTAAAAGTAATTAAAGTGCTTTAATATTAAAATTTAATATCTACCTTAATAATTCTAAGAATTGAACAGATGTTGTTTATACTTGTATAATTACATAGAAAAAAATCTTATTTAAAATTTATTTAAAGTTATCGTCTGTTGTCATAAGCTGCAATAAAGCAAAGGGTCAATTTTCTTGAAATATGTCTAAGAGAAAAAACTTATGGGATAAACACATACAATTCCCAGTTGTTAACTTTCGAACAAGTTTTACAACTGAGTAGCTGGCAATTATCTGTGGTTTACGCCGTTGTAACCACCACTGGAATGCAACTATACAAACTTTGATTTTGTCTTTTATGACGTCATAAATGTATAACAAATTAATAACATAATTCAACCTTTCAAAAGTTAACAAGCTTTTAGAAGGTTACAATAAAATAGCAAATTCAAAAAATTAACGACTTTCATTCCCAGAAATGGCTTAGTTAACTATTTGAGTCGGATTAATATAAATTTAATGACCAGAAAAGACATTAAAAACATTTAATTGTGAAAAAACTTTGATTAAAATTAAAACGAACAAGCTTTTTGGGACCGGCCAACCCGAAACGAATGACTATTAGGACAAGGCAATAAATATTATCTATACAACTTTATCAAAACAATTTTGTGAACAGATTAAAACGTAACTAGGCTTAAAAGTCGATACCGCCAAAAAAAAATTTTTCGATATTTAGATCGTTAAACACCGCGAGTTTTGTTCTAGTGAAAATCCTGAAAAATGAGAGGCGGGTCCTAATTGCGACATAAAATTATAAGTCGTATGATGTTGATGAACGGAGTTAACGGCGGTCTTTAGACTCATCGTCTCCGTCAGAGTCTATACAGAAATGAAACGACTAAATCAACAGCACGGTTCGGTAGTATATCGCGTGCCGGAGACCACACACGTAGAAAGTTGTTAAATAAAACATAAAGCACGTTAACTGTTCGTCCTTTATTTTCCCATTACTTCGATTTTTTACAAGACAGAGATAAGAATGCGGCCGTACTTCGCGCAATATTACATACGGTCAGACCGCCACCATACAGGACGTGTCAAAAATCTCGAACAAGGGTCATTGTTACCGGAGGACCCTCGCCGGAAACGACAACGGGAGACTGTTAACGCGATTTCCAAAAAACGCGAAATAACGGTTGATTTTTTCTACTTCTATCTATTAATTTATTTAGCGCTAATTTTTCCGTGAATAATTTATTATTCTAGACTATAGTATAGTTCACAAAAAAACAGTCGCACACAGCGTTCATAATCGCATGCAAACTTCTTAATAACTATCAAATTCTCTCGATTTTTTTTCCTAAAAATTGTGTAAAAACTACTCAATATTCATTGCAAGACATTATGTACTAGAATGTATTCTGTCACTTGCCATATGTTCTTAAACGAGTCATAGTTTTTTTGAGTATTGAAAATTATATTTTTATGCAAACACCAAATAATTAAAATTTTTATACTAATTAATTATGTATTTTTGAATAATAATTTCACCTTATATAGACTGAATGACCATAATTAAAAGTCTAGAAAAAAATCGTTTTTAATGTGTAGGTCTTATTGTGTAGATTAATAAAAATTGGTAAATTGTAAGTAAAGATCAATTAAGTAATAAACACACTTAATCTTTTTTTTAGGCTACCCACAGTCACAATTCGTATTTTATACTTATTTTTATGACTTAGAGTTTGTAGTAATTTAAACAACTAGTTTTTTCCGTGTATATGTACAAGGGCTAGGTGAAAAATCCTTATATTACTAATAAAAACAAATGGTTTTAAAAGAAAAATATGTTTTGTTTTTTACATAATCTCTCTTTACTTTAGTGCACCTAGTCCAACGTTCTGCAGCAACTGAATCCCATCCTTAAAATGAGATTGTGGTAGGTCTGCAAAATAACTGTCCACCGTTGAAATAACTTCTTCATGTGAAGCAAAACTCCAAAAATTTTTTAGTTTTGTGACAAAACAGAAATCTAAAGAAGCCAAATCTGGCGAGTAGAGCAGATATTCTAACAGTTTATACTTCAAATCCCTCAATTTGTCTATGGCCAAAGCACATTTGTGTACCGTTGTCCTGATGAAAGATGATTTTCTTTTTCTGCAAACCCGGCCTAATTTCGCGGATTTTTTTTATTTAGTTGGTCCAGCAAATTCGCATAGTACTTTCCATTTATAGTTTTACCTTTTTCAAGATAATCAATTACTATGATTTTTTTACATGCCAGAAAACGCTGGCCTTTACTCTTTCAGCAGACAAAACTAACTTCGCTTCATTTAAACAGATCCATCGGCTTCAATCCACTGTTTTGACTACTGTCTTGTTTCGGGTGTAAACTGATAAATCCACATTTCGTCCATGATGATAAAATCCACGAGATTTTTTTCCGTAATTGTTTTTGATCAGCGTTTAACAAATGCGGTACCTATATCTTACACAAACTTTTCTCATGCCCAATGCATCAAGTAATATGTGTCGAATCCTTTCTTCTGAAATGCCTATAGTATTAGCAATCTTGTGGTCTTTTAAATGTCGATCGTCAAGAATCGTATGGAAATTGACGGAGATTCCTTGTACACTTTCAACATCTTTGAATAGGTTTTTGTAGACTATTGCCCGTCCAACACAAAAAGTTTTATGACCACGCAATACTCAATTTGTTATAAGCGTTTTTGAAACTTTTTAAAAAGCGATAAAAATTAGAAAAAAATTATAACAGCGCCATCTCTATATGAAGCCGAGAATTTTTCACCTTACCCTTGTATGTACAGTGTATTAAACTTAAACTAGTATTAAACTCTCAAAGTAGTTTGTTATTTTAAACTGATAGCTAGCAAACTACTGTCTATTAACAAGAAAATAAAAACATAACTCTACAACTCAGTAGAGCCAAATGTTATAAGATGGTGAGATCTCTAGTGATCGAGTGGAACATTAATTTTGAAACATACTGTACAACATATGTATTATCTAAACTCTCATGCTATAATACGTCAAGTTGTATTAATTATTAATTAATAAATAAAAAAGTTATAGCTTGAAGCGTCTTTCAGGAGATAACCTGTATAAAGTAAAATAAAAATTTTAAAATTCAAACTTGTTTATGAGATATTTAATAGAGGTAGTTGTAAAGAGAAGTGTGCGCTATTGTCACCGAAGCAACTGTAGTCCGTTGAAGCAAAATTGAGAGATTGCGGTTTCGTTAAGGCTAAAGACTCAAAAAAATTGCTTTTGTTGCACCAAAAATTTATGCATTTTTAGACAAACAAATAAAAGTCACTTAAATTTGGTTTCTATGTCATTATTTGCATCTCAATAGTTTAAAAAAATAGATATTTAAACTGAACAAAATTTACATATTTTTTATACCAGCGTCAGAACTTATTGTCTTAAAATTTTTATAATACAAAGTACAAAACACTGTAAAAGTACAAAAGTACAAAACGGATACTACGAGAAACTACAACAGAACAAGCTCATCTGATTTGTCATTTTTTTTAAAATTAAATAAAGCGAGCACAGTCCACTGTAATTCAGCATATTTAGCATATGGTTATATTCTTGTTCTCAGAGTACAAATCTTAATTAATACGAATATTACTAAAATATCGAAGTTTAAAAGATTATGTTGTTAGATGGTTTTTTAAGCAAAATTAACAGCAAAGCCATTTCTAAAAATGTAATAAACTATAGACTTAATGCTGCAAAAAGACTTATAATAATTTAAGAGTATTAATGCAAAAATCTTATTTCATATTTTTGTTCAGATAGAAATATAAAAGTAATTAAATATGTATGATTGGCACTTTGTATCTTGAGAGCTAAAAGATCTATTCTTTTTTTCACATTTTTTCTGGGGTTTTTCTAACATTAAGAAAATGCGTACAATTAGTTTATTTCACTAATTTTAGGAGAGACTGTATGTATGTTATCGGCAATGTAAGAAATCTGATATTTCGCGCAATGTTCAGTCACTCTGCAGAATGCATCATCAATCAATTCGCCGAATTCTTACCGATTTAGTCAGTTTGCAAAGTGACTGTTAATTTTTAGACAACAGATATTGTCTGGCCGACAATGTGATAACTGACACGTCTAGAGAGAGTGAGAATTTTATTGAAATTACTTTTTTGCCTGATTCAGAGTCCTATTGTTCTCTATCAGCTTAGAACTAGAAATCTATAAGAATTAAAAATTAAATAAAAAATCTTCGTTAAAAAAAACTATGTTAAAAAAATTATAAAATTGACTTATCTTTTTTAACCAGTCAAAATAAAGAGCGTTTTGCCCGTTTGCAGATTTTCCAAATGAAGCTACATTTTGTCTAAAATTGTCTAAAATTTGGCAAAATAACTACAGCGATAGTAATTCGTCCGATCAACTGCTCATTTGGCAATCTCGGATTAACCCGAAATTTTACGAAATGACTGAGTTTTCACATTGGCGGAGACATACAAAATGCTTTATTTATTATTGCATTACTGCACGGAATTTTCATTTTTATCGGTTTAGTCACATTTCACAAAATCTTTTAAAAAGTTATTTTTTAATTGGGCAATAACTTTGAAGTAAATCAGAGTGTGGCCTGATAAAGCCTTATAATGTGATTTTTAGCAGCAACCTGACGTGACGTAATTAAAGTTAGCCGCACTCCATAAATAAAGGTGGTCTTGAGTGTTGAGCAAGATCTAAAGATTTTTCATTTCGTGTTTCACACATAATTTTTAAGTGCATTATATTCCGTTGACGTAACAGTTTGTTATCTGTAATCGAAGTTAAATAGCCGGGAGGTAAGTGGCCTGCGGTGGACACCAGGGCGGTAATGAAGCTATTAAAAAAGCGGCCAGATTTGTGGAGTTTCTCCCGTTGTAGGGAGCGGTAATTGATTAAAAATTGAAAAGAAAATGATGATTGTTGTTGGCATGTTGTTATATGCGTCTCTGTGGGTATAAATTACCTTTCCAATTGATGAAACCGAGCATTTAGCTTGATGATAATAATTTCGATCGGCATGTCGCAATCAGGGCTCGAAAGGCCCTACGATACATAAATAAATACGATTATGAAATTCTGAATACTAATTAGCCTAAGCCCGCTGCGCTACCGAAATATTGAATCATTAAGACTGACATGGACGTCTATATTATATGCCACCCACCTTGAAACGCGGAAAAATAAAAAACCGCGAGACGGAGACAGCAACAGCCGGAAAAAATGAATTAGACATCTGGATGATTGTGACACATGTATGAAAAGAGACGATTTATTCGAGATTTTGTCATCGGAATCTCGATATTTAACGCTGGTCTGACAATGAGCGTTATATCGGCGTTTATACAAACACAATGACCATCTCTCCACAACTGTCAAAAATCGGTTTTAAATAATGACCTCAGTCAAAACACCCAATTGTGCGTATCTCTCAGTATATATTGTCCGTCTGGTTCGAATTAAATTCGAAAAAGACGTCAATTCCCCGACACTATGGGGCAGAAAGAGACGGATCGAAGGACCGACGTGCTCGATGGGACCCACCACAGTGCTGGTGACAAAGTGGACAGATGACTGCATTTAGAATAGATGTATTAAAAACATAGTCTGCGATGTGTGACCCCCTAGATGTAATAACTCAGCCGACACGGAATTGAACGAGGTTAACTCTAATTACCGTAATTACATTGTTGCTTTACCCGACATGGCAGGAAAAAGTCCCATCTAAAATACAAAAAGCGCGGGTTATACGTTTTCAACAAATTCAAATTACCGTGATTTAACGCGAAGAGATTATCTCTTAATTTATGGTTTTAGCAGGTATTATCTTACCACGAATTTAATTACGGAAGATCTAGATTCTCTTCCAAACTTGATAAATATGGCTTGTTCACGATTTACTCCCGACTCATTTTCAATTAACTAAAGTACATTCAGATACAATCTAGATTAAAAAATAACATACTGAATCAAATTCTTGTCATTTTTTTCAATTTATTTAAATTGTGAAGCATTTGCAAGCAAATTTATGGGCTAATTTCAAGTTGAAATAATACCGGCAGTATCTTAGCTTTACTAGAAAATTAAAAAGATTCGAGCTGGTATCTTAACTTGAAATTAACCCACTAGGTGTTGTGTTATACAGACTGGTCTAAAAAAAGTGCCTGAAGAAGAGGTGAGTACGAATTGATGTTTTTGTCTAAAATTTATTTAGCCTCGAGTGAGGGCCTGCTCTAATTAGCGGTTTAAGTTTTTAAAAGTACCTTTTACACACAACCAGACATTGATTATTTTAATTAGGAGTTTTTCACTTTTATAAGCTGTGTTTACTCAGCTCCTCCTGAGAGGTTGGCGAGGTCAGCAGCAACGTGGCGAAAGTTCATTGTTGCGGTTGCTTCCGATCGTTGCAAATGAAAGGCTATT
The DNA here is from genome assembly GCA_029207805.1 of Tribolium confusum. NCBI lineage: Eukaryota > Metazoa > Arthropoda > Insecta > Coleoptera > Tenebrionidae > Tribolium > Tribolium confusum. Next base: position 19,710,147 of record JALGAY010000003.1, read on the forward strand.
TTTAAGTTAAATTTTCTCGTTTTGTGATTTTTGTGAGAAAGGTCAGTTATTTCAGTAACTAGTAATTTTCAAAGTGCTATAAATCATATACAAATTAGCAATGAATAATTTCAACACGTTAGTGAGAGAATGCAGGATTGAGAAAGAGAGTTTGACTAAAATTTAACATTTAAAAAATGATAACAAAAATTTTTCTAGTGTATAAACAAGAGAAAGGCTTGTCAATCAGATGTCAAAAAATTTAGTTCGCTAGTGGCTAGAATCTCTCAATTGTGAGAAATTTTTATTAATAGAGCGTTTCATTTATAATTGTTTATTAAGAAACACAATAATTATCAAATCATTTCAGAATTTTTTGTCAATTGTGAAAGTACGCATAGTTTTGAAATTTATTTTATTTCGAATTTTATGTAAGTAAATTGAATTTTCATTCTTGTTGTGGGAAAGCGAATAATTATTTATTAAAATTTTAATGAATATTCATTTATAAGTGCGACAGATGTTTTACGATTTTGTAGGTTTAGTCAGCTTGTGCATAGTAAATTGACAATTTGTATAATGGCCTCTTCTTATCGCAATGGCGGCACATTTGTGTAAAAAAAATGGGTTACACACAAATACAATTTTTTTACTATAAGTTTTATTAGAATCTAGGTATTTACCAGAGTTTATGTAGGTTGTACTTATTGAAAATTTGTAAAATTTTTCTTGTAGACAAAATGTAGTCATTTTTTTGGTCAATGGTTAATAATGTGTATTGTCAAAACTGTTAAATAATATTTTTTTTATATAATAAGTAAGTAAAGTATTACTTTTTTCACACAGTACGACAATATAATGCACGAGTCGTAGAGGAGTAAAATTTTTTTTTACGTTTGTAATTTAAGTGGTTTTCTTATGACCTATTCTAATTCTAAAAGTGAGGTTTAAAAAGTAATGACCTTTTTTTATAAACATGTTAACGTTCATTGCCAAATTTATTTTACGCTTTTACGTTAAAAAAAGTTACTTTTTGAACGCTTTTTTGGTGTTGAAAAACGTACTTTAAAGGTATTTTGCTTTAAAATTTAAAAGCGTAGAAAAAATATTTTGTCTAAAGACTTTTTGATTTGTTGGCAATTATTCTTTATCAAGATTTTATATACATGTTTATGTTAGGTTTAGTTGTAATCAAAAATTAAAAATTTTTGTTTATCTAAAATTACTTTAATGTTTTTTACACAACTGTAAAAAATAAGAAGCTAATAATTCATTTTTAGTAAAAATAAAGCGATACAGTACTCTGTCTAATAAATCAAAAATATGTCTTACAAATTTTTTTACTTTTTTATGAGCATTAGAAATACTAACTCAAAATTGTAAATCTTAGAATAAAAAGATCTCTTATCTCTTAAACAATAAGCTATTGGCATTATTGCGAGTTCTGACACCTCTAATCTTGCATTGGTAAAACCAAAATAAAGGAACTGATATTAAGAGATATTTTCGGTTTTACCAGTACAAGGTTAGAGACTTCATAAATTGTAATAATAGCTTAAATAGGAGGTTTTTGGTAATAAAATGTACAATTTAAGTTACTATTTTTATTTTTCACTGAAAAGGTGTCCACATCAATAATGAAATACAGGTAGACATGGGTCAAATTTCTTAGAAAAGATGAAAAAAAACGTTGAATTGAACGTATTTTTTTTTTGAAAATACTCGTATTACAGACTAAAATATTAAGTCAAGTCAAAAAACCAAAATTGCTAAAATTATTTGTCTCAAAGTCTGTTAAAAAAAGGTTTTTTTTTCTGATAGGCTTTGCACAAATTTGTAGCAATTTTATGCTAAATTTTAACTCTTAAACAGCTGTAACAGTAATAAATAATAAAATAATTTGGGTAACTTAGAGGCTAATTTTAAATCAGATATACGCTGTGTAATTTGAGTTGCTAGAAATAACGTCGTAACTCTACTGTACTTTTTATATTAGAAGGCGTAATTTTGCGCTACTCCGATAGAGTAGCGTAGTGATTTAGAATTCCAGCGTTAGACAATATATAAATTGTTGATTTGAAACTGTACAACTTTTTATCCCAACACTTAAACCATTCAACGTCTACAAAATTTATTTTTTTTATGTTGCTAGTTCATTATCATAGTGAACTTTTTTACACAAAAGATTTTTTTGATGAAATGTTATTTTGGGAAAGGGTATAAAATTAAAATAGACGACTAGACCGTGTTTTTTGAGCTTTTCGTAATAAAATTTTTTGGTTAAAATTGAAGATTTTTATATTATATACACGATTTGTTGCTGATGATAAAACGCAAACAACGTGGGAGCACATGAATACAAGGAGCTTTAGATTTGTGAGACCTGTTCTAGAGTTCAGAATTTATCAGAAAAGTACTAAAATTTAAGTAAATCCTTTAGGAAAAAATTGTAATAATATGTGCTTTATTGATGTGCTTTATCAATGTAAAAAAATGACGTTTCTGAAATTGACTGTCATATACAGTTGTTACTACATTTTGTTTTTTCCTTAATTTTGAATTTTTTTTTGATTTTGCAAGAGAAAGAATGGTAAGAAGGTGTTTTATTTGTATTTTTGTTTTGTCCTTGTTTCAGCTAATTTGAAAATGCTAGCTTTGGGAGTAATTTCCATTTATTCCCATTTAAGTCCTTATAAAGCTGCAATTCAGATAATATCCAACGACCACTTTAAAAATTCATCTTTTTTATAGTAATGGGGATATCCACATTCCCAACCAGTCCTATTAAGTTAATATGTAATCAAACAGGCTAAAATATAATTTTCTTTAACTGAATGTTTTATTTTGAAATTTCTTTGAGGCTATCTAATTTTGTCGAATTTTTGCGTAGGCCGGCAAATTTCGTTTAGTAACCCATCATTACTCTTCCTTAATGATTATAATCGGAATTTTGTCTATTTTTAATCAGATTTTGTTTGTAAAAGTCAGGTTTTTGTGTGACACACTGCTGACCTATGCCGCGAAAAAACTTAATTTAAAACCATTGTAAAATTTTGAGGTGTGAAATTAAAATGTAGATTAAAAGAAAGTGTTACAAAGCTATCGATCAGAGAATAACGGAACGTTGTGAGATTTCATCGAAATTGTGGAATAATGACGAAAATGAGCCTTCAACGTACCGACTATTGAACGGTTAATTGCGTAAGTCGGCGATTGTCACGACATATTCCGTGTGTGTATATGAAGTCATTACAAAGTTAAAGTTGCAGTCAAACAGCTGGAAATTTAAATTCTCGCCGAGATCGTGCTCTTCCCAGAGAAAAAACCCATTTCAATTAACGACGCATCTAAGCAAATGTCAACAAACCTAAGATTCCATCCGCTCGATTAATAATTATCCTGCCAATTGGGGAAAAAATCGAGTACCATCAGGCCTCAAAGAGATAAAAGACTACCGTTTATTCCATCTTGGTGGGTTATGCCGTTCAATTTTCAACCGTTTTTCTCATCTCTTCTCGCTTCAACTCTTTCGAAGCACCAAGCGAGATCGAGATGGCATCAACGCCGGAATATTTGGTTGAATAAAATACAAAATGCCACACACGGAGCTGCCAGACTGAGATGTCTTCATCAAGGAACTATTTATGACGTCACGGCAGACGAAGACGACCTCTTGGACTTCACTCACAACAGACAAAGACAGCCGGGGAAAAATACGCGTTTAGACACACTAAATTAGTATTATAAATATAAACTGATTATGCATGATATCATTAAGGTCTTTTTTCGGTCGGAGCCTTCAGGATACTCTATTTTCGGTTTTTTACGCTCGAGGAAGTTATAATTTAATTAATTAGTATTTTTCTTTAATTAATAATAAATCGTTGCGAGTGTGTGCGGGTTATTGGGGACGCGAAGATGGACAGGACACACAAGAAGTTTATTATAATGACAAATTCACGGTTTCCGGATTAAATTTAGAAATCGCTAATGACGGATGAATAGCTCCTAAACTTAGGACGTGGTCTGTTTAAAAAGGGTTTGGAAAGTGTTTACCGTCTGAAGCTTCTATTCTATTTACTTAATTTATTTACACTGTCTTAAAAGAGCACTCAATTTAGGAAACGGCTTCTCATTGTCTTATACGAAAAAACATAAAAATGACTTACAATTTGTATAGTTCTCGTTTTTAGAATAAGTTATACACCACTAAATTTTTAATACCTTATTGTTGCATTTATTTAGAAGGTGGTCATAATTTACTTGATTGTTAACAATATAAGTAAAGACCGTTCTAAAACAAACAGTGTATAATTAGCTAATGTATGAACATATATACACTTTTTTATAGTAGTTTAGTGTTGAATAGTACACTATAGGCCTACAGTATGTACTTGCGCTTATTTTAAAGATGTTTAGTGTACTATTAAACTGATTTTTTAGTGTGATTACCAAGCTTCGGCCACAACGAGTTATCAAACAAACGGTCAGGTAATTAATCAGTGTAATCTAGCAGATTGCATGTTGTTCATTCAACTGGTCTACAAAGTTATGCATAATGCGCTCGAAAATCAATAGAGTCGATTTCAAAAATGTGGCTATAACACATTTATTACTTGAATGTAAGAATATATTATAGTTGAAAATAAACACTCAATACTGATTGAGTGAGTGACTATCTAGATGAATGATAAATAAACACAAATACTGATTGAGTGAGTGACTATCTAGATGTTCGTTAGTTTAATAACGCGAAATAAAGTGTAAAGAATAATGCGAAATCACGCCACTGCAAAAAGCTCGCTCCCGCCGAACCCTGGTGATAAGATAAATAATGTAAGTAAACTTATGCGATTCTAAAATAATTTTTATGATTTTTTAATGTTAATAATGCAGACAACCGACAAGAAAACTCGCCTATCTACAATAAAACTATAATTTGAAATTGTTTTCTGTTTTTTCTGTACTGAATCTCAGCTTAGACTCGAATTTGATTTTCAAAAACTTTCTTAACATTACAATGCGGATCATAATTATAACTGCGGTGTTATAAAAACTACTTTAGAAGCGTATTACCTTACGTAACAGTTCAAAGAGGGTCGTTGTCTAGTCACGTCTCTGAAGACCAAAATTTAAAAAAAATCATTTTTAGATTTGTTCTTATTATAAATCTAAAGTTTCTCTTTTAAATTTTTATTGAGAAAAAGACTGTATAAATAAGAATTGTTATTATTTTCCACCAACGTTTCGGGGATGTTTATTGCAATTTTCCTCATTCGAGCTTTTTAATTTTATTACTCTTTTAAAAACAGGTTGTTTTGTATTACATTTAAAAAATATCAAATATGATCACTACGTCTATGCAACGTTGTAGGAAAATAATAAAAACTCTTTTAGTAAAATTCTTTTTTCTAAAAAAATATTTTCCACAATTCGTATTGTTATCTAAACACATTTGTATTGTAGTCTTCTATTATTGTAGCAAAACTTTTCTGGTAATTTTTACAATTAAAAATTTTACAAATAAAATAAAAAATAAAAGTTGTATGGTAGATTAAAATACTGTTTAACTGTACAAATATAGATGTCAGCATGAACTACACCTCACTACTACTTAGCGCTCTTATCGAATTATTCGTCAACAAAATTTTAGAAGGCTGCTTTAATACATACAAAGCAACTACCCTTAAACTGACAGCGATTATTGCCAACCAAGAAGTCAAATACTAAGAGTAGTTTTATTTTCCTCCGACTAGTTTAGAGATGGTGCTGTCCATCGGCTTGATTTGTGGTGTGTAGACAACTTTTTGAAGACACAATATAGCAGAAGCTGATATAAATTTGGTAAGAGCTTTTTACTGCAATATTGTAGAGTCGTAATTAAAATATAGCGGCTACAAACTTGTAGTAAATTGTCCTAAATTATAAGTTCTAGAAAAAATTCTATTACGTTTGCAATTGTAGCAATTCTTCATAATAATGTTTTTCTGTGTTTAAAAAATTATTTCAATTTTTGTTGAAATTCGCCAATTAGAACGAACTTTAACTAGTCAAATGCGATAAAATCGTTCACGATTCGTCACGAGATTTTCTAAACGGCTGGAATTATTAGCAATAAAATTGCATTATTTACGTTGACGACTTGTACATTATGAGGCAATCATTAAGTTAATTAAGCGTACTCTCAACTGTGACGTCACATAATGTCGATTCAGAAAATAGTAATAATCCTTTCATTTGTTTGTACATACTTTACCTGCATTCGTGGTATTGATTTTCTAAAAAGACATCGTCATTACAACCAGATGATTTATGGTAAAATTGTTTTTTATCGTAGGTGTTTATTTGGGGACACCCATATATAATGTATTCATTGCAAATCAGCATTGCAGCGAACTAATGAATAATTCAATTTCCAGTATCATTTTTCAGTTGAAAAACAACACTGGAATATGGGGATTTTTATAAGAATAATGACATCATCTTCAACGGTCATTATTTTGATGATATCTAAATACCCTCCTATCTAAATTTGCAATAATAAAAATTACATTATGCTAATGGGGCCATAAAAGGCTGAAATAAAGTTAATACTTAATTGTAAATGTATTATTTAAGACACACTGGGCTTTGGCTTAAGCCGAACTAATTTGAATTTATTTAATGGGACAAAATCATTTCTTTCTCAAATAGGTTATTCAAATTAAATGTTCAGAATTATATTTAATAATGGGACTGTTTGTCTGTTTTCAATCATTCTAAAATTTTATAAATGTTGTAGTTTATAGTGTCTTTATTTTATTACCCTATGAGGTTAGCCGTCCGCAAAATTTTTGATAAAGGTTCTCTCAACGACGCTGTGATTTTAACTCTCCCTCTTTTTTTTTAATAAACAACAACTCAAAGTACAAGAATACTATTTAGAAAGGACTTTACCACATTTTTCAGTAATATTACTAAGACGTTCTTTCTTAACGCTGTTTTAAAAATTCGTCTCTTACTCTTAATATAAACTAGTTTGTTAGGTCTCTACAAACAAGCTGTTGCGCTGTATGTCTTTATATTTATATGGCAATAAAGCGACACCCGTGGCAAATGTTAGGAACTAAAAAAATCCTTTATTTTGTTAAATAATTATAATACATTGTTTATTTTATATTTTTTAAAGTGTAACTTTTGCTATTATGAAGGTACAGTCTGTTTGCTAAACAAGCGTCATTTTATAGACAATAATTATAACAAAAAAATACATTTTGTGTGACTATAAAAAACTTTTTTTGATTAAATAAATTTTTTAACCTGAAATCTGTTTAAAGCACGACCTTCGCATAGAACATTGTTAAAATTTTGTCCTTTTAAAAAGAGTGTTTTTTTAAATCTTGGAATTACTCGTATAAGCAAAACGGTAAATTCTTATGAGAAAAACCTTGTCTGCACACTTGTGGGATAATTGTTTAACAGTTGTTTGAAATAGCAAGATAAATCTCAATTAGAAGTAAAATGATAATTTAACAAGCTTTTCATTATAATAATTATTGTACTAATCGTTTTCTTTAATGATTTACGATTATTCTCTTCCAATTTTTCAAATAGTTTCCACCTTCTCGCATTTCTCGACAAATTAAGTCACTACATTGCACTTTATTTTTTGCCTGAAACATGTGTCCCTGTCCGTATCGATAAACTTGAGATTAAACCACACCATCACAAAAGGTATTTGTCAGGTGCGCGTTGAAAATATCAAATTCCCGGCTCGACTAATACGCCATAATTTTGTAATCCACTCTGACATGTTTACTAAACTTTGTAGTGTACTAAACCGAACGGACGTCACTTTAACCGGAATTGACAGGTGCGTTATTCGTTAAACTCGAACCAAACTAAATTTAGGAGAGCTGAACATCGCCGTATTTTAGTAAAAAACATAAATTGAACTATTAAACAAAATTTGCTTTAAATTTTTTTCTGAAACTAGTTTCTATCTACTAGGCTTCGCCCTGAAGGATTTTAGAATTATCAGTAGGAGAAAGAGAATAACTGGAAGAAAACATATAAGAAGCCAAAGCAAAAGAACTATGAGTTTATTCTTGTTGCAATCCTTCGTCCTGTAACTAATATAAACTGCGTCGCAGTCATTACAAGATAATCTGTAGACGCCTGAATGATATAAAGAAGGAATTGAACCTTTATTGGGTACCAGACAAGTCGAAAGACAACCTTTAAAATTAAAAGCTATTTGACATTATGATTTATATAAATATGAGTTAATTTATTATAAAATGCTGGAAAACCTTTTTTGTAGAACGTTTAGAACTAGTAATTAATCAAGACATTAAATATTTTTTTTAAATTTACCGAAACTTTATAAGTTATGACTGAAAAGAATTGCTGCTGCGGTTGCAGTCCGGCTCCTTAGGTGCAATTTAATTTTTCCTTGATTGTACAAAATACAGTTTAAAAAATTTAAAAAAATATCAAAAAATATCGTCTACAGTAAATGTTTATTTCCAGAGAAATGTGTATCGAATCTCGGTGTGTTCGCTCTTTTTGCTTTGGGGGAATCCCGGTTAAAATCAGCGTGTCATTGTCGGGTGGAGGACACAATGGGTTTAGTTTACACGTATAGGAGGTCCATCGGCAAATTAATGTGCTTTACATCCTTAATTGGTGGTCGGCCTTTCGAGTTGTGTGGCCCGTTCGTCCTTTTCGCACTTATAGGATTTGACAGTAGGTTGTCTTCGGCGCTCACGTGGGTAGTCCCGCTACGGTATCTTAGACACAACCGTGGACAAATATTAGATAAACGCCGACCTAATGGGGCCTTTTTGTTTAAACATAATCTTTAATGATTGTTTGGATTTTTTCCTCCCGGCATTCTTTATTATTTTTTCGTTTCGGTAATTAGCATAATCGCGCTTTGTTGTTATTTATGCCCCCCTGATGGGGAACGCACTTACTACTCTTAATTACGGCAATAAATACAAATAAAATTTAATTAACTCAGACGATTTTATTGGATGAATTTCTCTAACCTGTCACTAACGAAATTAGTTTAACTTCTCTATTTAAAAGGGTCCTAAACTTTTGTTTCTTTCATCTTAAATTACACTAATATCCTTCTAATGGCTATTATATATCAGTTAATGTCTTCACTCAAGACAAAAATATTACAGGCTGTAAACCAATAAACGTATTAACGTTTCAGTTTTATTCAGTGCCGATACAACTACGAGTATCTTAAATCAAATAGATAATGATCAGTCCAAATTAATGTTTCATTATTTTCTTAATAGCTTGAAAAACCTTCAATAAAGATCAAGCATAGAATTTCTCTTATTTTGCCGTCATGGCTCGGCTCAAGCTATGTCAAACCATTTTAATATAACTCGACAACAGGTGTGTTCTTTGATTATTTGAATTTTCAAAAAACCGTTTAATAGAATGTGGGACGTTTACCTATATTCACCTGCAACAATACAAATAAAATAAATAGTTAAAAAAAGATTGTCTCTATTTTGTTGCTCGTTTTATAAACTTGGATTTGAGCCACGAAATTTGTCCAAAAACTGATAATATTGTCGTGTTTTTTGATTACTTAAATTTCCAAAAAATGTCTAAGAAAATGTGGGACGCTTACCTGTATTCATCTGGAATCATAAAAATAAAATAAATAGTTAAAAAATATTGTTTTTATTTTGCTACTCGTTTTATAAATTTTGATTTGTACCACAAAATTTTTCAAAACTAATAATGTTTTTAAACATTCTTTGATACTAAAATTTTAAATAACTTTTTTAAGAAATGTGAGACGTTTACCTGTATTCACCTGCAACAATGCAAATAAAATAAACAGTCAAAAAATATTTTGTTGTTCCTTTTAAAACTTGGATTCCCGCCACAATATTTGCCCAAAAACTGAAAAAATCATGATAATGTTGTCAAGTATAGCCAAGAAAAACGTCGATCGCATGACTCGTTCCCTCATTATTTATTAATAAACTTCCACGTTTGCCGAATTGTGATTAAAAATTAATAAAAATTTAAAAATGCACCCTTATAACATATTTATACCCGCGATGATCGATTTAAGTAGTATTCGATGACGTGTTGTTATTCGTTATTTTTGGATGTTACTATTATTAGATAACTGTATTTGTATTTATTTTTTCTCTCCTTCATTTAAATTATAGATTCGAGATTCTATTATTATCACGACAGACGAGAAATTTCTATCGTAAACATAACATTTTTTACTTTAATTAAATAAATAGGGAAATTACTATTTTAAATTTTTATTACATAATTGCTTTTATTTTTTATGTTTACTCATTTTGCATGAGCGGAACTAATAAGGTTTTTTGTAAAATAATAATATAACTGCTACTGGTCTGTATTACAGCAATTAGTGTGTGATTAAAATCACAAAATTAAAACTGCTTGAATTTAATTAATTCAGCTTGATTAGTTGAAATTTAGAAATCAGCATTTTGCAATTGTTTATTGTTATTTGATTCATTACAGCCTTGACTAGAAATTGACATTGTCATAACAGTCATCATCATCATCAATATTCAGAACAGGATACAAACGAAATCCTGGCCGGTTTTATAGGACCTCATAAATAGTAAAAGGAATGATAAGCATTTATCGATAAAGGTTTTAGATAGAGATGTTGATTTTTTAAATTAACGAAAGAATAATTAATTAGTTTGGCGGTTTTAAAGCCTTTGATTATAGAAATAGTTTTCTAAAAATGACACTTTTATATAGACATTAGTACCAATAGCTAGAAATTTATGTGTTTATTATGGTAGTTATTGTTTTACCTTCACCTGAATATGTAGAAATCAATAAATGAAACATTGTTAAAAGTTGGTTATAAAAAATAAATAAATTTAATTTAACTAATTTTGAATTAATTTAACACGAATCTAGGCAATGTACTGAATTAAAATGCAAAAACAAGTAACAAATTAATTACATTATTATTGATTCGAATGCCGGGAAAGTTAATTAGGTAATAAATTGTAAAGGGGGGACCAACCTATTCATTATTATTCTGTTTTAAATTAATAACTGAATCGATTAGTAATTCCTAATTAAAACCTAAAAGAAAACTGAGAATTACATTGAAAAAAATTGATTTCGTGATTAAAACCAGTAATTATTTAGTTTATTGCTTCTTACAAATTTTTGCATTTAAATTTCAGCCTAATAAAACTCGGCTGTCAATGTAAACGAAGATTTTACACCTAATAAATTTTTCTTAATTACTTAACCAACATTGTGAGTAATTAAAGTAAAGTTTAATCTCGATGAAAAACCTTTGTTTTATTACAGCAATTTTATTTCTTATCTCTGGTAAGAATTTCGTTTGCACGTTTACTCAATTACGTCACGGTATAATAATTCAATTATAATTAAACCAAGTTTAGAATTTTGCCATTGATATTATTAATGATCGTGAACGGCTACTGTATAATCATATAATCTGCATTATGCTAACCTTCGCACGCCACTGGATCCATTACCCGGTCTAATAGAAATTCACGATGTGTTCCAGTTGTTATCGGTACAGAGCAGTTCGGCTGGTAATTGAATGTTTCTGTAAATCGGCCGGGCAACCCCACATTATTTTATCGACTCACTTAGGGTCGCAGCTTTAATATTGAAACTGTCATCGCTGCATTAATCTACAAGGGAGTCGCAGCGACAATTTTAAAATAACACCACATTTTTTATATAACCTCTATGGAAACCCAGCAGTTACAAGAGCTTGAAACAAGCACCACTAAGAACTCATCGACCAGATCACCAAACAGTGCACACACGTAAACTACTTTATTTTTTTTTATACTAATATTAAGATATTAAGAATGCACTCAGAATAACGTTAATTGTTTTAGTAAGAGAGATCTAAAGATGGTAGCCTTAATATAGATCATAGTTAATTCGTGTTTAATTATTAAATTTGAAATTTTTATTAATCAATTTGTTCACGTGTGCACACTGTTTGTTTACTGATCTGAACGAACTTCTCTTTTAATTTTATTAAAACTTTTTTGACTACATTTTGTCTTCTCTCTTTTGAAAAGCACTTCTTTTTTCACCATTTTTTTTCTTGTAGTCTTTTTTTTTCTCCGTCTTTTTTAGACTTTTTGTTTCTTTTTTGTTGTTTTCTTAATTAGTTTCATCATCATTGCCATTAATTCTTTTAATTTAGCCCTGTTTTATAGTCAGCAAAACATGATTTTTACTAATACAAAATTTATATACAACAGTTAATTCATCTATTTATACAGCATTAATTGTTTCGATATTAACAGGGCGATAGAGTGCAAGGAGCGCTGGGCGGATAAAAGATAATAATTAGATGTATAAATTTGTTTTGCGCCCGGTTTTGAAAATTTTTTAGTATCCTCTTTGTTAATAATTTTTATTAACTGCATTTGATCGTTAACTGTATAAATATTATTATATTTGTTATATTTTCTCATAATTGTCACTATAATTTTCACACTCATTTTTTGTTTGGCAGTTTTTGTTAGTTTTTTTCAATTTTGACAGTTTTTAGGCAACTTTGGCAAGTCTTATCTGTTGCTTCACAGTTTTTGCCTGTTTTTAGTTTTTGACAGACTCTAACAGTTTTTCACAATTTTTTCTCAGCTCTTCTAAATTTTTATCGGTTATTTTTGATTATTTTTGTCGTTTTTGAGCACTGTTTTCTAGTTTTTTTTTGTTATTTAGCAACTTTCTGTAGTTTATTGTGTTAGTTCTTATAATTTGAGAGATTTATTCTGTGGATTTTGCTTTTTTTATGGTTTTGCAAATTTTGTAAATTGTAGCTTTTTTGCAGTTTCAGGTGTTTATTTTAGTTTGTTTTTTTGGTTTCTAACAGTTTTTTTAATTTTTTTTCGACTTCAAAGTTTTTTTAATTTTTGTGTTGGTTTCTGTATGTTTTGGCAGATTTTAGTCTACTATTTTTTCTAGTTTTTTGGCAAAGATTTATTGTTTATTGTGTTACTTTTTTAATGTTTTAATTTTCGTAAGTTTTTTAGATGATTGATGTTATTTTTTGTTATTTTTGCTACTTTGGCTAATTTTGCCCTGTTTTTATAGTTTTTTAAAAGTTTTATCAATTTTTATACGTTTGTTGACAGGTTTTGCGAGTTTTTGTTTAGGTACTCTTTAATTTTTACGAGTTATTTTAAAAGATTTATTTAGTTTTTTATTGTTTTTTTTGCCACTATTTATACATTTTTTTTGATTTTTGTTTAGGTATATGGAGATTATTAGTAAATTTGTACAATTTTTTTAAATTTGTTTGACAATTTTTTGTTTCTTCTTGCTTTTTTCGAAATTTTTCGAAATTTTTTAAAAGTTTTTCTCACTTTTAGTCCCTTTGTCAATTTTTGTTTGTTTCTGAAGCTGATAAGATAAAAAATAGAGGATATAGAGTGTCTATATTTGAATAAATGTTATGGTGCAATAAAGGAATTAACTTTTCGGTACCTCACCGATAAAGAAACCCCAGCCCCTGAATTTTAATACGGTTCTGTTTGTTGACGGACGAGGTGGTAGCTTCAGTAACAATAGTGTTTACTTATCTTTACAGCCAATCTTGTTAAATTCTTCATAAATTAGTTTGTAAGTCAAAACCATAAAATTCATCCAAATATAGACAACCTTTAATCGCACAGTTCGCATTGCACAACCATCTGATCTACGACTTTTTTATTTTTTTGTATTGTTTATACAATACAAGGACCTTTATTTTTATTATTAATAGTTTTAGCCTAATTTGTCTAAGTTCTAGTTTTTGATAAAGTTTTTAACATTTTCATTTTTGATATGATTTTTTTTGATAGTTTTTGTAAGTTTTTTTTTTCTAATTTTTGTAGACGGTTTCTATTCTTTGTCACTTTTGCTATTGTTTTTTTAGCTTTTGTTATTTTTTTATGTTTCTTGACAGTTTTGTATGTCTTTTTACTATTTTTTGCTACTTTTTTCTATTTTTTTTTGGTGTTTGCTTATTTTGTAAATTGTAGTTTTTTTTGCAAGTTTATTTGCTATTTTGGTCTGTTTTTTTAATTTCTAACAAATTTTTATGTTTATAATTTAAAGGTTTTTCTAATTTTTGTGCTGGTTTTTGTTTATTTTGGCGGTCTTTATTTCCTACTACATTTTAAAGTTTATTGGTAAGGTTTTATTGTTAATTGTGTTAATTTTTAAATGTTTAAATTTTTTTGGAGTTTTTTGACCAGTTTGTGCTATTCTTTGCTAATTTTGCCAAATTAGACTAGTTTTTATAGTTTGTTGACAGGATTTGCCAGTTTTTTTTGATTTTTAGTTTTTGGGAAGTAGGTACTTGGGAGTTTTATTTAGTTTTTGTTACAATTTTTTTGTACTATTTTTACGTCAGGTCAGGAATTTGACAAGTTTTTTTACATTTCAATTTTTGAAAGTACTATTTTTTTGCATTTTTTTTATTTTTTTACAAGATATTTTAATAGTTTTTTTAAATTGAATTTGGAGAATTTTGTATATTTATTATTATTAACAAATTTTCGAAGTGGTAGTTACATTCTGATGTGTAATAATGTTTTTTGGATTGCACACACATTTGTTTTTCGGAATTTTATATGCATAATTTTTTATTTTTTTTTAATTGTAGTTTCTGACAGTTTTTTTGTCAGTTTTTGCAAATTTTTCTTAATTTTTAACAGTTTCTATTGACGGTTTTTGTCAGGTTTTTAGTTTTTGACATTTTTTTTAAAGCATTTATTTTTTTAACCAGGACACTTATCTGTTAAAATTTGTACAAAGATTTTAGAAACAGCTTATATATCAGTAATTTTTAGATTGGTTTCCTTTTCCGAAATAAATCATTTAAAAAACCGTCTGCATCTAAATTTCAGTTATTTAGCAATTTATGATGTAGAGATTTTCGCTTTGCGAATTTGGATCAGTGTGTCCGTCCTCCTGATTTTTAAGCACGGCTTATGTCTTACACGATCAGATGTCGGTTTAATTAACTGTCGCGTTAAGCTGACATTTGTGGTCGTTCTTTTGAAGTAGTAGAAAAATCGAAAAGGAGTCGTCGCGTTTTTCAACGATCCATAAATTAGTCGAGACATTATTTTGGCGTGGATAAAAAGAAAAACACTTGTTAAATATTTCAACAGGCACTTAAGCCCCGTTGCGTATAATAACACAGAGAAAATGTTTCTGTCAGATTCTCTATCAACTTTATATTAAAATCGAGTAAAAGTTTAATGAAACTGTTGAGGAAAATAACGTGATGTGGGAGAATATTTCGTGATCACGGAATGTTGGCCGGAAACGCGATTCGTTTACAGAAAAGCGAAAAATGACGAACGGTGCAAGGCGATAATTCTTATTTAATATGACTTTTAATTATCTCGATGAACACAAACGGACTGATAAATTGCAACACAGAATATTCTTATGATCTTGGGTGGAAATTGGTATGCTCGACTTCTATTTGGGTGGGCAACTCATAAATATACATTGAGTACTCTACAGTACTTACAATACAAATATACTGCGAGCAGTCACATTGCGCCAAAATCCGGCTTAATTAATCACGAAAAAACTTGAATAGATGCCGACATTCATATTTTATCAGGCGGAATTCGGAACTCGAAATTAAACCAACCTCAAATTTTTTAAGTATTTTAGAATAATTACCTCAAAAATGTTTTTTTTTGCAACTAGATAAAAATTTTTGCTGCAAAGCAACAACACCAAAAAACAATGACACCAACACTGTTTTATTTTCTTAAAGATTAGCTAACATATGCAACCAAAAATACAGATTACACACTGATAATAATAATAAAATCTTGGTAGTAAAATCAAGATTATTCTGATTTCAGTGATTTCTCATAGAAACTTTACATACAAGTGACGCTCCTATTTGTATCTTATTCTGTCTCAGGGTCAGGAATAAAAAAAACGAAACGTCATTATTTTTCGGTCTTTTTTCAGCTTTACGTGATAACAGAGACAAAGCTTATAATGTGTGTCTAGTACAAGACGTTCCAGTTGAAATCTTGTGATCAACATTTAAAATAAAAAATTACCAAATTATTAGCCCAAAATTTCAGGTTTATTTTTATTCGTTAGGTCAAGTTAGGTAATGAAAAATCTATTTTTTTATTAACAAAATTACAACATGCTAAATTAACAGCAAACTGGTACTGAATAAATTCGATTTTTCTGGTTAAACAAACAATTTTTTTTTATTTATTTGCTTTTGAATATAATTTTAATTAATTTAAAACGACAAGAAGGTTATATTTTCTGATAAACTGCGGTATTGTTGATTGCTTAAATAAAAAATAGGGACTACAATAGAATAATACTATTGTATAATAGTAATAAAAAAAAGATTTTAAATGACTATTTGGGATTTGGAAAACTCACAGGAAAACTATACTTTTATTTTCGGTATTACAGACGAATTGCATTTTTTGTGAAAACTGATTTAAAAAAAGATAAAAATAAACCAAAATATAAAAAAAATTAAAAAAATATCTTTAATTTTTTGACTAAAATCAAGTTAATATTTTGGTACTTTCAAAATTAAAAAACTTTTGTTACGAGTTTTGACATTAGTTCTTGCCATTTTTTGCCAACTGATTTGAAAAAAAGTGTATAAAGTTTAATAAACAAAAAATTCAAAAAAAAAACTAAAAAAATCTGTCTTTAATTTTTTGACTAAAACACATTAATTTTTTAGTACTTGAGAATTAAAAAACATTTGTTACTAATTTTGTTATTAGTTCTTGCCATTTCTTTGTCTTTGGCAGTTTTTGTTACCGTTTTTGTCAATTTTTGCACATTTTTAGCAATTCTTAGTTGTTTTTAAAGAGTTCTTGCCTGTTTTGAGTTTTTGACAGGCTTTTGAACTGTTTTTTACCATTTTTTAATCAGTGTTTTTAAAAATATTAAAAACTAATTTTGAAAAAGAAGTATAAAGTTTAATAAACAAAAAGTACAGAAAAGAACAAAAAAATTTCATTAACTTTTGACTAAAAAAAATTAATGTTTTAGTACTTGCGAAATTAAGAAACCTTTGGTTACTAATTGTGATCAGTTTTTTGGTATTTTTTTTTGTATTTGGCAGTTTTTTTCACCGTTTTTCTTAATTTTGGCAGTTTTGTAGCAATTCTTAGTTGTTTCCAAACAGTTTTAGTCTGTTTTTAGTAATTGACAAGCTCTTGAACTGTTGTTCATTACTTTTGAATCAGTTTTTTTGAAATACTTCTTGGTTTTTACTCATTTTTTTGTTTTTTAAGCAGCATTTATTGATTTTTTTAAGTTATATAATAATTTTTTATATAGTGGTTTATAATTTGTGGGCCGTTCTGTGGTTTTTGTTTTCTGGTTGCTTTTGCTAATTTTGTAAATTGCAGTTTTAGTTGTCTATTTTTATCTGTTATTTAGTTTTTAGGAAGTTTTTTAAATTTTTATTATTACTTAAGTTTTCCTAATTTTTGTGTTGATTTTCGTCTATTTTTGTCGGTTTTTAGTTTGCACTATTTTTTTGTTTGTTTTTTAGATAATGCTTTATTTTTTATTTGTAATATTTTTTTAATTTTATGTGGTTTATGCAGTTTTTGCCACTTTTTCTAATTTGCTAATTTAGCCAAGTTTTCACAGATTTTTGCCAATTTTTATACATTTGTTGGCTGTTTTAATTCATTTTGGTTTAATTTTCAAGAAAACTTCTTAAGAAGTATTTTACAAGTTTTTTTGAAAGTTTTTAAAATTTTTATGGTTTTAGTTTATATGGTGCCTTTTAGCTAATTTTTACATTTTTTTTCTAATTTTTTGACAATTTCTTGTTTTGTCTTAGTACTTTTATTAAAAAAATATTTTTAAACAATTATTTATAAAAAAATTTAGGAAAACTATACCTACATTTTTGTTGTAGACGAATTTTACTTCTCAGAAAATTAATTTAAAAAATGGTCTAAGTATAAAGTTAATAAACAAAAAGTACAAAAAAATCTTTAATTTTATGACTAGAAACAAATTAATGTTTTGGTACTTACAAAATTATGAAACTTTTTCGAGAATTTACTATAAGAAGCTCAACAAACTTTTTGTGGTAAATACCTGAAATTTATGTAAAAATACTTGTATAAGTTAAAATATACGATCTTAACAAAATAATACATCTATCCGGTCAAGTCACCAATGACTTCAAATATATCATTTCAGTAACTGAGTGATTAAAATTTTAATTTTGCATTTTTGTGATATTTTTGTTACATATTTCAATATTAAATTTGTTTTGTTGCTGTCAAATGTTCTAATGCAATCTGAATATTTTTAAACAAGGACCTGTTAAACGTTTGTGAAAATTCTCATTCACTTAACATTTTTAGCCTCTAGTTGTTAATTGAAAGCAAAATATTGCAAAAGCAGTTCACCAGTTTTAGTTTTACAAATTGCAAGAGCTGAATCATGCTTTATAATTAATCATTTCAATGATAAGCTGCATGAAGCTGTCAGATATAAGTGACCGCATTTTGTGTATGTACTCGTATTTAAAAATTAAAGCGATTCTTAATTCTGTGTTTTATGATGCCGTGTTGTAACACTATCGGAACAATATCCGTTGTTCCACGAAATTTGGTTCGGGATATAAATCAAAGTGTGACCCTTTGAAAATTGCTAATTTTATCGGTAAATTTGCACTTGGAACTAAAGAGACGTCTGCTACAAGAGCGATAAACCGTGCTGTGGTAATAAAACACGCCCTCAAAGCAAAAAAAATCGATCAAGCTTAGATTTAATAAAATCACATAAAACCATCGTTCACCTTACACTACATTAGACACGAAATGGCGTATAAGAAGAATTTAACTTTAAACCATCGTCGCTTCCTACCCTATCTCAATTTCACACGAAATAAAACTCCGACTGGATTAATTTGAATTTTTATTATTATTTGTACTTTTATTGCATTTTTACTAATTTCTTGTTTTTCTTTTGTTTTAGGACGAAGTAAGTTATCAGAGACACACACATCACTATTGGTAAAAAATATCTTTTTATTTAATTATAAGCACTTGCCCAAAATGGGCCATAACATGCGGTGAGTCATCTCAATATAGATAAAGAATGTTTCCTTGCATAAATTAAACATTTTATTTAGGCAATTTTTTTCTTTTTTAGGTATGGTAATTTATTGATTTGTACTAAAGTCAAAATTATTTTTAAAATCAAATTATATACTATGTAGATGTATTTTTTTTTACTAAATTTCTTCTATTTATGCTTGTTTACTTGTTTCTTGGTATTTCCTATACTAGTTAAGTTTTGATCTATACTTTTTTAAATATTTTTGTTATTTCATTTTTTATCTGTCTTAAATCTTTATTTTTTATTTGTCAATTCTCACTTTTTTTCTCCACCAACAGAGAGTCGGTACCAAAATCGATGAAACCTATAAAAACTAGTTAGCTTGTAATCTTCTTGTTAGATTTTCTTAATGTGGTAAATAAAACGTAAATACTAAACACTACTCTTAATGCGCGTTTCGACAACAAAGTTGTCATCTTCAGTTAGGAATTAAAACACAAGTTTGTACGACTTGACCTGACCTGATCTGACCTGACTTGATGATGACAACTTTGTTAAACGTCGTGTTAAGCGTAGTGTTTGGTGTTAGTGGGTGTTTTACGTTTTTTTTAGTTAACTTGTAATAATGCAAGTTGTAAAATGATACTAACTGTGTTAAATATCTACAATAATAAGTTAAAATTATGCTTTATAGTGAGCAAGCAAAAGGTAGATTTTTGTTTAAAATTTTCTCAGACCTGTTATAAATTAATTCACATTATTTTACATTATTAGAAGTTAAAGAATATCACTAATAATTTTATGAGTTTCATACATTCTAGAACCAACTCTACATTGGTCACTTACGTTTTATTGGTATCTGTTCATGTTCAAAAATTTTTTTTTTTTTGCTCTCTGTTTTTTTAATGATTTAATTATTTTTTATAATCACGATTTTATTTTTCTTTATTTAGCTTTTTGTTAATTTTATTTACATATATTAGTGTTTTTGTAAAAACACACATTTACCCACAGGCTGAGTACTAAATGCCAGAAAAGCTCTAAATTACGTTGTAAGAGACTATTAATAAAGCTTCAAAAAAGCTGTACGTAGATATGATAGATTGTAGCTTATTCTACCACTTCACACAATAAAAAATTTTTGCGTTTTTTTAAGAGTAGTTTAGTGTTTAATACTACACTAATCGACTATAAAAAAATTATATAAGTTTATTCAACATTAAACAACTCAAAAAACGCGTATCTTCTTTAAGATAGCAAAATTTTGAATGGTGTAGTTGGTGGCATTTGATAGCTTTAGCAATGGCGCGGATGAACAGCATAAAGCACTGATTTCCTTGCCTTGGTTCTTTTGGCTTGGTTTTTTTTTAAATCACTGCACTATACCATAGTATTAATTGGAGAGTTGAAAGCTTCCACCAGCTTCTGGTTAGAGCAATTAGAAGATTTCGGAGAGGTTAAAATAGCACTAACGTTAAATATTGACCAAAGAAAATTGACAAAAATTCTATTTTTTTATTTTTTATGTTTTTTTTGAAAAAAAATGAATAAACATTTCGAACATTTGAGTGAGTCATCGCATGTAAAGATTTAAATTAAAAAAATACAGAAACTTACTTCAGCTTATTTATAATTATTTAAAAAGTAAAGTAAAATTGTATTTTTGTATTTTTTAATTAAATTTTGAATAGATTTTTGAAGCTTGTAGTTGAAAAATAGTCTTATTTTATGTGGAAATTAATGTATAATTAATAACGGTATATTTCTTTCATCAGAAAATAAGAATTTGACTTAAGAAATAAGTCATTGGTAACAAAGCAGTCGTATTTAAGCTGTTACCATCCGCTGATGCGATTAAACTGGAAGTAATAGATGGCTACAGACAACGACATTTACGAATCAGCCTTTAACCCAAAATTTTTATATGCTATTAGTAAAATAGTGTCATAAATTAAAAACTTGTTGACAGAAGTACTGATAGTCTAAGTACGCTTGCTTTGTTAAATAATTTATGGCTTAAGTCACATTTACATTTGCTGTTAAAAGAAGTATACTAAGTTGTGGTTGCTGACAGCTATATTGTCGTTGTTTTTTGCTCGCCTATGATGTCAAACTTTTTTCTTCCTTTGTACCAAATTTTTTTATGGTTTTGTTATTTTTTATATTAAATTTTCATTTTTTTTTGTTTAGTCTCTTCACTATTGGGCTATTTTATTTTTGCTCTTGTTTCTTTCTTATGCTTTTAACTATAAAGTTTTTTTACCAATATTTCTTCTCTTATCATTCTTACTAAATCACCGCTAATCAAACTCCAGTTTCTTTTTTATTTTTTTTTTTCTAAATTTTCATTTTTCTATTCAGCTAGGTTTAATACAGTTGGTCTATCAGGATTTATGTTCAAAGAATTTTCTTGTTGCTCATTCATACTCAATACACTGTCTTGTTTTATCTCTTTTGTACTAGTATTTTTTTTAACCTGATATAAGTTTACACCCGGCTATGTTTGGTTATGAATTTTTCTGTATTACAAGATATATAAGAGACATTTAGGCTCTACTAAAGATATTACTTTTATATTATTTTATTTACATAATTTAGTTTTTTTACTTTTTTTTTAAGTTTCTTTCACTGTTGTTTTTTTTATTTCTTTTTACGTGTTTGCACTTATCTGCCTAACTTATTCAGACCTTTTTTTGTTCCTTCGAGCTTTTCTGGTTCAGTCAAACTCATGCATTTTCTGTAAATTATTTCACTTGCTTGGTCTGACCGAACTAAAGTCTAACAATTATTCGTTCTATTTTATCCTACCCTACAGTATAGATCCTTGATTAATCTTACTAACTGTTTATCCACTGCATCCATTCATGTATTGATTAATTATTAAACACTTATTAAGCAAAAAAATGATCATTTGAAGACATTTATATCAATCAGTGCATATACAATTTAGATTTAAAAAAAAACAGAGAGTGCCGTAACTAATTGTGCTAATATTTCGATATTTTTATATTTTCTAATTAAAGCTTAAATGCTTTTTATTCGTTTATTTTACTAACGATGTAATGATGCACTGATGAGAGAAAAGATTTGCTAAAATACGTTTAGAAATAAAAATTTGGTTAAGAAAATCAAAATTTTGTTTTTATTGTTAGACGTAAGTTAGCAAATGTTTTCTCTCAGTGTGGTAAATTGGTTGATATGTTGATTCCTTGTATGGAAAAAATGTCTCATTTTATGTAGGAGTTGATATATAACCAATAATGGTACTAAGATGTGTCTGGTGACAGTTATATTGGTTCATCTTGAGACAATGGGACTTGACAGGTTTGCAATTAGCGCATTCTGTTGTCAGGTGGAGAAGCTCTTGATCAGTTTCAAAGATATTAGAAACGGAACAAGGATAATTACTGTAGCAAGTGTATAAGCCGAAATAATTCAAGTGTTTCTCTCACTTTAGTCTAGGACATTTTTCTTATCTCATTAGAAAACCACTAAGGCATTAAGTATGTTAATATGCATCACATTAGATTCTCTTTACGGAATGGTGGAGTTTAAGAACATATAATTAAGAAGTAGACATAAACATTAATCTTACGGTGTATAAAATGCGAGTATGTTAGCTACGTGCAGAAAGTTAATTGAAAGAAGAAGAAATATAGGGGCAAAGTGGATGAAAAAGCGGTCTGCACATCTTAACATGGCAATGGCGGCCGTGTTTACTGCTCAGGCATTTGCTTCACATACAAACTCTTTGCCTTTCCTAATTCATTAATCATTTTAGCAATCAATACGTTCACTGTTTACGGTAAAAGCGATGCTTGCTGTTTTTTACAGGATAGTTTCCCGAAAGAACTAGCGGTGTTCCGCTTTTTCTACCGGAATCGACTTATCGGCCGATTTATTTCTCTTTCTGCAAGTTAAATGCTTTGATATATTCATTTCACGGATTAGACATCAATGTTTCATGACAGAGGTGCAATAACGATTATTTACCGCTTTGGAATTTTAAATCGTTATTAATATTTTTACCATTTTAATGACCAGATACGTTTTTATTTTGCGTTAATTATAAATGCAGATACGGAGTGTTTTTTTTTGAAAAACCGCGACCAAATGTAAGATCTAGCCTTCAATTAGTATGCATTAAAGAAGTTGAATGACTCAGTATTTCTTTTATATTGGCAATTGGCTTAAACAGGCAAAAAGTTGCATCGGATGTGCTAAATTAAGTGTCTATTAAAGTTAATTTCTTTATTATCATTTGTATTACATCTTTTATTTTTCTGTCATTTCCAACTATAAGTACATTTTTAATTTAAATCTGATGATAGATCGTATCTACAACTTCTATAAAAGGAAAACTCGCTTTGAGTATTTAATTAAGATTTTTAAGTAAAGTTGTTTGTTAGTCAACAAATTGTCGGTTACAGTGCAGCTTATGTGTTATTGATAATCTGAAACAGTTATTACGTCACTAAAAGCCGATTAGTATGTCGTAAATCGACTATAAATTCCTACAAACAAGTTACAACTTTTAAATCTAGGGTCTTCTACAAGTAAGACATCTCTCACATTCGAGCTACTAAAACGATAAGAGAAATAAAACCTACATGAACTGCCTGGAAACCATAAATTGAGGAGTTTTCCTTTTATTGCAACATATGCAACACCTTTGAATATTGCCAGCAAAATTTATTTTTCTTAAACAATAAGATGTTTCGAGATTATTTTTAAACGCAGGAGAAAGAGAAATGTTAATGTTTACCTGATGCATACGTATAGATATGGTGTCTATTTTATTACTTTTAAAGGTTGGTAACATTGGTGAAGTGCTATTTTGCTGAAAATTGCAGCTGCTTTTTTATTATAATAATGTTTTTGTAAGTTATAGTTAAATTAGGAGACTTTTTTACTCTAAATTATTATTTTTCATGTTATACATGATGACGATGCTAATGATGCTGACAATGAGCATCGAAACATGTTTCTGATTTTAATTTTGTGAATATACAGAGTGTTTGCGGTCTTGAAGTTTAAAATTGTTTTGGTAATAATAGAAAGATACAGAAGAATGCTAAATATTTTTTTTAAATTTTAGTTATAGAGTAAGTTATTCAATTCCAAAATTTTAGTATAAAGTTTGAAAGTCACTGAAATAATTTAGTTAACCTAAAAACATTTTTCACTCGTTTTTATGTTTTTAAGAAGTACTTGCCTTTTTTTTTAATTTAGTAGAGCTAACTTTCAGCAATTGTGTAGCAAAACAGCAGTTTTTAAATAAGTCACTTAAAATAAATGTTTGTTTTAATAACTTTAATTCTTCTTTCATTTAATGTAATAGGTTTTTTTATGTATATTTTTATATTAAAATTTAAACCTCAAAACCGTAAACTACCTGTATTCGTAGATTGTAAGAAATTATTTTTCTTTAAATCTAGTTAAAGTTTTTATTGTTTTACAGCGACTGAATATACAGATTGATTTAAAATTATGTGACACTATTTTAAAAACATATCAAGCAAAGCTTATACGATCCTATAAGCTAGGATCCAGCTCAAGATCTTTACTGCTGACGTTACAAATGTGGTCAAAATAATAAAGCAAAAAACTGAAATTTTTCTGTTACAAAGTTGTCGAAACGAATTAAAATTAAATATATCTAGTTGGGAAAGTAAATTCTTAATATTTGTATTAAAAAAAAAACAAAGTTACTAAAACATACAAAAAAATTATTGTTTCAAATATAGAAAGAAAAATGTTACAGAAAAAAGTCGTAGAGAACTGAATTTTGTAAAGTAAAGTTCTCAAAACATATTTTTACTACTAACAGTTTACGAAACGTTCAAAAATAAGAAAGCTGAAATGTGAGAAGAGTTGTTTAACTCTATTTTTATCTTTAAACATCTCTAGGGCTTAAACTGGTAAAGATAAAAATATTGCCTTTAGACACTATTATACAACATTTAATTTTCTACAACTTTTCTTTTTAACATTTCTTTCTACTAATGACTGTTAGCGAAGTGTTATAACATAAAGCCAACACTGCACCAATTTTAAAATTTTATTTTTATATTACAGTATTTTTTATTTGTGTTACAATTTTTTAACAGAAAAAGTTTGCTTTTTTGTTTTATTACTTTGACGACGATTGTAACATTATAGTGAAGGTAATAAGCTGGATTCGAGCTTTAACCCTCCGTTAGTCGGCCCATATAATGTGACATATTTGGTCGCTCTGTATCTGTCAGATACATGCTTTATAATATATGTTTTTTAAAAAAAATTAAAAAAAAATGTAATTATTATTGTATTTTGTTTTATTGAACATTCTTAGTTGAAAAAGAAGCATAATATTTTAAGAATTTATTAGATTTATTCAGATGAATCTTGTGTATCTAAATTTTTTTAACGTCTTCTAGATTAAAAAATCAAAATTTTTTTGAAACTAATTGTAATAAAATCTAGAAATTAGATTTTTTCCAGACAATAAACACCTAAAGACACATAAACAGAGTCTGTGAGACAGAAAGTAAGTGAAGCAGGTAGTGAAACACGGAATAATAGATGCAGACGGACTGTATAAATTTTTTGTACTTGCTTAAATAACCGTGCTAAAAATAAAAATTAAAACTTGCTTTTCTACGAACATAATTAAAATACATTGGCTAAGGAATACTCTACACCTCAAGTTAAGAAGATTGGCAGTTTTGAAAATATCTTCAAAATGAGGCATGTATCTGTGAGATACATGCGCGACTAATGGAGGGTTAAGGCTCAAGGATATGTACGGAAAAAATTATAGAAAGAAGTGCTACAATTGCAAAAACTGTATTTTTAAAATTTGTAGAACGAATTGCTTTGTAAATATTAATTTTGTTTTGATGCATAGACAACTGTCACATACGTTTTACAGTTTAGGAGGCCAAACAAAAGTAATACAAAAATTGTTTTTTATACGTATTTTATGGTATCGAAAGCTGCAGTTTTTTTTCGGTTGACAAAAGATGAGAATATTATTCTCTATTACGGTCTTAGAACTGTAGTAATACTTTTTAGGTGTGTTTAAAGAAATGTTGCATAATTTTGAATCAATCTATATTTTGTTTAGATTTTGGAAATAAAACATCTAACAAACTCATAAATCCCAGTAGAATTTCTTAACCAAAAGAAAAGGTTTGAGGCTGATTCAAAATTTTTTTAGCACTATTGTTAACTAAGAGAAAAGTTGCAGTTAAATAATTTAATTCGCAAAATGTCAATTTTTTGTGTTTTTTTCTTAGAAACTGTCTAATAGGCACTTTTTTTACTTTATTTGTTTTAATTTGCTTATCTTTTCACTTGGGTAATTTTATTTGTTATTTAGAAATGTTGCTTTAAAAGTAGTGTTTTCTATTTGTTTAAAATTTTATTACAAGCTTTTTTACATTACTTTTATTAACATCACTTTTATTACTTGACTTTTGCAATTTTTTTCTGAGAATTAGACAATTTTTAATCTTTTATAAATTTTCTTTAGCAAAACAAAAAATTTATATTCATCTCAACATTAGCACACGACATTATACTGTTGTAAACCAATTTTGGCGTAGCTGACTTTAAAGCAAGTCTTCTGCTTACTACTAGTGCAATAAAAATTGTATTGTTATCAAACGCATGTAATTTATGGTCACCTACGCCAAAATTGGTTTGGAACAGTATACCAACAGCTGCTGAACTAGTCCCATGTATCGTATCACTAATTGTTTTTTTTTTTAATAGTCACTTTTGTTTCTACTAAAGCTTACAGACACTCAAATTTGGCGTCTAATATGAAGCCAAAAAATGTTTGGTGAAGTTACTATTTTTTGTTTTATTCGACACATCAAGAACGTTCAACAAGAAAAAAAAGTTTTTTATGTCTTTTTTTATTACCTGTTTATCGTTATTTAAAACTCTTTTCTCATGTAGATTACAGCTTTTTTTAAAACATTTTTTACTTTTGCCAAATAAATCTTTTGTTTTTGTTGTTGATCTTTCAGCGATTTACTTTTTGTTTTTTATTTTCTTTTTTTGTTTTTATTTACTTCTTGTATTTTTAAACAATAGAAATAGACGTTTTACGCAACGTATGACTATGAGCTGGTAAGACGTCAAGCTTTTTATTCCTCGGAGTAGTTGTTTCCAGCTGTTAACGATGGTTTGCAAGTGAGAAATGAGAGTAACTGATATGTTCGCTACTGATGTAGCGACAAGATATTTAGTTTTAACTTTATAAATTTTTTGAGATTTGTCAATGTAAAAAATGTCTAATTTTAAAGTTTTTTTTGTACTTTTCAGCTTGCAGATTGTATTTTAAAAATTCTTTTTCTGTTCTTATTGCTTGTCATCCTTCACGGTGTAAGAATCCCCCGGAACTAATTTCGTCTCTTGTCCCTAATTAACTTTAATTAAAATACGTCTCCCTAAATTGTTTAGCGTCAGTTCCAATCCATCGGATGCTCGTTGAATTCAAACACTGTATAATAATAAATTTCCCTATGTAGATCACGTTAAAAAATCCTCGTCTACCAAAATCAATTTTCTTTGAAAGGAAACTAGCGAGCACAAACACAAAAGTTTCCAAGTCAATCATGAAAAGGCAGGGTGTAAACACGTCGTTTCTTGCAAGTCATTTGCATCACTTGCTTGAAAGAGCGTATAACAAGTAAAAAGCGAGCAAGACGTGCAAAGAGGGTTCATCCGTGAATTAGCTACAAGCCGTTCATTAATCACTTTCCCTTTTATAACTGATGCAAAATGAAGAAGGCGGATTATGTTCCATTCACAATGACACAAAAATTAAATTACCGCCATTAATGCAACCGCATTGTCCGCCAATAATTAAAATCTTTGTTGCACTCTCATTACAGAATTTTATTCCTTCCAGGTCCGAGAACCCGCAGAGTCAAGAAACCCGGAGTGAAGCAGGGCCTACCCTCCGCTGAAGAAAAACGGCCCAGGACGGCTTTTTCAGGAGCACAATTAGCCCGTCTCAAGCACGAATTTGCCGAAAACAGATATTTGACCGAAAGGCGGCGCCAGCAGCTCAGCGCCGAGTTGGGTCTCAACGAAGCCCAAATCAAAATTTGGTTTCAGAACAAAAGAGCCAAAATTAAGAAAGCCTCAGGCCAGAAAAACCCACTAGCATTGCAACTGATGGCACAAGGACTGTACAACCACTCCACGATTCCGCTCTCGAAGGAGGAGGAAGAGCTGCAGGAGATGCACGGCACTAAAAGTCCTTCGTAGGGTTCGTTTTTCGTGATAATTTCATGCTTCCAGTTATTTATTGTGATTTGTTGTGATTCGTCTGTGGATGAGGTGAGAGTGCATTCTTGGGATTTTTACAGTGATTTCAAAGTTTTTTTACCTTGTCCAAAGACGAAGTCGGGTAAGCTGTCAATGGTCTACTTAAGAGTTGGGCAACTTTTTGTGGTGATCTCTCGAGTATGTTAGCATTGTTTCTTTAATTCTACAATTCTCAGAGCTTCGTGTTACAAAAAATGTATTAATGTACCATTCATTTAAACACAATTGCAAGCTGTGTGGTACTAAATAACAGTTTTTATAAACGGTGCCATTATTGTTTAAATCGCATGGGATCATATTCTTGTTTGGGTTTTTTTTACGACAACTAAAAACCCTTCATTTTTTTGATCCAATTGTACATAACACACTGTATAAAAAATTATTACTAGGACTAGATTATTTATTGTACTAGCAAAATAATTCCGAATCGAAAGCAATATTTATTAGGAACTTCAATCTAATGTATATTACAAAAAACTATTGTACATATTTATATAATATTGTCTGTGAGTTGAAGCTTATTTATAATGTATTCGATCTAAGTAATAGTGAAAATATGTACCTACAGAAACTGTTTATAATTCAATTGTAAAATATAGATTATATTAAATACTATTCAAACAGTTTTCGTGTAATTCTTTTCCTTTGTATTTTTCCTTCCGATAAAGTTATTAATTTTGTTTACTCGAAAAGCTATGACAAATAAAAATGTTAATGCTGATATGCGTAACATGCAAAGCAAAATGGAAGGGTTCTGATAAAACTTTCATAAGCTTAACGAGCATTTCATGTTCAGAAAAAATAATAAAAATAGATTCATGCCCTCTATAAAACGGTCAATCGTTTGTCGTTTGAACACAAATCAAGATAAAAAATACATACTGCAGGTAAGTACAGGTAACTAGAGTTAATAACGTATATTATTGATCAAATCAAGTATTATTTCAAAATTATACCAATATCGCGAGCACTTAATTTAATGGTTCGTGAGTATTGACATAATAAAGGAATTGTCATGGAAGTTTACAACAACCAATCATTTTTATTCGTCAATATGGTGTCACTTAACATTGATTAAAAAAGTAATCGCTAGCGCTTCTTTTTAAATGTGGAAATAAATTGCTGGTACTTTACAGAGTCATCACAATAAATAAATAAATTTAAGGTTATCCAACGTGGCATTACATTATTTTTTCACTACCTATTTCACCTAGAATTTAACAATGCGATAGAGAATATAACCTCATCTATTTAAATAAACGATTTTAGAATTGTACAATATGAAATATTTGGTCAAATGAGACAAGAACTAGAAATGATGTAAATATAATGATTTGCCGTTAGTAGCTAAAATCTGTTCCGTTTTATTCTTGCTAAGTCTATTCAATCTTTATTATTGAAACTTACTGCTGAAATGGTAAACGCTAAAAAGTAGGTCTGGGAAAACTATCGATACTTACAGAAAGTATCGATACCTGCTCAGGTATCGTACACCGATACCGACTGCAATCAGGTATCAAAGTATCGATACTTCCGATACCTCGATATTTCTGATACTTCGATATCTCCGATACCTCGATACCTCCGATACCTCAATACCTCCGATACATCAGTACCTCCGATACCTCCGGTACCTCGATACTTCCAATACCTCGATATCCCGATACTTCGGATACTCCCAATATCTCCGATACTTCGATACCTGCGATACCTTAAAAAAAAGTAGCTATAAATGAATATCCTAAAATGAATATTGGAAACACAAGCTATTTTGATGAAAACAAACAAATTCACAAGCTATTTGATGCGATATTTATTTATTGCCACCTGATACTTCAGATACCTCGATACCACGATACTTGCGATACCTCGATACCTCCGATATCTCGATACCGCGATACCTCCGATACCTCGGTACTTCCCGATACCACGATACCCCCGATATCTTGATACCTCCGATACCTCTATACTTCCGATACCTCGATACCTCGATACTTCTGATACCTCGATACTTTGGCAAGTATCGATATTTTACAGGTATCGATACCCGATACCTAAAAACAGGTATCGCCCAGCCCTACTAAAAAGTTTTTTACGATTGACGGTTGTAAACAACAATTTTGTACCTAATTTCCACGTTTTAATGTCGCTGGTAAAACTCTGACAAAACACGTATTTAGTAGTCCAGAATTGTCGGTCACTTTAGAGAAACAAAGTGTTGATAAGACTTAAAATAGCTGATAAAGTAGTGTAAGATTTGCAAGCGAGAATAGAACACAGTCTAAAAAGTCTCAATATGTTGTTTTTGCAGTCTAGTGTCTCTCGCACTATCTGTCAAAAAGTATTAAAAAAGGTGAGTAACTAAAAGTACACGCTTATCACATGACCTTCCAGAACGTGTGAAATCCTGTAAGTGGGTTCTCAATTTCTCAATAACTTAAACAACAACAGGTTATTAGATACATTTAACTACTTTTTGTAACGAAGCTAAGATTTATCGTTCTGGATATATCAAGTCGCTAAATTTTAGAATTTGATGTTCTGAAAAATCGCTTGCTTGCTAATAAAAAAAACACTTTTCCAATAAAAGTTAGAGTCAAAAAAAGAACAATTAGCCCAATACTTTTTTATGAAATTATAGATACTTTGAAATTCCGTATACATCAACTGTATGATAATGATAGGTGGTGATTATTCAACAGGATGGTGCGACAACACATACAACAATTAAAAATTTGTAGCAAATGTATAGTAATCGAATAATTTTGTCACTTTGATAAATAAGTGGTTAAGTCGAACTTTTCTTCTTTGCAAGACCGACGTCCAGTTACACAAACGTTCATTAAATTTGATGGCTTGTTAATCTCTTATTACGTATTTTTAGCTAATCAGAGCACAATATTTTCATTTAATTATAGTTTAATCGTCCGTCAATTTTGATTGACGTTTGTGCAACCGGGAATTAGCTTTGGAATATTGTGCAGTTTTATGAACTTCAAGTTGAGATAATACTGGTAGTATCTTCATTTTTATAGAAATTTAAATGAATTCGAGGCTGTGATTGGTTGTTGCCATAGGAAAGTATTAAAATTTGCTATACTGCTGATAGTATCTCAACTTGAAATTAGCTCATAAAGAACATTTATTTTTGCTACTCTGTATATACTATTTTTGTTGTGACAGTTGCTTGACTGTGTCTCGATATAATTTATTACTAACCATGGTCAATAATAATTTTTGACTACTAAAAGTACAGTAACCGCCATGTCGGATACTATACAGAGAACACTAAAGTTGTATTACTAGATAGTTATTTTTAATGTTTTATATCGTGACTATTATTTTCACATTTTAGCTTATTTTTAAGCCAATTTGGGAGATTAACATAGAACTCACTGACACTATAATAACTATACCTAGTGCAACTTTGAGCCGATTGAAAGAGGTTCAAAATGGGCACCAAGTCTATATTTTTAGCTGAGTAATGATTCTTAAAGATTAAAAGTTTCAAAATTTGTTTAGATTTTAATACGTGTTTGACGTAACAATAAGTCTTTAACTATTCTCGTTTATTTTTTGTAGAGGTCTAGCTACGGACGTTTAGTCAAAATTTACTGTTGTTTATCGGTTTGTCGTTATAGAAGCTGAGCGCTTCAGAAGATTTTTAATTCGTTATATATAGACCCCTGTCATGTAACGTCACAGCTCCACAAGAAATTATTTTGTAGTTTTCTCTCTAAACATTGTTAAAAGATTAACTTAACTAACAGAAATGAAAAAAAAAATTATATTTTTTGTCTTTAAACACTTTATTAGTTTAATCTTGCATACTATTTTTTTTTACACTAGGTATTTTAGAGTCCTTATTCTTGTGCTAAATTGTGTGGCGGATTAACGTTACTATGATTTTTTTTGTTTATTTCTTTGATTATTAAAAATTTAGGTCTTTATTTTTATAAATAGTTTTTTGTTGAAAATTTTTGTGATTTAAAATCGAGAAGTGAACTACCCCGATACGGTAACACCAAAAATGGTTTTTACGTTTGTCTTGTCTCAGATGTATTGATGGCTTTAGATAAATATGGGTGAGATTTTTGCTAAAAATTGTAAAATATCCAAATATACTAAACCTAGATGAGCAACAATAGTTGTGAACTTTGACTTAAGTAGTAAATTTTATAACATTACCATTTAAGACAAAAGTTAATTGTTTTACAATAAACCATTTATATTTTTTATGTCTTTATCTGTTATAGTCAACTTTTTGTTAGATCTTCTTGGTGTGTAGAATGAAATGTAAAAAACACCCATTAACACCAAACAATTTCACTTTGCACGACGCACGTTTCGACAAAAAAGTTGTCATTTTTAGGTGCGGAATTAAACTTTCGTCGTTTGACGAAACAAGCTGACGTAGCTTTTCTACGTTTTTCGGCTAGACATCGTCAATTTTGAATATGCGATTTATTATAATTTGGAAACTTTGCCAGTTATGGAACGTTGTTCTATTGTCGTGTGTAAGAAGTAGTATTGTAAAAGAAGGCCTAGTAGAAGAAATGATAAAAACAGAACAAGAATATTTTTAAAATTATGAAAACAAAAATAAGTTTTATGAAAATACACAAAAGATATTGGATAATTCAGTCGAAAGTAAACAAAAAAAGAGAAAGCAAAAAAATAGTTAAATTAATAATCACTGCAAATACGACAAAACCTAGACAATAATAACGACATATAACAAAAATAAAGATGAAAGAAAAGAAGAAAAAAACTTTTTTTCGAAGATGTACAAAAACTATTTATGGATAATAAAAAAAGTATAATAATAATGTGTGACTTAAAGGAAAGAATAGAAATCCAGAAGATTTATTAGAATTTACGGAACAAGAAAGAAAAAAATTTTTAATTTTATTTGCAGTTAAATTCCTCACCTGAGGATAACAACTTTGTTGTCGAAACGTGCGTCGTGCAAAGTAAAATTGTTTGGTGCTATTGGGTGTTTTTTAGGTTTTGTTATCGTCATACAATTCATGCGCTTTTTTACTCTTTAGACCACATGCATTTAAAAATCGAAATTAGCAATAACAACTAGGTAAGCATTATTTTTTCAGACAGTATTGTTAGTAGATTTACAACTGAAGTCAAAATTTGCTTTTGTTGTTATACAACTAGACCAATATCGATTAATTATGCCGTAAAGTAATATCTAACATATTTTAAACAGCGCTTATCACAGTTTTTTTCGTCAAAATTACGCCGTACTTTCTTGTTTATCCTTTTGAAAAGTTGAAATTGAAACTCATTTTAATGGCTTTTATCATCTCTTGAAAATTTTGCAGTCAAGTAAATTTTTTGGTTCGAATATTCGAAATATTTGAATTCGAAATGAATTAAAAGTAAACAAATAAAAAACCAAAATTTTTTTAACTTAACTTAGTTTTTAAATTTTAGTTATCAAAATCTAAAAGAGGAGTAAAGTAGTTTGCAAGATCTACAACAATCATAAAATTATTAAAAATCCTTTTAAATTAACTTCTGATAATGTTTGTTGTAACATAATCTGAACTACTTTATGACAGCTCTGTCAAAGAAAACATCTGTTTCAAGTTAGCAAATTTTCGTATAATCTATATCACTAACAATCTAAAATATGTTCTATATTGAATAGTTATAAGATTTTTTGATTTAGCTTAACAGATGTTTGCTTCGACTGGGCTGTTTTAAATTAGTTCGGATTATTTTATATTTGGCATTATCAGAAGTTAATTAAAAGGAGTTCTTAATGATTTTATAATTTTCTAGATCTTTTACCTACTTTAGCTATTGTATCGAATTTTAGCGAACCACACCATGGTTACGATTTTTACTCACCAAAGATAATTTCTGTATTTGTGGCGCCCTATTAGATTCTATCTTTATTTTTACTACCAAATACTTAAAGTTTAGTTCATCAACAATGAAAAGTGGCACATTTTAAAGCTGACTAAGCTATAATAATATCAATATTAGAAGATGTTTTAATTTTTTGAGTATGGAAACGATTATTTGAACTACTTTCGGATATCCGTAATAGAAGTTAACATATGGAAAGCATTAAATTTTATCGCTGGGACACACACGATGCTATAGTTGTTCGTGATAATTTTGAAAAATTTTATTTCTCAACTGATGTAATTTGGTTGCTTCTATATGAATTCTTAAGCCCACACACGGAAATATTTACCGATTGGCAGGCGATCAGATTACATTTAAATCTCGAATTGGGTTCTTCAAATCTGACTCGACATCTTAAAGTAATAATGGGTTATTGTTGAAAATAACATTAAAGGTCAGATATTTATTGCTGCGTGAACGTTTATAACATTTCTAATTTTTATTAAGCATTACAATAAATCATAAATGAGTACATTGTACAGGTGAAGCATTAAATTTGTTCTAATCCGATTTTTTTTACTAATTACATGTTTTAATAACTGAAAAATTAACAAAATTTTCTCGTTTTTATGTAAATAATTTTATTTATGGATAGGATTTTTAAAACAGATGTTTCAAACGGTAGTTGAGCTATTTTTGAAAAAGAGGCATAAAAATATTTTTTTAATTAATTAGGTAATTAAAATAATGAGAACTAAACTATTTTTGTTGTTTTGTACATTTTTTATGCGTGTAATCTAAACGTTCAATTTTAATGGTGTGATTTAAATTTTAATCAAGGAAGAGGCAATCAGTATTTGATAGGTGGAAAATTTCGGTTTTAATTAATTGGCTTATTACAGTCACCGCTCTTTGTAAAAGCCCCACAATGTTTTTTGTGTGTAATTAGTGTTGTTCATTTGACAAAAATTAATTAAAAGTGTAGTATTTTATACCGTCAAAATGTCAGATGAAAACAATTAATCGAAAATAACGAGCGAAGAAAACAGAAGCAGTTCACCACCTACCTGGGCTCAGCTACTGTTTGAATATTTCCTATTTATTGGTGTGAGGTCCTCGGGTATTTGACCCACCATCAAAATAACTTCCTAGTCTCGTTAAATTAATTCTATTATCTCAAAACACGAACATTTCTGTATATAATATCTAATTTAATCCATATAATATTTCAATTATGGGCATAGCGTTTCTAATAATGATATTATATCAAAAGATAATTAGACGGAAGTCAAGGTTGCATGCCTGCAACTTCTAAATAAACAAGCAAAACGAAAAACAAACGGTTTTAGGAGGGCTGCGCCCCCTACTCGCGTTCCATTATTTATACGTGTGGGGTCCCCTGGTCTGATATATGGCAGCCACCAATTTCATTTAATTGACTGGTCACTGAATCGGCCGGGTCACTGTTTATATTGCTAGGAATTTAATTTTTAGTTTTGTTTTGCGCGAGTTCGGCTTGGAAATTCTGGGGCGCCATCCTTTAACATCCTGACACATTTTTGTGTCAATCTGACCAAGGACTGCCTGGTTTTCCAACAGACAAACACTTTATCCTTCCACCCTCCATTGCTTACACACATTCTTACAAAAGCACGTAATCGTGGCAGATTACCAACCGCAAATGGGGAAGAGAGCTTTCAGGATGTTTGCTAAATAAATAACTCAGCTTTATGCAGCAGAAACAAGGAACTGAATTTTCGAAATATTAATGCTCACAGCGATTCAATGACCAAATTAAACAAAAAATGTACAAATTCTACTAATTTCAAAATTTTTGCCAATGTTATTACTATCTCTACAATGTACATACAGGATGATGCAATCAGAATGTTCTTATGGAGGTATCTTTAAAAGTCGAAAGTTTAAAGAAAAACGAGTAGCACATTATTGAGCAAATTTTTTGAAAGAATTTTTTATGTCAAAACCAAATTTTAGCTATCGTATTTTGTTTTGATATATATAAAAATTGAAAAAGCTAATTTGTTATCTCAGTTATTATTAAAGGTACAAAATTATTTAAAATTTAAAGATAGTTTTTTAGGAAAAATTTGTCTGCGCTATCAGACTTATTTTTTCAGTTTGTGGCCACAACACGTAAAGTTGTATTTTTTAAAGAATATCCTACCTGAAGATGACAACATTGTTGTCGAAACGTGCGGCGTATCAAGTAAAGAAGGTTGGTGTTAGTAGGTGTTTTATTTCTAATTTTCATTTGAACACACCAGGAAGAATCAACAAGAAGATTGTTATAATGTAACTTAGCACTTACAAAATATTAAATTTCTTTAAAAATTAGGGAAAGTATTTGCTGACAAAAAATAAATTTCTGAAATTTTTTAAAAATAGCTGATAAATTACTAATTAAACACTAAAAAAAAAACAAATTGCAAAATACGTCCAACAAATAAAAATGACTGGTATTCTTAGCAAAAAAATTAATAATAATTTCTAAGTTTTGATTTTACAAGCCAATTTTTTTATTATTGGAAGTATTTTAGCAAATATTTTCTTTCACTGTACTGTTAGGAACCAAAATCGATGTTTTAAAAAGTTCTAAGTTTTTTGAAGCATCCAGAACTAACGAACTTATAAAAGCTATACAGATCTGGCATTGATTGCAAAATATTTAAAAAAAATTTTTTGTATTAATACTGTTACTAAAATTAAAAACTTATACAGTGTGTTCCAAAATTTTCGTTCTAAAGATAAAAAAAACGAAGCAACTTACAGTTAAGTAATATTTAAAAAAAATTAGCTTAAATAGCACCTAAAAAAGCAACATTTTAACTAAACTAGTCAAAAAATTTTAGGTCATTTAGATGTATTTCTTACAATTGTTGTCACATTTTTATTATTTGTTTAGTCGACTAAAAAGAAAAAACTTTTTAAATATGTTTACATACGCTTCTGGAGTTTTTTTTTCTGGAATTAGTAAATGTTAGAAATCTTACAACCGCGTTATCTAATAATTAATTTTTCTTTACTTGTATTTTTAGAAACTGCTTTGTTGTCGACACTTATCGGTTGTAGTGCGCGTTCTAGGACAGTCTGTATAACTTTTTAAAATTTAAAAAATATATGTCTTATTTTAACTTTTCTGCCAATAATTAAGCCATAGTTTGAAAGCAAAGTTTTAAAACAATAAAAACGAGTGAAAAAAGAATAAAGTAAAGCAAGAAAAGCATAGCTTACCACAATTGATATAGTTTGTCTATAAATGCTTAAATTTTATAGTGCAATAGAAGCAATTAATATTTTAATCTTTTTCAGATTGCTTTATCGGTCCAGCAAGTCGCTTCTGCTAACAAATTTCAGAAAAAATGCATAAGCAAACAAAAATTTGTAGAAAGTGCCTGTTTTTCCAAAAGTGTAGCAAGTTGTTGAGAGAATAAAGCTTCTAATCTTGCACCAGATTCGTAAAAAGCAGCTAAAATGTCCCAATTACGTTAGAGTTCTCCATTTACAGATGTAGAAAAACGTTCTATCAATAAAATCAATGCTTTGACTTTATATTCAATCTCACAGACATCTACAGTCAGAGACGGAAAAAAATAGAGCCTACATGAACTAAAATAACAGAAAGCAAAAGCAAAGCTAGTAAAGCTGGCAATGACACAACTTCAACAGAATAAACACCCAACACTCAAACTACCCAAAGCCACAGAAAGTGAATCCTAATACCAAGATGGTTCAGGAAGACAAATATTTAGAAGTTTTTGCAGTGAAATTAGAACTAATTTCGTTATCAAAAGTCTCGCGTATGTCTTTGTTTCTCTAGAATAGATATGATTTTAAATAATATTTAAGTTGGGGCATCCATAAGCAATTGCCAAAAAGAAAGAAGACTATATAAACAATTTATCTTGTGAATATCATCCGATAAAGACAAATTTTTTTCTAGAAGTTTAATAACGAAAAGAGGAAATGCATTTTCACGCAATAGAAAACCAAGCAGATGCAAATTTATAAATTTAAGTTATATTACATATAATTAATATATATTAATTAATGCGCTATTAATTAATACATTAGAATATATTGCTATCTCTTTCACTCTTTTGGTGCTATAAATCAATGCTGATTAATATGAAGAGTAATTAGCCTCTTCCAAGGTCTTTCGAATATTTGTTAAAATGTTTGTTTATATTTTCAAATGTTTCACAATATTTTCATTTTTTTAGCTGCCACATTTAGGTTTTTTTTGACCGGTTTTATTGTATTAAACTTATTTTCTTTTCTTTAGTTTTAGATAAGATCTTTTTTAATATTTTTTTGTTTAATGTTTTTTGTATTTTTTGTTATTTTTTTTTATGTTTACGGCTTTTGAGCGCTTGTACTCAAGTATTATTCGTTACTTTATAGTATTATTATACAGCTCTGTTATTAATTTTCAAAACAATTATAAAAAAATAAATTTGCAGTGTTCTTAATTAAACCAATTGAGTAATTAATTTTTTTTTAGAAAATAAAATTGTTTTATTTCTAATTTGCCAAGTCTTCAATTGCAGATTCCGCGAATCTCAACAATAATTATTTCCGCAATCAATACTAAGAACATTAAAATGTTCTCTTGAACAATAAAATGTTTATATCTTGTTACCTACTGTTTAACAATTTATAGTTTCACCTGTTTAACGACCACTTTCAGATAGTGAAATGACAGGGTATGGCCATTTTTGAAATAGCTTATATTAAATTAAGTATTTAGTTTTTTTCTTTCACCTTATTACACTTTAGAAATATTTTAGCGCTTATCACGTGTCGTGCAAACTATTGTTCGTGACTTGTATCACATAAATAAATGAACCCATTCATAGTTTTTAAATATATATTTTGCGACAAATTCGGCTGCCATGAAAACTTTTCCTTTTTATTAACGTCACGATCCTAGCTGAGATATGCCTTAACACAAAACAATCAACATAATTTTCCTAATTTTTTGTATGTATTTTGAAAATATTTCTAGTGAAAAAGCGGCCTCACGGTTTAGAAATTCAGCTTTCGCTTTTTCCTTTTTGTTGGAATTCGTAATCGTGGACATATGGCGACATAATGAGCCGGAGCTGTAATTTCCTAAAAAAACCATCCAATCCGGCTCTGAAAATATGCGAGAAATGTAGATCAGTAGCGGCGGTAGTGGGGCAGTGTGTCGCTGACAAATACCTCGACATCGAGCTGCTTGGGTGGCCCTCGCATCCAGCTCATGCAGTGGCGGCGACTGGCTGAGGGCCTCGCGATAATTCCACGCAATCTAAATAACTCAATTTTTTATGCCCGCCTTATCGAAAAATAATTTATTATCGCTCACTAAAAGCTGACACTTTTTATTGTCGCTTTCCATCAAAAAGGAACCCTCGAGTCAAAAAACCGGCAGTATTTATAATTGTCAAATAATTGCGGGGGTTAATGGGTTAATATGGTGGCGTAATTTATGCGGTGGAGGTTTCCACCCCCGAGGTGTTTACAGATTGCGTGTTAGCTGGCCATCACGTGCCAGGGTGGGTCAATATGGAGGGTGGCGGCGGATTGTCCACCAGGGTTGGTCTTAATTGATTTATTGGGCCGTAAGTCCGGTTAATTCGGGGTAATATCGAAGATGGGCGCGGAACTCCTCTATTGGTCATTATTATTCAATTACTTATCAAGAATAATTGATTTATTGGGAGACGGAATTGGAAGACGCGCTTCCTTAATTGATACGGAATAAAGCGCCATTATTGATATTTATTACGAGCTTTTTATGGCGGCCATACAGGAAATAAGTTGGGTTTCATAGAACGTATGAAACTCGAGATTTTGAGTTATCGATTCTTGTTAATGGTATTCGAATAATAAGGGAATTTCACACCCACGCACCTCAATTTTCACGACGCTCTAGACAAATTAAGGATGCGTCTTTAAATAAACTTAACGGCTGTTTTAGTGTTATTTAACTTTAATTTTATTGCCTTTGTAATGCTGGCGTTATTGACTTAAGCACACTTTTCGATTCGCTCCGCTCTTAATGATGTTTTTCCAAAATAAAAATTATATAACTATTTTTCTATTTAATTGAAAAAAAAAAAATTTGAAAAATAAAACAAGTTTAATGTTTAATCTATATTTTAGTAATTGAATTGGTAAGTTTAAAAACATACTAAATCTACTTTTCGTCGAGCATCACTTAAAGGAAGTAAATAAATCAAAAAAACGTAAAAAGTACAGTAATTAAAAATGACAAATTGGTAGATTCTAAGGTTACACTTGCATTTAGATCTATACTTTTTGTGGTTGCTATTTTTACATTAAATCTATAAATAAAGACCTAAGTATTTATTAAACTTTATTAACTAATTGTTTAAAATATGTACAATGAACAATGGAAAAAATATAACAAAATTTTCTGTTAAAAAAGTTGTAAAAAAGAGGTCAAACAAATTTTTAAGGAAACTTACAGATAAAACGGCAAAAATTACGCCGAAGTTGAGTAGTTTGTTCTGAGTATGAAACACAATTAGACGGAAAAACTGACATCTTGCATAAAAAAAAGTTTCTTAAAGCTTTAATCTAGTGGGTTTCTTAGTGTTTATTTAGTCTTAAAATTTTCCTATGATTATAAATAAGACTATTAGAGTTAAATACGGCTTCTCTCTCTCTATTGTTGTCCATCTTAATTTCAGTGTTTTATTTCGTTCCAAATCATTTCTCTTCTTTTCTAACTCTGTCTATTTATCTTCTATGTTTTTATTTTAATTTTTTAAAAGTACTCGCGTTTTAAAAACTTTTTTGTAAGTATATTTTCTAACATTCTACATACGTGCCCAAACTTTCTACAATTTTTTCGTGAATGTATATGTAGTTTTTATGTAAAGATCTCGTTTCTAATTTTGTCTTTCTTAGATTTTATACAAGAACTTTATTTCTATTACATTTACTT
Source organism: Tribolium confusum (assembly GCA_029207805.1). Classification (NCBI taxonomy): domain Eukaryota; kingdom Metazoa; phylum Arthropoda; class Insecta; order Coleoptera; family Tenebrionidae; genus Tribolium; species Tribolium confusum. The sequence goes on from JALGAY010000003.1 coordinate 19,751,422, forward strand.
TTGGCTTTTGTTTTTTGGTTATTATTCGTCTTTTACTGCTGTATGTTTTTGTTATTTCGATTAATTTTTCTACCACTTTTATTTTTATTCTTTTTTACACTATTCTTTTTTTCAAAATAATGTTTTTAGTATATTCTATATAATTTCTTATTTATTTTTTTATTTTTATTTTTTTCTTTTATAACTGCTTGTAGATACTTACAATGCTGTTCTTGTTTTGTTTGTTTGGCATCCAGATGAGCTTATTATTTTATGAGCTTTTTTTGTTTTACAAGAAGTACATTCTTGTTTTACGTTTTTTTTCTTGTTTAGTTTTAAATTCTTTAGTTAGGTTATTATTGGTTTTTACAATGTTTAAATTTTATTACACTGTATCTTTTATTACATTTACAGTGTTTTTTTTGCTTTCTTCTTGTAGAAAATTTTAGTAATGTTTTTGTTCGTATTCGGCCAAAAGCATTTTTTCATTTTATAAAACATAGATATATGAATTTTTCCATCTTTTTTTAATTATTAGTTTTTTATTTATTTGTTTTATCGTAAAAGTAAGTTTTTTAGTAGTCTTTTTTAAATCCGCATTTGGTGTCTTCTAGCGTTGTATCCATTTTATTTTTTATTTTTTTTATTATTCTTGCAAATACCTGATACATTTGACAGCGATATCGCTCTGTAGTTATTACGGTTTCTTTTATCTCTCTTTTTATGTATTAGTAGTATAATGTCAGTTTTACAATTTTTGGACATTTTTGCGTTTTTGAGTACATTATTATTTATTAGCTTCGCTAGTATATTTTTCCCGTCTTTACTTATAGATTTGACCATTTCTAGGATAATTAGAAACTAAACTACTTTCCTGTTGCATTAAGTGTTTTACTTTTTCCATGGATTCTATTTTGTGTTTATTTTTTGCTTTTTTTGTCTTCTTAGGCAAGTCTTTTCTTCTGTCACATGTTATCTCTTTAAAGTGCTCTCTACCTTTTTATTATTTTATCTTTTTCTGTTGTTATGTTGTCATTTTTATCTTTTATATTTAGGTGTTTTTGTGTGTCACTAGTATTATATGTATCTATAGTATTTCTTATATTTCATTTAATTACTAGAAAGTAATCTATAATAACTAATTTTTTGTTTTTGGTTCTCAAATTCTTGTATACTTAGTATATTTTAATAATTTTTTTACTACTATTACTTAAGATTTCTTCTTTCTTCTTGTTCCGTAAATTCTTTTAAATTTTTCCCGTTTCCTATTCTTTTTTTTTTAATTCATTTATTATTATTACATTTCTGTTAAAAGTTAAAAATAAAGGGTCTCTATTTTTTTAACCAAAGTTGTTATTTTCTAAAATATTATTTTAGTAGAGTTCTGTTAGATAATAACTTGACTTGCATTGTTAATTTTAGCAAATTCAGTTGATTTATTTGTTTGTACAATTTTAGGACAAAAGTAATAAATACTAAATAAAATAGAAATTTAAAAAAAGCGTTTGAACGTTAAAAACAATATTTTAGTAAGATTTAAGATAGCAATATTTTAATTAATATAGTCCTCAAAAAGTCACACAGATTACATTCATTTTTTGCTCCATAGCCAATAAACAACAAAATAACAACGCCATACCTATACTTATCATAAAATTTAATAGTTTATTTATTTTTAATGTTGTTGACTTTTAGTTGCTTTTTATTTGTGGTTTCTTGATTTAAAAACACATTTTTCTAGCAGTTATTTAATTTTCATTGTTATGAAATCAGAGTCATGCACTTTCAGTCCCTTGTTATCGTGATTAGTTGGAGTTCATAGACCGCCATTATTTCCTACTAGGGATAATAGGGTGTTATCCTTTGAGTGATTTACTGTTATCCGTTTATAGTCCTGTATTTATTTCTATACGTGTTACAGACTCGTTTATTGCTTAGGCTCCAATTTCGTGTTTAATTAGAAGGAAGGTGTCAAACTTACACATACACAAACTTTGTTTTGACATGGCTTTGCTTTAAATTTACTTAATTTTTATTTGTTGAGGCTGTAGCCAAACTCGGAAGTATTTTTAAAACTATCTCTTTATTTTGGCTGTAACGTCAATTTTAACAAAATTGTTAAACAAAAATAGTCTATGAGACGGAAACTTCTACTACTTCATTCTACTATTACTACAAGAACAAATCAAAGCAAGGAGTCTTAGATCGCTAATATATTTTTTGAAAGGCATTTTCTATTGACAATCGCAAAAAACTTAGAAATATAATACAAGTCGCAAAATTTTAGGCAACATTTCTTATGACTGAACTAATTGAAAATTAAAAACCAGTTTTTTTTTTAATTAAATTTGTTACGTTTTTCTTTTTTGATAGCAATTTAGTTAAAAGCAAATGAAATCAGAATTTAGTTTTTAGTAGAGTCAGCTTAGTTTTAACAATAATTTTAGTAGTTAAAATGGCTCCATTTCTGGCATTGAAATTAATGTGGCCACCCTTCCGGCAGCAGACAAAATTAACCACTATTCAGTCTTGTGTGAGTAATATTCATAGAGTCGATCCCATCCCTCACAGCCGTCTCGTCTATCGGTGTTAGTTTCCCCCCAAAATTCTCGCCTCTCCACCCTTCCAATCCAATGATTTAATAAAACAAACTGAAGGGTGCGAGATATTCAATTTAAAAGTTTACGGAATGCGTGACAAATCTGCAATTTGCAATCGTTTTGGTTGTCAGAGACTTGATCACTTGATGACGTGAACCTCATTCTTTGGAACTTATTTAAATTCCAAAGTTTTAATCAACGACGAACCGACCAATTATAAAATAACGGAAACGAGAGGGTTAAATCGCTTCATTCTTTTTGCTCACCATTTCAATAGACGGAATATTTGAAACCTCGAGAGATTAAAAAGTTTTCACGCTCGACTTTACAATTTAAAAGTCGTTAAGAAGAATCATTAATATTACTCATACGTGGTTTTTGACTTCGAATCCAATAAATGTGACATGAAAAATTACCCAAATCTCACAAACATTCAACTTCGGCTCTTAATAAATGGTCGCTATATTGAGATGTCTGCTGATATTGTGTTGGGAGAATCTCAGGGGTGTCTTCGGTCAGACGTGTCAATGATGACCATTCAACCACTACAAAAATTCTTATTCATAACAACGTAAAAACAGACGCATTAGAACGAGTTCTTGCGAGAAAGACTTCCACTCATTCCAGCAAATGGTATGTTGAGCTTACCATATACTTTGCAAGTTGCTGAACCAATTATTACGGCAATTTGCTGGAATAACGCTTGTCTCCGTGTAAATAATGAGTCCGAAGCTATAATACAAGCTCGCTCTTTGAAATAGTCGATATCATTGTATTTATAAATCATCAGGTGTTTAATATAGGTGAGCTCTCTATAATAACAATTCTACCAGGACACCATTATCGTTTCATAAATCAATTATGGATAACCCTCATTCCGTTCAAATCCAACGATTATAAAGTCACCACTCTCCAATATCTCTTTTAAATACAATTGCACCTGCTGGTATGGTAATGGTGATTGGTTAATATATTAGTTTTCACTATTTTAATACAGCTATAAATAAGGAAACTGTCAACAATGATGAGGCTTAACGACACAATGTCTCGTTTTTGCTTATTATTGACGATAGTTTTTGCAACTATGAATTTCAGCTGGCTTTTCACCAGCCATATAATAGAGAAATTTAGAAGAAAAAACCACAGGGATTCATTGCTAAACAAATATTCAGAATTATGATAGCATTCATTATACAAATTTTATTGTGTTTATAATTTTCCAAATTGTAGAAAATTAATGTAACCAGTTTATTAATAAAACATTATTTTAGTGACCTGATTAAAAAAAATTTTTAGAAAATTTTCTGTATAACTTTGTTCTTTGACCTATATTTTTATATAATTTACATTGGCAAAAACTTCTTACAGCTTTATGGAGGGTAAATTTTCTTGATCATATCAACTCGTATTTTAACAACTAAAACATCATCAACTTACTCGTATTTTATCAACGCTCTAAATGATCAACGACTTAACTGATCAATGAACCAATTTACCAACGACTTATTTCATAAACACCTAATTGATAACTAACTTTTATTATTAATTAAGAATAAAAGTAGCAACGTATGACAAGTACCTGTTATATAATATCTAAATAAAGATTGATCTGTTAAAAGTTTTATTTAGGGCGCTACGCGCCCATTATACTTTTAAAAGCATGTCTCTTTTAGTAAATTTCTAACAATCTAGGAGAACAATTTTTTTAACAATAGTATTTTTATTAAATTGTTTGATTAGTTAAAAACTCTTATCGTACATATTTTTCAATTGACAAAATGTGTAGGTAACGATTGGGTTGTTGACAACTTGGGTCGTTGACTAATTGGGACATTGATAAGTTGAATATATTGATGAAATAAAAATTGATCATTTGTCTGTTGATGAACAGAGTCAACACCAATTTTTAAAATAGTCGAAACTGGTTTTTTTTATGTAATTTATATTTTAATTATTCGAAAAAAACATATTTGCTAAAACTAGATTATAGTTTTCTACAATTTGGAATAATACTGCTACAAAAAAAAAAAAAAAAATACAAGAAAAACGAAACTATAAAAAAAGACGACATAAAGAAGTAATTTTTATAATACTAGAAATAATACGACAAACCACAATCAAAAAAATGAAAAAAAATATAGAAAGATAAAAACAAAAAGTTAATCACTTTATACAAAAAGTTGAAAATGGCAAATATAAACACAAAATGAGAACGAGAAATTATTTTAGAATTTAGATTGCAAAAAAATCTAATCAATATCAATTATTTAAATTTGATAAAAAAATCTCAAAATGTTTTTGAAGCATTTTTTATAATACTTAGAAAAGTACAAAACACAGTAAAAAGTGAATGAAAAAATTACAAAAAGATTTAAAACAAAAAGTTAAAAATGACAAATATAAACAGAAAATGGAAACGATAAAAAATATTTTAGAATCTAGATTGCAAAGAAATTTAATCAATATCAATTATTTAAATCTGATGGAGAATCTCGCTGGATCACGAAACTTTTTTGAAGGATTTTTAAAGATAAATAGAGACGACATAATAATTATTAGAGTATGCCTCAATCTACGACGTATAGCTTTGTGTAAAATCGACATTTGACAGAACACAAATGAAATATTTAAATAACAAATATAATTGTAATTTTGGAAGCTACATTGCAGAAACCTTTGTAGATGCAACAGAACTGAATACAAGGCATTATACTCTTATATTCAAAATTTTAATTTTTTAGGTATTGCTTTACACTGAGTTTAGGTTAGGTCAGGTCAGGTTAGGTTAGGTCAAGTCAAGTTTTTACTAAATATATTCTTATACCCAAAATTAATTTTTTTGGTATTGGACTTACACTGAGGTCATTGACTGCGCAGCCATCTGGTTAGCATTCAAGTTTCTAATACTATTCTAAAAGCTTTGTCTTTGTCGTCGCGTTAAGCTGAAAAAAAAACTGTGACATTATTAATACAATACGTTTTGTGTTCATTGCATTTTAGGTTATGAAAGAAAGAGATAGCAATAAAAACATGAATCTTTACCTGCGTTAAAGGTTTTATTATAAATGGAGATAAGACGGTAAGACAGACTTTACTAGATTCTGCAAGAAAACTTGTAAAGCTTTTAATATGATTAAACAATATTTTTATTATTAAAATTAAAAAACAAATGCAATTTAGCTGAAAGACAGTATTGGTTTTTAGAAGAACACTACTAGCACCAACTGCTTAGAACAAAAACAATTTTTAGAATTAGAATTTGTTGAAATTATACCAGATATGTCATCAATATTCAAACAAGAATAAACCAAAGTTGTCTATAAAAGTTGGCTTTCGACAAAAACTAAAAACCCAAGTGTATGGTGCTTTCGACACTTTACAGAATGTAGTATTAATGTTGAAAGATTAACCAGTTATTTAACAGCTGCTAAGCAAAAAACTAATGAACAAGGTAATGCAATCTCCATCCAGCTCAGCGTTGTAACAGAATAAGAAGGCTAGCTTGCTGATAAAGTGACGAGCAAAAACCTAGATTGGAAAGAAGTATCACACTGATTATAGAAATACCTGCTAAAATAAAAGAAGATAAAAAAACGATAAGAAAATAAAGTATCAGAAATGTGACATACAGGAGTACTTGTGTTAAAAATGTTTACTATATTGTTTTCTTAAGATATTCATAAATATCCAAATTTTAAGAAAAAAAAAAGCTAAATCTAAGTTTGTCAAGATCACCAAAAAAATCCTGCAAATTTTCTGATAAGCAAAAATTCGAAAACACAAATTACTTTTAAAGACTTAAAAATTACAGAAAAAAACAACACAGACACATTTTCTGATCATAACGACTCAGATTTGAGGTCTTTTGCACACAATAGCAAAATGTTTCTTGGTTTAGACAAACTTTAAAAAGATATCGGTTACAATAAAATTTTCTACGTATTAGATTTAAAGAAAATATTTAGAAAATAAATAGACATTTTTGGTAATTCTTGAATGGTCCGTGAGAGAGTCAGGTAACAAGTACGCAATGGTAGCTATAGATTACTTTACTAAGTAGCCACAAATAGTACCAGTATCAAATTAGCAGAAGCATTGCTACAAAATGTAATAGAGAAACTTAGTGTTTTCTCATTGAAACTTTACACCCACGAAGGTCTAAATTTTGCACCGTTGTTCGGCCTACTATGAGAAAGATGTTTGGAATTGAAAAACACCGACAACTTTACTTTATCTATAGTTCGATAAAATGGTAAACTTTATAAATTTATTAACTGATTTTTAACTGATTAATATCGCCGTTTCTTTTGGCTTACCAAAGCTTCTAATATGTATTGAACTCATGCTCAAAAACCACTTATCAAAAAAAATCAAAAGCAACAAGTTAATCTACTAGAACCGCAAGTGTTGTCAACTCGAAGAAGAGGCTGGAAAAAGATCATAAATTCATTTATGTTAAAAGACTCAGCTTATACAAAAAACGCGACTTGCTTTAATAGAGAATTGCAGAAAAAGAAGTTAAAAAAACAGTTTTAAGAAGAAGGCTACTGTTAAAACAAAAAAATTTATAAATGAAATTTACTCTCTAAAATGTACTAGAAAAAAAAATGGAAATTTTTTTAAAACTCTTCAGATACTCCAGAGAGTAGACTATATTTATGTAACTTCAAGAGAACGGCCAAGTTCAGTTCAGCTTAATATTTAAAGGTTAGAAGAAATATTGAAGATAAAGCAAATTCCAGGGTGATCAGTTGTCTTGCACATACATTCTCATCAAAAACTTGACAATGTTCTCTGTGTGTTTCAACATTAAATAAACGTTTGGCATGTTTTTTTTTATTTTCATAAACATTTTTTGTAACAAAAACTAATTATCATCTATAATTTTATTTTTCAACTAAAACACTTTTTATAAGATTCTATAAAGTAATACGTTTCTAATGTGGTTTTTTCATGGCATGGCAGATATAATGTTTACTACCATTGTAGTGTTGAGAAAATCTTTGAAACCTGTTGTAAAACAAATTTGCGTGTCTGACGTTTTGGCTCGGCTTTGATATTTACAGAAAAAAAAAAACGAGAAAAAGTTCGATTTATAGTTTTATTGCAGACAACCACGTTTTTCTTGTCACTATTATTAACTCTAACGCAACAGAACCATAAAAATTATTTTTCAAACGCGCAGATTTACTTATCTAGAGGGTTTCCACTCCAAAATTTTGCCAGTGCGTATTCTAGTTTTGCAGTCGTTTTAAAACTTATATACCATCATAGTAGTCGTCCTTTTAGTCCTTGCATTTAATTAAATAGTTAATTCGACTAAGTTTTTAAGATGTAAAGTAAGTCAAAAAACAAAATATTGAAAATCACTAAACATTTTAGAATAGAGCTGAGTTATGTTAACCGAAGTTCGAATGAACATAATTTTACTGTATAAATTTTTGTTTAAATAATAATGATGTTATTTTTGTTGTTGAATTAATTTAAACAATCTATACTTGGAGAACTTGTTTAATATTATTCTTTCGTAAGTTGTCATTCAACTATCACAAATCTGAACATGTGTATAATGATTAGTTTTCTAGTATGAACATTAATAGATTTGTTAAGATCTATCTGTTGATTGCTAAATTAGAACACTTTAGTTTATCTAGTCGAGTAGATTAGATTGCTTGTCTATTTGTGACGAATACCATACACTAAATTAAAGAAGAGTTTTTATTGATTCTAAATTTAACACCACATCTTTCGATTAATAAATATCACAGATATTTTATTTGTTGTACAAAATTTCTCTTATCTCGCAAATTCTAAATTAAGAAAACAAATTTAGCTTGTTAAAAAGTTTCTCTGAAAGAAAGCTATAAATTTGCTCTCTGGCTACTTGAGGAACCGCATTGTAGAGGTCAACAATTCAAAAAGATGTTTGCATTCTGATTGCCATAATGGGAGAAACATTCTGCAATTAATTTAAAAATATAAATTCCTGACGTTGTCAGCTGCTTGTATTTTAAATAATGACAGTACTGTACCATAATACAACAACGTAAAATAATTGAACCATCTTGATCCTTCGTTTATTAAAATTATCCCAGGCAAAATGGATTTTTAATGATGCGACTAGATGCTTCAAATTCCGGATCAGTTAGTCACTTAGAAGTTTTATGATTAAGAAAAATGAAAATAATAAAAAGCAAGCGGGGAACTTGATTTTCAAACACTGAGAGGTATTTAAAATGTAGTAAAACTTCCAGTACAAGTATTTAATTTATACTACGTTGTAATGGTGATTCTTATTGCCAAATAAAATAAGATAGACATCGGTTCTTGTCAAGAGGTGTTAGAGTAAAATGTGTTGCTATAAAAAATTGAAAATACGTTTGAGATATTTAAATTTAAAAATTGTTTATAACGAAATGTTTTCTAAAAACTTTTGCGGCACGAGTCCAGGTTAAGAAAATGAGTAACAAAGCAGAAAAAGTTTTTGTTTTGATAAACTTGTATTGTTTCTTAAGACAAAGATAAAAGTTAAGTAAAAGTAGCTGCAGCACTAATTTTTCTGAAACCGAAATCAATTTTTTTTTTAAATCAAATGCTGATACATATTTAATTTTGGGTTTAAAATCAGTTCTAAAGTTTTGTTCAACTAAATATTTTTAAAGATTGTTTTTGAAATGTGTTAAACCTTCAATTAGTGTAATCGCATTCGCGAATGTCTTTTGATTATACAGTAGAGTCATTGTCAAAAATGCTGCGGTTCGTAGGGTCTGTGATATCCTGTTCAGTAGCTTGGTGTTTCATAATTCTAGTGATTTTCTTTTAAACGATGTATAATTAGTAAACATCTAGATTGGTTACTGTTGGTAATTAGAAATAATGGAAACTTGGCTAATTTGTGATGGGATGGTACTATTGGAAGAGGAAATAAGAGATATGCGAGTGTGTGAACGCGAACTTGGACCAAACGGATCACAGATCAGCTTGAAGCATCAGCGACGTGTGTGGTCCCAGGTTATCACATACGCGTTGCTCCTCTACATACCAACAAATACACATGCATGCAGACACCCATCTACAACACCGACGGGTGCACACTACTCAATGAACACAAACATAGAATACAAATGAAGACACAAAAATTGCAAAAAATTTCTTTCAACCACTAATTTTTAATTTGACCCAAATGAGGAAACGAGAATTTTATTGCCACAAGCATAAGGCAGACAGATGGGATATGAATGGGTACCCAGTACCCACACTTTTTTATTTTTACTGCAAAAAATATGGACTGCTTTGTATTAAAAAACAACCAATTTATAGTATTTGCTGACCACTGTTCAGGTCAGGTCAGATCCGATTTTTTTAAATTATTTGCGTTTTTATAAAACCTATTATAAAACTTTGGGTGCTGCTATAACCATCATAGCACTCAGTGTTGAAATAATATATTACAAACCAATGTTTAACTTTTTGCTTAAAATAAATAAACAAAGCATGTAAAATAGACAAATTATAAAAAAATTGTAAAAAAAACTTGTTTCTTAAGCCATCGTGGACACTAATTTTTTATAGAACTCCCGCTTCGCTCTCGTTTTATAAACTTGAATTTGTGCTATAAAACTTTTCGAAACGCTTTTATTAATATATTAATATAACACAATAGAAAAAATTTAATGAAGATAATACAATTTAGGTAAAATAATTTAGCTTTGCAGAATTTTATCTTATAAACCGTAGTAGTACTAAAATATTTATGATTTGCATATATGACACCTAGATTATTTTATGTGTTTGCCCTACCTTGGAGCTAATAAATTTTGTTGATTATAAATTTTTGATTAATTTTAAGTTAATTAAAATTGATTTATTCGATTAATTCTTTAACCTAATAATTTTAAATAAATTATGCTACTTTAATTTATTTAGATGTATAATTATTTACTTATTAGTCAAAGTTTTATTATTTTGAAGATTGTGAAAATTATGCTATTTTTAGTAAAAAAGTACACAGAAACGAAAATTTTTTACTTTATTTTATAAATGTAATTTAATATTTTTTTTAGATTATTAATTTAGCAAGGCTGTCACAACTACATATGTTTGCAATAATAAATAAAATAATAGCCTTGGTTGACCATAGACAATTTCAAACCGTTGCTGTATTTTATTTTTATTATAGGTGCGTGTTAAAGATTACTTTTAGTTTAGTTGTCAAAAAAATAAAAAAACAATACTTTTTAAGACAAGATTTTTTTAATAACAAAAAGTTTTTCTTTAATAAAAAAAACTGTGTGTAAAAAAAGACCTAAAAACATTTAGAACTGAATCTTTATTTGTTTATGATGTCGCTCTCAAAATTGTGCTAGTCTTTTGAGACGGATTTTGATAATATTTTTAAAAGTAAATTTTTAACATAGTGGTGGTTTTTTGATACTACCAAATAACTAAAATACGGATCAAAAAATTAAAAGATACATGGAGTAAGACTAGAAAGACGTCGATCTCGACACTGACAAAAGATAAGGAAAATAAAAAGCAACAAAAGACTGCTCAGACTAGAGCTACTAAGGTTTCATTGCAAAATGATGTCAAGGCATAAAAAAATGTCAATAAAACAGCAGCAGTAAAAAAGTAGGTTTTATATATTTCTAGACATGTAAACAGAACGAAAAGCACTTCTTGTGTTTTGAACTAATTTCAATAAAGAAACTAATTTAAATCAGGTTACAAGCTTTTCGTACATAGTATTGCCAACTAAAGAAGAAATTGATTCGAACAAGAATAGAATTTGTAGATATTGTTAAAACGCTAGAAGATGAAAACAACTAGAAGCTCAAAAAAAAGCTAACAAAAAAAATTATCAAACAAAAGGGCCTAAATAAAAGTAACTGTATAAGAGATACTATTAATGTAAAAACATCGGAAGAAATTATTTTGGTTCAAATAAGAAGTAAATTATATGTGCATAGCTTGAAACTTTACCAAATAATTCTGTACAAAAATCTACAAATAAAAATATTGTTGAACAAAATCTAGCTGAATATTTAATGTCATGAATAAAAAGAAAAAAGCAATAGATAGAAAAAAGATTATCAATTTTTTCTGATAGCGATGTAAAAAATTGGTTTCATTTTTTAAATCTATTGAAGATTGTAGATTTACTTGGTGAAATAGTCTACATTTTTTGATTATAAAAATGTTTCAAAGTAATGTAAGTAAAGCATTACTACGTTTTAACATCATATGAAACGTTATTTGGACATTGTAAAGTTAGAAAAATTTGCTTAGTAAAAAAAGTGTTTAGTCAATTGTTAAGTTAGGGTAAGTAATTTACAAGATGTGGGTGCTACCGCCGTCAAAAAACGGAAGAACCAACATAAATTAGATGTTAATTTTTAAAATAAATTAATTAAAAAAGATTTTATATTTTGTAATTAAGTTTTTTCTGTCATGTAGATGTAGGCAAACGTTACCAAGTTAAAAGCGTTTTAAGAGTTCTGAAACCTACTTTGTTGGTGGTAGTAGGTACTCTAAGAAATTCCAAGTTGTTTAATAGAAATTAACAGAGTAACTAACAGTAATTAACAGTCACAGAGAATTCTTTACTTTCAGAAAGAATTTTTAATATTATGTATATGGAATTCTGAAGAAGATATTTTTTTTCACTATTAATTTTGTCAAAAACGAAATATCCATGTCATGTTGATATACGATTCTTTAGAGCTTTTAGAATACTATATTATAAGAAGTATAAAGCAAAGTTAATTTTTCTACTTTACGTCGGAAACAGAGTCCGATTTGGGTGCGAAATTGGCCAATTCCGCACCCAAATTGCGTGCGCCTAGTACTAGTACAATTACTACAATTTACTGTTTTTGGATTGGTAACACTGGGTAACACGAACGATCGAACACGCTGTCGCTGGAATAAAACGTTATGTGCGTCTGCGATGAGATTATAATAATTAATTATATTCGAATAAATTTTGTTGCACTTGATGATCAGTAGTATTCCTCAACAAAGTGTTTTTGTGTGTGTGTGTCGCAATTAACCTATAAAATCTTCGAAAGTGGTGCGAACAGCTTTTGAGGTTAGAACAGCTTGAAAATGAAACTTGAAACTAAAATGAAGCTTTGGGCCTTTATTTTGAGGATTTACAACACCCATAGCATTTGATAATTTATAAATCATTTGCTAGATGATTGTATAGCACTGCTTGGTCTGAAATAACGATAAAAGAAATGCAATTAGTTTGGTAAAGTAGGAATAATTTTACAAAGTTTTTGGAGATTTTCCTTACTGTGTTAATGCCAATTGGAGTATTCAAGCAATAACTGATACGGTAGGTAAAAAAGAAACATTTGTAAGTTACTTACACAAAATTTTAGACAAATATGAAAACATTTCAAAGTTTAATGACTTCATTGACACATTTATTATCAACCGTCTAGTATTAAGGCAAAAGTCCCTAAAGATTAAATAATTAACTTTTTTACTTAAAAATTACGTAAAACACGTAAAGTAGAAAAAATAGCATAAAGAACTTGTTTTTTAAAGTCATTGTAGCACTCGTTCTTTATAAAAACTCGCGCTCGCGCTCGTTTTATAAACTTTAATTTGTGACACAAAGTTGACTTTTCAAAACGGTTCTTTAATATACTATTTACAAAGCATTTAAATAAGTGGTTTAGACTGATATGATAAAATAAGAACCTACATCTCCAAAAGATATAATTAAATTGGTTAAAGAAATTAAAGCTAATTAAACTTTTAAAAAGATGAGATAAATTTTGTACAAAAAACTGAAAGCATAGAACTTTATGTTTTTTATATGTTTATAGCATATTTTCAATTTGAAGATTGGTGTAGTCAATCTTAAAAATAGTATCGTACTAGCTAAGAGCAAAAGCAGAATTATCTAAAACTTTTGTAGCTGATCCTTATAGTTTTTCATCCCTTAGAGAGTAGAGAAAGTTTAGAAAAAATGTACCATCAAAAACTGGCAATCTTTTTTTACGTATGAATGAAAAAGTAGAGAATATTGTTACAATAAAAAAATATATAAAAGCAAATCTTGACATAAACGGTATATAGTTTTAAAAACCTGAATTTTTATACTTCCAGCAACAACAAAACTAAAAATTTAAAAATAAAAAAATGGTACTTTTTTGTAATTTGTTCAATTTTTCTGTAGCATAGTCAGATGAAAAGATCAGCAATAGTTTATATCAAAAAAATAATATTTCCAGATATACATATTACACAGGGAAACCACTAAAGCAAAATATTTTTGTTTTAAAAAATACAAGAAACTTGTCTTCTTCTTGAAATTGTGATACCTCAGAACGTTTACAGCTGACTTTTCACTAAATTTGTCAGAAGAATTTTTTTTCTTATTTGTGTTTAATTTTTGATTTTAATTTATCACTACTAAGGTCAAATAAATAACCTCATGCCATGGCATTAAATCTATTATCTGATGCAAAATTTATATTATACCTTCTTTTAATAAAATAGTGTCATAACTCAAAAAATCATTGTGATTAGTACTAATAGTTTAAGTGGGTACGCTTCCTTTGTTAAAGAATTTACGACTTTGGTTACATTATCATTTTCTGATAAAAATACAATACGAAACATTTGTGATGAAATTATCATAAATCAATTGGCACGTTAAGTTTGCTTGAAAGAAACATAACAATAACTATTATTTGATTTACTGTAAGCTCATAAAAGTCAGCTCATTTATTTTTGAGGGTAGTGTAACCAAATTTACGAAAATCTTATCTCTTAAATTTTTATTTAATAATTAGCGATCTTGACCTCAAGTTGTTCAAATTCCAAACGATTCATTTTTCATTTTGTCTCATTATTTAAGTCAATTTCCGTAATGAACATCCCATATGTTTAATTTTCGGGTTTTACGAAAGTAGGGACATGATAATTTATGGCTATCAACTTAATCAGTGATGAGAACGCTGTAATTTTATTGGGCAATTGAATAAAAAAAATTAAATAAATTACCACCGAGGTTTATTATGTGGGTAATAAATTGGCCCAACGACTTAATGGTATTAAAGAAATACGCCAAGTCATTTCGGACGTGATTTACATATTGTTTGTCATATAGGGGGAGAATAAAATTTAAATCAGAATTAAATATTAGACGATAAAATTAATGATAAGTTATCATTCGATAAATTTCAATAACAAATCAAGTTAGCTGTGAACTGCTAGGAGAGTTATCAGGGACTGATAAAACAACAGCCGAAATAGCTCAGTTGGGAGAGCGTTAGACTGAAGATCTAAAGGTCCCTGGTTCGATCCCGGGTTTCGGCAATCCACTTTTTTTCTCTTTTTTTATATAAATAATTGCAAATTGTGTAATTTTGTTTGTTTTAGTGTAAATAAACACGGTAATAAAGCGCTTTATTTCGTAAGAAGCCGTTTACAATTCTCAATAAAATAAAGCTATAAAAGCTCCAACTTAAAATACTTGGAAATGTAAATGACGCCATTAAAACAATGAAATTCGACCCTAAATACCCAACACAGTCTGTATATTAAGTGAATTTCGATACATTTTTGAGATTCCAGAGACAACATTTGTATAAAAAAAGTCGGGTGGGAGATTTAGTAATGTAATACTTTGGGTTGAATTTAATGGGCTTTGAGATTAGATTAACATCAAAGCTCGCAGCTTAATAGCTATGATTTTTTAATGGTGTTCGAACCTGCACAGTAAAAACTGTTTCACTTCTTTTCAACAAATATCTTTTTGTTAAATTTGTTTATAGTTAAGGCGACTCAGTACCTATGAAAATTTGAGTACATACCTAAAGATATAAGAAATCCTTCAGCTAAAAAGTAAAAAAGTAGAATTAATTAATTATTATAAATTTATTTAATTGCATTAACATTATTATACTTAATTTAAAAAAAATAAATCATGTTAGAAATATCTCAAATTACACAAATTCTTTCGTAGTCTTCGTTTTTCTCTAGCTATAATCAATATATTTTGCAATGAGACAAAAAGGCAAATGTTTTTACACTCTAAAATTCAAATAAAAATAAAAAAAATTAAAATCTAAGTCAAACCCATAACAGTAGCAGAGCGCTTTCAAAAACTATGTCTCATCATCAGTGACTAAATAATAATGTCGTAAAGGAAATTATAAAAAAAGTTTGAAACTTTAGAAAAAATTTTTGTCAATCGTTATTTTTAGTAAAATAGTTGTTTATCAATTTAAAGAAAAAAATAAATAAACAAAAGATTATTTGGAAAATTGACTAATTGTATTTTTGTACTTTTCTACTGTTCTTACATGTTGCCTGATTAATATAAACTGCACTGCAGTTATTACAAAATAATTTAGAGACGTCTAAATGTTGTAAAAAAGAAATTTGATTCTTGTTGTGTATGAGACAGTTTGAAAAATTACCTTTAAAATTAAAAACAACTTTTATACTATAATTTTTTTAAATATGAGAGATAGAAAAATAAATTTTGCTAATAAAGAGGACAGAGAAGTAGAGAGGTTATAAAAGAAGAGATGTAGAAAAAGTATTATGTAATATGTTCAAACTTAGAGACAATTTGTTTATGAATTTATAAAAAAGTTTATTTCAGTTCTGTAATAAAGAATAAATAAACTATATAATTTCAAAAAATTTGAAAATTTTAAAAATTACAGAATTAAATGCAGCTACGATATGAGAATATAGTCAAGTCAGCCAAACAAACGATGCACGTCATCAATGCAAATTAATGACGTCATTCGTACCAACCTCAAAACAATTAAATATTGACAGTTTTTTATTATAAATATAAAATATTATAATACTTTAATAGAGTACAATGTATATTTTTTGCACAAACAAATAGGGTGAGTAAAAATAATTAGTGTTAATGCATTAATAGTGCAGAAAATTAGAATAAAATTTCTAAGTTAGGGATTTTGCTGCTAAAAGTTTGGCAACAACTAAAGGCGTCTTCACACTTTCACTTTACACGTGTTGTTTGGTGCAACAAGTGCTTGATGTGTTTTTTCCATGTTGGTAGGGAAGGTTATAGGACAATAAAAGCTTTCGATATGTGGGATGAAGCACTCCAAATCACAACCGTCTGAATGACATTTTTTTAAATTGACGTTTATTTGCACTGTAATATTTTGAAATAGCCGCTATTTTTAAGATGGTAAGTGTGAACGACCCTTTATAGTGACGTCATCATACGTTGATGACGTGCATCGCTTGTTTGGCTGGCTTGACTATAGCAATGTTTGAAGTCGGGAGGAAATATACTATCAGCTGAAGTTATAGTAGGTTTTCTATAAACTTTAAAAGTAAAAAGTAACTTGTTTTTTTAATATATTAAGATTAAATCTTTCACTTTTTGGTCATGGACTTTCAAACTAATTTAACAAATTAAATTGACAATTGAAAATCAATCAACTCACTTAACAACATCAATTTTTCTAAAAGCACTGTATCTGCTGTTGTGTACCTGGGTCTCTTGAGCTAAAAATTCACATCTATTGATGCAATTTTAGAAAATTACAACAAAAAAAAAACAGAAAAACTGATTAACAATCTTTTGGAGACAAAATCTCTAAGCTAATTTTGAAAAAAATTCCACGTGCAGCAAAAATTTTTGTAGCCAAAAAATCTCATAGTTATTGAAGAAGGAGTTCAAAATCATATTGTGCTAGTTCTTACTAGTTCCAGAGCTAGAATTAATAGCATAAAACTACAACATCTAAAGACAAGTCTGTATGAAAGCAGTGCAACAATTATTGTTCTAGATTACTAGTTTTTGTAACTTTAGATAGTCTAATTTAACAAAGTAAATTGTGAAATTACTCCTTTTTTGTAGATAGCATCTCTATGTACTTTATTCAAAAAAAAAATGTGGTATTTGTCCGATTGCTGTTTGGTTTCGAAACTTGGTTCGTAGTATTCACAAAAGCTTGCTGATTACTCAAAGCCTATTCAGCTTAAAACTGAAATGACATTGCTACTTTTTTTAAAGCAGTTTCAATTGCTTGCTCTTGACATTAATCTTCTTAAATTTAAAAATTATTTTTTTTTTTGGTTTTCTATCTACTTCTTCTTGTCGCT
The DNA here is from genome assembly GCA_029207805.1 of Tribolium confusum. Taxonomy (NCBI): domain Eukaryota; kingdom Metazoa; phylum Arthropoda; class Insecta; order Coleoptera; family Tenebrionidae; genus Tribolium; species Tribolium confusum. The sequence goes on from JALGAY010000003.1 coordinate 19,769,124, forward strand.
ACTACACTTCTAGAAAAATTAAAATTTTGGTTTTGATGAAGAAGTTTTTACAAATTGCATCTTCATACAGCTTTTCTTTCGGTATTGCTTGTGGCTGCTTATACTTAATTATTACTCAAGATTATATTTATTCTAGAGATAAAAAGAGATATGTAAAACTTTTGATAGCGAAATTAAAACTACACTACAAAAACACTTAAATATTGGTAGTTCTAAACCATCTTGGTCTTTCGCTTTACTTTTTGTATCTTTGAGTAATCTAGGTGTTCGTTCTGTTGCAGATGTGGTATTTCCAACTCTTCTAGTTTTAATTTCTTGCTTTTTAGATCTCGTAGGCTCTATATATCCTTTTTCCGTCTCTGACTGTAGACGCCTGTAAGATTGAATACCAAAGCGAAGCTTTGGCTTCATAAAGAAAACATTTTTCTACACTTGTAAATAGGAAACTACAACGTAATTGTTGGGACATTTTGACAATGAGCGAAAAATTTAATGTATTGCTGGAATTTTTACAGCACCGTCAACAAGCAACTTTATTTGGTGCATAGTTAAAAGCTTTACTTTTTTAACAACTTTTGGACAAACACGTACTACAAAGTGTCATTTGCTTACGCATCTTTTCTTAAATTTGTCAGCCTTATTTTTGTATTTGTAACGCAGATGTTGATCGCTTATGTCACCACAGCTTATCTTGTTTCAAAAGCAGTCAAAAAATTTTTCGGCACAATAAAATTAATATAATCTTAAAGTGTGCGTTTTTATCGGCTTTGGAACCACCTAGTTTATTAAAATGCGACGATAAACTTAGAAGTCTTAGAAGAATGGTAATTCTGTGGAATGGAATGTTAGTCGTGTTGACACTGTTGTCGCAACACATCTTTAAGGATGTGTTTCAGTTTTAGAACTGCTGCTGCTTCTGAGGTGTCTCTTAAGTACACAAAATGCGTGTGATCAAAGAGAGATATGAATTAGTCGCTTTTGTTGTAGAAAGCTTCAGTATATGGAAAATAAAGACCAAAGCACTGGTAAATTCTTTGGGTAACTTTCTACGACAAAAAACAGGTGCCAGAAATGTTCAAAAAATTTTTCAAACAAAACTTTAGTCTAGCATTTCAACAGGAAAATGCTTCCAGTCTTGCTTGGAACATCTAATAAAAATTTAATTAACAATAATTTAGAGAAGAACTTTGAGGATTCTATTTTGTAGTTAAATTTACTAGATCGGATTTTACTGTGCGGAGTCGTATAATTGTCCTCGAACACAATTTTATTCGAATTAATGTCAGAGTATCGCACCATTTCAAAACAAAGACGTCTTGAAGCACAGGTGCCACACGTCATTGTCTTGTTAGTTGGGGATGCTCCAAAATGTTAATCATATCATCGTAACTTCCGACAACCAATTTCACGAAGGAATTCAGACCGAGACGCCGAAATTGCATGCGAAATTTCGACGCTTAAATTAAACTGAATAAGAACATACGCTGTCACCTTTTAAAAAACTAAAGCTCGAACAGTGAAATATAAGAGTGCAAAAAACGCGACAACTTAATAATAATAACCTAAATTACATGTTATAAGATTCTATTAATTTCATCTTTAGGTTATATGAAACCGCGTGTAAAAACAAGCAATTCAATGGTTATTATGTTAGCCAAGATGAGATGCAACTGTCTGAAAATGCCAGTGCGAAATAACTACCTGCTTATTGAGTAAATAAGAAACGAAGCATAGAGAATACAAATCAATTACGTGCCGGAAAAAATCGAAATTGCACGTCAAATTCTGAATGTGTTATTAAAATTGAATTATGCATTTACTATAAACGGCATTAAAACGTTATCATTCAATTAAAATTACGCCCGTTTGGTTCTATAAATATTTGTAGCATCTAGATTTTAAATAAAAGCTATTTATTTTATCAAAGATATTGACATTTTAGATTAATCTTAAATTAATGTCGTTATAATTTACATCTTTTTCCAACATAAAAATAAAAGTAGGTCTTTAGTATTTCTGATTTTTTGACATGAATTAATTAACTAGAAGTAGCTAGTAGCTTTTGATCAAAACGGTTTCATTACGTCAAGTTTAAGAATTAATCTTGTCAGGTTTACACATTAGAAAAATAAGAAAACTTTTAATTTTTTTTTAAAAAAAGTGGATTTGTACTAAAAGATTTATTTCATTTATTTAATTTTACGTCTATTGATAAAACTTTAATTTTATTGAAATTATAATAACAATTTTTTTATTATTTACATAATACACTTAAATTAGTTACAAGTGTTTTACTGTTTATTAAGCGATTTAAAAGTAACATTTTATATTATTACAAACAGTTATTAAATTTATTAATATTTTATGAAAATTTTTAAAGACACTTTGTAGCGTTGGTTTAAAACAGCTGATAAACAATATATTTTCGGTAGATTTGGTATAATTTTTTAGTTGTAAAAACACACTTTTCCTACATCAGCAACTAACCATTGAACCAGTTTCTGTAATTTTTTATACTCGTTGTAATGCTGGTTGTATTTTGTAATTTGTTTGCTTCTAATTTCTATTTTTATTTTTCAGAACTTTCTTAATTCTCAAGACCTTTTCTTCAAAATTTTTTTACGCACAAAATGTTTTTCTTTAAAGCATTTTGCGAGCTGACACATTTTCTAAAGATATCCTTTTGTTCTTGTAGTTATCGATTTACGAATCTTTTTGGAAATTTTTCTTAATTTTTTTGATTTAGTTGTATACGTTTTTAATTTATATTTTATTTTTTCAAACCTTTTTTTATGCTTCTAGAAACTTTTAATTCAGAATCATTTTAAAATTTTCTTATTTTTTCTTTTTTTTTAATGTGTTATTTTTTTTGTTTCAGTTATTTTTCAATTTTTAAAAAAAAAATTTTCGAGACTTTCTGTTTATCTTTCTCTTCCAAATTGAGATCTTTCAAAATTGTAATTAGTTTTTCTAGAGTTTTCTTAGCTTTTATTCTCTTAATTGTCTTGTTTCAAATTTGTCTAGATACTTTTTCTATTTTTGGAGAATCTTACTTGTCTTCTGGGTCTTCGGTCAAGATTGTCAATTTTTTTTAATTTTTGCTTGTTTTTTTTCATCGGACATTTTTAGATTGCTTGTAAAAAAATTAATCTTTTATTTTTGTCAATTGTTTTTTCTTAAATATTTGAATACCGAACCACAGTTTTTTATTTAATGATAGATTGTACAACGCCAGTTTACTTTTGCGGTGTAAATGACTAAAATACCATTTATTTTAATTATTTCTAATCATGACTGTTGTACTTAAAAACGTGCAGTCAAAAATTACTATTTATTATTGTTTTGTTGTTCTGGAAACTGCGAGCTTCAAAAAATTCTTAATTTGACGTACTGTCTATTGTACCTATGGTTTATGTTTTCGGTAAATTACAATAATCTATTTAATGTGTTCTTGACATCTACAACTTGTAATTTCATAATTTTTTTTGTACGTTGTCAGAAAAATAGTGTTGCTATACTGTAGAGTTATTTTTCCAACTTTATTTTTTTTGTTAAAAACTTCTAGTTTAAGCTCAAGATCTAGTTTCAAGTTCGGTTTGATATTCTTCGAGTTTGAGTTCTACCTTGTAAAAATTTTAGGAGGCTTTATTAATACCAGAACGTTTTTATCTGTTGTTTTTGAAACGCTGAAACTGTGGGGTTGGTTTTTAACGGAAGCGCTCAGGAGAAGATTGCCAGTGATTAACCACTAATTTTTTTTTTGTTGTTGTTATTGATTACTAAGCGTTTTCTGCAAAAACATTTAATTTATTACAAAATTATTACTTACCTGATTTACTTTAATTCGTATTTCACAAATTTGTTGTGTTCTTTCAAAGTTACAATATTTTCTGAAATAAAGATATTTTGATGACTTTTATAACAACACTTATTTCGGCTTTGATTGATTATTTCTAGCTTTAAGTTCCGGCGAGTTTTTGTGAGTTATCGACTCCACTTCATTATATTTTGTCGCTTTGTTTTATTTAAGTTTAATGACTTAAAAACTTTAATTTTACTACAGTTGAATATGCTTTTTCAGTTTTAAATAATACAAATTTAAATTGTTTACGTTGTAGGTTAGGTAACTGTTTATGTATCTCTCTGATCTTTATCCATTTATCTATTACAAGTATAACAAAGATCGATGTAGTTGTATCTCTCTTGTTTTATCTATCTCAGACTTACTTACTTGTACACGTTGATCTTTCTATCTATTCTTATTAGTTACCGCAATTTTCTAATAAATTGGTTGCAATTGATTTATGACGGTTGCTTTGTCCATTTGACAATAACTTTGCATTCATCACATATTAATCCAATTTTTACTTTGTTTTCTCAGCTATTTTGTTAATATAGAAATTTAATTTTTTACCCAATACTACCCTCTATAAAATTATTACTTACAACTTTTGACACATCCGATATATAGCGAAAATTTCAAATATTTATAAATGATTAGTTATAGCATTTTAGCAGAATTATTTTTTAATTTGTTTCCGTTAAGCTTGTTTGCTTAGATTTTTTTAAAATGGCATTTATTTATCAGAACTGCTTTAATTGGCGTCTTATAATTTCGCTAATTGCTGTCGTTCTCGTCCAATGATTTCCTTAATTTTTCACCGATGTTATGACAAGCGTTTAACGCCTTTAAGTGACTCTTCATGGTAGTGGGTAAAGACAGAAAGCGTCTATTGTAGTATTATTTGTCTTAGTTTATTGGTAAAGCATTTAACTATCACCTCTTAACAACCGAATTTAAAAGCTTAAAAAACACAAAAGACACCTCCGTAAACATTTTAGATGCATCGCTAAAAAGTGTAACAGTGTGAGACGTCGAGATACAAAAAGAGCCGCCCTCATTAGCACCCAGAAAGATACATGGCCTGCTTTGGTCCTTAATGACATGACACGCTGCACCGTCTATTAGATGTAGAGAGGGCCAAGATGACACTCCTAATAAATTTAATTACTCTTTGAGTTTAACTGCTACACATCTGATTTATTATGTTATGATTTATGACGAGCGACAAGACGAGACTTATTTTTATAAATGGTTATTTTAGTACCAGCGAGATGATTTTACCTTCTCATGCATCGATTAATTGCTTACACTAATTAGACAGAGTCAGACAGACATTCTTCAAAAATATGCACTAAAAATAAAATACTACTTAGTCTTCAAAGTTATTTTAAAACAATTTTTTAACTTGTTTTAAACAGAGCGTTAAACAACTAACGTATATTAATAAAAAGTATATATTAAATATCAAAAATGGTAAGAAAATTTTCCAGTCAGAGCTTATAAGGTAAGTCTAGTATGGTATGTTCCAGTTGAAATCTCATAAGCACCAACTCTAAATAAAAAAGTACCAAATTATTGGCCCAAATTTATTTGTATTCGTATCAAATTTAAAAGAGATAACTTTGTTAAAAAGATATTTATTTTACATTTGTAGAATTTTGATTAAATAGTTTACGATAAGGTGTTAATTATAAACAAAAAAATATCAGAAAAACCACACATTATTTGAAAAATTAAATTAAAAAAAAAACATAAATTAGATTTAAAGACCCATCTTAATAAACACCATTTAAGTTATAATAATATTATAATAAAAAAATAGTATATTATTTTTTCACTATCATTATCAAAGCATACAATTATAATGTCTTCTTCAATTCTTTTTGACAAAATTTTTGGAGTAACTGCATTCAAGTCTTCTCTCCACATATTTAGTACTGCTTTATCGTTAATACTATTTTTTGTATGTGCCGATTATAATTTTTAGGAATTTCTTAATCAATTTAAATTAACTATGTTCGGTAGAACTTAGTGATTATAACTTTTTATTATTAGATCAACTTTAAATTCTTTTGTTTTTTGGTGACTTTTTGCTGACTGTAAAAATTTTGATTTTACCATGTTAGTGCTATAAAAAGAAGAACAGGTAAAAAAAAAATTGTAAAAAAATTTAGATTTGTTAGAAAACGTTCATTGCAATGCCATATATTAATTTTCTGCTGGTTCAAGTATTTTGTACTTTATAGCAATATTTGCAGCAAAACATTTTAGATCTCTCTGCAAGTAAATACTGCTGTTTTTTTTAAAGATATATTTAGAAGAAATAAGTGTTGATTTTTGCAGGTATAAAAACATTTTAAATAAAAATGGAAAACTTGGAAATGTTTCGATCTTTACTAACATTTTATTAGTTGTTGTTGTTGTTGAAAGATAAATGATACAAAATCTACAACTCAAATTTAATTTTGAACTTCAAATGGCAGCAGGACATTTTTAGTTAAAAAAATTCGTAAAAGATTGCATTCAACTTGGCATATAACATAATATTTGCTTAGCATAAGGCTTTTACATCCAAATTAAAAACTGATTAATTGTGCAAAATTTTTCAAAAAACACTAAAACAACGAAAATCTATTGCAAATACATATTTCTTTTCAATCTTTTCTTTATTATTTTTTATCATACTATGTTCTATAAATTGCTTTTAATTGTATTTTTTAGAAATTCAATATATTAAAAAAAGATCTTTCCATTTTACAATAGTTATTTTTATTACAAGGTCAGAAACTGTCGTTTTGCGAGTATAAGCACGGATTGTGGGTTAAGACGAAGCCGAGGTTCACAAGTGCAAATAAAGAGTTTTTCAATAAGGATGGGTCGATGTTAAAATGGAATAAAACAAGCTGTGTGTGAGGTATTAAAAAAATCTTTTTTATATGAAAGGTCCATGCATGTCTTTATTTATGGAGTATAACATCGTTCAAATGTCCGCCGCGGCCTCTAACTGTGGCACAGATCCGAGTGGACCAATTTTGAATGACTCTTCGCATAGATCGGGCTGAATTTGAGCGATGGCATTGATTATGTTGACTTTAAGAGCATCGGTCGATTGCGGCTAATTGGCATAGACCTGCGATTTGAGAAAACCCCACAAGAAAAAATCTAGCGGGGTCAAATCTTGGTGGCCAAATCACGTTACCTTTGCAAGAAATATTCTTCTAAACGTTTCGAAGCCCAGTCAGCGAACAAACGGCGTTGTCTATGGTCATTAACATTAAGGTCCTGAGTTAATTCGATTTTGTACGGGTGTAATCCTAAATCCCGACGCAGAATTCGTCAAACTGATGTCTGCGAAAGGCCGAGTTCTTGTGCACGACCAAGAATTGACTGCCTCGAGATTTGCTATACACTTTCACGTACGGCAGCAACATTTTCGGCCGATCTAGCATTTCTTTGACGACGGGGTGTTGGCTGATTGCTTACCAACCCCGTTGTTTCAAATTTGGTCACCAATCAATGAAAAGTCGATTTTGAAAGGTGGTTTCCATAAAATAGGCACAACGAGCGCGACGTTCGAACTAACGAACAGTCATTCTGATAATAAAGTCTCTTATCATTTGGTCGTGTTGCTCAATTGTGTAATAAGCCATGGTAATTTGGCATTAGTGACTGAACAATAAACACCAGATTACACAGACAGTACCAAAAGAACATAGCCGCCACAAGGTGCCAACATCAACCCATCCTTATTAAAAAACCCTTTATTAGTGAAAAAGTTTTTGGTCATGTAATAAACAACGTTTTTTAGGCTAGAAAATTGCCTAAATTAAAAAAAAAACACATTCATATTGTAAAAATTTTTGGCGCTAAAGTATTTGTTTTTCTAAGGTCAGTTTAATTTAACTAGATTTTAAATTTAAAATATCATTGACAATAAATAATTATAAATTTTGTCAAATCGTGCTTTTGTGCTAAAATAAATAGAACTTCTTCTAATAAATCAGAAAATGGAAAACGATAATAACCCAGAACATATAAAAAACACAGCCAAGAAAGGCAATTGAAAATTTGCTGCCTATAAAATCATATAACAGGTATTGGAATGAATACAATTTAAAAACAAAAAATCCCTAGATTTTACTTTCAATGACTAGACAGTGCAAAAAAAGTGACAAACGCAAACGATCACTTTCCGGACGATCTTTACGACTAGAAATTTAGTGTTTCTGGACGGAGGCATAAAAAAGCTTTTTGGTTCTTGCATTTTCTATAATTTCATACTAAAATAAGTCTTTTAAAAATCGCCATAAACTCGTTCGACTAAATTCATTAAAATATTTTCCTTTTGAATTTTTTCTTAATAGCAAATTAACTAATTATAACAATACTAATATCATAATAATTAAAAACTAATGCTCTCGTTTCATACTCATGTCTTAAAAAACATTTTTAATATTTATTTTTGCCTAAGATTTAAATCCGTTTTTTTTTCAACCATTTCAAACCATTCAAACCATTTCAACCAGACAAATATTTTTGATTTGAGTTTATCAAGGATCTTTATTATGTTTTAATAAAACAGTTTTGGAAACAATTTTTAAAGCGTCTCACACTTGTTGACCAACACAGGTAACTGATAGTAGTAGTCCAATATTGTTTTTTTTTTAATTTGCATTAAGTTATAGATCAGTTAGACAGAAAAAAATATTTATACAATAATAGCTTCTAATTTAGACATTGGTTAAAAGCTTTACTGTTTTTCCAATTGTACATATTTGGGTACTACCATGAACAAAGTAAAACCAAGTAAAAAATATAAAAAAAGTAAAATGAAAAAATTGTCATTTAGATAAAAAAAAAATTTCTCACTAAAATTAAATCATTAAAACTTTTAGCACAAAAATTAATGGAATTAAAAAACCAGTTAAATTAAGTTAACAGTAGCACAGCAGGCTTAAATAAATTTGATTTTTAGTAGTTGGTCAAAAAAAATTTTTTTAGTTATAACTTTTGAATAAAGTTTTAACTAAAGCTTTTGAATTTTATTTAATCTAAATATGAAAGGACAACACGATTTGTAAAAACCTGTGGTGTTATTGTTTTATAAATATAAATTTAAAAAAAATAAGAATAGAGACAACAGAATAATATAGAATAAAATTACTCGTTTTTTCTTATAAAAAAACAATAACACAGCAACCTACACAGAGTAAACAGTTTTAGCTCTACTAACAAATTTTTTGAAACATTTTAACCTTTTTATATTTTAAAATTTTAATTAACTTATTTTAGCATGACAAGAGCGCGATAAATTACGAAAAAAATAGTTAGTGATAACAATTTTTTGATTTTAGAAAAGGAAGTTACAGGAAGTTAATTTAAAAAATCGTAGTTTTTTGAAATGTAAATTAAATAAATAATAGTGTAATTTCTACAAACCGTAAAAGAAAAATCATTGTTGTTGTGTTCTAATAAAAATTAATTTAAAAAAAGTATATAAAATAAAAAGAAAAACCATAGAAAACAAAGATCAGGATACGCTAATAAGGCGTTTTATCTTTTAAAAATAAATAATTTTTAATCCTAACTACTTTTAATTTTATCTCTACCTTTGAAACTAAATACAAATTAATGTTTGGTACTTGAGAGATCAAGAAAGTTTTTCGATAATTCTGCATAGCAAATATAACAGATTTTTGTGATAAATACATAAATCTATAAAAGATACTCGTATAAACTGAGCTATCCAAACATAACAAAATAGCACATCTATCCGGATAAAAAGTCAGTTAACCTAAATATACATTACTTCAACAACAGTAATTAAAATTTTGATTGTCACTCATTTTGTTAAGTTTTAAATTTTATGCACTAAATATTAAAAATAAAATGTTGGCATTGCTAACCTATGAAATATTATTATATTGCTGGCAACAGTAAAAAATTCTCGAAAAAGTATAATTTGTTTGAAAAGTAGTTGCCTCTTCCTTTAGATCTAAATTATGCACTTTTCGGTCGTCTTGATTTCGTTAATGTCATGGAAATTTGGAGTAGAAACGAGGCAAATCTGGGCAAAGTACCGGCATTATTAGTTTCGCTTCCTGCAATCTACATTACCCGCGGCAAGTAAATTGCACGTCGATAAAACTGTCGGCATAGTCACTCTCTCACCGGTGCAGTAATGAGCCCCCAGACCATGCTTTACCTTCGAGCGTGATGTTCAACACAAAACTCTTTATTTATATTTACTCTGAACCGTGTTATTAATTTGTGCTTGCAAAGCGTGAAATCAGAATATTGTTTCCTAATATGTTTATAATTATCCTCGCCAACGAAGAAGATAATACAACTCTTCTTTAAAATTACCAAAATATATCAGGCTCAGATGCTAATGTTGGCCATTAAGCGAATATTACTTTCTTTCTAATTTCGGAATAATTTTGCTTTTGTAACATCTATCAACATCTACAAGAATTGTTTTCGTAATGTTACTTAAACCAGTGTTAGATGTATAAAATACAACTTTTACAATTGTTTTATGTGAATGTTTCCTTCATTTCCAGTTGTTTTTGATTCAAAGAGAATTCATTTTTCAATCACTAATGAGTGCGAACCGAAAGTCGTAAACTATTAAGTACTTACTGTATTTACATAAAGGCTTGTTAGGAGAGTTAATTAGAAGTTTTAAATAAGGAAAAATATTTTAATTTTCTTTGTACAATGACTATAAACATTTGTTGAATATTCATTAGTAAAACTACAAGAAATACGATTTATTTTAAAGCAATTTAAATTTTGACAAATTCAAATTTAAGAAATCTATTCTAAATTTAGTTTTTATAACGAATTACTTTGTTCTATAATCATGACAGAAATCTTGTTTATTTACACGCAACCAACTCACTTTAAAAACATCATGTCCAATTTGCAAAGCAGTCTTAAATTCAGGAATTTTTATTGTACTCGTATTAAATTTGCTGTTTTAAATGTCATCTCACTGCCAATAAAATCCCAGTTATTCAAATTTTGCTTTTACAATTAAAATATTTGATTGATACTAAACAAATACCATTTTTCAAAACAGATTGCTGACGTTTAATGCCCACATTAAATTATCTTCAAGTGCAATATATAAAATTATGAAATATGTGAAGAGAATACTGCATAATAAATTTTAGTTTTCGATATAGTTATTCTATAGAACTTTAAACTAATTATAATTTATAGTTTAAAAGAAAGACGTGTAGGTTGATAATTTATGAACCAGTGAGATCAACCTATAATTATTGTTTGATTTTTTATAGACTTCAAATTATTTATTGTAGAGTGTTACCTCCGGGTTAAAAAATCAAAATGCGTAAGAAGTTATACGATAAAATTTTGCAAGTGAAAACAGAGTTCTTAGGCAATCAACACTTCTTGCATAATTGAATTTTATTATTTTTTTATATTCTGATTAAACAAATAAAAGTATATTATATCAGACGTGTCAAAAAACTCGAATTTCTTTAATTAGAGGTCAGGTACTAGTAATGTTGCTAAGAAGAATCATTTTAAGACAAAACGACTTTTTTTAATTATTATTTTCTATTACTTTGCAAACGTTTTTGTATGTTTTATAAAAACGATAAATTTATCTCAAAATCGTTTTTGAAAACAATTTAGAATGTATGTAATTAAAACTTATTGATAAGTTTGCTAAAAAGATTTAAAATATTTTTTTCAGTAGTGTTAAATTTGATTGTGGGTAGTGAAAACGATTAGCAACATCAAATTGTAATTTTACGGAAATACCTAATTTCTTGTAATGTTATTTTTTTTTATTTTTTAACAAACTGATTATGTCAAAACACATCAAAATTTTTAAATCTAAATCATTAATTTGTTTATTGAGATGTTTTAGAATAAGATCTTGATTCTAATTATGTCTCTCTTATTTTTTTTAGGAATCTTCTTTCTATTTAACGCGATGTTTTTATAATGACTCTTATGTTTTACTTCTTTATGTATGTTACTGCTGATCTCACATCTCTGTTATTATATTGTTATTACTATTTCTTTACCATTTTTGTTTGTAAGACCTTTGGCGTTTTTTCTTTTCTAGAAAGGTTGTGTTTAACATATTGTTTATACATTCCACTGTTCTCATTCTTTCATTTGTTTCTTTTTCTATTTTTCTATTTTTATTTATGATTGCTCCTTGATACTTGAAATGCTGTAGGTTGTTTATCGTCCAGACATATTTACTATAACTGTTTTTTTTTTCAGAATTAATTTTTATATTTATTTTCTCTAGTCTTTCTTTAGATATATGAGGTTATGTTCTAAGTTCTTTTTTGTATTTCCTTTTAAAATCATATTATCTGCAAACATCAATTATTCTGTAAGTTATATTTGTTTAATTTTATCAGCTTTGTGTCAATTTCTACATCTGTTTCTTGGCTTTATTTCTTTTCTTATTTCATTTTTTTAAACCGCAATATTTTTTTGGTTTTATTTTTTCTAAAACAACAAAGACTGTCTTTTAGCGTTACATCAGTTTTATTATATTACATTTTATTTTAATTTTTTTATCTTTATTGTATTTCTATTTCTCTTGCAGTTTTAAATTCGTATTTATCTTTTGCTACTTTTCCATTTTGATTATTTATTTCATTATGTGTTATTTGTTCAAACTGCACATTTTATTTTTTTATTATTTTATTTTATATTGTTGTGTGTGTCTCTCAAAATAGTTTTTGGTTATTTCTACAATTTTCTGTCATTTTATGACTAAATTGTCTCAAATTTTTTGTTTTATTGTTTCTTAAATTGTTATATTAACTTTTTTGTATAGTATTTTGCAGTCTATCGCTTTTTGCAGTAAAATGGTTTGTCATTTTTACTTTGTCACAGTTTGTCTACTCACTATTCTGTTTCTTCCTCTGTCATTTGTTTGTCTGTCTTGTCGTTTATTATTTTTTTTTATCGCAGTTTTTTTAATTATGGCTCGCTGTTTTTCAGGAATTTCTATTTTTTTTTCTTCACCTTTCAGCTAATCTTTCAAAATTTTTTGGTTTTTTTACGTTACATGTGCTTATTTTATACTCGTTTTTTTATTTCTAATTTTTCTTGTTTTAGGTTTTTATTTTTCATACTTTTTTAAATTTTTTTATTTACTTTCTAACTTGTGTCCGTTTTCACTGCTTAGTTTGTTTTTCTAGTTTTTTTTTTAGTATTGTGAATAAGTGATTTATGTTATTTTATTATCTTTTGTAATTTTTAGTTTTATATCTCATCTCTATTCCTTCAGATGCGATTTTCTGGTATGCTTCTTCTATTTTCCTTCGATCTATATCATAAAAATTGTATGTACCACTGAAGTATAACCTAAAAGAGTACAACCTAGAGCTTGTTTAACGAAAGAAGTCTGATGACAAACACGTAAATCTAGCTCTCTTGTTCGCTATATTTTTACAATTTCTTATTTCTGCTTTTTTTATCTGCTATGCTTTATCAGCTTCATCTGTTTTATGTATCCCGTTTTCGCTATTTTTCTGTAAATATTTTTTTAGAAGTTGTTTCACTTGCTTTAATTTAATAATTGTTCTTTGTCTAGAGAGTTATCTAATTTTGTTTTACATGTTTTGCTCCTAACCCTAAAGAATCTTTAATTTGTAGGTTTCGATGTTTGAGTTCTTCTCTGTTATCAGCTTTTTTTAAGTCAGTCGCAACGATGTTATTTTTTATTAGATGTTTCTCTAATATTTTCACACTATACTAAACGATTCAGAAGTTCTAAAATCTTAGTCGTGGGAGAAAGAGTGGTTATGTCTGAAAATTAATCATTTGTTAAAATGTCTTTACTTTCTATTTTATATATTTTTTCTTTATTCAGAATACCCCTTTATTTTTTTAGTTAAGTATTTTTAGTTTGCAGAATATTTTCTTTTATGTTTTTAGTTAATTGGTTTATTATTTCTAATAAAGCATCTTTCTTGTCATCTCTTACTTTTTTTTGTAGTAATTCTATAATCTTTCTACTTCTTTTAAATATGTTGTCTTAATTTGAGACTTTCTTTGTTTCTTCTGATGTATATTTATAGCTATCTATCTTTTTACTTTTTAAAGTTTTTTTTTACTTTATTTTTTATTAATTCTTGTGGGTCGTACGGTATCGTGATAAATTTTGATAATCCTCGCTTCGCTCGTTATGCTCAAAACTCATTCGAGCAGTAATGATTTTTTTATGCAGCATGCATAATAATATGTTATTTAAATAAACATTTTAAAAATATCTATAATAATCAAACATTTACTTAGTTTTTTGTCTTTAAAATTAAAATGATATAAATTCTTTATTTTTGGCCCCTTCCAAAATATTTCCTCTTTAATTGAATTTTTTCGCTCACCTCTTGTACTAAATTCGCGCAATTAAATTCGCCATCCCTCTGTCGCTAACTAGCACCGTTCTAAAAAATTAGTCCCCCTTTTCTAATTCACAACCTTTATCAGTCTTACCTTTTCTATCCCTCGAAATTAACAAAAGAGAGAAAGCCAGTAATGTACTTAATGTTTTATTTAAATGATGTTGGCGGCGTTATAAATCAAGAGAGGACCACCCGTGTGCGGCAGTGGCTCGGTCGCGCAACCGGACACCGACACTAGCGCCAAAAATGTTAACAAGACACATGACAACTGCCGCCCAACTGCGTTAGCAAGGGTCAGGGGGGCGGCGGCCCAACAGACCCCTTATGCGCTTCTCTCTCGTTAACTCACTCATTAATGGGGCCCAATTATTCTACGCGCTCTCTTATGAATTTCAAATGCCCAGATACGATCGACAGGCGAATTTCGGGCCACAATTCAACCGTTCAGGACCTGCATATAGCACAGAAATTTCGTCTTGTTAAGAAAATATGCTAATTTGCGCAGGTGGCTGGGGATAACGAGATAAAGTGCTTTTTTGCACAATAAAAGCGAGGAATAATTGGGAACAATTTAAAACGAAAATAACAACAATGGGACTTCGGGTAATTAATTAGCAACAATCTTAATTTAAAAAATGCTAAATAATCCATTAAGTGGATAACAAAATTTTTATTATTCTTAAGAGCTTGCTACAGTTTTAAATAATTTCAAAATTGTATTTCTGTCTTAGCAAATTAATACTCGTAATACCTAATCAGTATTAACTAAAGTTAATAATAAAAATTAACAAAATTGTTAAATAAATGTCACAATAGTAGTTAATTAATAAACAAAGATTATAACGAGGACAACTAATGAGTAATAACCGAGACTTTAAAGCAAGAACGAGCGTTAATGAATAAATGTCTAATTGTCGAGATTACTAGTTAATATCACAAATAATGGCATAACCAAGCGGTCGAAAATTAACAAATAATAAAGTAATAACATAGAAATGTCAAAAATAAAATAATGTAGAAGAATGGGTATTTAGGTATGCTAAACAAAAAGAAAGAAAAATAATCTCACATTAAAACAACATATTAAAAAAAGGTTAAAATTTATAAAGACAAAAAAATTTAAAAAAAGAATAAATCGTACCAACAAAAACTAGAAAAATTTAAAAAAGAAAGCAAAACTAGAAAAGAAAAAAACAAAATTATAAAAGTAAAAATAAAATTCGAAACAAACAGACTAAAAACAGGCAAAACTTAAACTGTTGTACAAAGTCGGGTTTTTTGCTTCGCCTATGGCAACAAGTTTAACAAATCAAAAACTACGCCAAGTAAAAAAAACAAAGAAAAATAAAAAATTTAGTAGATATTTTAATCTATAGGAAAGTGATAAATTTCCAGTGATATGAAATCACTTTTCTTTAGTTATTTTTGGTGTATTTAAAAAATGTAAAACTCTTAATGAAAGCATTATTTCTTTATATGTGCAGTGTATTTGTGTCTTTTGTAGCAACAAAAATTTGTATAGTACCTAACAAATAAAAAAAATTGTTGCTAGCTAGAAAAGTAATAGTTGCTAACAAGAAAAGTGCTGTCAATAAGAAAAGTATTAGATTGTTTTACTATTAGTAGTTTCTCAATATTTAAATAGCTGTTTGTTATTTAGTTCACAAAATAGTATATTTTACAACAAGACAAGTAAGGTTATTTTGTAAGAGACAATCTCACACAAACGAAAACTCGTGTTTTATATCTAGTAGATAGTAAATACTATTTTTTCTACAATACTGCAAAGTTATTTTTATTTTTGAAATCTATAACAATCTTTGCAATAATTTGAAACTGTCAGTGTAAGTCAATAAAAATTAATTTTTTTATAACCTGTTTTTTAGTAACACGCACGCTCTACTTAGGAAATGTTTGACTCAAATTGTTTTTATCTCTTGTAGTACAAGTACCTACTTTCATCTCTAGTTAAAAAAAGTTGTTTTTTTAATAGGATTTACCTTACCGAAAGTGCGTATTTTTATTTGTATGAGTAGAAAAGTGTACTTTTTCATAATTTATACTATTCTAATTTTACGTAGATTCTTGACTTTACATAATAGATTTATTCAGTTTAATATTTTTCAACAAAAACAAAAAATATAACGCCGGAAACGTTTTTTCACATTACGTGAACTTCAATTAACTTCTATTAATTTAACTGTAGAGTTAAATTCAAATTTCGTGACAGAAAAAATATTTTAATGTCACCGTTTTCAGTAGTTTGTAATTTCATTTTAGAGATTTAGAACCAAATTGTACTGATTTTTCGTTCTTCTATTGTCACTTATAATTTATCTATTATTTACTAATTTATTTAATAATACAAACAAATAATTTTTATGACATTTAATTACATTTATTCTACCACAAAATTTGAATCTTATTTTAAAGACCTGAGAGGCTATAAACCTACCATACGTATTATATCAGCTATACAGGATAAGTCATATCGGTTCTATTGAACGTTTTAAATCCCAAAATGCCCTCAACAGTTTTAAACTAATTAGGGAGAATTATTCTGTTTATTTTGTTAAAAATTTTATTTAATTTGCATTTGATTTAAAAACTAGTTGGGATTAGGGCATTTTTCTAAGAAAGTGAGCGGCACGAAGAAGCTGGAGGGTAGGTATCTAGCCGATTGTAAAGTAAAGTGGCAATGCTGCATAAAAAGAGGTTATATAATACGAATAAACTTTATTAATTTTTGCGGTTATCTACAAATTTTTTGAAATGTCTTTTTACATAACAATATTTCAACATTTCTTGATTTAGAATAACATTAGAAAAAATGTAAATTTTACCTTCTTTTTAAAAAAAATTAATATTAATTAATTAATATTTATTAGAGAAATTATTAGAAAAATTTTGAAAAAAATTACAAGCGTAGAGAAAAAGACAAAGTTTTTAATGGCAGACTTTAAAGTTAATGTAATAACTAGTTTTTGGAGAAAAGATGAGATAAACTCTTAGCAAACTTACCCTATATACGTTATAGATGCAACTAGCTTTAATTAGAAGTTTAATAGACCTTACAAAATGCGTGGACTTTTTTGGGTTAAAATCTAAGTCTGGGGCTAAGTGTAATAAAATAACAGAGCGCTTATTGAAATTTTAAAATATAATTTTTAATGACTAGAAGTTCTACATAGTTAATTGTAAGTTTCATAAACTTCTCGATTTAAATATACCTAGGCGTTATTGATTGAAATAGAAAATTTAAAAACACTATAAACTTTATAAAATTTGTCTCGATATCTGGAAGTCTGTAGAATTTTGGAAAATACATTGACTCTTTTTGCTCTTAGGGCATTATGGCATCATAAATCCTGATCTAGGTTTTATAGAAAAACTAAGAAACAGAAGTGTTTTTAGCAGCTTTATTGCCGTATTAAAAAATTTTTTTGGTTTTTTAAATTAACATTTAAAAAAAATATTTTTTAACACTTTAGAAGTTAAATTTTTGTGATAGCTAAAAAGTGTGTAAGTTTTTTAAAAACTTATAGATGGCGCTTAATGTATAAACGTTATAACCAAAAGAAATAAATTTATGTGCTTACCTACTACAAATTGAATTTTTTTTTTACCAACCCAGTTTTGTATGATGTCTGATATCTCTTTAATTTTCCGTGATCTCAACAGATTGAGTCATTGATTCAGATTTTATGTTTTCTATAAATAAATAAATAGACAAATAGGTTAATTTCATGTTGAGATAATTCCGGTAGTATATCTTTCTTTCCATAAAACATTTAAAAAAATTGGAGTTGTGATTAGTTGTTGCCACAAAAAAGTATTAAAATTTGCGTTACTACCGGTATTATCTCAACTTAAAATTAGCCCAAAAAATGTAATATTTTAAAGGTTAATAAAATCATAAAAATATTATAATAAAAAATCAAAAAAATTTATTTAGGTTAATAAAGTCATAAAAATATAATAAAAAATCAAAAAATTTAAAAAAAAGTAGATAGTGTATTATCTAAATTGTATAAAAAATTAAATAAAAAATTGTATTTTATTACGTTTAACACAATTACAATTTTTTTGAGCAGTTCCAAATTTAATACAAATGACACTGATGGTCTAATTGTGATTTATTAATATTTTTTTTTGTCTATATCGACTTTGGTGCATCTAATAATAACAATATAGAACTAGAACTGTTAACTGATACAATTATTATTATTTAAATTGTTTATTTTACATATCATTAAACAATACCTCCACAAATAAATACATTAATTTTTCACACGCTATTTTCATGTCTTTGTAAGATAAAAGATATATCATTGTCAGATTTTAACTGGATTTATTAATCAAATTATGTATGAACAATTGTACTTCTACATCAAGAAAACAAGACAAAAATAAATTACTTATCTCAAGTACAATATAATTTTATTCGTAATTTTTCAGACGTGTTACAATTAATCTTAATTTTTTTTGTAATTCAGACATTTTGATAATTTTTTAATTTATCATAAAACCTACACCTTTACTATAAATTAAAAATATACTTAATTGTGATTTTTATACTTACTTTATTTGACTATAGCGTATAACACTGTTGTCAATAAACTAGGTACTTTTATAAAAATAAAAAATCAAGTAAAAATGTTAAACTCATATCAAGGAATTTCAAGGTAATCATGAATATAGAAATAACAATTGATACAAAAGTGTTTTAGAAAAAAAAAATGTTTTAGAAATACAACAAAAATTTACAATTTTTCTGTTTTGTTGTTCTTTTAGAATTTGTTTTTAAAATTACACAAAATCTCAATTACAATTATACTTTCTTCTAATTTATAACCGAGAATAAAATTTATTTTAATTCTCATCTCTAAAGACTAAAACCGGTAATTAAAGTCTTCTCAGGTTACACATTCAACAAACACACGGAAATAAGCATACCAATTATACAAAATCTAAATAAATTAGTGACACTTTAAATAAATTATTTGTTTGTCTAGGCAGCTTTTGTCTTGAAACAAAATACTGTACAATAGGCGCCACAATCATGCAAATAACTATCCATAAATTAAATTAGAAAGCTCCACTCAACCGCTAACTGTCATTAAAACCAATTTACCATTTTTGATAATCGCTAAATACCTCAAAACAATCTCTCTGATGAGGTGTTAAGAGTCTAAAGCTAATTACAAAAGCACCAAATTGAATTTGGATAATTAGGCACAGTTTTAAGTCATACCTTATTGGCATTTTCAATTAAAAAGCTTTCTTTCGTTTAAAAACCCATTAAGAGCTTGTTTATGAATTAACACTTGATTTTTTTCCTGGAAAACAATAGCGGACAAAACTTAGCGGCGACTTTTACGGTAATTGAAATTTATTTGCACGAGAAAATGGCTGATTTTTCTAAAACTCGAATTACTTAATTGGTAAACTGCAATAAACATTAAGCGCTCCCCACTTCGAGATTTTCAAAAGATAAGGTCAATTAAGTCACCGTTAATTACTTTATTGGGTTGTGACAGTTGTTTATGAATATCGTTAACGCAAAAGCTTGCAAGATCTTAATCGAGTCGGAATTGAGAAACAAATCAAAAATGTAATAATGGGGAATTGTTGAAATGAGGGTAATAAAACAGTCACGATGGAAGAACAATATTTATTTCATATTTACAGAAAAGTCTTAAGAGAACATTGCACAATTTGCTATAATCTAAATATTTAATCAGTCTATTTTTAAGGCTTTTATCATACATAGCGATCTACATCTACATAACTACTCGTGTTATTTCACGCAAATTCAAGCAATACAAACAATAATGACTTATAAATTACGCAACTACGTATGAGATATGCCTTCACTAATAAAATCTACAAATATTTACAAAACAAGATAAATTATTTGTACAAAATAAATACATGAGATCGACTTAAACCCTACAAAATTACGACGACAGCGGCATGTCATCCTCATCGCACGCCACTGTCGAGTGATTGTACAACCCTTGAGCCATCAGCTGCAACGCCAATGGGTTCTTCTGACCCGAGGATTTTTTAATCTTGGCTCGCTTGTTTTGGAACCAAATTTTAATTTGGGCCTCGTTTAGACCCAGTTCGGCGCTGAGCTGCTGCCTCCTCCGTTCAGTCAAGTACCTATTTTCGTTGAATTCGTGCTTAAGTCGAGCCAATTGGGCACTGGAAAACGCAGTTCTAGGCCGCTTGTCCTCACTGGTGTTTTTCGTCGCGGGCTTTTTGATCCGACGAGATCGAGGACCTGTAACAACAAAAAATTTGATGAGTACACGCAATTCTGACTAATTTTAATACCTATTAAAAAAACTGAAAGCTTCTGTATAATACAAACAACAAACCTACAATAAACGCTCTATTAAGCATCTTAAACTATAAGAAATGTGCTACCAAAAAATATTTCGATTAATCAATTTTTCAGGAAGTTACAAAACTTTAAATTTTGGTAAAATTATAGAGGTGTTTATTTTAATTTTTAACCAATTGTCGTGGATTTGTGAAAAATTCCATTTGTTGTAATATTTAACAAAACCATTTTTCCTGTGTACGGTCCTGTGTCCCTAAAGAGGGTATTCATGACTAAGGTCGACATTTGTCTCTAATTAGAGCAATTGTGGCGCAGTTAGCGAACTAGAGAGGACATTAGGGAGGTATTAACTCGGCTGAAATATGGGGAAGGGCCGAAGTTATTATGGGGCCATTTAAGATGAGCGAGAGACGTTATTGATGGCTTGTTAGTGGCGTGTTTGCTATTAAATTCAACATCGGGGGACCGAAAATAAATCGTTTATAAAGCACTTAACGCGACCGTTGACTGAATTTAAAAACGCATTTTTACTGAATTTATTTTTGAATTAAGTGCCGGGTTGATGTATTGATTTGCTGGTGAAATGTCCCAATTTTGTTATGCAACCAAATATACATAGATTTACATCCCTGGGATTTATCTGATCTTCCAATGTCATGCGATTGATGTATTGACACGTCGTCGCTCCATCGACAAAGCTTCGAACCGATATTTTTCACCCTAATGTCGAGAATCAATCATCGAGCGTTCTATTGTTTTTCAGTTGACATTTTTCAAGCAATTAGGTGGAGGCTACTGTATTTTTAACAGATCTGATAAGACGCGACGGAAGTTTTTGATTTTTCTTTGTCATACCTTTGGCTTTCTTTATTTCAAAGCCGCGTTCATTTTTTAGATAAAAAACCGCCGTTGAAGGTTTGATGTATGACGTCATTACAAAAACGAACAAATAATCAGAAATTATGCGGTTATTTCAGGTATAAGAACCACTATCTTAAATATTTTTCAAGTCGTCCAGAGAGTAATTTAGATTAAAAAAAGCTAATTAATCTCAGGTAGACCAGATCAATACTGATCACAGTACTAATAACATTCGTCATTTTTAGAAAAAAATTCTCTAACCAAATAGAAAACTAACAAAAGTCAAAGAAAACACTTTTGATGAGAAATAGTGCAATTTTGGCGAAAAATGACAGTAAAAATACAACAAGTTAGTAAATCTGATTACAGTTTCACTGCAGATTAATTTACAAATTTTATATAACTGTTTTTTTTTCCTAATAAATTATGGATTTATTTAAATAAATTTTAAATGTTTATAACCTCTTCAAAACAAGTTTGGTTTCTTTTACAACTTTATAAAATTGTATAACCATATATTTTTTAGAATTATCAAGGTGACACTTTAAAGCCTGTTCAATGTGTTTTACAAGTTACTATAACCTGTCAAAACTAAATAACTAATAAATTAAAATTTAATCACCTGAAATTTATGTCAAACTTTTATTTAATTATAATATTGTTTGTTTAAAAAACAGATACATATAGGTATCTAAAAAGTTAGAGATTATTTACATTTTACAATCGAATGGTAAGTCAGTGCGACAACATGGTGTAAGGCACAGAGAGCGTGTCTTATTATTTAGAGCACTGTAAAATAACCTACCACAAGATTTCTATAACAATTTCTAGTAAACAATTTTTAAAACAGATGTAACTAAAAAAAATTTTTTTTCGTATAGATGTTTAAGATTTAATTACATTTTTGTATTTAAATGTAAAAAATATAAATGATCCTGAAGCGATTTAATTTTTTTTGTTACCTAAATCTAGAACTTTTTTTAAAACTTTTTAGGTAATCAGCAATTTAATATTATTTTCATTGTGTTTTATACATGTTATAACTTATATATTAGAAATTTAACGCAATTAGAATAAAAGTGCGTAATTATTATAATTTTTGTGTTTTGACTATGGCATTCTTATCGGTCATTTCAGTTACTAGCACCCAAAAAAAAATTATTTAACAATTTTTAAAATATTTAAATCAAAACCGATACTTCTGCAAAAAATAATTATTTGGATAAATATACTGTGTTAAAACTTAATAACTCTACACTTTGTTTATAAAAATTAAACAAAAAGCAAATTTATATTTAGACAATAATCACTATTTATTTTTTTAAATTTCGTGTATAAGTTACCTGCAATGTAAAAACTGGACATTTTGTGCCACATTCAGGCACTCTACAGAATGCCTAAATCAACATATTATGATCATATGAACCGCAAGATAACTATCGTTCTGGCTAGTTTGCAAATTATCTACTAATTTTTATGCAGTCTAATGCAAAATGTCGCCTGATTTCGACAATCTGCGAACTGACAGTTCTCACTTTGTCTAGTCAGAGTGACGATTTATTAGTTAAACTTGTTGCGAAACTAACAATTACATGTCTATATCTGATTTAAAATCGTGTTAATGTTTTCTATCAGGCTAAGACTGGTAATCTATGTTTTTTGTATTAAAACTGTAGAAGATTAATGTAGTCCTCGGTGTAGCATTAGCGCAGGAGTAAGTACAAAAAAAACTCGATGACCTATTTTTTTTCAGTCTCTATTCTGTAATGAGTGGCTGATTGGAAATTTAATTTTATTAGATTCTACTACTAAATTAGCCAAAATTAAGCAGTTGGCAAACCTTAAAAAAACAACAACAATCCAAACGTTAAAGAAAAAAATTTTCTAACTTCAAAATTTGAAAAGTTATGAGTAGGTATCTGAATTTGCAAAAACATTGAAATTGTTTTGATATAGTTAAATAAAATTAGAAAAACAAAAAAAAATAAAGCATTTGAAACGTATTCATAAATCTCAAGAAAATACCAAAATCTCAAAAAAAACAAACAAAAAAAAATTATTGAATTTTTTTAAATAAATTTTTGTGTTTCTTGAGGGTCTCTCATGTATTCCTCCAAAGAATTTTCGCAACTATTGACACACCCTACCTATATAAATATGAGAACAAATTTTAAAGAAAATCTTACAAATTTTAAATCTATCATTCAAAAGACAGTTCGCATAAGTAACTAGATTAAAAAAACTGGAAAAAACTGTACATCTTGTCGAAGAGTGGCGACTTATAAGTTTCAAGAAGACTTCAACAAAATTCCTGAGATGTTGCCAGAAGTTAGAATTTGGTTGTCTACCATCAAAACATTATAATTTTTCTTATGTTCCTTGTAAATACTTTACTTTTTAGTATGACTTAATTTTTATGTTTGAATGTCATTATAAGAGAATAATTCTACTGTAGTAAAAATATAAACTTTGAGTAATTATTTAACACTATTAAATATGTATAAATATTTTGAAAATGTAACACAATAGTCTAATTTTTATATCAATACACGCAAGTCTTAAGCGCTCGGCTATGACATTAGAATTGATTAAGACTATACCTATAATACCTAATCTATTATAGACCGTAAATTGAAGTTTAAAATATTAACTTTTGTGACTTTTTGCATTTAAAATTATTTTTCGCTCACCCTAAAAAAATAAATCATAACAGCTTTAAAATGTAACTGACATTGTCATTTTCCATCCTAGGGCAGAACATTTTACTCAGAAATTACCCTTATTTGTTATTTAGCCAGAAACGTCAATCTGATGACGTTTATTAATATAACACCATTGATTCAAAGATAAAAATCTGTTTTAGGTTTCTATTTGTCTCAATTAAAAGGTAAAAGTTAGATGAAAATTAGTTGTACATCATGATGGTATAAAGGCATTAATTAGCATCCTGATTTGATGTTCTTACTACGCCCAGGCATCAAAAACAGTCTTGGGCTGCTAATGACTACTTACTTCTCTTGAGTCGTATTATACTATTTTTTAAAATACAAGAATCTTAATATTTTGAATTCTTGTTTTAAGTTTTTACAAAAAAAAAACATCATGAAAGATATTGTTATTAAGAAAAAATGATTTTTTTGTCCATAATATGCCTAATTTCAATAAATTTTTCCAACTCTATTAGACGTCTTTCTAAAATTTTGAAAGTTTATGTTTGTAAAAAATTTGTTTGTAAGTCAAATATAGGTAGGTATAAAAAAAAAGAAATTTTATATTGTTTTGAGAAAATAACAATTTAATTATGTTATCAAATTTTATAAAAATGACTAAAATAGAATACCATTGTACTGATTGTTTAATCCTTCTAATTAATTATGTGTTGTTTTCTTTTCCCCTTTTTTATATATGATGATGAAGTTTCTTGGAGTTAGGAGAAAGTTATTGTGAATGATAAGAAATGACGAAAATTTTTTACGACGTTTCGAAGGCGGCCGCCCTCATCATCAGGTTTATTGATATTAAATATATTAAATAATAAATATAGATATTAGATATTAAATATTAAAGAATCAATAAACCTGATGATGAGGACGGCCGCCCTCGAAACGTCGTAAAAAATTTTCGACATTTCTTATCATTCACAATAACTTTCTCCTAACTCCAAGAAACTTCATCATCTTCTAATTAATTGTTGTTTATACCGTGATGATTTTATAAGTCATAAAAATTTATTCTCTGAACTCGGAATTCAATGTATCGTGTGTTCTAAATAAATTTCTATTCAAGAGTGCTATAGAAACCATTCAGTATGTGTTTTATAGAACTTTAGTTTTAGCTAAGAAATAAACCACTTTATTGACATTTTATTTTGTTTATAATTATAAATAGTTCATTTTTGATTTTTGACTAGTTTTTTAACATATTAAATCAAAAATAAATGCGACAGGAAATGTCCAAACTTTTTGACAGCTGAGTAGTGACCCTATTTAACACATGCAGAACAATACTATATTTAATGCCAGAATACTCTTGACTAGGAGTTATTTAGACACACGATACCTATATTACAAAAACAAAAAAATGTTAACAATCGTTACCAAAAGATAATTTGTTATTTCTAATAAAACTAGAAAATCCTAATTAATAAACACAATTTTTCAATTGGTGGATAATTTACCTACCGCAGTTTATAGTTTTTCTACTTATTTTAGTTTTTATGTATATTGAATTTATATTTTGAATTTTGAAAAAAAATGTGTAAGAACATCTAAAGAAAAATTTAAATAGTTTAAAAATGATAAATATAAATCAAGAATATCAAGCGTATGTTGACCTTGGTTGTTAATAACCACCATGCGAACCCTCATCATCTTTACCTGAACTAGGCCGGTCGGAATACCGCGTGCAGTAGACCCAAGCGGGCCACAAGGTAGGCACCGTCCCCTCGTCCTTCTTAATATCGTCCGGACTGGCCAGTAACCCCTTCTGCGGACTCTTCGGCCTGACCGCAGGCTCTGGACTAGCCCCGATCTGCGAAACCGCCTGACACAGACTCCCCAAGGGCGCCGTCGAGAACGGCTTCACGTCCTCTTTGACCTCGTAGGGCTTGAACCCGATCTTGGGCCCGTTGCGCGTCTTAAGCACGGCGCTTTTTCCGAACTCGGGCTTAAGGATATTCCGGATGGAGTACTTGAGCGTCTGGATGACAGGCTCGGGCTGGGGCGGCGGAGACGGCGACGCCCGCGGACTAGACAACGCGAACGTCGTGATGCGGAAAAAGTCGCTTTTGGGGGAGTCCTGCGAGATGGTGGTGCAGGTGTAGGGAGAGGTCCGGGAGGACTCGGGAGAGTTAGGGGATCGGATTTGGGAGGCATCGTCGGTGGTGCTGGGGCTGGAGCGGTCCTCGAACGCCATCCTAAGTTCACCACACTCTACCCACTTGCACTTGGATCAAGTGTTTACTTCGAAAAGTACGCTGTCAAACTGAGTAAGTTTTCAAAATAGTCATCTTTATTACTGAAGGCTAGCGCTGGCCCCGCCTACGAATTCAATGCGCTTGTCTCTGTCTCTGCGCATTTGCTTGTCTCGCTCTAACGGGGATTTCCTCCACCATAAACGGCAAAAATCCCAAATTAGGACACTTTAAACCGAGTGTTTCTAATTCGGCAATCGCAAACTTAGATTTCTGTTTTTAAAGTGTTTTTTTCGAAAAATTTTGAGGATTTTTGCGCCGGTATTGATTATTTTCTTTCTCTCTCGGGCCTGTTATTTTTTACAGCCTGTCAACATCTCACTCAAACCGTAATATTCTGCCAATGGTAAAGTAGGCGTGGACAGATAAATTCAAATCTGGTTGGTTTAGGCCGAAAGGAGGGGATAAAAGTGTCCAGATTGAGACGTAAGTATGTTTGTTTTTGTTGATCTGAGGCGGAGTCTGCACTGTAAACGTGGTAATTCAATATCATACACAAGTGGTATGAATTAATAAGTGGTTTAGATAATGATTTTATCAATCTGATGGTGGTAATTGACGGATTTCTGGCATGATGATGGAGAAGTGATTGCTAATTAGTGAGAACTCGTTAGGAAACTTTGTTGACTTTAATTTAAAATAAAATTCTTTTAATTAGAAAATGGAAATGGAAATCAAGTTGATGTTTGGAGTGTTTAATGCTCAAATAATTTGTTAACGACTTATTTTTAATATTTTAGTAGACAACTTGAATGGTTTGTTTACAGAAGCGAGACTTATTAGCTTTTAATCGATTGATTAATTAGAGAAAAATTATAAATGTTTTATTTCGATTTTCCAACAATATAACTACTACTTTTTTTAAATAACCCTTAAACTTATATTCAATTATGTAGTTTGACGAATAAGAGAATCAGAAAATACCTAATTATCGTAAAAAAATCTATCCACGTCACAGTCTAATGTATTTTCTTCAAAGACATTTAAAATTGTGTTAAAAATATCAATTTTTTGAGCAGTTGTCAAGAATACATTAATAATGTAACTAAATACGTATTTAACGGTAGGTATATCGATATAGATTTATGTACGTGCCTACCGTAAAGTTAAAAAAAATAAAGCAGCGTCAGATCAAAAAAGTGAAATAATTACAGGTATAGATACAGTTTTACATCTATTATCTTTAAGTATAAATAAATAATCAAAGAATATCATTTTAAAGTTGTTGAATAGAGAAAATTACTAATAACTCACAGCTTGCATTATTTAAAAAAATTCTTTAGTTTTGATTTTATTAATTTTTATTTATGTATCGTTATAATTTTACTCTAACAAAAAATAACATTCTATAAAGGTATGAATGGTATAATGCATAATTATACATACAATTATAATGCATAATAATGGTTATTGTTTGGTCTATATTAACAGATGTATATAAATGGCAGCCTTGAAAATTATTTTTTATATTGCAAATTCAATTTCCACCTAATTGTCAAACTAAACTTGGTAGTTTGTAGTCAATCAAAACTTTTTAAAATATCTATAGCTCTTTCTATAATTTTGTGTAGTTAGTTGTATATAGTTTTGTGTAAATTGGGCTTTTTGCGGAGTTTTGTAGTTTTATTTTTTAAATCTTCCATACATATAGCAATATTAAAAGCATTTATATAGATCAGCAGATGTATGCTTTATTAGTCAATATTTATTAATGAAAAAGACCATAAAAAAACTTTCTGAAGTAAACAACTTTAAAAATTTGCACTTTTTGTTAACAGATAGCACTAAGTCACTGTCATTATGTTATTATATATAAAAAAACTGAAATTATTACTGGTTCATAGTTTTGAAGCAGCTAAAAATTCTCAACACTATTTAACTTAATTTTTTAACAAATTTTCACATCAATATATATTTTGATTTTGTGTAATAAAATGTTATTGTTTTATTTTATTTTAAAAAACTATTTTTTTAATTTAGAAATACATGTTTGGAAAAATACGAAATAAAGCGAAATCAAGATCTAAGGTATTTTCTGTTGTTCCAATAAAGCAACCAAACTATTGCGTATGTAAAAAAAACTACGCAAAAATGTAGCTGCAATTTTTAATTTACTTAAATTAAACAAATAATAATAAAAAATATAAAAAAGCAACACATAAAAGAAGATGTACCTGATTTGATTGATTGATAAATAAAAACAAAAAAATCAAAATACGATTAAAGAAAAAGTATCAAATTATCTAATTCCTTGACGGATTATAACAGACCATAAATGAGAGTGTGGTAAGCATTACCAAAATTAAAATATATATAGGTAGTATATATGTATATAATACCTACTATTAAAACGAAAACTGATGAGATTCAATAAATTAGTTTATTTTAGACGGTAGATGTATAAAAACTTGACTAAATTTCTAAAGTTATGCTGTTTCAGTAGTAAAATATCTAAAAAACAATTATTTAATATATTTTTGCTCTATTTTTATTGTATCTTTCTTTTCTGTACTCAAAAAAGTGATAATAATTTTGTTTTTATTTTTCATTTGTCAAATTTTAGTTAAAATTATTTTTTTGATTCTAAAAACAAAGTAGGATTGCATACGTATTTTTTAAAAAAAGTGAGCCAAATGTGTTTGATTTAGCCTATATCAATATACATAATTATTAAGTAATCTAATTTAAACAAATTTTTTTAACAAATGCTTTAAAAAATACACACCTTTTATTAAAAGTATTCTTATTTTAATCATTATTACATCACTTTAAAAAAATAGTTATTCTTAAAAGAGTATTTAATCCCATCTAACAGCGAAATGACTCTACATATATCCTTTAAACTTTAGAAAAAATGTGACCTAAAATTGGATTTAGTTCTAAATCATTTTTTATATGATTTTATAAATTTATTTTTTTAAAGTCCTATTTGAAAAAAAAAAAATCATTTTATAAAAGAAACTTGTTTCAAGTCATTCTCTCTTAATTTATGATAAAATATACTAAGGAACCTCGAGTTAAAAACTTTGTCAAAAAATCTAAAATTTTTTAGGTAAATAACGACATTAATATAGGTAGGTATTTTGTTGTCAACAGCGCAATTTCGTCTAGAATATTAATCTAATATTTATTAATTAAAGTATATTAATGTTTTTTAACATTTGTCAACAGTTAGTTCACATCGTAAGTTGAGATAGTAGATAGAAATTGTGTTTATTTATAAAAATGGTTAAAAAAAATTTACATTAAAAGAGATACCGATAACCTAAAAGTTAAAAGTTTGCTATAACTAGATCTTGTGGTTTTTACAGTAATCAAGTGTTTTTGATTTTTTTTTTGAGCATTTTTAAAGTTAGAAAGCTAATTAATCTAATAAAAAACAAAATTTTAGAAAAGTATATATTTGGTACATAATTTAGTATAATGTAAAATGTAGAAATGTGATAACAAGCGCGTTTTGTCGCCTTTCTAGTTGGAAACGTATTAACAACATAATTTTGTTGTTTTTTTATATTGTTTTTCGTTATTTTAGTTTTTGTGAAACTTAAAATAAGCAACTAAACTGTTAACCTTCAAATTTTTTTATAACTTTTTTTCTTTTAATAAATTTTACTATCTATAGCTTTAACAAATTATGATAACACATAACATATTTAACATAAAAATGTTAAACAAATTTTTGATATATATTTCTCATTATTACTACAATTTGTGATAAAACTTGTTTTTAAAATATTAATGTTTAAAACTAGCAAGATATTTTGCTGCCACGTATTCATATGTAAAGATATTTTTTTATGTCCTTTTGCCTGTCAAACCTGTTAAAAAAGTACTAATAAACGACTTTATTTTGAAGTTTAACTTAATTATAAAAACGTAAAAGTACATAATTTGTTGAAAAAAAAAACTTTAGCGCAGTTTGCTTAAAGAGACCTTAAATATACATACCTCAGAACAATTAATAGAAATTTTTTGATTGCATTTTTGAAAATAACTAAATAATTCTAACAATAATGAGATAGTTCATTTAAAGCTCCCTGTATAAGAAATTTAAATTACAAAATATTTCAAACATATTTTAAGACATCAAAAATTTCGTTTTTAACAATATTTGATTGTCTTAAAATTTATGACATGTGAATGAAAATATTCAATGTTGTCAAAGATTGTTAAGTCATTGTAGGATGCTGAATCACTTATAATTTAACTTATCATAAATTTAAAATATTTATCTAACAGCATGATATTTAAATAAATACAATTACGATTATCTGACATTATGATATCATGAATTTAGTTATTTAAAACAACAGTTGGAATTTCTAATATAAATTCCATTCAAAGCAAAAATATAAAATTAAAATGTCAAAATTTTAAAAACAAATATAACTAACATACAGATAAACCAAACACGGCATTATTTTAACTGCCACAAACTTATGAATAGCAGCCATGATTAAGTGCTAAAATATTCAAAATTTTAAAAATAAAAAATCGTAAACAATTTTCACACGCTGTGACAAAACTTATTTATTCTCTTGCATAGCCTGTAAGTTAATTATCCTCGAAGCTCACATTACGTCCTAACCGTTTAAAGCTCCCGATCAGATTTCGTGTTACTTTAATTTATGCGTCGATTGTGTCAAATCGCTTCGACTAGAATCCAACATGATTTTTGAGTGAATTAAAAAGGTAAAAGCTGGCACCAGTGTCCCACCGTAAATCTCTTCGTCTCAGGTGGGCTTTCAGATGCAATATCTGTGCTTTATTGTCATCGTGCAAAGCCTGTGGTGACAGAAGGAGTCATTCACTATTGGCACTCAAGCGTGCTGTTGACCTTTACCACAAATACGAAACGACATCGCCAACTAACCATTTCATGGAGAGAAGATAAAAGCAAATTAATGAAGCGAGTACATGACTAAACATTTAACTCTGTTCCCTCTGCGACCAGTTAAGATTTCAATGAAGTGAAGCATCTATTCAAGCCGAACCTATTCATACTGATATCTCTATAGTAGTAGTGGCGATTGCTAATTAATTATTTCGGAGAAGTCGATGCAAAAGTGACTGAAGGAGCAAAAAGCAGATACCGTGCAATGCAAATGACTCACAAAATAATTAATTTACATGTCAAAGAAGATAAATCCTAGTTTTAATTGTTTAGGCAAAATATCTCTACAATTTTATTTAGTTATCTACAAGTCGAATAAAGTATCTGAAAAATGCAATATTGCCAAGCTAAACCATTTCAATGGTGCATAATTTAGCCTTTTTTACCTATTCTTCGAAACGTAAAATGAGGTAAAATGTGATGAGCTCAGTATCCTGCGATCCGTATCTAAACTGTCTACACCTACCTGTCAAAATACTACAAAATATTTTCCTTTTAACAAAAACACACGCTGTTAATGTATTCCGGTGTTTAGTCACACACTATACAATTCCTTCAGTATTTACCTGTTGTATCCACCACCATGAAAAATTAAACTTGTCACAAAAGTAACTCGGTCTAAGGACGTTTGAAGGATTTTGCGGAAATCCTTGACACACTGTGTCCAAACGGCTTATTTAACGAAGTAATTGGAACTCATCAAAATACGATGTCTGGATCGGCATAAAAAGATTTTTTTCCGTGTCAACGCCAGACGAGATTTACAATCTATGGCGAATTTTATGTACACCTTGAGGTTTACAAAAGCATTCTCTAGATGGGTGACAAAGAACGTGCAATAAAACTGTTGTCGAAGGTACAGACCGAAACAATTCTCTCTTTGGAAGTAAAACAATTAAACTGGAGGTCATAAAGCATCCATGACAGCGCACGTAGGGTTTCGATTCAAGACAGAGGGAGAAATAGGTAAAAAGTGAAGGTTTTAACAATGATGGTTTTAACAAACGAAATTGGAAAATCGAGCTGGAAGTAAAAATTAATCTTGCTGAAAGATCTTACTTAATATGAAATAACATCAGTAAAAGATAATGTCTCATATTGTAAATAAAAAATTGTGTTTTTATCACTATAGATAGAATGTTACAATTTTGAAGCTCTTTGTAGATTATGCAA
Source organism: Tribolium confusum (assembly GCA_029207805.1). Taxonomy (NCBI): domain Eukaryota; kingdom Metazoa; phylum Arthropoda; class Insecta; order Coleoptera; family Tenebrionidae; genus Tribolium; species Tribolium confusum. Next base: position 19,801,629 of record JALGAY010000003.1, read on the forward strand.
GTTAAAAGTCTTGAAAGTTACTAATAAGATCACAGTTATAGCTGATTATTTCATTAATTGAGATCTATTTATTGGCAAATCGGATTTTGCTAAAATTTTTATTATTAAATTTCATCAAAAATCTATTGTGCCTACTTGATGTATTTAAAACATAAGTGCCATTTTATTATTACATTGTTAACTAAGGTTTAAAAAACTCGAAAAAAATATAAAAAAATTCCATTTCTTCCAGTTTTCAATATACAAGGTTTATGCAACTGTACAACTGGTCAAATAGTCATTGATTTTAGATAGACTAAGTCCAAAATAGAGGCTCTAAAGAAGTAGATGCCCTATTCTAACAAATACAAATTTTTATTAACCAAAAAAAAGAAAAAAGAAGCATTTGATTTTTGTTAAAGCAGTATATATTTCATAAAAAATATTTGCAATTGCGCAAGTAAAAACGTAATTGTTTTTGTTTAGAAAAATAAAGTAGCATATTTAAAACTAATTAATTAGACGGTTAATAATCGAGACATTTTAACGTTAGTGAAGCGAACGCGTTAATAGAAGTTAAGATTATTAATTGCGCATTAACACACATGTTGGTTACATAACTATTATGCATAATAACTTAATTAATTTGTTTTATAAATATGCTACTTTATTTTTCTAAACTAAAACAAAAGTAAAAGCAAAATGTGCATATATCAAAATAAACTTGAAAAACTTTATTTCAAAATTTTATAATCTGCCTCTCTCTACTAAGACATCTGTAGTAACAGTAACACATCTAGATTGTCTTCTGTTACCTAGCTACAAAACACTGAAACAAATTTTTCAGTTGTCATTAATATTAATTAGTTTCATAGTGCTGCTATTATTATTTGATAGTGGTATTATTGTTAAAAATATGAAAGATATTTTAAATCTCACTCTACCAGAGATACAAGAAAAAATCAATAAATCTTTAAGCATACTGTTTTTATAATTTTTTTATGATTATGACAGTTTATAAATGTCAAAATTTTGATTTCTATAGTTAGTAATAACAGATTGTTAATAGAGATGTTAATAGAGATCCTAACCAACTTTTTTAAATGATTTGGAGTGCATTAATAATTCTCATATGTCAACGAACAACAATAAATATTTTATTGTGTTTTTTATACTGATTAGTATTTTTATTTTTCAAATTTGGTCTGCTACTAAAAAAACTAAAATTAAATTGCTTTTGTTGTAACTGCTACTTACTACATTTCTAAGCACAAACATAGACTTCTTCTTTAATTTTATAATTTTGTACAGCAATTTTTTAAACTTAAAGTGACAATAATAATTAATTTTTTGACTGGATACATACATTATTTTTGTCTAAGCTTGCTTTGATTTTACGATCTCTAGATCGCTCTTTATTTTTCAAGTTAATGAAAACTTAAGCAGCATTATTTTTAAATAATAAAATGACATACCTACTTTACCTAACTCAAATCTATAAAAAAAAAATTATAAAAAAATAAAATTTGAAAAAAAACTAGGGAATTATTGGTCAGAACTATCAAAATTGTATTTTTATTTTTCAAATTTGGTCTGCTACTAAAAAACTAGAATAAAATTGCGTTTGCTGTAACTGCTGCTTACTACATTTCTAGCACAAAACACAAACTTTTTCTCTTATTTTATAATTTTATACTACAATTTTTGACACTTAAGGTAACAAAAATAATAATATTTTTTTTATACAAACTTTATTTTATAAGCTTTCTTTGGTTTTACGACTTCTGAATTGTTCTTTATTTTTTAAGTTAATGCAAAACTTAAGCAACATTATTCTTAATAATAAAATGACATACTTAACTCAAATCTATAAGTAAAATCTGATGATAAATAATTCATGAGAGAAGTAGATACTTTAAAATTTCTCGTTTTACGCGCAAGCTTTATACCTATTTGTATACCTAAGGCAAATTTGATTTTTACTAGAATCTTTTCAACGAAGGTTAGTGTTTTTTAAAATTGGTAAAGTAACATTAGAAGCACCCTGTATGTTAAAATTTATTGTTAATTTAATGTTAGTCTTTTATTTTTCAATATTTTAGTTCATATATCAATATCTTTAGATAAAAAAGCACAAAAAGTGAGTGGAATATGACTGTATTTTATAAATAAAATTTTAAAATATAAAAATTTACGTTAGAAAATTTTTTTTGTGTATTATATGCTCGGTGTCTGTTTTTGCAAGTTCTTATATATTACAGCAACTCGCTGCTCTTATCTGGCTGCATCTTAATTTATTATTGTTGACAGTGTAATTTTTTTAAACATTTAAGTTGTTTTAAGCATATGAATACGTTTGAGATCATATTTTGTTTAGATCAACAGATTTATCAGATGTGCAGGAGTAACTATTGAAAAAAGTAAAGCTCTAAATTTAGTAGCAATTTTTCAAATATAAAATAAAACACTATTTAAATTAATTTTTTATTAATGTATGTTCAAATTGTAAGATTGACTCTACAGAAGAAAAAAGACGTTTAGTAGCGTCATCCTGAAGATAAGCTTAAAGTAAAAAGTGTCCATTAAAAAAATTAGAGAGCAAAGCCTCTCTGTCTAAAAAAAATATTTTTCTTATATTACTCAAATGCGAGTTAATTCAAATCCTGCTATATTTCCACCGCAATTTAGTCTTGCACGTTATATCAGTGTTTTTAAAAATGTTATGCTTCTAAGTCATAGTGATGTCGTACGTAACAATTCTATAGTCTTAAGACAAAAATACAAATACGAAAATTTATATTTAATAAAGCTCTTTTAAAAGCTTTAATTAAAGCTCTAAATTTAGTAGCAATTTTTCAAATATAAAATAAAACACTATTTAAATTAATTTTTTATTAATGTATGTTCAAATTGCTACGGCTACAGTAAGATTGACTCTACAGAAGAAAAAAGACGTTTAGTAGCGTCATCCTGAAGATAAGCTTAAAGTAAAAAGTGTCCATTAAAAAAATTAGAGAGCAAAGCCTCTCTGTCTAAAAAAAATATTTTTCTTATATTACTCAAATGCGAGTTAATTCAAATCCTGCTATATTTCCACCGCAATTTAGTCTTGCACGTTATATCAGTGTTTTTAAAAATGTTATGCTTCTAAGTCATAGTGATGTCGTACGTAACAATTCTATAGTCTTAAGACAAAAATACAAATACGAAAATTTATATTTAATAAAGCTCTTTTAAAAGCTTTAATTAAAGCTCTAAATTTAGTAGCAATTTTTCAAATATAAAATAAAACACTATTTAAATTAATTTTTTATTAATGTATGTTCAAATTGCTACGGCTACAGTAAGATTGACTCTACAGAAGAAAAAAGACGTTTAGTAGCGTCATCCTGAAGATAAGCTTAAAGTAAAAAGTGTCCATTAAAAAAATTAGAGAGCAAAGCCTCTCTGTCTAAAAAAAATATTTTTCTTAATGCGAGTTAATTCAAATCCTGCTATATTTCCACCGCAATTTAGTCTTGCACGTTATATCAGTGTTTTTAAAAATGTCATGCTTCTAAGTCATAGAGATGTCGTACGTAACAATTCTATAGTCTTAAGACAAAAATACAAATACGAAAATTTATATTTCTCAAAGTGTCTAATTTTTTAAAAGTCGCCACTATATTTGATTTTGTTTTACAAGATCTAGAATAGCTACCAATTTGTAAAATGAGTAAAAAAGTACAGAATTATTGTTATTAAATAAGTAAAAAAATGAGTAAAAAAAAACAAAAATTAAATATATAGCAGATGCTTGTGACTTATTTTTATAAATTATACTACTTAAAGAAATAAACTAGAATCAACCCGTTCTAGACCATATTAACAAGAGACACTAAAATCTTCTTTTAGTGAGAAATAGTGCAGTAGATACTCTTTAAAGAATGGATAAAATATGATATTAATTGTGTGTATGTCAAATAAACAAATATTACATAATAAATAGTAAATTTCTCTTTAAAGTTTTGTTTTTATTATATTGTTTTGAAATATTTACATACATATTTTTTTAATAATAAAAAAATTTGAAATTTTGTTATTAAGGTCTGTATTTATGTTTCCAATAATTTAAAAATAACCTTTTACACAATAAGGTGTAAATAAAATGGAAAAAGTAAATTACAGAGGGCGTCGAAGCGCAACAAAAGTAGCACGTGTATAAAGAAGATAAATAATCACTAAACAAAGTTCTTAAGTAACACCATTAGCATGTAGATATTTATCAAAGAGACCTTAGTAGCTTCGAAGATACTAAGTAACCGTTCATTTCCAATATTTTATCAGTTAAGATAGATTTATTATTTCCGTAGCACTGAAACAATATTAAAAATTTCTTGAATTCATGTCTTTATCAAACACACTCTTTCAACAACAAAGATATTTTCTTTTGTAAAAAATCTTTTGCGGTAAACTAGCGTTTTCAATATCACCCTCCAGTTTGTGCCGCCATCGATCCATGTCTTTTCTGAGCCCGTACACTTTGATTTTATTTACAAGTGATGTAGAAAATTGAATTCCGCACCCTCGCTTACAAGGTGTAAGATTCCACCCCACCAATCAATCGATAACAATATCACCGTATCCCTGAGTTGGATAGAGGCCAATCTCGCTTGATTTCGAGTCGGTATTATGGCAAAAACTCAATTCGCTTAAAACTAAAGAGTGAGCAAGCATTTCGGTTAATCGGATAGAGAGGATGTGGGGTGAGGTTTGATCATTTTATGGGTAATTTCAGCCGGTGGAGCTCTTATAGCTTGATTCCATGAAAAAGTTCGGAGCCTCTCCAGACGGAATCAATTATTTGTAATACAGCACAAACCGATAATTCCTTTTACGGAATTAATTTACGATTGTCAAGCAATTAAAAGAGTGCGCATCGAAAGGCCAGTGTGCATGATACTATGCGAAACGGTCATCTCCGATCAAGCGAAATCGAAAACTATATTTTCATTTGGCAGATGGCATACGAGGAAATCCACCTTTCCAAACCGAAGCATTTTTATTACCGCAATGTGCTTTTATTTATAGCTTTATTCGAGTACGTTTCTTAATTTAATAATTTATTTTTTAGGGTAACCTATATAAAATCAGGCTAAATCTGTATGTATGAGGGTATTATTAAACAATTAACCCCACAAAGAGAAACACGCGATCGGAAAAAGGAAACGTGTTTTGACAGACAAGTCTTATTGTTTTGTTCTAATTTTAGAAAATAATATAAAAGTACACGACATATTTTATTTTATTTTCGGTTAAGGTGGATTCATATCAATACAGAAAATGTGCTGTTTATTGATCTACTGCTGTTTACAAAGATACAACTAATTTATTAAAGTACTTGTAAAACAATATTCAATTAAAGCAATTAAAGGTTTTTTGGTCATAAGCTTAACTAATGATAGATGGTAATTTATACGCGACTTTTGCTTTATTATTTTATTAGTAAACAGTAATAAGATAAGAAGTGCTTGTAATACATTCGTATTAAAAAAATATATCAGGTATTTAGTAGTAAGTAGGTGCTCCAATTAACAGCTACAGGAAAAGAAAAACCTACTAAAAACCAATAATACATTTAATTTTTAATAAATTTATTCAATTTTAACAACATCAAAATACTTTTATTTACAATAAAATCATCGTTTATACCTATTTAACTCAAAAGTGTATATCTATTCCACAAAATTTTGAAATTGAGCAAGCTAAACATTTTTACACAAATATGGAGCTCATAATAATCATGTAAAAGTGTAAAAAAGCAACTTTAGTCTTAAGTTGTAAATTTTTTTAAAAGGCATTTTTTATATTTTGTTAAAATATGTAATATTTAACCAACATACGTGCATATTTTAGAGATCCTTTAATCTATTTTACGGATTTTTTATTTTGACATATTAATACGCAAAAGTACTTTTTTACAAATCATTGTAAGTTTTTTATACAGAAAATTTTACGGTAAACATTACTTACCATTCTAGAACAATAAGTAAGTAAATTATAAAAAATTAATTAAACAGTTTTTTAATAAAAATTAATCAGACAAAAAATGACATAAGCAACAGTAACTTTTTTGCACTTTTGGAACTAAACCTGTTACTTTAGTTTCTATTGAGAGGTACTAAACTGCTACTTTGACACTCAAAAGACTTAAAGTGACATTTAAATTTTTTTTAGAATTTAAAACTAGCATTTAAAGTTTCTTGAAATTCAAAATATAAAAAAAATTTGCATTATTTTAAATATATCTACATCACATAAAAGATGCACAAACAAGAGAACAATAGTATATTACGTCATCCTAAAGATTCTGCAGGCGAAAGATTAAAAAACACTTTAGTCTTGTGGTATAATGTAGCACTTATTTTCGCAGGCACTTATTTAATTTTTTCAAAGAATGAAATGCAATATTAGGTATATCAATTTAGCCTATGTAAATATCGGTGTTAATTTTGTTCAAAAATCAAAGTAAAATAAATAATTTTGTAATTTTTTTATTTCTCGATTAATACCTTCTGAAAGCATATGAAACGACTTCAAAATTTATGTATAATTTTTTATAAAACTTATTATAAAATTATTTTTATTGTGTAAAATAGTGAATATTAGAAACTCATATAATACCTATCTAAATATTTTTTTCACGTGGTTAAAAATTATACATAAACCTCGTCTTAAAACTTTTTGTGATTTTAAAGATATAAAAAATTTTAAGCTCCGCTCTCTATATTTCAAAGTACATTCTCGACTATACGAAAAGTTGTGCTTAAGAAACTTGAAATCTAATATACTCCTAATCTTTCACATAGTAAAAATAAATGTATCTATCTAATACATATTTTAAAAATTAAATGGGGCAATTTAAGCTTTTAAACCAAAATTATCTAACGCCTAAAGTAGTCACTTTACTCTCGAGAATGCAAAAAAGACTAACAAAATAAATCCCTACATGTTACTTGAAAAACCATCAGTAGTAATACCATAAGAAATTTATTGTATAATTTCGATTACTTGTTACGCCCCAACGAAAAAAAATGCAGAAGAGTCTGGAGGGTTCGACAGGTTTTCTCATTGTTAAATGAACGGTTTCAAACGCAAGAAAAATAAAAAATTAACCTAAATTAATTAATAACAATTAAAGCGATCAAAAAATTTTACATCAAAAGTTTAAAACCAATCTTGTAAGAAAGACTCCTTGAGCTATTTTAGAAAAATTGTCAGTTATAGTATCACAAAAACTTTGCTTATTTGCAAAAGTTTTTTGAGTGCATTTCAAAAACATCATTATTAATTAGATCATTAGTACTTAAAAAAATTATGTATTTTTTTAGAAACAAGTCGTAACATTTATTTCTCTTTTGGAAAACTGTACTTAGTAATCCTCTTAAAAAGATGCTAATTTCTACAATTCTGTATATCTCATAAATCATAAACATTTGTAAGATTATTTTGAGTATTTAGTTGATTTAATGCAAACTATTATATTTTGTCTCAAAATGCTTGAATTTTATTGTTTTGAATGTGCGTTCTTGTCGCCAAAGCTGATTGGTTAAAGCAACTTCAGAAAGACTGTTACTTCTTCAGCGCTAACAACCCAAAAAGATATTTGCTTCTGTTAAACCATAAAATTCAAATATATTTAGACAAACTATGCCTAGCAAAATTTCCACCATATGGATATACCGGGTGTAAACGAAATTAGGCTTACCTCTTTTTTTAATAGTATTTTTTTAAATAGACAAACAAAACTTGGAAAACATTTTTTGTTGGAAAATCCCTATTAATTGAATACACAAAACCACTTTTGGTTTTATCGGAAACGACCATAACTTTAGATTTTTAAATGGAACTTTGTATATTTTTATATTTTTGAAATAACGTTAAATTTCAAATCCAATAGATTACTTTTTATAACTTTTTGTAAACCAAATTTTTTTTTTGTAATACATATTTATTGTTTTATCTAGAAGACTTATGTAGGTAGTAAAAAACATTTATAAATAATGTAGGCAACAACTAAAAAATAAAACCAATCCTATAAATGATCCAATTTAGAAAATACAAGAGTTTAAACTGAAATAAGTTAGTTTTTCCGGTCTAACTCAATTTTTCCAAATGGAACAACAGTGGCTTCCTCGACATTTTAAATTAACTTTTTTTTGTTAATTTAAAATTACCAAAATTTTAAAAATCTATTTAGTAGTTTTTGTAATATTTACAAAAAAAATTTGAAAAAATTTTTTAACAAATATTAAATATTACAAAAACTACTATAGTCTGTTACTTATCAAAAAACCACCAACATCACAATTTAGCCTTAAAATACATCCGGCAACAGCGCACAACTTTTGAAATGAGATGCCAATATGCAAATGGCAGTCCCTTGACTAATTTACTAGAAATAACAATGTCAAATTCTAGTAAATTTAATTTTGACAGGCCTAATTTAACAGGTGATGATTTTTCGATAAGTAAACGGACTTTAAATAGGTTTTCAAAATTTTGGTATCTTTGGATTGACAAAAAAAACGTTATTTTAAAAAGTCAAGTGAGCCACTATTGTTTTATTTGAAAAAATAAATTAAGCTCGTGTATTTTCTATATTAGATTAATTACGGGACTAGTTCTATTTTTTAATGATTGGAACATTATTCAGAAATATTTTTTTACTATCACAGCCTTCTATATGCAAAAACAAAAATTACAAAAAAAAATTTTTATTTTACAAAAAGTTATAAAAAGTAGATAGTCTATTAAACTTAAAATTTAACGTAGATTTTAAAAATATAAAAATATACATAGTGTTTTATTTAAAAATTCAAAGTTACTGTCGTCTCCGGTAAAACCGAAAGTGATAGATAGCTTATTTTTAACTCAATTAAGAGGGATTTTCTAACATAATAAGTTTTCCAAATTGTGTTTTTATATTTAAAAAAATCTTATTAAGAAAAGGGGTAAGCTTAATTTTGTTTACACCCGGTATATTTTTAAAAACACTTAATTACACACGTAAAAAATTTTAACTTTTAAAAACTTTCAATAGTTTTGCTTCCAGCTTCAAGATTTATCTGACTTGGTTTATCCTTTCACGGTTGTAGTATACTATTTTTATGTAGGTGTGTAAAAAACATAGTATTGCAATTGCGGAGCTTTTTAAAAACACATCATGTTTTGTTATGTCCATTTTTGTATTTTATATTTTTATATTTAATTATTGTATTAACATTTAACTGTTTTAGTAAAGCAGTTCTCCACACTTTCATTTTTAAAAATTAAAGATTGTCTCGCCGCATCTTACATCACCACTTGTTCTTCCATATTTTAAAAACTTTATTATTATTGCATTTTCTTTCCTTGATTTACAGCGGCTTTCTGACATAATTAGACCCAGATGTAGGTAAAAAACCTCCATTTACTCTAATCTAACATTTCAATCGCCATTATAAAGTCAAAGATTTTCACCTAGCTGTTAAACCTTCAAAATTATTGTCTATGCTACCAGAAGCAGGTGCTTTAAATTCACATTTAGCTTTTGATTAATTCAAACGTATTCACTTGACATTTTTGAAAGCTGATATGTAAAGTAGCAGCCATCATTCTAAATTTAAAATACGTCGAGATCTAAAATTGATATTTCATTTCTAGTAAACAAACCGGAAAATAAACAGAAGCGGCCGAATTTTAAAGCAATTTTTAAAATTTCAGCTTGAATGACTCGCCCAATCGTAATTTGTCCAACGCTCACTTCCCCTATCAGAATTCCAACACATTTTTCACGCTTTGTGAGCAATAATGATTTAGTCGGGACACCATTAATGTAACAATTTAACACAAAATTGATATTAAAAAATTCCGGAAAAAATACAATTCCCAGAAACGCCTCATTAAACAGATCAGAGATAATGCGCATTTTTGGCGGATCTACCAAATTATTTCAAAAAGTATTTTCAGGTTAGTTGAGTTTGAAAAGTCTATAAAATTTCAAATTTATGTTTATTGAAACAGTTTCACGCCTGACAGACGAAAACTAGTTAATAAAAATAAGTGGAGAAAAATTTCTGAATAAAATCCTGCCGTCGGATCAGCGCTTGGCATTTGTTTCGTGAGCGCTGTAGCTGGCGCCACCTCTCGCCGCATGGTCGAAGCTGTGTATAAGGGGGCAAGGGGAAATATCGATGTGTGTGGTCCTCGAGGTGAGCGACTCGCCTGCTCACGAGCGCCGCGTAACAAACCTCTATGGAGATGCCGACAACAACACGCTATGTCTTCTTTCTTTCTCTCGGGAATAATCTTGCGGAATAGGCGGCATCTCATTATGCGGGATAAATGCACGGTACTTTGTTAGGGATGTCATTATTATCGTTATCCGATGGATTATTGCGAATATTTCTTCGGTTGCGGGATAACCACGTATGGCGCCAATCAACTTAATGCATATTGACACTGAAGTGATTCAGGATATTTGGATTTTTAGCCAGTGGCGGATCAATTGGTGAAGAAGAGAAATTTTTTAAGTAATTCATGCGAAAGTGGTTTTGCTAATTGCAGATATTCTACATGAAATAATGTTTATTTTGATTTTTAGTGTTCGAAATATACAATGTTGTGAAAAAAACAAAATTTAGAAAAACAATTAAAATTTTCTAGCTTTCTTTTAAATAAATAACAAAAAAAAAATAGCCAAATTAGAATAGGCTGAGAGTAGTTAGAACAGCTTCTTGATTAAAAATTTTGACTTAAAAAAACTAGTAATTTTAAAAACTTAAAATTTTTAAAAAATTGAAAACAAAAAACTAAAATAGATTTATAAGAATAGCAGTCAGTCATTTTAATAAAAACAAATAAACTACTTATTAAAAAGGAAATAAAAACATTAAAAATGACTAAGAAGTGTTAAACCAAAAAAATAGAAGTGAAGATTTCTTTTAAATATCAGAATCTTTAAAAAACAGTTAATAGAAATAAAAAAAAAATCATTATATCGTTGTATAGTAAGTATATCATCACACCTGATCTTCTTCAAATTCGTAAAATTGCGTTTAGTTAGAACACAGAAACATCTTTTTTTTGCAAGTTTCTGTTATTTAAGCGATGAATCTGACAAAACGTCGTAAGATTCATACATATATGGTAGGATATACAGAAAGTTGACGGCATCAGTCAGTAAAGATTGCTAAAAGCTGCAACAAAAAACAAATTAAAATAGGTCATGTGCAATCGAAAATTTGTATTACATATTTAAATGCCATAAATAATTAGGTAAATCACTAATAACCAATTTTAATAAAAGATAATTTTTACAGCAATATTAATTATAAGGTGAGATCGAAATGTAACTGAATCAGAGCAGGCTGTGCCAGCATAACTGTAACTGTTATTTAAATGTTTAAGCAATTTGTGTCAATTCGAGATTATGCACAATTTTAAGCTCTAAATTAGTTAAATCATCAAAAGCATTTAGTTTAATTTTTAGGATGAATATGCCGCAATTCTAGTTTTTTTAATTTCAGAGGATTCAATTTCTGGGAAATTCTTTTCTAATAAATTTCCGATATCTAGACTATCAATTCCCAAAACTTGCAAATTTAAATTATCTAAAACATCTTGATCTATTGTTGAAGGGTCAGTGAAATCAAATCGTAGAATTAATTTCTCCAATTTTGAAAAATTTTTAAACATAGATTTGCCAAATTTTCAATCAAGTCGAGGAAAATCCCGATTTCTGTTTACATCTAAAGTCAAAATTTTTAAATTTGGGGAACTCAAAGTTTTAAATTTAATTTTTCCAAATTTGATTTTTTTACCTGCAATTTTGTTAAATTTTCAAATTTTGAAAAGGTGTTCAACTGGAGAGTTTCATTAATTCCAATCACTTCTAGTTGTTTGAGGTAATTTAGGTTAGTCTTATCCAAATCTTAAAATATAATTGTTGTCACGTTTAGTTTGGCCAAGTTTCATCACAAAATAAAAATTACAAAAGTATAAAAACTTTATCTAAAATAGCAAATTAATTTTTTTCGAAAAACTGGTTAAGTAGTTACGTCTTGTTTATAGTTCAAGAGACACAAAACAGAAATTGTTTATCAAAAGTAATTTTAATTAATAAAAGATAAAGATCAGTTAGCATTTTTATTAAAAAATCACAAATATTCACAAAAATCTGCAAATCCTGGATCAAACTTATGTAAAACAATTATAAGATGACTCAATTTTGATTTTAGTTTTTTTGCGAACGCTTCTCTCTTCTTGCAATCCACTGAATTCAACTCAAAACTGAACTCTCTCATATTTTTTTAGCATCAAAAATTTTTTATTTTATTCACAAATAATGACACGTAGTTAAATAAAAATTAATTACGACGAGTTTCAAGAGTTCAAACGGACCTGTACAATGTGCTTTCTATTGGCTTATTTATTTTTATAAAAGGTTTAAATTTGTTTATTTTCTAAAGCATTAAGGGCCGGTTTACAAAACACGCCATTATTTTTCACCGTGATTAAATGGTTAATTCGCGATTAAATGTTAATTTGGACCAATCATACGTCAAAAAGCGGCCTTAATCGGGAACTAAGAGTTATTCGTAATTAAATATGCAATTCAACTTCTTAGAACCGGTTTTCTAAGTGTTCGTAAATGCTGGATTCAATCAATTTTTATTTTGAATTTTCTTAATGTGTCAAATGAAATGACAAAAAAAAAAAATTCACCAACACTTTACTTGAACGTGCGTTCCAATTTACAATTACGTGCGTTCCAAGAATGTTGTCATCCTCAGATGAGAATAAAGCTCATTTGACCTTAAATTATTGGCTGAAAACATTGTTGAGTTTATTTATTGTTTTAATTTTGATAATGTTTGACATTATTTTCACATTTTTTATCGGTACCTCACTTTTACGTTCTAACCTGATACTAAAAAAATTAAATGCTGTGTGCAATAATAGTTATTAAAGCACCCAAATAAGTGTTATAAAAGCTTTTGTAAAGACGCAAATTAGAATAAAATATCTCAAAGCACAAAAAAATTTATTCTCCAAAAAACTTTTTAATATTGTATTTATAAAAAAAGTGCATTATTAATTAAAATTAGCTTTATAATAATGTTATTTTTAAGAAAGTTATTAAAGGTCTACAAGTTTGTCTACATTCAAATCAAAAAAAGTTTTAAAAAGTCTAACATTATATTAAATCTACTAATAGTTTTTTAAAAAAAGATTGTTATTAAAACCTGATAAAAAAGTATTTATAGAGCTGAGACATTTTATATGCAATCTGGATAACAAACAAATTGAAGTTAGCTAGAGTTGTGAGCTAGAGGTTATGTATTAAAATTAACTCTAACTTCTGCTTTATACTAAATTAAAAACTATACTATAGTATACTCAAAATTGAGCCACGACAACAGCGGAATCAACTCAAATCAATAAAGCCGCTTTGTGATTATGTCTATAATATGTTATGTTGTCGCTAAAGATCGCTGGAGTCAGTCACGTAAGTGCATTGTTAGAAACAGGAGCACTTAAGAGCTGTAAAAGCTCTTCTGTCTGCCATACTGTGTTAGGTCTGAATGTCTACTTTATTTTTTTACAAAAAAAAAATTGTTTAAAATTTTTGTTTTAATATTCGGTCGGTAAGTCAGAGAGCTATTTCATTTAACAACAGCTATTTGACTGTAAAATAGAAAAAAAATGTTATTGTTTATTAGGATGTGTTTTATTTAAATCTACATTTTATTTTTAACAATATAAAATTGTTTTAAATAAATTATACTGTAAGTACTGTGTCAATTGAACATCATTGTCATTTGTCAACCAAATTTCTACAGAATTTCAATTATAATATTATATAATTGATTATTGATATATAATTGATTCTCTCTTTAAATCATCTTTAATCAATTAGGACAAAAATTGTCTCTTTTAGGAATACACTAGGTTTGATTGGTTTATTACTTTGTAACAGTGTAATGTAAGTATTATTTATAAGAAGTCTGAAAGACTGTCAGTTTTGTTAGCAGAGAGCAACAGTTAGCAGAGTAAAACAGTTTTGACATAAGGGAGCAATAAAGACGTAGTTTATGCTCTCAAAAGCAGTTTATATATAGATTCGACTTATCCGAAATGCTAGAAATAAGCTAGTTTCAAGTAAGGATAACGGTAGTCTCTCCGTTTCCATAAAAAATTTAAAAAAATTGAGTATGTGATTGGCTGTTGCTACAAAAAAGTATTAAAGTTTGCGTTATTACCGGTAGTATCTCAACTTGAAATTAGTCCATAAATGCTAATTTTGCTATATTATCTGAAAAAAAATGAAATATGAATTTTTATTAAACAATTATGAAGTATAGAATTGTTGCTTCTGAATTTTTTAGGCGTACCGTTATTAGATGTAGTTTTATTTTCCTCCTTCAAAAAAAATACTTATACAACAGATACAATCTAAGCTTAATTGAATCATGAGAATATAACAAAAAATGGAGCCATATGAAAGCTAACTGAATCCACTGTGCTTTGCATGCAGGCAAGAAAATCAGGATTATCGCCTTCGTCCTGGACCACATTCGCATGCAAATTCATTTCAACCTTTGGTCCTTCGTCTTTACCTCCACCGCAAACACATCCTCTCTTATTATCCCCACGTTTCAACAATAACCTCCAAAATTAGAGCAACCGATGGCCGTCTCGGTCTTTACGTTTGCCTCGTATATTTTCATCCGTATCTCTTTCATAGCGAGCGGTGGTAAGTATAGGCAGAGATAAGGCACGATCCGGCCATTACCGCTCAAGATGACTGGTAGTTTGAAGGCTTGCCTCGCCGCCATTGGCGCTATTACATAACATGCCGATAATGTGTCGGGAAGATAAGTCTCAACGGTTTTATTGCTGTTAAGTATTATTTTGACAAGCCTTATTACTGGTAATTGACTCGAGAAGACGAGCTGTCCGGTTATTTGCATTGCTGAGTAATGAGAATATGAGAAACTCAACTGTATACTGCCAACAAATCGGAAATTGGATAATTGGAAAGTTTAATAAGGTGTCAGATGTGCGATTTAACCAACACCGATTTTTTTCAAAACCGGTGTGAAAGCACAAAAAGTCCAGAAAAAATACAAGAACCAGAACAATAATTACAGTGGGCGAGCAGTGGCGTAGATACGGGAAAGAGTTTTTTCAGCCGGGAGGTTAACTATGAGAAACGAGGCTCATGACCAAACGATTAACTGCTCAAAGATTATAATCAGCCGTCATGAGGAGGAAAATAGAAATTATTAATACCGTGAAAAGTATATATTACGCTATACCTAATAGAATGTAAATTTCTACTCACATATTTTTTGCTAAATTGAAATAAAACAATAGTATATTAAAAAACAAGTGTTACAACATCGTAATTTTAAAACGAGTGTTTCAATGTACAAAAAATACTACAAATGATGCCACTTTTTTGGTAATTGGAGTACATAATATATGTATTTTTTACAAAATTAATTATAATTAGTTTTAATTAACTCACCGCTTGTTTTAGAGCTGAGTTGTTATGAGATATGAAAACGACTCAACACTCAACTATATTAGTTATATTTAAAACAAAGAATGATTGCGTGTTAAGTCTGGCTGCTGATCAGAGTCTTTTAAGAGATTTTCTCTGACAAATGTTGGAGTAGTAACCTTCAGAGAGTTTCCATTTTTTCAAAATTTTTTTGGGTTCTAAATAAATTTTACAAGCAGTGGAGACAAGCTGTATACAGTATGTCTCCGGATCGACTTAAAAAAAAATATTTTTGATATCTTTGAAAATTACATTTTTGCTGATTTGACCTGTTTGTTTTTGAGCTACCAAAACATAAATTACTTTTTATTTAATTCAAACGGATATCGAGATAATATTTTATTGCTAAAAAATATTTAAATTAGGCTCAAGTTTTATTCAATAAAATTAACAAATAGTAAAATACAATAAAATTAAAAAAACTAAACTATTAATTTTTCATTTAAATAATGCTTCTCCTCTTGCTGCACAAATTTCAATGCAAGCTTATTTCTAAGATTGATAACGATTATACTGCATTTTGTATTCTATTTTTAAATTGCTCTACATCATTGTCTAGTGGCTTACTGTATATGATTTGTTTTAAACGACCCCACAGATTAAATTCCATTATTGTAGGGTCAGGCCTTCTCGGTGGCCATAAATTGCTGCCATTTTTCCCTATCCAGTTAGTATGAAACTCAGTATTGAGCCACTGATAAACAATGCCGACATTATGAGCAAGGTACATCTCTATTCGGTAGTTTAATGGCAATTCACACAATTTATCAGTAAAAAAATTTTGCAACATTTCCAAATATGAATTACGGTTTAAATTTTGATCAAAAAAATATAAGCCAATAATGCCATAGTAAAAAACAGAACACCACACATTAACTTTTTTTAAATATTGTCTGCAACAATAAATCTTGAAGTTTGGATTCGTCTCACTCTAGTACCGGCAATGTTGAGATAAAACGTCTCCGTTAGTTGGAAGGGTTGATTCATTAGAGAACATAATTTGTTTATAAAAATTTAAATTTTTCAAAATTTTGTAGGTCATTTACAAACAAAAATCTAGACGTTTAGCTTTATTACCATTTTCTAAAGTTTGCCTAAATTGCGTTTTAAATAATAAATTTTTTTTGTTGGAGATCATTTTTGTAAATAAAATTTACTTATTCTAGTATGTACTGTCGGCCCAGGGTCGAATGGCCACTCTGACTTAATCGTAAATCTCTACATAATAGATCTCCTGCTGCGGTGCTAATTGCAGTTATCATGTACTTTCCATTATCTCTTATTTACTTAAATGAAAAACATCTGAAATTTACCTGTGGCACAATCGTAAAAACCTCCAGCCCAACTAAAATACCTGTTAACTGCAATTGGTACCGCAGCAAGAGATCTATTAAGTAAAGATTTACGATTTAAGTCAGAGTGGCCATTCGACCCTGGGCCGACTATATTGCCCTCCTGCTTAAAGACAATTTTGGAGTTTTTCTTACGAAATGAACAGTAAGAGCATTGTCGTTATTGAACAACTTATTTAACTTCTTAATGTTTAAAATTAAGCCCGTTTTAAAAAAATTGATGACCAAGTTTTTTGCACCAAAATTTAAAATAGTAACTTTTGGGTATTTTTGGTTGAATTTTTTAATGACAACTCGGTAGCACTTTTTTCCAGTTTTGTAATATTAAATTAAATAATTTTTTTTGTTTTAAAGTCAACATTATAATAGCATAAATACTGTTCAAATTAGCGAAGATTTAATTTGCAGTTCTACTAACTTATTAGATTTGTTATCTGTTGTCAGTGGTATTTTTTAATAAAATCAGCCTGCTAAAAATTACCCAAAAAAATTAAGTTTAAATTAAAAAAAAAAGATATCTGTAGAACTGTTTGAGTTAAATAAAAAGTAATTTGTGTTTTAGGGGTTTGAAAACAAGCAGGGTAAATTAAGAGTGAAATTTTCTGAAAAATCAAAAATTAGAATTTTTTTTCTCTTTTAATGTCGATCCGAGACATACAGTATATAAACAAAAACGTAAATAAATGTTTAATCTCAGTTTGAGCAATAAATTTTCCAATTTTAGTAATCAACTTTTACCAATAAAAAAATTCCAGAATCTCGTCTTGTTTACGATAAGTTTTCACACCTTAACTAGCAAAAATCCATCAAATAAAACCGCGCTAAATCTACAAACTAATCTCAGTTAGAATTCGGAATTATAATCAGCATTCCTATACGACATACGTCACATCACCAAATTAAGGAATTTAGATTTAGCCAATCAACAAAAGGTTTCCAGAAACTGTTTAAGATTTCAGTCAGACAAAAAATTGCATTCCCATGTAAAGAAAACGAGATTTCAACAACTCTTCAATTATGATAGGTATATAAATACTTGAGGTGTGTTTGCAATTTCTTAATTAACTCATTAAGTAATGTGTGTGTCTGATTTACAATTAACACCAAAGATGAAATGTGAAGATATGTGTAGAGAATTAATTGATTATGCTGAAGGTGATTTACATTTATAATGGTTTTTGGAATTAGCTGTCACTTAAGTCTAGTTGGCGAAGTTAAATTTTAACTGAAATAAATTTATTCATCATATCGGGCGTTGTGAAGTCGCTAATCATCCCGTGATTGGTCGCAGTCCTTGTAGTCTCCACGGGTCGCGTCATGATTGATTGAAATAGGACGTCACGTGCACGAAGATATCGATGTTCAGGTTAGCGACCTTGAGTTAATCAAGCGACCCAAGCTGGGGTTATGTACGAGTGACAAGCAAGTGGCAGCTGTCAAACAGTACCATTGTCAATGAGGCTTAACACCGAGTACACACCGGTTGCGTGTATTTCACCGAAACTTGATCTTTCAATCGGATCTCCGCACTTTTCCATAACCAAATAGGAACAGAGGCGGCTCGTTAAGAAATTATTTGGTTAGGCAATGAGTTATACTTTTATCTATAATAAATAGAAAGAATGACTTAAGTAGTAAATTATACTTTAAAAGACGTCCAGCTACTATTATTATTACGATATGACATCACTAATCTCACACTTGATAAATCCGAAAACAAACTTCTTGCTTCTTTTGGAAAAAACTGCTTTGTACTTATAATTTGCTTATGTCTACCTGGATTTTAAAAATATAAAAAAGGAGGCATTTTTCAGAAAAAACAGATGTTTGTTTTCGGTTTTACAAAGTACGAGATTTGAGATGTCGTAAATCATAATTATACTTACTAATAGCCTCAATTAGGCGCTTCTTTCAAGAATAATTTACTACTTAATTCGTTCTTTCCAATTCCTATAGAAAAAGTATACACAAGCAGAGATGTAGGTTATTTTATAGGCGCCCGCAAAATTTTTGGTAGGAGAGCATTTTCTTTACATAAATTACTTAGTTACCTAGAAATTGTCATTATTTCTGTGGCTATAAAAGTCTTTTATGTTAATTATTAGACTGCCAAGAGAGCGGTTAGCAGTCCAAAAATATTGGCATCAACAAAGACCCAGTGTTCTCTCAAAAAAGCACTTTTTTATAATAACTTTCATAATATCAAAAAAACGAAAGTATAACTAAGGATTTTAAACAAAATGAAATAAAAAAAGGACAAGAAAAATATTTAAAAAACAGAACAATGAATAATTCTACTAGAACAAAAAGATATTCCAGTAAAATTGACAAAAAACGAAAGACAAAAGTAAATTTTAAATGAACAAAAAAAGTATTCTAAAAGAACTTGAGAAACAACATTCTGAAAAAAGCAATAAAACAAACGGTGATTTTAAAAAATCAAAAACTGTATTTATAAAAAATGAAAATATATTAAACTCGATTGGATAAGAAAACTAAAAATGCTTTCGTTAAAAAGCGTTAACGTTAAATTTCGTTAAATTTTAAAAACGACAATTGAAAGTAAAAGAAGAATAAGAAATAACTAAATGTATAGAATAAAATTTTCGAGAAATTTACAAGATGTTTTCAAGAAAAATAAACACTCTTAAATTAAACACGATTGGATGAGAAAACTAATGCTTTAAGAATTTAAAAAACGGCAATTAAAAAAGGAAAAAAATAAAAAATAACTACAAAAAGAATAAAAAAAAAATTTCAAAAAATTTGCAAGATGTCTTCAATAGAAACAAACGTTATAGAAGTAAAATATAAATTAGAAGCAATTAAGTTTAGGAAGAAGAGAAAAATGGTAGGAAGATCAAAAGTCAAAAAAATAATTATAAGTTGGAAACATGAAGGAAAGAATAAAATATAGTAGTATGTATTCTTTTAATTTTATTCGAATGTTGTAAAATTGTATCAAATAACACCTCCCTATGCGCTACTAGTTTTATCTTTGTTGTTACTATGCGAATGAGTGAAACAAAATACAAGCAGCCAAGCGTTGTCTACTTTACAGGGGAGAGCAGGTTGGAGTACCAGCAGTTCTCAAACTATCTGGTCATTTTTAAATACGAAAAGCTGTTTAATCTAAAGATTTTGTTAATAGAATTGTTACCATGATAGTGATAGTAATAATAAAATGTAAACAAACTTGTACATAATTTCAAATATTTGTTATAATTTTTTTTGTAAACAAAATTTATATTGTTGCATTTTTAAGACTTGTTGAGAATCACTGATAACTTTTGGGTGGGTAAATCAGAAAGGCGTGTTAAACTTTGCTGTCTCTTTTAAATGGCTTTGGAGTGAGAGAGATGACAACCATTTGTCGGATTAGGGAGCGGACAAAAGTTTATCCTACTTGCTCGTACCTACTTTCTCAAAGAAGAAGAAAGAGAACCAAGTTTTACGACATTCGGGTAAAATTAAAAAAATACTACTATAGTGGGCATGCTTTATACCGGCAATGTTAGGTTCTTGGTCGAGGTACAAACACTTTTTATGGTCTTATTTTATTGTCAAAACCACTGTTTGCTAATTTATAGTAAGAGAAAAAGCTTTCCGGGTACTGTAAAACAGTCATAAAAGGTGTTTGCGCCTTGACCACGATTTCAATGCTTATGCAAACTCCTGTTATTTCTATTTCCACGGTTAGAAACAAGTCAACAAATTACGAAATTTTAACCATCGCATCATTTCTAATAATAAATTTTAAACTCACTCATTTTCGACGATTAAAATTTTAAGCATTTCGTTGGCTGTCATTAGACCCATTTATTTTGCAGGGCTTTAGGTTGTAGCCCATAAAAAACATTTTCAAATTCGTCTCGGAAAAACTACGAGTAATAATTAATAAACTGGTGGAAATATCGACAACATTAATAATTATTTATAATTATCAAAAGTAAAATATGACGTTATAACATGTAGGAATTTAAAAAACTTTATTTTAAAAAAATATTAAGAGAAAAAAATACTGAAATCTATGAATTGATTTCTTGTTTACATGCAGTAACATATCCATAGTAGTATTCTTTTAATTTTACCCGAATGTTGTAAAATTGTATCAAATAATACCGCCCTATGCGTTAGTAGTTTTATCCTTGTTGTTACTATGCGAATGGGTAAAACAAAATACAACCGTTAGTCTACTTCACAGAAGAGAGGAGGTTGGAGTACCAACAGTTCTCAAACTATCTGGTCATTTTTAAATACAAAAAGCTGTTTATTCTAAAGATTTTGTTAATAGAATTGTTACCATGATAGTGAAGGCGTGCTAAACTTTGCTGTTTCTTTTAAATGGCTTTGGAGTGAGACAGATGACAACTATTTGACGGATTAGGAAGCGAACAAAAGTTTATCCTACTTGCTCGTACCTACTTTCTCAAAGAGCAAGAAAGAGAACAAGAAAGCTATACGATATTCGGGTAAAATTAAAAGAATACTACTATAGCTCTATTTTGCTTAATTTGAGTCATAAAAGTAACTACTGCTAATTTGTTTTTGAAGTAATGTGAACCTCTATATCTCTATATTTTAAAGACTAATACTTTCCTCAAAAAAAAATGCAACTTTAAGGTAATTTTTGCGACAATTTTATACCACTGAAATGGAGTATTAGAAGCTAGAGACCCAGTTTTAGCCAGCAGTTCATTTATAGTCAATTTAAATAACTTTGATCGGTAAATTAGGTTGTCGACAGCAATTTAGCGTTGCAATAATAAACAAAATGTGTTTCTACTTATTAAAAAAAAAAAACAAAATATCAAAAAAATTTGATTATGACTTATTTGCTAATGCAGGCTTTTTTGAGAAGAAAAAGTGCAAGAACAAAGTACGCCACTGATGACAAATAACTCTTGTCTCAAATATGCTTATTATATATTGTTTTTACAGTCTATTTTAATGACTTTGAGCGGTAAAGCAATAAAAAAGGTAGAGCCGTTTAAAACGTGTTTGTTGACAGTAAGAAACAGCCTTTAGAGTAAGCAGAAATTATAATGCATCTTAACACAATTATAAATAAGACTGTTTTGTAATTCGCTTAGTGAAAATTAGATTTCGAGATGACCTGTTTGACTCATGTACACCATTTAAAACGTTTTAGTTAGCAACTATTTCTAGTACCCAAGAAACATATACAGTACATAGTTAGAGGGGTTAACAGTTTTACGATCGCTGGCTTAGAGGGATTTAAGACCTAATTTTCAACATGGGAGTTGAGAAAAAACTCATTTATAAATGCATTAAGAGCCATAAACTAACTGAAAATTTAATGAGATGCTGGTTTATGAAAAAAGTTGTTTCGTACTTTCGACAAGAACATTGTTAAAAGACTCCAACTTTTTTATTGCTACATCGGTCAAAGTCATTTAAATAGAGAGTAAATGTGCCATTGTGTGGTTATAATGTTGTGTACATCTTACAAAATAAATCTCTTCTCTTCTAAGACTTGGTAAAATTAGTAGACAAAAGTAAAAGTAAAGTAAATTTTGTTTAGTATTAAAGCAACAACTAAGATGAAATGTTATCACGGATTATGCTAAAAAACAAGAGTTTTTTAAAACGTAGTTCTTACTTAGTCTATGATTATTAATGCATTTATCAATAAAGCTCTTTCCTAATATTGATGTTAGAAGTTCAGTCTTAAATCTGTCTAAGCCAGCCACTTTAAAACTGTTGAGCTTTCTATCTATGCACTCTGTTTCCTGGGTACTAGACTAAAAGATTTTAAATCTACTGGCAGATAAGTTAAACTGGTTAACTTGATGTCCAACTTTCACCAACCGAGTTATGAAACAACTTATAAGTGCGTTTTAAGGTGTACTATAGTTTCCGCTTACCCAGAAAGGTGTTCCGCACTTTCGACAAACACATGTTGAAAAGCTCCACCTTGTTTATTGTTTTGCTGATCAAAATTATTTAAATAGATAATATACCAAATAACATATTAAAATTATCGAACAAACATAACATAAAGATAAAAAATATTTATTTAAAAATTAAAAGTACGTATACCCAAATCTAGGTTTCACTTTTTTAGTGCCTACCCTAAGCAGCCGCCACTGAATTGGAAAATAATTTAAACATTGCCGGTACGATAAATCAATCGCGAATGCTAATTTATCGAATAAATATATCAGAAGCGGCTTATCGACGGATTGAAACAGTGGCAGCGTCCGTTAAATGTTATGTGTTTTGATTGATTTATTGTCGACGATTTACGTACGCTAATGGAATGTTGACGTGTGCGACCTTTTAACGACGCTGGTGTTGATTTCATCCGAAAGTAATTCAATTCGAGATTATAATATGCGAGGATTGCCTGATGGATGGACGGGTCGTCAAGGGGTCAATTGTGACTCAACCTAAATTCAACACATTGATGTACCAAAAGTAAATCTTAATTGTCTAACTGTTGCCTAATACCAAAGTGTAATTGTTGAATAGAAAAATGTGTGAAAAGCTAAGATAGAGGTACTGGAAGCTATTCAGAAGCCTTGTTTAGACGAAACTTGCAATTATTAACAATCAGTAACAAGGTACTTGGATTTATTGCGACAGTAAGTGAGAAAAATCGTTCAAGTTTTTTCCTCCAACGAGAAACTTTAAAGAATGGGACGAAATTTGTACCATATTTGGGTACATAAATCTTTTGAAAAAACAGTTTTCTGTTATAGCTGCATTATAAGCGTGCGAAAAAGCTGATTTAAAATATGGTTTGCTATAAAAATCTTTCACTAAGTGTTGGTATTCATGACAGTGACGTTTTCACTTTCTTGTTTTTATTAAAAAGAATAAGCGTATTTTGTTGGCAGATAATAAAGTTGCAGGCCTATTCAGCAAACCAGGCTCTACAACTAGGTAGAAACAAATACTCCGCAAATCAATACCAGTCTCGGGATTTTAAGAAAGTTAAAATTAAATAAAAAACGATTAATTATATAGATATAAAGAGTTTTCATAAATGATTGTAACATTGTAGGTGGCTGTGGAAAAAATAAACAATGTTTTGTCTTTACAAGGCACTAATTTTAGCTATTATTATAATTAATATTAGACAATTGAGTAACTCCAGGAATCATTCTCTAATATTCCGTTGCGAAAATAGGACATTACAATTCGTGATATCAAAAATTTCCACAGCCACCTACGATGTTACAATCATTTATGAAAACCCGGTACTTGTTCACGACAAAATTGGCCACTGTAATTAAAATCATAAGCTTTCGAACAATGGATCTCTGATGGCTAATCAAAATTTAAGAAAAACTAATTATTTAAATGAGATGTAGATAGATAAATAGTAATAAACATAATTTGTTATTTAACTTATTTATTTGCTATTATACTTATTTATTTAAAACATGTAAAGTTGTTCTGACATGCAAAATTGTTTTTTAGTAAAATTTTAGTAAAAAATATTTAACCTTTTCCTGCTCATAAAAGTGATAATCTGTTCAAGTCATATATACTGCACTAAAGATGGTACAACAATCTTCAATTAAAATATTCCGGAAAAAAAGGTAATTTTATACTTTTGAATGTAACTTGGATCTACAAAAACAGTTCTGATCTTTGTAGGTGGTTACAAGAAGATGATAAAAGAATAAAAAATATAAAAGTAAAAAGTGAGGGAGATTTGTCGTCCTTCACGCTGGTTATAGAAGTAGCTTTTTTAAAAATTGCGATTTACATTTTAATAGTAAGATCAGTGGTAAAGATTATCACAAAACTATAAACTCTAAAATCTTTCAAAATTGAGTCGAATATAATTTAATTCTGGCAGTCCCAAATTTACCAGGCAAAAGTGTTGTTATTATGGAGAATTATCATATCTCTCATATATAAAAAAAAAGAAATAACCCGGTTATCACAAAAAATTGAATTGAGACGCTATTTAACAGAACAAAATGTTAAATTTTGCGAAAGTAGAATAAAAGCTTTACTTTGACAAAAAATTGAGCCACTTTTGCAAAACATCGTAAAAAATATGTCGTTGATAATTTGCTGTTTCAAAACAATATGACCTGCTCTATATTATTGCCAACATAATGCAATTGAAATAATTTGGGCTTATTGCAAGACCTATTATAATAAATGTATTAACGATTTAACCGTTTGTTTCGGAGACAAAAACCGTGTTAGCAATGTGTGGCAAACTGCTTTATCAAACTGTACGTTAGAAATATAGGCTCACTGTGTTAACCATGTCGAGACGTTAATTGAAGAAGACTGGTGCATACATATAAGCAACATTTTATTTCAAAATAATATTTTTTTATTTATAATAAATCTTGAAGAATCGGATCCTAAAAGCGAGAAGTGTTATAAAGCGATGACGATTTAGACTAAAAATATTGTAGTTTATATTTTTGAGTCAAACTTAGAGGAATTGTGTTACCTTGCACAGGTACTATTCCAGGTAGAATGAACTATTATGGAACGTCATAAAGGCTTTAATTTTTGACTATCTATAAAAATCTGAGAAAAATGATTTGGTAACCACAAACACAAACTAAATAACCGTCTATTTTGCACCCTCGACGTAAATAAATTAGTTTTGAATGCGTCTTAGGTTGTCAATTACTTAATCTCAACAATTTAGTCACTAAAAAAGTTACCAAAAACCAAGCAACAACATAAATTATTTAGATATTCTAAATATTACCAACAGAAACCCTAAAATTTTTAAATTGACAGTTAGTATAGAAAAAAAAAACTGTAGGTATGTGCATGTTTCTACCAAAATCTTTTTGTTTTAAAACATTTTTTGTTATCTTGTTAAAGCTGTGATTACGTCGGCATGAGTGAAAATGCGTTTATAATGGTCCGTTGTACGTTTTGCGGTGCGCCGCCACTGCGTTGCACCGTATATAATTAGATGTATAAAATAAGGGAGCGAGATGATAGGTAAGAGATATCTCGTTCCTCGACCGGCTAATTCGGCGAGCTCGAAAGGAGGTATCGGAACAAGTAAAACAAAACGCAGACCACCCAAGTTGAATATGTGATTGTGGCCAAAGCGTCCTTATTGGTTGAGAAGCAGTTAACAGGCTGCATCTCGATTAGTGTTGTTTGTAACGCCGCGTCTTCATCGAGATGGACCATCATCAAAGATAAATCGGCTTTCCCTCGTCCTCTCCGAGGCCATTTTCGACAAGAGTGTGAAGAACAATCAGCGGACGCCACCTTGAAAAAACCGTGTAATTACATACAAAAAATCGTTTTATTAAAAGCCACGTAATTTCGGCATGGAAACCGGCCATTATGGCTTACATATCCGGCAAGTTATCATTATTTTGTCACCTAACTGTGCGTGCAGTGGGAAGTACCCATTTGACTTCAGATGGAGTGAATGTCCAAATTATGTGGTTTGGGTATTGCATATGGAGAGTCTCAAGGGCTGACGTAGCTGCAAATGCTAAAGTATGGTTGTGGCCGACTAGGGATTGCTTGGAACCAATCATTTTTACATAAATTATGGAGAATGGGTACTTAAACGTTAAATTGCTGACACATGTTTAGTTTTTAGCTGCATAATAATGTTGCGAGGGCAATTTGCAAGCAATTGCACTGTGAACATGTTGTACATCATGTAACAAGAGTTGGCACCAAAATGCTATTACACACTTATAATTTTAAATAAAAGTTATTTTTTTATCAAAGATTGTAGGTATAGTTGAAACATATTTAAGTGGGATGCCTTTATAAGGTGTTCACGGAAAAACATTAAGTTAGCAGGATCTATGACTGCTTTGATAACTGCATATTATATTAAATATTTGAATGAAATAAAATGACATATTATCTCACTAGTAAAGTAATAAGATAAAAATCCACTCTTTAAGATAATTTGTTTTAATTTTAAAGTCAATCTTAATTAGGTACATGCTATTCTTGTTATAAATATTAATAACACAATTATCACACCTACTTATAGTAAGACAAGCCATTTCTGATACATTTTTATAAATAACAGCTGTCGGTGCAGTTATTCTAACTGTTATAGTATTTTTGTTACCCAGAATTTTTAAAGCAATTTGTTTTTTATTTTCTTCTGCCGTCTCTATATACCCTTTCGCCACTGTATTCGAGCGCCAGCCCCTATGACGCTTTACTGTTCTTTAAATGATCAGCTCCCAAAGTAGCAAGCAACGAAGTAGATGACCGCCTATAACAATGTCCTGTAAATACTGCTGGATTAGGTAACTGAAGAAAAGTCCCAATATCCTTTAGAAAAACAGCAAATGTGTGTATACCAACAGATAACTTTATACACTTCTAGTTTCTGTATTCTAAAAAAACGTCTACTACTTGCGATATTAGAGCGAAGTGTAACATATTTTCGAATTAATTCTAAAATGTTAATTCCATCTATTCCCCTTGACGTAATAAAAAATTTCCTAAATATTTTTGTTTTAGTATCTATTTGGTATTAGAATGTAGAAGCATTGTCTCTGATCTTTGACATCTTCCAAAAACATGTTGGTAAGGTCTTGGATCCTACAAGCTCCACCAACTCCAATAATTAAAGCAACCTTGAAATTAACATTACTTAGTAAGAATAATTTATGCATAAAAAGAGTACAGTACCTTCATTAACAAAAATTTATCATCATTTGCTTGTGCTAATATCTTGTTTAGGGAAAATTTGCGATTTTTTAGCACGAAATTCTTCAGATTTTTTTTTCAGAAAGACGATAAAATGCACGTATTAACTGATGTCAACATTTTTTTTAATTTTTATTATTGTTCTAATCATAGAATAAAAAGCCCAGAAACTCGATGATTTATACTATTTTAATAAATGATCAAGATATGCAAGTAGAACATTCTCATGCGTAATATTTTTAACATTTTTCTCGTCGTACCATAAACTGAACCGTTGAAAAGCTTTTTCGTATTTTTCTTTAGACTTCTCTGGCGTCAAGCAAAAAGCAGCATTTGTTGCCGCTTCTTTGATATCAGAAGGTAAACTTTCTGAGTCACTCATGTTTACAATTTTTTTATTTTTACCAGAAAGCACAAATTTTACTAATTATCTCAAAATGGCGAGCTTTGTTTAAGAAATTGTAAGCGGTTGCCATACAGGTCACCTTACTTTTGATGTAAAAAAATAGGAGTTATCGGCAGCCTAAAATTTTTGATTTTCTTAATTTTTAGAGCACATTACAGTAACTCGTGTGTAATCTACACTCATTGTGTAATGATGTTTCTATCATACTAATAATACATATAAATAACTATTGTCTGTTTCACGAAAGAAGCGACTTTTGTCATCAATATATTTTTAAGTTACGACACACGTTATTTACATTTCCGATGTACTAAAAAGAAACAATATCTAAAGTAGTGTCTACTAGAAGCCAAAGGTGAAAACGTAGTAACGAGGAAAATGGCTATATAATTGCGCTCGTAGATTATACTAGAGGGTGTGGAGTGACTGCGCGTTACTTCTCGACTTTCGGGAAAACGAGGCAGGTGCTCCGCGCTCATTTAATCAACGCGGTACGTGCATATCATAGTTCAGACCATTAATGGCTATGACGAAAGTCGCTTCTTTCGTGAATCAGACAATATAACAAGTACTACAATAATAATTATATACCAAGTCGATTTAAGTTGCAATGGTCTAGTGACTAAGTATTTTGTATAATTAATGTTGACATATACATAATAAAAAAATGAACAAGTAAATGCATTTTAAATTAGTTATACAATATTTGCCTGCTTCTGTTACTAGTATAGACGCCTAAATATTTATTAAAAGTTTCAACCATTTTATTTTTTTAGTTGACATAATTGTCTATTTGCTATAAACAAGTCGTCATATAAAAAAAAACATATTTTGTTTAAGTAAATAAGAACCTCCATTATAAAGTGTTACACAGAAGTGAATAACTCATAACTAGACATTGATAAAGAACAACTGAAAAAACACAGTAGAGTTTAGTAGTAATGAGGCTTCTTATGTAGTGAACAGGTTTTGTAAAACTACGTTTTTCAACTACAGTTTTGCTGCAGGATTTCTTTACTTCTGCTGTTTTACTGTAGTTTTGTAGTTATTCGTCGACATAGCTTTAAAATTGAGGTTAGAATGTTGAGCTTGTGTAGAAGTAGTTTATCTGGGTTGACTTTTGTTGTGCAAGGTTTTTTCTGAAGCTTAGAGTATGCTCTTCTATAAAGGAAACGTAAAACACTAACACCAAACACTTTACTTACGACGCGCGTTTCGACAAGCAAGTATTAAGTAAAGTGTTTGGTGTTAGTGGGTGTTTTATGTTGGTGTTAGTGGGTGTTACACCAAGAAGAATTCTTTTCTATAGTTTGCAGTTTTTCGTTTTGCAAGACGTTCGATCTTATTTTTTGTAGCTGCGGCAACTTCGCTGCAGAAACTGAAATTAAGTTCTAAAGTATTAAAAATTTTTTGTTTTTAAACTTTTGTGTTAAAATTTTGTTATAATAAAGTTAATTAATAAATTATTGTGCGTCTTTTTATTATATAAAAAAGAAAATGTAAAGTATACTGGGTTTGGGTAGTAGGACTTCTTGTGTAGTAAAGTTTTTTCTTTCTTTGCTGTTTGTTGCTTGTTTTGTTTTTCAGGCAGACAATTTTAATGTGAGAGATTATTTCTAGACTGCATGCAACTTTGCTGCGTGTTTTTTAAAAGTTCTTTTATGTAGCTTTGCTGGAGTTTTTTTTTTTATAGAGTTTATCTAAATCCTTAGACTACCGCGCTGATGCTAGCGCTTTGTGCTAGAGTTTTTACTCTAGTTTTTACTCATGACAAAACGTCTTTACATGTTGCTTTAAGTAGAAATTTTAACTTAAAAGTTGCTTTATAATTACATCTGGCGCCTATAGTTTATCGTTATCTATAAATTTTTTTCCATGTTATGTGGCGCGCTTATTTAGCATTCAGACTACCCTGATCGAAGTTATTTGAGAGGTTTTCTCTGGTAGTAGGTAAATACTAAAACAGTAACTTTCATCAATCAGTCATGTTGTATCAGCTCAAGATTATCTCTATTATTGGTAGCAATTAATTTAGGGTAAAACAAACAATTTATTATTTAATCCACAACCGTCTGAATGACATTTTTTTGAAATTGACGTTTATAAACGTTTTTGCGCGATCGGTTGTTTTTATCAGTTTACTGTGCCTGTTTCCACGACGGTAGGTTGCTGTTACTGGTTGCTACGTGTAACAAAACGGTAAGTAATTCACTTACCGTTCAGTGAACGGTAAGCAATTAAATCTAAAAAAAAAAACAATTTTGCGATTTATTTATTAAAATTAAATGTACAATTATTATAATTAATAGTAGTAATAGTAGAAGTCCAGGTTGTTGTAATAGTCCACCAACATCGCTGTGTAAAATTTTATGAGCAAATTCAATTTTGTTTTGGAGGGAATCTTCCACGTAACTCTCGGCCACCGTTGATGAACGCCACCCACAGTCCCAACACATCAACTCCGTTATTCGCCAAAAGTGTAGCCGATGTGCGTCGAAACGAGTGTCCAGTAAAACCTTCAGAGGCTTGCAATTTTAAATACTTTGCAATTTTTGACGGCCAGCCTCCAATTGTGCCTTTTCCTGTGACTTGCCTAGTGCATTTGCCATTTCAATAGTTCAGAAATAAATGATCTAACGTTGGGTTGCTTGGTCGAATTCTTATGTATTTTCAAAGTATTTCCAAATAATTAACTGCTTCATTTTTTTTATTAATAACTGTAAACGTTCGCTGAATATTCGTTTTTGTATTTGGAATATTTACTATAAACACTTCTTCACGTTCTTCTATGTCACTCATTTTAATATTGTACAATTCCTCTCGTCTACAAGCGCCCGATACTCCCAATATCATTGCTACCTGCAAATATATTGTTTCCTTAGAACTCAGATGTACCATCTCATCATCTACAACATACCTTTTGAATTAAAAATTGTTCGTCTGGTGCTTCATTCAAGAATTTTTCCATGTCTTCTTTGGTAAAAATTTTAGCCTTCTTAGGCCGATATCCAATATTTTTTCTCTTAAGATAAGCAATTGATATAGCAAACTTAGAAATATCGAAGCATCATGGAGAAAAATTGTACTCTTTAGCATAGAATACTCCGCCCATAAACTGCCTGCGGCCTTCAAGTGTCCACTTCTCACCACAAAATACGCTAACAAGCTCTTTTCATTTACAGAAATCTTTTTTGCTTCACGCCATTCCTTAAACAACTTGTATGTCTGTTCATATCGGGCTTTAGATTTTTCTGGAATTATTGCCGAACATCCTTCTTGCCAAGCGTCTTCTAAATCATCCGGTAGATCATCACTATCGCTCATATTTGCTTCGAAAACGGAACCACAAAACAGAACTATGTAGGAATGATTGTATCAAAAAGACAATTTTACTTGTTTGGAACAAAACCATAGCAACCATGGAACAGCCACCCAAAGTTTTCAGTTTCAATCTTCCCTATTATCACAAATGTATTGATATAAATTATTATTATTATTATTCTAGAAACTCCAATCGCGCAAAAAACGTTATAAGCATGTCGAACGTTAAGGATTACCGTTCTCAGACAATAATTGGAGTCGTCGCTTCGCTCCTCCTCCAAACAATTGTCTTCGAACGGTAAGCATTCCTTACCGTTCTCCATACTTAATATACTATTATAACATTTATAAACGTCAATTTTAGAAAATGTCATTCAGACGGTTGTGATTTAATCAATATTCTTGAAATAGTTGTATACAAAGCAAAAAAAAAAATAGATTCAAGAATGAACATAACATTAGTCCTAGAATATAGAAATCGTATTTTAAGTCTGTTAAATAATTCATCAGCGTCATAACAATGTAAACACTTCATTGAAGTGAACTAAAGTATAAGTACGTCTTTTGATTACTTGTTCCGCTCTTTTACAATACCATTCCCAAGAAAATATTTTTTTTAAAGTAGCGACATTTAAAATCTAGTTTGATGAAAGTGCCTTTTGTAAGTTGAATTTACGGTTGCTGTATAACTGCACTCCCAACAATTTATTATTGTAATTCAGCGTTTCGCACTCCATAATTCATCTTTAGGTCCATCACAAACGTCCAAGTTATTGAGTTATCGACGTTTCTACAATTTGATGGACGTTCCAGAGAACGATCTTATTATTATAATGATGATAGTGTCATGAACCTTGATGTTGAAGAGACCTTTCCGGTCTTTTGTCTGGATGTCTTGTCTATTACAGTAAACGTTTTATTTTTAAACTCTTCAGATGGCTATTATAACAACATAAGGGATCTCTTGCATAATATACCTGGGAGAAATTGATCAAATCTGGATCAAGAATCTAACCGGGCCATATAATTATGAAAATGGCTGGTGCTTATTTTTGACACCGCTCTGTGTTAGGACGAAAGATAAGAGTAATGCAAGAACGCCATATTTGCATGTAGATTAGGCACTCGGGTTGGGCATGAATTATTTATTAGGGTGGGTCTTGACTACTTCATCCTGACATAACGTATGGCTGAGGATTTTTACTTTTTAAATCCGGAGAAAATTATGTAATTAAATGGGAATTCATGGTGCATGAAAATGAGACTCGCACACTTTTTTTTGAAAAGAGAAACTGAGCAAATTTTACAAAACTGAATTTTATTTAAATAAACAAATGGCGCCACTATAAAATGCTAAAAGGTGCTGATGTCTTATTATAAGTGTCACTTTTGCATATATTGTGTGTCAAATATGTGAGAATATAGAAAATAGAAATTACATCATAATATGTCACATCATGCTGATTATAGTTTATTAAAATAACAGTTTCTTGAATAATGTCGTAAATTTTAAATCCGTTAGAATAAATTTTGTGTTTAAATGCTAGTAAAAACACTAAAAGTGTAATTAAACGTCATTTCTAAACCGAATTTATCGTTAATTTTATTTTTTCTTTTAAATTGAATATCTTTACTTAACATATTCAAAAATTTTGATAAAACAAAATTTTAAATATTCACATTACAGGCTTTATAAATAAAATAAAAATAAATATAATAAACACAGATATACAGGTAATTCCTCACTTTATTTGCCGATTTTATTTTTAATTATTTTCTCTGGCGTTTACCGCACAAATTAAAATGACTAAACTAAGTTGTGTAGATAACCACTTATATAAAGCAATCAGCAATAAATAAAGGGTGCGTCACAGGTGTTAAAAAGCGATTATAAAAGAATAAAAAATATACAGGGTGTCTCACGAACGAGTGCACATAATTTAACCAAAGAATAAGAAGTAAAAATTAATTGATACATATTTTTTATTTTTTCCCAAAAAAATTTATTTTCAGAATTATTAGCCCTTAAAAATCGCTCTAAAAATACACTTTATTTTTTATATCTAATAAAGTACTCGCTCGATTTTGATGAAACTTGGTATACTCATTCTGTATTAGATAACCACCTTACAGTATTACTTGTAGTATTGTAGGACATTTTAAAAAGGGGCTACGAAGGCCCCCTTGACACAGTTTGCTTCATAACTATGTAGCACAAATTAGTTTAACGTTGGGGTTCCTACAGTTTGAAAGTCCATTCAATTTATAAATTTTTTTGTTTCTTACAAATTTTTCGTAAAACGCACCGTTTTAGAACGAGGTTTAGGAGTATCAACAAAAATAATTCAATAAATAGGAAGTACCTAAAAAAGAAAAAGTAAAATAACAAAATCTTTTCTGGAATATGATCCTGAAGCCAATTTCTTACATTCAATTGACAATGAGGTGGTGCACCATCGTGCATGAAACGGCCATAGAGGAACGTTAGTGGATAAAAGCTGGTCATGCTAATAATAACTACATCGTTTTACTCAAAAACGATGCGTTTTACGAAAAATTTGTAAAAAACAAAAATATTTCTAAATTGAATGGGCTTTCAAACTGTAGGAACTCCAACGTTAAACTAATTTGTGCTACAAAGTTATGAAGCAAATTGTGTCAAGGGGGCCTTTGTAGCCCCATTTTAAAATGTTTTACAATACTACAATTAACACTGTAAGGTGGTTATCTAATACAGAATGAGTATACCAAGTTTCATCAAAATCGAGCAAGTACTTTATTAGATAAAAAAAATAAAGTGTATTTTTGAAGCGATTTTGGGGACTAATAATTCTGAAAATAAATTTTTTTGGGAAAAAATAAAAAATATGTATCAATTAATTTTTACTTCTTAATCTTTGGTTAAATTATGTGCACTCGTTTGTAAGACACCCTGTATATATTTGAACCAATTATAACTAGAACTAAAAATACAAATTTAATAATTTATATAAAAACATTTAAATTTTGAAAGTAACATTTTTTAATTTAGATGTTATGTTTTAAAAATTATACGATTGTGTATCTCTCTTTAACTTAAACACTGCTTGTACTCAAAGAAATTCAAGAAGAGATAAATTCGCCAAAAACAAGCTTTTTTGGTTTAAGACTTAATTTTACTAGTGCAGAAAAATCAGTGGCTATGTAAGTAATAACTTGAAAAACTTAAAATGCTATAAAATTTTCAGATTTGTATTTTTATGTAGTAAAAATTAATTTAGATGTTCATATTCTATGTTTTTTCAAAATTGCTTTTTTAAAAATCGGTTTATACTAGTGCTTCATTATTTTTTTTTTAAACAATACTAATAACACAGCGTTTGTCTAACGACTCCATTATAAGTTTGCTTAATTAAAATTAATGAAACATAGTGCTAATATTATTTTTGATGACTGCTTTGGTATTTCTCTTATTCTTTAAATTATTATTGTTTCTATATTTTATGTTGTTTCTTTACTTCTTTATTTTTAAAACATTCACTTGTTAACTCATCTATTTCTAAAATTTTACTGTTTTTTATGGTATTTATAACTAGATATTTCTAATTTCGATATTATTTACAAATTTCTTATATACAGTCATTACACTCTTGTATTTCTCTATTTTTTTCGTCTTACCTTGCATTTGTGTTTTCTGTATTTTCGTTTGTTGTTTATTTAAAACATTATTAAAATGTACTCACCTTGCAATATATTTTGCTTCTGTTTAATTTTATTCTCTCATCACGCTTTTAAATAGATTTTACACTTTTTTAGTAGATTTTTTAATTTGGCTTTCATATTGCTTCTTATTTTTTTAACTTTATTTTTTATTCTTTCTTTGATTCTGATTTTTTGTTAGTATTGTCATTTTTTTGTCTTGGTTTTTTATATCATTTTCTATAAAGCATTCTTTACCAAACCATTTCTAAAGTTTTCTTTTTCTTTTTTTTCTTTTCTTCCCTTGCAGTATCTTTTATGGCTTTAGAGAACATACACCTAATCGCCTAAATACTCTGTATGTTTATGTTATATTGCAGAATTTATTAGTAAAATATCCATTTTTGCTGCTACATTCAATAACACTATTTTTATATTACAGTTTAATACTCTTCAATATTTTATTTTTAATTTATTATTGACAGTTATAAACACTTTTTGGTATTTGTTTTTTTGTTAGTGCGTGTTTAATAAAATACTATTTTCTTTGTATACTTTTTTTTTTAGTAAAGTGACTTAAATTGTATCTTACTATAAAATATTAGCATTATTACAATACAAAATCTCTAATCTTGCATTGGCCAAACCCAAAAGAAACTGATGCCATCAGATGTTTGTTTTTCCTTTTACCAGTACAAGATTAGAGACGTCATAAATCGTAATAATGCCAGTAGATCAAGTAAGAAGTTTTGTTAGTAAGATTTACAGTTTAAGTTACTATTTCTATTTCTCATAGAAAAAGTCGTATATCTTTTCTTCAGTCTGATATAACGTGCTTTGTTACGCGTCTTAATGCTGTTACCAATTCTTAGATATTTTTTTGATTATTATATTATCTGTTCCTACTGGTTTTTGTGTCTTTAGTATTATTTTACTTGTGTTTTCTTTTTATATTGTATGTCAAATCTATATTCTTTTATTTTTTCTGCTAATCGTAACATTTTTTTTAATCTGCTTAAGCTTCTTTACTCTAATTTATTACCTTTTTTTGTGTTGCTTAAACATGTTTTTTTTTTTTGTTCAGGTTTTAGTACTAATTTGTTTTTACGTCTTTTTTTAATTTCTTCGTTTCCTTATCCGAAAATTATATAATTTCTCTGTTTCTAATTTTTGATATCAGTTTTTTATTGCTGTACCTTTTTTTGCTGCTATTTTCCTAATCTCTCGTTGCAATTTACATTACTTGATTTTTTTCTGTACGTTTTCTATCTCAACGTTATATAGAAACACACATGTTACTTTCTAGATATAATTAATAATTATACATATTTAAAAAAAATTAAATAAACAAATAATTTAGGTATACAGGTAATTCATTACTTTATCTGCCGCTTTTTATTTTCGAGTACTTTCTCTGACATCTTACAAAAAAAAAAAAAAAATGAATAACTAACTGACCAGATCTGTCTTTTTGTAGATAAAGCAATTCACAATACATTAAAGCCCGTTACAGACTTTTGTTTTAACTAATTTATTATTTATATGTATATACTAGTCGCCACATAACAATGTGTTTAAGTCAGCATTCAATATTTACAATTGTTAATATAAATTGTATAATATTTAATAATTGTATAATAATTGTGTAATATAAATTTATTATAGTACTTAATTATTAATAATAATTACAGTAAACTTGTAATAATTTCAATAAAACTGAATAGTTTGTAATTTAGGTGCTTGACATAAAATTGATGACGCAAACGCATCGTTCTAAGGCGGCGGGTGTAGGCATGTATGTATTGTTAAAAATATTTTTTACATTTTATAAAAAACAAAAAGAATTATTTACTGTTTATCTATAAATCGCTTAAAACTTTTATACTCTTGATTTAGATGAGCATCATTAAATAAATAACACCTATCTTCATGCTATCCTTGCGTGTTTGACTTACCAACAGTCATTAACATTTCAGTGACTTCTGTTCTCTTAAATTAAACAATGCGCAAACAAGACATTTTCAATAAATAAAAGACTGAAATTGTAGGTAAGGCCTCAAATAAGTTTATTACAAGAAAACACAAAATTGGGTTATTATATAATTTTTTTTTATTTTTGTGTAAGCTATTTAATTAGATCGTTAACCTATAATTGAGTAAATTACTTTTATTACATAAATAGGTGCTCGCTTTTTTAATTTAGTTTTGAACCTGTTCTGATTATATCTTATATCAGAAATAGTCTTTTACCTTTTTCATAATTCGACACCTTGTACTCACTTATTAATTACAGGTTCTGTATAGAATGAATGCATAACGAAATTATCACCTCCCATTGAACATTTTTATCAAAATTGATATTTTAATTTATTCAGAGACAGCTGCATTTCTAAGAAAAAATAAATTAGCTAATATTTTAAAAATGATTAGTCCTGTAGGTAGATATGTATAATAACAAACTTCAGATGGTAAAATTCTTCTGAAAGTGGACGGTGTTATTCAAATTGGGAAGAAATGAAATTAACTAGTGATTTTATAATAATTTTAACCAAAGTTAAAGCTTGAATAAAATAGACTAACGAGTTAATTTTTTCTATCAACATAATTTCGTAATAATTCAAGTTCATAGTCGTGTCTGAGCGTTCCTGTAATAATTCATTTCTCTGCCCCTCCACAACCGAGAAATCAAAATATAGAGCGTTCCGTATAAATTTGCCGGTTTGTCGTGATAAATTTCTGTTTTTTTAGATTTCTATCTATTATAGAAAAACCCAAATAAACATTTAAAAACAAAAAACTGTTTTGGAAGTGTTGTCTTCTTCTGAGTACAACCGCAGTCAAAAAAAAAGTACGACAGACCGTCAAATTTATATAGATCAAACTATAGCTCCATTGAAAGATTATTGTTGAAGAAAATCTAGAAGTAATTAATAGTATCTGTATATTCGATTATTTATAGTAGAGATTTATGTAAAATGTATTCATTTTGAAAATGTTGTGAGCGAAACCGCATGCATGACCCCGTCCATTCTTAATAGCTCTCAGCGGCACACCGAACCAGGTGATTAACAGATGTCTAAAAAATAATAATGTGTTTAGTATAGTGCGGCAGCAGGGGTTCATGATCGGCCATTGGTGGAATGGAGTGGGAACCGCCCAACCCTCACCAAAACGACACGCACGTCGCTGCAAGAACACCATGTGTGGCATATGACTTTGCCATGGAGGAGAAAAACGAGATGCCGCCGCACACAAACCGCACAAAATCTACGTTTTATTAAATTGCCAAACGACTTTTACGAAAACGTGACGACGACCAGCACGTTCAAAAGCTGATTTTTGCAGGAGATAGCTGCGAAGGGGATTCCTGCAGGAGGAATGTGGCATGAGCGACGGAAAAACTCAAGTCGATTGAAATAATCCAAAAATAGAATAGATTAATTGCTCATTTAATATTTACTTTACTTGTCGTATTAGAATCTACAAATTTTGAGCAAAAAGACTCAAATTTATGGAATTTTAAATTTATTTATAATGGTCGAACTGTCTGATGAGGATATTCCATATTTTTGATTACCTATTAATTGATCAATTGCATTTGTTCTTAATGATAGTTAAATATAATATTATGTAATTCAAACTTTTTACAATAAAAAAAATATACACACAAAGATAGGATGTTGGAAGTACAATTATAAACAAATTACCATAATTTTTTTTCGTTCTATTAAAAAATATTTATCGCAGACAAAAAAAAACAAATATATCTATAGAAAAATTGTATAATTTGAAATATACCTACCATTATTTGACTTTTTTTAAAATTACAATTGTAATAATTATAATAATATCAATACAAGTAATAGTTATTTAGATTATCAGCAAGACAGAAACATTATTATAGCAGTGGCAAGATTGCGGATAATGAGGACGCAGCCCTAGTTTACGTGTAATTACATGCGTTATTATAATATGTTCTAATCTACAAATGACACAAAATTTACCCCATTTAAATAAACTCACAAGTTTAATTAAACGAAATTCTTATATAATAATGGCAAAGCGCATTTGAAAACTATGTATTATCAACAGTGTCTAAATGATAATGTAAAAAAATTATAAAACATTAAAAATTTTTAGGTCAATAATAAATTAAAAACAAAAAAAAGTATACTAAAAATCGAATAAATTGTTATTTTTAGCATAAAAAATGTTGATTAATCTAAGTGCATTAAATAAATAAAATATAAATAAATGGTTGCTGTTTGGAATTTAATTGATGATTTAATGTTTGTAGTGAAGGTTCGTAGACGTAAGTATTTAAGAATTTATAAAGCTTCTAAAAATTTTAAAAATAATCTTTATTGCAGATGTAAAGATTTAAAGTGGCCAGAAAAAAGAATATGAGAAAAAGCAAAAGCAGATTGTAGGTAGAAGTGTACGTTCTATCTGCATTTGTAGTTTTCTAATCTCATAATGTATTCTTCAAACATAGTTCTCGAAGACGCTTTGCCACTTTTATATAAAAATTTTGTTTAAATTTATGGGTTTGGATTTTAATTCTTTTATTACTTGCTATAAAATTTTATCTACAAATAAAAAAAGACAATTTAATATTTTTTATTTTTTATCAAAAACAAATAAAATTTATTTTATTCTTAACTACCTACTACTTGAAGAAATTTAAACGACAAAGTAGTTGATGCAGTATTTTAAATTTTATAATTTTTATTTTTAATTTTGATTTTAATAAAATTAAAGAAAATCGTTCTCATTTTATGAAAATTTAATAAAAACTCAAATTAAGATTTTTTTTGTATCAATCGATAGCTCTTGAAATAAAGAGCGATTGGTATCACTGCGTCAACTTTGTAATTCTTTAAATAAAGTAGCTAGATTAATTTAAAGCTTAAATAACTTCTGCCACTAAGTTCATAATACTCTCACTTCTTATTTAAAGGAATTAAGTTAGTTGTTGATCCTTGGGTTTCAGGTTAGGTACCAGCTAAATAAATATTTTTTGGTATTTATATTTTATTATTCAAGACTTCAGAGAAAGAAAATTTTTCTTAATAATTTTTAACGCTTTTAAGACAACTAATATGTTCCTTAACATCAGAAATAAATGAATGAATAATATTACATTTTTAATATGGAAGAAAAAACTTTCTCCTCAGCAGGGATTTGAACCTGGGTCATCCGATTACCGGTTAGATGCTCTACCAACTGAGCTATCGAGAAGACTACAAGTTCTGGCTTTGCATTATCAATTTTAATTGCAACTCAGTTGGTAGAGCATCCGACCGGTAATCGGATGACCCAGGTTCAAATCCCGGCTGAGAAAGACGTTTTTTCTCTCCCACATTAAAAATGTCATATTATTTATTCATCTATTTCTAAATTTTTCTTGTATTGAAATATGCAATTATCATCATAGAATTAAGATGCGACTATTTACCATATACCTAGATGTTAATTTAATTATAATAATTCTTATTATAATAAAATTAACAATCGGTTTTATTGCTCATTTTCAAAACTTCAAAACAAAGAATGGGTAGTAAACCCAAAACTAGCTGACAAATAAGAAATTATTAAAAGCACAATTTATTGACTTAGCATTATATCATCATGTCTGTGTATTCTTCGTATATATGAAAGCTTGAACTAGTCTACAATTTTATAAAGTAATGCATTTCTAATGTTGTTTTTATGGATCTGTAGTTATAATTATAATTATTTAGAATTTTAATTTAGGTTTAGAATCTACGACTAATATTGCAAAGCTGTTAAGAAAATCTCTACGATCTGTTGTAAATGAAATTCAAGTACCTGAGTTTAGGCTCAGCTCCGGTTAGGAAAATAACCGAGAAAAAGTTCGATTTATACTCTCATTGCAAAGTGGCAGGTTTTCTGTGTCGGTATTATTAACTTTAACACAAAAAAATTCTACCATAAAAACCATATTGGAAACGTATTACTTTAATAACAGCGAGCACACTTTAGCAGAACGCTACTGTTTAAAAGTCAGATTTGACAAATTTTGTACCTCGAAAAAATGACTCAAAATCTTTTAAATACTTACTAAAAAATAAAGACTATGTGACAGCAGCTTTTTATTTTTGACTTCTTCATGGTTACAATGTTATAATTACAAAAATCATGTAGCAAACTTAATATTTGTCTAAAACAACTTCAACTTTTTTTCATTTGTTCTGTTCGATTAAAACAAGTGAAAAGACTTGGTTACAACAAACTATCTCAACGATTAGAAAAAACAACTAATTGGCAAACAAAAACTTTTAATTTTAATACGAAAATTTTGATTAAATGTATGACATGATTACTTTACCAAGCCCTGTTATTAATGGGTTAACTATAACACAAGTTGGTCATTTTGCTTTCTACTAGAGTTAATTGTGTTGATACCATTGAGTTAATAATAAGACTAGAGTAAGGGTAAGCAAAGAAGTATGGTGACAACATATTGGCAGGCAAAACATTAAAAGTGGTGTATTTACCGTGTTATAGATGGTATTTAAATTTAGACAAGTGTTAAAATCGCTAAAATTTGCATATTTCTAAACAATTTAGTTTATAACAAGCGTTTTAAACAATTTTAGATATGATGTCAGATAAATTAAATATAAATTTGTAAAGTATGAGTGTTGTATGCATGCACAATAAAGACCTGGCACTCATATGTTTCCTGAATTAAAATAAAAAATTATTTTTTTTGTTTTATTCTTCATGTATTTTCAAAAATTCTACATTCTTGCCTACCAGCAAGTAATTTGCTCTCTCACACACATTTAATCTGTGTATTATACTCTCTCTCTTATACTATGTTGTCACCTCAGCTTGCTTCGGCAACGTATACGCGAGGCTCGATCTAATATTATTATTAGATCTATGGTTAACACCCTATAGCTCACTTTTAGCGTTAATGTTTCTAATTTTTTTGTTTTATAGATATTTTCGACATCTTTCCGTCCTAAATTTCTAAAATTTGTACTAATTTTTCTGAAGTTTAATTGTTTTATTTTTTTATATTTCGGATTGTCTGTTTACAACCAAAATTTGACGTTTAGTTGTAATTTTGACTAACTTAGTTGTTGTTTTAATTTGACTTATTTATCATCAAATCTTATATTATTGTTGTTGTTAAAGTTGTTCTAACAATTGTTTACAATATGATTTAGTAGCTATGCGATTAAGATCAATTAAACATTTTTTGTAAAAAAACAAGACGCTACTTAGCTTAAATACAAAAAGACTTTAAAGTTTAGACTTTGGATTTTTTACTAGAGTTTTCTATTAGTTTTTTTTCTGCTTTTGATCTTAGAATTTTTTTGTTGTGATCTGATTCGAACACATCATCTACGAGAATATGAATATACCTATAAAAGTAACTGCAAAAAATCAAATTTATAGTCAAACAGTTTAAAATTTTTTGAAGTTTAAATAGCTTGATTTACTTTGACGCAAAAGTCTAAAATGTAATTATTATTAAGTGAGTAAAAACTGTATAGTAAAAGCAGTTCGTTGTTGTAACATCAATATGACTGTTATACGTAACATAGTATATAAAAATATGAGATTTCTTTGATTTAAAGAGTTGGATTAACAACGAATAATTTATTTCTATTATGTACAATTACAATAAATAACTAACTGGATATTTATACTACAAACGCCGTCGCTTTAATAATGTCACGCTGCTGAGAATGTAGCTTACGTTGCTCGTTTGTCCGGTTCTCGCTAACTGACTGATTCACTGTCAAGTCAAGTCAAAATCATTTATTTTTTCAACCATATTTACAATTTTTCTTAGAAACTATGACATTTATTTGGAGCAAACATAGGCGCTGCTGAGGCTTAGGGTCTTTTCAGTGTGATTCAGTGTCGGTCAATCTCCCCTTTCATATAATCAAACGTCTTTGCTAGAATGTGCTGAAAGGTTTAATTGGAAGCGATGAATTATCTTTCTAGATTGATCCAAATGCAGGTTTATTATTGATTTTATAGAATTTTAGCTTTGGTGCGCTTTCAACGCGAAATCTTTCTAGTAGTTTCTTGAGCTATTTTCTCTTTTCTTTTTTAATTGTTATTTTAATCGTTTGTTACAATAGGTGTCTGACGTCTCTAAAAATATAGTGAAAAATATTTTGAAATACCTAATTGTACCACATTTTATGTTGTTTTGATTTCACGCACTCGTGAATCATGATATTTTATCTTTATGTGTGTCGAAAATTTAATAATTACTGTTTACTGATAAATTCCGTGATTTGGTGATTATGGCATCATCAAGCGTTGGAGTTCGATCAGCCCTGTTGATAATCCGTTTCGTGGATGGCATACAACTCTATAATTTGAGAAAGTCTATGATTAATTCCGGCGTTGATAAAGAAATCTTTTTGTAGTGGTGCCAGGCCGAACAAAGCAATCAATAGAGAAAATGTGCGTGACGTTTCGATAGGGTCTGCACACAATAATCAAAAAACAGAACACACAATAAGACAGAAAAGGAAAACTTACAAATAATTAAAATACCAAAACGTTATTCCAAATGCAAATTGTGCGTGCGTTCGGGACATTTCCTTGAGGCATAAAAATATTTATATATTTAACAGTGTTCGGACGCCTATAAATTGCTTGTTATAAAACAGTCTTCAAAGCGTTTATATTGCCCTATAAGTTGTAATTATAATCGCATTTTATACTCGAATTAATAACCTTCGAAGTGAGGTCTACGTAAGGGGTGGTTACATGTTATGAACTTGTTTATTATTCAAACATTAACCCGAGTATTTATAATGTGAGCTCCTCGTAATTGGACGCAAGGGAAATTATTCGGTTTTATACCACAAGCAATGCTTGACTAGAATTAACGCTAATTTACACGATATTTCCGGTACAACTGATGTTATATTCCTACTAATTCACTCGTACCGCCTCTGATTCGCCAGATATTTTACTCAAAAATTATGTTTTTTAATTAGCCTATTATTTTTTTAAATTATAGCACTTGGAAACTTTTAATGTTTCTGCAAATTTCATAATTAAATGTCACATTTCTATCGTAACATTTTAATAAGGTTCCCTACTGTTTTAATAAAATAATTTATTTATTACAAGATGATTGATTAACACTGAGATATTCCGAAGTTTTTTATATTTTGTCTTGTGCTTCGTGATAATTACACAGCCTTAGGCACAACTGACTCTAGCTCATTAGCATTGTTACAACCTTCTCCTAACTACCTGAGACATTAGAAAATAACAGGTCGGTAAATTTTTTGGCAAAACTTGCCATTGGTTAAGTCTTGATGAAGAAGATCGCCGGTTGGCGACATCGTCAGCCAGATGGTATCCAAAGTGGTCGTAAAATGAGCGATAAACCGTCTCATCAAATATACATCGGCCGGCATCGAGAACATGGCGATAAAAACGAATAAATAATAAAAAATGAAGAGGCCACACAGATAGAACTCCATGCCAAGATCATTATATCCCAATGATAGATTTATCACCCATTTTCGAGAGTGCGCGCAC
The DNA here is from genome assembly GCA_029207805.1 of Tribolium confusum. NCBI lineage: Eukaryota > Metazoa > Arthropoda > Insecta > Coleoptera > Tenebrionidae > Tribolium > Tribolium confusum. The sequence continues at coordinate 19,846,174 of JALGAY010000003.1, forward strand.
AATATCCATAAATACACATACCTTAAAGTTATCGACTAGTTAATTGGCAGATTAAATTGTTTATGAATGCGGCCATATGCTGGTAACCCAATCGGGGCCGGTTATTATTGCTGCCTCACCGTAATGGGCGACCAGATCTCCTCCTTTTTGGACCATTTGGCAGGTATAGAAAACGAAATTATGAGATGGACTAGATTCCACAGCAACGTAAACAACGTTTATATATCTATTTATTTACAAAAATGACAACATATTTAACAGTGATTTTTTATTTTTCAATAATTTTAAAAAAGATATCAATAAAAGTTTAAGATATTAATCTAGTAGTAATTTTATTAATATCACAGTTTTAAATATTTTATTTATTTTAAAATATAATTTTAAACAAAATATTTAACATTATACTCATCACAGGTAAATAATAAAAAAAATTTGCAATACCAGTAAGTTTTTGTATTGTATGGAGGTACATTAAACAATAATCTGCTTAGATAGCAAGACAATTTACTAGCACATGTCTAGCCAAATATTTGGTAAGAAAACTAGTTGTTTTGTTTTCTAATCTATATTATGTATTTAGCTTGACGTATTTTAGCAAATTTTCTCTTATTTTTTTTTTCTACATGAATATTAAAAAATAGTACCTACAACATACGATGCTTATTTTTTTTTACTTTTGTATCCTCATGATATTTCTTTGGAAATATGTAGGAGATACTAAAATAATACCATATTGTGCAATAAAATTTTCTTGGCGTGATAAAATTACGTGCATAGTAAATATGGTGTTTAAATTGTAGGGAGAATTAGTTCAGATACAGCAAAATAGAGTGAGCACGTAGTGTTTCTGTCTTTATTTCACGGTTAAACATTTCACACATTAATAAAATTTTGACAAGCAGTACTAAATTTAAACCTGTAATTAAAAATTAGAATAAAACATTTTATAACTAGAGCTAATAAATAAATTAACTGGAGGTCAGATAGACGAGGTTCTACTGTACATATTTTTGGTAAAACCTCTACTATTTGAACTCTAATTAATTGAAACGTTTGATAATTTTCTGAAATTTCGTGTTATTAAAAATTATCTGAACTTATATGTACAGTTTAAATTATCTGAAATTATGTAAAAATAAACAAATTTTGGCTAATATAAAAAATACTAGAGTATACATAAATGACGGTAATAATAAATTTTCTACTAAAAGGTTAATTTTCAGAAACTGGACATACAAGCACAGCCATCGATATATACAAGCCAGGCTGAGAAAAAGGCAACGTCGCAATTGCCGATGTCAGCGGACCGATCCGATTATGGAAGAGGTTTTAAAATCTTAATTATTCAATTAAGAAAATCAACGAATTATCGTTGAAAACAAATCTTATATAATCAGAAAATTAAATTTCTTACCTTTTGCAGCAATACAATCTATTATTAACCGTATCAGTAAGTATATTTACAGATTTTGAGATTAAATTTTAACGTAAAAACGTAAAGGTTTTAACGTAAAGGTGAAGTACTAAATGTTTAGACATAATATTGGTGAAAATAGAACGCACTATTCCCTATAATTTTAATTTTACAACTATATAAATAAACTTAATGGGATTTCATTTGTTAAGCATTGATTTTGATATACTTTGCTAATACCTTATCTTGTCCTTTAAAAACGATCTATCACCCGGACTATGGATAAGTCCTTTGATTAGCTACTTGCCTTGATAAATACAAATGTATAATGAAAAAAAATTAAGGCAAAACATCAACCTTTAAGGGAGATTTCTCTAAAAGAAGTACGTAGTAGTTTAGACAGTAGTAAGTAGAAGTAGTAAGTAGTTTAGACAGTACATGTTTAGTATAAATAACAATATCACTAAGATTTAAGTATAATTGAGAATAAAATGAAGATAATAATATAAAACCTTTTCGTGTGGTTGTTTATATTCACACTTGTCTTCTTAGCTGGTTTTTCAAACATTTAATGACACTGATGCCGGAATTGTTTGAGGTGGTTTTAAAGAGGAAATCAAATTTTTAATGCAGTCAAACTCACAACATCTATTAAATGTTAATGAAACAATAAGATGCAAACATTAGAATCCATAAGACATCAAAGCAAAAGAATTAATTAAAACTTTTCAAATTTTGAGGTTATGTTAGTAATTTAGAAATATTTGTTTAAAATCGAACTCACTTATGTTACGTGTTAGTCTAATCCATTTAGCATAACAACTCACACAATTTAAAATTAATTAAACATAATTAGTACATAAAAAACTGCATAATTAGAACAAATTTAAGAAATGACAAACTGCTGTTTACATTTCATCGGTCCGCTGACAGTGTTGCCGCTGTTTACCTCAGCGTGGCTAGTATGTATCGATGGCTGTGATACAAGCATGTTCTTTATGAGTTGCTGCACAGGAACCTCTTTGAAGCCACAAAAACAAGAATATTTTAAATTAAAAAAATATAAAAATTTATAAGAACAAAAATAAACTTAGTTATCCACTATTATGGTTCGGCTCGGCTGAGCGATACCCGCAAAGTATCGATACATACCAAAGTATCGTAAGTATTGAGGTATTGCAATTATCGAAGGTATACCAGAGGTATCGTAAGTATCGAAGGTATCAAAGATATCGAAAGCATCGGAAGTATTAGAATTATCGCGATATCTAAGTATCGAAAGTATGGGAAGTATCGAGCTATTGAAATCAGGTATAAATAAATATTCTATCAAATAGCTTGCAAATTCTTTTGTTTTCATCAAAAATAGCTTGTGTTTTTAAAATCCAAAACACTGTAAATGAGATATACATTTATAGCAACCTTTTATCGAGATATCGGAGGTATCAAAGTATCGGGGGTATCGGAAGTATCGAGGTATTGGAAGCTATTCTAAATCTTCTAATACTTTTACTTCATATTTGTTTATTTCTAGGATTTTTCTGTTTAAATTTTTATAAAAAAATTTTTACTTTCTAATTTCTTCTATTTTTTGTTATTTTTTTACATCTAAATGCTGTTTTTTAAATTAATTAATAATATTCCTTAATTCCTTTTATTTTTGTTTTCTTATTTTTTTGAATATATTTCTTACTTTTCTTACAACTGTCGATTTTTTAGTTTTTTTAAAACTCTTTTTTTTTAACTCAGTTCTTCTTATTTTTTTTTTAACTGTTGGTTTTTAAATCTTTTTGCGTTTTTCTTGTCGTTTATATTTTTTCTCTTTTGAAGATTGTTTTAACTTCTTTTTTACACATGAATTTTACGCAATAAAGTCAAAAATTTTGTAAGCTACTGTCACTCTATTTTTGAGTTTGCTAAAAACAGAAGCAGTGTTAGAAGAAATAGTGGTTTGTCCGACCTTGACTCTATATAAGTGAGAAATAGGTTCTTATTAGACGGATAGTTCACTATATAGCGATGTAAAAATATTATATAAATTATATAATATAAATAATATTATACCGAGTAATTTTTTAATGGTTATTAGGTATTTATAGCAAAAGCAGATGTTATTAAACCATATGATTTTTGAGTGTGATGTTTGAATTGTTTGTGTAAATTACGTTTACTCAAAAGAAATTACAGAAATTTGCTGCGTTGTATTTAATATTATTTAAAATTTTTATCAAAAACAAAAAAAACGTAGAGAAAATAGACACTTATAGCTATATTTTTATAAAGACATTCTAAAATAAAAAAAATGTAAAAATAAAAAAAATAAAATCGAAGAAAGTTACAAAAAAAAAAAAATTTTAGTAAATCGAAGAGCAATTGGCTGCAGCTCTAAAAGATCATGTTTAAATCTGCTCAACTATAAAATATTTTCAAATTCAAGAAGCAAAAGTTTTAGTCAAAACAAAAAAGCAATTTTTGAGCTTGTCATTAACACAGTAAATTTAAATAACCGCTTCTAGTTATCTTTGTTTATACAGTGTATCTAATATTATACTCATGTATACAACATTTTTTTTGAAAAAATAGATAAATTTTTTATTAAAACATAAAATAAAAAATATTAGTAAATAACTAAAGAACAATTATTGTGCAACAACATATTCAATTGGCTTCTTCTGCGTGGGTGTACAGTCACAAACGTTTTCCAACATTTTTCATCCAAAATTTATGACGGCGCAACTTTTTTGCCTCATACTAAAATCAATGTTTCTTTTAAAACCTCCAAATTTTTGTGAGATTTACTGCAGATTCTTATTTCTAGAACTGACTTGAAAGAAACCAGGAATAGACCTCCTAGCAGGACTCAGCTCCTGCTCACAAAGCGAACGAAATTTCAAAGTATTGCGAAACGCATTTCCCAGTTTTTTTACAACATCTAATAAGTTTTTGAGCTAATAGTGCAAAATATTACTAAAATTTTTGTCGCGTAACAAACAATTTTACCGAACGTTAGAACTCATTTGTGAAAAAAAACACTATAAAAAATTTTGATTATATTTTTTACAGTAGTTGTGTCACACGTTAATAAAAATTTTATTCAAAAAATATTAATACTTAATACTCACCCTCCAAACTAAAAATCATTTGAACAAAAAAAACGATTTATCTCTTTGTAATAAGAAAAAATAAAAAAGATAATTTTTTGTCAATGTCAATTTTGGCCAAATTTAAAGAATGACACGCTGTATTACACGTAAATAAACAGATAAACAGTAGAATCGTTTATCTTTCTTTATTTTTGTTAAATTAGCAATTTGTCTGGCATCTAGTTTGACCCGAAAACTTTCCATTATTTAAGAACTCAATTTCTTTTCTTTCCCGATTTCTTTTTGACGTTTCTAATCCAGTTTGCGTGCGTAAGGGCTTGTATCAATCTGGAAATGTGATTCTCCGTGCGTGCTGCTCTTGGTATAAAGGCATAAACGCACCGAGCAGGTTTTCTATGAATAAATAATGAAGAAAACGAGTCGTTTTAATGTAAACCTTTTCAACGTTACAAGATAGTTACTTCCATCCGCCATAGCTCGGCTGGGATATTCTCTCGGTATTTTCAGCCCATCATCATCATCATTATAAAACAAGCTAGAAGTAGCAAAAAGTTGCCTCGACCATTGCCAGTTTTATAACAAGACTGAGACCACATTCGTCAAATTTTCTACAGGGATAGATAATGACTGGGAGATGCTATTGGAGATATAATTTCTCCATTTATTGTCCGCGGATATTTACCATCTAGATAACCGGCGAACACAGCACGACAAATCACTGAACACATTTAACTAGCATATAAATTAAATAATACAAAACACACCCAATTTGAATAGTTTTCGAGCCACGTAGATCTGTATATCTTTCTTCAACCTACAGGAATTTCGGGAGAGGAGATTCCGGTGTGTTTTGGGATTGGCAGGTACAGCTTGGGACAGATTTCCAGATAGGGCTATAATGCATAAAACATTAGTATTGTGCATTTGACAAGTGATGACGTAAAGGCATGTTTGTCCCCAATACGTGGGTGGCCAATCTGATCGATTTTAATTTATCTATCAGAAGAAGAAAACGAGTCAATATCTTTGCTCTCCTGGCTCAGTGAGAACATTCTCTTACACAATAAATACATAAATGTTACTTGTCAATTTTTATAGCAAGCAAGCGAAAAAAATACGAGGACAGGTGGATAAAAAACTTATGTCTGTATTCGGGGTCAAGTTCAAATTGGATATCATTCATTTCTGGTCAAGTTTATGGCCTCGAAGCGCAGATTTTAATCGACTGGAACTAGTAGGTCTACTGCAAAATTAATTGATTCCAATAAATTTCTTTTAGGAAAGATATTTTTATAAGAAGCCATGTTTGATTTTAAAATTCCTTTTCTTCTTAATGACTAGTCCAATAAAATTAAGCCTACGCCTCTTCTGTTTATCTCCTAATTTGTGTATCTTTCTAATTATGAATTTAATTAAACCCTCTTAATAATCTTTTTTTTCTATCTGGTAATAAAAGTTTGTTTTATAATAATTTGGTAGTTAACAGTACCTACTAAGCTAGTCTATAAGTAATTAAATCCACGTCCGTGACATAAACGGCCGTTACATTTACATTTTATGTACTACAGACAGAGTTGTTGCGGCGATGTCTTTCCATAAAATCTTTGTTTCGATATTTTATGAGCCGACCTGTACCATATATGTGTAGTCGGGGTGAAGAGAAAGAGAGGGAGAAAATACAAAAAGTAGAGAACTCACCGACCAGACCATTGTGGTGTATAATAGAGGCCGAAAACAACATAATTTACGACAGGGGATGCTCTACGACCGACCTACAAAAACTTAATAGCTTATTTATTCAAAACGTGAAAAATTCAAAATGGCCGCCGACGTCGTCAGGTATAAGGTGGGTTCACGGCATAATGCAACCGGTCCGTTACGGACAAACGCGCATTGTGCTATTCCGATTAAATTAATCGGATACGTGCTGGACTTCGGAACTTACTTTCTTTCAACACCCAACCAATGGAGACACTAATTTTTACGATAATTCAATTAAAATCAAACGAAACTAATTAACAGGATTTAATTAGGAAAGTTCGCAGAGTCAACACCTTAAATGCACACGTACCGAAATAGTCGTCTAATACATAACAAAACTCTTTTAATTTATAGAAATTATAAGAGTAAAAAAGACAAATATATCTCAATTAATTTTATTGTTATTTTTTGAGTACCGGTTTCGACTAGTTAGTCATCTTCAGTCCTAAATCACAAGATATTTCTCTTCTTAACATCTTAGAAACACTGCACATTTATTATTAACACCATTACTTTAAAAACCACTTTTTTCTATTTTTACCTTAAACTTTTATTTTTTTTATTAATATTTCAAATTGAGAATTGGGTTTTCTAGGTGTAAGTTACTAATAAACATTTTTAATACTTACTTATTTTATAGAGATTATCAATTTCTTTCATTCGTTCCTAAAACAATGTCTTTAAAAAGAAATAAAAAATTCAAGATACTTTTAGATCTCTCAAATCTTTTTAAAATATTTATAAAGTTACTCCCACCTAACAAACCATTTTCACTGTAAGCAACAAACAGAAGTTTCTTTGTTTTAAACCCAGATTAGGTACACGAAAATGAGCTGAAACTCTTTAAAAAAACTGGTGACTAGGTTTAATTGGCAACGAATTAAGAGTTATAAGCATAAAAATAATATATAATTGCAAAAAACAACGCTAACAAATCTTACACTTGACACTTGTTAAAAGTTTTAGGGTAGATTATTATAATATCTCTCTTTTAGTACATCTTCTTCTAACTTAATTTCAAAAGTAGCTTAGCAAATTTTTTATCTGAACACAACTTACAGTATTTTTATAAAAACTAAACATTTCTAAAAAACTTTTTTTTATACTTGGAATACACATTTTTGGAAGTGCAAACTAGTGTAATTTACACTTGCTTTTAAACTTTTTTGCATCTGCTTCAAAAAACGTAAAATTTTTAAGACAATTTGTGAACCCAAAGTGACAATAATTATTATAAATGGATTATTATAAATCTTAAAAAAGAACATTTTTGGAAATCACAAACGAGAACTAGGAGGTATGTAAAATGTTTCTTCCATACTTCGACTTTTTTCTACATTTTACTTGAAAGACAATTAAATTTTTAAATACAATTTGAAACCCAAAGACTCTGCTAAAATCTCTGCTAAAATTCTGATTCTGCTAAAAATTAATCGAAATTGCATTTTATCAAAAATAATGAAAAGAATTGATTAGAGAGGATACGATTCACAAAATGTTAAAAAAATAATAAAAAAAATATCTACCTGATTTTTTTTGTTGAAAACTGAGCTTCAAGTAATAGACACTCAGATTTGTTATTTATTTACCAAAAAAATCTGTTTATTGCGAATTCGACACTTTTTTAGAACATACCATTTTGCTTTTTGTTATTAACTTTTAATTTTTAATAAAAAAGCTTTGAAGTTACCTTAAAATAATAACCAAATTCAAAATTTTTTTATCAAAAATTGTAAGTTGATAACAAAAGTCAAAACGATTGCTCTAAAAAAACGTGTCTAATTACCAAAATTTTTTTGACAAATAAAAACAGATTTGGGTGTCTATTACTGATGAATTGCTTTCAACAAAAAAAAATTCGGCAGCCTCATATTTTAAACAATTTTTCTAATTATTTTTCTAACATTCCAATAAGCAATACTACATATTATATTAAAAAAATATTTTTATTAACTTTTAGTCGAATTACAGGTACCGCAAACCCTGTCCTAAACATATTTGCAATAATTATTTTTAAAGGAAAGAGGGGGCAAAAATGAGCAAATTTTTTTTAAATATCTTAACGACTATGAGTTTCTTATTATTATTAAAAATATTTAAAAAAAGTACAATATGTAAAATTGTACACAAAAAGTTCCCAAACTTTGTTTTGCAGAATGAAATTTATATTTTTGAATAAATGAATAAAACTTTATTTATTATTGCATATTAGTTATTTTAAATAATTACAGTAAAAACTAACGTCACAAATGTTAAAAAAAACTTACCAAACTTTTGTAGAAATTAAATTAAAAACATTAAAAAATAAAAATGTATACTGAAAATAGACCAAACCTTATTTTTAGTTCAATAGTTTTTAATTACCTGAAAAATATAAATACGTAAATTGTTGCTGTTGGTGTAAACTGACAAAAAATGATAAATCTTAATTGCTTAAAGAAGTGTGTTAAAGTTTGACACCAATTAACATTTGATTTAAAAAAAATAAAAATTATGAAAACTGATAAAGAAAGTAAAGAAACAAAATTAAAAACAAACATTTAATTAACTAATAAAAATTACCAGTAAAAATAAAATATTAGTGTCGAAATACAGTTTATGTAAATTAACTTTTTTTATAGTGTTTCACATATTTTTTATGGTCCACTTAAAAAACACCTTATACATATTTAAAACGATTGATTTTGCAAAACAACGTTTAAAAACTTTTTTGTTTACTATTTTGCAAATTATTAATTTTTTTAATAATAAAAAATTGATAAATTGTAAGATATTTGAAAAGAACTGTAATTTGAATCTTTTTGTCTTTGTCCTCTAAAGCTCTCACGACTCAAATTAATGTTTAAGACATGTAAATAAAGGTTTACACAAAACTCAGCTTTTGAGCTTTTTTTGTTTAATTTTATTGGACTGAACAGTTTTCAATATTAAAAATCGTGCCTCAAAAAGTAGAAAAAATTGTTATATCAACTTATTTCTTGCAACCACAAGAATATTTTTTACATTTTTAGTTCACACAATAACTCTTATTGTGTTGATCTCATTGTTAAAATAATTTTCTTTTATTGTCCAAAAGCAAATAAAATTTTATGGTTATATACACCGCAACAACCAAAATCTTATTTTCCACTTCGTCCATTTTTAAATGGCGGTTTTCTCCTCTCCTTAATAATTACAAGTAATGATGGCCTACAAGTCATGGCCGAAATTACATTTCCCTGTTGCAACCCGGAAATTATAACAAGCCAAAGTTCGAATTCTCATTATCATAAAAAAACACAAAGAAAGTCGTCTCGTGTTAGATTTTGGGTTTTATTGATGAGAACGTAACATCAATATTACGGTCTGAAATTATCTCTTCGGACCTATTTCAGAGCAGATAAAATTATAGGGTTTATGGTATCGTAGCTGCGATTTAGTCGACCAAAAAAATAGAAACATGGAGAAAAAACAACACGGTGGGACGGGAAACGGATTTGATTGGATGCGTGTTGATTTATGTGAAAATAGATCAGATCAATATTTTTTCAGAATTGTAACGGCTGTAAAAGCAAAGTCATTTAAAAGAAGGACGTTTGACGTTTGTAATACCGTTTTATTACATTAAGGAAAACGGAATGTCATTAAATTAAGCCTCAAGTTTCATTAATAATTATTGAAGTACAATAACAAAGTTAAATAGTTATTAGAATTCTATTTTGCCGTAAAGATTACAAGGAAATAATCATAATTCGTGTAATATACGACATTAAACCGATACCTAAGACAATTGAAATTTCTTTGGGTTAATTGTGTGAGAATAATGTTATACGAGTTAGGACATAAAATCTGAAATGCACACTTGTTATTGACAACTATAAAACGTTTAGCATAATTAAAAAAATTTCTGAGATTATTCTATTATGTGAAAAACTAATTAGAAAATATTAAAAATGCAATATTATATATTTTTTTCTTTTATTAAATTATAGTTATTTATTGTATAAGTGTTTAAGACAGCGTTTTATCCACGCAAGAATGTTTAAGCGCGAGACACAGTCGAGCGTTTAATATTCTTTAGTGGATAAAACGCGACTAAAGCACGAATCCAATATAATATTTTATCTACAATTACAGCAATTTAAAATCAGAATAGTTAAAATTTCATCTCATGTCATCAAAAAATGATTTAACATTACACTCTGACAGCAGATGCTACGTCAAAAATTATTGAAATTAAATAAAAAAAAAACATGAAAGGCGTTGAATCGTTGCTATTTATTTTCGATTGTTTATCGACTCCATTTGTACAAAACGCTGAGCAAGTTGGTGAAAATGGAATAAAGTGATAGGTACTGCTCCTGAGACAATTCATGAAAAAGCTGAAGAAGCGACTTGCCAGTTATTGCCTGCGAAGTCCAGGGAACATTATGAAAAAGTATTTTTAGAATTTAATGAATGGAAAGAAGAACAGGGGGTAATGGCAATAAATGAGAAAGTTCTGCTATCGTACTTCTTAAATTTAAAGAAGAGGTATGCAATTTCTGAAGGACGCTACAAAGATCTATAAAAACATAGACATTGGAAAATATAGTAAGCTCGTGGCCTATCTGAAGAATCAGCTAAGAGGATAGAGACCGAAGAAAGCTGCAGTATTGGAAAAAGCACACGTAGAAGAGTTTTTGAAATGGGCTAGCGATAAAAATATTTAATAATCAAGCTAATCTTTGTCATTACATAGAAATGTAGATAATAAATTTTGGAATATTTTAGGTTGCAATAATGGGGGTGTCTGGTGGCTGTCGACGCTGTGAGCTGACAAATTTGAAAATCAGTGATGTTGAAGACAGGGGCGCATACCTGATTGTTTTGATACCAGATACCAAAACGGGCGTTTCACAAAAATTCACAATTATAGAAGGATTCTCTATCAACACTGTGGAGAAGTGTTGAAAATACATGTCCTTACGTTCAAAAATGTTATCTATTGAGAGATTTTTTTTACGATACGCTAATCAAAAATGTACATTGCAACCTGTTGGAATTAACACTTTTTCGAAAGTTCTTTCTAAGGTTGCTTCATTTTTGAATCTGGCGAACGCAGAAGCTTATACCAGCCATTGCATGAGGTGCACTGTGCACTTCAACAACTTTATTTGCCAATAGAGGTGTTAATCTTACAACAATTAAACGACATGGTGGGTGGAGGAACTCCGTTATAGCAGAAACTTATATCAAACATTCTGTATCTAATAAGCTTGATATGGCAAAGAATTTCCAAGGTTCTCCTGGTACTAGTTGTTCCTTACTAGAGGAGACGTCTATTGTTCCTACAACTACTTATTCGTTCTGGAAACGATAACAACTACAAGCTTCTTATTAATGGAAACGAAGTGAAATATGATAAAACAAAAAACGAAATGTCTATTGATGTAAATGCTAATTTCAATATTAATAATAAATAAAATGCAATTAATTTAAGATTGTATTTTTCCATTATTCCACTAGTGGATAAAGTGTTACTTTATACGGTTCGTAAGTGTGAATAAAACTTGAATAATTATAAGGTAATTGTGGATAAAAGTAATTTTATTATATTATCCATTTTATGTTATGACTGATCTTCAAAATCAAGTATGTTATGTTTAGCTGTCTAAGTTAAGTCTAGTTCTTTAATTATCAAAAAATAATTTAGTATCTGATTTGAGTTTAGCTTTGATATTTAGGTCAATAACTGCCAGGTTTACACTTCAAACTTACAAGTTGAAACACATTAATTTCAGGTTGATTTAATACTACAGAGTTAATATAAAATTACCATTTAGTTTAGCAAAAAATATATTTTTGAATTTCATTAATAATTAGGGTGAACCCTGATGGGAACTCCAATTTGTAATCAAATCAACAAAACCGTTTTTACAGTGTGACAGTAAAGAAAAAATAATTTATTTTCCGAGATTTTTCTTTACACAAATCGATAATCAAGTTTTAATTAAATAAATATTTAGCAAATCGACTCCTGGAGTCACATTTGCATAAATTGCAGACATATTGCAGCTATTGCACTTACTTATGCAAATTGAGTGTATATTTTTAAAAGAGTAGCACATGGTAAGTAATTTGCATCACATCATTATCCTCTTGAGATCCTCCATTCTTGCAGTTAATGGACTTATTATTGAAAACTCGTAGTTGCATTCCGTGGTATTTGAACACTACTTAAATCGAAATTATTATTTTTTGAGAAAATAACAAAGCACACGCACTCTTTGCATGCAAATTACCATTAGGTTGGGCAACCTTAATGACACGGCTTTTAATGACTTCAGTAAATATTAGCCGCTACAACCGCAGAAACAATGACAAGTAATTATCTCTTTATTGCTTGTGATTGACACTAGAGAATATAAATTATACAAACACGTCTATTAATTAAAACAGTTATTGTTATTTTGAACAAATTGTTACAAGAGAAAACATCTTGTACACGTGTTCAAATACATGTAAAGGACGGTTTATAGATACAAAAGACCCGCTTGTATAAATAACCTCAAGCTTAGAAAAGCCAAAATAACGAATCCCTCTGTAAATTTCTTCTCGCTCAAACTGAATAGAGCCTAATGGAATCAGCTAATGCATGCATTGTGCAAATGCGAATACAATAACACAATATGGATGGATGATGCTACTACAACCGAATACAGATACAGATTACGACACCTAAGCCACTTTACCTACAGCAGATCCCAACCAGTGGCGCACCCCTAAAATTTGTATTATTTAGCTGCACAATTTTCGGAATTCGACACCACTGCGTCTTGTAAAAGACCCCAAGCTAATCTGAGCAGGGGGTGATAAGCGAGTAAAGTTAAGTGATCCTATGTATACACATGTTTTGTGCTTGAGTTTTTGTTAGCAAACAGCTGCGAAATTTGTAAGACTTTTCTCAGGTCCTGTTCCAGGAGATCAATTCCAGCTCGTCCTTAATTGATGATGATCGCAGGACAGTGGCGCACGAAATATTTTATAAAATAACTGAATAAGTAGCGAATGTTTTATTCTATTCAAACAAATAGTATTTGAAGTAGTATTTATTTACTAATAATATTTAAAAAGTTGGATATTGTGTTCGTATTTTCTCTTAGAAAATCTTAAGCACATTTTTCAAGTATTTTAAAAGCCTTTGTGTATAGTATGTCGTTATGTTAAATCGTGAGGCGTCTTAACGTTAATATTGCGTTTTTACCTCGTTGTCTCCAGTTTTGTAAGCATCTACAGCTAGATTTTATTTTTCGATTATAAAATTTTACATTTTTTTGATTTTTTTTTGCTGCATTGGAAACGCAAACTTATTCTAATAAATTTTGTTTTTAAACAAAATTGTCGGTCTTTATCTCTCAACACACTAAGATCTTATACACCACCAGAGTTAGAGCTTAAAAAAATGCAAAGACAAGTGTCATTGAAAATTTGATTTTTTTATCAATATTTTTTTCATTTTAAATTATTTGTTTCTAAAATCGAGAAGCAAACTACCTCGATAAGGATTGATATAGTGTGTTCGTGCTGTCAGAAACGGTGTGACTTTCTAAAAATTTTACCTACCAACATCGCATTTCAAAAATGTTGTTAATTATTGATGAGCATATATATTTTTAAAAACTACGTAAAGCAATTTGCAAATTATCGTTTTTTTTTAAACGATCCAAGAGGTTGCAGAAATTAGGTAGTAAATATTTTGAGCGTCCATTTTTAAACAAGTTTACCTAATTTTTTTGTAACTAATTTTATTAGCAAAGGTGTTCCAATCAAACAACCACGTCGAGAAACTGTATACCGGTTTCGGAGTTTTTGCCCCTCATCAGTACAGTGTGCTTGTCTCAGAGCGTTGTGCTTGATTGTAACGAGTGGGAGAACTCGCTTATATCAAGCGAAGTCCGGCTAGTAGTCGTATAGACAGACACAGTGTGCCATCTAACGAAGAGTGCTGGAAGGTAGCAAGAGTTGGTATAATAATCTTGACGAATAACAAAGTTATATCTTAGGCTCTCACTCGGCTAATATTATACTTATATTGTTATTAAAAACTTCTTATATGGGTTAAACTGCACAACTTTTTTTTTTGAAATTAAAATCTAAATTCGACTTTCTTTTACTAACACTTTATTAACAGTTTTACTGAGAGTACTAGTAAACAAAAGATTTGAACCAGAAAAATCCGTTTAAGTTTTTTGTTAATTCCCGTTATTAGCTTTGAAAATTTCGGAATATTTTTACAATTTATCGACTTCTGTTTTCTGCGGAATCCTAGATTGTTTCCTAGTGCAATCTTCACAGCTATGTGTTTTTGATTTGGGTTTCTAAAGACTACAATTTTTGTTAAAAATTTGTTTTTTATCAAACTTTTTATATAATTTTTTTAATTTTAACAACTAAGGTTAAAATAATTTGATCATATAGTTTGAATGAAGGATGATAGCGCAATAAAAATAATATAAAAAACAAAAAAAAGCAGACTAAAAAACAAATAGAATAATAAAGTTACATAACAGCTAAAAAAAAAAGAAACTAAGCTAAAACAAAGCATAAGAGAGAACAAAAACAGAATAAAATAGAAAGGGATTATCATCTCTAGACCAACAAGAACTTTAATATCAAAATTCATGTGAGGTCTACAATTTAAAATTTAAATTTTGATTTAAAATTGCTTCCTATGTTTTTATAATTGTTGTTCACCTGTTTTTAACTTTAAACGTCTTTGTTTTTTTAAATTTACTTTTGAATTGGCGATTATTTGAGATCCGCGAGAAGACGCTTAAACTCACAAAATGGCGGTTGTAGCAGTGAACAACAAATGCTGTTTACATTGGTTTACATGTGTTGCGTGTAGGTCTCGCCTGTTTTGTGCATAATTTAGTGTCGTAGTCTTAGTGATAATTATTCCAACAATTGAATAAGTGCAGTTAGTGAACTATCACAACTACCATGTAACAGATACATAAAAAATTTCCACCAAGTCTAGAAAATTTTGTTCGGTCCCACAGTGTTCTTCAAATTGCACAAATACATTTCCCTGCACACCTTCCCCGTCAGTGATTCAAAACTTTGTAAGCAATGACAACACCAGTTAAAATTTAGAAAAAATATAACCAAATAAAAAAAATTTAAAAAAGTTTGAAAAAAATGCATACTTGTAATTTGCTTATCTTAGGATTGATAAAAAAAGAGAAAATGAATTTATTTTGAATTTCCCAGAACAACAAAATCAAGATGTATTTAAACAAAATGTAGATATTAGATATCAAAAGGCAACAAAGGTAAAGTCTTTAACTTGTATCCCAAGATCAGTATCTACCGGGTTTTCATAAATGATTGTAACATCGTAGGTGGCTGTGAAAAAAATAAAAAATGTTTTGCCTTTAAAAGGCAATAATTTTAGCTATTATTATAATTATTATTAAACAATTGAGTAACTTTAGGAACCATTCTTTAATATTTCGTTGTAAAAATAGGACATTACAATGAATATTTGTGATATTAAAATTTTCCACAGCCACCTACGATGTTACAATCATTTATGAAAACCCTGGATATAAGTCTAACAAAAATATTCTTTCACAGAAGATAAGGCCACCGAAACAATCTTTGATAATTTTTTTCTTTTTGAACTGCTAAAAAACTGAACAGTTTTACAGGTAATTTTGTTCCTAAAAAAAAATAAACACATAAAATTGAATTTTGTAGGTATTAATCGTGATACCCTGAATAAGTCACCCTTAATGTTGTACACACAAGCAATAAACTTTACAAAAATAGTTCAATTGAAATAATTTTTCTTTAAATTAAACGCAAAAATCCGTAAAAACACACTACAAAACACAAATTTTTACGATGTTGTTCACTGATACAGTGTTTCAAATTGGAACCAACAGATGTCGCCCACTTTGCAAAAATCGCCAATAGTAGTTAGTAATTGAGTTTGACTTCTAATAAATCTATTCCAATTTTAATAATTTTTTTATGCTTGTTACTTTTTTTTGGTAAATTTATCTATAAACTAAAGTATACGTGTGTTTGTATTTTTTTTTTGTAAAAATTATTGTAAACTGCTTAAGAACGTGAATAAATTTTTACATATACATAAATAGTACATATTTTGGACATTAGACTTAATTTTTACGCTTAATGTAATATCAAATTGTGTTCAAAACTATGCTAGTACCGCAGTATGTGTTTTTACCACCAATTAGTCTAATTCTCACGATGGAGCAAATAAATTAATTAGGTTAAAATTTTCTTGATGTTCTAATTATTTCTAAATCATTTTTTACTTTGTAATAAAATCATTAATTAAATTTTATGTAGCTGCTTAAACTCAATCTAACGCTGCTAAACATTTTTTTTTTTTTAAAAGTCATATAAACGGACTTTTGTAATGGGTATTAGGCATAAAACCAAATTCGCATACTAACGGTAACATAAATATGTATTATAAATAAAAATTCAAAATTGTTTAAAAATAAAACAACATAGTTGTTCTTTTGATATATCTGGTTTCCTTCAACAAAACTAACTTTGTAAAACATCTTTTTCAATGTATCTATTATTATTATTATTATTAGGAAATCTATTTTTTCCAATAATAAAGTGTATTTGCATGAAATTGATTTCTTAAAACGATTTTTAGATCTAAAAAGAAACGAGTTAAAACCTTTATTTTTGTCAATTCTTAAACCGCAATCAGACGTGTTTTTTCAGCCGCAATTTTATGAATCAATCTCGGTATTTTGGCACCGGAAATCTCATCTCGTCGAAATTCCCATGAAGACGCCAGGACTGTATTCGATCACTAGAAACTCCGACAGATATCTCCGAAGGCAACTGGCATACACAAAAGGGCGGTGTTTAGAAAAAGGAATGCCATGTTTTGACTGCGCCTCACCTGTAGTTTTGTAAATACCTGCATTTAGCGTCAAAAACGGACGGGAAAGGTCGACCTTAGTGGGCCGTAATTTAAGTATCACACGGCGCCCCATTGCGTCTAGTTGTGTGGTATTTTCTATCTGGTCGAAATCAACACTGTCAGCACTGAAATAAATGTCTTTTTGGGCAGTTTGAATAAGCCTTGTCGGTATGCGCCAAAAAGACACAACTTCAGACGCATAAAGCTTTCTCTTTGGGCTCTGTGGCCAAAATCTGACAATTTTATACAATCATAAATTAGGTTCGAAATGGGGAATTTGTACCCGAATAAAAACGAGTGGAATCCTTGGGTATCGGCACACAATCAAACGTAACTTAATACTTCTGTTCTGACATTAGTTACTCACTGAAAATTGTGTAAAGTACTTTTAAATTATTTTTATTTTTATTATTATAGCGCCCTTTGCACACTTTATTTAATAGTTTACACAGTTTATTTATTTAAACCTGTATCTACAAAAAATTAAAAAATATAGATATAGTTTTGTGGGACTCTCGCTTCGGCTCCTAATTTCAATATAACTGTACTCTGTAGCTTCTAATCTACCAAACTGTCGCCTGCGGCTTCTAATTTTAGTAAAACTATCGTCTTCCGTTTTTAATTTTTATGTAAATGTACTTTGTAGATTCTAATCCTATCAGAGTGTCTTTTATAGCTTCTTGTTGTTATAAACCTATACATACTCTGTAGCTTTTAATTTAATTGGACTGATAATTGCAGTTTCTAATTTTAATAAGACTGTATTCTGTAGCTTCTAGTCGTATTAAACTGTTTTTTATAGCTTCTTATTTTAAAAAACTGTACTTTGTAGCTTCTGATTTTCTAAACTGTCGCCTGCGGCATCAAATTTTAATAAAATTGTTGTTTTTTGTTGCTAATTTTTATGTAACTGTACTTTGTAGATTTTAATCCTATCAGACTGTTTTTTATGGCTTTTTGTTATTATAAAACTACTCTGTGGCTTCTAATGTCATGGGACTGTCAAGTGCAGTTTGTAATTTTAATAAAACTGTCGTCCTCTATTCGTAATTTGTATAAAACTGTATTCTGTAGCTTCTAATTTTCTAAGACTGTTTTTATAGCTTCTTATTTTTATAAAACTGCACTCTGTAGCTTCTAACTTTGTAGGACTCTCGCTTCGGCTCCTAATTTTAATAAAACTGTTCTCTGTAGCTTCTAGATTTCCAAACTGTCGCCTGCGGTTTTTGATTTTAATAAAACTGTCGTTTTCCGATTATGATTTTTATATAACTCTACTTTGTAGATTCTAATCCTATCAAACTGTCTTTTATAGTTTCTTGTTTTTATAAAAGTGTACTCTGTAGCTTTTAATTTAATGAGACTGTTAATTGCAGTTCAAAATTTTAAGAAATCTGACGTTTTCTATTCGTAATTTTTATTTTGTAGTTTTTAGTGGTATTAGCCTGTTTTTTTAGTTTCTTATTTTTATAAAACTATATTTTGTAGCTTCTAATTTTATAAACTGTCGCCTGCAACTTTAAATTTTGATAAAACTGTCGTTTTTCATTTCTTATTATTATATAACTGTACTTTGTAGATTCTAATCTTATTAGACTGTTTTTTATAGTTTTTTGTTTTTATAAAACTGTACTCTGTAGCTTCTAATGTCATAGGACTGTTAAGTGCAGTTTCTAATTTTAATAAAACTGTCGTCTTCCAATTCTAATTTGTATAAAACTGTATTCTTTAGCTTCTAGTCTTCTTAGACTGTATTTTGTAGTTTCTTATTTTTATAATATTGTACTTTGTAGCTTCTAACTTTGTAGGACTTTTGCTTCGGCTTCTAATTTCAATAAAACTATTTATTGTAGTTTATTGCAATTTGTTAACATTTTAGATTTTCTGGTACAAACCAAGTTTCATTTTTCTCCCTATATTTACTGCATTCAAAAATTTTTTTTATCGTATATTGACCAGATGTTTTGTACACGGTGTTTTGTAAAAACTTTAATGTTTTTTTTAATTGCTTTTTGCTTATTTCTAGCAGTTTCTAGCTCTTATACTTTAAAAGATCCGCCAGTAAACATCCGCGATTTTCTCAGTCCGAGAGTAGTATTTCAACGCGAGTTATAATTTTGTCCTCTTAGTTTGTTTTATAAACTGCGTTTTTGAATATACTATTACTTCTTTCTTGTTTAATTTAATTATCCAAAAATTCTGCTTTCCAATTAGCTACATTTTGTAAAGTTTATATCTTTGATACGGAACTCACACTGAGAAAGCACTCAGAATTCGTCGAAATGATTAAAAAACCGAAAATAATTTCATTAATCCTTAAACTAGAGAATTTTATCGTTAAAGCTTTAATTATGATGAAATTTGATATTCACGCAACAGGATCATAACATACCTAAGTTATAGTTCCTTAAAATTTACACTCATTTTAATATGTTAATTTTATTGATATTTTACGTGCTAAAGTAATACAAATTTTATTTTTTAGAAAATTCTACTTTTTAGCTCCGGAAACCTAAAATCCGATTTGAGTTATTATTATGTAAAACAATATAACAATAATTTTATGAGAGCGCCTTCTTTAATTAACTCGAATTTATGAATAATAAATAAACATCTAAAGATTTAATCTAATTATTATTGAAGTTGGTTTAAAATATGTTTTTATCTCGACAAAATTTCTGTAATTAAATTAACTTTAATTATAATCCTTGATGTAAATCTGCTTCGATTTGAAAACAAGGACGTTGTAAATTTTTCAAGAGTAATAAAGTTTGTCAGATTCATTAAAACTGAACTATAAGTTATTTTTTTCAAAGATTTTCTTGCATGTAGGTACCTCCAGATACAAGGCAATTAATTAAATCCATCCATTTATCTATTAAAATAATTCATGTCTTAATAACAAACGCGAAATGATTCAGCATTTTGTTCATTTTCTATTCCCTTCCATCAATTAACTGATTTAGATGAAATGCCACTCATCGCATCTCCACTTCCTCCGATAGAAATCACTCTGGTAATTTATCGTCGATAATTATTAATGGATTAATTACAGAACACGGACAATTTTTCTAAAAAAAAATCTAAAAATCAGTGAAAGGTTCCACATCCTGTTACTCGAGTTTGCCATTAATAAATTTATTGAACCGGTGGTTGGTATTAAATCAAGTCCTACAACCCTTTCAAAGTCGACAAAGAGGTGGATAATTCGCCGCCACCGGAGCCCCATAAACTATGCTTATCAGCAAAACGCGACCGCGCATTAATTAACCAACTAAAAGCTGAAATACACTCTCAAACATTTTATGCGGATTAAAACAGCATTTGTATTTAAATCCACATATCTCTGGAAACATGTGTATTTGAACAGCTATTCATACAGTCCGGTCCTGCAATTTTATCGTCTTTGACAGGGTGATGGCGTAGTTTCAAGAATTTTCATGCAAATTTTACCAACACAATGCTTATAGGGTAGAAACTGTGAAATAAAATAGAGCTTTCAAAAATGATTTATACAGGGTGGTCTCTTAAAGTTTCACTCAGAGAAAAAAAGTACTAAAAGATATTAATAATTTAAATAATGTAAATGATGTAATCTGTTGGCAGATTAACAGTTATACTTATTTTCAATAATTTTAATCAAATTTATTTAATGTTAAATTTTTAGAATTGCCAAGAGACTTAACCATTTACAACAAGCTTATATTTTTGTTGAAGTAGTTATCAGAATATCTTAACAAGCAGAATAAGCATTATTTATTATTATTATAATTTATAAGCATTTCTTTATTTTTCTAATGCAGGGGTTACAGAGAACAATAGATAAATTAAAAACACATGATTATTGATTGACATAATAATAATGTATTTACATGATTCATAATTAATGAACACATGGATCATTTTCTCAATTTAACATTACTAAGCTATTACATAATTTACATAAAAAAATACAAAAAATAAATTTGTCAAATAGTTTTATTTATAAAAAACACACTATACAGGTTGTTCCAAATATTGAGTCAACAATGGTGAGTCAACAATTCTATGCTTATCATTGATTTCTCTAGGACTATTCTAAGATTTTGCTTCTGATCACAATTTACTCTTCAGAAAACTTTATTAATAAACGTTGTAGTAAAAAGTCTTTGAGAACATAAATAATGACAATATTATTTCTATTTGTCAATTATTTGGAATTTGTTTTTTATACTCCACTTTATAGATATTTTAAAGCATAGTAATTTTTTTTCTATAAATTTAAGCCCTTCTGTTGTTATCTTATCGTAGCCTACTGCTTAACCAAGTTTGAGTTTTCCAATCGCTTTTTTAATTTTTTCAACAACTATTATACATAAGGACTACAGGTCTTCTAGGCTTATGGCTTGAAAGACGATTTTTTTTCATTCTTTCTCATTCAGAGCTTTCTTCTTCTATTGCTTTATTTGTAATTTTTAAAGATTGTCTTTTACTTGTTTTTTCTACTTTGTTCTTAGTCTGCTTTTTTGCCTGTTGGGTCTTACCTCTGTTTCTAATATTCTCTTTGGTAATCTGTTTTCTTTCATTTTTGTTACGTGGTCTATCCATCTGATTCTTTGTGATTTCACCTTTCCTATTATATCTGAGTCTTTGTATAAAGTTTTTAATTCTTTGTCATTATTACAATTTATATATCATGTGTTGCTTTGTTTTTGTAGCTTTGTCTTTTCCTGTGTTGCTGTTTATACAAAAGCTTTTGATCTTTTATTGTGTGACTGTAGGTGTAGGTACTTGTTTTTGTTTTTAAACATTATTTTTATTACATTATAGATTTGCTTTTGCTAAGTTTTTATTTTTGGCTACAACTTTTTATTATAAGTTTTCCATAATGTTTCATTTTTATACAATTTTTTTCTTCATTTTTTTATTAGATACTTTTTTTACTTTACTATTTCACTATACTGTTTGTTTTATGTGTTCTACAAGTTTCTTTAGCTGCTGTTACTAAGATCTTTAGTTTCATATACGTTTCAGCATTTTTTATAAAAAAAAATTTTTAATTATCGCTTTACTATTTCTGCGTATTTTTTTCTGATATACATACAAATATTTTAATTGTTGTTTATTTGGATTTAGTTTCTTTTCCAGATATGATTGATTTTGTTATCACCCTGACTATTTCTGCACTTTTGTAAATATTTATTATATTTTTAATATATTTTATCTACTTTTACTAAAATATTAAAAAAAAAATGTTGTCTCATTTTTTCTATTCCTGGATATTTGTGAATTTTCTTACTATAAAAAAATGTATTATTAGTTAATATTTAGCTGCTTAACATGTAAAATTGTATTAGTTTGTTCTGTCGTGATTTCTTTTTTCGTCTCGAAAACATTTTTTAAGATATCACCAAAATGATTTTTTCTCCACACAGTTTTCAGAAATAAGAAATGTACTCTTGCAGTTTTTGAATAGCTACCATAAACACCATCTATAAGTTCTCTTTAGCAGAATTTATTTTTATATTTTTTATTATCACATTTTTGGTCAAAAAATGTGACGGTATTTTGAGCTTTTACTGTTGATTACTATATACAATATATATGGTCTTTAGTTGTTTATCAAACACAAAAAAAAATTAATATTTGTTTTACAAATATTTATCTCTTTTTTATTTGGTTTCTCAAAAAGAGCTGGTAAGTATATCTGTTTTTTTTTCTGTAATTAGGTATGTAACAATTTTTTTTTACTATTTGTGTACTTAACATTTTTAATGTTGCCAATTTTTAGGTTTTGTTTTTATATTGTTTGACTCGAATGCAATCAATATTTATGCCAAGTCGTCATTTTTCTATATATCTTGTGTGTTTATTTTTGATTACTGTTCGTTTATGGCTGTTTAAGATATTTCTTATTCTTCTTCTAGTTTTTAATTTTATTGTTTTAAATTTATATACAGTAGAACTCCAATTATCCGAACTCCGACTATCCGAATCGCCGATTATCCGAATCACTTTCAGAAAAACACTCTTAAGCAAAACAGCTTACATTGACGGAGATGTTTAAAAAACAATGATTTTTATTTCTAAACTTGTACATAAGTACATTTTATTTATATTTAAAACATGTGAAAATATCATGTTTCTTTCATTTAATTTAATAAAAAAATAGTGCAATATCAAAACGTAGCTTTTTTTTTCTCCAATGGCAATTTTTAAAAAAAACTCCGATTATCCAAATATTTGATTATCCGAATGGGTCCCGGTCCCCATTAATTCGGATAATTGGAGTTCTACTGTATTCTTATTTACTCTTATTTACTATAACATTTTGGTAGCCTACTTTTTCTCTTTTACCATTTTTTTTTATCAGTTTTAGCAATCTTTCTAATTTTTTTCTTTCTAGTAAGATCACTGTTAATAGACATACCCTGTCATTTTCGATTCTATCTTGTTCTTCTTTTGTTTTAAACTTGGAACATTTAAAGGATTTACTTCAATTTTAATATAAGCATTATATTTTTTTCTTCATTTATTTCTAATTTAGTGCCTCTTTTTCTACTGTTTTTATCTAATATTGTTCTATTGTTTTTTCTGATAATTTGAGCTTTTATTTATTATTTGTCTTTAGTTTTTGCTAAATCAATATGATCAGCAATGTGATAAAGGGGTAGCACGAATTTTCAACAAAATGTTGTTTTGTGGTCTTATTTTAAATTATGATAATAGTAAAAATTAAAAGAATTCGAGATTGTGATTGGTGGTTGTCACAAAAGAGTATTAAAATTTGTGATACTACCGGTACTACCTCAACTTGAAATTAGCTCATTTGTCAATAATAAATAATCTCTTGTTTAAGTCATAACCAAATTGATCTTTTCTTAGTCTCTCCTTGTATGCACAAGATTTTTAGTTATCGTAGATGCCTTTCAGGCATCTTTGTATTGCATGCAAGTAAATAGGCCGTAAATTTAAAGGTAAAATACCATAAAACCTCTAATTACGGATAATTATTTTAATATAAAAGTGATAAATTTATAAAGTAGGTGCTATTACGTCTTATTAAGTACCTTAAAACCAAAGAAAAAAAATGAAATAGGCTTGTATTGCATAGAAATACGACAGAATAATTAATGTCGTAAATATATTCTACCAATAATAAATGCATATAATATCTAGAGAGTAATTATTATAGGATATAAGATTGCAAGAAGTTATTTCATAAAACGCTAATTACCCATCTTATGCAATAAAGCTGATAAAGTTGTTTTATAAAAGCTTTCTTCTTCAGAACTATTTTTTTCAATTATTAGATATAATAAATTGTTATATTTTTTATATAAATAATTGGTTTGTATGATGTTAGTGAGCTGGAGTAATTGGGTTCCGGTTGAGGTGCGCATCCAACAGGTGCTTATCGTAAAATCTGACTAATAAAAATGGCCAAAGCATTGTCTATCTATCCCTTTTAAAGACCCTAATTTACTCAAGTTGGTTTTTTAATAGCATCAATATTTTTAAAATTTCAGTGGTCCGCATTTCTTTTAATTAAAAAGGGCCATTTCTCAATGACAATTCGAAAATAAAACTGAAAACAAATTGACCGCGATAAAGCACTTAAGTGTTGGTCTATAAAAAACGTCGCCAATGTCTTTCGGTACGATATCAGGTTCCTAAAAACACTCAATTTATTGCTACTTTGGGCTCCCTTTATTGATGTGAACACAGATACGGCGGATTCAAGACGTTCCTCGAAACCAGTCAGCTTTTCTAAAAAATGGCGGCCGACCAAGGATGGAATTCCTGTACGACATGGATCACTCTTTGCAAACCCGAACCTTCTATTGTGTTAGGCCCTGTTGGCATCTGTGGAGTGCTTTTTGTCGGCTCGAAATAACTCATGAAATATGTGCGCCCCTTCAGACGATCCACTGATTAACCACAACAAAAAAATTTGAAATTGCTACACAACACAAAAGGCTAATCAAAATCTCTATTTGGACACTTTTTAAATAATTATTATAACAATAACATCCGGATTACATAATTATTTAAGAAATAAATTTAAAAAATAATAATGTTAATATGTAATAATTAATAACTCGAATTATTAGAAGAAAGATTAAAACTACAATTAGATAGAATTAGATAAAACCAGCAAAAAAATTGGCACAAAATTAGAAATAACTGAAGAAATAAATATAATAAACTTATTAAAATTAAGGTAAACTTTAAGAATGGTAAGAAAATTAAACGGCCTAAAACAACAAAAGACTAAATATAATCAAAAATGAGAGGATATAGAATACATAAACAACGGTATTTCAAAAAAAAATGCGAAATACAGAAGAAACTTAAAAGTATGTATTGCTAAAACTGATAAAAAAAGAATGGTAAGAAAGTGAAAGTATACTACCAAATTAAAGTAATAAATAGAGTAAATAGATGTAAAAGAATAAACTTAAAAACTGAAACTAAGAAATACTCAACAAGCCAAAAAATAAACACAAACTTAAAATAAATATGCATACAGGAGTGATAGAAATATAAAAAGAAGTAGAAAGAAAACCCAGAAATTAACAACACGAAATGTTAGATGCATAAATGGTAAAAAAATATGTTAGAAACTTAATCCAAATAAAACACATTAGCTAATAGAATCAAAAAACTTTTTGTGAAACTAAACAAAAAAAATAGAATCAATAACAACTAAAAACCCATAGTAATCAACAGACGAATGGGTATCAGCAAATAGGCTACTTAATTCACAGAAAGCATTAAAATGCGTATATATTTCATCAAAATGGTACAAAAAAGCTAACATTTCTACTGTTATAGTAGCGTTTTAATCAAGAAAAAGATAATATAGAAAATAAAAACGAATTCTGCTGGAAAGAACTTATGGTATCAAAAACTATAAGAGTACTTTTTGTCTTTAGGAACTAACAAATTAGTAAACTCAATAAAATAAAATTCTGACGTTATTATCAGAAATATTTTGGAGAAGAAAAAAGAAACTACAACGGAATCAAACTAACAGAATTCTAGATGCAATAACTAATAATATATTTTTTTAGCGTAAAGACATTTGCAATTACATACACAAAAGTAGAAAAAAAAAATGCAGCAAAAATTAAAGTATTCTAGTAAAAAGAATAAAAAAAAAATTATTAAAAATATAGTAAAACATCTCTTGATAACAAAAATCAGTAATATTTAATAAAAAATTTAGAACCAAATAAACAATCTAATAAGCTAACTTTAAGTTAAGATACAACTGGTATTATCTCAACTTAAAATTAGCCTATTAATATAAAAAATAAAATTTTAATATACATACATTGTAAATATTATATAAATATTAAGAAATATATTATAATATCTAAATATTATAATATTTAGATATTATTTATTTATAGAATATAAATATTATAGAGAATATTAAAAAAAAACAGCGAAACAATCTTACAGAATTCTGTATGTTAATTTTTATTTATTTAGGCCTGAAGACATTCACAAAAGAGAAAGTAGCAAAAACCCATATTTTTAGCAAACAAAAAAAAATGTATTAAAAATATAATAAGACACCTGTTGTTATCAAAAGTCAATCATATTTTATCTAGGAAAGAAACTGAATTTAAATAAAAAGCAATATGTTGTAGAGGACTGTTAATAGAGATTCCAAAAATAATTAATAACTTTTTTTGCACCATTTTTTTTACAACAGTCAGTTAAATAATTTTGAAAGTTTAGCAACACTGCCGACCAGTAGCTGCAGAGTCAAGTCAAGTGGGTGCTTTGTAAAAAATTTAATACCAATTAATACCAACTTTTAAGTTAAATTTTACAGAAGATGAGCATAACAATAATTACATTGCATAACATAACAAATAAACAACAACAATAATATAACTAAAGATGTACAAAAAGATATAAAATATTTTCTAATTTTTGAATTTTCATAAAAACCAAGTTGAATCTTCAATTTTACCTCTTCATATCTAGAAGAATGAGCTTTTTTTCCATTAAATACTTACGTTGTAAATAAACAAAAAAAAAACAAAAAGACTAAGAAAATAGACGGAAATAATAGCGATGTAATTAAAATATTTTTTTTAAATGCAGGTATTCAACAAATTTGAAACTAAATAGTGTAAAAACATTTTAATAAAAGTAGCTAAAAAAACTTGTAGAACAAATAAAATAAAGTGTATATCTTCACTACACTACAAAATATAAAAAATAAAAAGGTAAAAATTAGAGAAAAAATTCAATAACAAAGAGATAACAGTAAAGCTAAAGAGTGAAGCGGTTGTGCTGAATATGAGAATATAAAACTCCTCTTCATATTCTCTGGTACTGTGCTGCATTTGCAAGCATCAGAGATGCACCTGGGCTCCCGATATCTGAAGCCCAGTGCTATCGAGAAGGCTCCTGCAGACAAGGTACTGAGCTTCATCAGAGGCACAGGGCTACTGCAGTAGTGCTATTTCGAGAGGTTGTATACAATGGGCGTAGGCCTCGGTGTGCGGCTCGCGATGCGGGCCCCTCTTGTAATAAAAAAAAAGCTGACCATAGCTAATTCTATAATATAATAAAAATATTTGAAAATAAAAACTAATACAACAAACAATAAAAACTAGAAGCTTTTGTGCAAGCAAACATAACACGATAAAAAATAGATACATGAGATAGAAATTTCGATGAAAATGTAATATATACTAAAAAAATTAAAAAAGCTGTTTCAAAATTTAACTTTGGCATAATATAACATCAGAAATTTATAAAAGAAAAAACTACATTGCTTCAGAAAATCTATAATAGGGTAGGGTACAAAGAATAAATTTGTAATGAAAGAAAGTAATATATTTTACTATTATTTAGCTCTTAATGACTTTTTCAGTTTTTCCTACTACATTTATTAATAACTTTTTTAGAAAAATATAGTGTGATAAAAAGAAGAATCTTAGAAATAAATGATAAGCATAAAATTGGTGACTTATTATTTGAAATAATTTGTATAGTGTGTTTTTATTAGTAATACCACGAGTCGGTACGAAATTGCCGATAATTTTCGATTCATAATTTTACGAGTATTTGTTTTGACGACAATTTACCACGAGGGAAGCGCAGCTTGTGAAATTGACCATGAAATTGTCTAAGAAACAAATATGAGTAAAATTAAGAGAAAATTTGCAGTAATTTCTTACCGACGAGTCGTATTCGACAGACAATTTTACGATTTATACTGAATTACAGCGATAAGTTAAAGACTATGCTGGATTATCGCTGTAACTCGTTCCTAATTGGTCCAATGATTCAAAATCCTACAACCTGATTGGCTGCAATTTAATAAGTGGAATTGTCAGTTCTGATATCACAAAAAAGTGAGTATAAATTAAAAATAATTTAGCAGAACTTTAAAGACGTGCTGTCAAGAAGTGAACACAAGACCCTGATAAAGTTTAACTATAACTGCAAAAGAAGGAATAAAACGTCAAAAAGAAGAAGCAAGATCTAAAAATTAATAATATTTGGATTATGTGTAAATTTTTGCAGTTCAATATCTTTTTTAGTTCATCATATACTTTTAATGGTTCATCATTGTAAATTGTAAGACATTCTGTATGCATAAAGCTTTTAGTTTATATTACATTTTTCCTAAATTTTAAATTGAATATATAGAATTCAACAATGAATATAAAAATAATTATTTATATTTTATTAAATTGTTTTTAAATTTTATTTAAGAACATTCATTTTCTGCAATTTTATTTAAATTATGCAGAATTTCAAAAAGCAGAAAATAGATATGGTATTTTTATTACTCTTTCGGCTTAAATCTAAGTTTATAGTTGTGTTTTATCTCCTAATCTCCGCTGCTAAAACACCTGCAACACACTTAGAAATATTTATAATGTGTGATAATCTCATAAACCGTTCTAATGCCGTACTTTATTCAGCCATTACACCTACAAATAAGGAAACACAGAGACAAACAAGTGTTTCAAAACCAAGAAAATAACCTTTCAGTTTATATTTAAAAAATGATGCCAATATTTTCAAGTCCATTTGCATTAACACCAAACAAAAAATGATTTCTGACAGTTTTCACATTACTTTGATTCATATCTTGATGATGACATCCCAGAATCCGCCCACAATCAGATTTTTCACACCTTTTTGTATCAAGTGAAAGGTTTCACGAAATTTGTACACGACTTTCCAAAATTTAACCGATAAACTGATAAGTTTTGGTTAGCCCCTAGCTGCGATCTAACAGATCTGTTATTAATTTAATTAATGTTTAAGCGATTGCGAGCACTTTAAAAATTGTAGAATGTTTGAAGTGAGCCGATTTCTCTATCATCACGATCATCTCTTTAATATGTTTTTAATATACAAGGTTTTTACGACATAGTCAAAGTATTAAATCACATAATACTGCATAGAATTGGCTGTATCAAATAGATCATGATAGCGAAGAGAGACCTATAATTTAAATAACAGTATGGATGGGTGCTGGTATACATAAAGCAATATACGTGATGGTTACACATTAGCATTATTATGTAATAAATTACATTTACATGACAGATATTTGTAATGCTAATGATATCAACACTAACCACGGCTTCGATGATGGAAACGTTAATAAATTGGAAACGATTTTTCTTTGATGATGATGTTTATGCGCCATAAGTTTTAATGCACTATTCTTACACCTAGACTATTTCTGCAACACATAACGAACAAATTGTTACTCCTGATGTGCTTAATTGATGATTATATCCTGTGTAATGAAAGATCTGACAACCGGAGGCCAAGATTCTATTAATGTAATCAAAACTTATTATAGTAGAGTGCAATTGAAGTTCTATAATCATTACAACCTGACCCAGATTTGACCTAAAAGATAAAGTATACGTATTTAATGAATGCACCGAGCAACATTACAAATCAAAAAACTTTCTATATTTTTTTACAACAATTAATAATCAACAGAATTATGAATTTGGATGCACCTACGCAGTATCATCTTAATATACTGTTATTAACAATCATAAATGTCTGAAAGTGATATATTAAAACAATAAAATTTTAATTAATTAATACCTGGAGATTACATTTACATTATTTAATGTGAATCTCTCTATAATTGGCTTTGTTTGTGTAAGAAAAATACATCAAAAGTAATAAAATCGAAAAATAACGAGCGTTTTTATAAACACTGAAAAATTCTATGTAATTTTTTAACTGTTACAACTCCTACGACACAAAATTCTTCAAAAACGACACCACTGTTAATCGGTTAAAATCTATCTTGACATCCGCATTTTTTAAAAATTACTATTTTTCTAGTACCCAATAAAAACGGTTTTATATAAACGTTTTGACCATAATCTCTATTCGTAAAGAATAAGCTTTTTTTTAAGTATGTTTTTCAAATGCATGTATGGTCGAAATTTTGAAGCAAAATTGTGTTTATTGCAACAAATATTGTTGGCTAGAGTTGTCTTCGAAAAAGCTAATTAGTCAAAAATACAGCTTTTTTATATTTTGGATTACAATTAGGTACTAGTACTCAAATGAATGTGAAAAAAACTACCAAAACACTCAGCTTTATTTGGTAAATGTTTTGTCCAGTAAATTAATGCAGGGTAAATAAAATAAAAACTAAAATTTATATAAAATTTGAGAATGTTTTATTTCTTTAATTAAAAAAAAAATTTTTACGATAAATTTTTTAAATTACCATCTCAAAATTTGACAAATTACGAATAATTTGCTGTTTATTTTAAATTAATTTAACTAATAATCGTCGAGATATTTATTAGTTAAAGGCTAATGTTATTAACAAATTAATAAAAAAAATTGTTTGTTCTGAAAATTGTTCTTATTGATTGCCAATTTTTACACTTATTTGCCAAAACTCATTCCGTTTCTTTAAAACATTCAATGTCCACACATGTTATAGGCTAATTTAAAGTTGAGATATTACCGGGAATATTGCAAATTTTAATACTTTTTCAATCACAGCTACGAATTTTATTAATTTTTCATGAAAACAAAGATATGTACTACCGGTATTACCTTAACTTGAAATTAGGGCATTAGAAGGTAACTTAGCTCACTATAATAAAGAATCATATTTATGGTAGTTGTAGACAAAATTTAGAAAGTACAAAAAAATGACAAAAAATTTAATAAAACTTAACCAGAAAGCAAATATTTTCTTTCTCAATTTTTCAAAAATGTATAAAAACAAAAACGTAATACTAAAATTTGTTTATAGTTTTTAATATAATTTATGTAATACTGTTACTATTTATATTACATTTATTTCTCACATCCATAGTCTTCTACAAATGGCACTGTTCCTTCTCTCAAAATTAATTTTACTCTTATTATCCTGCTAATTTTATTGTCTTTAAAAGTTTAATTTTCCTAACTGGTTATTCTTTCTAGCACTTTCTTCACCTTTTTATGACGGAATTTGATGTTCTACAACTCATTTAGTTTTTAGTATTATTGAGTTAAATTAGTTTCTATATAGAAATATTTTTTATTCTAGAAATAAAAAAATAGAAATATTGTTTTATGGACAAGAAATGAGTTTTTGTAAATAAATTGTAAAAAATTGGTATATTAAAAAGTGTTTTTTTTACAAGACCATTTAATCCAACTGTATCGAATTAATATACAGGGTGGACCACATGTATGAAACGGGCCCGTTTTTTGGCTAAACTATAAAGAATTTTAAAAAAACAAAATATAGGCATTAAGTGGCTAGGAAAATGTTACCTGAAACAATGTTTAAAAAAAAATGATTTGTTTAAATTTTTAAGATAACTATAGCAACATTTTTTTTTCGTGAAATTTAATCTTGTTTTTTTAAAGAAGCTCTTCAAAAGAAATGTTTTTGCGTTAATTGTTATAATATTAACTTTATAAATTTTCAAAAAAAAAATTAAACATTACCAAATATTATCGTTGATTTTCGTCAAACCTACAAAATGTTTGGTTAATTCAAATTATGCACGTTAAAAAGATAATAACAGTTCTTTAAAAAAGTTACAAAAAAATAAGTTATTTATCAAATAAAGTTAAACACTTTTTTTAGAAATAGCAACCTAAAAACTACTAATATTACAAGATAGTTAATAATTTAACAGTAAAATTAATGTGTTTTTTCTTATTTTTTATTATTTTGTAGTGCATATAACGAGTATGTTGTAGTACTAAATATAAATAAATAAAATGTAAATTATAAATATTTAAACCACCCGAAT
Source organism: Tribolium confusum (assembly GCA_029207805.1). Lineage (NCBI taxonomy): Eukaryota > Metazoa > Arthropoda > Insecta > Coleoptera > Tenebrionidae > Tribolium > Tribolium confusum. The sequence goes on from JALGAY010000003.1 coordinate 19,878,667, forward strand.
TTAAATTTAAACAAATTGTTAAAAGAAAAATGTTATCAAAATTGCCTTCCAACTTTCAGACGCTGGTATTTGATGCTAGTTGAAACAACAATAGTAATAGAATAGCTCGGGGGTGTGTAAAAACGCCTACTTGATTTTTTTATCAGTGTTTGAAAGGTGGAAGACAGTTTTGTGAACATTTTGCTTTTAACACTTTATTTAAATAAAAATTCAGTTTTTTTGATACTTACTATTTACATTTTATTTATTTATACCTAGTACCACAACATACTCATAATGTGCACTACAAAATAATAAATAATTAAGAAAAAACACATTAATTATTATTGTTAAATTATTAGTTATTTAAATAAATTATTTTTTTGTAACTTTTTAAAAGACTGTTATTAGCTTTTTAACATGCATAACTTGAATTAACCAAACATTTTGTAGGTTTGATAAAAATTAGCGATAATGTTCGGTAATGTTTATTTTTTTTATTAAAAATTTATAAAGTTTAATATTAAAACAATTAACACAAAAACATTTTTTTAAAAGTTTATTCTTAAAAAAAAATCAAGAAATTTCACAAAAAACCAAAAATGTTGCTATAGTTATCTTAAAAATTTAAACAAATAAAAAATTTTAAACATTGTTTCAGGTAGCATTTTTCTAGCCATTTAATGCCTATATTTTGTTTTTTCAAAATTCGCTCTGTATAATCGACGAATAGTTCAATGTTTAATATTTTTGATTAAAAACAATTCGATTAAACGCTTAGTTTAGAAAAAATTTAAAATAAGTAAATAAAATTTTAAAATCGTGGTTAAAGCTTCACTCAAAAATCGGAGCAAACTTAAATCATTCATGTCAGAAGTTTATTTGGTAATTTAAACTAATTTCAAATCTCTAGTTGTACTCACAATTTGTTAGAAAAACCAAAAGTAAATATTGGCTTTCGCTAGGATATTGAAAAACAGTAATATCTATTTACTGTTCAGAATTTTTAGCACATTTTTCAGTTTTCTAATAACAAAATTTGATGCTCTATAACTCTAATTCTCTAATATATTGTTTTAAATTGATAGAATAATAACTATATAGCGTGTTTTATAGAGACAAAATAAGTTAAAACAAATGTAATAAACTACCACTTTTAAAGTAGCTTTTCATTAAAGCTAACAAAATGATTCAAAATTTTTGAATCTATATTTTTCTTTGTAGAAATTTATATCTAATTTACTAGACTAATAAGTTTATTTTCTCTTTTTTTAAAATTTGTGTTATCCTAGACCATTTTTAAGTGAGCTTCTATTTTTTTGGTATGATGTAATTACTCTTTTTTAGTTGTAGATTCGAAAAAACAATTAAAATAAGAGCACAAAATAGTTTTTGTAAATATTTTGCTTGTGTTACACTGTTGTGTTACAAATTGTTATTATTAATACTGTAGAAAAAAAATCTTTACAAGTTGTTTATACTACTTATGAAACTTTTTTACAATTGTTAAATTTTAATTTGTAATTTTTGATTAAATAATGTCACTTCAGTTAGGTACGCCTGGTAAATTTTGACATTTCTGTGCTTTTAAAACAGGACCTGAGATCCAAATTCTGTCGTACAGTACCTGAAATAAAGGAGTATAGTATCCGCTCCAACTAAGCGCAATCAGCAATTTAACAAGGACATAAAAATCTAAAAATATAAAATCTTATATTCATCTCTTTTTTACGTATAAACCCCGGATTGTATTCTGTATTTGCAAATTGCTTTTACTTGAAGAAAATATTACTTTTTGTGGATATCTATTTATTGTTATTATACCTAAGCAATAGTTATTGGCATCAAATAATAAAATATTATTGCAGTTTAAACACTTTAATCAAAATTTGCAAAATTTTGTTTTCTAGACTAAGGTGTTTATTTTTGTATATACAAAACTAAAATTAGAAACTTTTTTTTAATATGCGTTGCCGTCGAAAGTTAATGATTTTTATTAAAAAACATTTATAAACACTGTATTTGTTTTGGTCATCCAATAAGTCAGTTTATATTGTTATTTTATTATAAACATTGTTTTAGTTACTTATTTATATATTTAAAACTGCTATAAAAACTTATTTTAAATTTAATTAGTATTTAATAAATATAAAATTCTAAAAAAAAATTAATTTTATATAGTTTATATAATATAACTTTGTTATTTATAATTTTTTATATTTATATGTTTTTATTATATTTTAAGTTTATATAAACTTAAATTTAAAAAAAAAGTCAAATTATTTAACACTAATACAAATATAAAGCTTCGGATTAAGAGAAAAATAGAAGGAAGGATCTACAGAACAATTCTTTATTTGCGGGAAGGGTCTATAATAGGGTTAGCGTTTTTGAGGGTAGAATCATTGTTGCAACTTCTAAAGCTCATAATAAGAATAACAAATAAACTAAAACCCAGTTGAGCTTGAATCAACCACAAATTACAACCGTTGTATTAATCCCTTCTGCTTGTTCTGAAGCACGTTTTATCTATCCACTGGGACTCATACAGATAAACTTAAATAGATTTAAAAAATTTATTCAGAAATTAAATTATAAAAAATTATACTTGTACAGATAATACACAACGTACCAAAAAAGAAAAAAGAAAAAACCATAGATTTTGTTGTATCATCCGGCCATTACCAGGCTCTTTTTTGGTCGTACCTAACCAATTTCTGAATCCCCGTGATTTAGTAATTTTCCTCTTGACTTAATTCGATCGCAAACCAGAACCCAAACCACTTCACATCCTATTCCAAATAATAAGTTCATCTGACATTAACTCGGTGTTTCCGCCATTGGTGGCACGTTCCGCTCGTTGGAAATCACAAGGCACGTCTTCTCCAAATGTTTATATTGCATTAATCAGCGAACATAAATTTTTTTATCACTTAAACAAATACCGCCGCAATTACGGTACGCCTGTTTTTTCCAGCCTTCGGGTATTAAATCACGTATTCGAAGTGTCTAAGCTTAAAAAACCTGAGCAACGCTATTTCGGGCTCTTTTGTAATATAATGATTGTACCAGCAAGAGGCGTAACATGAAAACATATTAATCAAAGGTATAGTGGAGCCAACAAGGTGTCCATGTCCTCAACAAAAGGAAGATGCATGTTGCCTCCATTATATTCAGCTATGGAGACTTGTGCCCGCACTCCAGGACCGGACTCTAATGACCCAGGATTTAATCACCGCTCGTACATTATAGATGTGACAGAAAATAACGAATGACTCAAAAAAATCAAATAAATAGCGTAGCTGCAATCATCAAAATTCGCTAGATTCTTAAATAAAAAGCTAATTTTTGTCTAGTCCGACTTGTTTATAACTCCTTAATATGCAATCATTTTTTCGAATTACTTTCTTGTTTATGGTTGCCATAACTTAGTCCATGACAGCCCTGCAGGTGTCGCTGCACTTGCAATAATTCCTCAATCAGGAGCTGTCATCGTGGAGGTGGTCCTAGCCAAATTTCTCATCATTGGTTCAACAATTTAATAGTGTTATTAAAACGACAAAAGTCATTTTGTTCTTTTAGATCTAACGCCAGGTGGTCGTAATTTCCTCGACTGGGCCTGTCAAAATATTTAATGCCAGGGGGCTTCGGCTATTAAGTACACTCAGGTGTACCAATCTGACCGAAGTAAATTAGGTTCGATGGGGAGTATACCATCATGGTCGATCCAGGGGGCGGGTTTGAAATGGGTAAATTAGGGATGGTTTTTTTAGTTGACTAAGAAAATTTATTTCTTCCGTCGTGGCCATTTTTGAGGAAAAATAATGAAATCATTAGGGGGCCATTTTAATGAAGCGGTTATGACGGACATTAAAATCCTGGATCACATGAGAGAAAATGTCGGATTTCGAGATTTTTTAATTGTTACCTTTCGAATTTAATTTATGGGAAGAATAGATAGTTTTGACTTGATGTTACGCTGAGGCGAAGATAGAGTTCTTATCTTTATATCTTAGACAAATTCGGTGTTTCCTCTCTAATTATTGAGCTGCAATAAACCTATTTTGGTAATTAGAACAATGGGATTATTATGCTAATTGCTACAGACAGGTAATTATCGCAGGAAATTAGCAGCCTACATTGGAAATTCTTTTTTAATTGCTACCCTAAATTATTATGGATAAAATTACAAATTTATAACAACAGTTACACGAAGCTGTAATTCTGTCCAAATTTATATTCCAATGCTTTAGATAGAAAGATAATGTTCGCTCTTGAACGCCTCTGGATACTTAAATATTCATGACCTGCAAAATAGTTATAAATTGTCTACTACTGGATAGTGAAAACCTACAAAATTAACAAAAATCGGCATTTTTTAATTTTTTTTATAAAAATAATACAAGTATTTTGCATTTGCTTCTTGAACTTAGCTTAAAATATTCAAAATGGTCTACACCTTATTAAATTTCGTTTATATTAAAAATTTATTTATATTTATTGCTACTTCACCCGACACTTAACAATTCTTGGACACGAACAAAATTTGATACTAACTGATAAATGTAAGTTAAAACGAAATAAATAACAATAATAATAATATATAATTATTAAATCACAAAGATCTTGACGTTTATTTACCTTTTATAATTGGTAATTTAATTAATACACAATTTTTTTAACGGAAACTCTACCTTCCACAGCTACATAATTGATAAGATCAAGACTGATTATTTAATCTTATAATAACACTAGCCGTTCTATTAAAATTAGGCACGAAATATGTTGTATAATTAAAGCAAAATTTTGTCGAAAGATTGATAAAAAATGATATAAGATTTTGTAGCCCACTTTCAAAATTTATGTTTGGTCAGATCATTAATATATATTTACTTCAAACTGAGAGAAATTGATTTGACAGAAAAAGATTATTTTTTAGATTTATTTTTTAGAGGAACGAAAGTGTTTGCAAATGTTATTAGGTATTTGCTTATAAAAAATTTAGTATATTTTAATTTTATGAATTAATTATTTTTATCTATAACTTTATTTAAAAAATAAAAGTGTTTTCTAAAAGTTATTAGCTATTTTTTCTGGAGAAATTTATATTTTATTAATAAATTATTTTTTATTGCTAGTTTTATTTAAAAATTGTACAGTACAATCCCAATAATCTAAACTGGAACTAGTAACTGTCAAAGACTGCAAAAAATTTTTACAATGTTAAATTAATAACTTTAAAAATAAGATAATTTTGACTTCTAATTATCTACTAAAGGTATTTTAGAGTGACTTGCTAGTGATGACTTTGGAGACTATAAACACTAAAGTTTATTAGAAAATTATAATTTATATGTAAAGATTAGAGTGAGCCAAAAAAAATCAACTATTTTTTTTAACTTCCGCCACTAAAAAATTGGTATCTATGCTTTTTTCGAAAATTATTTTTTAAGATAAGCTCTTAATTTTAATAGGAAAGACTTCTTCATCGCAGTTTTTAATTATTATTTTTTTTTCGGTTTCATATGGCAAAATCTATATCTCTTCACTACTTGATCGTACAAAAAAAATTTATTTACATTTTTTGCAGAAAATTGAACGCTCTAAAAAAGGTATTTTACAATTTTTTTATAGCTTTTACCGTTTAGAAGATATCAGAGGTCAAGTATGAAGAATTTAGCAAAAAATTTTGTTTCACTTCTAAATTTTGTTACTCGTGGATAAATAAATATTATAAAGTGCGCAGCACAAGGTTTTGTAGGAAATTAAGCGCTCTACAAAAAAAGTTGTTTGTGGTTAATCGATTACTTCAACCATTTAAAAAAAAATGGAAATTTAGTATCAAATTTTGGTTTTTAAAATGCGATTATCTTCTAAATGATTAGAATAATCAATTAACCACAAGAAACCTATTTTATAGAGCGTTTAATTTCCTACAAAGCTATATGTTGCGTATTTTATAATATTTATTTATCTCTGAGTTATAAAATTTAAAAGTAGAAAAAAATTTTTTGTTAAATTCTTTAAACTTTGATCTCCGATATTTTCTAAATGGTAAGAGATATAAAAAAATTATAAAATAACTTTTTTGTAGAACGTTTAATTTCTTAGAAAAAATGTAGATACAAATTTTTTGTACAATCAAGAAATAAGGAGATATGAATTTTACCGTATAAAACTAATAAAAAATAGAAAACTGCGAGGAGGATGTCTTTCCTATTAAAATTAAAAGCTCATCTTAAAAAAACATTGTTTAAAGGTGCGTAGGAATCAACTTTTCAGTGTCGGAAGTTAAAAAAAATAGTCTTTTTTTTTGGTTCAATCGTACCCTAGTAAAGATATAAATATTTTGGGTATTGAGTAAGTTTTTTTTCTATAAATCATTTATTACGCCACAATAAGCCTAAGTTTTGTGCACTAGCTTATCAAAATTCAGTCATCCGTAAAAACACTTCTTTGCCGTGGTAGAAATGAGAGGAATAATATAACCAAAAATGTTTTAAGATCCTTAAACCTAAAATTTGAGACCAAAAGAACACTTAAAGCTAACACCTAAAATAAGACCTATTTTGGCACTTAAAACTGCTATGTAGAGTAATCAAAAGTTATACAATAAGCAGCTCTATAAGACTTATCATTACAGCTGTTTCGGCAGCTTTTTAACTGCAGCAGCGCTGTGGATTTACATAAAAAACTTATTAAACTTTTTTTTTGAGTTTATATAGCGTTATAAAATAGCATCTTTTTTAAAAGTAAATGTCATAAAAAAAAACACAGTAAACTTAAGTTAGAAAATAGGATATACAAGACTTATTGTCCAACAAGTAAAAATTTTAACAAAAAAACTTAACAACAAAACATTTTAACAAAACTTTGATTAAATTAAACGTAGAAGATCAAAGATGTAATGTTATTAATGTTTTAATTAATTTGACACATAAATGTATTATTTAGAAACTAATAATATTCAAGTTTTATGTTTATAGACCCAATGCTAATAAATTGACTTCAATTTTTTTGTCTATTTAGTATAATGTTGCGCTTTTTTCCAAGTCTTTCAAACAAATTTTTGAATAAAATATTAAATAAAGAATAAAAAAAAATGTTTAAGACAGTTTTAAAAGATTTTTTGCTTCACGTTTTGGCTAATATTGTACAACATAAACCTAGATTAAAAACTGGCTTAACATTTTGATTAAGAATAATTAAATAAAATAAATAAAACAAAAGTAATAAATAAAATCTAAACTAGTAATGATTTATGTCTTGACAACTCGTCAAAACAGACATAAACTTTTAACGATATTTTAGAGTTTTATTATCTTTTTATTATTACTTTTCAATCAAGCAATTGACATAAAACCTAGAGACTTAAATCATTTTTGGGGGCGTTTAAAAAAATAAGATTAATATTTAACCAACCCAGATGGGAGGGCACACTTTTTATTTCCCAATGGTTTCTATTGAAAATCTTCAAAGACACACAATAGCGTATTGTTTTACAAGTGAAAAATAATAAAAAGCCAATAAATTGTCATACCCATAATGGGCGCAACTATTTAATCTAATATCTATAAGAACAAAGCGATTTTTCCTATTCCGCCATCATAAACTGTGATTTAGTTAATTACAAGATATAATTTATAACTCATTCTAATGGTATCGATGTAATTCAAACCCAACACCCACGTGGGTTCAATAAAAATTTCCCACCGAGTAAATTAATCAAGTGTTTAACCTTGTTCTTAGTTTTGTTGTGGACAATTGCCTGCCGACAAAACAAAACTTAGAAAACTTGCTCCATTGTTTCGATAATGTATGGGGTTGGTAAATATTCAATATCCTTTGTATTTAACCGGAGTTTTAAACATTTACGACCCGGAGGCGGATTGACGCACCACAAATTTGTCTTATTGACATTTTAAAGTTGTTTTCTTCCGTTTGAGTGTGTTTTTTGCTACTTAACGGAAATAAATCGATTTCTAAATCGAAGAACGTTGTAGCGTAATAAATCATCGGGAATTTAGATGATTAGTTTAATCAATATCGACGAATTTTTATAGGGTTTTAAGTGGATTTGTACGCTACTTTTAAAATTTATGATCTTTGATATTCAGTGATTAGAAAACTTCGCTGTAGGGATTTTCGGATAGGTATTATTGGGGCAAATTGTATGTTGAAGTCTCGGATGTGTCTGGCACAAAGCCGGTCCCCAGGTTCCTTTGGTTGCAAGCCGCAATTTTATGTCGTCCGCTTTCCCTTTGTCGTTTTCTACCTGACGTACAAAGCAATGATATATGTTTACATTGCACACCTTACAATTACTTAACCTTGTTTACCGCAAACTGTCAAAGCGAACTAATCTTTTTATGTCAGATTGAAACGAAGCCGCGCTAATTTTTCTGACCAGTTGAAGTTTCAATTGAATAAAAGAGGAAGAATGTCTTTTTGTTGGTGATCGAAGGTGCTACAATGATGCCACCCGTAAGAAAACCCATTTTGACTTTTTGGCTATAGGGGCGGTACGTTTGTCGGTAGATTAGAAGGTTGATGTTATAGGCATTTTTCACGGCGGACAATAATGCTGTTTTGACTTGAGCTTGTCTAATTTATTTTCCCAACTTTCGGACTACGAGCAAATTACATAGCTGCTAATGTGTGCCAGGCTTTATTACGGCTTGCAAATGCGGCGAGGTTATTTATCGACTTTAATACACACTTTTTGGTCACGTTTTTTTATACATTCACAAATTAAAATAAAACTCAGCCACATTATTTGTAAATAAAGCTTTATCTTCTTCAAACTTCGAGGTAAAACTATAACATTATTTTACATTAAAAGGGCTTTTAAATCTTATTTATTGAAACAAATTAAAATAAAATTAGATAGGAAATACAGCCATACAGTAGAAAAAAATATTTGCACAACTAGATATAGGTTTTTCGGCAAAGCAAAGCTGAGGGTAAAAGTTCAACAGAACACCACACACATTTCACAGACTACTTATTTGTCGTACTTCATGACGAAATCCTAGGCATTTCACGGATTGCCGGCACATAATGAATTTTCTTTCGTTTTAGTTTGTTATTATACTGGGTTTGGATGCCATTGTCCGAGGTTATCTACTACTTCGCCCTCTCAAAATGTCATAAATCGGTACTAGAATAATTGCTTAATTAAAGTTATAAAAATATTTTGCAAATCTAAGACAACAACATAGAAACTTAACAAAATCAAAAGGAAGCACAAAATTATTAAGTACACTTTGTTCTCTCTTCATTATCTTTTCTTTTTTTGTTTCCAAGCTGTATTACACATTAAAAAAAAATATTTTAATACGAAAAAAGGATTTATTTAGTTATCTGACATATATTTAAAAAATTATGTTAAAATTTTATTTAGATTTAAAAAAATATAATAAGGCAACTACATATTTATATTTATAGAAACATTCTACAAAAGATGAGCAAGGCCACACGCATCATTTTTAATTTTGATTAATCTCAATAAAAATTTTAAATCAAATACAAACGAAGAAGTTTTCTCATTGTTTTATTTTTCTAATGTATTACTTTTGGTTTACAACCAGCAAAAAAACTAAAAAAAGTGATTTTTAATCTCCTCTAATTTTGACTATTAAAATTTTTCTGTTAGAAATATTTTAACGTTTTTGATTTCTTATAAAAGCTGAAACAAAGTCGTTTCCTTCCAAAAATAAATCTTTAAAAACGTTTTAAGCATTGAGCATGGATAACACTTTGATATTTAGTTGTTTTTTTATATTTTTACAATTTTCACTCAGCTCTATTTTTTTCTGAGTGAACCTAAAAAAATATTTTGTAAATAAAAGCAGATAGCAGTAGATAATCATTTTAAATTAAAATATTTAATCATACTTTTCCATTAATTTAGAAACAAATACTCTCTCCCTATCTAAGATTTAACATATTACACAATTCTCCTTTTGTATCTCTTCTTTTAAAATCTTTCTATTTTCCTACAGTATTCACTGGCAAAGTTTTTCTTTTATCGCGCATATTTTAAAAAGTTATAAGATAAAAGTTGTTTTTAACTCTAAAGAAAGTCTTTCAATATATCTCGTACACAATAAAAATCAAATTCCTGCTTTACATCTTTAAGATGTCTACAAATTATCTTGTAATGACTGTAATGCAGTTTATATAAATCGAAAAATAAACAATAAAATAAGAATTAAAACTAAAATCCAATAACATGTAAAAACAAATAAAAAATATAAAAATACAAATATAATTGATACATTATCTGCTTTTGCTTCTCATATTCTTTTATCCAATCATTTCTTTTTTTTTATTGATAATACTAAAATTCTTCACATATTCGTATGCAATAAATATTATTATTTGAATATATTAGAAGCTTTAGAAATTCTTAAATCCATCCACAAATCTTCTATAAAAAACTTTAAAAAACCAGCTCAATTTTGACTATAGTATTTTATTTTTACTTGCTTAATTTTTATTAGTCCGTTGAATGTTTTTTTATAATCTTATCTACTTACTCTCTTTATCAAAATTTATATTTTTTAAATTAAATGTCAATTGATGTTAAATATTAACACACATATTTAGACAACTAAAATTTATCTTTCTTTTTGTCAATTTATCAATAGCAGCACCCTTAAAAATTGTAAGTTTTGACAAAATTGACTTAACCACATACTTTCTACTTATTTACTCCGAGGAAACTGATTTATTAATATTTTTTAAACAGTTTAAAAGCAACTATTGTTTTTGGTAAATTAAGTTTGTTAAAAAAATCGTTATTTTACGTAATATATTGCTGGGCATAATTTTGAGCAAAATGTCAAAAAACGTCAATTTCACAATAAAAATTTTATTTTTAATAATTTTTATTATTTTAAATAATAAAAAATTAATTTAATATGTAGTACTTATGTACGTTTCTCAATCTTTGTCACTTTACAATCGAAAGTAATTTACACTATATTTTTTTCAAATAACCATCGTCTTGCCCGGAATTCGATAGCTAGCTCTGTATGTACACTCTTGATCACTAAAAATAAGACAATAAATACTCTTGTCGTTACCCTACAAAGCTCAATTTGCCTTTTTGTAATTTTAAAAATTTGACATGATAGAGTATATTTAGATTATTCGAAACACTGAGTAATTAATGTATACAATATTCCATTGTAAACATTGCCAAAAATAACACAAAGGTAGTTAGACTGACCGTCTTATTTCCAGTGATCGAGAGTGTATCTATTTAATGCAGCAACTTCACTGCTGATGACAATTTTCAAATCTAAATTCAGCATACATTTGATATTACAAGCTAATGAAACAGTGTTTACCGTCTTTTACAAAAACTGCGCTTTAAAAAATTTTTTTTGAGATACAAAATATCTTTTTTAGACTTTGAAAATTGAAAAACTCACTTTACAGTAGTGTATACTGTATATTTCAGTAAAAAAAAGCTTTGCAGACAATGCGGTAAAATAACATTTATTCGAACTAAGCAGTTCAAGGAACTTAAAAAATAAATGTTGTTTACATTAATTAAATTTATAAATAAAATTACATTGTATTTAAAGCAGTAACTACTCAATAAAATAAAGTATCGTCAATTTTAAAATTTACAGTGAGAATAACATTGTCTAAGCACCCCGACAGTAACACTCACATTAATAAAATAGTAATAGTCAAAACCAAAAAATAAAAAATACAATTTCTATTTTGTATTTTATGAAAAAAATGTGTACGTCTAAACGTTGCAAAATACCTATTTACATCACTCTACTGTAAAGAATTATTACCGCGCTCTAGGTATGTAGGTACTGTAAATAACTATTACCACTTTTTAAGTAGGTACTGTAAATAACTATTTTTTTATCTCTTTTCTGCGAATTCTACACTTTATACAAATTTTGATATGTGATAATAATATTGTTATATTTGAGTAGAACTCGTTCCTTATTATGTTTTATTTTTACATTTTACGAAATTATCTATTTATACAAAAAGTAAATTCGTATTTTTTAAAATTTTGTTTACAATTGGAAAACAAATTAACAAGCGATTCAATGAAGTTTGAAATTAACCAATCATTCTTAATAAGGAAATAATTTTGATTGCTTAACTATATGAAGAACATTTAACCAAGTATAATAGCTATTTCTGATTCAATTTGAAATGTAATGAATTTTAAATATCCACATCTAATTTGGAACTCAAAACAGCCGCACTGGGAAGAGAATAAAGTTAATCATTTTGATTCTAAAATGAGATTTGATTAAGATCAATTCAGTAGGTATTAGAAGATTTAATTTTATTAAATAATTTTGGTTGTATCACCTGCCGATCAAAATTTATTAAAAATGTGTGTGAACTTGACCTTCACTAAATTATCAACATAAATTAAATACAACCAAATTTTCTAATTAAGAAATCGATATTGATTTATTATAAAGACGCTCTTTAAAACAAAATTCATGTCAAGATGTCGGAAGCAATAAAAATACCTCATTAATACTTTTATAGAAAAGTACAGTAATTTCTTCAATAAAATGAAGATTAATAAGAACTGTCCTACATTTTTTATTTAAGTGAAATTATGGTAATACTCGTAATTACCAAAAGGTGCATCGAATTTATCGACAAATAAAATTAGTGCAATTAAATTATAATTTTGCGGTTCTAAAAAATTATGCGGTTAGCTTCTTGTAGGCTTAAAATACGTCTTTTCTAATATCAAAAAAAAATTCTAATTGGGTTTCAACAATAGTTTTTGACTGCACATTTCCCCAATAACCCACAGCTCCCGTATCAACATTTAGCAAAACCTCGCTGGCATCCGGTTAAATTCACCCAATTACAACCTCTTCGTGTGCCAAGCTAATAATTCGCGACTTCTGGTAGCTGTTGTTTAGACAATTAACTCCCTCGTGAAGAGAAAACCTCAAATTACATTACCTAGAGCACTCCGCAATATGGCGTCCATCGTTTGCGGCTTGATTGGTCCATGGAAAATATAACAGCTGCACATCGAGCCATTAATGGGGATCATCAAAGCACGCTGAGACCAATATTCGGTTTAATGTGTTCCTGTATACCTGGACCGACTCCCCTCGCCCCTACAACAGGCCATTTATACGCTTCTCAAAAGAAAACAATTAGCGAGAGGCTTCGGGGGCTCCCGAATTTTTTCAACAGGGCGTAACGAGAAATTACACCTTATTTTTAACAAGATTCGGGTTTATTACAGTTTCCTCTCACTTAAATCGGGCCAACGCTAAACGATAATTTACGGTAACGGTAAAACGAAATACGATATTTATTTCGGAGAACCAACACGCCACATTTATTTTGTAATTAGGATTTTACTTTTAAAATGTTATTAAAATTAATTTAAATTTTTAAGTTAATTTGCTAGAAACATGAACAACTACAACAACGTTTCGAACAATTTTTATATTTCGTCCTTGTCCTTCTTCAAGGCTAACAAAATAGAACTGTAAGTTCTAAAAAAAATAAAATTAAAGATATTATAAATATATTAGAAATAATTTAAATTTTCGGAAATAAAATGGCGTAATACAGCTGTAATGTATCACTAGCGTGTTCCCATGAAAGATTTAAGCCGGGGGTGTCCCCTATGCGAAAAGACACGTGTGTGCGACACTTTTGTCCCTTTTATAATGTCGGACATTTATTTCGCCCCTCGTTGTGATGATGCAACGGATTTGCGAGGTTCCGCCTCTTGAATGTTGTCAAATCAGGACCTCTGTATTATTAAAATTATCAAGGGAGTATGATTTCTATATCGAGAGATTATATTTAAGTCGATTTATATCGTTTTAAATTTAATAATAATTTTTACTGGCAAACTACAAGTAGCTCGTAAAAGTTAATTGATCATTAAATTTATTGTTAATTAAGATGATAATTATGCAGCTTGATGATGATAGCTATTGTTAATTTATGTCCAGGTAGAGTTTTAAGATTTTGGCGGTAGGGTAGAATTAATTAAACGTACTTAATTAAATTTTTTTTCTGTAAGGTTTTTGGTTATGTAAGATTTGATTGGTACCGAAAGATTGATTTTGTGATAAATTTTACACAATGATGGAATTAGAAAGTTGTCAAAAATAAATTTGTAATCACATTTTAGTAAATAAATGGTTTGTGTTTTATAAATCAGGTTAAGAACTAAATTAATTAGACTATAAAGAGAAATTTAATGGTTATATAAAATGTCGATAATAAATATTGATTTAACTAAAGTTTAAAAAAATTTAAACTACTAGGAGAGGTTTGTAAATTAATTAAAAATTATAGTTATTGCAAATTAAATATCTTATTCGTAAATAAATAATAGAGAAAAATTGTCTTTTAATTAATTGTCTCTTAAAAAAAAAGCTATTCACAGAGTATTAAAGAACTTAAAACTAATTATTTTTTTAAGGTAGATTGAAAATACAGACTTTACATTAAAATTATAATTACTTTGTACTACTATTAAAAGTAGCACAAAATTAAAAAAAATATATTTGTTTTTTTTTATATTGAACCGAGTTATCTACAGAGATAATGATGATCCGCAGAGATAGTGTAGACCTATTTCTAAAAGCACCAAATTTAAAGATACATCACTAAACGGTTACATCATGTATTTCAAAAATTATGTCAACATTTGTATAAAGCAGTTTAGATATTTAGCATCATTTCAACGAAAAACTACCTGTAGTAAAATATCTACTCTATTCTAAAAAAAACTTGTTTTTAAAGTCATTGGCTTCGCGCCCGTTTTATAAGCTTACTTTCATGCCAAAAAATTGACGTTTTGAAACGCGTTCTTTAGCATACTATTCTTTAGTTATTTTAATAAATAGTATATTAAGTATGGAGAACGGTAAGGAATGCTTACCGTTCGAAGACAATTGTTTGAAGGAGGAGTGAAGCGACGACTCCAATTATTGTCTGAGAACGGTAATACGTAACGTTCGACATGCTTATAACGTTTTTTGCGCGATTGGAGTTTCTAAAATAATAATAATAATAATTTATATCAATACATTTGTGATAATCGGGAAGATTGAAACTGAAAACTTTGGGTGGCTGTTCCATGGTTGCTATGGTTTTGTTCCAAACAAGTAAAATTGTCTTTTTGATACAATCATTTCTACATAGTTCTGTTTTGTTCCGTTTTCTAAGCAAATATGAGCGATAGTGATGATCTACCGGATGATTTAGACAACGCTTGGCAAGAAGAATGTTCGGCAATAATTTCAGAAAAATCTAAAGCCCGATATGAACAGACTTACAAGTTGTTTAAAGAATGGCGTGAAGCAAAAAGATTTCTGTAAATGAAAAGAGCTTGTTAGCGTATTTTGTGGTGAAAAGTGGACACTTGAAGGCCCCAGGCAGTTTATGGGCGGAGTATTCTATGCTGAAGAGTACAATTTTTCTCCATGATGCTATCGATAGTTCTAAGTTTGCTACATTAATTGCTTATCTTAAGAGAAAAAATATTGGATATCGGCCTAAGAAGGCTAAAATTTTTACCAAAGAAGACATGGAAAAATTCTTGAATGAAGCACCAGACGAACAATTTTTAATTCAAAAGGTATGTTGTAGATGATGAGGTGGTACATCTGAGTTCTAAGGAAACAATATATTTTGCAGGTAGCAATGATATTGGGAGTATCGGGCGCTTGTAGACGAGAGGAATTGGACAATATTAAAATGAGTGACATAGAAGAACATAAAGAAATGTTTATAGTAAATATTTCAAATACAAAAACGAATATTCAGCGAACTTTCACAGTTATTAATAAAGAAAATGAAGCAGTTCATTATTTGGAAATACTTCGAAAATACATAAGAATTCGACCAAGCAACCCAACGTCAGATCATGTATTTCTGAACTATCGAAATAGCAAATGCACTAGGCAAGTCACAGGAAAAGGCACAATTGAAGGCTGGCCATCAAAAATTGCAAAGTATTTAAAGTTGCAAGCCCCTGAAGGTTTTATTGGACACTCGTTGCGACGCATATCGACTACACTTTTGGCGAATAACGGAGTTGATGTGTTGAGACTAAAAAAACATGGTGGGTGGCGTTCATCAACGGTGGCCGAGAGTTACGTGGAAGATTCCCTCCAAAACAAAATTCAATTTGCTCATAAAATTTTACACAGCGATGTTGGTGGACTATTACAACAACCTGGGACTTCTACGTCAGAAAGTTTGTCTATTAACACTAGAAACTCAAATGCGAGTAGTATTACTACTATTAATTATAATAATTGTACATTTAATTTTTAGATTTAATTGCTTACCTTTCACTGAACGGTAAGTGAACGGTAAGTGAATTACTTACCGTTTTGTTACACGTAGCAACCAGTAACAGCAACATACCGTCGTGGAAACAGGCACAGTAAACTGATAATAACAAACAATCGCGCAAAAAATATCTTTTTTTTTTATACAGTACGTCTTAAGATCAACTTTAACAAAAAACTTCTTATTTTTGATTTCTCGGAAAATTTTATTCTTGTTAATTTGCCCTTCTTGTTTTCAAACCCTCAAATACAAATTACTTTTTATTTAACTCAAACGGTTTTTGAAATAATATCATTTTATTGCTAAAATATATTCTTTGGCTCAAATTTTATTTAATAAATTTAATAAATGGTAAAATGAAATAATATTCTCAAAAAGCTAAACTATTAATTTTCTTTTCAAATAATGCTTTTTCTTTTTCTGCACAGATTTTAATACAAGCTTTAAATTTATTAAAACTGTGTATTATTTCTAAGATTGATAAAGACTGGACTGCATTTTGTATCCTATTTTTTTAATTGCTCTATTGCATTATCTAGTGGCTCACTGTACACAGTTTGTTTTAAACAACTGCACAGATAAAAGTTTATTATTGTAAGATTAAGTCTTCTCAGTAGCTAAAAAACGCTCCATCTCTTCCTATCCAGTTATCATAGAACTCTGTATTGAGTCACTAACAAACAATGCCGGCATAATAAACAGAGCACATATCGTGCTAGAAAAAGATTTACATTCGGTAGTTTAACGGAAATTCATCCAGTTTATCAGCAAAAAAATTTAGCAACATTTCCAAATATAAATTGCGGTTTAAATTTTGATCAAAAAAATATGGGCCAATAATGCCATAGTACGAAACCGCACACTACACATTAATTTTTTTTTAAATATAAATATTAATATATAAGAAATCTTAAAATTTAGATTCGTCTCACTCCAGTAGCGGCAATGTTGAGATAAAACGACTCCATTAGTTAAAAAGATTGATTTATTAGAGAATATAATTCGTTTATAGAAATTTGAATTTTTCAAAATTCTGTAGGTCATTTTTAAACAAAAATCAAGACGTTTAGCTTCAACACCATTTTCTAAAGTTTGCCTAAATTGCGGTTTAAATAGTAAAATTTTGTTCTTTTTAATGATTCTTTATAAATAAGACTTACTTATCCCAGTTTGTATTGCTCATTCTCTTAAAGAGTATCATGAAGCTTTTCTTGCGAAATAAACAGCAAGAACTGAAGCAGCATCGACTTCGTTAAACAACTTTCTTTGACTTTTTAATGTCTAAAACCGGACCCGTTTTAAAAAAATTGGTTCCGAAGGGTCTTGCACTGGAATTTAAAATAATAACTTTTGGGTATTTTTGGTTGAATTTTCTGATAACAACTCGGTAGCACTCTTTCCCAGTTTTGCAATATTAATTTACATAAATTTTTTGTTGTTAAGGCAACATTATAGCATAAATACTGTTCAAATTAGCGAAGATTTAATTTAGAGTTCTATCAGTTACTACAGTTAGTTCAACACTGCCATCAGTGGAAGCCTAAATTTTAAAGAAAAATAATATTATCTTAAGAACTGTTTGAGTTAAAAAGTAATTTGTGTTTTAGGGATTCGAAAACAAGCAGAGCAAATTTATAAAAGTAAAAATTTTTTGAGAAATCAAAAATAAGAAATTTTTTCTTTTTTTACAGTCTATCCGAAGACCTACTGTATACTCTTACATAAACAAAAATAGAATAAAACTATGATATTATAATAGGATTTAGATATAAAATGAACTATAAAGTTTAAACAAAAGCTATAACATAACAAACAATGCCTATTCATTTTCATTTTCTCCGCCAGTAGAAATAAAATAGACGGTCATGAAATGAAACAGTATCCCTCCGGAAATGTCTGTTAGCGAATATGTTCCACATATTTATTATAACAACCCTCGATTCTTGCAAACATTATTATGCTAATACAGCCGATCTATAACCGTTTATTTACCAAACAAAAAAAAACCTTCATTAATACACACGTCTATAAATATCAGTAATTAAAATCGAAAATTTCTCAAACCGCTACTGCATTTTAAAAGATTGATCGATTCAAGCCATCACCACAAAAACAAAACAAACAAGCCTCAAAGCTCCTGTTTGCGCGATAATAAAACATTAAATCCGCTACTGATTACAGACACAGCCCATCTATCAATTTGTGCAGATATTATTGATATTGTGCGGTCGTCAATAAACGTGTTCAGAACACGAGGCGTGTTCAGCGACGGCAGATGTGACCGCATGATGTATTCTGATTGGTAGACAACCATTTGTTCGACTGTCAATGCTGTGATGTGCCATGTCCAGTGTCTTCATACTGCGCTATGCTATGATATGGTAATGTGACACTTGTCACAGGGCACAAACACACGGGTAATAATAATACGAGTGATTTTTTTTTCAACGGCTTAATCGATAATAGCTTTATTCGGAGAATTTAGCTTTATTATGAGAAATTCCGCGAAGAGCTGATTGCCAACTAACTATGTTGACTTGTAATTGAATGGTAATTGGTAATCAATCATGGGAGGAGATCATGGGTATGAGGCAAAGGCTTAACTAATCGTTGGAAAAGATTGAAAATTTACTACGCAAACCTACAATCTTTCATATTATATCCGTCATCAATAAGCTGTAATGGAGCAGAAATGAAATCACGTAATCTTAACATCTTTAGAATTAATTTCATAATGTAACATAATGAAATGTAGGTACAGAAAGTCAGTACATAGAAACAGTCTAATAAAATTGTTGATTGTCATCCTTCTTTTGTCAATATCTCCCTGTTTTTTTTTGTTTTTTAATGAGGGATAGAAAAATTAGAGGTTAATAAAAAAACGATATTCTCGAATTTGTCAAAGTTTCAGAGAGTCAAATTTCATTTATGTCGCTACTTCTTGGGAGCTACTTTACCTCATTATCTTCACTTAAAGTAACAGAATAGATAAAAGAAAACAAAATGATCAAGTTGACGGTATGAAAAAGGTAGAAGCGAAGAAAAAAAGAATGTCAACTAAAAATAGTTATTTTTGTAACAAGTACCTAAAATAGAGTTTTTGCGAACGAGTCGCTTATTACGAGACCGCAAAATAACTAATTTTTTAACAACAAAAATGCAGAATTCAGAAAAAATTACTGAAAACGCGAAAAAAATTGTATTAGATTTACTACAAGTGAAACCTCGTCACATTTATGAAAAGAAATATGAAGCATTCATTCAATGAAAGGAAAGAAACAACATTGTATTGTAGACGAAGATGCGATGTTACATTATTTATATAGAAAGGTAAGTGTCGCTATAGGTACTTTAGTACCTTTGGAAATTATTTTCATATTTTCCTATTACAGTCACAAGAAGTAAAACCATCTAAACTCTGGTCAAAATATTCAATGATAAAAGCAGTTTTGTCTGTCAGAGAAAATATTGATGAAACTATTGATGAAAATATTGAAATAAACAAGTTCGCCAGAGTCGTTGCTTTTTTGAAAAGAAATTCAGTAGGCTACGACCCCACAAAGTCAAAAGTTTTGACGCGTCAAGAAATCAATTCATTTTTGATAAATGCAGATGATGAGAAGTATTTATTAATAAAAGTAAGTTCAAAATAATACTTTAATGACATGCATCTGTTTCTTATTTAATTTCGTAAATTTCTCTTCTCATTGGAGTGTGTGGTGCTTGTAGGCGCGAAGAGCTACATTCACTAAAAATACAAGATACTGTGTAAAAAGACGCAGGATGTCTTCTTATAACAATTCCCTGATACGAAGACCAACATCAAGAGAGTCTTTCCAGTGGTAACTGAAGGCGAGGCTGTTAATCCTCTGGAAGTATACCGGAAATATGTTCGACTACGGACAGCAAAAATTAAGCACAATTACTTTTTTATTTCTTATCGTAATGGAAAATGTACGGTACAACGTGTAGGAATTCATTGTTTTGAGAAAATGCCCTCTATGTCTATTGTTGCTGAAATTTCTGAAACTACCCAATTCGACAAAATATACAAGACATTGCTTTCGAAGAAGTTTTGCAAGTCTGGCGGCAAATGCTGACGTTGATTTAACTTCGTTAAATTCGTTAGGAGGATGGTTTTTCACAAAATCATTGTCTTTTTATTCTAATTAATTACTAACTCCAGTTCATCATCAACAGCAGAGTCATATACCTTAGAAAAATCAATTAAAAGGAAGAAAAAAGTGTGTATAAAGTTAATAGGAGAAAAGGAAACTAAGAAATCATTATTGAGTTACAAAATATATGTTACTACCGAAGTTGCAACGTTATAAGAAATTAACACGACACCCTCAAACTCGGGTATTTCGTTTGGAGGTAGGTAACTACTTTAAAGGTGCGCAAAACTGTTCATTTTATTTTCATTTTGCGGATTAAGCATCTATTAAATATTATAGCTGATTTTTTTTGTTATTAATGTACATACCTTACAAACCTAATTTTGCTGTAACTATTGGATATTACATTTAATAAAGTTTCTTAATTCTTATATTCAACCATTATGTTTTATTTGCCCAAGTGATCCTCAAAAGTTGCCAACTTTTTAAGATTCAGTCCAAAAAAGACTCATTTTACAATAACAGTTTTTAGGAGCGTGTACAAAAAATAGAATTGTGTGCACGACAGGGAGTAGAAATCAAGTTTTCAGGTGTCAAAATCGCGACAGAAGTCCAATTTGTTGTTGCCATGTTGCCATGGTTTATTTTCAAAGAATGTTAGATTTATGTTTGTTTTTAAATTTTATTAAAAAATTACAGCAAATGTCTTAAGATTATTGATTTAGGTCGTGCAAAAAATAGAAAAATTTTCTCGGTGCTTTATAGCCCTCCAGTTTCGCTCTTAGACTATAAACGGCACCTTAGAAATAATCATGCACTTCTCCTTCTTGATATGTAAATAACTATTAATTCTGCTTTATTAAAAGTTATTTTTATCAAAAATAGTAACAAAAGTAGAGACAAAACATATAAAGATGGCAAAAAAAACCTTAAAAAAACAATAATATACCTAAGGCAAAAAGATAGCAACAAAAACACCACTATGTAAAAACATGTAGGTATGTGACGACTTCTACATTGTATAACATTGTATCTTATATTTAATGTTGACTTGACTTGTGTTATAACGTAATTGTTCTTTAAACACTAATAAATGTTATTTATTTATTTATTCTAGAATTTGCACAATTATTAGATAATATTATCTTTCCACCTCATTTTTCTCTCTTCTCACTGTCTCTCTCTTTCTCTCTCTTTCCCTCTGACTGTTTATTTTGACCAATGTATTTTTGACCTCTTTACATTTGCAATGTTTTATAGCTTTTCTCTAGTGCGTCACAAGCTGCTAGATCTAGAAAAAAATTCTTTACGAGTTCTTGAATATGTTTCTTAATAATGTCATTTTTTTTTTGATTTTACAGTTAAAACTCTTGTTTTTTTTTTTCAGTGCAAGTTATATGGCACTTTCTTCAATGAAGTTTTAAGCTGTTGTTTTAAAAAGACACCAATTCTAAGTGAAATTGGATTTCTTTACTGTGAAACAGCTTGCATAGGTTGAGGTGTCTAGTAACCAGTAACCACTATCTTCATTTGAAAACTAACATTTTCCAAAACCTGACCTTTTTTTCCAACTTACTCTTTTCCCCTTCTTGTTCTCATTCTCTCTCTCTCTGCCTCTCTAAGACACTGGTTTCGACCAATCTACTTTTGACCTTTTTACTTTTGCAATGTTTTATGACTTCACTCCAGTGTGTCACAAGTTTCTAGATCTAGACAAAAAAATTTTACGAATTCTTGTAGATGTTTATTAATCATGTCAATTTTTTTTAGTTCCACAGTCTTCTTGCTTTTTTTTCCAGTGCAAGTTAGTATCTATGGCATTTTCTTCCACGAGAATTTAAGCTGTTGCTTTAAGAGGACACCCAATTCTAAGTGGAGGTTTTCTTTACTCTGAAACAGCTTGCACAGAGAGCTTGCATAAGTTGAGGTGTCTGTCTATACAGACTAGAGTATATAGAATAACAACAAAGCTTGTGTCTTACCTGGGTTCACCATCACTATTTGGTAACGAACTTTTCGAGTAAATTAACTACAAAATATATCTAAAATTGCTAGAATCTTATGGTGTTAACTTATAAACTAGTTTATAAAAAATTTAATAGAATTAATTGTAAAGAAAATTATACGCCATTGTCATCAAAGCAACTAGCTGAACTATTGCAGAAGCCTTGGAAAGGCTAGAGCTACATCATCGCAAAAGGCCTAAAAATTTACTTGCTTATATTGCACCATAAAATTTAAATGTTATAGACAGACTATAGTCTCTCTGTTTTGACAAGTTATTGTTGTTAAACTCCAAGATAATTTAGACAAAAAATCTTTAAATTTTGATGTGTCTTAGTAATCACAAATCTTTTTCGAAGCGCATTGTGACTCATATTTTTGGTACTGGCTAATAAAATGACATCACACTTTAGAAACATAATCGACGTATCAGTCGTAGATAATAGTAACCCCTTCTAGATTTTTCCTTCGTTTTTACTTCTATGTTGTATAGTTATATAAATTTTAAATTTTCTCTAAATATAAATTTGTAAAATATTTGTTTATCTCTAAGTATTTACCTAACTAATAATTAGTGATGTTTTACAAATAAATCTATTAGAGAGCAATTTAAACTTTGTGTTCAGTTATCCGAAACAACTTAGATCAAATACTTATAAATTACATAATAACTGTATCACATTTTCCAGATGTCATAATAAATATCAAATAAATCCGATAAATTATTACAAGAAAAATAAATTAAATGAATTTATAGTTCCATGTTAGTTATGACAGCACATGTGAAATAATTTATTTAAGCGGTAATAACATCATAACATAACATGACTCAGATCATAGAATAAAGATAACAAAAACAAAACAATCTACCGGCAAGCCGGTCCAATAACCCGCCTGAGAATAAAAAAAACCAAACTTTTTATCTTTTATTATGAGAACGCATTTTTCGTTATTATTCTACCAAAAGTTTTGTCTCGTTTTTATTATTGTAGATATTTAAAATTTTCTCGCGGCGCTTTATAGATAATTAAGCTCCATTAAGTTTTAACATCCCAATAACAGTAGTGAGCTTTCGCAGAAAACTTATTTTTTATCATCCTCTTCCGTTAATTGTCTCTTCACACAATAGATCTATAAAACGTCTCCAATTAACAATTTTATATTTTTCAAGTAGTCATGACAGGATTGTTTTTCTCACGATCAATTTATTTGAATCTGCTTTTTTCTTTGTTACAATGACTGGCATTAACAAAATCTCAAGTTAACTCGTTACTCTTGACATCATTTGTAACGCCAACACGTCAAACGATTAGTCTCGGACTTGTTTCAAACAACGTACTAGTGTTCTTTTAGTCGACTTAATGCTTTTTAAATCGGTAATTTCAAATTCGATGCGAACGCCATGTTTTCTCAGTAATCCCAATATCGAAGCTACCTTTTTTCAGCTTCTGTTAAATCCTTATTATTGGGCAAATCCAAATCGAAGAGAGATCAACCAGAACGGACCAATAATGAGACATGCTCGTGATTTTATTACCTGCCGACCTGACTGGATCATGACGCTCTAATTGATAAACAATACAGAGTTCATTCCCACAAATCATAAATTAAACGCAAATTCAAAAAAAAATTAGTTCTAAGTTAATTTATGTAAATTATAAAACCACTGACAAATATAGCCCTTCAAGCCTTAAACCAGCCTAAATATACACTTGAGACAGAGAATGCGCAACAACAACTTCATACTGGCTGTTCTTGGTGTGTCGAATAAATCGAAAAATCCACCCAATAACACCAAACACTTTTTCCCAGATGAAGCGCGTTTCTGCAACGATATTATTTTACCATTCTCAAATAAGAATATGTAACCGTAGAAGCCTATAATGCAGTAAATGCTAGTATTTTTAATAAATGCTAACATTTACTAAATGTATGTAGCAGTAAATGTTTTTCTTACAAAATTAAACTTAAAAAAAATAAACAAAATTAAACATTTACTAGTAAATCTTGGCAATCACTATAGGTCTTTGCAATGACTTTGATGTGCCGAGCAATAAACCGTTTATATTCAATTATTAACCGAAAGCACTGCAAATAGTGCAAATGCAATTGGAGATGCCGACCGTTTATTTTTAAATTTACCTATAAAACCTTTTAACATAAAAATAGAATAAAGTAGAAACCCTGAACAAATTTAGTCTCTCATTTCCAGGTAGCTTTCTCAGTAAATTGGGATTAACATTTAGTAGAGAAATGCAACTACAGAATGCCGCTCTTTGCAAATGCGAATATTATAATTTTATTAGTTGGAACTTCAGAGTCAGTGAAATCCACATTAGCTAAAGCAGCTTTCACTGCCAGGTTTTAGTAAAAAGGTTGTTAAAGAAACAGTCTAAATAGAAACTAAAATAACCTAGCTTGAAAAATAGGTAACTATGCAGCGAGTTGCAAGATAAGCAGTATTTTTAAAAAAGATGTATAGTAATCTAGAAACGCTGACATTATATGGCTCTTCCTTTGTAAAAAAGTTAACAATCTAATCTGTCAACTTCAGCCATTTTCTGTTTATTGAAGCATTCTGCAATTTACTGTTTATTAGGCACTATAACGTTAAGGTTTTTTGATTAGGTACTATATACTATGTATTACGTAACTTGTATGTTTAGATTATAATTGTATTAGAAAATAAACAACTACTGGTAAATAGAAACATTCACTGATTTTCGATTTTTGTTATTTCCTTAAAATGGCGTCAGAAAATTCCAGCTTAAAAATTTCAGAATACTTTATTAACAAAATAAAAATAAATATTTTAATAAAAATCAATACAATTGTACGAAAAATTTTGACTTTTTTGACTCTTAATGTTGCTTTTGCTTTTAGATTAGACCTATTTTTGTAAAAATTTCTTTCATTGTATTGTCTCATTTTAGTTTTGTTTTCTGTCTTTTTGTTTGCTTGTTTGTTGTTTTGCTCTTTATACTTGTTTCATTATTCGGTTTTCTTTTATTCTACTAGATGTCTCTACCAACTTAGCTGTCTTTATTCTGTTAACTCACTTAAACTACCGACTTTCAAATTTTCCTTTACTTGACTGATTTTTATTCTGTTTTTTAATAGCTTTTCCTTAACTCTTTAAAATATCTTATCTACGATGCTTGACCACACCCATGATTTAAATTCATTTGTTAACACTAGTCTGTGTGTAGACTTAAATGCATTTTGTTTTGTCTGTTTAGCTATTTTCTGTCTTTTATAAATGTCTTGTTCACTGCGTAGTAAAGTCTGTGTCTCTTTTCTACTTTTTCAGCTTTGTCTATTTTTGTTTTTTTCTTCTTCTATAGTCATTCCTAAATAGTAAAATTTTTGCATTTCTTCAATTAGTATTATTGGCCTATACTTCTATACCTACATATGTTTACTTCTTGTTTTACATTTGTTATTAGAGCTATTACCATCATTTTTGCTTTCTCTATGTCAAATTTCAAACCAAATTCTACTAACACTTTTTTCTAGATGTCCAGATTTTGTTTTTTATTGCCTCTTTAATAAACATTTTAAATTTAACAGCCACATTTTCTTTGAAGTTTTTTTTTCTACCCTTTTATTAATTTCTGTATTTTCATTTTTTCCAATACCTATACCATTTTATTTTAGAATTTTAATTCTTTTAACCAATGGTTATCTCTAGAGTGGTATCTCTAAATCTCCGCTCCTCATTTCTGTTGTTTTTTTTTTTGACTAAAATGTAGTTTATTATAGTTATTTTGTTTTTACCTAAAACTACTTTAGTGTTAAGTATGTCTTTACGTTTGTAAAACGTATTTGTTATAATAATATTGTTCAGTTTGCAAAGTCTACTAACTGACTGATTTCGTTGTTGTTTCTCCCTTTTTCTCTATGTTTATCTATTATCTTTTCTATTTCGTTATTTCTTACTCTTACCACACTACTAAAATTTTTATCTTAATCCATTTTTTTTCGTATCTAGTTTTTTGAAAAGGTTCAGGTTTTAGTAAAAGATTTTTCATCTTTATTCTATTTCAAATTTGTCGGAACCTATCTTTATCACTTATCCATCTTTCTTTCTTTCTCAATTAAGTCTTAACTCTCACTTTCGATCTTGAAAATAGTACCTAATAGATATTTATTAAAAAATAATAGTAATAGTAATAATATAATAGAAAATAATAGTAATAAAAGAGTAGATTTTTTGATTTAACAATAATTATTGCAATACAAAAATATGTTTTGGTCGGCGACCTACAATACAGCTTTAGTTTTTTCTGTATAGTAACCGACGGTTACAGTAAAACTTAAGTAATTTGTTATAAAAATACCTGCAGTTTTGTGTGATTCCTTGCAATAAATTTTATGGTGCATTTTCTTGCGTTATTTCCTTTCCTTAATAAGAGTGTGGAATAATTCTGTCGTTGTAAAAAAATTGTGTATGTAGGTATGTGGTCGTATGGCGTTGGTATTTCGTAACATTTTGCGCCATCTGCTGCGATTTGTGAAAATGTCCTGGTGGGGTTCTTGTATCAAGTAAATTGCCATAAAAGAGACATAAATCAGTGTCATTTAATGTTGTTCGTTGGCAAAACCCGAATAAATCACATCGACGATCGCGAGGCAAAAGTTGGTTGAAATAGGCAACAAATTTTAATTTAAACAACAGCGCGACTTGTTATTTATGCAGTAACAACGCAATAAATCATAATAATTCGCCCGCAAGATTCATTAACCAGTTAGAAACACAGAATATTTTTATAATAAAGACATAAACTTAAACAAAATGATTTGTTAGTAGATTCGTAGTGAAAGACGCGTCCATAAAATGTTTTACAAACCATAAACGTAAATAATTAACCGAAATTCATCAGCCCTTGGGCTTGATAATAACTGGCGTTTATCACATAATTAAAAATTTGGCAGTGTTGCAGGAGAATAATTATAGGTATGTGCAACACGGTTTTTTCGATTGTAGTTGCGCTCGAATGGTGTAGCCACAACTGACCAGGTTATTATTATAACCGCAATTATGGGTTAGCCGGTTGCGATTCATTTGAACGACTCGGTCAATTTGCCGTGGACCACCCAAGTAGTGGATTACTGACAACATGCACATTAAATTATATCATTACTCAGACACATTTCGCGAATTTTTGAGAATTCGAAAGTCTCAGCGACAACGAGGCTATAAATCGCACGTGCGCTCATCTAATATCACCAATATTGGGACGAGCACGAGATATGACAACACTTTCCGCGACTATCAACACCGGATGTATTTAATGGCGGACGGAAAATGCAATATGGAAGCCGCAACGGATTTTACCGCTTTTCCACACTCACCAGAAAGTAATAAAATTTGAAAAAAAAACTGTAAAAAAGTGTAAACTATGCGTTATCCTAAATTGATAAATCATCTTAGGTGCGTTTGACTTTACCACTCGGAGTGCACTTAATCTGTCTTTGTCTCATTCACGACAGATAAGTCTGTCGCATTATTTGAATTCAGGATTTACTAATTTAAAGACTGTTTTCATGACAACGTACCCTTTTTCTGCCCCATCTAATAACTGGGTGCACAAAAAGCAAATTTCAGGTCACTGGATAGAGTTAGTGATATGTGGACTTAATGAAGTAGATAAGGAAAGAAGCGGTGCACTCGGAATGGCAAAGCCAAACGCAGCTCTTATTGTTTGACAATGACAAAGTCACTTTTAAAGTTCGTCAAGAAATATATTTACATAAAGTCGGGACAGAATTAAATGCACTTATGAGAAGATGTAATAAACCGAATAATTTAACCTTTAACCCGTTACCTTTAAATAAAATTAAAACAATTATCGGGACGTTATTATATTAAGAATCAAAATTTATTTAGTAACATTTTCTTACTACCAATATAATTCAACAAGTAGTAGTCTTTTAATTTCTGGGCAAATAATAGCACCAAAAATATAAATATGTTATTGAAAATTAAAAATGAGTGAGATTTCAACTCTCGTAACTTCAACAATAGGCACTACTCGGTTTATTGCACCGACTTATAAAGTCAGGCCACTTAACTCCGCCCCGACTTTATATCTCTTTTAAAAATAAAATACATAACGCGATCTAAACATAGATGTATCTAGTAATCGATAAAAAATAGAAATTTTCTATTATTACTATTAATTACTAATTTTGAATTCAAAGGCGCCCGTAGAATTTCTGTTAGAGACCAAAAAATTTCTACATAAAATCATTATCTAAATATTGTTATTTGTATATAAATTTTGTATGACTAGAAGACTAACTTTATTAAACTACCAAGAGAGGAGGCAAGTGCACAGAGTTGGCCTCTCTTGTGAACACCCATGCTTTTTGACACTTGCATGTGTCTTGTGCTCTAGGCTTTATTATGCATGACAACAAAATTTTAGCCGATTTCTTCAGCAAATCAGGAAACAAGCGGTTCGAAAATGTTATAATAAGCAGCCACATTCAAATTGCTTTCTACTGCTCCTCTTGGTAGAAGGAGACTTCCAGAGCAGTTGTCTCAGATTTCTGATCTCTGTTCGCAAACCGAAACAAAATTTATCTGTAAACAAAACTGTGGTTCACTCCTGCCATTGCCAGTTTATATGTTCTTACGTTCACTATACTAAAGTCTTTTAAACTGACTTTTGAGACTGAAGGGTAGTCGGTGGGCAGCAACTATAGTACGATTCATTTTTTGTAAACGTTTAACTCAAACGCAGTAAAGGTAAGACTTGTATCTCCATCTTTTGATAGAATATAAACTCTTATAATATGCTGATTTAGGGTTATTTTAGCTTGAATCCGGTCAAACTATTTGTTATATCCGCTTTTGGGGATATATCAAGCGGCTTCATAAAGTAAGGCCATTTCTCTAGCAAATCTTATTACGATGTAGCCTATTTGCCGCTTTACAAAAAATGAATCGTACTATAGTTACCGCCCACCGACTTCTCCTCAGCCTTAGACGTCAGTTTAAAGAACAATAAAGTAAAACTTTAAATTTTATGACATCCTAATGTAGCACTCTGTGCTAAGTAGCCTGAGATCAAAATGTAACTGAATCAGAGCAGGCTATGCCAGCGTAACTGCAATAATTAGACACATCATTACAGTTACGCTGGCACAGCCTGCTCTGATTCAGTTACATTTCGATCTCACTTTAAAATTAGATTATTAAAATACTCAGAAAAGTGTTACAATAGGTTTTTTAAAAAAGCAAATTATAATAGTTTTTTAAAAAACAAGTTTCATAAGACAAGTTTCAAAGCACGAATTCAAACTTAAAGAAAGAGTCGCGAAGCTAAGAGTTTTTTAAAAAATGAGTGCTTTGAGATCTTGCAAAGCAAGTTTTTGTTACATTATTTTTTGTAATTTGCTTTTTTTAAAAAACAAAAATCTTTGCTTAGGTTGAAATTAGAAACAAGAAAGTGCAAATTTTTAGAGGAAGATAAATTTAGTAGATAAACCGTTACTTCAGTCGTAGATTATAGGTTAGAAAAATTAGAACTTTTGATTCAAAACTTCCGAACTGTGTCTTTGCTTAAATCGAATTTTTTACATTTCCACTTCAGTTTTTTCCTTACTGTTTTTTATTGGTGTAATTTAAAATTTGACATTGAGGTGGATATCAGCTTAATTGTGCATCAACCATTACCAACCTAAAAGTGTTTGTAAAATGTTCCGTGCCCTAATGGCTATAAAGACACCGCAATTGATGACGTAGCATTCGTTTATAGCTCTCTTAGAAAATCAAAATAGAAACAAACTTAAAAAAAATATTAAAACTGAATAAAAAAATTGAGAATTAAGCTAAAAATCAATCATAACAAATCTTGAAAATATCAAAATTCTGAAAATTTATTACTTCAAATTTTTAATATTTGGCAATGAGTGATGCAATCATTGGCACTTGCTACGGCAACAGTGTAGCTCGTCACAAAGTGGCAACAAGGCGGTGTTACGTAAGCTGTCGAGATTTTTCCTTTTTCAACTAAGTGCAAAATCCTCTAATTTTTTTTATTTAGTAATTTTTTACACGAAAAAAAAGCAAAAATTAAAATGTACACGCTTTGCAAATCTAATTAAAAAAATATACAGACATGCGCATTTTAGTAATAATAATTAATTAATAATATAAATAAATAATAAACGAAATTTATTAAACAAACAAAAAATTTTTTTATATAATAATAGAGAACGTAAAGGCAAAGTCTACCTAATAACTATTCTATTCAACCCCACAAAAAAAAACATAATAATTTAAATGAGATAGATAATAAGAATGACTACAACATAGCACAAAAAGAATAAACAATAAAAAAATCTTAAATTTTTGTTATAGGAACTAAAACCTTAAACAAGCTTTCTAAAAAAAAAAGAAGAAGAACAAAAGCATTTATGATGCCAATGTGGTAGAAATGTACGCAATTTCATTTTTCGTTTAAAAAAATTACAGATAACTAAAATTTTTGTTCTAGGAAAAACAAAAACATTTCTGAACGGCTTGCTATAGCAAAGATACTCGAAAAAAATAAATAAAAACAAAACAATAACTGATTTCTTTTTATTAACATTGAAAAAGCACAACGAGCTAGATGCCACCTATGACGTCACATTTCTCGAATCTCGAAATAGTTTTATAATAGATTAATTTTTGAATACTCGTACTTCGTTGAAGATAAACAGAAGTTAACAGAGAATACCATAACATTATGTGTATTAAAACCAATAAGAGAAAAATATAAAAACTTGCGTCTACGAAAATACAAAAAATTTTCGGAATTATCTTCATGTTATCCAATTAACAACACAAACACAAATAAAAAAAAAATTTAATACAAAAATTTAAGCAATACATAAACTTTGATTTATTTCTGGGAATAATCAAAGTACTTGTGATATTATAACTGAAACTGACAATGCCTACTTAATTGTTCATCGAAGTCCCAAAAAATAACAATTCTGAATAAAAATACCTTCTTCATTAGACGTTTCACATTTCTGGCAGTGATTCGCTTCCGTAAAACACTTTCAGATGTTGTACAAAATGTCCTTTTTAAGGAAGCTTGCCTACATAACACCGTCCATTTTAGGCGGCTATAATACGAAAATGCTTACTGCGACGGTAGACAGTTCGGTATCACATGTCCGACAGATTAATGTAGGCGATTTGCAAGCAATAACAATGTGTTACAAAGTTTTTTCACCGAGTAGGCGGCTGAGTCGATGCGAAATAAGTTATTTGCATAAAATTTATTCAAAGGGAATAAAGTTCATTTCGGTACTGACAGCTTGCAGACAGTTTATAATATGATTATAAAAGTAATTTGGAATTTCCACGAACTACAATAACGTTTTCTTCTCTTTAATTAGCTTCACGCAAAATCTGAGGTGATCAATCAGTTTCTACAAATGTCAGTGTCAGCACGCTGACAGATTTAATCTTTGTAACCACTTATCTTACAGTTCTTTATTTGAATTTTTTCGAAAAATGAGAATGACGTAAGACGTTAATTAAATTATCAAAAAGTTTAACTTATGACCTCAATTTTAGTTATTTATTTAAAGAAAAAAAAGTTGGTATCAATTCAATCTGTCATTGACATTATTTGAGAAAATTTAATAAATTACTCCAGCAAGTGCTTATTAAGTTCCTTATAATAAAAGTAATGTAAATTAACCCAAATTTAATTTAACTGTATATATTAATAATAAATTTCAATTTTTTTGGAGTAATTTTTTTGAATTTAGTTTTTCTTTGTTTAACATCTTATAATTTCTTTTTTATTATAGTTATTTAAATACATAAAAAAAAGATATCTGTTTATTGAAAATATGATTGCAGTTTCTTCTAGAATATTAGACTATTTAATTTATCTGTCAAATTGTAAGTCTAACTGACAGCTTAGTTTGTATAGAAGTTTAATTATCACTCGTTAATAATTTTGTTTATTTACTAACATACTTTTTAGTTTCATATTATTTCTAATTTTAATTATTTTGAATTAGCAATTATTTTACAATTACATCATTCAATTTGCGACAATTACTCTTCAATTTTAGGGCTACTAGCGCCCTCTAGTACCAGAGCTTCAAATGTTCAGCTGGTTAGCAGAGTTCTCCTTAAATCTAAAACTAGGCTGTTCAAATAACCTTATGTGTATAATACCCTATAAGCTTTATTGCACCAAAATCTTTATTTCACAATTTTACCATCAACAAAAACTTTTACAACATTTCGATCATCACCCAAAAACACCAACTTTTGCAGCAATTCTTGCGGAGTACATTCTGACAATAAATCAGCAGAATGTTCCACATTTAGATCAATAATAACAGCATCAAAGCTTTTGCCAATTTGAAAATTCCCGATTTTTTCATCCAAAGCCAAAGCTGAAATTATCCATTAAATTTCAATTTTTGTAAAAGGGATTTACCTTTAGCTCCGCCGAGTGTTGCCATATAAAAAGCATCAACATACGTGATCCTTGTACAATTTTCTCTCATAAATGTGAGATTAGTTGAAGCACTTACAGCAGATCGCATTGCACTTATTATAGAGGGTGATGCTCCTCCTGCTACGTCTACACAAAAAAAACTAGCTTAGAAAATAACAGAAATGAAATTACCAGTCCCTAATCCCACGTTAATCCCATGATCTCGTAGTTTACTAACACTGCAAATACCCGATCCTAAACAAATATTTGATTCAGGACAATGTGAAATTGAAGTTCCTGTTTTACTGATTAGTTTCATTTCATCGTCGCTTAAGTAAATTCCATGAGCTAAAACTGTCTACTTTCTGTGTTACTTTATTTAGTTTTTTTTTTGAAATTTCTGTTACCTTCGGTGATAGAAGCCCGGCTGTATGATAAACATTGGTATAGGCATCGTTATAAGAGTCACGCACCATTGTAACTTCATCTTTATTTTCAGAAATGTGAGTCTGAAAAGCGGCTTCAGTTTCTTACTTTCAGTTATAATATCACAAGTACTTTGATTCTTTCAGAATGTTTTTTGAGTGCAATTCAAAAACGTCGTAAATCAGACGTTTAAAGATGCATGAAAATAAAAATAAGCTAGAAATGAATCAAAGTCCGTGTAAAATTCAGCAAGAGAATCGCATGACAAGTAATTAATTTTGAACTAAGAAATATGTTTTTGGTATGTCCAATTATTAATGTCTCTTAATTAACAAATTTCTTTGACACGAAGAAAAGCTTTAAATTCCTAATTTTAACTTAGTTTTTCTTTAATTTGAGAATATTTCCAAGAAAACTTTTTATTTCTTTTTTCTCTTTTTTTTTTGTCTCCCGTTTGTCATACGATTCTCTCAGCAATTTAGCTTACTTGAATATTAAGACTGTGGTCATTTGCAATTTTAGCCAACTTCTTCATAAGATCCATATCAACGCTCAAAGCAAATCTCGGCGTAATAATCGGTTGAACTAATGAATTTCCGATATCTTTAACATCTTTAATAAATTTCAAAGTATTCTCAATCGATTCTTGTGGCGTTTCAAGATAATCAGAAGGAGCAAGTCGCGTCATATTAACTTTCCCAACAAACGCTCTTTGTCCGAATTTAGTAACAGATTTAGCCAAAATTAAAGAACTATCATGAAACAATGATCCAAAATAGCAAGCAGTTGTGGTACCATGATCTAAAGTTTTTCGCTTTTTATTAAAATTAATAATTGGAGAAGCCAAATAAGTCAACTCTTACCACAACAGCATCGTACACTTTTTTACTCAGCTCTAAGTCTTTGTATTGTTTTTCTAATTTGTAAGTGTAGCAATCAAGCCATTCGAGAAGAGGTTTATCGTAGCCTAAACCAGCATTGGGATATTGTGGAGCGTGAATATGAGTGTCTATAAAACCGGGAAGGAGTAATTGAGTTTTTTTAAGCGTGATTGTGTCTTGTCCGGTAAAGTTGAGTTGTTTTTTAGTCGAATTGAAGTCGGAGGCATTGCCAATGGCTTTGATCTAGAGAGAAAATAAATTATTAAAGTTTTACTGGTTGCCTAGATACATACAAATCCTTGGCACGTCAAAATGCAACACAAAATACATATTTTGTTTACTATTTAAAATTAATCCAATAAATAAAACCACATAAGATAATTTAAATGTTATTATTAATTTGACCTTTTCGACTTTTAAATAAAAAAGATCAAGTATCCGGAAAAAACTATTAACTACATCTGTTCTATAAATAAATACAAATTTTTTTTTTTACATATTTGTGGCCCACTTACCCTTTATTTATTGACCCGCGATAAACTATAAGTTTGTTTTTATTATATTCACTTTTATAACACAATAATGAATATCAAGTTAGCTTTATTATTTGTATTTTGTGTGGCAATTTTACCTGGTAAGTACACGTATCATAATTTTTTTTTTGACATAATGTGTGATCTACAAAGATTTCGATTAAATTAGACAAAGAAAATTATATAATTTGTTGCGAGATTTGTTGCTCTTAACAACGTCTGTAAGAAAAGGCTGAAAATTTGACAAACAAGCCCTACTGATATATATTTTTTTTGATCACTCGTTACAATTAATCACTGATCAATCATTTTGATTAATTTGTTCCTGATTTACCACGTAATAACTTGAAAACATTACCTTGCCATCTTGTCCTATGATAACAAAGCCGTTATCAATCACTGTTAGGGTATAAGGATTTGTGCAGTGGATGATTTGGCCCAAAATTGCTCGTCCTTCCATTGGAAATATTTTTTTTAAAACTGCAATTTATGAGGTAATCGATAAAAAATGATAATAATAGATCCGTTGCTTGGTGTAAAGATAAATAAGACCACTTGTGATTCACAGATAAATGATTATAAAGTACATGGAAGTTATCTACCTCAAGGCCACAAAATTAAATAAACAAATTATTTAATTCTTTATTTTAATGTAGGCAACAATACAGCAAAAGTGTATAACTGGTTATCTACACTATTTTTACCAACGGGTGATACAAAAAATAAAATTGAAATAAGTTATAGAAATTGAATTTATGTATTTAAATTTGTTTATTACTGTCAGTTAAAATGACAGAATAAAATAAAAAGTTTTAGTTTAGCTACTTTGTTGATTTTCTTCAATTAACTCTCATTAAATTTTAGAACAAAGATTTTTCAATCAACAAAAAAATGTCATTAACTTTTTTATTAGTTGGCAAATTATAACAGCAATATTAACAGTTTATTTTATTGATAAACAGGAAGTAGAAGTATTTCTGCAAATTCTCTTTTCGTTTATTATTATTTTTAATCAACTTTTGTTGGTAGTTTTACGGTTATTCAATTATTATTGTACACAAAAAATTGAAGCTTTACATTATTAAAGATGTCTAAAAATTTCTAAAAATGTCTAATTATTTCCAAATATTTTCAAAAAGATTTCTAAAGATTTTCAAAGATATCTATTTTTTTATAAGTATGTAAAGCTTATTCTTTCTTTAAATCAAATGCCAGTGTCAAAAATTATGAAATTATGTTGGAACCCTGTTAGATTGCCATGGAAACGAAACTAAAAAGTTTATTTT
Source organism: Tribolium confusum (assembly GCA_029207805.1). NCBI lineage: Eukaryota > Metazoa > Arthropoda > Insecta > Coleoptera > Tenebrionidae > Tribolium > Tribolium confusum. Next base: position 19,914,707 of record JALGAY010000003.1, read on the forward strand.
AAATGAAGTTACCAACCTTAAAACACTTTGACAATTGATTTTAAAAAAAAATAGGCTTTATATTATCGTTTACCTAATCATAAACATTTACGGACTACTATGTACAATATTTCGGCGTATTTCTTGTTTTTTTTCCACAATTTCTTCTAGATTTTTATTCTTTTGGTTGTAATATTTTTAATTTTTTTATTTTCCGTTTTGCAAATTCTTTTAGAGTTCTTTTTACGTTTGATTTTTTTTTCTAAATTTTTTTTAATTTTTTTACTAGCCGATTTTTAAGTTTTTGTAAAATCTTTCTCTGTTTTTTAAATATTTTTCTTTGTGTTTTTCTAAATAGTGAGGTAAATCTACGGAATTTTAATAAGCTATAAGGAACATTTTTGCAGAAAGCAATTTTTTTATTTTGTTTTCTCTTGTAGTAGCCATTTTTCAAGTTCTTCTGAAAATTCTTATTTTCTTTTATTCTTACCTTCACCCGTAGTTTTTTGTTTTTTTTATTTTGCACGTTGTCTTTCAAGTTATTTTAGAATTTTTGTTTCTCTTATTAGAATCTACATTTTTTTGTTTTTATCGTAGTTTTTCAAATGGCAATTTTCAAATTATTTTAAAATAATCTTTTGTTCTACTAAAATGTTTTTATTTATTATTTTTTCTTGTAAACGCAATTCTTGCTTTTTTTCTGTAGACGTTCTTGGAACATTAGAGTACTTAGTTAATGTAAGATTAAAATGCAATTCTGATACAAAGGCACAATATACGAATTATACTCAAGTAATTATTGAAAAAAACAATTGAATATTATTTATTTTTTATGCTTAGCACCCCTCGTTCTGCTACTAGAGGTTGCCACATTGTTTTTGTTTCTTTAGATATTGTTTTAACCTTGTTATCTAGTATGTGTTAACTTGTTAGATTCACACGATCATTTTTCTTAACTAATTGTGTAAATAGCATTCTATATTTGTGTTTTATTTTTGCAGAGTAATAATTTATCTTCAAAATTTAAACCGTTTAAATTTCGAGGTTATATTTTCAAATTGTCAAATTTTTCAATTCCTGTGCCTACCTAAATAAGATTTTATATGCTCGCTCCATATTCACTCATATTACAGGTTTCTGTAAAATATTATCAAAGAAATTTTAATATTTGTTTTTATTCTATTTTTAAGCAACTTTATAGTATTTTTAAGCATTATTCATCGAATTATTCTAGTTTTTTATCATTATTTAACTAAATTACATATTTTCTTTAATTGTCAAAAATTGGGTTAGGTTACTTTTGTCAGACACAGAACAAGAGGGAGAGATTTTTATTTTTTACAAAGAAATAAAAAGGTAAAAAAATAATGCTTCCTGATCTTATCTCAAACAAGTTGTTTACCCGTTTTTGAGTGCAATTAAAACAATCTGACTAAAATTTAATTGACTTTGGTGTTAGGTTTCTAGATAAGATAAATAGCTACTTTTTAATTAAAGGACCATTATCCTGTTGTCAGTTTTATTAAGAAATTTTGTTATTTAGAGGTGATTTCACCTGAGTTGCTAACGTGCTTATAAAATTTCAGTAAATCTAATACTAAATAAGGTAAAAATTGATCGATATTTTTTATTACAAATAGTTTTTTATTCCTTATTATTATACAGGTCACTTATTTAAATTATTATTTTTTTAAATGTTTATTTCAGAAATTGTGATAATGACTGGAGAAGGGTTAAGTCCAAGAGATCCCAGCTCTTATTCCAGACCAGGTAATAGCTTCCTATTTCATTTCATTATAAAGCAGAAATTTGAAAATAAAATTTCAAAATAAATATTTTTTTAGAGGATGTAGCTGTAACCAATATTTTTCTTAATTTAACTGTCGATTTTAAAAAGAAAATACTTCATGGAAATGTTGTTCTTAGCGTGTCAAAAATTAATAAAAACGCCACTGAACTGGTTTGTAAAATTCACTCATATTTTCAATATTTTAAAATTAATTTGTACAGCTTTTGGATGCTAAAGATTTAAAAATATCGAAAATCATCCTCGACAATGAAACTAAACAAGAACTTAAATATTCCATATCAGAACCAAAAGGGGAATTCGGTTCAAAACTTTCAGTTGAATTACCTAAACAAGGCGACAGTTATACAATCTCAATTTTTTACGAAAATAGTGCAAATGCAAGTGGATTACAATGGCTAACACCTGAACAAACAGCCGGCAAAAAACAACCTTATCTTTTCAGCCAATTCCAGGTTATTGTCTTTTATTTAATAATTTTTAACTTATTCTATAAATTTTAGGCAATTCATGCCAGGTCTGTCCTTCCTTGTCAAGACACTCCCACAGTCAAGACAAAATATACAGCTACAGTAAGTATATACACATAAACCTATTTAGATTGGAATTTTTCTTAACCACTCCACAGATTACTGCCCCATCTGAGCTGACTGTCCTAATGTCAGCCATCCCCCAAAAATTCGAAACAGTAGGAAACGTAAAAATCTCCCACTTCACTCAAGATACTCCCATGCCATCCTACCTAATCGCACTAGCTGTTGGTGCTCTAGAATCCCGCAAAATCGGCCCCAGATCCCACGTGTGGGCCGAAAAAGAAATCATTGAAGAATGCGCCTACGAATTCGCCGGAACTGAGCACCAATTAAAAACCGCGGAGGAGATTTGCGGTCCTTACGTTTGGGGAATTTACGACTTGTTGGTCCTTCCTCCAAGTTTCGCGTTTGGAGGCATGGAGAACCCATGCTTGACTTTTGTCACTCCCACGCTACTAGCTGGCGATCGGTCGTTGGCTAATGTCGTAGCCCATGAAATTACCCACAGTTGGACCGGGAATCTAATCACAAACAGGAACTTCGAACACTTCTGGTTGAATGAAGGGTTCACAGTTTTTGTTGAAAGGAAAATCAAAGGGAGATTGGAGTCACCAGCTCATCAGGATTTTGATGCCTACTGCAGATTGAGCGAATTGAAAGAAACGGTAATTGGGGAAAAAACCCGAAATCGGGGTATAATAGCAAGAATTTTAGGTAAAATTGTTGGGTGAGACCAACCCTTTAACAAAATTAGTAGTTGACTTGAAGGAGGTGCACCCAGATGATGCCTTCTCTGTAGTACCCTATGAAAAAGGCCAAACTTTTTTGCGTTATCTTGAACAAGTTGTTGGAGGACCAGGTATATATCTTTCTTAACGTTTTACGAAAAAAAGAACCCATGTACACCAAACACTTCACTTAATACGAAACATGTCCCGACAATATACTCACGTGAGAATTATAACTTTCAATTAAAATTTAAAAGTTTTGATTCTCACCTGAAGATAACATTGTTATGAAGTGTTTGGTGTGATTGGGTAAGATCTAACAAGAAGATTTTACATTTGTGTTGTTATTTTAGCCCAATTTGAGCCATTCCTTAGGAAGTACTTTGACACTTTCAAATACAAATCAATTGATACCAACGATTTTAAATCGTTTTATGAAAATTACTTCGCTAATAATTCTGCAATCAAGTCAATTGATTGGGATACGTGGCTGTATGCTCCTGGGATGCCTCCAGTTATCCCCAATTATGACACTTCTCTTGCTGCCAACTGTAACAAAATCATGAAACAAATATTGGATTGGAATGAAACAAAATCTTGTCCTGTTGAAATCAATCAAGTGAAAAGCTTATCAGCTGATGAATTGATCCATCTCTTGCAACAGTTTTTCGATGGTCAAGCTTTACCAGTTGCAAAACTTGAACAACTTGATAAATTATTTGAGTTTAGTAAAATGAAAAATTCTGAAGTGAAATTTAGGTGGTTGAGGATTGGATTAAAAGCTCATTGGATGAAGAGTGTTGATCCAACTTTGCAATGGATTAATGAAGTTGGAAGAATGAAATTTGTGCGTCCTTTGTATAGGGATTTGTATAATTGGGAAGAAGTCAGAAATAAGACAATTGAGAATTTCAAAGCCAACAAGGGAGCTATGATGCATGTTGTGGCTTATACTGTTTCTAAAGACTTGCATTTATCGTCTTAAAATTTTGTATTGAACAAATCTACAGTCTAATAAAAATTATCTAACAATGTAATCTTTTGGTAAATCAATAATTTTAGGAAACGACTTAACGTCCTCCTCTTTGTAATGATCTAATCGTTTAGGCATTGGCCTGAGTTGTTTTATTTGATTTGAGACGTTTTTCATTATTTCCTCAGGGACATTTTCATCAGGGAAAATATGTAATCTTTCCATTGTGTAACGTCTTTGCAGGTTACCAGTCATGCTCCTGTATACTGCTTTTTTAAGAATCTAAAAAAAATATTGAAAATAATTTAAAAAAAGGTAAGGAGTTACCAGTGTTGGATCTTTGCTGTGTAGTTCCCAAGCCAAAGTCCAACTTGCACCTCCTGGATAACCAGTATGGTGAAAATAAACCCTCTTTTTCCACTCATCTTCAGGAATTGCTATTTCACTACTATTTATAACGACTACGTGATCACCACAATCATCTAAAAACAGTTAAATGGGCTATAAATGTGTTGTTGGCGAAATAAGTTACAAAAAAAACTGTTAACCCAAAAGCCACAACGAGTGGGTTAAGTTTTTTGTTACTTAGAGCTTCAACACGCGAAATATTTTTCCATAATTTTCAATGTTTCTGCTCTGGCATCTCTAGGTTCAATAAACTTTACACCAATCGAAAGAATGTAGAAATAGTTTTAATTTTATTCACTATTTAAAACAGATAAGTTTAAATTTTATCTACTCATAGCGAATGAGGAGAGCTTAGGGCCACTTGTCGCCACTGTCTAATAAAGCCACTGTACTTAGGGACAAAACAATAATTAGCCACAAAGTATCTCTTCTGAACTTACTACTTTAACGTTTATATTAAAAAACTGTGCTTTTAAGCAAAAGAAGAGTGAAAAGACCAAGACAAAGTTAAAGTTTTGTTTTTACCAAAATTTAAATTAAAACCGGTCCTGCAACCAAAAAACCTTGCTTTTTACTTACTCATAGGATGGTAAATCGGTTTATATAAGCCCATTAGGTACTTTTTTAATAATTGTGCTGAATGAAAGGGGTTTTGCCAAGCGGCATCATAGACGTGCCAAATCCTTGCAAACGTTGCCCATTGCTGTAGTATAATCTGTAGTAATTTCAAATTGATAATAATATAAAAAACATACCTGTACCCTCTTTATAACAGACATTTTAATAACTGTTTTTAATGATTGTTGATTTCAATTTTGTAAGGTTACAATTTCATAACCTCACTTTCCGTTACGTAAGAATTGTGTGTGCACATATACGCTATTTCTTATGGTGCCACAGTCCCGATAAATCTAAATTGTTATAATTTTTAAATTAAATTTTTGCATAAATTGAAATATTATAAAAAATAAAACTTAAGTTGTTTTAATTCAAACAAATTATTTTTTTATTGTTAAATTTGCGTTTTATAATTTATTATTTTCGGCAAGAAATTCGATCATGTCGAATTTAGGTACAAGCAACAATTTTAACTCATTGCGCAAGTCTTGACGTTTCAAAAATTTGAGGTTATGTTTTAAAACAGTTTTTGTTGTGATTTTCGCTTTTCCAAAATGTTTGAAGCGCAAGAAATTAATGCCGAGCACAAGGACTTAATTCACGATGTAGCTTACGATTTTTACGGTCAGCGAATGGCTACATGTTCCAGTGATCAATACGTTAAGGTTAGGGCACCTTGTTTGTTTACTTAATTTTTTTTCAATTTGTTTGATAGGTTTGGGACCAGAATAGTGACGGTAAGTGGACTTTAACGTCGAGCTGGAAGGCCCACAGTGGTTCAGTATGGAAAGTCACATGGGCCCATCCGGAGTTTGGCCAAGTTCTCGCTACATGTTCGTTTGATAGAACAGCAGCGGTTTGGGAGGAAATTGGTAGGAAATCTGTCCTAAATCTGTTGTAAATGAGTTGTACTGAGACTGCTATTACAGTAGGTGAGACCCCAGGGCCGGGCGAGAGGGGTACGAGACACTGGGTTCGAAGGACCAACCTAGTTGATTCAAGAACTTCAGTAACAGATGTTAAATTTGGTCCAAGGACTCAGGGCTTGCAGTTGGCGACTTGCTCAGCTGAGGGAATAATTCGAATTTATGAGGCACCTGATGTTATGAATTTGAGTCAGTGGACCTTGCAGTATGAGGTCCAGTGTAAATTGCCATGTAGTTGTTTAAGTTGGAATCCGAGTTTATCAAAGTAGGGTCTTGTTTGTGAGAGAAATGTTTTAAATTAGATTTGTAGAATACATCCACTTATGTTAGCTGTGGGAAGTGATGACCCAAATCCGGCGAATGGGGTCAAGGTTTTTATTTATGTTTATAGTGAGAGTAGCAGAAGATGGACAAAAATGGACGCTATAACAAATATTACAGATCCAGTTTATGATATATCTTTCTCTCCGAATTTAGGTCGCAGTTTTCACGTTTTAGCTGTTGCAAGTAAAGATGTAAAAATTGTTAATTTAACTCATGTCTTGTATGTTTTTCTATTTTGTAAAAACACAACTTAATTAAGAATTTTAGTGACAACCCTAATTTACCGAATGCTATTTCGAAATTAGATGCACAAATTGTTGCTCAGTTTGACGATCATGATTCAACTGTTTGGAGGGTTTGTTGGAATGTCACAGGGACGATATTGGCGTCAAGTGGGGATGATGGTTGTGTTAGAATGTTTAAAAGTAATATGTTATTTTCAAATTGTTTTTTTTTTTAATAAAATGAGTTGTTTTCAGTGAATTACATAAATTCATGGAAGCCGATTGCAGTGCTTAGAGGTGACGGCTCACAAGTGTCTAATGAAGGTCATAGGTCATCAGTTTCATCAACAATGGGACTGCCAGTTCAAAGTGCATCACAAACTGCAAGATATATTAAACTGGGTGCCATTTCTCAACCTAGAGATGTACCGTGGCACTAATTTTTAACTAAATTAAATATGAAACGTAAAACACCCACTAATACCAAACACTACACTTAACACGACGCGCGTTTTGACAACAAAGTTGGCGTGTGCGACGTATTAAGTGTAGTGTTTGGTGTTAGTGGGTGTTTTACGTTTCGTTCGATACACTTAAGAAGATCCAACAAGAAGATTATGTTAATCATAAGATAATAAGTGTGTGTTTCTTACTGTAATAAACTTTTTAAATTTTAAAATTGGGATTTAATTTTTTCACGAATATCTTGAAAATCATTAGTAGTGTACAGGGTGAGTCTGCTAAAAGTGTTTCTTAACTTTTCTCAAAAACTGGTTATCCCATCAACTTCAAAGTTTGGCACTAAAAACTTTGTTTTATGCACTACACAGGTGAATTTTTTCAGAATTTTTCTAATATTCTTTCTAATTAATATTAATTAATTTGTTCAAAAAAATCTAAATATTTCCAATTTGTAACATTATTCTAAAAGAAAATATTTCAAAATATTAGTTTGTGCAAAAAATATTTAAAAAAAATGTAGATAACCCCAAAAAATAATAACATTTATTTGATTCCTAAGACGCATTTTGGTGCAGCACTGCCAAGCTGAATCTGCCGTCTGCCGTAAACTCGACAATACCTACCCCTCTAGACTCCGATCGTCAAACAGGTATAGTAATAAAACCGCCCACTTTTGCCCGAGACATTTGAATAGTAGCTTGCAATGTTAAAAATTGGAAATATTTAAATTTTTTTAAAGAAATTAATTATTATTAATTAGAAGGAATATTAATTAATAGAAATATTAATAGAAAAATTCTGAAAAAAATCATCTGTGTAGTGCAAAAAACAAGGTTTTTAATGGTAAACTTTAAAGTTGATGTGATAACTAGTTTTTGAGAAAAGTTAAGAAACACTTTTAGCAGACTCACCCTGTATATCAGAAATAAATATCGAGCGTCCAAATAATAACGACGTCATACTGGTACAGTACCCAAAATGAGTATTGACCTCTGAGTAATACCTATTATTCAATTTTGACATTCTAAAATAAAATTATTAAATCTTTGATAAATGCTATAAATAAATGTTTATACAGACTGTTATGGAGGTGAATGCAAAAATTTTAACCTGAAATACAGCATCAAAAATAATAAAAATCTTCAAAAAAATGTTTGTCCTATCTCAACTAATAACAAAATTACAGGCCGTCAAAGTTGGCTATAAAAAACAATTTTTTTGTTATATCTCGAAAACCGCTTAACCGATTAATACCAAATTTGGTACACAAATAAACTTGAGTATACTCTTTTTATTTCTACTAGCAAAATTTTGCTACACATTTCAATTTCAAGTTACGGCACTTGTTTCAGATTTTGGATAATTAACCAATTTTCTTCTCATTATTTTCCAATTTTTGAGCAAAAATGAATATTCCAGTAGATTTTAAATAAAAATGCAAGAATGCAATATTTTGCTAAAACGTACCGTTTTCGAGATATTTACGTTTAAAGTATAAAAATGACTTTTAATCTCTAAATTTGGCGTCCTCTAGCTCCTAAACGGTGCAACTTAGCATAGAAGTGAATTGTGTTAAATCGCTTTATTTTGACCTGAAAAACCTATAGTTGCCCTAAGTTATAAAAAATTTGTTATGCGTTTTGTAATAATTAATTTTTAGTTTATAATTTTATCAATTGAGATAAGACAAAATTTTTTCGCATATTTTTATTATTTGTGGTGCTGTATTTCAGGTTATAATTTTTGCATTCACATTCATAACACCCTGTATAGTGGCGTAAATTAAAACATTTTGAGTAAAATATTTTTTTATTTTATTAGTGATTTGAAAATAAAGAACAATTGGTCTAAAATTTACTAAAAACTTTTTTTAAGCCAAAATCGTAAGCTAAAGTGAATATTTTTTAGATTTTCAGTGGCTATACTATAACACTCAAAACAATGAATCAATTGTAAAGTGCTTCTGAGTTTTCGAAGTAGTATTCGATAAGCTATTGACTACATATAAAAATTTCTGTCTTGCTGAGTTTTTTTTTTTCTAAAAAAATGTTTTTTATTATTTTTAGATTACTAATGAAATTTTTTACATTTTTGATTAGCTCTAACTTCTAAACCAAAGAATCCAGGTTTAAGTGCTTGGCTACGTTCGAAAGAGCATTATCGATTTCACAGATTTTTTCAAAATTTTTTTCGATATTTTGCATTCATAATGACCAATGCCAAAAATGAAAATTTATATATTTTTAGGAGATTGTTTTAAAAATGGAGCTTTCTTACTTTAAATTGCTGTGGATTACAAATTTAATATAAGTTTTTATCTAAAACATATTATTTTTAACTTTTGGGCAGGTAACTTCTTAGAGAAATTTAAAAATTTCGGAAATTTTTTGCCTTTTACATGGCTCTAACTTCTAAATTCTCCTAAATATTGAACAGATTTCCAGTAGTTTTAGGCCGTTTCAAAAAAAAAGAAAATAGGCAATTGACTGCACATAAAAAAGTTTTGAAATTTTTTTGAATTTTTGAACTAAGCATTTTTATTATGTGATGCAATAAATTTGGGATCTCAAATCGTTCTGTAAATACCAAAATAAAAAACCAAAAACCAATGTTGGGATAACATTTTATTTAGCAAATTTTACCACAAAAGGCAAATCCACGTTTTAGCGTTTTAACTGCAACAGAAATTTACTAAAAACTCAAAAATTATTTGGTTTTTACATTAAGCATATGTTTGTAATCGGGAACATTTTTTATCAAATATCCAGCAATCGATCTTGCTATAGGATCATTAGCTAGAGGACCCTTGGAACGTGTTTTTTGCAAAGCAACTAAAATAAATAATAATAATAGATATTTTTTAACTGGCTTATTTACCAATTGACGATTCTTTTTTTGTGAGAAACGCATCTCCCATCCCATCTGGATTTACGCAAATCTGGTGACGTTGAAATTCGCGGCTGTTTGACTTGGACGTCGCTGGCATTGCTGAGGACACACTAATATTCATTTTTCGAAAAATTTTTTTAATTTTTTTCAGTATTTACCTGCTTCGTTTAGTCGCCTTTGTAGTGGGACGAGGCAATCCTGTTGTGTTTGGACGACGTTTTGTTGGTACATTTGTCTGAACAGTTTCATTGATTTTGAGTTTTGAAGATAACGCTCTGAAAAAACAGATTTAATTTTTTTTTTGAAAAAGCAGTTTTTACTTTTTTGGTGGAGTTTTAGCTGAATCTTCTTTTTCCTTATTTTTTCTGGTAAATACGACATAATTTGTCTTCGAGTAAGTCGGTTTTGCTGACTGAATTTTTGGCTCTTTTGATCTTGCAAGTTTTGCGTCATTTTTTGATAAGACGAGGGAAGGATTTGCGGTTTTTGCTCTACCTTCTATTTGTTGCTTTGATACTTTATTTAATAAAACAATGCATTGGTTATAAAGCGTGTTCTGTGATTTTGCTAAAGATGCAGATTTTGATTTAGTTTTGTTTGTAATTTCCGGCATTAAATTTTGAACAGCAGTAGTTGAAATTTGTTCAGGATTAAAATGTTCAGTCAAGTGTTTATAACACAAAATGTTATACATCCCACCTAACCTTCCGTAAGGATTTTTTAGTAATTCAGTCGTTATTGTATTTTGATCAACTTGAAATAATTCACTCAATTGTTTTACAAACTGAAATAAAGATTTTAAATAAAATTAAAAAAAACTGAAAAACAGACTTTTGTTCGTATGGGGTTATCTAACTCTTTGAACGGATGCATTTTCACACATTTTCGTCCTTTCTCTGTAATCCAAGAATGAACTAAAAGTTCTTGTGACGTTATCCTTTTTGAAGGATCAGCTATTAGGAGTTTATTTAACATTGTGCGAAATTCAGGAGATAAAGGACCCAAAGCTTGTCTTTGAACTGTCCCCAAACCTTTATTAATTTGCGCCACAAGTCTTTTTCTTCGTTCTTGAGAGGAAAATTGATTTTTCCTTCCGCCGACAAATGGCAGTTGTCCTACTACCATTCCGTAAAAAATTATCCCTCTGTAAAAGACAGTATGTTAGAGAAAAAAATTTGTATGGGGAGTTGTGTGCGAAAGTGTTTTTGAAAACCGGACACGTTTAATCGCCAAAAGAGGCAATGGATTTTGATGATTGATTCACTAACAGGCTCCAGAGGTCGACTTCCGGTCCATACTCTCTCCCGGCAATGAAAAGCTCCGGCGCTGCGTACTCTGGGGAACCGCAATGTGTTCGGAGAGGATTATCGTCGCTCCAGACGTTGCTTAGGCCGAAATCGACGATTTTTATCTGAGTTTGGGATGAATTCAGCATGACGTTCTCCATTTTCAGGTCCCTGAAAAGTAATTTATTAAATGCGGTTTACATCTTGTATAAACGAGAATATGTAGGTACACAGTAAAATTATTTTCTAACTAAATGTTGTTAGCTAATTTTATAAATATTTTATAATCACATTTACAAGAATGTTGTAGAAATAACAAAAAACTTTATTTTCCCACTATCTTGTCAAATTAATATAATAAGTTTGTTAATTTTTTAAATAAAATAGTTAAATGTGGTTAAACAATTGTTGTTTGCAGTATTTTGCAACAAAAAATTTAGTTTGAATTATTATAATTTTTCTACCAATTAATATTCGGTTTTATCTTGGGTTCTTAATTATTTTCGAGAAAATGTAAGTGTTACTATTTACATTTCGTCGTCAAGAAAAACGAATAATATTGACCATCTTCCTATTACGAATTTTTTTTTTGTTAAAACGTTTTATTAATAGTGACTTTTTGATTGTCATTCTGATTGCAAAATGACGTACTTTTACTCACTAGTGCGTAAAAGTGACATACTTTTAAGCACTAGTGCTCAGAAATGAAAAATACATTTTTTATTTTATTTATTTATTATAAACATTAAAAGTATAATTGTTTAAGTGACTAAATTGAACATTCGAAGATTTCAAATTTCTTTCCTGAACTTCAATAGTGGAAACCGTACTTGTAGACGCCACTTTAGATTTGCTATTTTTGCCACAGATTCTTCTTTTCTTTGATACAGTTTCTTCTTTTTCTATAATTTTTATCGAAATTGCGTTTTTGCTTTCAACAGAGTTTTCTATGTAACTTTCCGCAACAGAACTCGATCGCCATCCTCCATGTCATTTGAGTAATGTAATATCTGCCCTTGAATCTGCTAAGAGTGTTGCTGAACAACGGCGAATGCAGTGCCTGGTATATTCTTTTGCATTTAGAAGGCCGAGACATTCTACAATTTTTTTAGGCATACTTACAACAGTATTTATACCAACGGGTAGCGTACAGCACCTGGAATTTCGATAGGTTAAGAAGAATCTTTGATGTTCAGTAAGAGGAGGTCGAAGCTGTGCGTATTTGCGAAAAATTTCTAAGAAACTAATTCTATCTATAAATCCTTCAGTTATTGTAAACACTCGTGAAATTTTTGTCTTGGTATTCGGTATATTCACTTTAATAAAACTTGTACAATCTTCTATATTTTCCACATTCAAAAACGTAATTTCTTCTCTGCGTAACGCGCCAAAAATTCCAGTAATTAGCATAACTTTTGCCAATAAATAGTCTTTGTCATCAGCTGTTTTCGCGAAACGTTCTATCTCTTGCTTGGTGAATATTTTGGATTTTTTAGCCCTGTACCCATTGGCATTTCTTTTTTGAAATGCAATCAAGTTTGTAAATTTTTTGATATCTACATTCATGTTAAGATATATCATGGTTCTTAGCATTGAGTAGAAATTCCATAAAGTAGATGGCTTATATATGGAAGATAATTTCGAAAAATAAGCCAAAATACCTTTTCTTCAATACTTGTTATATTTTTTTCCTCACACCAACTACCAAATTTCCTATATGTTTCCTTGTAAATTTTCTTAGATTTTTTTTGGCATTAGCGTGGCTAGTGCAGCTTCCGCAGCATTTCCAATGTCGGAATCAAATTCAGAGTCGCTCATTTTTGTGTTTTTTTTTTATCACAAAACTTAAACACAACCAAAGTTGACACTCTGTAATTTTATAAAATCAGTAAACAACGAAATTTACATTTATAGCTTAATTAATGTTCGATTAAGATCATAATTTTTGAAAGAAAAATCTGTTATAAAACGCCGTAACAAAAAATCTTGAATGTAATACGTTGCAAAATCGATGTCTTTTAAGCTCTTGACGTGTTTAAAAGACTCCTTTTGCAACTTATTGCAGTGATAGCTATTACAATTTGATTAATGATTAACAAAAACCTGTGGGACCTCTACTTTGTAGTCGAATTAATAAAACCGTTTTTACTATGTAGCTAATTGAAGGAAAGCAATGTGTATTCGGTCGTGTGATCTGTGGCTGCCATAAATAAAGCCGCAACGACTTTCAACCAAACTTTGGTAATTCTTTATGACGGAGCAACGAAGAAAAGGCAGGATTAATTTTATTGGAAATACAAAAACCAAACAAAACTTCGACAATATGTACTCGGACCGAACTCAATATTATGAAATCGTAATAGACGAATGACAAATGTACCAACTTTGACGATTTTAACGTCGTCGCCGAAATTAATATTGCTTTGTTAAATCCGAGCCTGGAGCATTAAGTATTTTGTACTACGTACTTAGATTCGAGCTTACAAAACGTATTAGTCATTTTAAATATCTTAACCGGAGACAGACAAAGGTTGCAATTAATCAATTTAATTCGTCTTGAGAACATTTTACTTTTTATAATGTACAGTTTCCATTAAAATTGAATTTATACGTTCTATTCTTGCGCTCCAATGTCAAGCTACTTTTCCATTAAAACGGTAAACATACCAAACATTTGTTACGTATGATGTTTTCGATGAAAAATGATGCCAAATACACTATAAACTTTTATTACAACGACTAGACAACTAAAAGTAAATTGTGTATCACACCATTTTTCATAACGTAAGGTAGTTCTCATTGAAACAATCCTAAATAAGGCGATGTAGCCTTTTTGTTTAAGAAGCTCAGGCATATCTTTAAATTTGGTGCCTTAAGTAAACCTTCCGGGAAAATACTATTTACTGAAACAAAGTGCTAATAGTATAAACTTGAGAAGATTTAATGCCCATCTCGTAACATTAAAATATATTTTTTTAAACGTTATTAAACACTTTCTAAAAACTGAGTGAAATACTTGAAATTTTGAGTTGTTACTCAGTGTTTTAAATTTTTTTACCCGACATTTATAAATTAGAAAATATACCTAAATAGCTATTCAAGGAAAAACTTTCTATTACTTTAGTAATATCCTGTTATTATAAAACAGTACGTCTTTATAATGCACTTTCATCTAGAGAAAATATCATTTTGATCAGTCTGCCGCCGATCCACTCTATAGGTGGTCCCGGAAGACACTTTGAGAGGGTAGCTATTGCATTTCCTGCAGGCCACAAATTGCACCCTCCATTACATTATTGATTTCAGATTCAGTTTCAGTTTGTCATAATATTGTTTAATTTGTGTTGAGATGCATCGAGTGCTTTTAAGGACGTTCCGTGAAAAATCACTTTTCTTACAATAACTTTCAATTTTTAAATACACATACTTCTAACTGTTCTTCATACGCAGGTGTTTTTTTTAATAGTCCTTGCGGTACTAAATTTCGAAATATTAACAATTGAAAATCGTACATTTAACATGTATTCCCTATCCCGACCGTAGTTGGAATAAGCATTTAATTTGATAGGAACCGTACTTTTCTTAGGATTTTTTTTAAAAACTGAGAATAATTAATTGAAGATATAACATCAATTTTTATTCAAAAATAACATAAACAAGCGCTATTTAATTTTTATAAATAATTTTTTAAGTTTGTTGAAAACCTGACAAAATAATTTAAAAACATTACATTTTGATTAATTACATTGGGATCCAAATTTTGTTATAATGGATTACTATTGAGACCAAACTGAAGACTACTGCTAAAAAAAAAATTTGATTAAAATTTGCGAAATTTGATTTTTAAAAATGGTGTGCCCCCCCTGGTTATTTCCGAAACGGCTTATGTTAGATTAGTGCAAATTTTTTTCAGCATTATGAACTAAATTGATAACTAGTTTATTTTAGTTTTTTTCAAAATTTTAAATTTAAGAAAAAGATATGAGGTAATGAAATTTTAGAGAGAGAATATTTTTCGAATATTTTTTCTAACTTTTTTTATAATTAAAATTTTGGAAAAAATCAAGAAAAGACTAGTCCTTAATTTGTCTCATAATGCTGAAAAAAAAAATCGTCATCGTTCTAACATAAGCCGTTTCGGAAATAACCAGGGGGGGCATACCATTTTTAAAAATCAAATTTCGCAAATTTTTTTTTAGCAGTAGTCTTCAGTTTGGTCTCAAAAGTAATTCTTTATAACAAAATTTAGATCCCATGCTCCATTTACAAAATACAGAGTTTTAAAAAATCGGCGGCCGCCACTGGGTGGAACTACCTTAATTTGCCAAATTATCGGTTTCAAACGCAATACATTAAACCTGTCAAAACTGTAGGCAAATTTATCATTTGGAAATTTATTAAATCGATTTCTTGGATGTAGTACAGCGTGGTGTGCGCTGTATACAGCACGTGAGATGTAAAAGGATCGTGCAAAATCGTTAATTACAAGTAGACGTGTCTGCAATCACATCTGTTCGTTGTAAACGGTTCAATTCGTCCGGAATAAATTCAGCTTTAAAGTTGGGAACATTGGTTGGAGGCTGCCAATAAAGCTGTCCACTGTTGCAGTGACACGGTAATACATAGCCTAACATTTATCACGGATGGTAGAGGGGGCCCCAAATGAAATGAGCAATAAATAAAATGCTGTAAAGTCCGTTGGTGGTCATCTATCAGCACGGCGCTGCGGTCGCGGCTGTCCGCCATCCTCCGGAATCATCGCCGCGTGTGTCCTCACATACGTGAAAAATTCCGGGACTAAACTCCACAACCGGCCCTAGCTGATATTTCATTCATCGGACGGTTTTTCTTCACATTACAAATAATAACAGGTATTCATTAAAAAAATAGGTGATTAGCTCTAGAGTGCTAAAGTTGAATGCAGAATAATTGTGTTGAATGTTTTTGATTAATTCATTAGCGTCTGTTAAAATTTTATTTATTTATGTCTGTTTTAATATTAAAACACCTAAGTGATCATTAATATATAAATTATAAAACTGTTTAAAATAGAAGACCTTCTTGACAGATTTGACTAATTTCAGGAATTTTGTATTGCATTTTAGCTACTTGAACAGATTAACAACAATTAAATTATCAATTTTGAAAATATCTCTCTAAATTTTTTAAAGACTTGTAGCCCCCCAGTCAGTAACAAATAATGAATTTTCCTTAAGAAAATATTGTTTACTTCCTATTTCTAAATAACACTATAGTAATAAAATAATAAATAAATGAAGACAATTTTTTTTCATTTTTTAAGTCATTAAACTAGTTGTCTTAAAAAAAAAGATGATAATATTGAAACTTTTAAGACAAGTTAATAACCAATGAAGACCATAATCTGCACAAAACTTAAAAATAAAATAATATAAAAAAATAAATACTCTTTTTATTGCTGGTTATAAACAACTTTGTAGCACCATCTAGGTACAATACTAGAATAATATGCTGCAGTGAAAATAAGACAACAACTTCGAAACTGGTTTACACTTTCGTGGTTGCTGTAGCTGCTTGAAAGTTTTAATAAAACAAATACTCTTCTTATTGCATGTTACAAGCAACTTTGTGGCACTATCTAGTACAATAGTAAGATAATATGCCAAAAAATGGGGCAACAACCCTGAAACTACTCTACAATTTCGTGGTTGCTGTGTCTGAAAGTTTTAATTCTTCTTATTGTTGGTTATAAGCAACTTTGTGGCACCATCTAGGCACCATACCAAGATAGCATATGCTGCAGTAGAAATGGGGCAATAACTCCGAAACTGTTCTACAGTTTTGTAGTTGCTGTATCATTTTTATTGCTGGTTATAAGCAACTTTGTGACACCGTCTAGGCACAATACCTGGATTATATGCTGCAGTGAGAATGAAGCAACAACCCCAACACTGGTCTACAGTTTCGTGATTGCTAAGTTTAATAAAATAAATACTCTTGTATTGCTTATTATCCTGGTATCAATACCAAGATAATATACTGTAGTAAAAATGAGACAACAACCCCAAAACTGGTTTTTGCAGTTTTGTGACTGGAGTGTTTAATTGCAAGTTTTAATAAATAAATACTCTTCTTTGTTACTGCTGGTTATAAGCAACTTTGTGGCACCATCTAGGCAGAATACTAAAATAATATGCTGTAGCGAGTATAGGACAATAACCCCAAAAGTGGTTTACAGTTTTGTGATTGCTGTGTTTAGTTGAAAGTTTTAATAAATTGATACTCTTCTTCTTGCTGATTATAAGCAACTTTGTGGCACCTTGAGGTATAATACCAGAATAATATGTTGTAGTAAGAATGGGGCAATAGTCACAAAACCGATCTGCATTTTCGTGGTTGAAATGTTTGTATGGTACGTTTATTTTGATTTTAAAAATTTAAATAAATACCGTACATAAATGTAATTTGTGTATTTATAATAACTATAACAATCCAAATACGCTAACATTATAGAACTCCAATAAAACAGTTTATTTTTAATAATTAATTACTTACTGCATCTGTTTTTTGCTTTAGATAACAGTCCAACATCTATAAATCATTCCCAAACATTTTAGGGAACACTGAAGCAGTATGCCACTCGATAAGAAACAGTAAATTATGGTAATATGAGTCGATGGGTTAGACCATTGTTGTGAAATTAACTTTTGTAAAAAGTGACAATATCATTTAGCGCTTTTAGATTATTATATATTTACACACTTTAGAATAAAAAACTCGAAATTACAAGCTGTGATTAACGTACGTTATAGACATTTTAATAAAAAATATTTTACTTATTTATTTATTAATAAATAAATACTTATTTATTACTTATTTAAGTGGCTACCTAATTAAATAAATCTTGATAAATAAACCAGAAAGACGAACAATGTATAGAAGCCAGGCTTTGAAATCGGGACTTGAGGCGGTAAAACAATAAAAAAGGTGGAGCCGTTTAACACGTTTTTGTAGAAAGTGGGGAACATTTTTTTGAGTAGGCTATAATGCGCATTAACGCTTTTATAAATTTAATAAAACTGCTTTGTAATCATTTGGTTGGTGGACATTGGATTTTGAGTTGACCAGTTTGACTTGTTTAAACAAGTAGATTTAAAAGATTTTAGTTATTAACTATTTTGAGTACGTACTCATAAAAAACAGTGCATAGTAAATAAAGACTCAACTCCTAACATCAGAGTTGAAAGAACTTTATTTATAAATGCATTAAGAGTCATAGACTAACTTAGAATTTATGTGGTATGGATTTCTGAAAAAATGAGTCTCTTACTTTAAACAAGCTTATTGTTAAAATATTCTATCTCTTTTATTGCTACACCGGACAATAAAAATTATTTAAATAGAGAATACAACGTTCTAGGTTCTCTTACTCAAAACTACAGAAATTAAATTATTTAATTTAATATTTTAATACCTTTATAAAATGTTATTGAAAAAGTAATATCTATAAAGATGTTTCTTGTGGTAACCTTGGAATTTTAGATAATTGTTTAAAAAATTTGCTTTCGTTAATTTGAATTAAACTAAATTGTTTAATTTTGTTTTTGTGATCAACTAATAACAAAATTAAAATGCAGTTTTAGTTAAAATTAAAAAACAGAAAAATATCAGAATCAGTGTGTTACATTCTAATTAATGAAAGAAAGAAAGTAGGGATAATAAACATTAATAAAGAGGTACTTATAAATTATATTTGGGTATAAAATAAGGCAGGGTAAATATCAAATTATAAAACTGCTTTGAGAATTGCTTTCACGTAGAGATTGATATTGAGTTCATTAAATCGCAAATATAAAAAAATCAAAATTTTATCAGATTTTAAAAGAACGTTGTTACTTAATAACGTTAAACTGTTTAACTAAAATTTAATGTTATGATTTTACAAAAAATATGTTTTTTTTTCTTTTTATGATGTTACAAACCTAAACTTTGACGTCAAATTAACAAAAAGAAATTTGTTATGAAAAACTGTGCTGATTTGTTTCAGATGTTTAGTTAATTAGTAGAAATAAATGTTTATTAAATTAATTAAAATAGCGAAATTTAACTCCAAAGTTTTTAAAGTATTCGATAAATTAATTTTTTATGATTTAATTTGAGAGCTTTTTTGCTAACAATAGTCTCGTGTTTGAGCAATGAAAACGTAATTTAATTTGCATTTCGATTCCAATTTCTTTAATATAGCATCCGAATAAAACGGTCAATAAATTGGAAATAGATATAAGTCTGTTTGCTTTCGTCGGTTCTCTCGCATCGAAATATCCCACTTCATAGCTTGGCAAGTTAAAAAACGAAAATTCAATGTATACATAACGGTGTAAACACATCTTCTGAATTGAGTTGTTGAGTGTATAGGACGATTTATTTGTCGGGATTTAAAGTTTTTCCTAAAGTTACGACATTAAAAATAGTTTGTTCTTTGAAAAGAAGGAAACGGTCGAAATACTTTATCGCTGACTTCGCCCGTAGTCTTTTAGCATTAAATCCGAACACATAAAAATTACAAACGCATGTTAAAAGTGACTGGAATGATAAAGTTAGGCCTGCGTCTATTTTTTTTTCTTTCCCATTGGTTTGAAGAAATGCTGAGTTTGCTCCACGTCCAGTCGAGATCAATATGAGTGGAGATAGTGGCCGACCCAGTCAGCACCAGATCTATACTGCAAGATTTGGCACTTATGCATTGAAACGGTTGGGGTTGCGTAGGTTGTTGAGAATTCAGGTGACTGACTCAGGGATGGGCGTGCAGTCTGCACGGATAGCGCACGATGGTATAGACAAGGTATAATTTGGCGATGAAGTGGACTCCGACTCTTATGAATTTTTTAGTGGGTTTTGTCGGGCATCGACCTACCTTACACATCTGCAGCAACGCCTAACTCAAATTATTTCCACGGACCAGACAGCATTTCTTTTTTTTTACATCGAATTAAAAATCGCTCCCACGTGGGTGGGTTAGTGGAAATACAACCACTAAAAAACTGAGAAAGTTTCTAGGGGTACTTTATATTTGGTGGTTTGCGGTTGTCGAATGCGGTCAACCGATATAATATTGTTTATACGAGAAAAGTGGGTTTTACGAGCGTTTACGACTCGGAATTTACGGTGAGCTGGCAGGAATATTTTAGCAATTAAATCCGAGAGCTTGATTGCAATTGTGTTCGAGAATCCGTCGTAGAGTCGCTTTCAGCTGGTGTAATGTAGGGAATATTTTATTACCGGGGCAGTATATATGCAAGAAGTATAATAAACAGGGACATCGAGAATGTAGGACAAACTTATATAAAAAAGAACGTTTGTAGAGGAGTATGCATAAAATAGCACGTCTTGATCCTGGCGTCGGTATGAATATATTCATGACTTAACAACGGTCATAAACAAAGAATATTACAATTTCTTATTAAATATATTATGCAAAGTATTTATTTTGCGGTTATGGATCCTGTTTTGTTCGATTACTCAAGGGCAAATCTGACTAGTGCAGGAAATTATACAGAATTTATACAATTGTCCTTGTAGGAAACAAATTTACTACCAGATTTTGCATATTTTATTCAATAATATTCTGAACTAGATCAGTAAACAAAATAAAGAGGAATTTAAATTGGATAAATTAGTTTTAAAACAAATAAAAGAAAAGAATTACATTTTAATTACTTTAGATTTAAGTATAAAAACTTTTTAAATACTAATGAAATTGCATTGCCACAAACAAGATTACTCCATTCATTCAACATTACAATACAAAGTTTTGTCCCCTAGTAGTACTAAAATGAAATTCCGAGTTTACTTAAACAGAGATTTTCTCTATTATTTTTTTTTCTATGTTTATTCAACCTATTTTATTCTGTTGATAGTGCACTGACATAAAAAGAAACTACTCACGCTACCATACGAGTCTTATTTTCTTAAGCGTAAGTCGTAGAAAACTTTTTCTTGTTCCATTTAACTAAATGTTATTTTCTACAAAAACAAAAATAAAATGTAAAAATATTACGTTAGAAAGTATTGCATTAGAAGACAAGTTTATAAGCTTTGTTGCGCAAATCTAACTCTGTTAATGAAACGAGCAGTGAAGCGCAAATTTTTTAGCTACAATAATTTCTGTGTTATTGGCGATTTGAACCATAGTTAGCGTTCAAAGAAATAGCCATGGTAATAAAAAATATAAAAAATGTAAGCATGAAGTATAGAATAATAGAGGCACCTTCTAGAATTCAGGAGCTCATTTCCTAACTTAATTCTTCTTTAAAAAGTTTGTTTCAACAATTTACCTTAGACCTCTTTACTTTAAAATGTCTTCTACTTTTGTTTTGTTTTGGGTCTGCCACAAACTTTTGGACAACACGTCTTTGCGGGTGTCTGCTGGCGTTTCTCAATAACAGTTATCTATTTCTAAATAACCTATTTTACTATTAGTCTACTAAGTTCAGTGCGAGTTGGTATCTGTCAATTTTTTTTAAAGTATGGTTTTTAGCTGGTTCAACATTTTGAGTGAGACGCTGCTTAAAATTGCTTTTTATAGAAAACTTGACCGTAAAATAGCTGAAGTTACATTTGTTGTGACACTGGTACTATTGTTAATTTTTTTTTAGCTATTCTTTAACTTCTAAAAACTTTGTCTTAAATTTTTTCTTCACTTTGAAACGCTTGCTTTAAAGCACAATTTTTGTATTTCTTGGGTTTTTTTAAATTTTTGTAAAAGCTTATTTTTTCCGTTTCTTTTTCATTAATAATGATTCAAAATCAGGAAATATAATACAATTATTTAAGACATTGCTTAATACTGCTATGCAGTTTTCTTCATGATGATCTTCAGTAATCGTGACTAACTCTTCTTAAGACTCAAATGTATTTTTATGAGCTAGGTGTTATTTTATCTTCCTTATATGCACCTCCATTTTGCCTAACTTTCGAATAACTAATTTTTCGATTTGTCTTTTATTTATATCTTTGAGAGTATAATCAAGTAATTTTTAACTCTAGGATTATCACTTAGACCTTTTCCGCAAGAGAATCTAGTAATTTGACTAAACCTAAAGCAAGATTTTCTTCACTGTATTCACCAATTCACCTTTAAACGGTTCGGGTAAATCCCCACACAAATCCTCTTCTTTACAAACACTTCTTTTTCCAATTTTTTCATAAGGTCTAGTGAGAGTGTTAAAGGAGCAAAAGACATCTTCTCATCATCACTATCAATATACAGTTTGCTAACTCATCTAAAACCGCTTTTTCGGTTTTTTTGTTAACAATCTACGAGTTTCTATTAATCGTTGGTAAAACCATATTATAAACAGTGCTATTATTACGAAAACTAACTCTCTTCTCTTTGTTACCTCGTTTGATTTCTCCAGTCCCTTGTGAAAAAATCTTACTAGATTGTACAAATTTTTTCTTGTGGTTTTGTTAGTCATGCCTGCCTTTGTGATTTGTTCGATTCTTTTGTTTCTGGTCTATTTTCTTAAGAAATTTTTTCGTTTTGTCCTTATTTCGGACAACATTGAGATTAGGTGTGTACAACCTTTTTTCTTTCGGTTGTCGTTTTATTTCTTAGATAATGTTTTTTACATATTCTTTTTTTGTTGTTGTTGTTTTCAAGCCATTTTAAAATCATTTTTCTCTTTATAAAACTCTTCTTTTCTAACTAGGTATTTTCTTCCAGTCGCATGTATAAAAGCATTTTTTTTCTAGAATTTTTTGCACTTGTTCTCTTTAAATAGTTGTTTTCCGGGCTTTTTTAGAAATTTCTTTTTTACAATTTTGCATTGGTTTGTTTATTCCAGCCGACATTCTCTACAATTTTCATTCGTTTTTTTCTTTCTACCAATAGTCGTTTTACAAATTCTTCTTCTTTTTAAACGTTGTTTTTTAAGTTTCTCTAAAATTTTCAACTGTAAAATCTTTATTTGATTTTCCTTTTTTTTTTGTAGTTTTTCAAGTTCTTTTAAAATAGTTTTTTTTGTTTTTTAAAAATTTTTGTTCTCCTCTTCTCCTCTCAGAATCTTCTTATTTCTACTCTAGAATTTTTTTCTTTTTCTTTTCATTAAATGTAGTTTTCCAAAGTTCTTTTTTTTGTTCCAAACGCCGTTTTTTTAACTTTTCTAAGATATGCTTCAATTTTTTTCAATTTTTTTTTGTCTATTTTTTTTACTTTCGTTTTTTCTTCAAGCTTTTCGAACAGTAAACAAATTTGTTTTCTTATTATTTTTGAATGATTTCTTGTAGTCGCATCTTGAGATATGCATTACTGTGATTCTCAAATAATCTTTTTTAGGTCCTGCTCTTGACACTAGTTAGTTCCAATTCTTTGAATTGATCCGAAAAATCGAAAAATATATATAAATCAAAGCTCAGATTTCAGATTAGTTATTCAAATTGCATCTTTGCTATTTTAACTACCAATCACAACAAAGATGCATCAGATGCAAATTTAACGTAAAATTGGAGATCTAAGACAACAGAAATTTGAAAATCGATGTATTTAGAAAGATATTAAAAAAATTGATAAAAAGGTTAGTTTGTTTTGCGTTATTAAAAAATGAAAATACCTTAAACACATCTATAATATGGTCAAAATATTCGATGCTAAAAACTGTTTTAACCAAGAAATATTTAGAGTATATATCAATATAGTGCTATTCAATGTTTTTTTTTAATTAAAGCACACATTTTTTGTTGTTTTATTAATTTAAATTCTCATTAATTTAAAATTATTTTTTTAGGAAAAATCATACATTAATATTGTTGTTAATAAACAGCCAACAAAAAACTTAATAAAAATGTGGTTGTGGTTGCAGTAAAAAAAAATTAATTTGTGTTGTTTTGAGTTTCTCGGATTGGGTGCCATTAGAGTATTTTTGAAAGTGTCCTCTCTCGCCTATTAAGTTTTAATGGGCGAAAGGTTGTACAAAAAAGGGATTCCTGAAACTGAACATCCGGTGAATAATGGCAAAACACGCGGGAACATATCAGAAATCTATTACAACTGACCGATAAAAATGAGCGTGAGATCAAATAGCCGATTTATATAGCAAAGGCCGAGGATACTTTGTTACCTATATGTATCGGGGGCGGTCATGACAATGACGGATGACATAGGGCCATCCTAGTGCACGGTCGACCGAGTTTTTGGCCGGTTTATTGATACATTTCTGACGTTATTGCTTTTCTTTGCGTATCCGGTATGACGGCGACGATATTTCATCTATTCAAAAAATGCCACAGCATAGTGTATTAATTTTTTCATTTCGAAAAGTCACAAAATTGTAATTACTCACTTTAGATTTACCGACAAGATGAATTCAATGATTATTACGATTGTTTAATGGTAATAACACTTTAATAAAGAGTTTCCGAGCTTTATGGATTCAATTTTCAGTTGCAGAGCATTTGATGGGATAATTATCTCGGAGTTTGCCATTATTTAAATTTGTGTTTTAGGTTTTGCAAAGCGTGTAAACAGTGCCGGACTGGCACACAGGATTATCGGGAATTTTCCGGGAAATCCTAGCTTTAATAATTTTATTTATTGTAAAATTTTTATTTTTCTATGTTTCAATTTATGTAAACATCATAGCTTTTAAAACTTAAAAAAATGTTTAGGTATACAAGATTACATGTATACTGGACCTCTCCAGATGGGACTTTAGATGTGTCTGAATGACTATATATTTTTTAGTTTCTAA
Organism: Tribolium confusum; assembly: GCA_029207805.1. NCBI lineage: Eukaryota > Metazoa > Arthropoda > Insecta > Coleoptera > Tenebrionidae > Tribolium > Tribolium confusum. The sequence goes on from JALGAY010000003.1 coordinate 19,939,591, forward strand.
TGGGCTGATTTCAAGTTAAGATAACACCGGTAGTATCGCAAATTTTAATACTTTTCTATGACAACAGCAAATCACAACCTCGAATTTGTTTATTTTTCCATGGAAACGAAGATACTACCGGTATTATCTTATACTTGAAATCAGCCCCTAAGACTTCTCAGAATCATACATATTTAGTTTTCAAAAATTTTGCTTCAGCCGTCACAAAAAATGGAATAAAAATTGTTCAAACAAGACGTAGCAGAAAGTAGAGGCGTTCAGTTGCTTCTGCTTAGTCATTGACAATTGTGGTTTTGACTTCTAATACATTTACCATTTCTTTCCCCACTTACCACCAATGATTTGAGATGTCGCTACTTTATACTTCTCATTCTTACAAAAAAAAAATGTTTATAGAGTACTGAAAATTAAAATTTTTAAATTGTTGCTAATGTTTTTAATTTGGTGGACCTCTCTAAGAAAATTATTTTAGTGGGCCTGAGGTATTTTAGTACGGCACTGCATGTAAATCAACCGTTCTGTAAACATTCGAATTATTTGCCAATTTAGGTTCCTTTTACCTAAATTGAAATATTTCACATACTTTTCTTAGCTTATGTGGTTTGTTCACGCAATGGTGAGAGCACGCTAGAGGTCGTACACACGTTAAAATAACATAACCTTAAAATCCAATTATATTATGATATATTGCACTAAAACAGCTATAAACCGATCGTACTGATAGACCGTAACTTTTTTTTATTTATACTGAATTGATTAAACACGCGAGCTTCCAAACAATTTTATTAATCCTCAAAGCTGATTAGACCAAAAACAAATACATTCAGAACAAATACGGTTAATTTATTTATTTGAAGACAAATATTAATAAAATTATTCACGATTGTAATCTATACAAAATATGATACCTGCGGCAATGTTATAATTTGTATTCAAAACATGTTCAAACACCCTTTCCAAATTATGTTTACAAATTTGCCTTCAAGATAAAATCTATAGTCAGCAATTTCAACGCCTAATCGAAATATTTGAGTTCCGGATTTTTTTTTATTGGACATAAAATACACAGAGAATAAAGTATGAGAGACAAAATGAAAGTCCCGTAACGGGAAATAAAACACAATTACGACTTGTGATTAAAGAAACCCGTAATTTGAAAGTTTCAAGTCGCCCGCTTTAGAAATACGTAGCATAATAGCCAGCAATTATAAAATAACAGCCAAATGTTAGTATATACGAGCAGCTTTAAAACTTTTAATAATGCTGTTTAACAAAACTTTAATAATAGAAAACCATCCACCTCAAAGTCGACACAAACAGGTATTTCCTCAAAATAATCCGGTTTATCTCATATTAAACTTGTTAATCATAAAATTGAAGTCTAACTAATCCCGGTTTTGTGTAAGAGTTTCGTGTAAACATCCAGGATTAGATGTATAGTAAGCACTTCCGGATCGCCTCGAGACTTGATGTCCTCTGAGACTAGTCCGGACATAAGCGATCCGGAAACAAATACAAGTCCTTTAAAACTTGAAACAGAACAACTTTAACACATAAAAAATTTGCAAAAGAAAATTTTACATAATTTACTGGTTTTTAAATTGGTTCTCAGACTTTGCAAATTTTGATAATTTACTTCAATTTATCAATATGTCAAATAAGCTAATTTAAATCTCGAATTTTTTTAATTTTCTATAAAAACTAAGATACTACCAACATTATCCTAACTTGAAATTAATTCAAAAAAGTTTAAAAATTATATGAAAAAGTTATTTTTTTATTAAATTAGAATTTATAAAAATATGTTGTTATTAGTCAGAAATTTTATTAAACAATATGTACAGTTACTTTACAGTTATATAAAGTATTGGAGTTTTGGCGATGTGATAGATTTTATTTTAAATTTAAATAACAAAATTTTTAAATACATTTTATATTCTTTCCCTGTTGCGAAATAGTATATTAAGGAACGCGTTTCAAAAAGTCAACTTTGTAGCACAAACTCAAGTTTATAAAAAGAGCGCGAGCGCAAGTTTTTATAAAAAATGAGTGCCACAATGACTTGAGAAACAAGTTCTTTATCCTATTTTTTCTACTTTGCGCGTTTTACGTAATTCTTAAGTAAAAAAGTTAATTATTCAATTTTTTAGGACTTTTGCGTTAATACATGATAGTTGGTATTAAATGTCATGAAAGTGTAAAACGTTTTTTGAATTGTTTTCAAATTTGTCTAAAATTTTGTGTAAGTAACTCACAAATGCTTTTTTTACCTACCGTATCGGTTATTGATTGAATACTCCTATTGGCATAAACACAGTAAGGAAAATCTCTAAAAACATTCTAACATTTTTAAAGTATCAAATTAACGGCAAATTCAGCGACTTCTCTCAACGTTATTTCAGACTAAGCAGTGCTATATACTCATCTAGCAAATAACTTGTAAATTATCAAACGCTGTGGGGGTTGTAAATTGTCAAAATACTGGCTAAAATTTGTTTCATTTTAAAACTGTTTTATCCTCAAAAAGAAAGTTAAAGTTACCTCATTGTAACCGCCGCTTGTTCACCCCATTTTCGAATGTTTTATAGGTTAATTGCGACACACATACAAAAACATAAGGAATACTGCTCATCAAGTGCAACAAAATTTATTTGAATAAAATTATTATAATCTTAACGCTGACATAAACGCTGAAACGTGACTAATGACGTTTCATTCCAGCGACATCGTACTACCAATACGAAAAAGTAAATTGCATTAGTACTTTACGCACACATTTGGGTGCTCTATTGACTAATACGATGCCCAAATCGGTCTCTGTTAACGACGCAAAGTAAAAAAATGTTAATAAAGTTTGTAAGGTTATAAAATCGTAAATAATTCAAAATTCAAAAAAGCAACTAAAATATTGTCTGATTTTATTGCAATTTAACTGAACCTTGGCCATGGTTAAGGCATAAACCTTTACACCTTGATTTGGAAATCAAACTTTACACTCATGGGTTGTAAAATAATTAAAACGTTCTATTAAAAATAAATATTTTCGAAAAAATGTATTGATTTAAAATAATTATATTTCTGTTAAATAAGTTTTTATTTAAAAAAATGTATTTAAAATGTATAAAAAATAATTTCGAATTACGTCTCAATGATTAGTACCCTTCTTTCTTAGTTTTTTGTATAGTTTCTTCTATAGTTTTGTGTTTATCAAGACCTAATTTAAAGAGCAATTAACAGATTAAAATCTTTTCGAAAAAAAAGATTTTTTACAATTAAACCTATTATAAAACTTATTTGGCTGCTAAAATAGTCATTATACCACAAGTGTTGCAATAAACCTATGATAGCACCCAAAAAATATAGATACATACATCTATAAAAAAAATGATATGGTATCTTTATGGTACCCTAATGACTTGGTTTTTAGATTATTCAATTAATTGGTTTTCGGCTAATCGCGGTTTTGAATGAAACAGGAAACCGTAAATCAATTAACAGAAAACCATTTATTTGCATAATGTACTGCTGACAATACAAATCGGTCTTTTGGCTATTGACAGAACTAATTTAAACTTATCGCCCAAAAAAAGTTTTAATTTATTTATCTCAAGGGTTGGCACATAACAATATGGCAAAATTATTTAAAAAAAAAACCGCTATTCTACAAAATATTAAATTGACACCTACCTTATGTTTTCAATCAAACTGTTTTAGCCTTCTTTTGGGTTTCTTATTGAAGTTAGAACAGCTTTATAATGAAACAGCTTTCAGCTACTATTTTGACGATTTACAACCTCTATAGTGTTTGATAATTTACAAGTTATTTGCTAGATAAGTATATAGCATTGCTTAACTGCTTATCTAAAATAACGATGAGAAGAATAGCTGAGAATCGCAATTAATTTGGTACTTTAAGAATAATGTCACAATGTTTTTAGAGATTTTCTTTACTGTGTTTATGCCAATAGGAGTATTTAATCAATAACCGATACGGTAGGTAACAAAAAACCATTTATGAGTTACTTACACAGAATTTTGGACAAATTTGAAAACAATTCGAAAAAAAAATTGGACACTTGCATGACATTTATTACCAACTATCTCGTATTAACGCAAAAGTTCCTAAAGATTAAATAATTAACTTTTTTACTTAAAAATTACGTACAACGCGCAAAGTAGAAAAAATAGCATAATAAACTAATTTCTCAAGTTATTGTGGCACTCATTTCTTATAAAAACTCGCGCTTTATGCTTGTTGTATAAACTTGAATTTGTGCCACTAAGTTAACTTTTCGAATTCAATAAAAAATAACTTTGTCATATAATTTTTAAACTCCTTTGAGCTAATTTCAAATTGATATCTTTGTTTACACAAAAAATTTTAAAAAATCGGAGCTGTGATTTGTTGTTTGCATGGGATAGTATTAAAATTTGCAATACTATCAATAGTATCTCAACTTAAAATTAGCCCATTTGACAACAAATATTAAAAAATATTTTTTACACATGCTATTTTTCTCATTTTAAATTGTGAGACATTAAAGTCGTTTTGTATTTCCTTGTTGTTGTTTTTTTGCTAGATTTTAGAAGTGTTTATATTTATTGTTTTTAATTTGTGGTGTATTTAATTCTCTATTTATTTGCGGTTGGTTGAAGGTATAATTTTCACTCGTCGAGAATAACCCCTGTCGACTTTAATAAAAGGAATATATGACAGACCGAGAATTTTCAGTTGAATTACTCGAAGTAAAACTTATTTCCCTCAACAAATCCTTTGAAAGAGGACAAAGTTTGAGAGGGGGAAATATTTCAATAGAACGTCATATCTATTTGCAGGACACGTTTTCCATTCCCTATCAACTCAAGCAACAAACAACGCTTCCAACTCACAACAAAATACTCATCTACGTCAGTGAGCACACTCGGCGGAATACCGGAGCTGTTCCGCAAACACGGATCCTTGAAGACCGACGGCTCCGGAGATTGAGTAGCTTTTTCACTAGATCTGAGACGTCAAATGCAGGTTTAAGAAAAACGTTAGGTATTTACTTTGTCACTAGACTTGTAAAAATTTTGACGTTTTTTTATATAATACATTTAGAAAAAGATTTCTCTCCAGCTGTGACAAGTTATTGTATATTTGCCCAATTGATTTCTAATATCTTTCAACATTTATTTAATTATTGATAAAGACGTTGCATGAAATTGATAATTTATTTATCGCGACAGGTGATACAATTACCTGACATGCTACAACTAAAGTCTAGTTTTTTTTTAACAAAACAACACGTAATACTTTGAATACGTAAGTAAATCATTTAGTTTGATGCTTTACTTCCGGTAAAAATACAGAATATGTGAAATTTTCTGTTAAGTAATAAATCTCTCTCGATTCAATTCTCACCGAAACTAAAATAAATCCAAACTTTTCATAAACTTATTTTTACTACGCTTTTGTTGCAGTTGCAATCTGCTCTGTTTTTACGATATGATTGCACTTGCAAAAATTAGAAATTTCAAAGAAAAACATCTTGGAGAAAATCTTTATTCCTATAATTTTGTTAATCATTCGAGTGCTAATGCGTGCGAAAAGATTAAAGCTCCGTTAAAGAAAAAGAAAAAAACCTTTAAAAGCACAATTGCGGTCCGTTAATAAAGGCAAACGTGCGTTACGGAGATTGAGCTAATTGGAAAACGCGACGCAATTACCGAAATTCGTGGTCCCGTGCGACCGGACAAGCTGAAAAACTCGCACTAACGATCCCCATTAGGTGTGGTTACCGTGTCACCGTTTCTACGTGATTTCGGTTTTTTGCCGTCTTAAAAAACGCTAAAGAAACAGAAAGATCGATCTTAATGCTTTCAGCATTACTCACCGTTATAATGATGATCTAATGCTTCTAAGCACACAAAACTCATTGATCTAATTTGATAAAAGCAGCATTTTTCTTAAAGTAAAGTGTTTTAATATAAATAATAAAACAATTAAAAATCCAAGTCAATTTTACAAGTTTAATTAAATAAATTATTACCTACACATAGCAAAGCGTTTTTGAGAACTAAGTTGTATTACCTCAGTGCCAAATTTTGCCCATATTGAATAAAAATCTAAATAAAACAATGTACAGGTGATTTTTTTAGTTGCTTCCGCCCGAAATTTTTAAAATAAGCAACACGTTATACAAATAATAAGCAACTTTGGGAAAACTACAAATAATCCAAATAAACTAACTTTGGAAGCACTATCAAAAGTATTGTTAACAATGTTGACATTAATTCACAACCCTCTAAGCTTTAATTTTGAAAATTAAAGTTTAAAAAACTAGCAAAGTATAATGTGTTGCCTACTTTTGAAGTTTTAGGTAAAAACAAATAAAAATCACCTTGTATCTAAAAAATATAATAAAATTTGACCTAATGATCTGATGAAAATAATTATCCGCAGTGAAAATATGCTAAAATAAAACATTTTATGAAAAATTGTAGGTACCTGAAAAGTAATTATTGTTAATAAATTATTGTAATAATTTAAATTGTAGTGAAATTTGCAATTAATTATAGAATTTTATTGTTTTTGATATTATTAATAAAAATGTTTTAATTAATTTTGGTGGATGCGCCGGGTTAGTTTTTATGAAAACTTTCTTTTGTCCATAGAAAAACCACTAAAAATTAGAAATGTAATTTAATTATTAAAAAGCTTTAAATTTTATTATTTAAATAATGCTATTTCTTTAAACTATAAATAAATCTTGGATATATTCTATGAAGAATCCTTTTATAAAGAATATGTCGTTTATATTGCAGGTGCATTATTCGGTCACTATTTATGAGGCATTTAGATGCACATAGCAGTTTGTTTTCCTGCTTTTTTATTTCCAATAAGTCGTTTCCTTTTATATACTCGTAGAATCAGAAAAGTGTATTAACGGAAGTTGAAATCCGTTCCAGCAAACAACATCTATGAAACACGTGCATTCTATGAATAGGTCGTTAGCTGTGGTTGGCAAAATACCGGAGTATCACAATTATGTAATTTTCCTTTAATTTTGTTCATTCGTGATACTGATAAGATATTTTCTCTCACAAAAAAAAACAAAACATAAAGTCTACTGGTTCTCGGAAAAGAGTCTAAGCAATAAAAATTGAAAACAAACGCATTTGAAACTTTAAACTGTAAACAAGAGTTTTAACTTGCAGAGATTTTTATAATTATGAATTTTGTGTTTTAGGATAACGTAAACCCAACTTGGCAAAAATAAAGTATTTATTCAAGTAAATAAAATAAGAAAAAATATAACGATATTATACAGATAATATTAAACAGACTACAGACCAGTTTAGAGTTGTTCTATAATTAAACTCATACATTTAAAAACTAAATTTATTAATTTTATATCTACATTCTAGAATTTTCTTTTACCACAATTTATGAAAAGACTTCTCTTTCTGCTCTTTTCAGACTTACTTTCAATCCTAGTAATAAAAGTATTTTCTAACAGGAAATCATATAGTTAAGCCTAAGAGATATAACAGACACAGCTGCTGTTGAAAAATAAGCTGCTATTTATTTTTTAAATCAGCATTTTTTTGTTCTTTTATTTCCAATAGCCGTTTTCCAAGTTTTTTAATTATTATTTTTTTTAGGTAAGATGCGTCTAGAAGGTAGGTACTCTTATTTACTCCACACATTCCGTTTTACCAATTATTATTTCTGTAACCGGGCGTTTATGACCTTTACACGTCTAGAAAATTTTGTAAAATAATAAAAGTTTGTATTCTTTATTTGTCGGAAAGTAAAAAAACAGTCGTCATTTAGATGTAAAGACCTATGTAATGCAATGTAAATAACTGCAACTATTTCGTCTTTTAAGGAGTAGTTAAGCTGTCAGTCTTGGCCATCGGTGGTCATTAGGTCATTTCAGATGCAACCTGAAAACTCTGACATTAAGCGCAGCATTACCACTATAAAATTAAATATTTTTTTATACAAAAAATAATAAGTTTTTAATTTATGACACTATTTTATCAAAAGTAGTTTTATCTACTTTTTTTAAAGCAAAAAGAATATAATGTAAACCAGTACAGTCTGCGTCTATACTGTTGAGTCAGTTGGCAATTTTGAGTTAGTAACTTTTAATATAAATTAATAGAATCACAGTTAAACAGAACAATTTTTTTTGAAAAAAATTGCTTAGCCATAATTAATTGTCTAATTTGTTTCTTTAATTATCAAAAAACAGTTCCAATAAGAAACTAAATATTTGTAGGTTGCGTTTTCTCATAATAAGAGATTTATTATTAAGTTGATCATTTTTCTATTAATATTTTACACAAATTATATTTTTCGTGGTTTTAACACTACAATTTGTTTAAAAAAACTAACGTAGGTCGTGGTTGTTATAAAATCTCACTACACATTTTTTTGTTTATAAAAACTTTCAAAATTTGAAGTGTTTTTCAAAATTAATTTTTTTTTAGAGTTAAACATGAAAAAAACTTTGAGACACGCAAGAACTGCGTAAAAAATAAAAATACAATAAGTTGCTTATGTATGTTTGCATTGTTCATGGATTTCAAAAAAGCTTTTGACAGTGTGCATAGGTAAAAATTATAGCAGCATCTTAGAGAGAAAGGGCTGTGTAAGTGGTTGGTAAACAAGATGGAGGAAATTTACGAGGAAACTATTAACCAAGTTAAAGTAGGCGAAGAAGTAAGTGAATATTTTTGGACAAATAAAGATGTAGGACAAGGCTGTCCATTAGGTTCTGCACTATTCTTAGCATATATGGGAGATGTGGATGAAGTTTTAAGCAGAGCGCTAGTAGGAGTGATAGTTATAGGCAGAGAGAAAGTGTGGTCCCTGGCGTTTGTAGATGCAAGGAACAAGAGTAAAATGAAAGAAATGATAGAAGTGATGGAAAAATATGTAAGAAACAAAAAACTCCAAGTTAATGTAGATAAAACAAAAGTGATGGTGTTTGGAAAGAAAGTAAGAATCGAAAAAGAAGATAAATGGAAATGGGAAGGAGAAAATATAGAACAAGTGAAAGAGTTGAAATATTTGGGATATGTATTAAATAGTAGTATGACAGACAAAGGACAAATAAGGAAAGTAGTCAAAAAAGCAAACAAAGAAGTGGAAAGTGTCTGGAGTTTGGGAGAACGTAAATTTGATAAAAATTTAAAAAAAAGAATGATGATGTTTAGTGGAAAGTATTTTAATTTATGGAGCAGAAGAACGGGGATGGAAAGAATATGAAGAAATTGAGCGTGTGCAAAAAAAGTATATAAAATGGGAGTTAGGGTTAAATAAACAAACGCGCCAGGGTACGTAGTAAGAAAAAAAGTAAGAAAGAAAAGTTGAGAGTAGAAACAGGAAAAAGAGCGGTAAGATTCGAGGAAAATTTAAGGATGCGACAAGAATGCAAAATACTGCGACAATCCGGGCTGAAACTAAAACAGCAAATAAAAATGTCAGGTGAATAGAACGAGATGACTACTATGAGAAAAAGAGGTATGCGTGTGCAGAAATTGAAAGAATGAGAGAAAGAGGAAGAACAATGGAAGAAGAACTAAAACAAAGAGATGCTGAAATAGATAAACAAGAAAGAATTGCGGGTATAAAAGAATCAAGGTACAATCCTAAATATGTCTTAACTGTTACTATCGAACTACCAAAATATCTACATAAAATGAAAAGTAAACATAAAAAAATGGTTGCAAGATTCAGATGCGGGAATGAAGAAAAGGAAAATGAGTTTTGGAGAAAAGATTAAAAAGGAATGTGCAGATTATGTAGAGAAGAAAAGGAGACGATAGACCTTGTTTGTCAGAGTGTGCAGAGTTAAGAATGTGTGAGTATGGAAAAATTAAAGTTCTAAGCGAAAATGGAGAAGAGAAGGAATAGATGGAAGAAGTTACATGTGCCAGAAGAAGATTAGAGAAGAATAAAAAATTATTTTTTTTATATTTTTTGATGACTTGTGTAAATTTTTGCTTTTTGTTTGTTATTTGTTGCTACCTTATGTAGATCTGTAAAGCCAATTAGGCAATGAAAACATTAAAAAGTAAGTACATCAAGTTGCTTTAATTTTAAGAAGAAAACTAAGATTCGAAAAGAAAAAATTAGAAAATATTTTGAAAAAGTTGAAAAAAAAATAGTTAAAGTTTCTGATAGAACAAATATAAAATATGTATTGAGCCATGTCGTTTTTGTAAGAATATTAAAAAATTGTTAATTTAAATTGTAAACAAAAGAGAATATTTTCAATATGTTCATGTCAAAATTGGTATCGATGGAGGAGGAAGTTTTTTGAAATTTTGTATGAGCATTTTAGATAATGGCGAGTATAGAGAAAATTTATATAATTAAACCAGCATTAAAAAATGCATCTCTGGAGTAAAAAATATTGTTGACATTGTTTGCGTCGTAGAAAAAAATTACCACAATGTATCAATTACCATCATTTAATGCTAGGAGCAGTAAATACTATTTATAATAAAGTGCTAGTAGAGTTACCTGCAGTATGTAAAAAATAAGTACAATTTTGTTGTGTAGAACGTGAAGCTTTTCATGATGGCTCCTTTAATGGATATTTATGTCGTCTTCTACTATCAAAAGTAGACTTTTTGTGATCTATACTCGTATCTTCTCTTAGCTGTTTAAAATATGTCAAGTGTTTCTTCACATTGAACAAAATAGTAACAAGTTGTTTTGTAAAACAATTACAAGAAAATTTTCAAGATATAATTGAAGAATTTAAAAAAAACTTTTTTGACTTGAATTTAGCAGTAACACCAAAAATTCACGCAATACTGTTTAATGCTCCTCAATTCTGCATTAAAGTACAAAGATTTTTTTTTTTCAGTGAACAGGCTTCGGAATTGGTACACAGCGATTTTAATCTAGTTTGGCATTGTTTTAAAATTTTTTTAGTTAATACAAAGTTTTCTATACAATTTTTTAATGCCTTGACAGATTATAATACAATGTAGTTCAAATATTGTTTAGTTGTATCAAAAACATATTAAAGTACTACAATAAACTTCTAACATTAATTAGGTAGTATTAATGACAAACGAAATCTACAATTATTTAATTATTTGTTAGAAATAAATCCAAATACTATTACAAATAGCCTATTATCTTTATCTTTGCTGAGCAATTTTTTTCAAAAAAAATTATTTTTTTTTATATTTATAACTTTAGATGTTTAAAACTAAAAAAGATAAAAAAGCAATCCAAATTTGCAATCAAAAATTCTTTAGAATTCATCAATAAAATTAAAAATATCCAGTTGCACGAAAACGAGTTATTAGTTTCGTTTGATGTAAGCTCTCTTTTTCCAAGTGTTTCTATTCCACAATTTTTAATCTCACTTAATGACTTATTATTACTGGTTTAAAATGATTTGAATTACACAGTTATTAAGGAATATATTCGACTCACCGAAATTTGCATGAAACAAAATATTTTTCAATTTTTAATCATAGTTGAAATAATACCGATAGAATCTTTGTTTCTATGAAAAATTAAAAAACTTTAAGGTTGTAATTGATTGTTGCTACGTAAAAATAAAAAAAAACTTGAAATTAATTTATTTATCTTTATTAAATTTAGTTATTAATAAACCAAAAAAACGTAATTAAACAACTTTGATTCAAATCAATTGAATGCATTTTTTTTTAAATGATAACACGGTTAATTAGTCATGATGTTTGTTAAATTTTGAGGTGTTGAAAACCGGTTAACCCTCTGCCCATCATTTGCGCTCTTTCGACGTCGTCAATTAATACACTTAATCAATCAAGGGGTGAGAGGGCGCGTTCTTAATCAAGTCGCTCGGACAGGAAATAGTATAACCGGAACCTGCTGCGATCCAATTTGATCTCGAAATGGGTCGATCTTTGCCGGTCCTCTCGTCAAACTCAATTAGGACCGGTTCCGGTCGCCGGACTCGAGGTCGCAGCCACGGAGTAATTGCGCTCCATTAAGACGCGACAAGATTGTGTTGTTTGAGAAAACACGCCGAGAGAATGTTATTGAAAATTATTTTTACGTCTGGCAAATCTGGTCGGTCTTTTTTTCTTTTGACCGTAATTTAGATTGTGTGATGTATTTAACACAAAACTCTCTCTCAATCTGGTCGTTCGCTCGAGTTGTGCCAACTTCAACAACTCAAAGGCAATGTTAAGCCGAAGACCATTATGGCCGCTGATTAAACTTCCGTACCGTAATAATCTAGATAATATCGCCAAATTTACTCCGAATGTCAACATCAGGCACCGAAATGCAGTAATTAGTTAGAGAAATGCCAGAACTTGCCCACTTCTACAATATTAATTTTTGACTATTGGTTTTTTAAGAAATATAACACCAAAAGATCTTTTTCATCAGTACAGGCACACTTTTTTAAATAATTTTTATTATATGTTTTATATTGTCGACGTTTTGCTCCCAAATTTGTGGGCTTTATTAAGACTTTGTGTTTTATGTGAGCTATACGAGAGTTATTTATAAAAAATTTATTTATTTGCTGCCAACGTAAGGAATAAATTGAGACTAGAATATTAAATGCAGTTATTTTTGGGTGAAAGAAGATGGCAGAATGTATTGCATTGGCTTTGTTGCATTAATTTATGTCCAGATGTGTGAGGATCTGATTGGAAGCGGTGCTTGTGCACTCTCGTCCTGATTGAATCTGGCGAATGTGCTCAGAATACTAATACGACTGTCACTTGTATTGTTTAGAAAGGGTCGTCCAATTTCAGTCCTTAACTCTTCTTACCGTTCATTGTCTAAAGTTGATTCTTATCATGAAATTTGGAATTTATGTCTGAAAGGGACGAGTCTGAAATGGAACGGTGCTTTTTAGTGGTTGTTGCACATCTACTTAGGTGAAATTGGTATGCGCCGAATTGAGACGTTTTATTTAGAAAACCTTTCAGGACAATGTCGAATTAAGTTTTAAAAGAGGTTTTCCAGCTGCCAACCGGACAAAGCTCGTTTCATCAAGTCGCGACTTTTTCGGGCAGTAAAACACCGGCTGTGCATCTATAATCTCAAGGAAAAAAGCTTCGTGATAAATCTATTCCTGTTGTCAAAGACGCGCATTGTGCATTTGTCGTGACAGTGAAAGCTCGTATTACGTTCATAAGCAGAGATGAGATGATCGGAACCGATTATCCGGTAGCTCATTATGCTCGAGCTCTGTCTCATGCCGGCTTTCCGATGATAAATTGAATCGGGAGACGGTCGACATGAAAAGTTCGCTAACAACGCATTTGCATTCTATTTTTCCTTTTTTCCACTTAATCCTGTTGCTGATGTTTGGTGTATAAAGAGCTCATAAGCCCAGCTTTCTCAAGCTAAGAGCTACTTTCAAATTAAATCAACCGATTTAATATCCTCAAACGCAACAGACATCCAAATGCACTGTATAACTACATTTGTGTAGAAAATATTTCAATTAACAGCCACTCTATTTTCAATTTAAAAAAATTACATTTTTTAGTTTATTAAGCCAACTTTACAATTTTATGAGAAGATAAGGCGAAAAAAAAGGTAATGCTTAATTTAAAAATATTGACAAGTGTAAGACTTATTAGCGTTGTTTGTTGTAATTTGTTTCCAAATTTGTCAGTTGCCAATTGAAACGAATCAGTATTTTATTTCAAGACATTTTCGTGAAATTTTTGTTTACAATAAAACTATTGTTGTTAATTAATAACAGTAAAAATAGTTTGTATAGTTTAGTTACTTACAAAAATGTCATAAAAGATTTGACAGATCAAAGTAACTTGAACTTTTTAGTTAAATCCGCAATGTAAAAAATGGTGGATGCGCCGGGATAGTAAACTTTTAAAATTTATTTAAAATTTAAAATTATTTGTTAGCGTGTTTCTAATGCATTGTGATGTTAGTAATAATATGATGTAATAAAACTGTAATAACTTAAAAGTCAAAAAAATTAGTAACAAATTTTTATTTTATGAGAATTTTTGGGTTGCGGATATAACTTGATGCATCTGGTAGTAGTTCCTCCATTTTTTTTACAATTTGTACCACATTATTAATATTTAACCTATTGACCTTTATTGCGTTTAACAATAAAATAGTATTTATTTCTCGGTTTAAAAGTAGCTTTTGTTGATATTCTCAAACTTTCATTCTTAGCACAAAGACCTTGCTTTTGCTCTTGATAATATAATCTATTTTTTTAACTAATGGATTAACTTTTTTATTATACTGTTCTAAATAGAAATATTTATTGCTTTTAGTCTCTCGGAATAAATTTTTCGTTGAATGTGCATTGTCAGCAGGGGCTGTAAGTCAGCCGTTAAAGTAAAAAGTTTTGTTTGTGTTTAGAGGCGAAGTTTTAATAGCTTGTTCATTTTAATAAAGGACCAGATCTGAATTTCAATTTGGTGGTAGTTTTGCTCACTCAGAGCTTATAGATTTGGCTTACTCTAGAAATACGGAAAAGTTCCCTATTGCGAACTAAGTCTCGAATAAATATTAGGCAAATTTGCTTATTTTTACGCAGCTCACGCACTTGGCGTCTCCAGGAAAGTGTGAGTGTTTCACTCCCCGAAAAAAGTCATACAAAGAATATAGTTTGAAATAATTACGTGAGACATTGTCACGTTATTTATACGTAGAATTGTAATCAATAAATTAATTTTCCGCGAAGAAGGTTTGTCATAATGAAGCTCATGGGAGTTTCCAATAAATTTTAAGAGTTTATCGAATTGTAGAGTAAAGCGCGGACCGCACTGGTTATTCTTTCTGGAACCAATATGAACCTGTATTAGGTTAAAATGCATCATAAACAAAGTAAAAACTAATATTAGAGTGCAGCTGGTGCAGAGTTTGTGCACTCCGAAAGTTCGAGAAAATATACTGTAGTACAAGTGGAGGAGATATACCTTCTAGCTTTAAAGTACCACATTGAAACGTGTACTTAAACTTTGCCAAGTGTTGTAAAGTTACAAAGTTGCGGATGCTTATACTTCTTGATTTTACAGACATTTGTCGAAATATTCAATGAAGAAAGTTAAAAGTTTAAAAAAATCAACCCTTTTATGTATAAAACTATATAAATATTCGTCTTGTGTTTATAAAGTCTTTAATTACGAAATGCTTTAGCATACTTAGTAATTCTTTTATATTATTATTTTAAAAAATGAAAACTGTCACAAACTACCATAAAACAGAAGAGAAGCCTGCAATCATAATTTTTTATTCATTTAATAATTGCAAGTCGTTTAGCTATTACAGTCAGTACTTATAAAAGCATAAATTTTTTATTACATTAGTTCGATATGTCTCGGTTTCCGTGACCTAGACTAATACATTTTATTTTGTAACTATATATTTATCATAACTTATGTATGTATTGATTATTTCATTTTAAAGTTTCACACTGAAAAAATAATTATCTAATAATACAATTTTTATATATGCATTTAAAGATTTCTTGGAAAGTAATTACATATTGTTATTGATTGCTATGTGTTAATAGTATTATAATTTACATTATAATACTGTCAAAGGCTTAATTGTACTGTAGAAAATTTTGTTTAATTTACCTGTTAAATAAAATAACCCAACGCATGAAATTTGTATAAAACTTTTTAGTCAACAAGCTTTAAATGGTTTTCATACAAATATTTTAACGCTTTTCTTATATCGAAAATTAGAAATTTAGATTTTAGTTTTTAAACGTACAAATAGATTGACACAACAACGGTTCAAACTTTGATTTTTACAGTTAAATTACGAACTATTTTAAAAATGTTTAGATAACAAGCATTATGATTTATGAGCTTAATTTTTGCAAAACTATTTTATTTCTTTAGTATGTAATAACTGCCCAGTTCAAATTAGTTATTTTACCGCATTGCTGTAAAAATATTGAGTTTTCTTTAAAGTACAGGCAACTGTCACAAACGTTTTTCAATAAACGAGCCAAAAAAATAATTTAAAGTTTAAAAGAGCTAGTTGTAGGTAAAAGCTAACAAATGATATAAATAAATAGTATCAAAAATTTTTACTAGCTAGTTATCTTCTTTCATCTTTAAACAACTGCTAAAGTTTTATTTGTTTTACCTTATATATTTTTTAAGCCACTGTGGTGCGAATAATGACCTAAATTTAATACACTGTATTAAAAGCATTAGATTGTCGTAGAAACAATAACAGGGAAAGCAGTTATTTGCACCAATCTATTTTTTAGCAGATATTAAGTATTTAAGCAAATTTTTTTATTGATTTGTTATAAATCATAAGGCTATTTTAAATTATGACTATTAATTTTTTGAAAATGTACTCTGTTACAGGTGTGGGGACTGTCACTTATAGAAATTAAAATTAATAATTTTGTTAAATGAAAATTACACATGACAGATATTTGTTGAGTAAAGTATGACAGTTTTGAAAAAATAGCCTGGCTATTTAAAAATTGAAAATTTAGCCAAAAATAACTCGTACGATTTAAAAAATTAAAACACTACTATAAAAAGAATAGTGTGATTGCTGTTTTTTATTTTTGTTTTTATGTTCCGGCGAGTTTCTGCAAATTATCGACTACGGTCACCTATAAAATCATCTTTATCGGTTCTTAAAGTAGTCTTTACGTTTACCAGCTAAGTGTAAGTTCTTATTTGACCAGTTTTACCTAATTTTGATATAGTTTAACTAATATTAGTGGTATTAATTCTTTAATTTGTGGTTTGAATTTTTCATTTGATGCAATTCTGGTCATATATATAAATAGGATTAACTGCCATCTTTTAAGAGACACATTCCACAACCGTGTAGCGGTTTACCAAAAAAACAATAAGCAAAATAGCTAATCTATTAAAAATTAATACTTTAAGGGCCGGTTTACAGAAAGTGACACATTAACTTTAATTGCGATTAAATAGTTAATTCGCGATTAAATGCCGATTTTGACCAATCAAAGCTGAGGAAAGCCGATTTAATCACGAATTAAAAGTTAATCGCAATTAAATATTTAATTCACTTTCTGTAAACCGACCCTAAAAATGATATCTACATTGTATCTAAACTAAAGATACTCTTCTCTTTCCAGTTTAAATAAATATTCCCTAAGCCTAAAAAGTAGGTTTTGAGTTTTCTAACTCACCAAAACGTTCCTGTTAAGAGTTAGGAAAGAAAGGTGTTCATATAAAAATATCTTTTTTTATTGTTTAAAAAGAAATGCTAGCGGATATAATCACTAGACCTCGGTGGGAATATGGGAACAAAAACCCTTTACAGTCGTCTAGCTAACTACTCGTACCCGCCACGCGATAAAACATTGAAACTTAAATTGGTCGATAGCGGTACTAATTCGGTACTACTATCGACCAATTCAAGTTTCAATGTGTTATCGCGTGACAGAAGCGAGTAGTTAGCTAGACGATTGCAAAGCGTTTTTGTTCCCATATTTCGTGCGAGCTCTAATAATCACAGAAACGGTTTGACAAAAAACGGCAATAATTCAAAAATGTGCTCACGTAGCACTTAAATATGCTGAAAGTACTTTGTATCGGGTTCAGTTAACATTCTTAGTTATTTTACAATTTTTATCAAAGATCTAACTCTCAAGCTTTTAACATAAAGTAACATTGTTTTATCAGTGAAATTTGCTTTTTGATTTTAGGGCGAAAAATTTACAGCAAAAAATTATTTAGTAAAATCAAACATTTTTAAATTTAGGGATGGCGCTTACATTTGCGTGTTCGTCTATTATGTCTAGGTTAAATCCTGAAAGAGATATCATAAGAATCTACAATAATAATTAACATTCTGTAAGCAGAAAACTAAATTTAGTTGTAAAAGTTTTTTTGTAGTTGTTTAGTGTTGCTTTAAGGGTTGTTTATTACTAAATAAACAACCTCTTAACGACCACGGTTTGTTGTCAAGATGTAAAAGGCACCTCGACTGTTAAGTGGCCTTTTACGTGTTGACAACAGAGTTTGTTTACTTAGTAACAAACAATCTTTAAAGCAACTTTTGAATTACTAATTAATTATAGATATATTACAAAAAATATTGTACAATACGCGTCCGTTAGGGCTTTTACTGCCTCGCCAGTTTATTCGTCTCGCTTTTCAAGCTCGTCTTACAAATTTTCTGACTCAGCCGTAAAACTATCCTAACGAACTTGTACTGTAAAATACTATTAAAGCACAGAAACCACAAATGTACGTACATGCGGTATACAACTCAACGTAACATCGCAGAAGGAACGAAGGCACTTAAAATACTCAAAAAATAAGCCAAAATTTTCGACCGTTAGCTGCGAAAAAATTGTTGGTTGTTTATAACAACCGATATTCAGTTCTTCTAATTTTAAGAGCAAAACAGTCAGTTAAATTAGAAATTTTTTGAAACTCGCAGTTTTTCGAACAGTAAAATGCTAAACATGCATAACGGTAATAACAACAAAACTGTATATCTCTTGCTACCACACCAGAAAAATAACAAAAAATAAAAAATCTAAATATATCTAAAATTAAAATGTTTAAAAAGACGTTAAGCATTCCAATGTTATGTCGTAACAACCAAAAAATTATTTTTGGCAATTGTATCCATTATTCTGAATATTTTAAATTTATTACAAAATTATTTTTATTAGCTACCTTTTTATTTGTATTTTTAATATTTCTAGTGTACCAGTTAATATTTCTTCTTTGCTTATTTCTAATTTGCATAACTTCATTGAGAAGTAAAATTACGTAAATACCAATATTTAATTATTCTTAAAAATAAACAAATTTAGTTTAATTTACGTAATTTTCTAAAGTCATTCACTTTACTTGCTCGATTTGAAAAATATTATGTTTATTAAACAATATCAGTTTTTTCAATTTTCATAAGTGGTTAATAGAAATTTGAATGTACAATTCTTTTGACTTAAATGTAGTCGTTTATATTTGGGCATTCAAAAATTTAAAATGATTATAGACTAGCTGTCAAAACCGAGTTGAAATGTGTGATAAAAATTCTCTCTATGGATCTAAACACGTTATCAGTCCCGCATTGAGTTCTGAAATAGAATTGGAGTATTTGATGTGAATATATCTCCTCTTGTAAGTTTTTTATTAGCTTTAGATTTTTTCAAAGTTGAGTGGTAATTTTCCGTTTATTATAAATAAACCGCTTCTGGCAAGAACTTAATAAAATTCGTAATTTAATCCTCTCCCTCGTCGAGCTGTCGAGTGAGTCAGGCAAAGTACGGTCCATAAAGTGCAGGACAAAAAGCGTGAAGAATTGAAGTTGTGCATAAATATGCAGTTGGTGAAGCGCAGGAGGAATCCAGACACCGTATGGGATATGTTTATTGTTTCCAATCGTTGCATTTAACTTTCGGCGTGAATGCAGAAGCTCTTCTGCTTATATCTCCTTGTCCTTAAAATGCTCGGATTTAAGTTCGCATAAATAAGATGCTTCGAATGCGAACAGCTACATTGTGCATTTAAATGCCGCACTAAAATTCAATACAGAATTGATGCAATCGACGTTTCTTTATGTTCGGCTTTTTCACTCAACTACATCTCGTCAGAGCGCAATAATGGAATTGAAACTGAAAGAACCTGACCCTTGTCAATTTCTAAACACAAGAACTTTCTACTTTATTAATTTTTATGTTTTATTTATTAAAACGCGAATATAAAAATATTATTAAATCGTATAATTTTAATGTGTGTACGTGTTTTATTAAATCCGATTTTTTTTTAAATTGACTCTTGGTTTTTATTATAGGACAACTTTTATTACATGATAGTGGATATAAAACGCCCGACTTTATAACCCTTCTTCAACGTTTTTATTCGATTTAAAAGAACTATAAGTACCAACATGAACTCAAATGTCTTTAAAGAATATTGTTTTTCGAACATAAAAATAATTCAATTTTAGCGAGAAAAATTACTTACCTGTGAACAATTCCAAAACTGTGCATATGAGCTAAAGCTGAAGCAAATTGTCTTGCATAAACTCTTGCTGGGCGTTCTTCCAACTTCCCATAACGTTGGCCAATGATGAAAGAACAAAGATCACCTCCGGAAACAAGCTCGGTAACCAGATAGTACACGTTATCAGCCAACTGAAATAGAACAAAATAAACAAAACATTTACTCGAATCGAAAATATACAATATAGTAAGCTTTCCAGTTTTCAGATTTTCAAAACAAATTTATTACTCCAAACTAAAATTCTATATAAACAAATAAATTTAAAAAGAAGAATCTCTATTATATCAAGTGACGCAAAATAATTAAATCTAAATTGGCCATTAGCAGAAATGCAATGTAATTATCAGATGTAATTTCATTGAACTGTTAAAAGTAATAAGAATTTACCTCCCATTTTTTGATTGTAAAAACTAGATTTAAAAACTTTAGAATAAGTTTTGCTAATAGATTTAGAAAATTAATTTTATAAAATGAGCTTCAATCAATTTAAAAAATAGGCAATAATCTACAGAATACGTCAGAAAAATGTTTTCAAAATTAATCTATAAACTGAGTTCTGAAAATAAGTCATTTATTAGAAATTGCTTTAAAAAAATATAAGTGAAACAAATAAATAAAATGTAAGTCCAAAAAATAAGTTCAGAAAATAAAAAAATCATACTAATTCTAAAAAATATTTAATTAAAAAAATAAATTCAGAAAATAAGTATTAACTTCTAAGAAAGTTTTTCAGAAGTATAAATGTTATAGAACATAAATTCTAAAAATAATTAATCTAAAAAAAATATATAAACTTATAAAACCAGTTTGGAAAACTAGTTATAATAAAGATTTTTGAAAATATGTATTCTAAATAATAAGTTTTGAGACTTCTGAGACTTTAACCGGAGATAAACAAATCTAGAAAATAAGTATTTAATTTAATTTTTGAGAATTAATAAGAAATAGATTACCTACCTTACGTAGACAAAAATAAGTTTTAAAAGTAAATATTCTAAAAAATAATTCGCTTAGAATAGAATAGTAAGAAGATACATTTTTAAAAATGTTTTATAAAGAACAAGTTATTTAGAACAAGTGTAGTCTTAACAACTAATCTAACATTTTAAGTTTTAAGAGAGATAACTGATACAATAAATTAATAAATTTCAGAAAGAAAAATTATAATGACAATGTGTTTCAAAAGTGTATTTACAAAAGACGCAAATTAAAACGCTCTATCTTAAGAGGAGTATGGAGGTAATTTCTCTTATGGGAATTCCAATGTAAACGCGGGAATCTGTAGCACTTTTATTTATGAAAATATTTTTACAAATTTTGGCACAATCATTCTTCTCATTATTAACTACAAAATAACTAAAAGTGATTTTTAAAAAAATGTTTATAAATAATATAAAGTAATTATTAAAAAAATTATTAAAATTTAAAATCGACGAAATTAAAAATTTAAAAAAGTCAAAATGTAGTCTATGTTATTACAATACTTATGGCAAAAACGGTTTTTTTTTATAAATAAACTAGCTACAGATTCGCGCGTTTACATTGAAATTCCTATACTAGAGAAATTGGTAACTACTCCTCTTAAGAATGAGTCATCTATCTATAGAGTAGTTATCTACCTACGGCTTCATTTTTATACAGGGTGAAAGTAAATGCAAAAATTTTAACTTAAAATACAGCACCACGAATAATAAAAATTAGCAAAAAAATTTGCTTTATCTCAACTGATAAAATTATAACCTAAAAATTATTTATTACAAAACGTATAACAAATATTTTAACATAAGACAACTATAGGTTTTTCAGGTCAAAAAAAAACGATTTAACACAAATTATGTCTAGGTATATTAAGTTTAGGAGCTAGAGAACGCCAAAGTTATTGAATATTGCGTTTTTGTATTTTTGTTTAGAATCTACTGGCATTTTTATTTTTGCTACAAAAAATGAAAATTAATAAGAAGGAAATTAGTTAATTACCCAAAATGTAAAACAAAAGTGCCGTAACTTGAAATTGAAATATGCAGCAAAATGTTGCTAGTAGAATTAAAAACAGTACACTCAACTTCATTTGTGTACCAAATTTGGTATTAATCGGTTAAGCGGTTTTCGAGATATAACAAAAAAATATTTTTTTTATACCCAACTTTGACTGCCTGTAATTTTGTTATTATTTTATTATTTGAGGTGCTGTACCTCAGGTTAAAATATTTGTATTTACTTTCATAAAAGTCTGTATATAAGACTTGTCTAAAATGTTCGTTTAATTTAGCTAAGAAATGATTCAAAAGGTAGCCTAATCGCTTTTTTTACTATTTAAGTTTCTTCAGTAATATAGCTATTTTTAACGTGTTCAAACTCTATTTCTTGCTTTTTGTCGTCATTTCAATATTTTGATAAAATTTCGATAAATTAATTTCTGAAGAAGAATGGCAAATTTGAATTTTTTTTATTAATTTTGATAAATATGTTTGCCAAATTTATTGTATGTTTACATTTAATGCAAAAACTTAGTAATATGATAGTAACCGTTACTCCTTTCTATTTGCCTGATCTTGCTTTCTGTAATTATTTTTATTTTTTTAAATACAAAATAGTTTTCAAGCTTTTTGATAATATAGAGAGCTTTACGACAAGGCTAGTAAAGAGAACTTAAAAAGATGTAGAAATAGAAGAACAACAGTAAAAGAAGTGTTTATGAAATTAAGAAATAATTACGTGAAAATACTGTAGAACTATTAAGAAGGCAAATTTGACAGATAAAAATCCGACATTCCATCATATCATATTATTTCAGTTTCAACAATTTAATGTAACAGTAAAAAATTGTGAATGTTTACCAGTTTATGTAGGACAGGTTTTTTATACTTATACTCTTATCATTGTTATTTTACACATCACTGACAAAGCGCCTGATGATGCCCATAGGGCGAAACCGGTAGCGACATTAAAAAACATTTTATATTAAAAAGTGCAATTTAGTACAAATAACCCCCTTTATACAAACAAACAAGTGTTGCACTAAGACAGGGACCTATCTTCATATTAAGATGTTTACTGATAGTGTTTTACTTGGATGGCTACGGAAAACAGAGATTTTTGTCTATAAATTAAAAACCACGTAGCGTGAAAAATTTTTCAGTGAGAAAAATGCACTTTCATGTGGTTTTAACTGTTATTGTGTGTGGCCATTTCGTGGCTAATTTTTGTGTCAAAACAGTCTCTACCAATTCATTTGCTATCATTTCAAGTGGTTTGGTTAAACCAGTAATTTCAACCACTTTTGTTTACATCTGTCACACCTTAGTAATTATTTCTTTAACTTTTGTAAAATTTAGTGACCCTACTTGACATGCTTCTCCCAAATTTAAATGTAAAATGTTTCAAAATTGTTGTAAATGTTGAATATTTATGTAACTTTTATTTGAGAACATATTTGATGTTTGTTTGTAAACACGGTTCAGGAAGGTTTTATCCGATCGTTCTTGCAGTAAAATGCAGTAAAAAATTTAGTTGTTTATAAAATGCCATAACAGAATGTTACATGTATCCTTTTGTTTATTTATCTGTGTTTTGATGTGCCTATTTTAATTTAGGTATTGTTTATTATTTTCGATAATGTGCACTTTGTCTTGTTGTCGTTATTAGCCACTGATTTACCTTTATTTTGTTTACTTTACATTTTTTAAATAATTTTCTGCAAGAAATTGCAAACAAAAAATATTTCTTTCTACATTGTAGTTTTATTGTGCTCTCCCAAATAAACCCTCATGCAGTCACATCTTAAAAAACTTTGCCGCCATTTTCTCAAACACAACGTTTAGTTTTTTTCCAATAGACGACGATTACGACTTTTCCACTTTTATTTGAATTTGAATTTAGCGCGCAAATTTGGGTTTATGACGACAAGTATGGCTCAGTTTAAGTCATTACACTATTTTTCCTATTTTTTAGACAAATTTGATTCAAGAGTAGTTTGACAAAAAAGTGGCTTTTTGACTATTGGTGGCACCTTTGCCACCGCGATAATTTTTTTGGTTTTTACTATAAAGACTACTATAAGAAGACCGCCTCCAAAATTCTGTGCGAATCTATCAAAAATGGGGGAAAAAATTCGAATGTTAAATAAACATTATTTGTTGCGTAGAAATACCACTAAACAAACTGAGGAATTCTTGTGCATATATTAAAGGAAATCTGTTCTGTCTTATGCCATAATATAAATTTGTTTTAAAATTGATCATATGATCACGGAAGATGCTGAGCACGCGGAGCCTCGTGTTCTTGTAACTAGCAATCTACGATTGAAAATGCGTAAAATAGTAATTGAAGCAAACATCTCAACTGAATAGGTATTCAACATTTTACATGAACATTTAAGTATAAAAAATCTAGCGTTATAACTTTCAATAATTATTTGATTACGTTTAAACGTAATTTTAATCATTTTGCGTTATTTGTTACTGTAGATATAATGTAAATACTTCGTTATACTCCAGGAATAAAAATACAGTAAGACAGTAGACTTTTTTCGATGACTATGCTACCCAAAGAGCAAAAACTATTGTCGACAAATAAAGTTATGACCACAATTTTTTGGGTTTCCAAAAGCGTAATCTTTATTGACGATCTATAAAAAAAGAGCAGTTACTGGCAAATATTGTGTTGTGCTCTACAAAAAAAGTTTTGTTTCATCATGATATTGCACCCTCTCATTTGTGCGGAGTTGCCAGTTGTAAATTAATCGAATTTGGTTACAAATTTATTCTGTTCGTTTGATCTGACTCTTAGTGATTTCTTCTTGTTCCCGAAATTAAAAAAAAAGCTTCAGTAAAAAAAAGTTTATACCAAATAAACAAGTGGGAGCAGAAAAGACGCTTATTTTGAAGACTTTAACAAAAATTTTTTTAAGCAGCTCAGACATATTGGAAACTTGCTGGATCAAATATGTAAAGTTGCAAAAAAATTATTTTAAATAATAAACTTGTTTTTTTATTCTAATTTTTTTTTATAAAATAAATATGAAGTTTGTAAGTACATATCAAAAACTTAAACTTATTATATCGACTATTTATTTAAAGAAGTCTTCAAGTTAACTATGACTTGTCAAATTTCTCATAAGAATACATAAGAGATTTGATGTTGCAAAGTTAATTTGATGATTTTTCAAATAAACACCTTTTACAAAAATTTAAAAATTCCAAAACCAAATTTTTGTATTTTTGACCTTGAATTTGATTTAATTTTATGTGCTCGTAATCCCTCCGGCTTGTCGTCACCCGTTGAAATTAAGTTAGGAAAGTCAGTCCCTGCTCATGAAAAATATAGATGCATATATAGATAATAATCTCATCGCTATATCGTATATGGACTGTTGCTTGCAGAACACGTACTAGAAATGAGCTAGGGGAGCCTCCACCACTACCGCTGCCGCCAAGAAAGACGAAGTAGAAATTGAAAGTGCGGAATTAAAACACACGATACGTATCTCTTTAGCAACAAGAAGGAGAAGAAGAAAACGAGAAGGAAGAAGAAGAGAGACGGCTTACGAGTCCCCGCACACTCTGCTGATGAGTTCCATCACGGGTATGCGATTACATCGGGTCCCGGGGGTGCCTAGGATCGCCTTACATGCCGTGTGACAGCCGAGCCTGCGACTCGATTTGATTAATCCCCCCATAAAAGCGATCGCTGCTTTCAGCTCGCATCCCTTGCGGCTCTAACCTTGTCCCATACATTTAAATAAAACTTGAAGAGACTCAGATGCAAGTGTCACAATCGCTACAGATATCCTTCATGTCGTAAATACTTGATTGAACGAGCTCTGGATTCGGAGATTCAAGATCGGAGAAAGATAATTAGGCCAACTGATTTTTAGACCAAAAAGGTCCTTACAAATCTGATCTGATATTAAACTAGTTAAAATGAAATTGATGTAATTAAGGAGCGGTGATAAATAACTCTCTATTGAAGGGTATCTAAGTTCTTGGTAAACATTCAGTATCCCAAGCATCTGCTAGTTGATGCGAGTATTACTCAGCACTTTGATCTCCTTTTACGACATTCTGCCTTATTGCATTGTTAATGGTCACTGCTGTTAGTGCTGTTATATTTGGCTTTTTATTAGAAACCGATTCGCCGATAGTGCACGTTCGCTTTGTAGCATTGGCACTCACAAAGTCCACTGAAATATGTTGCATTTAATTGGAAAATAAAACCACGACAAATTTTCTTACTCCAAAAAACTCGACAAATAAAATCCAACAGAAAACTAATTTAGACACTTTCTAACCTGCCCGAAATTGCCGCAGTGATTTTGCAATTACGAGTTTAAAAAAAATATATTACAATTATCTACTCATCAATCATTAGACTCTTTATAAGATTCTTATAATATTTTCTATTTTGAAATAAAGTAATCAAATTTAATTTAAAATAGATTTAATAGTTAGAGACTTTTACATCTAAATAGTGCTATAAAAACCACATGAAAACATATTACTTTAATAAGACCCTGCAAACTGTGCAAAAAATGTGGTTGTCAAAAATTTATTTTAGAATTTTTACAAAGTTGCTATTTTAATTATTTTATAAAAAGTAATGTATTACAAGTAATGCATTACTTCCAATCACTTTGAAATTGGGCAAAATAATTTAAGGATAGGTAAGGCACCTGGTGTGCCAAAATACACATATAATATAATTGATGTGCCCGATATCAATAATGTAATGTAAATGGAGTAGGGCACAGACCGCACGCACTGTTATGATGCATAGCTAATTATAAGGGATAAATGCTGGTGTTGCAACTATAAACTTTAATGTGTTAGCGCCTGGGGTATTGTTTCTCTAATAATGCTGAAAGCAAATGTGGTCGCCTAGACAACAACACACAGGCTGATCCAAGGAATATTCTTGATGTGTTTTCATGATAAATTCGTTCACACCTACCTGCATCGTTTCGAAGAGAGATGCTATACAGGGGTGATTCAATGTCGACATTATGCGGGCCTCTCGATGTAAGTTTTTTACGACGTACTTTTCTTTGATTTCTCTGATATCGATTATCTTCACGGCCACCTGCAACAAGGAAAGATCTAAGTTGTTGTGTGGTTATATTTTGCAAGTTATTTGATTTAAAACAAGTTTTCATTTTTTTTTAAATGTACGTAATTCTAAATTATTTGACATTTTTATGTTTTTTAAATTTGAGATATTGATAATACTTTTCAAGAACTTAACAAACTTAGAATTAAACATTTAGCCAAAGTGAGACTTGTCAAAAAATAGTTTTCTACATTTCTGGTAATATATCTTAAATAGAAACGACATTTTTATTATAAAATTACGCTATGAACTTATGAGTTACATTTTAAGAGACAGCAAAACGAGCAAAACAAAATATTTTTATGGGTGTTGGTATATTAAAGATAAACCTTCGTAAATTAAGTGATTCAAACTTTATGATTATCATAAGAAAACTGGCAGTAAAAATGTCATAGTAAACATCTATGTAAAATTTTATTTTTATTATTTATTTCTGTCTTGTAATAATTGCTTCCCTATTTCTACAGCAACCAAATATTAAATTATTATCGTATTTAGTGCGTTGAAGCATTTTTCTTGGATCTTTAAAAGACTCTTAACACCTTACTAGCAGAGTATTTTTACGAATTTTAGGACACGCTGTATGTTATGAAATATGTTTTCTAATTACTGTGACTCTAACAAAGCAATACTAATAATTAAACTATTATTACTAAATCTGATTTATGTTGGGTTGGATCTAATACACGTAATAACATCCAAAACCAGCTCTTAAACCGATAACTTTTATACCTACAGCACTATAAATCGGAATTACTTAATTAAGGTTGCTTTGTTGTAACTATTTACGCTTAAGTTAAATTTTTTTATGTAGACAGACAATAACATTTTGTAATAAATTTAAACTCGAAATAATAAATAGCTTCAGATAACAGCATTAACAAACCAACCTCTAACCCGAAATTTATATCTTTATTTAATGAAGTATTGTCAGTCACATTCTTATTTTCTGATAAAAATAGAGTATACATCTGTTAACATCTTTACGACCTTGCTGTTTGACTACCCTAACAAACTTCTACTCTAAATAATAATTTGTATGCTAAGAAACGGTTGCATAACTGTCATTTAAAATTTATGGGTCATTAATCACTTATTAAAGTATTTTTAAACAAACAGGGCACCGCATTACGAATTAATCAGAGGTTAATGGCTCATCAGTTTTGATTGACGTTTATGCAAACGGTTATTAGAGTGCAAGGTGACTGTTTCATAGATAAGAGAGGTTTTCAGCGAGACCAAACCAAAGACAATAAACGCAAAATAGGTAAAAGAAAAACACTATTAACAACAGCTAGAATAACGATTTTTTTGGCCATTACTAGTGGTACTGACCTTAAAAAAAATTTTTGCGGTAAAAATAGAATGTGAGCTGAAAAGTTTGCAGGCCGAGCGATGTGAGAGCGAGTTTTGATGTGTCATGAATCCAACAAAAGTTAATAATTACAAGCGATCTATGTATACTTACCTAAATTTATAGTGGTTTTTATGACAGGGCCCTATTGTATTAAAGTAGTAATAGTAACAAAAGCAAAGTACCGCTGAACAATAAAACAAAAAACATAAATCTTCTTACTTATAATAGCCGGACTTCGATTCTGGCTAACAAATTTGATTTATAACAGTCTTTGACAACACTTTTAATAACATCATTATGACGGTCCTAATGATAATTGCAGTGTCATAAAAACCACTTTAAATTTGGATAAGTATACAACGTTGTATTGTCTATTTACTCAAAATATTTAAAGTTAATTGTTCATTAATGCCATCTCAAAACGTTTAATTGAAATTAAAGATTTATTGTTTGAAAATTGTTGTTGCAAATGGTAAAAAACTCTTGATCTAGAATCGGCCGATCGACCCGCATTTCTTTAGTAAATACTGTATTGAGTTCTGTTTTGTTAGAGATTTATTATTACTCTAACTTAGAAATAATTTTAATTAAAGTCTGATAACCTTTTCAATAAAACATTTTACAGATTAATTTTTTACACATTTTTTAATAATCGGCCTTTGTATTTTTTCTGTAAAATTGTGTTTCTAAAGTTTTATAATATAGGTCAAACAAATTGATAGCATAAAACTTATTTCTAAGTCATTTTTTTTATGTTTTAATAGGTGTTTTAAGGGTGCAGATAAAACTTGATTATACTTGACTCGGTATAGGTATAAATAACTTATTTGTTATTTCTAGTCAGTGAATTTTATAATTTCAAGTCTTTATTTTGTGATCTGGTTCAACGTCGGCGTTGATGTTGAGTTTAGGAAATGATAAATAATATGAAAAGTATTAAAAAACTTTCTAAGTTATTGAAAGAAATGTCATTATGTCATCAACTGTAATGAAGTTCTTTAAGAAAATTTTTAATTTATAGAATTCATGATTAATAAAGGTAGCGTTTATTAAAAGAATAAATAATTAAAGAGTAGTGTTAAAATAGTAACATAAAAATATTAAACAAAAAAAAATACAAATAAAACAACAAACAGAATTTAAATATAATTTGACAAATAAAAAATTTAATATTTGCTCCACTTTAGATAGTTGCAAATTGCAAATTTTCTAAAACTCGAATTAAACTTCCGTTATATCGATTTCCTACCGTCAGCCCGCCCCCAACCAATTGTTTACATTTACAAATCCTGCAGTGTTATGACTTGTGCCACAAAAATGTTTCGTGAGGGAAAATCCAATGCGTCCGCAACGGGAAAGCCGGTCCGTCATCCGTATTTCCGGAAATAGCTCGTCCGCATTGGTAGCAGTAGCAGCAGCAGCGCGAAGGTCTCGTTGTCGTTTCCCCGGGGGCTTTTCCAGCCGCTGGTGTGTTGTCAAAGCTGTTCTTGTTGGAAACTCGTTAGTGTTCAGCCTTAGCTGCGTTAAGTCTTTTTGTCCATTACTCTCCGTTACCCTTGCCACATCGTATCGTCATTATTGCCGTCAGTGGCGTAACTACGAACATTTTCGCGCCCCCGCCAAAATTTCGTGTGCGCCCCCTTTTATATTAAAAAATTGGCGTTTTTTAATCAAATGTATGAAGTTAAACATTTTTCCAAAAATGACGGTTATAATGCAACTAATAAGATTCTATTAATAACTGATAGATAATAGATAACTAATAACTAATAAGATTCGTTTTACATTTAAAAATACTTACCAAAGGTTACAGCTTTTTTCTAACTTTCATTGTGGCAAAGTTGTCAATTAATTGATTAAAGTCCATTGATTTTGTCACTTCCCTCTCTATACTTAAAATTGCTAAACCACTTAACAACCTAAGTTCACTGATTGTACTTCGCAAATACGTTTTAATTAACTTAAGTTTAGAAAAAGATCTTTCTGCACTTGCTACACTCACGGGTAATGTCAAATATAATATATATGCCGAGCACACATCCGAAAAACTTGAGCAAAGTACATAATTGTCACAAATTAATAATGTAGCCAATTCTTTAATAGTGAGGTTTGGTTGTAGCCTATTTTTTATACAACTTCGAAACGTAAGCATTTCCGATGGGAACAATTCGGAAAAATCGTCTTTATATTTCTGGCACAAATTTCTTGCATTTTCGACTAGTTCATCGTCACTAGCTTCAATTAAAAATTTTGCAGACAAAACTCGAAAATGATTACATACTTCTCGCATCCTTTCAAATCTGTCGTGTATTTGAAATATTATTATATCTAGCGCTTTGTTAAACGTTTCCACTTAAAAAATTTTTTCGGTGTCTTCAATACGAGAATCCTCCATTAATTCGTCATAAAATTTCTTAACTTTTTTATTTCTTTTAACTTCAAATTCGGGTTTTATATTCCATTTAATTGCAAGATTTTTTGCTGTATTTTTATATTGTTGAAAAGAATTTCTAATTGAAGTTATTTGTTGAAACGCATTTTCCAAATGTATTAAAGCTTCTCCTATATCTGCATTTGATGTTTGTAAATATTTACTTGCAACATCTACAATACTGAGAATTTCTTCAAAAATTACCAATAAAAAAATAAATTGAAAATTTGAAATTTTTTTTGAAAATGCAGTCGCCGTGTTTCTTTCATCTTTTTTGGGAGATTTTAAATTTATTTCTGTCAAAGCCTTGAACACATCAGTCTACCTAAATCTTAGTGCATTTAAGGAATCATTTCTGGAGGACCATCGCGTGGAACACAATTTTTTAAGTGTTACAGAAACTCTTGATTCTGGAGTGTTTAACAAATTCCACCGAATTATACTATTATTAAAAAATGTATAAATTCCTTGCACAATTTCAAAAAATGTTGTTACTGCTGTCACACCACTTACTGCGTCGTTTATTACCAAATTTAAGTTGTGAGCGGCACGGCACAATGCACATATTTGGCATTTTTTTCAATAGAACTGATCCTGGCTTGGAGTCCGGTGTAACGGCCACTCATAACACTTGCTCCATCGTATTCTTGTCCTCGGCATTTGTTGATATTAATGTTTTTTGACGTAAAAAAATTAATTATAAAGTCTTGAAAACCCGCTGCACTTTGATCCAATAAGGGATGAAAACCAAGAAACGATTCGTTGACATTAATTTTTATTGGACGATTCATTTCATCTTTATCAATTATAACATATCGTACAATAATACTAAGCTGGTCAATTTTACTTATATCCTGCGTTGTATCCAAAATAATCGAAAAACATAGTGCATTCTTTATATTATTCAAAATTTTAGTTTCGACTCTTTTTGCCAATAAATCAATAATTTCATTTTGTATTTTAGGACTTAAGTATTTAATTTTTGAAGGCATATTTATTAATTTTTTTAAAACCGGATCATACTCTGAAATTAACTGAATTATCGCTAAAAAAATCCCACCTTCTACTTTTCCTTTATCAATTATTTCTCTATGTCCTCTTAGTGCTATATTGTTTGTCGCAAGTGTTAATATAATATTTATTATTCTATGTAATATTTCCCTCCAAAAGTCTTTTTCTTTTCTTAGATTTGACGCGAAATTTTCGTCTATAGTTTTTCCACTCTTCCATATTTCGTAGATTTCACAAGATTTTAGATGTTGATCTGAAACTTTATGGACGTGTATTTTCTTGCTTAATCCTTTCCAATCAGACACTCCGGAAATCCATGCAAAATTCATGTTTTTGTTTGCCCGATCTGCAAATAACCAACATGGTTCACAATAGCAGGAATCTAAAATCACCGAGTAGCACAACCAAAACCTTGATAATTCAAGTCCCGCTTTGTTTTTAAATGTATAATAATTTTCCGAAAAACCTCTTTTTCTATCACTAAATTCTTTTTTTTGAAAAGGTCCCTTAGGCCTACATGATCCATATTTAATTATAAATTTTTTTACGTCCAAGTCGTCAATTGTATTCCCGTAATGTCCTTTGTCAGTAGGATTTATTTCAGTCACCATTTTTTTAATAACAGGATGATGTAAAATATCCACATTAATTTCAGCACTAATATCGGAAAACAGTTCTTTATTTTTCATAAGCACCGAATCAGACTCAATTACTTCTTCGTGCACTTCACAAATATTTACTTTCTCCGATACTTCGGTGGCACTTTTTTTTATACTTTCTTCACTCACTGTATTCTTTCAACAAATTTTTTCTTGTTCACAATTATCATCACTATCACTTGTAGCAGTAGCACTTGTTCCCGGCGCATTTGTTCCCGAAAAAAAAATTGTTATTTTCGGTAATTTTGATTTTTTTAGTTCCATCAATTGTCTGCGTTTTCTAAATTCGCTTCCACTCGGTTTAGGTTTTCCTGTCATTTTAAATTTGTTAAGTTTAATATTACTTGAATAAGTGATAAAAACAAAAAAATATCCCGATGTTTGCGTAACCAAGTAAAAATCTAGACTGAAACTAAAAACAAAGACTGAAAATCTAAGAGTTAAAGCACTTAAAAAAAATTGAGCCATATTATCATAAACTAAATCCACTTCGAATTAAGAAACATAAACTTTGGGGTTGACCTTATAAATAACCAACCGAATCGAATAGTTCTTAGAAGAATTGAAATTTCCGCTTAAGTTAAAACATAATAAAGCTGGCTCGAGTGGCTCATTAATAAAAAAACAAATAAAACTTTTATATCAAAGAAAAAACAGCTTACTAGCTTTAGTTACAGTATTAGTTACACTACTATTAATAAATACTAATTAGGTTGGCAACAAAAGGGTAAAAGCCATCAATTTAAAAGTAGGTAGTTTCTTTAGTAATTTTTTTGATACATGTACATTATTTTTTTGAAACTTAATGTTACAGGATATTACAAGAAGTGAATTCTTGTAATGCGCCCTCTCTAAGTTTGCGCCCCCCCGCAATGCGGGGTTTGCGGGGGCGGTAGTTACGCCACTGATTGCCGTGCGTTCGCCTAATTATAATCTAATCAGCCGAGTTTTACATAATTAGGGATGCTGCGTTTGATGATGCGGTACCTACTGCCGCCTCCACTACCGCCACCATCGCTCGTCCTACACGCACCATTTGCAATTCATTCTCAAAATGAAAATTAATGGACCGATTTTAAAGATTTTTTAATGATCGCCACCGAGAAACTCAAACGAAACGATTTTTTTATTAAGGGCAAAGAGAGTTTTTACATTTTTCTGCTTCCACAGTTAAATATTAATGCCAAAATTTAATTTAACACTGAAATTTTGCAAACATATGCAGTTTTAATGACTATACCAATAAATATTTACTTTAATTAATAATTTCAGTAAATATTCAGTTTACAGTTTAAAAATTACTGAAAGCTTTATAGAGATTTGTATCAAAATTTCAAAAAAATGCATTTACAGATCTCTAAATTACAACCGACATTAAAAAACGTTATATATAATAAAAAAGATTTTTAGTTATAAAATAATATTTTTGAAAAGCAATTTTGGGAAAATACACATTTTTAAAAAATATTTTTACACTAAATTACAATTTTTTCTGAAAAGGTTTTGTGTTTGGTCAAAACAACAAAAATAATTGTTTACTGATTACAAAAAGTCTTTTATTCAAGTTGGATAAAACAAAACCAACAAAATTTTTTAGGATAATACATGTAGCCAATGGCTCTTTGCAACTAGTTAAAGCCATTTGTACGTTAATAATTAACATACGCTTTGCTAATAATCGCCAGCAGCGATTTGTTTTGTGTCAAAGTTAGTTTAGTCCGTCCATCATTTCGCCGGTCATTTGTTGCATTCGGTGCATTAGCAATGGATGGTAATCCGTTAAAATAGTCTTGTCTAGGCAATTCTGGCATAAATTCAATCACATCACAAATTAAATCGTTTAATTTGCAAAAGTTAACGGCAATCAAACCTGAAATACATCAGCCTTTTCAGATTTTGCCTCTTTTCGTTGGCAATCCAATTTGAGCATTTCCGGTTTCCGATTTATTGGCTCTTGAATTAAATTTTAAATTCAACGACGGTCTACAAATAGTAGGGCTGTATATTCAAATTGCGAGATATATGCTGGGCGAACTCGAAGAGGGAATGAATTACAACGAAATCACTCTCTCCCTCGACTCGGCATGGATTACAAACTCCGAATCGGTGCCACCACCGGAGTCATTTCCACTATACCTACCCGGATTTTTCGGGTCATGTGATACGCAACTCTAGCTTTGTTATACGACCAATTATTTTCTAATTAAACCTAATCGTGTTAAAATTATTTCAGCTGCGACAATTCTCGCGGAAAAAGCATTCACAATGAAACGCAGATTTTTCAAGATTACACTTCCCAAAACAATTATTAATTAATTTAAGAGCCTTCATTAGCTGTTATCTGTGTCTAGATAACTCTAAATAATGATGAAAGAATGGGATTCAATTTAACGTTTATTAAATCAGCGTTAAATTAAATTTTAATAATGATACATTTTATGGCATAAAATCACCAAGATGGCGAATTTGCTTTGGAAATTTTTAAATTATTAAATTTGTTTTTTTTTATTTAAAATAATTAAAAAAAAATAATTAATGTAAAATAATTTATGTATGTTTTAAACTGAAAATGAAATTAAAGATGATTTAAACTGAAAAGATATTTTTTGTTAATATTTTGACATAGAATATCAATTCAGCGTCATTTAGGCAATGGAAATAATTATTTGGAAAACATCAGAAAATGCTTTTTAACATAGCAAAACTTTTAACATAATGTAACTTGCTTTACACTAATCTAAATAAATCCTGCTTATGGTTAATTTTACAAGGATTAGAAAAGTATTTCTGAAACGGTCATTTTGGAAACGTTTCCGGAATGTTAGTAGTATATTTCAGTGTGGTTCCTGCTGTTAATAGTAATTAGTAATTTAGTGAAATTAGTGAAGAAAAAGCTTTGGACTAACTCTTGAATTTTTTTTGTTTGTTGCCAATTTTTTTTAACATCTTGCTGGTTAAAAGCCTAAAAAGTGTAATTAAAACTTTCTTATTAGATTGATTTTGACTTTTAGGGCTCAACGGCTTAAAATACCTTTCATCAAGGTCACTATTAATTTTAAATAAATAAATATCAAATAAGTAAATATAAAAATAAGTAGTTAAGTTTTTAAATGTTAAGACATGTAACTAAATATTTTAATTATTTTGTGTTTAGTAGAGAGAATTAAAAACTAATAAAAAATGGAAAAGATATAGAGAAAATAGTAGCAAAAATATATCAAATTTTTTTAAAAGTAGCATTATTTAAAAACGTCACTAAAAACCAATAAATAACCGAAAATATTAAGTTTTTTATATAATAAATAAATAAGTTACAATATTAGAGTTGTTCTAACAACAGTTTCGAACAGTTTAAAACTGTACTGCGCATGCACACTTGCGTTGTAACAGCCATAAATGGCTGATGTGCATATAGTGTTATTGTTACAAATAAAATTTTGTTTGCTATATTTTGTGTCGAGCCAGAGACTTGAAATTTAATGCAGTGCAATTTGCATCAGTTTGTGAAACTTCGTGTAAATTCTAGATGTGTATAAACTAAATTTAACTGATATAGATATTGCAAAGATAATGAGTATAATAATTGACAATCACTCAATCAATCAGTATTTGATTATAATACACTATAATAGGTTTTCTCATTTAAGCAGTAAATATATTTTGAGTACATGTGACGCAACGACGTTGCTGAGTTTTGAGAGCTCGTGTAGACCAGTTGTATGACAAACACGCAGCGCGCTGAATTACACCGATTAATTAGCTGGTCAAGTGCCAAGCTACTCGAAGACGCCAAAGATTAATAATAACCTAAAGATGCTACAATTGTAAGAAATATAGCGAACAATTCAGGCATGACTTAAATATAAATAAGTAACTCTTCAAACAACCTCAAAGAAATTCTAAGATTTTTTAATTTTTGAAGTTGGATAGTCAAATAGACGTTCTAAAAACTATTGATGAGTAAATTCCTAAAAAAATATTGGTCCACTATTTTTTCCTCTTGTAATTCGGTCACTAAATAATGTTAAAAAACTGTAGATTTAATGTTTATTAGATCAGTGTTAAATTAAAATTTAATAGTGATGTGTTGCAGTGATAAGGGCAGCAGGTTTAGCAATAATTGATTGCTGTTTAACTTTTGAAAGTTATAAAAGCCCACATTGTCGTAATTCGGCAATAAATTGATTTGTTGGTGAGTCATTGCGTTAAGCATTGATGCCCCAGGTGGTGGGTGACTAATTTCGATTAGAAGCGGCAGTAGAAACCGGGGGGCGGTATGCAATAAAACCACATCAGGGTTTTATGTTTGCGATAGCGACTGCTTGACTGTTTCAGTGGAGATTGATAATTTTTATGGTGGACATATAAAACGGGGTCGTCAGCAGTGAAGGTGCTTCCGAGTCCGCAACCATCCCATAAAGGACTTCATCAGGGCGTTCGGCAATTCGTAAAAATGCAACCGAAACGCTTTTATCAAAAGTGTGCTCTCTCTCGTAAAACCGACCGGTACGACAAAGCGACTAGATTACTTGATTCGGGGGTGGCTCTTCTGACCCTTGATACGTTATGAGCATATACAAGTTGGAAACTTTTTACGGCTGAATTTTAATAAAACTCGATAAACTAATAAACCAGAGAACGGATTTAAATGAAACTGTTTCAGTCGTTTCGAGTTCCGAATATTTTCAGCGCGTCTGCTAGAAATATGTGGCCATGCACAAGCACGTCGAGATCGTAAATTACCAGACTTGTTTCAACACGTCGATTTTAAAAAATACGAAATTAATTAAAAGCAATTTTTAAAAGAAAATTTTAAAAGTCCTAACGAGGTTCAGATGGACTATAAAATTTAATTAGATACTCTTACCGTGTTATTTTTGTCAACAGGATAATAAATAAAATATTTTTATGAGTTGCTACATTTAACATGTAAACGCTGCTAGCATATATCAACTTTGCTTTTGTAGTTACCCGATTTTGATTCAAGATCCTGTTTTACCCCTGTTCTACTGTGCATAATGTAATGTCTACTTAGCATTTGGATAACTGAATTAATGTGGCCATTCAAGTGAAGAAACTCCTGCGAAAAGAACCATTGTGGCAAATATAGTCGAGCAAAATTGTGAAGTGAAATTAACATTCTCTAGACGTTTCAAGAATGAATTGCTTGACGCAAAAGAATAAGACGAAAACAGAACACAGTTTTAAAAAGTGAGGGTTTATGTTTGCTATTAGAATTGCAGCTTATGACTCGAGTCATGGTTTTTTGTCTGTTAATAAACTCACTAATATGCAAATATGCAGAAAAATATTAAAATTATTAAAAAATAGTTGCATTTGCTTCTTTGTTTTTTAAACTAGCCCCAAAATGTTTACTTAGTAAAACTAAACTAACTAAAAGTGTTGCTAATGGGAAAAGTCGCGCATTATTTTACTGATTTCTAACTATCGAAATAGCTGATTTTCTTTCAGAATAGGTAGCATAAATATTTAACAAAAAATCAAATTTCACTCAATATTATAGAAAACAAAATGTCAAAAAATTTATATTTTCTATATTATGTCTTCGTATAGACTTTAAAAGAAGAAAACATTTTTCATAATAAGACAGATTTCGTTGAAAAATACAATTGACAGCACATGACAAATTTAATAAGCAAATTAAATCATCGCTAACTTGAACAGTATTTATGCTATAATGTTAACTTTACAACAAAGAATTTATCTAATTTAATGTTACGGAACTGGAAAAGAGTGCTACCAAATAGAGTCCGTACACTTTCAGAACAACATGTTGGGTCATCAAGATCTGTCAGCGAACGACACTAAACAGAATGACGAACGCCGCCGAGCTTTCGCTGACCACGTGCCGCTTGGCTTCCTCCCCTTCAATTTACAAATGAGACTGGCCCGACACTATTTTGTCATCTGCACACTTTTATTGGTGTGCTGTTCTAAAAGTGTACGGACTCTAGTTTACAGAAAATTCAACCAAAAATACCTAGAAGTTATCATTTTAAATTCTGGTGCCAAAAAACGTAGTGACCAAATTTCTTAAAACGGGCTCGGTTTTTAACATCATGAAGTCAAAAAAGTTGATCAATGAAAACGATGCTGCTTTAGTTCTTGCGGTTCATTCCGCAAAAAAAGCTCCGAGGTTGTCTTTAAGAAAATGGGCAATAAAAACTGGCATAAGTAAATTTCATTTACAAAGAATTTAAAAAAAAAATTAACCATTTCAACTGCAATTTAGACAAATTTTAGAAAATGGTGATACAGCCAGACGTCTGGATTTCTGTTTAGAAGTGGCCTACAGAGTTTTGAAAGTTTCAAATTTTTATAAACGAATTATGTTCTCCGATGAATCATTTTTTTCAACTAACGGAGTGGTTGCATTTGAAAACTGCCGGTACTCGAGTGAGACGAATCGAAAGGAGATGGCACGCTTCTTATGGGTTTGTGGCGACGCTCGTTTAAAGTTGTGTACAGTGATCGAGACAACGATGTAGAGCAGTTAAAAAATAGGATACAAAATGCAGTCCAGCTCTTATCAATCTTAGAAATAAAACGCAGTTTCAATAAATTTCGAGCTCGTATTGAAATCTGAATATTTGAATAGAAAATTAATAGTTTATAGCTTATTGAGAATTTTATTTCATTTTACCATTTGTTAAATTTATTAAATAAAACTTGAATCTAAGTAGCAATAAAATAATATTTTTTCGAAAACCGTTTGAGTTAAAGTTGAGGATAAATCAACAAAAGTAAAACTTTCTGAAAAATCAAAAATAAGAATATTTTTTTTAAATTTGATCGAGGGAGATACTGTGCATTATAAAAAAAATTATTGATAGTTTATTAACCAAAAAAATAATCAATAAGAGCTAAAAGTATTGTTACAATTCGAAAAGTTATATTTAAAAAAAAATTATAAATCTTAAGTTGAACACTAAATTTTCTCAAAATTTAACTTTTAATTTAATTCGGAGAATTATATAGTTTGTACTGCAGGTACTAAGAAAGAAAGGTTATTTTATAAAAAGTTGTTAACTTTATTACAAACTAGCTGTTATAAATGATGAAAAAACATTGAAACTAAGCACTGTGTTTGAATTTAAATTGAGTCTGTTGAAATACGTATAGTTATCTGTCACGGATGTAAAAAAGAACATGTTCTTTAGCACTCAAGGATATACTTACAGCGTCTCCGTCGTCCAAGACGGAATCGAATGTCGTCGTTTCAGTTTAATGAAATGCTGCGAATTTACAACTAAAGTCAACAAATTCCTGAAATTGCATCTGTTTAGATAGAAGCACTCGGCAGCAGCGACTTGAACTGAAACTATTCCGCATACAAAAGTGATGACAAAATCGTGCTCACTGCTGTTAGCCAGATTGTCAGACGATTTGTTAACTGAGTAAATTGGCGCCGATTTTTAACTGCTAATAAAAGCTCGCCGCTTTCTTCCATACACATTCAGGTATCGTGCCTCAGAAGCCGTAATTATTATTTTAATTAGTAGCTGGAAGGTAGCGCAAACAGTGATTTAGCCGTAATTCGGCTGCGCTAGCCGAAAAATTACACGCACACACGCAAAAGCCGCGCTTTAGGGCGAGTTGCGAATTCCGGCGCCGCCATTGCGGTTGCTCTTTTTCATTTTGCTAAAGCGAGCATCTTGTTGCCGTTAATGCGATAAGGCCAGCGAGCGTTAATTGATTATTTTCGCCTTTGTGCGATATTATGCAAATGGGCGACGGAAGCGGAAGCCGCAACTTCAAGCGACCATATTCGCTAATTCGACTGCGTTTAAGTCGGAATTGTTTCCGGTTTCGGGGGTAACGCCTATTTATACAAGCAAAAAAATTTGAAGTGACAAAAGTTTTTAATCTTTGCGTCGAGAAGGCATTAGTCTCAGATCCGACAGGATTATAAATTAAAATATCTTTCCGCATTGCCGAACAAATTCGCTCATTCTACACGATCTTCATTCATTCGACATCGTTCATTCCAGCTATTCCAAATATGGGAGAAAACGGGAAACGCAAGATCTCTTCGTCTTACATCGGGATTTTCTCATTATTCCGTTTGAGAAAATAATTTGAATAAATTTGATTAATTTGTTAAATAGGAAGCTCAATCACGTGATCGCAATGAAATTCATTTGATTCGGCGCTAGTTCGAGCGGAAGGGGCTGCAAACCCCGGCGGCTTTTATTCGCGTACGCAGAGGCAAAGTGAATGGAACGATCGTGTCTTTGCAAGCATTGAAACGATGACATCTAGAAGACGTGTTTCAGACGCTCCGGGAGCTCTTTTGTCAAGCCTCTCAGGCATTCAGACACCTGCAATACGCGCGCACCCTTACACAAGTCAACCAGTTTTATTATGAAGATATTACTCCGAATGTAATATAAGATGTCGCCATTCCAACGCTCACACCGACTCCGATTCCTCATGAGTAATTGCTTTCCTTACCACATTCAATTACACTCAAACCAGAGTGTCAACTTTCAAATTAAATTATAATAAAAAATCCAGCTTTGATACATAATGCAGGAATGCCATTTGTATGCAGCTGGAAACGCATAAAAACCGGTAAAAAATGTTTCCCGCATTCGTTATGAAATGGCAAATCTTGCATCAATAATTAACGTTATCTATAGGGATAATTGTTACATAACTAGTTACTTTATAAAAGTAAAAGTGTAGAAAAATATGTATTTTAAGCAAAATGATAAAAATAATAAAGTAAAAAAACAATTAAGAATCAGAATTAAAAATAAAACTAGAATAAAAACCTTAAAGAGTAGAATAAATTTTTAATATTTAAATTAAATTGTAAAAAATGAAGTTTTCTTTTTCATTGCTCTCTCTCTTTGTATCCTTACAGTTAATACGTCATATATACCCGGATCATTTTTATAATATTAAACAACAGAGCATCAACCCAAAATTTTGGCTTTATGAATTATGTTTTTTTACCGCAAATTTGGACTTTCAAAATGTAGGTCATGTTATATGACAGTGTCACGTTGACGTTGTCATATAACATAATTTACAAAACCAAAATTTTGGGTTGATGCGCTGTTGTTTAATATTACAAAAGAGATCCGGGTATACTTACATTAACTACTTATGCAAAATTTATTTTTTAACGCTACTTTCTATTTTTATAAATGGTATTACTACATTGTCAAAATCTAAAAAACAGTTATTAAGGCATCAAATGTTAAAAGTGCAACTTTTATAGCTTGTAGCCGAGCTATGCCTCGTACAATTATTCTCACACTTCAAAAAAGCCACTGAACACGAGTTGTCTCTAACAAATCTTTAAATTTCATTTAAAATTTAAAAATTAAAATTTTTAAAAAGTTCATTCAGTGAAAAAACATTCAAAAACAGTAAAAAAATATTTTTTTACTAGATTTTTACTTTTTTTACTGAGTAAAAGTGTGCCTCTTTGTACACTAAAATTAGTAAAAAAATCAAGTTTATTTAATAAAATTTTAAAATAGCATATTAAAGAACGTGTTTTTAAAAGTCTACTTTTAATATAAAAAATAAGTGCCACAATGACTTTACGAGTTCTTTATGCTATTATTTCTACTTTGCGCGTTTTACGTGATTTTTAAGTAAAAAAGTAAATTATTCAATCTTCAAAAACTTTTACGTTAATACGAGATAGTTGGTAATAAATGCCATGAAAGTGTCAACTGTTTTTTAAAGTGTTTTCAAATTTCTCCAAAGTTCTGTGTAAATAACTCACAGATGGTTTTTTTTACCTACCGTATCGGTTATTTACTGAATACTTCAATTGGCATAAACGCAGTAAAGAAAATCTCCAAAAACATTGTAACATTATGCTTAAATTACCAAATTAATTGCAATTTTCAGCGATTGCTTTCATTGTTATTTTAGACCAAGCAGTGCTATATACTCATCTAGCAAATAATTTGTAAATTATTAAACGCTATGGTGGTTGTTAATCGTCAAAATAGTGCCTGAAAGCTGTTTTATTTTAAAACTGTTTTAACTTCAAAAAGAAAGTTGAAGTTATCTTATTTTAACCGCCGTTAGTCTACTCTATTTTCAAATATTTTACAGGTTAATTGCGACGCACTCACTAAAACATCTTGGTGAGGAATACTGGTCATCAAGCGCAACAAAATTTATTCGAATAAAATTATTATATACTCGACGCTGACATAAACGATGAAACGTTAAAAAAGACGTTTCATTCCAGCGAAAGCGTGTTACCAACACAAAAGAAGTAAATTGTACTAGTACTTTAAGCATGCAATTTGAGTGCTAAATTGGCTAATACGACACCCGAACCGGTATCTGTTATAAACGCAAAGTAGAAAAAAGTTTTCATCACACTTCTCAGAATTACAGCAAAACCTTTTTTTGAAGAATGACTTAAAGTTTGTTGTGTTTTTTTGTGTTCTAAAAAAATATTTGTAAATCTAATACATCTGCTAAGACCTTATCAAGTTATTACAAACTGCAAAATTTCATACATTTGTTTAGCTTTCAATGTCGTGTTTTCTAAGATGTTGATTTTTTTATTTAATACATTTTTTTAAACGTAACATGCAAATTAATTAATGTTATTTAAACATAACATTAACTAATTTGCATTAACTTTAGAGATGTTTCTGTCACAACTTATGTTTTTCTCTTTGCATTAGAATCAAGATGGGTTACTTGTTGTCTTTATTAAATTACCTGTTATTTTTTGTTGCTTATTTTCAATTTTTTGCTTCGCTTTTAGTTGTTTTTAAATTTATATTTTCTGCGTTTTTAATACTCGAGAAAATTTAAATAAGATTTAAATTTTTGTTTTTTTTGTTTAAATTAATTTAGTGAGTTACCTGTATCTCTCAGCAAAATTATTAAAAATAGCAGTTTTTGTATCTTTTTCCTTTTTAAAAAAAGGATTTTTTTTATAATTTGTTGTTTTGGATTGTGTTTTTTCTAGGTTTAAACCTGAATTTTCTAACTGCGGGTTACTACACAAAGAAAATAAATTTATGCTGCTAGTTGTCTACACAACAAAGTTCTTATCAATGACTTTTTTATCAAAGACCTTCTTTGATAAGGAACATTATTCAAAATTAAAAACTGCAATTTTGTGAATACGTCTTTCATTAAAAAATTGTTGAAAATCATGATTTTCTCGGTACCTCTACATGATCTTTATCTACAGCTTTCAAGTCCTTATAAACAAAATTAAAGTTTATCTCTCAAAACATTTTTGTACCATTTTAACTGGTGTTGCAGAAATACAAAATCTCAAGGAAAATAGACTAAAATATTAAATTTGAGAAATTTTAGACTTTAACTATATTTTTGAGTTTTAGAAATAAATTGTTAGTCAGCAATTGATCCTGTATTCTCTACTAAAACTCTAATTTCTTAAAGTCAACATTTTTAAGCAAGAATTTTTGTAATATTTTGTTATTGTTTTTGTTATGTTAGTCTTTGGTCTTCTCTATCTTTTTTAATGTATTCTATGCCTTCTTTAAACTAGGTTTAACAACAATTTTTAACAATAAATTGCAAAAATTTAGATATAAGTTGGTTTTTGTAATTGTTGCTAAAATTTGTATTTTTTTTAACGAGAACAAAACAGAAACAACCCTACATAAGTAAAAAAAATAAAAAAATTTTTTGAAAAACAACGTTGAAACGACTCGTATTTTACTGTTAAACATGTTACAAGATGCAATAAAAATTATTTATATAGTAACTACTTAAAATTTTGGAGCAAAATTTTTATCATTTGTTACTTATGTTTCAAATGAAGCAAACATTTCTACCAAATTGAAATTAAAATCTATCAACTTTTTCTTGAGGTAACAATTCTAATAACTCTTAGGTATTAATAAGATATAAATAAGAAAAAACTTTTTTATTAATCAAATAAAATTTCTTGGTATTTCTGTTTGGTAATTTTAGCTGAGTTTTTCTAGCTTGGGTTGATGTCAAATTAGTATTGTACAAGAAATAGCCATTATTGTTTTTTCTCTATAAGTTATTTATTTTAGTGTTTTCTTCTAAAAACTGAATAAATCTTTGATGCACCCTCTCGGTTTCTCTATTTTTTAATGTACATTTCGCGTCGCTTTGTAGGTTTCCCGATTCTGATTTATTATCATCTCACCCGATT
This sequence comes from Tribolium confusum, assembly GCA_029207805.1. Lineage (NCBI taxonomy): Eukaryota > Metazoa > Arthropoda > Insecta > Coleoptera > Tenebrionidae > Tribolium > Tribolium confusum. The sequence continues at coordinate 19,984,314 of JALGAY010000003.1, forward strand.
AAATTATTTGGTAAAAAGTAAAAGCAAAATAAATCTTTCATCGTCTTTCGTATATTTTTTTAAGTGTCTATGCGTATAGATTATCGTCAATTCGGCGTAACCGTAACTGGAGGCGGCTGAATGTCGCCTGCCAACATCGCCGCCGAATCCATTTCTCAACGACACCTTTTATGTTTTTCAATGATCAATTTAAATAAAATCCCGGCGCGGCGCCGACTGTTCTCGCATGATGAATGGAGGCGTGACGTGCGCCAAAAGTTTTTGCGCCCTTGTCAAGACGAATGCGAACTGTTTAAAGTTGCAGGGCGCTCTTATTCATCCCATTGTTGGATCCAGCACCCGATTCTTCCCGGAACGTCTCTCTACGACTCAGTCTACACTTGCCCCGGACAGATACGCGACAAAAACGCCTTGATTAATCTTGCCTTTTATGGGAAAACGGTGATATAAGACGCTTGATACGCGAGACCCTAAACTTATTACTATACCAAGAGATGGGACCGCTTAGATACAGAACATATACACTCAAAGCACCAGACTAATACCCGATTATTAAATGACAAAAGCTCACAAGGATGTATTGTCTTCGTAAATAATTACTCGGTCCGTTTGTTGCTACTTACAAATTACCAAATTTATCACCAGAAACGCAGGTTTTGTATTTTAAGCTGTCTCATCCTAGGCGCGATATTTACAAATCCCCATACATCTTGTTACGCTTCGAATTTGATATTACTACAATCAAATCAAAAGAATTTTGCAGGAAAATAACTAAAACTTAAAAAAAATATCTACAGTATATATTTTTACCTGTCAATTTAAAAATTCTAGGGTTTCTGTTGGCAATATTTAGGATTCCTAAATAATTTATGTTGTTATTTGGTTTGTTTATAATAACATTTTTAGTGATTAAATGGTTCAGGTTAAGTAATTCACAATCTAAGACGGATTCAAAAATAATTTATTTAAGTCGAAAGTTTAAAATGAACGGTTATTTCGTTTGTGCTTGTGGTCCAAATAATTTTACCAGATTTTTATAGATAGTCTAAAATCAAAGAGTTTATGACGCTCCATAATACTTCATTCTACGGTGCAGTTTATATGACTCTTGCTCTTTATCATTCTTTCTAAAAACAAAATGCTAACAAATTTAAATCTTTCAATATTTGAACATAAACTACGTAATTTTTAGTCAAAATCATTATTGTTTTTATAACACTCGTCGCTTTTAGAATAAGGTATTTCAAGATTTATTATAAATGAGAAAATACTGTAAAATGAGATGTTGCCTACATGAATGCACCAGTCTTCTTCAATTAACGTCTCGACATGATTAACACAATGAGTCTATATTTCTAACGTACAGCTTTATAATGCAGTTTGCTACATGTTGCTAACACGGTTTTTGTCTTTAAAACAAACGGTTAAATTATTAATACATTTATTATAATAGGTCTTGCAATGAGCCCAAATCATTTCACTTGCAGTATGTTGGCAATGATAATGGAGCAAGTCGTATTACACACTTCAACATTGTTTTAAAGCAACAAATTATCAACGACATAATAGGGTGATCAATACTATAACAAAGTAAGTCCATTTAACAAGTTTTAAGGTAGAAAGGCTTAAAGTTTGTGCAAATCTGTATCATGTTAAAGTGGCATAATTTTTAAAAAGTAACTAAAACACAGTGTAAAATTTAGATTAACATTGTCAAAAAGAATTTAATATTTTATTTAAAAGCGAATTATTAAACAAAAGTTAGTGTAAAACACAAATTTAATCTGGTCAAAATAAAAAATTAACTTCAGAATAATTCGCACAATGCAGAAAACTAGTACAAATCTTAATGAAACCATTATAAAACTAATACAAATAAAATTTCAAAAGTCTTCACTCAACTCAACAATAATTATTCAGTGCGAGAGTAAAATATGGACTAAGATATACATTTGTTTATTTTTATGTTTTGCCAATTTTTCTGGAACAGGTCAAATTTTGATTTAAAAGAGACAACTTTTGAACCGTAATTTGTTTTTCTCATATCAACTTTCTTGCCCCGACAGCCCCCATCTCAAGAATTTCAAATGGCAACAAAGGTCAAGTAATCTTTCATTGGAATAGGGTTTCAATTTTCTAAACAACGGTATAAATTTTGACAGCAAATTCTTCAAAAAAAAAACATTTTTAAAAGACGATTTTTATTTGCTACAAATGAATTATATACCATACATATAAAAATTGTTGTTTAAAATACATTACCTTGTATTAATGTTAATTTGTAAACCTAATAATAATGACTTATAAATAATATTTTGTTCTATGTGATAGACTTATCTCACTATTGCACGAATAAAACTACATAAATTTTTAGTGTTACACAAAAATTGTTTAATAACTTTAAAATAAAATAATATATTTGAAAACTAGTTATTGCATTAACATAAAAAGATTTTATTAAATACTTTTTCATATTTATCTCAAAATGGCCAAAAATGGACTTATTTCGTTATAAGATTGAGTACCCATATGTTGTTACGACTTTCTGCAAAAGTGGCTCAATTTTTTGACGAAGTAAAGCTTTTGTTCACTTTCGCAAAAATCAACATTTTGTTTTGTTAAATAGCACCGCAATTTCATTTTTGTAATGACCAGGTTATTTTTTTAGAGAGAAATCATAAGGATCGTTATAGATCTATAATAATGACATTTATGCCTGGTAAGGTTTTGACTTCAGGAATCAAATTATATTCGACCAAATATTGAAAGATTTCGGATTTTATGGTTTTGTAATAGTCTTTATCACTGATTTTACTATTAAAAAGTAAATTAAAATTTTTTAGAAAGCCACTTTTTAGGAAGGACGGTAAAACGATTTTCTTTACTTTTCAATTTTACATTTTTTATTCTTTTGTTATCTTTCTTTACCCACCAAAAAAGATCAGAACCGTTTCTATAGGCTCAAGTTTCAACCAAAAATATAAAATTAACTTTTTTCCCGGAATATTTTAATTGAAAATAGCGCCTCAAAATTTTATTTTTTGCTGTTATTACATGATTCCTTTTTATCAAAATTTTTCGATTGTTACTTTTTTCGTAAGTAAAACCCATGTCTCAAACTATTGCATATAATAAACTCTGCGAACCAGTAAATTCAAATTAGGATTTCGCAAAATACCACTATTTAACTATTTCAAAATGTTTTTCCGTTTCTAAATTTTGAAAAATTTAGACTTTGTTTTTTTTTAAATAAAGATTATTAAACCATATTTCTCTCTGTTTTCTACCGGTCTAAGCGTTTTACAAATCTTTTTTTTTTTATTGCGATATATGTTGTAAATAACAGTTTTCGAATTACTATTCATCAATTGTTCTGTATAGCCGAATCAGCAGTTCTTGTTCTGAGATACCTGGTTCAAAGTTAATAAATTCTTGTTTACACCTCAGTATCGCTTGTTTTAATTTCTCATTTACGAAATTGCGGCTTTTTCTCAGATTCATGATTAATATCAAAAAATTTAATTTACAAATTGTCAATGAGATAGGTAAGCAGGACGTGTAACATTAAGCAACCAAATTTACTAATATTTTAAAAATGGTAATGCCAACCGTAAAACAATTTCACAGGTATTATAGAAAAAATACTTTATTAAAAAACTACAAAATACTGAAACAAAAAATGTATAATTGTAAAAATATATGTAAAAGAAACAGAAACCTAAAAAACTTGTGCTTTGTAAGACTCGCCACTGCATAACTCGTATCCCAAACTACTTGTATTACAAAAAAGGTAGTTGTAGCACTTGTTTTTTAGATTATTATTTTTAAACTTTAAAGTTTGAGTTTGTCATTTTAATGATTTTGAATCTTAAAAGCTAAACAGCAAAGCAAGAGAAAAAGAAGACCAAATGTAACACTAATTACGAGTACTTTATAAAAAAAACTATTGATTTTTTTCTGATATCTAAATATGTAATGCAAAACAAATTAAAAAATTATTTCTTAAATAGCTTTAAATCAGTGGTGCGTCATTAGTGTGTGATTACGCTTTTATCGCTTACGAATTGCTAAGGCCGATGCGTTATCAATCACGAGTAGGCGAGGACCTTCGGCGACCCGTAATGTACTTTTCAGGATATACTGAAAGTCTTTAACGATCCAATTGAATTAGACACCTAAATTATGTGGGCTAATAGCGGTGATTCAGTTGGACGTTTGCACGCCTATCAATACGAAACCTTAACTACCTAAGTGAATCGCTTGTCTTTATTGGACACGACGTAATATACCAAACTTCTATAACATAGCTAAAACTCTCTTTTATGTTGGTAAAAGTGCAAGTAAAGTCATGATTCTGTTGCTTATAAAATATGCACCCTTCGTTTCTAACGGCGAAAGAATGAAATGTGCTCAGTTGAGATTAATTGGACGTAAGAACGAAGATGTTACGGTCACCAAGCGGCGTGCGTTCAACGAAGCGATTTCAGGGACAAACTGAATTTATCGGATAATTTAATTTGTTCGCTGAGACTCATTTCCATTCCGTCGTAATTTTTCTTGACGCTCGCCCTTTCCGGATTCGATTCGATTATGCATGCGTTTACGATTGCTCTCTCTTGACTAAACAAACGGAAATATAAATCAACAGCTAAACGACCGATTATAAAAATTATTCACACATTTTTCTTCAAAAATAACACAATTATCCCGGCGCATCCACCACATTTAGTCCTGGCTTTATGTGGACACTTTTGACTTGCACTATCCGACAATAATTTGCATAAACATGAAAGGTAAAGTCCAAATCCATGTTTTCGGAATACAATGAGCGCCCAGACGACCATTTTGCACCGACGCACTTTTATCCACGAATGCACATTGTCCATCCGTTGGTAATCAATCGGCTTGCTCCGAGTCCGATATAAATTCTGAAAGCGCTGACGCAGTCACCGCATCATGTGAACCGCACATCTATCACCAATGGAATATGTGAACGGACCTTTAGAGCGCAATTTGCCGGGATTAATCGCTACGCTGATATGAGTAATTGTGTAAAGAGGGGATTGCGAATGTTTAACGTTTGCGAATCAGAGAATTGTTAAAAAATGCTCAAAGGGTTTAGTTAAGCTTTTCAAACAAAACAAAATGTAAAACATTTACTATTTTATTTTTTATTTTAAATACTAGAAATAATTTGAATATAATTTATATTATCCCAGCGAATTTACTATTTTTGCAATTTATTAATTTTTAAATCAATAATAACAACCGTCTAAAAATGAATAATTCTGTAGCACTGTAGACTTGCAAATGAAGGGCTTAGTTTGGTGCACACACACAATTTTGACATTATTAGTTTGTGAATTGTCATCAATGCCAATGGTCAAATGTGCGCCAAGCTAAGCAGTACGTTTGCAAGTCCATAGCACAATACAACGTCATTTATTTTTAGACGCTTGTTATAAGTGACTTTACTGTCAACAACAACAGATCTGACAGCAAATCAATAACCTAATATTAATTTCTTTTCAAAAAAAAAAAAAAATCGTTTAGCTAAAGACCGCAACCAGAAAATTAAGACCGGTTTTAAAGTTGTTGTTTTATTATAAGTACTGTATTCTGGTATTGGACCTGACTGAAACCAAAAATTAATTATAATCAATCAGATAATTAACTTTTAAAATTTTTAACTTTATAGTAAGACGTTGTAACCCTTATTTAATGGTAGGGTGGTGCAAACGGTAACTCAGTTGTTGATGCAAAACTCGTAGATTTAAAAACAGAAAACCTTTTCAAAATAATAAAGTATTACAAAATATATGTTTATGTAATCATTAAAAATTAAAATAAGATGTAATAGGATACTACCATGTTTAATAATTTTAAAATACAAAAACAAGCTATGTTGTGCAAAAATAAAAACAGCTGCTTCTGTACAGGTTTTGATAATTAAAATTGAAAAAAGAAATTGAATTTTGCAAAATTTAACGTCTTTAGTTGTACAGACTTTAGGAGACAATATAAGCAATTTTACAGACAACAAAAGTAAAATCTCGTAAAAGCTAAACAAAATTTATGACCAAAAATACTAAAATAAACGGTTCAGATACAGTAAGCTACAGCTTCGGAAAAAAAGTGGTAGATTATAACCTTGGTAAAACAATTGAAAATAGATTTTTACCTTAATAAAAAGAGTCAAAAGTAGGTTTTCTAACACGCTGAAAAAATTGAGTGAGTGTTTTCATTCAACCGTCGCTGAAAAAGTCAAAAATCGGTTTTAATTCTGATAAAAGAAGCCACACACAAGACAGCAGGTTTCGATAATTAATTGTCATTAGAAAGGTAATTTAAACAAAATTCTAGACACAATAGGAAAAACACGATAAAGAGGATTTGAAAACAAAAGAAATTGAAAGGTTATAAAGCCTCGGTAGAATTCTAGACTCAGAATGGGGATTAACAAGATCACATAGATATTATCTTTCTTCTAGATCAAATTATCTTTAAACGATAAAAGTAGATTTTAACTTCGATAACTCGAAAAAAATGGTGATAATCCTAAATAAAAATTTTTGGTTTGTAGCTCCGCCACAGAATCTTCCTAATCAAAATCAAAAATATTAATTAAGAAAAAAAGCGTTATTCTACCAGAGTACAGTTTGCTTTCTAACTTTAAAACAAAAAAATACAGCAAACAGCAATTAGAAAGATTCAAATTCATGAAAAATAAAAGGTAAGAGAGAAGCAAATATAAAATTATACAAAACCTAGCTGTAGTAGTCATAAAAGTTAAAACATTAGAGGTTCAATCGTGCCAACACAATAAAAACTAAGACATTTAAATACGTAAAAATGTGCTCAAAAATTTGGGTTTAATTTCACAAATAGTTAATGTTAATTTTACAACAAATTTTTGGGTTTACAACAAAAATTAAAATGGTAAAGCATTACAAATTTTAGTGTAATCGAACAAATTATAAATATTTTTTCTCTTAGTCTATAGTCTAAATTTTATATTTTTATGTAAAATCATTGTTGCAATTGTTATTAATTGTTTAAAACCTTTTGCGATCTTAATAATTAAACAAAAAACGGTTTAAAAAACAAATATTGCCTTATTGTTAGTTCACTTAATATACACTATTTTTAAAATTAATTAAATGCAAATATTTTTGTAATAAAACTAATAATTTATAATTATGTTTGAGTTTAAAGCAATGAAAGTAGAGGTAAGGTATATTTAGAAATAATTGCTGTCATGTATAAATTTAATATGATAAAATGCAGTTTAAAGAATGCTTAACTCTGAATTTTAAACTTAAACTAAGTTATCAAGTTTAAAGTAAGTTATAAAGTACTTTCAGTTTGTAACATGCAATTGGATTTTTGTAAAATATTCAAGAATAATGAATTAGCAAATATCTTTTGAGATAATTACGAAAATTGTATTTTGATTGCTTGGTATTTTATTATTTTATTATAAGAGATAATCTGACAAAAATACATTCGAGTATAAAACTTTTAAACTTCATTTTTAAAACGCAAATTAAAAGTGTTTTGTTATTAAGAAAAAATCTGAAAATATTCGAAATAACGAGTCAATTTAAGAAAACTTATGAACATTTCGTAGATGTTGGGTTGTTGTGGCAACGACGTATTTATGCAACGTTTACTGAGGACGTTGAGGAGCGGTTGGCAGGCTTGAAATATTCATCTTCCGGTGCTACTCAATTTTCTAAGAAAACATCGCAAGCAGCAGTTTCCCAACTTTAACAATTTCTACACAACTTTCTTGTATACATTATCTCGAATCCTTCTCCCTTTTTCTTCGCGTTGCTCTTTAGATACTTTTCTCAACTTTTTCATTGGAAAATTATCTACTTTTGTCGGACTTTCTTCTGTCCGTAATAAAAACCGGCGTCATTTTATCATTGTACGTCAATACTGGCCAATTTCAGACGCGCTAAAACATTTATCATCCGCAATAAAAGAAAATTATTCACTTCAGGTAGACAGACGCGTCAAAAAATGTAAAACGGGAGATGTCATTCGTAATCCCGGAAAGTTGAACGTTGTCTAAAAATACGACAGCAGATTTTTTGTGGATATTCTGCATTCAAATTACTGTCGCTAAGCGCAACAAAAGTAGACATTACGGTAATAGGTGCTTATTTTTTACGGACTGCTATTACACCGGGACACTTGAGATAACTTGCTTTTAGGGAAAGAGAAATATCCTGGTTTCAATAATGCACTCGTTCTTTTTTTAATCAGAAAAAGACAAGCTTTGTTAAATACAAACGCACATTGTGTACTAATCCGTTGCTTACAGTCAAGGTTTTTAATTCAATTCGTGTTGGGAATACTTGGAGGAATTTTCAAAAATATCCAGGCCACGTGCCAGATATAACAAAAAATGTGTTTAAACACGAAGTGATTTAGTTTATTCTCTTTTGTAATTTCCACCCGCACCTTTTCGATTTATCAAAACACCGTCGATGAACTTCTTCATTTCCGGTAGAATCGTTTGCTTTGAAGTCGACTCGATGTTCCATTATGCGTTGTTTGTTGTAAATCCGTTTGCACCTCTTTTGATTTCACTGTAGCATTGGTGGCGGTGTGTCTTTATAAACGCATACGCCCTCCATCTGTCTTGATTTCCCGAAGAACATTAATCATACCTACACAACAGTCGACATTGCATATGATACTGAAGCTCCCACATGAATTATTGCAGCACAGATCTGCTTTTGCGTTTTTTTGTAATACTTTATAGTACAAATTTTCTTACTTGTAAATATTTTTTTATTATTATATATAGTGCTCAACAATTAAAATAAAACACCCTAAAATTTTAACAAAGTTTAAAATCATGTAACTCCTACAAAAATGTATTAATCGGAATTATCTTTTTTTGGGTAGATTATTTCTTATACTTATAAATTTTATATAAATATTTGATAAAACGTTTTGTTGTAAATTTGTTGTTTAAGTTTAGAAAAACTCCCACAAACAACAAAAAGTTTAAACAACTCCTATTTTAACAAAAAAAAATTTTTGGATTTTTTTAATGGATCCTGGAAGAGCGCTCTCGATACAGTTTTACAGATTTTGAGCTGCACTTCCAAATTAAAGCAATAATTCAAAAAAACTGTTTTTGGAGCAATAATTTTGTTAATTGATGTAAAATTTTACTGCTTTTTAGATTATACTAGAGATAAAAGTTCAAATTTGAATTTCGAAAGGCAACGGTAGACATACTGTTAACATTTTGTGAAGAAAAATACTTCCAAAGATGACCAAATTTTTAAACAGCTCCGAATTTTAGTTTGATATAAGAAGGATAATTTAAACGTGTTTTTAGACACATAACTTGTTTTTGTATCTCAACATTATTGCAGCATTAGTTTACTTAGGATTGGTCGGTGATTAGATCCGATTCTTAAAAGCATATTTTTAGGAAAAAATTAAAGCTCTTTTTTAACTTAAACAGCTCATTACTACGATACAGACACTGCTGTTAAGTATCCAAAATTGTATCATGGGAAACAAGCCGTTTAGATGAGCAAAAGTTTGAATTTTTTTCTAAAAACTTGGCTTTAAAACTCATATTTAAACACTAACTTATACTGAGTAAACTAATACTACAAGAGTCTTGAGATTTAAAACACAAGTCATGATTTTAAATACAGGTTTATATTTTTATTATTGTTTTACCAAACTAAAATTCAGAGCTGTTTAAAAAATTGATCCATTTTGGAAGTCTTTTATTAAACAAAATGTTAACGGCATGTCCACCACTCTTTTCAAAATTTAAGTTTGAATTTTAATTTTTAATAATAATTTTTGAATAAATAATTTTAGAAAAATTTAAATTTTTTTTGATAAAGTGGGAGCAGCTAAACTTTTTGTTTTGTGCAGGGCCACTCTTTGACACTCTATAAAACTTAAACTACAAATTTACAAAAAAATTGTTTTATCAAATGGTAACTTTAAAAAGTTAAGTTTTGACCCAACTCTGAAATTTAACTCTTCCTAAATCTACTCTTGATTCTGTTCTCTTTACTCTAACAAAATTCAACACTTTCAAATCTTTTCTTCTTTCTATGTAATCCTTTAATTCCTAGACTTTATAGACTTCCTAAAATTCACAAAAATAATACTCGAATAAAACCAGTAGTTACTTACACCAACTCAGCTTGCTATAAATTAGCAAAGTGGTTAAATCAAGTTATTAAAAATTCCATAAACTTTGAAAATAAATTCTCTATCATTTTTTTTTAATTTTACTAAAAAAATAAAAAATCCTAATAACCTCTCAGGTTCTTTTCTTGTTTTTTTTTGACGTCACTAACCTATTACCTTCTATTCTTGGTAATAAAGCTCTTTCTATTCTTAGTAATTTTCTTTTTGATTCATTCTTTCTTTACACACCACTGACTTAATTACTTTGGTTAAGATAGTTTTCGAACAGGATTTTTTATATTTAGTAATAATATATATAAACAAAACACAGGTTTAGCTATAGGTTTTTCCTTTAGTCTACTTACAGCAGAATTATTTATGACCAACCTTGAAAAAGGAATCTTAAAACTTCCCATTTCTTTAAAATATATTTCTTCTATCATCTCTTCGTTCAAAAGCACCTAAATAAAATTCGGTAATTATCTTTTAGCTATCAGTTTTATTACATAACAACATTAATTTTACTGTAGAAACAAAAACAAACTTTTTTATTCTATTTTTAGTTCTTAATATAATTAGAAAAGACAATTTATTTTTTCTTTTAAAATTTGTAGAAAACCTACATGTACTGATACTATAATTTCTTCAATTCTTCATATTATTAAGTTCCAACTGTTATTATTATATGTTTTTTAGAGGTAACAGGTTATAGGAACAATTAAATAAACGATTTGGCTTTAATCCGACGTTTCGACTGTTTTTTATTAGTCTTTTTAAATTCTCGAAAAAAACAGTCGAAACGTCGGATTAAAGCCAAATCGTTTATTGAATTGTTCCTATAACCCGTTACCTCTAAAAAAGATATAATTTCTTCTTATTCCAAACATTGTTGTGAGATCTCCGGAATAAAACACTTGTTACTTGCATGACTCTTTATTGACGACTGGCGCCCTACTCTACAAACATGGCCGACTGGCCCCCACTCTACTGTATCCCACAATTAATTGTCATTCTCATATAATAGCAACTGTTAATTCCTTATTGTTTAAACTTTTGACTTTTTTTAAACCACCTTGTTTTTAAAAAAATCAGTAAATAAATAGCTGTAAATAGTCATTTTAAATTAAAAAATTTAATTAAACTCTTGTATAAATATAGAAACAAATATTCTCTAAGTTTTAACATATGTATTACACAATTCTCTTTCTGCATCTCTTTTTCTAAAACATTATCTATTCTTTTATACCATTCATCTCTTAAATTTAAAAAAGTTATAGCGCACAGTTGCTTTAATTCTAAAAAATAGTCTTTTAACATATGTCGTACACAACAAAAATCAAATTTCTGCTTTACATCATTCAAGCGTCTACAAGTTATCTTATAATGACTGCAATGCAGTTTATATAGGTCAAACAGGACGAAGAATTAAAAGTAGAATCCGAGAACATAAAAGAACAATTGAAAAATACAAAAACTGACACACTATTTGCTTTTGCTTCTCATATTTTTTCGCTTATTCCTTTTCTACTCCAGATAATTCTAAAATTCTTCACATCCACAATAACTGTTATTTTTTAAATTTATTGAAAGCTTTAAAAAATTTTAATTTCACCCACAAACCTTCTATACCAACATTTTGTTGTTAAGTTTTTATTTTTATTAAATGTTTGTTTATAATCTTGTCTCCTTTCCATCTTTATCAGGATTTATTTTTTTGTCAAAAATTTATCTTTTTTTTGTCAATTTACTAATAGCAACAAACTGTTTATTTGTATTTTTTTCTTTGAATTATTTTGAAAGTGTTTTATTATATTTGTACTATACATTTTATTGTTTAGTGTTTTAATTTTAATGTTTCTAATTCATTTTGACAAAAAATTGTTATTATTTTTAAACATTTTTAACTTTTTGTATAATTTTCTTTTTTACATTGTTATTGTTAGGCACTGAAAATAGAACTTTAAGTTCCAAAAGTGCTTTGCCACTGTAATATTAAAATTTTAATTAAACTTGTGAGTTCGACATTGATTTTTATTGAATTATTTATAAAAAAAATCACACCACTTCGAGAATGCTTTCATCAAAAAAAAACTATAATTAAAGATGTATTTTTACTTTCAGTTCTTATTAGAAAAAAATAGATTAATTGTATTGCATTCAAACAGAGAGGGGCATTAGTGGATGCAATTGTAAAGTTATCTCTATCGTAATAATTACATTAGTTTGGTGTAACAACTCTCTCAATGCATTTTCATTCCGGTCTTGTTTCCGACATTATGCAAATAAATAGTAAATTAGTTCATAACTCAGTGTTCGAATGAAGAATCGAATAAGTTTCAGTACATTAATATCTGCCTGAAGGATATTCGGAGAAAAGCCGCATCACGGCAAGTGGCATAGAAACGTTCGCAACGTTTCACTAGATCGATATACTGCGCTAATATTGTTGAGAGTAACACGGGGAAACGTCAGTTCACCGAAACTTTGGTCTTCTCATTAATAATGCCGCTTGGAAAGGGATTAGCGGTCTTGCATCTCATCCAGCCTCCCTTCACGCAACATATATCAGGGAAGTAGGAACGTACTATGTAGGGACTAAGGACTAAGGGACCAAGCATCAGGATACGAGAAAACCGATTCACAAAGCCTCGTTCTACGCTCTTGCTCTCCTCTCTCCCATTCACAGGTTTGCTATTGTAACTTGTGCAAATCGCTCAACTACGGCTAAGTCTACTTTGCAGGATTTGATTGAAGCATATTATGGTGTAAATTGTTTACTTAATCTAATCATTCGAGAAACTTGTCTAAGCCCCATTTACAAATGCTGACAACGTGCTACGCCACTCCGATATTCAGACAACATTTACAAAACTTAATTTGCACAACAACAATATCTGGTCTATTTTGATTTAAGTTTTTTAAACGCAACATTTTTCTTCGCCATATGTGAGACAAAAAATAATAAAAACTTGTTAAATGGCCATACAGAAACAAGTTTCCTAAGCAAAATCTCTCCTAATTTTGTGTAATCAAGATTTCAGCTGCGTGAACTCCAACAGTATATAACAATTTATTACTTACAAACAACAGCGATGCAGGATCATTAAAAAATTCTGCTTAACTCATTTCAAATATGAGGACACAGGACGATCACACTTTATAGTTTAATTAATTGAACCTTTAGCTCACTTGTTTGTTTTACTTGTAGATATTGATGCAATATAATAAATCTTACGTAAATTTGGTATTTTTTATTTTAATCTAATCCTACTAGTTTATCATGTACCAGTCATTAGAATTTGAGTTTGTATCAGTAGCTACAGTCAATTAAAATTTAACTATATTTTCTTATAACTCCCGTTTGAGTGTTTTTTTGGAGTTATTGGTGTGCAAAATTGGATTAAGCCAAAAGATAATAAGGTATTTGGAAGTTTATTGCAGTAAAGTTTAACCTTGTGTAGAAAATAATTAAATATAACTTTGCACTAGTTTGGATTATTACAAAGTTTGGCTTGTTCTTTGTGTAAAAGTTTTTATCCCTTTTTGAAAAATAATTAGTTTATACTATGTTTACGGAAGTTGGAAAGAACATTTATAGGAGATCTTAAACAAAAGTTGGTTTATAGCCGATTTCGTTTGTTGAGGTAGTTATTCGTGGATCATTTTGTTTTGAAAGCTTAAAAAACCGGAAGAAAACAATTATCGCTTAACAGGAGATTACCTTCAGTATTATGTCTTCGTAACTGGAAGTTTATTCAGTGATCCTGAATCCTTATTTTAATGCCTTTAAAACTTTCTTCAAGAACAATAAAATAAATGAAATTTTGTAGGAAAACTATCAATCTCTGAGTATTACTTGAAAAAACAACTTGAATTTTATAGTGGCAATGATAATAAACGGTGATTTAAAAGTCGCATTATTTTTTATTTCGTTTGTGATACTCGTTTGAATTTTTTCTTTGGTTTTGATAGGTAACTTTATCATCGGCAACTAAATATATTTGTTCAGTTAGGGCGGCTCTAAACAGTTTTATCTCAGTTTTGTGACTTTGCATAATCGCCATATATGTATAAATCGAGTCGTTTTGCAGCTTTGTGAGGGTCGAGTGCGTCGTTTGCAATACCGATAGGCTGCCAGGCCTGTGATCAGCTGGTCTAATCAGGCTAACCTTCTCCCTTATATATCCTTTTGTCCTCTCTCCTGCTTTCGAGCCTCTCTCTGTTACCCTTCAACAATCTCTAGCAACACGAGTAACCGGGCCGATCAATTAGACGCAGCGGTCCGGATATTGACATAGCTGTTCAATGTATTCGTCTGCCCGCAATTTCAATTAAGTCCTTTGAATGTCACAATGACGTTTTAATTTACTTTTATTTAAGACGAGGTTTCCAACTACCGATTTACCCTTTGCTTGCAAAGCGATCGAGGGAAAATATTCCACCAAAATGCATAATAGAAAACTAGCTACATCGCGATGTCAAAGTGGCGTATAAAATTTTAATAGATTCTACCGTGACCGTATTCTGCTGTGTTCAAAATTCGTAAAAAATTGATTGCAAGTGGCAACGTTGTGCAAAGCTATATCAACAGCGGTGTTCTAATCTGACCTAAAACCAGGAAGCTGTAGACTCTTGCTAAATAAGTCCGGATGCTAATTGAACAGAAAATAGATGCCTAAAGTGTTTTTTTTCTATAATACCTGTCAAATTTTGGTATAGTTGGCAATACCATTTTTGAAATGACAGTAAATTTGGTTGCTTAATGTTTCACGCTCTGCTTACTTGTCACATTGACAATTTGTAAATCAAATTTTTTCAAAGAAAAAGACGCAATTTATTAAATAAAAAATTAAAACAAGCGGTATTGAAGTGTAAACAAAGATTTATTAACTTGAAACCAGATATCTCAGAACAAGAACTGCTGAATTGGCTTTACAGAGCAATTGATGTAGTATTTCAAAAGAGTTTTTATTAATTTTGAATTAATACTTCAGGTTTAGAAAAGACCGGTAAAAAAAGAGAATAGTTTAATAATTTTTATTTAAAAGAAAAAATTGGGGCTCAAATTTTTCAAAATTTAAAAAAAATATTTTAGAATAAATGAATTGTTGTATTTTGCAAAAACAAAATTAGAATTTACTGGTTTGCAGAGTTTATTATATGCAATAGTTTGAGACATAGGTTTTACTTACAAAAAAAAAAACAATCAAAAAATTATGTAATAACTGTAAAAATCAAATTTTTAAAGTGCAATCTTCAATTAAAATATTTCGGAGGAAAAGCTAATTTTATATTTTTGGATAAAACTTGAGTCTGCAAAAACGGTTCTGATCTTTGTAGATGAGTAAAGGGAGATGACAAAAGAATGAGAAATGTAAAAGTAAAAGTGAAGGAGATTGTTTTACCGTCTTTCATGATGGTTATTGAGGTGGCTTTTTAAATAATTGTAATTTACTTTTTAATTGTAAGATCAGTGATAAAGATTATCACAAAACCATAAACTTTAAATTTTTTTAAAATTGGGTCAATTATAATTTAGTTGCAGCAGTAAAAAATTTGCCAGGCAAAAGTGTTATTATGAATAGCGTCTCTATCATTCTTATCATTATTTTCTAAAAAATCTCGATCATCCCAAAATATTGAATGCAACGCTATTTAACGAAACAAAATGTTGAATTTTGTAAAAGAGAAAAAAGAGCTTTACTTTGGCAAAAGATTGAGCCACTTTGGCAGGACATTGTTAATGATTTGCTGCTTACAAACAATAGAGAAGTATTAAGAGTGGCTCCATATCATTGCCAACATAATGAGATTAAAATAATTTGAGCTCATTGCAAGACTTATTCAACCGTTTGTTTCAAAGACAAAATACTGCACGTCAAAAATAATTACTCATTGTGTTAACCATGTCGAGACGTTAATTGAAGAAGACTGGTGCATTCATATAGGCAAAATCTCATTTTAAAATATTCTCCCACTTATGGTAAATCTTGAAACGTTTTGGATTGTCAATTACTTAGCCTCAACAATTTAGACACTAAAAAATTTACTACTTAAAACTAAGCAACAACATAAATTATTTAGGCACTTTAAATATTGCCAACAGAAACCTTAAAATTTTTAAATTGACAGGTATTATACAGTGTGGAAACTACTTATGGAATAAATTCACTAATTTTAAAACAAATAACATTTGTCGAAAACTATTTCTAAGCTATAACGTCACATTAATTTTTTTTTAATGCAATGCAATAATTTTTGTTTTTGTTTTGAATACTACTCTTAAGATTTTGAAATAAACACTTGAAAAAAATGGATCTTGTTTAAAAAAAATCACATTTTGTTTAACCAAAGAATACTGTACGTAAACATCACTAAAAAAAAAATTATTGAATAATAGAATTACAAACAACTTAAAATTTGTTACTAACATAGCAAATGCTCAAAGTGTTCTCCATTCTCCTGTTGGCAAACTCCTAATCTAAATTAAAACTCTTCTTTAACGTTGTTAAAATTTCAGGTGTATTATTTCTAATGTCTGTTCGGATACGCTTTTTTAAATCATCTGAATTGTTTGGTTTTGTTTTAAAAACTTTACTCTTTAAACAACCCCAAAAGAAGAAATCAAGCGAAATTAAATCCGGCGATCTAGCTGGCCATTCTATAAAACCTCTTTTCCCAATACATCTATTTGGAAAAACTTTATTTAAATATTGTCAAATACAAAGAGAATAGTGAGCTGGTGCTCTAGCTTGTTGAATTCATAATGTGTTCCGAGGAATATCTAGATCTTAAAGATCTGGATATAACTTTGCTAAGGCTTTTGTTCCTTAAAAAACACAAATATTTTTTTCCGGTAAGATTTTCATCAATAAAAACAGGACCAAGTATGCGATCATTTAGTATGCCTTCCCAAACGTTTACTTTTTCTAGACGTTGGATGTGATTTTCGCGCATTAAGTGAGGATTTGTGGCAGCTAAATCTACAATTTTGACGGTTTACTTTTTTATTTAAAGTGAATGTAGATTCGTCAGAAAACATTATGTTGTCTAAAGAAATTTTATTTATATCTAACAAATTCATCATTTGCTCACAAAATTGAAGACGGTGGTCTGGATCATCTTCTATTAACTCTTGAACATATTGAAGTTTATAGGGATGAAGCTCTCTTTTTCGAAACACTTTAATACATTGGCTGATGTCATTTTCCAAAGCTATTTGGCGTGACGTAGATGTTGGATTTTCTGCAATACTTAGAAGAACGTTTCTATTGGTGTCTTTAGGAACAAATGTAGAATGTCTCTGCAAAGGTTTCACATGACCAAGTTTTAGAAACTGTGCTTCAATTTTGGATACATTTCCTTGTGAAATGGGAGGTAGTTTCGGGTGCCTCTCTTGGAATATTTGCACTACCTCAAATGTGCCACTGATGATAGCAAATATTTCAACTAATAACGGCTAATAAATGTATAGCAGCAAAAATATTGAAAAAAAAGTCAACTCGGAAAAACTACATAATGATAGATTGATAACACCTGACAATATTTGAACCCAAGAAAAGTAGTAATTTTGCTTTGATATAAAAACAATCAGTAAACTTTGACGTTTTTCTAATTGTTTGTGATGTTGTGGTGTTAATGTAAAAATCTAAAAATCTCAAGAACTGTTGAAAATAAAGGTAATTAGTGTGAGTTTATTGAAAAGAGATTTAATAGTACTATCTCTAAATTAAAAAAAAAATGTTGCATGTTATTTAAGAAAAATGCGTGTGACGTCACAGCTCTGAAAGAGATGACGTCATAAATAAGTTCAATAATTTAAAACCAGCGCAATTTAAAATAAAAGTTGACCTGTTTTGGCGTTTTACAAAAATATTATTTATTTTGAAAATAATGAATTTATTCCTTAAGTAATTTCCACACTGTATAAACAATATACTGTATTTATTGAAGGTTTAGACTTTTTCATTTTATATTTTATAAGAAGACGGAAATTAATAAAAATAACCTCTAGTTTTAAAAAGGCCCATTCCGGATAAATATAGCAAAATACCTTTGCTTTTTTCTGAAAATAATTTCCTGCGCTATTTGTCATTTGATTGTGTTTGGAAAAAAATCACACATAATTATCAACATCAAAGTGTCTTTTGAAGTTCCTTTCAATTTCCGTTTGATTGAAAGAAAAGACGAAATAACAAAACAGTAAAAATTTTATTTCTGGAAAGTGATGATATAACATCACGTTTTGGTTGAGTAAAAGCGCTCACACGCTTCACATTCCTTGCTTGTTATAGAGCGGTAGTTGAGCAGTAATAGTATATGTAGTTCATATGTTTAACACAGTTAACATTAATAGGAGAGCTTCAGCCGCAAGTTACGTCTTTGATCTGTCTCGATGATTGACAAGCCGATTCCCTTGGAGAGATAGAATCTCTGAAAGGCAGAAACTGTTCGTGTGGAACTATTTAAAGATCTGTTATAATACTCGAAGGTAACAACACATGTTGTTAGCGGATTTTTCGTTCTCGCAAGTGCGCATTTACGTTCCAAATATAAAGAATTTTCCCGATGCGTCAAAGAGAGTAATTATAGTCGCGGATCTCTCCCGCGTTGTGGCGCCTCGCTAATCGGAGATCGGCTTCCTGAAAAGGACTACGGTCTATCGCACACGAGATACATCCAACCGGCAATAACGCATCGATCCTTTTCGACGAATCCGCAATTGCACTCAACCCCATTATCGTTATTTAGGCACCGGCGATGCTTGATCGATTGCACACTCGGCTTCAACTTTCAGAAATCGTACCGACAATTTCACCATTTCAGAGATGAACGCTGACATGAAAGCAGATCGATTGCCAGACCACCGACAAACACTCATTCACGTCTCTTTGACATCGCGCCGGATCTCAAGAAGTGGACGACTTATGAGAAACGTCCGACCGTTTCATACTCACGATGCCAAGGATCGATCACAAAAAGACCATTAAAATGGTAAAGATAAGGTGGAAAAAGATAAATATCATATTGAGTTATGCTTTTCCAATATTGTAGATATCACCACAAAGTTGGCAAGAATTTTAAATCTTCAACATGTATCTAAGAAGTAAATAACTGTATTATTAAAAATACAGCAAATAAAATCTAGGTAATCAGTAGACTCAATTTTTTTAAAAATTAACGGGCAAAAACTACTAAGTACAGCAATAATTTTTATCAAAAATGCATAAGCTCAAAACTGAAGATATAAAAAAATCAAACAGTATTTAATTTATACTCGTAATGTATAGCAGAAGTACAATGTTACAAGCAGTCAGTATAATCTTATAAAAGACTAAGTATATTTATAAAATTTGATAAGTAAAACCGAGAACAGTAAACAAACTATTTGGCCAATATTTTGATGTTTAGTATTATAATTATTATAAATGGAAAGTAAAAATTAATAGCCAGTATTCAATGGTCGCTAATAAATTTGCAAATGAACAGAAAATTTAATAAATGTTAAATATGCAATAATTAATAATATGTAATTTTAAAAATGTACAATATCTCCACAAATAAAAATTCTATTATTTTTTGTAAAAAGTGTATTCATGACAGTGACGCAGGGCATTTCGCGTCTAGACTATTAGTACAAATATAACTCACAGTCTAACCCAATTCGAGCTAGCGTTATTAACTGCCTCCTCTTGCCTAAAAAATGTATTTAATTGTAAACCAAATGTTAACTAAAAACCTTTTCTAATTATTTATAAATTAAGGGCTAATTTCGTAATTAACCTAAAAGCTCCTTTAATTTAAATGACGTTTAGACTGTAACTGTCGATGATTTTTTGATGCATTTTGTCATAATGACAATTACAGCCGCTCTATTATCAGACGTAACACAAAAATAAAAACCTGTATTAGTAACAACCTCTTGTAACAATTTTTATTATTTTCTTTTAAAATTTAACAATAATTTTAAGAGAATAGCAATTTTTAGTAATGTAACGTCAATAATTAAAATATTGTAATTTTGAGTTATTTAATAACATGAATTTATAGAAAATAAAATATAATAAAATCATATTTTGTGGTGAAATATTACTCATTAAAATATTGCTCCGTTACTTGAATCACCTGATGAGGGTAATTTTTTTATCTGTTCCTGTCCGAAACTCCAAAAATAGGCAACACATTATACTTTGAAAAATTTATTTTCAAAATTAAGACCTAAAGAGTTGTGAATTAATGTCAGCATTGTTGATAATAGCTTTAACAGTGCTTCCAGAGTCAATTTATTTAGATCATTTGTTGCCACATTATTTAATTAATTAACTTACTTTTCTATTGTATAACGTGTTGCCTATTTTTAGAGTTTCGGGCGGAAACAGATCAAAAAATCATCCTGTATTTATAACGCTTTATATACAATTGAAAACAAAATGCAAAATTTACAAAATCACAAAAAAATTAATTGTCGTAAGTCACAATTCCAAGTAATAAAGTGATTTTATTGTTCGTCATTTTGACACAACAAATATAAAACAGTTAAAAACAAAAATGAATTTCTAGCAACTCTAGACCAATAATACTTATTTGAACAAAATGTAAGAAGTATTTACAAACCCTAGTCTTAGTAATCATTTATAGCAAATGTTGTCACATCACGTTCAACATAAATCTATAAAAATATGAAGCGGCTTGCGCCTGAAATTTAAGACGCAAAAGTCTACAGTAAAAACTACACTCGACCGCAAAATTAACCAGACACTAAATTTTTTGGAAAAATTTCAGTGACGAAAATTTGACTCAAAATAATTTTTATTGAAAATGTGCAATGATGAACATTTAAATTAAAATCAAGGTAATTTTGATTAATAATGTTCAAAAATAAATACTTATTTACAAATTAAACAAAAATTTGATTTCAAGTAACAAAACAAAGCAAAACAAAATTTAAAAAACTGCAAAAAAAATGGTTTCAGTATCGAGTATTTCCTCTTCGCGGTTGAACTACAGCTCTCATTGGTCGAGACATACTTGCAATCAAGTCTGCGATCTCATCTTGGGCTATTAGCTTCCACTCATTCAGCAACGCCTGTTTCAGCTCAACTGTTGTATGAAACTCGCCGTAGTTTTGCCTAATCCTTTTCCCCAGGTTGTCTCATATGTGCTCAATGGGGTTTAGGTCAGGGCTCATGGGTGGCCACCTTAGCACCTAAACATTAACGTCGTGAAGGTACTGACGCGTAATCTGGGCTGTGTGAGGGCGCGCATTGTCATGCATTAAGAGAAACTCTTCCCCTACAAATGGCTCAAAAGGAACCACATGCTCTTGTAAACACTCCCTAATGTACCAGTCAGCATTAATGCTACCTCTCCGCACCGTTACAAGAGCTGTATGAGCCTCTAAAGAAATCCCTCCGCATACCATTACACCTCCACCACCAAATGCTACTCTAGGCGCAAAGCAACACTGGGCATACCGTTTCCCCGAGCGTCTAAATACTCGTTGACGACGATCAGGTGAATAGCTAGTAGTGAAACGCGACTCATCCGTAAAAAGAACGGAGCTCCATTCGTCCATATTCCAATCAACATGATTTAGCGCAAATTCCAATCGCTGTCTGCGATGCTCTGCGTTCAACTTAGGGCCAGTAGCAGGTGGATGTGATGTCAAATTGTTTTCTTTCAACCTTATCAAACAGTATCAGGAGAAATTATGGTCCCATGAACATCCACCAGTCTCATAGCCAAAGCTGTAGCAAGAAGAGTCCGTTCTCGCAGCATTTGTAACCGAAGAAATCGGTCTTCCACTTTATTTGTTACTCGTTTTCTGTCTTGTCCAGGTCTTTTAGAATAGAAACCAGTTGCCCTAAACCTTTGTGTCGCATCGGATACCGTGCTTTTAGGAAAACCAAACACATTTGCAATAAATCGTATGCAGCGTTCATCATTATATAAAGCAACAGCCTGGGCAGCTTCTTCGAGACTTATTACAATATGAATCGCTTCTACAACAAATCTCTTCTTCAAAAAGTCAAATTAAACAAACCAGAACCAGCTGTTAACACAAATTTGACAGACAAAACAAACAAAACCTTTCTGATTGGAAGCCGCGTAAGAAAATAGGTAGAAAATGTAATCTGCATGATAAAGGTTAACCCAAAAAAACTTGAACATCCTTTCTTTTAGTTGTTTTTTATGTGTAGCCATATAAAATCAATGTAGAAAGCGTTTTCGCAAATTTACGGGACAAAAATCAAGTGTCCGGCTAATTTTGCGGCTGAGGTATAAATAAAAATATCAATTTTTTTAAAAATTACGATTATTGCATTTATATTTATTTTTTAGGTACTAACATTGGCGATAGGGTTTGCAATTTGATAATCAAAAATCAAAGTTAAGCTGTTGACACCTAAAAACTAAAAACAAAAATAAAAAAAGCGTTTTACAAAAACATAGAATGCCTCAACATTTAACGAATAGCACACAACAAACATAAATTTTTAAATAAAAAAATGTTGTACCTAAAATTTTTAAAACAAAATATCAATAGATAGAAACTTTACAACGACCAATATTCAAATCTCCGAATTTTATGAGCAACAATAACAAGACGTTACGTTACTATACATAGCAGTAAATCTCATTTAAAAATTGGAAGCAGTATACAATACGATAAGCTGTAATTGTCTAGCAAAAAATAGAAGAAATGTAAAATTACAAAATATAAAATTGATTTTTTTGTAGTTATTGATCAATTAATGAATTCTTTTAGAACTGATGTCATTAAAAGTGTAATAGTTTTACTTTGTTCTATTTTATCTTTTTTTTTTGTAAGTACTATTCACTGAAATAGAGATAAATAAGGGTAAATATAAAAATAATTAACCTAAAATTTTAGTTTGTTATTGGTGTATTTATTACCGACAACCTAATACTGCTATTTTTCTATGTTTGTTATACAAAATTATATAAAAAATATAATTTGTAATATTTTAGAATAATTTTATTGTTGTTGGTCAACGGTACTCATTTAGTTTGTCATTGCCCGCAAAAAGTCACTTCCTAAAAATTATTGCATAACTATACGTAAATATGGTGGATGCGCCAGATCTTTTTCAGCGTTTATACTCTTTAAAAATTGTAACTAGTTAATAAAAGACAGAAGCACCTAAATGGTTTTAAAATCATTTAAAAAGTTTTTTATTTCAAAATAACAGAGTTCAATAAAAACTTTATCTCGTTTTTACACCTTAATAAATGTGTAAAAGATTAGCCGAAAAAATTTGTTTATCACATAATCTCATTTATCAGCCATTTTAGCAAGAAATAATAGCAGTCTATTCAGCAATAAAGACTTTAGATATCTAATGGAATAAGTTTTAGACGTTTATAAATTATAACAGCCCCATTATCGTAGTCCGAATGGGCAGCTGTAAAAACAAAACGATTTTTCGGTGCCCTATAAAAATGTTTATGCTGTAAAAATTAGATAAAAAAATCGTAGTTTGTGATTTAGGGTAGGAGAAAATTAAACGCCATTGCAAGTAATCCTTGGACCGAAGGGGTATGTTCTGCAGCTAATTAGCGTTATAAGTGCAAGTGGTTACATACATTGCGGTGCGATCTTCCTGCTTAGCAAGACGTAAGATAACGAGATTCGTCGATTCATTACACAAGATGCAGCCGCACAATCTCCATTTGAATTAATGGCTCGTTTCTCAGATAACCCCTTAATCATGATAAATGAAACTCCGGTGATTCGACAGTATTTTACGACGAGCCTTTTACACGACCAGGTCTCCGGCAAGATCTAATTAAATTTCATGTATTTCCCTTGAAAATGATCATTTCGCCATTCTTTGTTTAGATGTAAAGTTATTAAGAAGAGGGCGCCAAGTGCGTTTTCGTGATCTGCTGTTCGTGATTATCTTTTCGTTAATTATTTTCCCAAGAACGCAAACCTCTTGAAGCCGTCTAAAATATTGTTAATGAAGGAAGCCTGGGGTGCGCTCCTTCAGACTAATGAACATCGCAATCCTGCAGGCAGGCTAGGAAGTTCTCTCTTGAAAGGTAGCGACCGAGCACTCTTGCAGTTAGACCGCTCGTTAGATTAGGAAGGAAACTTAAGATGAGACTCTTACGACGCTGCTGCAACCGTCAGCTATGCAAACGTCCGTAACCACATCTCGACCATTACACTTAACTTCCCGAACACATTCCGACTTAACTGTACCAAATCTACGACTGGAGTCGTCTTCATTATCATTACCTCCGAGTTAATTCGATATTTTCGCGACTTTAATCGATTTTCCTCCGGCTCTGGATCAAACCGCTCCCCAACCGCTGAAAGTGACACGTGCCTTACAGGCTAGTTGCCGGTCCTAATTTCATGTAAATTGAACTCGGCCAACGGTTGTCGCTTTCGGCCCTTTAGCCGTTTGTGTTGGCCTGTCGATATGTAATTATGACAGCCTAGATGTAACACGCGGCCATCTCTCAGCCTCTAATTATGTGCAGACTGTTTGCAAATGGCGTTGCAATATACACACACATGTTACCGACCAATCAAAACATTACAAATTATAGTTAGCACACATTTTATCTGCACACGACTGTACTACTCTCTTCCAACTAGTTACAATCATTTGCTAATTATCTGACTTGTGAACTGCTTCAGTTCACGACACTGCACTGATTGCATAGCTATTATTGTAATAGCATTGTTACTTACTAGTCTCAAGAGAAATTATAGATAGTGCCCACTCGTACTAACTCAAATCCTCACCACGGACTCTTTGCTTGTCACGCTAACCCTTGTTAGGATTTGACCAGTATTATAGTTGCAGATTCCAAGACGTCACAAACCCGTGCCTTACATTCAAATTATTATTCGTAATCTGTTCACACTAATTTAATATCAGTAGACATGTATCTATTATTCAAAGATTATTTATCATTCATCAACTCGTCATAAATAGATCATCTTTTTGAAGGCGTCAGACGATTTTGAATTATTTATTAGAATATCCAAACATTCTAAAACCTATCTGTGGGTAGAATTATGCGAACAGCACCTCAGTAAATAGGTGGAAAGCTAGATTGTGCATTCTGCGGTTCTAATAACAACACAAGTAAAAAACAAACAAATAAAACATCAAATATTGCAAGATACAAAACAAAACTGAAAATAAAATTCAGTTACATAAATGTTCAAATATTTAGTTAAAATAAATCCGTATTCAACAAGAATTAAAAGTGATAGAGTGCCACTACAGTCAGTAAAAAACAGAAATTTGTTAAAGTGTGCAAAATTCGCAAGCGTGGAACGGTATGGAGAAATTCCAAGTGAGTAATATAGATGTTCCTGTATAGCTTTTGGCAAGGAAAATTTAAAAATTGCAATTAAGTTATTTACAATAAAAATATAAAGCACTTATTGGGCTAATAAATTTAAATATTTATATTAAAAAAACTCTACTTTACCGTAATATTAAATGTAAAACAAGAGTCAAAAGACCTGACTTGACAAAACTCTAAATCTGAATAAGAATTACATTCACATGAAATATTATTCTTCCTCCAGTTTAAATTCTTATAAGTGATAAATGTGAGTTCCAATCGATAACTTGATAAAGTGAGTAATAGTTTTATAGGAAAAGTTAATTAGAAAAGAAAAGCAAGAATTAAAATGATTTAATTTAAAAAAAAATTTGAGTAGTAGCTCTAGCACTAGTGCACTGCTTGGTGTATTTGCCTGAACTACTTTTTATTATAAAAAATTTAGCTTTTCGTTTAAAAAAAAACTGAGCGATATAGTGTAGTTTTGGTGACCTCGTGATCTGATAGATAAAATGACAATAATTCAGAAATTTTTATATAATACAACTCTTGAAAATTATATTACATTGCGTTTGGGTTAGGATGTTGATAAAAAGTCAGATATTACCCGATTTTGGGCAGAGGATCAAAATTGCACTTTCTAACAACACAATCACTAAAACTGTACAAGAACAACTTGAACAACAAAATCTAGCTGTCAAAATATCGCCAAGCTTGTGACTACGAAAAGGACAAGAACTTAAATATTAAAAGTTAGTGCAATAACATTACCAAAAAACATTTTTTTTTTAAATTTTAAAAAATGTGTATAAGATTGTCTTAAAAAAAGGTACAAACAAACATTATTTTTACACTTCCGATTATTTAAATCTTTTAATTTTAAATGCAGAACATTTATAAAAATAATACAATATTATAAATTTATTCCAAAATATGACAAAAGCACAAAACAATACGATAAGCAGTACGTTGTATTAAAAAACAAAATTATTTTTATAAATTTAATAAACTGTAAATTAAATGCTACAAAGAGACATATAATTATTCAAAAATTTTAACTAAACAACATGTAAATATTTTATCATAGATCTAATAATAAGACTGGATCGAGCCTCGCGTATAGGTTGCCGAAGCAAGCTGCGGTGACAACATAGTATAAGAGAGAGAGAGAGAGATAGTAAAATACACAGATTAAATGTGTGTGAGACAGCAAAACACTTGCTGGTAGGCAAGAACGTTGAATTTTTAAAAATACAGAAATAATAAGGCAAGAAAATAAATTTTTATTTTAATTCAGTAAACATATGAGCGCCAGGCCTTTATTGTGCATGCGTACAACACTCATACTTTACAAATTTATATTTAATTTATCTGAAATCATATTATCTAAAATTGTTTAAAACGCTTCTTATAAACAAAATTGTTTAAAATATGCAAATTTTAGCGATTTTAACACTTGTTTAAATGCAAATACATCCTTTAACAAGGTAAATACACCACTTTTAATGTTTTGCCTACCAATATGTTGTCACCATACTTCTTTGCCTACCCTCACTCCAGTCTTATTATTAACTCAATGCATTTTATGGTCAAAGTTTTTTTTGTATGTAGAAATAAAAGTAATTAAATATGTGTGTATAAGATGACATCTTATATCTTAAAAAATAAAAAATAAAAAATTTAAAAAAAATTTTTTGGTGTTTTTCTAAGCCTAAGGAAATTCCTACCATTTTATTAGTTAAAAAATTACCCAATTTAAACAAAGTTCTAATTATTAAATGAACTAATAAAAATTCTAATAAACAACAAACCAACAAAAAATCCCGAATTTCTTAAAAATATAAGATTTTACTTCTACCACATTTTCTTAGGTTACTAATTATGAGAAGTTTTAAATAAATTAATGCCCGAATTTTGTAACACGCTGTATAACGAAAAAAATTAATACAAATTAATACTGCATCATCGCAGTGGATCGGTATCTTGCCAGTTGCACCAGCATCAGCAGTGTCATTAGCACAAACTCTAGTATAATGATTTTATAATTTCCTAGCAATAATACTTATCTCAATAATACAACTTTTCATCAGTAGGTGGTCAAAATAGTTGAGAAAACTCTGATAAACCCGTTTTTCGGCAAAACTACCTGCTGACAAAAATTATTTCTCAACTGTTGTGACCGCCTACTTATAGAGTGTTGTATTGTCAGAGTAAATATTATAGCTTTCAGATTATAAAGTCATTCTAAATACTAGAGTTTGTGAACAAATATAAAACAATTTTTGACTGCTGGTACTTGTGTTCATGTTTTTGTAATGTTTGTTTATTTAAACGTTGTTTAAAATATAGTTGAGCAAAAATTTGAGACTGTGTAATTGTGCTATTTCTACTTATTATCATATAATAAAATGTCAAAAAAATTTTTTGCTACTTAGAAGATTTACAAAGTTTTTGCTTTTTGATCGAAAGAAAATTTTTACTTTGATTTGCTAGATGTGAAACCAAAAATTGAAAGCATCTTCTCCATAACAAATGTTGACAGGTTTTTGTCAAAATTTTATAATATATTTTATCGAGAGCAGTTCTGGAAAATTCTATTTGCACTGCAGAAGCTTGCGTTAGACGGTAATTCAGCGTGTTTGCAAAAATATGACGTTATATTATTTTCTTAATTTTTGGTAGCATTATTAGTCATCGAGCACGATTACACAAAAATATACTAGAAGACAGCCTGATTGTATATAAGCCAAGAGAGAGCGATGACCGGACAGTTTAAATTCAGAGTGGAGTTTAGTAAAGAAACTAAACAGCAATATAAAATATATATCGAGTTTCTGTTAAGTTGTTTGTGTAAATAGTTTGTTATAAAATAAATTATTTGTTTAAAATACAAGCCTAAATAAGAAGAACCCGAATATGAGTTATCGTTAAAATATTTTAGAGTATCTATAAGTTATTTTAATTACAGTTAAAATTGGATACAATTTTATTTAATATTTGTATAGAATACCTTTAATATTCACTCTAAAAAATTATCTGGTCGCTCTTCGAACTTACAAGAATTTTTTTCTTTCATGACTAATATTGCACAATAAACACTCCTATAAAAATTTGTATTTTTGATTATTACATTTGTAAATATAGATTTTTTGAACTTTTTGCGGTTAGACGTTATAGTGTTGGGGTCTTTGTTGGGGTTGCAGGCAGAGAATTTTAGATAATTAGAAAGGTTGAGATATTAGAAGTTGACAAAGCCTAGCACGCACAACGGCAAACACGAAGTGCGTATTTCGTCGTTACCTCATGACAGGGCTGCATGTGCTTTAATGAATTAGTTACTTGCTAATTATTCGCTAGTGCCGTTTAAATGATGACGGACGAGGCGTAAGCGACTTCACCGCAGGCGATCAATGCAGGATGGCGCTTACGCACCAGCAGGAGCACCTCACGTACATTCACGTGCTACCTAACCACCTGTCGACCGATAAATTCCAACATTTTATTTATGTTTATTTTTTCATTTTAATAAAACGCGAATGGATTAAGTTACTCGACGGAAAGTTGTCGTTTAATTAAGCTTATTTTCCTATGCACAACTAGCAGGGATTTAGAATTTTTTCCAGGGGTTTGTAATAAAAACATGAAGGAAAAGCCGATAAAACAGACGCGTAGTGGAAAAATAGAAAAACGTGTGTCTTACAAAAATGGATAAATTTAGGTATGCAAATGTGTAGCTCGAGGCGCATCTAAGCGAGATGAAAAAGTGAAATGTGGAAAATTTATATGACAGGATAAAAATTTATTTAAAAATAATACACTCACAGTTTTTTATATTAGATTTCATAAAATAATATAGTCCAGTAATTTTAGATCAAAAATTAGCCAATTTGCCCAAAATATATATGCCAAAGTCTGCAGATGATAGATAAACTAACTTCAAATTAATATGCCACATAGCGCCTAGAACGTCCATAAGCAAGCAAAATTACAGCTTGTACAACTTGAACCTCACTAAAAAAAAATGCATGATGTTTAGAAGAATATGTTAGAATCAAAATTTGATATTTGCTCTTATCAATAGGTTTACAGACTTTTTTTAACTTGCAAAATGATCTAAGAGTACTTCCATTTGTAATTTTTTTTAAATTTTTACATATATATTTAAATTTTGAATTCTAACGACAAAAGTTTTAATTGATACGTATAAAAGTATGTTTAAAGAGTGAATTGGGCACAAAAACCCATTTATTAGTTTTATATAAAAAAGATTAAGCCTTAAAAAAGTGTTCTTTTAAGTTTTTTGATTAGTGTATAATAAGGAATGATTTTTTTGATATTTGACAGTGACCGTCTATAGAAAATAAGATATTTCAAAAAAAAAGTTTTTGTCATCGAATAACTCGCGAAGCTGGCAAAATATCGGTGAGAACTTTTAATATGTTTACGAGAACATTAAAATGATGTCGAGAATATAGATTTAGTAGATGAAACCTAAAATGACTAGACTAATAAATAATTTGGAATTTTAATTTAATTATCTGCTTTGGTAATAAATTCGAAGTAAATTTAATTTATTCGCTCCTACACGTAATTAAAAGAAACCGGTTAAATTCGGTGCCAACACGTGCATTCAGCATCTTTGAAGTTATTAGAGAAGGGTAGGGAAAGAAGCAAATAAAACAGGGTAGTATTATTGCGGACTACCCAGGACGCAGTAGAATTTTACGATCACTTTGCAAGAAGTTCGTAAATCAATTCAACACGGTATTTTAAAAATATGCGCAAAGCATTCGAAACTAAACCACTTGAAGAATAAATTTTCCTTGAAAAGTAATACACTTGTTCGACTCTATCCATTCCTTTTAACGGTTTGTTTATATTTTTAGCGTCAGCTGTTCGCTAACTTTTCTCATTTCGCGAAGCGACTGTGTTAATGAAAGAGGCATCTTTGGCGTTACTAAGAAAATCATAATTCAAGCTTGAGCCGCATCAGCAAAGGGTGGAAGTGGGAAAGGATCTGCGGGCCAAGTCGTGCCGTCGTGGCCCCGGGAGGCCGAAAACGAGCGAGCAGCGCAGATCGTTCCTTTGGGAAGCGACGATATTGGCATCGCGGAAGCGATGTCGTCGCCAAATATACGGCCTCCCGGGGCACAAACTGTCATCGTAAATTCAATTAGCGGCAACCCTTACGTATCCGTCTTCGTCGGCCTTGTATACTGTCATTGCGCAAAACTGGATCGATCGATCTACAACAAACTGTACGAAATCACACAATTCAAATCAACCAAATCAAAATCCAATTCAAATTCGATAAGAAAACGAAACATCCCAGCACACATGTTGCTCTGTTCTAACAATGTTTTGCTATATACTCTACTCTAAAACTACAATTGTCCAAAAAAAATGACGGTTTCAGGAATAAAAAAATTAAATTATTAAATTGAAACCTCTTTCAAATGCTTCCCGATGAACACTTACTAATAGCTGTCACTCTTAGCTTTCATATTATCAAACTTAATAAGAAAATGAGAATCAAAAATGACAGTTGCTTCTGGACATTGTTTGAAGTAATACAGTAAATTACATATTTATCTATAATACCGGTCAGTTTAAAAATCTTAGGGTTTCGGGTAGTAATATTTAGAGTCCTTAAATAATTTATGTTGTTGTTTGATTTTTAGTAACATTTTTGGTGACTAAATTGTTGAAGTTATGTAAATGACAACTTAAGACGGGTTCAAGAATATCTAATTTATTTACGTCGAGTGTGCAAAATGGACGGTTATTTCGTTTGTGCTTGTAGTCGCCAAATAATGTTCTTCGATTTTAATAGATAGTTTAAAATCAAAGAGTTTATGACGTTCCATAATACTTCATTCCACGAGGCAGTTCATATGACCCCTGCTTCTCATCGTTCTTCTCAAAAACAAGATGTTAACAAATTAAACCCTTCAATCGGCAAGATAACATGATTCCTCTAAAATTGGCAAACAAATTCTCTGCCAACTGTACTACAATTTGACAGGTATAATAGAAAAAATACTTTAGAAAGACCTACTCTTGGACACAGGTAGTGATAATGGTAGATGGTATAATTCAACGCAGGCGCTGGTTGACCTTAGTGTTGGAAGGGTGCAGAGAAGTTGTTTTTATTAGACGATAACTCTTGGCTTCAATTCACAATAAAAATAATGTGCCAATACATTTATCATTTCTTCTACCTGTTAACCAATCAGTAGATGGCGTCACTGGTTTCATCTCGTTTCTACTTTATACTAGTTATTTTTTGTATAAGTATTTTAGACAGCGTTTTATCCATGCAAGAATGTTTAAGCGCAAGACGCAGTCGAGCGTTTAATATTCTTAAGTGGATAAAACGCGACTAAAACACTAATCCAATATAACGTTTTATCCACAATAACAGCGATTTAAAATCAGAATCGTCAAAATTTCATCTCATATCATCAAAAAACAATTTGCCATTACACTTTGCTAGCGGATGTCACCTCAAAAATTATTGAAATTAACTAAAAAACATGGGAGGTGTTAAATCGTTGCTATTTATTTTTGATTGTTTATCGATTCCATTTGTACAAAACGCTGTGCAAGTTGGTGAAAATGGAAGAAAGTGGTAGGTACTGTTCCTGAGAAACATCTTGAGGAAGCTAAAAAAGCGACTTGCCTGCGAAGTTCAGGGAACATTATGAAAAAATATTTTCAGAATTTAATAAATGGAAAGAAAAACGGGGGGTAATGACAGTGAATGAGGAAGTTCAGCTATCGTATTTCTAAAATTTGAAGAAGAGGTATGTAATTTCATTCATGTAGTCGAAGTACTCCACGCTGAAGGCCGCTATAAAGGTTAATAAAAACGTAGACATTGGAAAATATATGTAGTAAACTCATGGCCTATCTGAAGAATCAGTGAAAAGATACAGGCCGAAGAAAGCTGCAGTATTGGATAGAGCACACGTGGAAGAGTTTATGATAAGGGCTTGCTATAAAGAATATTTGATGATAAATGTAATCTCTGTCATTACATAGACATTGTAGATAATAAATTTTGGAATATTTTAGGTTGCATTAATAATGGAGGTGTCTGTCTGGTGGCTGTCGATGCTGTAAGCTGACAAATTTGAAAATCAGTGATGTAGAAGACAAGGGCGCATACCTGATTGTTTCGATACCAGATACTAAGACGAGCGTTTTACGAAAATTCACAATTATAGAAGAAAAATTTTCTATTAACACTGTGGAGAAGTGTAAGAAATACATCTCCTTACGTCTGAAGAAGTTATCTATTGAGAGATTTTTTACGATACGTTAATCAAAAATGTACATAGCAACCTGTCGGAATTAAGACTAGATCGAAAGTTCCTTCTAAAGTTGCTTCGTTTTTGAATCTAGCGAACGCAGAAGCTTGTCCCGGCCATTGTATAAGGCGCATTTCAACAACTTTATTTGCCAATGAAAGTGCTAATCTTACAACAATTAAACGACATGGTGGGTGGAGGAGCTCCGCCATAGCTAAAACTTATATCGAAGATTCTGTATCTAATAAGCTTGATATTGCAAAGAAAATCCAAGGTTCTCCTGGTACTAGTCGTTCCTTACTAAAGAAGACGTCTATTGTTCCTACAACTACTATTCGTTCTGGAACCGATAAGAACTACAAGCTTTTTATTAATGGAAACGAAGTGAATTATGATAAAACAAAAAACGAGATGTCTATTAATGTACATGTAAAATGTCAATATTAATAATAAATAGAATGCGATTGATTTATGATTGTATTTTTTCATTATTCCACTAGTGGAATAAAGTGATTTCATTATTCCACTAGTGGATAAAGTGTTACTTTATATGGTTCTCGTAAGTGTAGATACAATTTCAATTATAAGGTAATTGGGGATAAATAACATTAATTTTTTTTTATATTTTTAATGCTTACATTTTAACTACCGCTGGTTAATGTAATTTACGATTTTAGCTAATATTTAAATTTTTTGTGCATAAAATATAAAGATTTACTATTATTGTTAATTATTATTTCTGTCAACATTTCTCACAGCAAATTTTTTTTCGATAAACTACTGTTGTATAAAAACGATTATTATTTTCATTATTTTCCAGTAACCATTAATAGCATGTAATTTAATTGATTGCTGTACTCCTTGTTTTAAGTACTTTATTGCTATTTCAACATTAAATAAATAATTAGTTTCTGTAATAATTCGTGTCTTATTTTCCCTTAAGCAAAATATCTGATTGTGAGAAATACACAGAGCTTGTTTAGTTGAAAATTTAGCATTGCTGTGTATGCAGTTTGCTTAATTTAATTTTAATAATTTCGCTGTGGTGGCAGTAGGTAAGTGGTATCTTCTCGTTTCCTTAATTGTAGTTTTAAAATTCGCTAAAGAGTAAACGGTTGCAGTTATTGGTAAACAAAATAGCATAATAGTAGAAAACCGTGGTAAGTTTTTGTTATCATTAGAGTTTGTTTCAGTAAACAAAGTAATTCCAACAAACGTATACAGAAAATGTACTTGGCATCCTTTCATGCAATTTCTCCGCGTATTAGTTTTATTGTTAACCATGAATTTTACGTTAGCGATATAAACTTTCGAATGTTTATCAAAATTATAAAACAGTTAAACTAATTCCAGCATACATGCAAAACAACCTTGCTTCTCTTGTAAAATGTCGGTATATATTTCATTTTGTGTGTGCTGTTTTGATACTTGAGCTTATCTTGAATGACTACACTGAACAAATCCTGAAAACTTTTATTACCTCTATAACTGTAAAATAAACAACAGAGTTAAATTATTCACATTAAAAACTGTAAAATATAGGTCGTTATTATAACCAGTATTTCACAGAGTTTTCATTAAGTTATATTATCGAGCGACGTTTCATTGCGAATAACAACTGTCATCTTTTAACCAAGGTAATAACAAACTAGTCGTGGTGGGCTATTTTTGAAATCTCGGCCCTGCCGTTACCTGCAACTTTATGGACGTTCTAGGATATCGTGACCGACCGACGTGACTCGTCCATTCTGACCACACATTGCCCCGGTCATCACCGTGACTTTGCCCGAATTAATTTTTTTCTAGTTCAAATACTCTTTCATTAAACAACATAAAACTCGTTGTGTTTTCAATTTGCTCTAATTTTATTGTTACAAGAGTTTTATTGAAATTTACAATTTGCTTTTTTAATAAGAAGCGAACACACAACAAAATCAACTCAAGCTTTTCAAATACTAATTTAATATTAGTAATAAAAATGTAAAACTATAAAAGCTTTTAGAGACTGATTTTATTATAGTTCACTTCAACTAAGTAATATAACCTAGTGTGATTTATAAACGAATGAGTATTTTTTGCAAACTTATTTAGTTCTTACCGGACGTACTCGTAATACATCACTCTTGAACTAATCTATCAAAGATGTAATTTTATATTCATATCACTATGAAACTATTATAAATGCTGAAACATTGTTTACAGAAAAATTTTTAATCAGAAAAATAAAAACTGACTTAAAAAGAGTAAAAATACCTCTATTATAAAAATCCCAGAATACAAAATCAATTTTGATTTTGATTAACATTGCTTTAACACTTGTCATCTTGTACACTACTTGCTCGTTACCAACTCTATTATAAAAAACTAAAAAATATTGCGTGCAAAAATGTTTATAAAATCATCCAAATAAGTGTTGTACCTTTCTTAAAAATTTAATTAGAAAAAAAAAGATAAGTGGGATAAAGTGCTAGTGAAAAGAATTTGAAAAAAAATAATTATTAAACAATTTCTTTTCTACACACAACAAAAATAACAATGACTACAATAATTAGCATTCTTTTTGTATCCTCATTCTGATAATAAATATATTAATAGTATCATAAGCTTGCTCATCACCTGAATTTTCTTCTAATCGTTCCTAACATTGAATAGAATTTGCCTCAAAATCTCAATGTTATTATTTTTTAATGCAAAACTGTTTCGAGTTTTTACGTCACTACTAGGATCTGTCAATTATTAATAACTATAATTATTAATACGTTTTCTAAAAATTTTGATCTTTATTATAAACAAAATATTTTACAAAACCCTTTAAAAAAACTTTGCGTCTATTAGACTTTAAAATAAACTTGATTTTACAAAAATCAATCTTTTTACTGCTTATAATCTGTATTTTTGCCACTTATATTATTTTCTAAAGTTTAAATTAACAAGACAATAGTGAGTAATAAGAATAATTAAATAATATTGAATTTATATTGCTGTTTTCAAAGCAACGTAGGTACAAGTGTAATTACTCAAATAAATCAAACATAAACTTACTCTCTTTGTATGAAACACTCAATTAAAAAAGAGTATCACATTATAAGTTATTTAAAGTTTAAATAGGTACCTACACAGCTGCTGTCTTTGTACACATAGATGCATAAAAAATTAGAATATTATTATTTTAGTAAGGTGTGTGTTTCATGTCAGCAATTTTCTGTTAAACAACTATTTTATACAGTGTCATGTGAATTTAATCTGAGATTCTTACAACGCATTTTTAAACAAATAATTTATTTAAGAACGAGCTAAATTACGCAATAACTCTTAATAAATAAATAACCTAATAACTAAGCTTCGGTGCTAGGGAGTCTTGATAAAACGACCAGGTAATTAACCGGTGTAATCCAGGCGGTTGCATGTTATACAGGGTGTTATGGAAATGAGTGCAAATATTTTAACCTGAAATACAGCACCACAAATAATAAAAATCTGTAAAAAAAATTTTGTCCTATCTCAACTAACAACAAAATTACAGGCCGTCAAAGTTGAGTATAAAAAAACATCTTTTTGTTATATCTGGAAAACAAACCGCTTAACCGATTAATACCAAATTTGGTACACAAATGAAGTTGACTGTACTCTTTTTATTTCTACTAGCAAAATTTTGCTGCACATCTCAATTTCAAGTTACGGCACTTTTTTTTCACATTTTGGGTAATTAACCAATTTTCTTCTTATTAATTTCCAATTTTTGTAGCAAAAATGAATATGCCAGTGGATTCTACATAAAACTGCAAGAATGCAATATTTTGCTAAAACGTATCGTTTTCGCGATATTTACGTTTAAAATATAAAACTGACTTTTCATCTTTAACTTTGACGTCCTCTAGCTCCTAAACGGTGCTAGAGATAAATTGTGTTAGATCGCTTTATTTTGACCTGAAAAACCTATGATTGCCCTATGTTAAAAAAAATGTTATACGTTTTGTAATAATTAATTTTTAGTTTATAATTTTGTTATCAGTTGAGATAAGACAAAAATTTTTTTACAGATTTTTATTATTTGTGGTGCTGTATTTCAGGTTAAAATATTTGCACTCATTTCCATAACACCCTGTATATTCAACTGGTCTACACCAGGTGACCAGTAGACCAATTGAATGAATAACATGCAACCCGCTGGATTACACCGGTTAATTACCTGGTCGTTTTATCAAGACTCCCCAGCACCGAAGCTTACTAATAACACACTTCTGGCATCTTGAATAAATTTCCAATGGTAACCACTATCTCTCGCAAACTCGAACTACTCAGCAGCTAGGCTGCACCTCGTTTATACATAGGCATAGAGCCAATGTTGGCTTTTGACTAATCCAAAAACAAAGTGACCTTAACTTCTAGAATTTACGTAACATTTCTTCTTTCTAAAAAATTGTTTATGCTGAACAATAATTTGCTTCAGTCGTACGCTTTCTTTTCGGTCTACTATAAGCTTCTTGACAAGGCCTTTTTCTGTTTCAATATGCCCTGCAATAACTACAAACTAGTCTTTGTAATTACAGCAGGAAACAGAAGAACTGTGACATTCCAGTCGTTTATTTACACAGCTGCTTCAAGCTGTCTTTTATACATTGACTAGGAAACTTGACTATCAACTATCAGAAATTTTACTTTTGTAATTTGTCCTATTATTTTAAATATTCTTTACGTTCTAAAGCAAGCGTTACATAACTGTGAAATTCTTAAGAGCATTTTTGCCAAATATTTCTCCGCTTTTATAATTTTTTTAAAAACTTTTTTGTTTTTTCTTTTCCTCTACTCGTACTTTTTCTTGTTTCTCTTCTATAATTTTTTCTGTTTTTCGTTTTGTTGTAAACGTAGTTTAAGCAGTTTTTTAAGCTTCTCTACATTTATTTTTTTTCTAGAATCGTTCTTAGCTTTTAGCTAAGAGTTCTTTAGCTTTTCGTTATTCAAACATTTCTAGAAACTACTTTTGTACTTAAAATCTGTTTTAAAGGTCTTTCTATCTTAGGGCCGATTTCATAATCATCTTAAAGGCTCATTTAATTTAAATGACGTTTAGACTGTAACTGTCAATGATTTTTTGATGTCTATTGTGGTAATGACAGTTTCAGTTTAAACATCATTTAAATTAAAGAAGCTTTTAAGTTGATTATGAAATCGATCCTAAGTATTTTAATTTTAAGATCTTTTTAAAACCTTCGTTGTTTTTTATAATTTTTTTTGTTTTTTCGCTTATTACGTCTAACATCTTACAACTGTTTTTTAGAATTTTCTTTTTTTTTGTGGTTTTTTACCGATCGTTATTTCGCATGTTATACAAAAACGCTGTTTTTCATATTTTTTTCGAAATTTGCAAAACGCTTTTATATTTTTCTTAAATTTTATTTTTCGCTTTAAAACATGTTTTTACTATTTATTTCTTCTAATTTATTCTAGAATTTTTTTACTCTTTTTCTATCAATTGTCTTTCTCAAGTTTTTCTTTTTTTTACAAACGCCGTTTTAGAATCATCTGTTCTTTAAGAACATTTCTTTGCTTTTTTAAAATATTTTGTTTTTTTTTCTACTCGACGATTTTTAAATTTTATATATTGTTTTCTGCTTATTTATAGCGAGCAAATTTCTAAAAGTGTCTATTTAAATATTTTTAATTTTTACTGTTACTATAAGTTACTCAAATATTTTTAACTTAAATTTTAATTTAAAAAATTGTTAAAAAAATACTACATCTAACATATTCTGAACTATTATTGTTCTGCCGATAAGCCTTCCTCAGCATCACAATGTCAATAATTACACATTTAATCTTGATTTTAATATGTTCACAGCCTACTCTGATTCAGTTACAGTTCGATCTCACCTTATAATTATTGACGTTGGGAACTTGAAGAAAGCTAATCGACCGACGCTGGTTTTCATAACAACAAAATTTCAGAACAACTAATTAGGTGAAGTATTTTTTGATGTTATACATTTCAATTGTGATAAGCAGGTAACTTATGAAATATTAATCTTTTGAAGCATGTCTAGAGCGTCTACTGAAGTTGCGTAACTGAATGGTGCATTTTATATGAGAAATGTTTCTGACAATTTTGTGAAAAATTTGCAAAGATAGATCGACGTGAGTTGGTGAAAAACCCTTTCGTTGGTTCCTTCATTTTGGTGCTAAATTATGTGAGGTCAATAGGACGTTAGGATCGGTAGGATATGTGGAGCCGAAGGCATCATTGAGTTCGCGCCCCCTTATTTATAGCGCCCATAAATCAAGTGGACACAACAATACGCACAATAGCAACCAGTATTCGGACACACTCGATAACGCACATCCCGGAATTCTGAATCTCCCAATTCTAACGCCCTCCTTTTGTATTCGTAAATTACCACATTAATTAGGACGATAAGGACCCGACTCGAGTCGAGATTTTTTCCTTGGTTTTTAATTAAAACTAGCCGAAATAAAAACCAAAAAAATTAATAAAATTTGAAGAATCCGGAGTAAATCCCACACTCCAGGAGGCCGACAAAGTCTTCGGTTCAATGATTATTTTATGACACGTTCGTTGAGCCATGACGATCTGCACGCATTCGGCCCTAGGAGATGGTGTTTTGGCTTCCGAGCGCGGTTAAGCCGATTGAATGCAAAAAGGATCGCCATCTGAGGTCCTCACCGGAACTGGAAGCTTTATATCCCGATTTAATAATGCATACCTATACCGATCACGAAATTTCCCAAATCTTAGGAATTTTTTCGACTGATGCTTGTCCAAAGGGGGCGCAGTCACGGAAAGAATTTTTATAGGTATGTGCCAATAATCGCCATTGACCATGCGTTTCAAAATCCCTCCAGAGGTATTCGAATCTTTTCCATTTTGTCGCCTGTGGAATAGAAATCACCTTCAAGACTGAAAAGATTCTCCGTCAGCGGTTTACTGATAGCAAAACGCGCTCACTTACATTTTACATGAGATAAAGAAAAATGTGATTAGGGGCAAGATCTAGAGAAATTATTTTATCTATATCTAAGGAAAACAGTATTCAAATTTATAAATTTGTCTAAATAACTGGACGATTTGATCTATATCAGCAACAGTTTAAGTATTTAAAATTTAGCAAAAACTATAAGCAGTGCAAACTTATCAGAAAAGTAAGAAATCATAATTTTGCTTAATTATGTGCTTTTTTGTTGATGGTTTGTTTATATCAGCATAAGACATGATTTTTGCTAAAAGACGTTCATTAATTTAATCATTAATTGATGATTCCTTCTCACAATCACTCGTTTTTTCGCTGATTATTAATAAATTTCATTGACATTTTTGTTGATTAAGTAACTATTAATGTGGAAAAAATTACGTTTATGTCTGACTGCTTAATAAATTATTCTTTATAATACAATGTTTCGTCTATAAAGTACCTCTTTTTTGTAAGTACTAGTAAAATCATGTAACTTTATTCTCAGAACTGTCAAAATACAAAATTATACTGTTGTAATTCTTACTAGAATACCACTTCCGATAAGCACGGTACGTTTCTTCATATACAGGCCTAGATTTTATTGGTAAAGTGAATCTTCAGCAACAGCAACAATATTTATGATTTCTTTCTCATAACAAGAACTCTTATAACAGCACGCTTGCATTTTGCATCGGACAAATTTTTCACAAATAAAATAACAAACTCTCCGTAACTAAGGACATAACATGCACATTTAGTTGAGTTATTCCATTAGATTTATGATTTTTTCTTATTTTTTATTATTTTATTGGTTTTGCAGTCAATTTGATTATTAGGTAATAATTGTTGAAACAAACTTACCGCTTGTTTAAATGGATCTGAAACAGTAGAAAAATAAGAAATATTTTTTTTTGGGGGAATCCGGCGGTACTGCAGCAATACTAACTTTTTTGGAAAAAGAGTCAAGTGTTATAATGACGGACACCCCAATCGTTCCATTATGGCCAATTTGTCAATGAAGTTTGGGATAATGTGAAAATCGTCTAACTTGTAAGAATGCACTTCGCTGATTGATAAAGAAAGTAAAGAAATTGTACAAAATCCAAAACCTAAGAAGTGAGAAGCTAAAAATACAACCACAAGCAAAGTTTGTCACATTTAACTGGAATTTGAGTAAACGCACGTTCAGCCCCTTCTACAAGCAAAATGGTGGCTTAAATGTACATTTCAAATAGTTTTTGCAAATCATGCATTTTTTTTATTTTTTTCTTTTCTTTATATAAGTATATAATGCTGTTAAAATTTTTATAGTTTACCTACCACATGAAGAATTTTTCCTTAAATAGAATTCGCACTTCTATAAAAACATTTTTCATTTCTATTTAAATTATTCTAGTTAATGGCCTTGCAATATGTTTCATTTTACAAATGTTTTTTTTTACATATTTTTTTTAATAGAAGCAAATTTCTTTAGTTTTATTTAATTTTATCTTAATTTTTATCAATTTCTTTCTTTTCTTTTTAAATTGTTATTTTTTATTACATAGAATAGATTAGGTTAAATAGAGTAGCAATTTGTGCTAGACTTCGCCTATGTATAAATTTTCTATTTCTTTTGTTTTTTTTTTGTATTATTATTATTTCTTTTTTTGTGTGTGAATATAGTCGTTTTGAATTAAATTTAATTGAAAATACAAAATATCTTCAATAATTGCGGCCTTTCATAAACTTATTTAACTTGTAGAAACCCAAACACAAAACCGAGAACAAATCTATCTCAAAATTTTACAAATGGCGTTTTGTTGAATGTTATTTTACAGAGTATGTAAAATACTGTTATCCTGTTGCTAACATAGCATAATAGTGGTTAGAAAATACCAATTTTTAAACATAATCTTATTTTACAATAACAGTACGATAACATTGGTTAAGAGAATAGCTCCAATAAATTCTTGCAGCATAAATTAGTAACTAGAATTCCAGTCCTATTTATGACTTATCAGCTTTTGCGAATATTTTTCAGTAGAGATTTGTCTTTAAATTCGATTCTAAACATTACTGTTTCGTGTAGGGATAGTTGCAAACAATTTTCCTCTTGTCCAACAGGGGTGAAAGGAATTTTCAATGAGTTCTACCATGTCCATCGGACCCATGTCACTCGGATAAGCCTAAGTTGGGTCGAATTGGTCAGCCTGTAAATGACGTTGCATTTTAGATTCTGGTAGGTAGACACCTGCCATAGATGTAGGAGTATTTTGTGCAATTTTCTAAACTTCATAATCTAATATCGTTATTGCTGTTCTAAACCTTTTAGAATGTTCTACCGTTATTTATTGTTTAGGTTTACTAATATATAGTTATGTAGCCCCCCTAAAGAGTTAAGTCCCTAAGCAATAAATAATCAAGAAGCTAAATTGAATTTTGTCCGAACTATGTCTACGTATTAACCGTTTTAAACCAGAACTCATTACCATAATAAACCGAGTAGACCAGGACTAGCACTTCTAGTAGTCGAGAAGTATGTATCCGTAATGCGATTATTCAAGATGGTTAATTTCAGAAGTAAATAGTTGAGTATAAGGCAAGCATCCTTCTTGCCGGGGGTAAACTTGTACTAGATAATTTAAGTTGGGAAACGTTCTCGAAAGTTGTTAATTTCTAGTGGCTTGCTTTTGTGCACACTATTTGCCCA
Organism: Tribolium confusum; assembly: GCA_029207805.1. Lineage (NCBI taxonomy): Eukaryota > Metazoa > Arthropoda > Insecta > Coleoptera > Tenebrionidae > Tribolium > Tribolium confusum. The sequence continues at coordinate 20,026,805 of JALGAY010000003.1, forward strand.
GTAATCTGCATCTAAGTCTATGATATTGTGTGTATGCGCACTTGGCTTTCAACGAGGCCGAGGAACGGCAGTCGAGTGCATCCCATTGTGTTATGCCGCCTCCGGCACTAAATTAGGGAGCGTGTGTGCCGTTAATCGCCGCTCTGTTCGCGCACATATGCATTATGCAACCAACATTTGTCCCTCTATTACACGACCCGCTGTTTCACTGCATTACAGCTCGGCAATTACACAAGGATTAATTTATTTCGGTGTATCCAACGTGCGAAAACTTGCATATTTCATCCCACCTCGCTTCTTTGCTATTATTCGTGTCAGGAACCGTGTTATGTTAAAATGGAAAAAAGAAAAATTCAACTTTTCACACGACTCGACAATATTAAATTTTGACTAGCCATGTGAAAATTGCGAGCTACAGGATTTGTTTTGTGGTCATTTTATATCGCCGGATTTGGCTACGTAAGCCGTAAACTTCCACCGATCAGGAAAACTTCCGATTCTATTAAAACTGTATTAGATCAAAACAAACAACTTTTACACGAATCAAACTGTATAAATTATTAATTTATTATTTCTGTTTCGGTGGAATTTATTACCAAATAATCTATTACAAAAGTTTCCAGGATGTATGCACCAGATAAAGTTTCAAACGATAAATATGTAACATAAAATAAAAATAAAGGAGCTATTTAAATACAAAATAAACATAAAAACAAGAGTAGGTATAACTTAATCTTGCAACCTTTTCTTGCCATTTACATAAAATAGAAAACGTTACCTATGCTTTCGACACTGCATCAGCAACTGCAATCCGTATTATGACAATTAAATAAATTTTGTAGAGTATTTTCTAACATTTAACTCTTTCACAATGTTGACAGAAAAAATTTAATTACCACCACATATAAGAAATAGAAAACTATTACTTCTTATTATTTGTGTCAGATATAATTAAAAGACCTACCTACCATTAAAATAAAATGTGAATATATTATGAAGAATTGTCTTCATATCTACAAAGTGTTCAAAAAAGTATGATTTGACAAAATTTATACTAAGCAATCCTTGTGTTCAAAACACAGTAATCAACAATTGAAATAAAAATTTTAACAAAGTTTAGTCTTGTAACTTCTAGAAAAAATTATTAATTGAGATGTATTTTTTTGGTAGCTTATTTCTTATACATACTTTAATGGGCTAATTTCAAGTAAAAATAATACTAGTAGTATCTTTTTCTATAAAATCTGTTTTCTATAAAAATTTAAATAAATTTAGGGCTGATGTGATTGGTTGTTGCCACATACCGGAAGTATCTCAACTTGAAATTAGTCCATATTCTTGTAAGTTTTTAATTTTTACAAGTCGTCCCAGACAGGCTCTGCAAAAGACAAAAAGTAATATAAAGTAATAAGAAATAACATACAACAAAAAATTTTTCTGATTAAAAAAATTCTTACGAGTTAAAAGACTGCTAAAATTATAAAGTGTTGTGTTTTAATTGTTGACTACTGTAGTTATAGAATCATATTATTTGGCCATAGAAGAAATAGATAAATATAAACCCGGATCACTTTTGTAATAATAAATTTCACAATTTAACCCAAAATTTTGGCTTTGTGAATTATATTTTTTACCAAAAATTCGGGTTTTCAAAATGTAGGTCATGTTATATGACAAAGTCACGTTGACGTTGTCAAATAACATAATTCACAAAGCCAAAATTTTGGGTTAAATTTTGAAATTTATTATTACAAAAGTGATCCGGGTATAGTAGCTATATCTGAGAATTGTGGGTCATTTAAATTATTATCAGCACAGTCAAAACTCGCTTTTTACAATTGGTTGGTCATTAAAAGACCAAAATTAGATTGTTTTGATTGTAACTGCGTTCCTCTAGCATAAAACACAGTACATACAATAATTGCAATCATTCAAAAGTGCACGATTTTACGTTATTATAGCAATTTTTTTTCTATATTAAACTTGATTCTAATTAATAACGTTTCACTTTATTTTGTTAGAATAAAATAAAAAAAAAACAATTATTAAATATTGTTTTTGTACTTTATTCTTATGGTATAAACACAGTAAGTTATCTTACAAATTGCCTGAAGAGTTTAATCTAATAATAATAATAAAAAATCTTATATTACATTATTTCTAAATGTTGAGTAATGATAATTAATAACTTAATTAATTACTTAAGTAATGATTATTTTACATTGACAAACAAACCTTATTTTTGTCTTAGCCAGCTTTGATTCCCTGACTTTAGGATCTCTACTTATTGCTAACTTAAATTTGTTACTGATTTTCACTGATTTACTAATAACTGATTTTATGCTAAACCATTAAAAATCATTAAATGATAATCCAAAATAAGCAAATAACAAACAAAAAACAATTATTAATAAATTATCCAATACGTATGTCAGTACCTACATGGTCTAAATAAAAATAATAATAAAAAAAGATTATAAACTATATATTTGTCGAGTAAGGTATAAATAATAAAGATGGTTGATTATAGTCTATTCATGCTGAATAAAAGTTTTATGAGTTTGTACTCTAAATATATAATTGACAAAAAGCATCAAATATAAGATAAACTGTTTGATGAATAGTAATAGTTATTTACAATAGAATGCGGTAGGTAAAATTTGCAGCGAATAGCAGTGAGCAGATGACAAGGATCAAATGAGTCAAAGCATTGTAAATTATCTATCGCACGAAAATTGTATTAAATTTTTTGACCAAAAAAATTATTAAAAGTCAATATTTATAATTATTACTCTGGGAGTAATAAAGAAATTACTTTATGTTGGCAATACTAAATTTTGTTAGCACGAGTTTTGTACTTTGTACAACAGTGTTTCCAGCCTATTAAACATTAATGAAATTGATGAAAAATTAATGAAAAATTAATGAAACTATTTATTGCAAAATTTATACCTGCAAATTAATTTTTTTAATCATTTTAAATTTATGTGTAAATACTTTAATTATTAAGTAACTCATAAACAAAAAATTTACTCTACTGTAAAAGTAGTTTCTACTGTTTTTAATTTGTCTTAGTATTTTTGTGATTTGTTGGATTTTTGTCTCCAATGAAAAAGCTTGTTAAAAAGGTTAGAACAACTAAACATATGTCTTACTATACATTTTTAACATTTGACTAAAAATTGAATTTTTGAAAAAGAAAAAATTTGCAACATATTTTTTTATATTAGGTACAATAATTGTAGAAAATGTTTTTTATTGTTTTTTGGCAGAACACTAATCTTGTTAAATCTATCTTATTTTTATCAGTTTAAATCATTTATGGACTTTAAGAAAAAAAAGTTTGGAGTGATTGCTGTCTCAAATAAAAAAATTTAAAGAAACACAAAAATAATGTGATAATTTAAAAACAGTAACATTATTTTTTTTTAATTTTGATTTAATAAATAAGAGTCGAGTTATAAAATTTACTTCACTTAAAGAAGTTGTATACTAAAAAACAAAAATATAGTAAAAAAAATTCTAATAACAAATTTCCAAACGGCAGATACGTGTGATTTACCATTTTGGAAATATTAGAGACCAAAGTGTAAAAAACGTTGACGTGACGTCATACCGACATATTCTGTTTTGTCTCATATGTTGTAAGATTGTTTATGTCTTGTCATCTCGCCTGTCATTAAACTTTGCAGTTTTTCACTATATTTTAATCTCGATGGTGTTCGGTTTTGAACTAAGGTATAGCAAAAATAACCTAAATAAGTTAAAGAAGAATCTGATTAATCTGCAAAACAACAAAGATTTCGAAAGAATTAACAACACATCTTGGTGTAGATGCAGAAATTGTGTAGGTAGCAATACCAAAACCAAAAAAATGTTTATGTTGTGTTGAGAATAAATTAGAGTTGAAAACAAATGTGAGAAATAAAAACGACTGTTAAAAAACACACCACGAAGCATTTGAGAACATAGTTTACAGTTTCGAAGTTTGCCATTTTTGATAACTTTCAGTAACCACAAACAACAACAAAAAACAAATGCTTGTTCGGTTCGATGTCGGTATGAAGTCACGCGTTTAACTTTGTTTTTTTCGCTGTTGAAAAACTAAAGGTCGTAGCGATTTTCGGTTTTGAATTTAAATCTTAGATATTTTTTAAAATTTTTTAGACGCTTTCATGAAATTTTATTTTACCCCTTTTAAAATACTCACTCTGTATACTAAAAAGCTTTCTCAGTATTTATTATTATTTAATACACTACCCAATTACGTTTTTTTTTCTAAGTAAATTCTGAAATAATTTTTAAAAATAATTTTTATAGTAATTTAGTGTTTTTTTTTTTGGTAGATTTACAGGAATTTTTGCTTCCGGTTTTGTGAGTTAAAGTTTAGTTTGAAGATGTGACATCTACAGCAAGGTAATTTTTTTATTAAATTTGAATGGCTATTGAACTTTGAAATAACAGCTTTTTGACAAATTAAATAAGTCAGATGTTTGTTCAATGTATGTACTAGATGAGAAAGATTATAAATCGTAATAATACTAATAGCCTCAGTACTACGCCTTTCAAAGAATAATTTTTGAGTTAAGTCATTCTTTCTATTTATCATTTTTTGAGGAAATATTATTCTAATGTTGAACTACTTTTTAATTTAACGTCTCTTACTATTATTTTTTTTTTTTTTTTTGTTAGGCAGGTCTTTACATATATGACTTAGTTCTCTAGTTAGAGAATAATTGTATTACGCTATCTCCAACTTTTGATAAAGTTTACTTTTATCAAATACTGAACGATAAGTTAATGGGATTAGTACTGTATAGTTTTTGAGAGTTGGAATATTATGTACATTACCTGTACTTTGACATTTAATTTATTGCTAAAACCCATCTTATTAATGTACTCGTTTCAGTTTGTTTTTGTTCGCTTGTTGCCAGTTCCAAACCGTTGACACTTTAAACCCGTTTCGCTTAATTGTCCTAAATGATCGCAGGTTTTGCGTGAAAATATTTCGGGCAAAGACAAGGGGGGTGTCGATGTGTGTGCGTGGCGTCACAGCAATAATAAACCCATCGAGGCTGTGTAATCTGCTGCATTACTATCGCGGTTTACGACCTGCCACCGCCACAGAGGCGAGCTTTTCAAGCTGGGGCCAATTTGCAATTACAGTTTTTGCTCGAAGCAATTCGGTGCGAGGTTCATATTTTACGAGGTGCATCTCTGCGTTTTATGGAGCGTACTCACTTACCATTGTTCACGTAATTAAGTTTGAGATTATGTGCACCGCTACCGACTACATTCCTGATTTTATGTCGGACACATGGCCAGTATCGGATGCCCCTCCGAAATTTCATTCCTAAATCACCTCTCCAGACTAGATTTTTCCGCGTATGCACCGGCTTAAACGACATAAAAGCGCCTCTTTTTTTCTGTACTCTTCTAGTTTTATCGCTATACAAAAGAACATAAAGCTACCGGTATAGGGTAAGTTCTGTTCGAGATTTTAATGAACCATAAAATCATTTGATATTCCATTGCGCACTTGTTTTAACTTTTTTTAATATTAAAGTTTATAATGCTTATGACATTTTACGAGCAAAGATATTAGCAAGTTTAATGCACAACATGTTAGCTTAATCCTATTAAACGACTGACATTAAATCCACTAATGCAGAACGATAAATCTCAAGATTGAGATAATTATCTAATTTCCCAAATATTATATTTATGTAGTTATACTCAGCTTGTTTAAATCGTGAGTTACATGTATTTGTTTTACGAAATAATCATTAAATTAAATGACTGGGCTTATTAGCCCAAAATTTTCCGCTTAACCTACCACAAACGAGAACACTTAGATCCTAGCGAAATGCAAAAAGGAGTCATGCAGATCGTGCTCATAGGTCACGCTTCTCGACCTCGTGGGGCATCACTATCGTGATCTTTGTACGATTACCACTAGTTAACTACAGACTGGTGTGCTGCGCCTTGCGACATTTGCATCTGCTGAAATATTAGCTGGCTTCCGTGTACTGACATACGATAACTAACGAACCAACAGTTAAATCAAAAAATTATAAAAAAGGCGACTTGTTCAGCCAATTTTTAACGATATTTTTGTTTTTATTGCATTTTCCAACACCGAAATGCACTTCAAAACGAATCAAGTTTTTGCACTAATCTGGCATTGAAGTCTCTGATTTTTATGGAAAATCAATAAGTTTTCGCAAAGTGGATCAAAATTCTGTTTTTGATATAACTCAAAGCTGGGAAATCTTTCCCTTATCGGATTACTCTAACAAAACTTAAATGTTTTTATGGTAGATCAAACACTGTAAACTTAATTACACTGTTTTGACCACTGTAACTAAATAAGCCATTATGGTTTTATTAGCTAGCTTAGTTTGTTGTTGTGGCTGAAAACTTCGAAGGTCATTCAAGACTGTGCATCCGAGTTTTAGTTTAATTAGTTTTCAAATCTTATTTGGTGAAATGGAAAATAAAAGATTTTGGTTGTAATATATACAATTCAAGTACGGTACTTGTCTGCTCTGATATTTTAAGGTAAAGTAATAAAAGGCATGAATAAAATATGAAATGAATCCTGAAAAGCAACGTGTGGGGCAAGAATTGAGTGAAATGCAAATTCTTTTACTGTAAGTAGGTGTGGAGCATAAACAGAGCCATTATATTAAACACAAGATGCAAGTGGATAAACACATGAATAGCCGAAAGCTCAAATCTATTTATACACTGCACTATTCACCAAGGAAACGAAATAAAAGGCACAAAAATTCGCTAAAATTAAAATACTTCTGATATATCATTGCGACTGTTGTGACATTTACGGAAGTGATTGACATTTTATTTTGACAAATAGGTTGATAAATATATCAGAAACATACAATATACTTACAATAAATTTTTAATAAACAGTCTGAAATTTTCTATGTATTCCTCGATTTATTTAATTGAAAAATGTATCATCAAAAAATCTAGTTTTGATTAATATTTTTTTCAAAGTTTAAAAACCTTTAAAAATGAGATAAATTAAAAATTTAAAGGTCAATTTTTTATATCCAATTAATCTGCTAGTTTAAAAATTAGAGATTTTCAAGGACTAAAATAATTTTCCAACATTTTAGTTACTCTAATTAGTTACAAAAAGTCAAAAATTATAAGTTTTAGGTAAAAACTAACATCAAATTTGTAATTCTCAGACAATTTTAGATAATCTAATCTTATTTTTAAAACAATACATTGCAATATAATAACCCTCGAGTAAAACAACATACCTATTGACAAACTTTGTTATTACAGTTGTAGTATATTAGACTTATATTTGTATATTGAAGTATTGTCTGTTTCACGAAAGAAGGGACTTTCGTCATAGCCATTAATGGTTCGAACTATAATACGCATGTACCGCGTTGATTGAATGAGCGCGGAGCGCCTGCCCCGTTTTCTCGAAAGACGAGAAGTATAATCAGTTGCCTAAACTAATAATTAACAAGCGCAATTATATAGCCATATTCCTCGTTATCACCTTTTTCACCTTAGGCTTCTAGTAGACACTACTTTGAATATTGTTTCTTTTCAGTACATCGGAAATATAAATAACGTGTGTCGTAACTTAAAGATAAATTGATGACGAAAGTCGCTTCTTTCGTGAAACAAAGAGTACAGCCGAATTTTCAAAATGGTGTCGATAAGTTGTAAGTCGTTTAAGTCATAAATTTTTCTTAACAAAGACGGATAATTGACATCAAACCACACTATTTTGATGCTAAAGAGGGTGTCTTTTGTTGAGATATTTCTGGGTAGGTAGATGAATTTTATGACCACAAAGCAAGATGTTTACGTGCAACAAGTGTGTTGAACAAAGATACAAAGAGTGGCTGTTAAGAAAAATATTTGCATAGTGAAAGCGCATTCATTTTTCCAGCGTACCCAAAAATGTAGTTGATTGATGGCAAATGGTTACAAATAAATACAAGGTGTTTATAAATGGTTGTAGGGTCGTAGGAGGCTGTGGAAACAATAAAAATTTTCAGCTTTTTAGATAAAATGATTTTTAGCTATTATTATACCTTATCAATTTGTGTGGCGCTAGTATTAGAGAACTGTTTGAGAAGCGCTGAACTATGCCTGAACCTGTCTCTTCAACCGCTCGGTCCTTACCCGAGCAATAAAGTTTTATGGCTTACCGGCACCAATTCGAAAATTCGGCAGTAGTTATTTAACCAACAAGTTGGTTAATGAGAGCGATCAATAATCGAGACGTTTGAGCGAAGCAAGTGCGTCATAATAAAGTAGTTTATTATAAAACTTTTCTGGTGATTGTACCTTAAGTAATTAAAAAAAAACCTAAAAATTATAAATATAGACATCTATTCGTCACTGGACAAAAAAGTTTATTGAGTTGCCTATCTTACAAATAATTTTAGATAATATTTTAACATTTTAATTTAGTTTATGGGAAAACGGTGGTATTTCATATTAAAATAGTAAATTAATTTGATAATTTTACCTATCATCTTTGCTGTGTCATGTAATAATTAATCTTGGATCTTTAATTTTTTATTTATTTCACACTGCATGTGCATAGTGTTGAAAACTTTTTTACAATTCTTCACAAAAATTGTGCATTAAAAAACTTTTTTTAAGAATTATCAAAAAAATGCTTTTTTAGTGTTGCCCAATATGTACTGGGTTTACGTAATATTTTACATATTGCAAATGTTTTTATCATCAATATTATTGTAATATTGCTTTTTGGTTGTTAAATCTATGACTACTCAAAAAATAAATTATATATTTTTATTTATTATTGGTAGATATTTGTGTTTAATATATATTTTTATCATTGTTTGTACAATTTATGTTTTAGGATTTATGGTCAATATTTTATCTTCTTGATTTGTCCAAAATAAAATTTTATATATTTTATGTCTTTTTACAAATATTACTGCAATATTCTTTTTTATTAAATTTCATATTTTTGTCCAATATTATATTTGTTTTACTTTCTATTTTTTTCAATGTTTGTATATTTGTTTAAATATTTATAGTCAATATTATACCGTTTAGTCTTGCCAAATATTAGTTTTACATATAATTATCGTAAATGTTTTTTTTTAATAATATTACTGTAATTTTGCTTTTCGCTTCTTCCACTTACGACTACACAAATAATAAATTATGTATTTTTTACAATATTGATTTTATACTTTAACAATATCGATAATTTTATGTTATATATCTTAATATTGTTTTATGTGTTACTATTGATATAATCTTATTATTAATTTTGATTTTTTATTTAAATTTAAGCCTAAAATTATTGCAGTTTTTATATCATTTAAAATGTTTACTTTAAATTTATGTTTACAATTTTGAATACGCCAATATATTACAAAACAATGTAATATAACCTATGTAAATCAATATTGGCATAAAGCTGGTTATATATTGTTGTTCTACTTGTTTCTCATTGTTCGAAGTTTAGATAAGGCCAATAAAGTTCACTTAAGAAATGCCAAATGTAAAAAAACCGTATTTTTTATGCAATCAATTGTTTTTCAAATGCTGTTTTAAACGCACTTGAAAATCGGTTTATTTGTCTAGAAATTAGAGCTCTTTAAAATGTCAAAATGTCATTCTATTTGAACAGTCCTCACTTCGCTCGTCGTGCTCAAAACTCATTTGTGTCACAATTATCTTCTTATGAAACGGGTGTAATATACTATTTTTTCTACTTTGCGTTGCAAAAAGGCATTCAAAAAGTCTCTTTTGAAGAGTTATCGTAACTTGGGATTTTTGACAAATTTGGTTTTCACCTGATTTACTAATTAACTGATATATTGCTTCAATATTTTCAACAGCTCGCTTATGATTTTATCAACTGTTATGTTTTGCCCTTATGGGTCTAGCACGGTAAAATAAGAACTTTTTCCCCAAAAGTAAAAGTTTATTCTTTGCTACAGTACATGACCTCGACAAGGCCGTAAACCCAACTGACTCCTGACCCTCACCCCTTGCCGCTCTGGGTGGGGGAAAAATGCCCCTACACCACATTACCTCCCCCTTAAAAAACAGAAAAACGCCGAATTTTAAAATCCAAAACGATCCGGAGGCCGGATTTGACTTCTTCTTCTTAATTCCATGATTCGGCGGTTTTCGGTTTCACTGTTATCCTCATCAGTTCTACAATTAATAATACTATTTCCTAACTCCGGTTTCATGGTATCTTTTCTGGGTAAAATTTGATCCAAATGGCGTCGCCAAATCTTACCCTCACAAGTTTCTATTAAATAAGTACGAAATCCACAAATTTTTGAAATCTTAGCTGTAACCCAAGATGGTTTAACTTTCCTAAAATCGCGAGCTAAGACTAAATCTCCTATTTTAAAAGTTAACTTCCGTTTACCTCTAAATTTTTCAATCATTTTTTCTTGTTTTTGACGTAAATTGGATTTAAAACTATCGTTTTGGTTATCAACCTTCTTCGACTCTGGCCTTAATAAATCTAACCTACATCTTAAGGTTCTACCTAACAACAATAAAGCTGGGGGTTGATCAGTAGTACAGTGGGGAGTATTCCTATAGTCTAACAAAAATTTACTTAAAGCTAGATTTAGATCCTTGCTACTTTTATTCATTAGACATTTAAAAATTGCTTTTTTAACCGTTTTTACAGAATTTTCTGCTTGACCATTTGTAGCAGGATGGTTTAGCGGCGATCTTTTAAATTGGATACCGTTCGCTTTTAAAAAACTTATAAATTCATCCGATGTAAAAGACGTCGCATTGTCTGACACTACATATTTTGGGAAACCGAATCTGGCAAAAATTTCGCGTAACACCTTAATTGTCGATTGGGTAGTAATATCCTTCATAACAATCGCTTCCACCCATTTACTGTAAGCGTCAACAATGACTAAAATTTGTTTGTTAAAAATCGGTCCCAAAAAATCTATATGAATTCTATCCCAAACTGTGTCTGGAACTGGCCAAGGAATTAATTTACTGAGAGGAGGGTTATCCCTAAGTTTCACACAATTTTCGCAATTACTGATAAAAACCTCAATTTGTGTACTCATGTTTGGCCACCATACATATGAGCGAGCTAAGCTTTTAGTTTTTACTATTCCCAAATGGGAACTATGTAACTCCTCTAAAATCTTAAGTCTTAAAGTCTCGGGAATTAGAACTCGATAACCAAAAAGAATACAGCCATTTTCAACCGTTAAATTGTTTTTAAATTGACCGAAAATTTTTAAATTTTTTGGCAATCGTTTTGGCCAACCAAGTTCTATGTACTTAAATAGTTTACTCAAATCGTTATCTTTAAGTGTCTCAGAAGCTATTATTTTACTGTCAATCGGTAAATCCTTATTTTCGAAAATATAATTAAAATACGTTTGTCTGCCCTCAGGTTCTACAAATTTTTCCGTAACTGGTAACCTCGACAAACCATCTGCCCGATTTTCCGCTGATTTAACGTATTCTATGTCATAATTATAATTTGATAAAATCAGAGCCCATCTCTGAAGTCTGTTTGCACTGAGTGTTGGAAAACCACGTTTAGGCCCAAAAATTGTCAATAAAGGTTTATGATCGGTTTGCAAAACAAATTTATGTCCATACAGATATTGATGAAAACGCGTCACTCCGAAAATAATGCTTAATGCTTCTTTTTCTAATTGACTATAGTTACGTTGAGCATCAGATAAGGATCTCGACGCGTATGCTATCGGTCGCTCGCCACTGTCTTTTACGTGTGATAAAATAGCTGCCACACCGTAATCAGAAGCATCAACAGTTAATTTAATCGGCAATTCTGGATCATAATGCGCTAATACGCTTGACGAAGTTAATATGTCTTTTACTTCCTCGAAAGCTAATGTACACTGTTTTGTCCAAATAAATTTTGTATTTTTTTTTAATAAATCATATAATGGTCTAAGTAAGGTTGCGTTATTCGGTATAAATTTATGATAATAATTAACTAACCCTAAAAATGCTTGTAACTGCTTTATATTTTTAGGAGTGGGCGCCTCCTTAATATCGCGTACTTTTTCGTCACATGGGTGTAACCCCTTTTTGTCAATCACATGACCTAAATATGTTACTTGATCTTTAAAAAATTCACATTTCTTTGGTTCAATTGTTAAACCGCACTTTTTTAGTCTTTCTAACACCCGTCTCACTCTCTCTAAATGCTCGCGCGCATTCCGTCCGGTTATCAAAATATCGTCCAAAAAACAAACGACTCCGTCCAACCCCTGCAAAACTGTGTCCATAATTCTTTGAAATTTTGATGGGGCACAGGCTAACCCGAAAGGTAATCGCGTATACTGAAATAAACCCTTATGAGTTGAAATCGTCGTAATTTCCTTCGATTCGCGATCTAACCCTATCTGCTGATAAGCTTGTGATAAGTCAAGTTTCGTGAACTGCTGACCTTTTAAAGTCGCAAAAATTTCCTCAATTTTCGGCAAAGGGTAAAGATCCCCTTCAACTACTGGGTTAGCTGTCAATTTATAATCAGCGCAAAGTCTCACGGTTCCATTTTTTTTAACGACTGGTACTATGGGAGTACCCCAATTACTGAAATTTACCGGTTCCAATATTTTTAAACTTACCAAACGTTCAATCTCACATTCTACTTTTTTTTTAATAGCGAAAGGTAGCGGACGAGGTTTCAAAAATTTGGGAATAGCATCGCTGCGCACGCTCAAATGTATCGTCCCATTTTTAAATAATCCCAACCTTTTAGAAAAAACTGTTGGAAACTCCTCTATCAATTTAGCGACACTTCGCCTCTCCAAATCATCATTCAAATTATTTAAAAACTCCAAACCAAATTTGCGATAAAAATCACGACCTAATAAGGGTGGTCCGCCATTCCTAATAACATACAATTTCAGATCCTTACATTTATCTTTAAACCTAATCTGAGTAGTCAAATAACCTAAAGGTACAATTTTATGACCGTCATAATTTACCAAAACCTTGTCATCTTTGCCTAACCGCAAATCGGAAAAATGAACATTTTTAAAATTTTCCGAAATGACTGAAACCGACGCCCCTGTATCAAGTTCAAAACGTAAACACTCACTGTTCACTTCCACATCCAGATAGAGTGGTTCCTCACTGAATCGTGATTTTAAGTTGAACATTCTGTCCCTTGCGTCGCTGTCTTCTTTGCCATTATCGCTGTCTAAAAAGTGATGTCTACTGCCGCTCCCCTTACTTGCCTTAAGACAAACGGCCGCCAAATGTCCCTTGATTCCACATACTCGACAAAAATAATTTGAGTACCGGCACTTACTTGAATCATGTCCCATTCGCCCACAAATTCTGCAAGCTCTCTCTCTCTCCTTGGGATGTTGCTTCTGTCCACTTCCCTGCACGCTCTGCTGCTGCTGTCCACTACTCGACGATGCCGCTGGTCGAGATAGCGCTCTCTTTCCTCCCCTGAACGAACTGTCCTGCGACATACGAAACATTTCTTTATCGTTGTCTGTGAATTTTGCACTCCCGAAACGCTCTGCATCCTCCAGGTCGTACCGATGACGAGATGCTTCCTTACTGTTAGCCAAAGACACCGCCTTCTCGAATGTCAACTTCGAAACGTCTTCTTCAAAAAGTCGATCAAGTAAATCGCCTTTTCCTAGACCCATAATAAACCGGTCGCGTACTACCACGTCTAATTCTTCCCCGAAATTACATTTCGATGCCAGACTCCGCGCACGAGATGCCCAGTCGACTACACTCTCGCCTTCTCTTTTGGTCGCGTTATAAAATTTATAACGTTCCGGAAAATGCAATTTTGGAGGTACAAAATGTTTATCAAATAGTGCGATAAGTTCTTTAAAACTTTTTTCTGTCGGAAGTTTCGGAACACACAAGCTGCACAACAGTGTAAACGTTTCTTCTGAACAACAATTTATGAGCAGTGCCCGTCGTAGCTTTTCGTCAATGATATTATTTACGATAAAATATTGATCGAGTTGGGTTTTAAAAATCAGCCAGTCGCTATTTGTCGTAAATTGTCTAAGGTGACCCAAGGTCGTACTCGCTGTCGCCATTTGGTAACTCTTCGTTTTTTCTTCCACACCCGTCACTTTTTCCTGGGTCGTCACTCACTTTTACCTCGTCGCCACTGTTATGTTTTGCCCTTATGGGTCTAGCACGGTAAAATAAGAACTTTTTCCCCAAAAGTAAAAGTTTATTCTTTGCTACAGTACATGACCTCGACAAGGCCGTAAACCCAACTGACTCCTGACCCTCACCCCTTGCCGCTCTGGGTGGGGGAAAAATGCCCCTACACCACATCAACTATTCCATATCATCTCCATTGCGTAGGCGGTAGACGTAATTTTTACGCTTACGTACGGTGCCAACATAACCAATGAAAAAGTTACTGTTTTGCGTGCTATAATGAAAATTTAGTGACATTATTGCTAAACGCGTCTGCGTTTAACAGTGACAATATTGTTAACATAAAGTAGAAAAATCTATATTTTGCTTAAAATTTTAAAACAAAAATTTTCTTCAAAACTATAAATCAGATTTTATCGGTTATAACACAAGAAATTTTTTTGAGTGCATTTTAAAACGTCATTAATAACTACCCCAAGCGGAAATGTTCCGTTCGTGTTTATTAATAATAATGTTTTTGAAATGCACTCAAAAAAAACTTTCTGGAAATGAATCCAAATTCGTGTGTTATTCAGCAAAAAGTCGCAAGATAAATAATTAAATTTGTACTAAAACATATGTTTTTGATATAATTTTGTGTCTAATTATTGTATCTCTTAATTAATAAACTTTTTTGACACAAAAAATAATATACATTTTTTAGTTAAATGTAGTTTTTCTATAATTTAAAAATGCTTCTAGTAAAGTATCGTTTTGATTAGGCAACAACAAAACATTTTCAAAAAAATTTTGAATCTTTATGTAAAACTCGTTTCTCATTGGTTCTATTATACTGTCATAAAACTCTATAAAAATATGTCAAAATGTCCAGTTCTGATTGGAATTTTTTTGGTAAAAATTGTTAAAGATTAAAAACTATAAAATGTTTAGTAGACATATATTTGCAACTATTTAGTAAAAATTTATAATTATTAATTTAATATTTGTAAATATTTAATTAAAGTATAATTAGTATATAATTTTAGTAATATTTTTGTTAGTTAAAAAAGTCGAAAAATCGTAAAACCTAAAGTAAATTTTTTATGTCTAATCGATTCGCTAGCTAATTCTATTTGAATGTCGCCCAACTTTTGAAAACAGACTCATTCTTAAGAATTAAAGCTATTCAAAGACCCTAAAAAATTCCAAACTTTTTAATTACACAAAAAGTTACCCAAAAAATTAAAAATTATAAGTTTTTGGTAAAAATAAATGTTAAGTTAATCCTCAGACAATGTTAGGTAAAATTTAGAGATTTTCAATTGATTTTTACTTTTGTCAATTGTTATACAATATTTGAAATAATTTTCACATTTTGTGGTTCATTTCATTAGTGATAAAGAATAGTTGTTTGAAATATTGTAAATTTTAATTGATCTAAATGAAAATCAATTCAAAAACACTGAAAGTCTATTTTTGAGAAATCTGTAAATTCTGATTAATCGCATTTGTAGACTTCTCTACCATTTCTAGAGAAGTCGTTTTATTTACCTTTTCTGTGTATAAATATTTGTTTCGTTTATTATTCTATTAATGCATTTTTGAGGTTAATTGCAGTAAACAATCAACACTGTTTGTCGTTCAATCAGTCGAAATGATAACGGTCGAAGTTATAGACTATATAGACAAAAGGGTTGCGTGCAAAGTCGTCGAAAATTGTAGCGAGCGTGACGAATGGTTGGCATGTTCGTGTAATTTGTTTAGGTCTTGTCATCCATTGTCATCGGACAAATCGTAGCCTTCTTCCGGTTTTATGGACAATCATCGTTGATTTCTTTACATTTAGTCGATTAATCTTGAACGCGCGTTTTATGCGAACAAGTCACGCGAATTAGCAAACTAATCGATTAAGTGCGTATTATGCGGCTAGTTAATGCAAAAACCAAGTTTTAGACGCTTGATGAATGTAAACTTCTACGAATAAATCACTACGGAAATATTCATATGTAGTAGCGGTAACAGCACCTCTTTACATTATGCAAATATGAAATGGTCTTTCTAGCGTTATCCGAAAAGTCAATTTGTGCTCCGATATTTATGCAAATGGCCAACGGGAATGTTAAGCATGCAATTCGGTTTTCAAATTGCCGAAATAATGTGCTTTTTGATTGCCGTAAACATTAAATTAGACAAATATATCTCTATATACAAAAGACTCAAATAGCTAAATTTACAAAAAATCATAATTGAATGACTAAATAACTCAACAAATCACTTTGCAGACGACGATTATTTCCCATTTTCAAATTGATGCACTTTTTCAACAAGGGAATGCAGTCATTTTCAAATTTTACTAGACTTGGGGTCGATTATTGCCGCTTCTCAAGCCAAAATCTCATAAATTAACTCAATTGAAAATAAAGTAAAAGAAATAATATAAAATGGTGATTTTTCTCTGCTGTAGACAATTATGTACAATAGATTATTCAAAGAGAATTTAATTGCATTGTTACTGAAATCGTCTTTATAAAGTCTTGAAATAGTTTTCGCGTTTATTTCTTGAAGGCATTCAGCGGAAACAAGGACAACCACAGTGCAAATGTCTCGTTCATAAGACACTCGTCTTTTTGTCGCTCTTTATAGTCTTTGATTGCAGTAATTATTTAAGTATGCAAAATAAATAATACTCTTTTTTTCTTTAATCGGCGTTGTTCTTATTAATGCTTTGTGTGTGTATTTTACCTATATATCTAGCTAAAATCTTGCTCCAATTTAGCCTTATTGGAGTCTTTTACTAGTCAGGTCTGGAAGCCTTCACGCATTCAATTGAAGCAACACACACGCACTTAACTTACAATTAGTCTAAAAGTAACAGGTCTGCCAACTTAAAACTTCAATGGTGCGCAGTCCAAAATGAGCGAAAATAGTCTACAAGCCGAAATGAACAGCACAAAAAGTACACGAGAGCCTAAAGTAATATTAGAATGTCGTCATACCGTCACATGTAACTTACCAAGACAATAATTCAAACAAAACTCCAACAAGAAACAAAAAAAAACAAAGCAAAAACAAAAACCTAATTTGAAAAAAATATTAGCAGGTTTATTAAAACATAACTTTCAATAAGCTGAACATGATCTATTATAAAAATAAAACTGAGCGAAATATTCAAGAAGATAATGTAGAAGATCTATTTTGGTGTAGGAATAAAGAGAGTTCAAGAATCTAATTAAAAGATGCAAATGTAGAACTAAAGCAGAATTTCTGTACTTTTAATAGAACTCAGTAACTTGCCTGCAAAAATCTTCTTATTAACATTAGACCTCAAATATCGGAAATTTAGATGTAGAACGGTGAGATCCATTCGAGAAGATCAGTAAAAAAAAATTATGAAAAGAAACCCTATCTTTCCCAGCACAATCTCTACAGAGGTTATCTTCATTAAGTCCAATAACTTTAATAGTGTTTTTTTTTAGTAAACAATCTCTATGTTTTTTAGTACCTATATAATGCCTTGTGCATATAGACTTCTAGTTACCACCAATAGAGATCTTTTCTGTTGAGACAAATTGATAGCAAAATTAATGTTTTTAGGTCGTCTTTCGATAAAACCTAAAGCCGGTTCCAGTTTCAATTCTATATAGCGAGGTTTTTTTTAAGACATATTGATAGTAAGACTCTAACCAGTTTTAATGTTTTTAGGTCGTCTTTTGATAAAATCTAGAACCGGTTCAAATTTCAGTTCTATAAAATAAAGGAAGATCTTTTCTGTTGAAAAGTATTGATAGTAAAATTCTAACCACTTTAATGTTTTTAGATCGTGTCTTAATAAAACATAAAGCTGATTCCAGTTTTATAAAGAAAGGTCTTTTCTGTTGACACATAGTGATAGTAAGATTCTAACTCCTTTTAATGTTTTTAGGTCGTTTTTCAATAAAATTTAGAGCCGATTCTATTTTCGGTTCTGTAAAAAGAGGTTTTTTTTGTTGAGATATATTGAGAGTAAAATTTTAACCATTTTTAATATTCTTAGATCGTCTTTAGATAAAACCTAGGTCCGGTATTAATTCTATAAAGAAAGGTCTTTTCTGTTATACATATTGATAGTAAGATTCTAACCACTTTTAATAGTATTAAGTTCTCATTCAATAAAACTTAGAGCCGCAGCCGGTTCAAGTTTCAGCTCTATAAAGAGATGTTTTTTATTGAGACATATTTATAGTAAAATTTGTGTCTTTTTCAAATTAAAAAGCTATGTCATAATTTTTTATATCAAAACCTATTAGCGTGTCTAATCTTATCTTTCCAAACATAGACTTTGCAGTCTGATTGTTTCTCCATGAAGGCTGCCTTTTTTACACCTATGGCTATTGAGTTAACAACTCCTAATTTTGGTATGCTATTTAATATATTTTAAAAACTTATTAATACTATTTTAATGTTCTTAAATCGTCTCTCGGTAAAACCTAGAGCAAGTTATAATTTCAGTTTTGTAAAAAAGGTCTTTTTTGTTGAGACATGTTGATAGTAAGATTCTAACCACTTTTAATATTCTTAAGACGTTTTTCGGTAAAACATAGAGCCTCTTTCAGTTCCATAAAGCTCATTTGTAATCTTTCTCAAATTAAAAGACATTGTTGTAACTTCTTAGACCAAAACCTATTATCTTGTCTGATTATATCTTTCCCAAACATAGATTTTGCAGTCTGGCTGTTTCTCTATGAAGGCTGTTTTTTTCCACACCAATAGCATTTGAGTTAACATCTCTCAATTTCAGTATGCTGCGGTATATATTTTAAATCTTTTTCAATACTATTTTAAATGTTTTAAGTCGTCTTTCGCTAAAACCTAGAATCGGTTCCAGTTTCAGTTCTATAAAAAAAGTTTTTTTTTGTTGAGACGTATTGATAGTAAGATTCTAGCCACTAGTAATGTTCTTAATTTGTTTTTCTGTAAAGTCTAGAGCCGGTTCGAGTTCTATAAAGCTTATTTGTAATTTTTCTCGAATTAAAAAACACTGTCATAATTTTTTAGCCCATAACCTATTATCTTGTCTGATTTTATCTTTCCAACACATAGATTTTATAGTCTTGTTGTTTCTCTATGAAGGCAGTTTTTTCAACATCAATGACCATTGAGTTAGCAATTCTTAATTTTGGTGTGCTATTTTTTATATTTTGGAAGCTTTTTAATTATAGAAAAATAATTTCGTTGTCAGATTTAGTCCAATTATTTAACAAATTTAATGAATAAATAGACCAAAACTCTAAATTGTATTGTACTTTTTATAAAATCGTTGCCAAAAGCAGTACTTTTTCTGTTCTGATAGAAAAACAAATTGTTACAGTATAAAGTACAATTTTCTTATTGCACTCAGCAAGTTTCTGTAGTCTTGTAATATTTACACACAAGCCTCGATGTTTGTTTGATTTAAAAACGAAAAATGTTTAAATAAAACAAAAATTTGTAGAAAAAGATACACAAATCTTGAAAATTACAGAAAAATAAAATATAATAAGAGAAAAGACGAAGAAGAAAGGTAGAAATTCTTCGACGTAGACATATTTTTAAAAATTGCACGACTCAATCAAACAATTTATTTCTATCAATTTTAAATTTGATGCAAATAATATTTCTAGGTATATAAAATTTATTTCTTATCATCACTATCTTGCTTGTTATCAGCAACTGCAGTTTTCCTATTTGCTCTAAACTGGTAACGAGGAATTATGTATTTATTGAGAATATCTCGTTGCGTCCATATTTTCGCAGTGGTCTAGATAAGTTGTAGGAAGGATCGCTACCGGGTTATGCTAATACAGGATGTTTATATCGTATGAGGGCTCAGCCTGACGGATGATGATTAATTTGACAGCTAATTCTAAGCGACGGCGACGAAAGTCTGGGGGCCACTTTTTACTGATTGCTCATGAATTTTGCTGTCTCGTCTCATGAATACTGTATAGCATAATAACTTTAGTATCTCCTCTAATAGAATTTTCACCGATATTTTATTAGATCATATCCCCTACTGTCTCATTGCTTGTAGTTTATTTCAAGGACCTTTAAATCAAATTTCGACACGAATCGTTTTCGTGAAAGAACAACCACGACCTAAAACTAACAGTAAATCCCGTTCACGGTAACCAAGTTAGTTTTCTATGAATTGTCGTAACCTAAATCGAGCCATATTTGTTTACGAGCCAAAAGAGATACACTTAACAATAGTAGTTTCATGGAAATTATTACAAAGTCCCCTCATTATTAAAGCGACTCACGTTGCCATAGCTGAACAAGATTTAACTTGAGCATTACCGTTAAATGTATGTAGGTACCTTGTTGAATCGTTCTTACAGAAATAGCTCCGATACAATGTGAGTCTGTACAATACATGTCATTATTATAATCGGTAATCGAGAGCGAAGTTTCGCATTCATCGACCACCGGAGCATCTACCAACTTTACCTATATAGTTACCCGGAAACAATTTACGACAGCGGTATAGACCAGGATCACCAAAATTGCTGGACACATCCGGCCCTTAATTATTTCCGAAACTGACAGGTGGCGCCTACCCAAACTCAATTTCACTCCAGCTCAATCCCGGAAAGTTACCAGCAAACTCAATGCTTAACATCTACGAAAATGACACATAATTTCATCTATTGATTCCCTGCTGTTAAAAAATTGAAACTCGAGGGGCTGTTTTCTCGCAATCGATAATCGATCCCTCTCAATCGCATTATCAAGTCGTCATATTGTAGACCACCTGTTCGATACAAAACCGTTTTTTCCTTCTTTTGCACGGTTCTTTCAATTACCGAGATTGTTTCGTCGTGCCAGAGCGTTGAAAGAATGAACATAATAAAAACGCGCACCCCAACAATGTCGATATTAATATTTGAAACGGCCGGCTGTCTTTCTCCTCTGTGTTAACATTGTTTCATACGTGCTTCGGTTTCTTTGACGTGGTCACGATTCCTTCCAGATTTTTTCTACAAACACACGAAAATAGTACAAATATCGAACAAATGGAAAAAGTTGCAGTTAATGCATTTTTCGGGAGGGAAATCCCTCGGTCATAAAGCATTGTTAAATTGTGGCTATTCTATTTATGTTTTCAAGGCTGTAACAGATTGCTACATATTTCTATGGATTTCCACAAATTTCGACGGACTGTCAGTAATAACTAAAAATTAAAACTTTCTTCAAGGACATAAAATGGTAATTTATCTTACATAGTTTCTTTTTCTTCTCAGATACGATTTTCTTCTAATTTAAAGAAGTTGAAAGAAACATAACAGACTGTTTTGTCTTTTAAAGTATCCTATGTTTATGTTAAAGAAACGACAAATAATGAAAACAACAAGATAAGGATTAGTGGCGAGTGTTATATAGGCAATAACCAGCTCTGAAGAAAAAACGATAACAAACTATGCGACTGGACTGTGACGAAATGCCTTTAGCGTTGCTTTTATTTTTTATTATCACTCCGACATAAAGACACTATTATGAGAATCAAAAAATCAAACTGATTAAATATTTTGATTCTAACTGAAAACTTTTAAAAAATAAATCATTTCATATCATTGCGCTCGAATTACTACCTTTATAAATAAAGTCACAAATCGATTTAAAGATTGTGTGACTTTTTTCTTACAATGTTTTTTAAGTTATTGTGCGGTGGCCCTACCAAAGTACCTTTAGATAAGCAAGTAAGACAAAAAAAAAATTTGTTATTTGTTAAAATAAATACAAATCGTAAGTCGTTATCGGTTATTTATTAAAATTTTGCCAATCGGTTTTCATTATCGGCTGTCACTACCTTAACTAAGATACAGTCGGGAGCAAAAAAACGCAGATTAAGTGATCTATTGTAGTTTGGTGTTGTCTATTATGGTTTGGTGTGTATTAGGTCATTTAGTATGATTTGATACGGATTACCACTGTATATTACAGGATCCTAATGCCCTAAGACTAGAAATTTTTTATCAATGATTTTTAATGAAAAACGTCATATTTTACATAACATAGGTCTGTTTTTATAGGAAGCGGTTAAGCTATTAACTATTAATCTATTAGGCGGTTAATCATGTTATTTTATTATCACTAGGTAATTACCAATAATAAAACAGTGATACCCATGTTATTTAAAAACAAGAAAATTATATTTATTTTATTTATTCATTTAAAGAGAAACAAAATTTTGTATCTACCATAAGCATTACTTAATTTCTGTAGCTCTCAGGCGACTTACTCGGCAAAAACCCTCGACCTTGTAGATCTGTTGCTATTAAAAATTATAAACATTTTTTTCTACTTTCATACTTTTATTAGTTTATTAGTTGCAAATTACCTGCACTTTAATGACGTTTATTATAATACAAATTTTATATTAATATACAAATTTTGACCAATGAAAACGATGCGCTACAGCAAGATTTAAACATTTATCAGATTGTCAGGAACTTTTGACGTTTAAAATTGTGACAAATCGCAGAGGTTAAAAAAAAAAAAACGTGTTAGTATAGAAGAAAGCTACTGTGAAATAGAGAATTTTACGTCTCAAGAGATTGTAAAACAAGCAAGAAAGCGCCACAAATTCTTTGTTGGCGGCAAAATCTGTTAAAACTTATGAAAAATAATATTCTCAAATTATGAATTGGTGGGACAAAAATAACGTTAGCATTTATATATACAGCGTGTCTCACGAACGAGTGCACATAATTTAACCAAAGATTAAAAAGTAAAAATTAATTGATACATATTTTTTATTTTTTTTCAAAAAAAAAATATTTTCAGAATTATTAGCTCCCAAAATTCGCCCCAAAAATACACTTTATTTTTTTTATCTAATGAAGTACTTGCTCTATTTTGATAAAACTTGGTATACTCTTTCTGTATTAGATAAACACCTTACAGTGTTAATTGTAGTATTGTAGAACGTTTTAAAAAAGGGCTACAAAAGCCTTCTTGACACAATTTGCTTCATAACTTTGTAGCACAAATTAGTTTGACGTTGAGATTTCTACAGTTTAAAAGCCCATTCAATTTAGAAATTTTTTTGCCTCTTACAATTTTTTTGTAAAACGCATCGTTTTAGAACGAGGTTTAGGAGTGTCAACAAAAATAATACAATAAATTAAAAGTACCTTAAAAAGAAAAAGTGAAATAATAAAATACAAAAGTAAAATAGCAAAATCCATTCTGGAATATGATCCTGAAACAAATTTCTTACATTCAATTGAAAATGAGGTGGTGCACCATCGTGCATCAAACGGCCATTGAGGAACGTTAGTGTATAAAAGCTGGTTATCCTAATACTAACTGCATCGTTTTGCTCAAAAACGATGCATTTTACAAAAATTTTGCAAAAGACAAAAAAGTTTCTAAACTAAATGAACTTTCAAAGATTAATAACGCCAACGTAAGACTAATTTGTGCTACAAAGTTATGAAGCAAATTGTGTCAATGGAGCCCTCGTAGCCCATTTTTAAAACGTCCTACAAACTACAATTTACACTGTAGGGTGGTTATCTAATACAGAAAGCGTATACCAAGTTTCGTTAAAATCGAGCAAGTACTTTATTAGATAAAAGAAAAAGTGTGTTTTTGGGGCGATTTTTCTAATAAGCTAATATTTCTGTAAATCAATTGTTTTGGAAAAAAAATAAAAAATATATATATCAATTAGTTTTTACTTCTTAATTTTTGATTAAATTATATGCACTCGTTCGTGAGACATCCTGTATATGGATATAGGAAACTGCTTCTTTGTTGCAGTTCTGCGACAATATTGGTTGATGCTGGTGGTAATATTACATGACTAAAACCCCACAGTAGAAGTCTACTACAGTGACTTAAAGTTATACAGAGAAATCAGTCCAAAATAAAGTGACCGTGGCTAATCAAATTTTAAATTCGATTTAATATAATAAGAACAATAATTCATTAATATTGCTTCATCAACATCAACAACATCATCTGCATTGTTATACGATTGCCAAGAATGCCTAATGTAGTTTAATAACTACACTATTCAAAATATGACAATTTATCAAAGAAGATTAATTTGTTCACTTTGTGTTAAAATTGACTTTTTTGCTGTTTCATTTCGTGAATTCAAATTTAATAAATTTTGTAAATAAATTTCTTTTTTTTTATTATGACTGGTCGTAGAAAAAATAATGTTTGCAACACGCATTTAATGACTATTAAAACACCCGTACTTATTTTTAATACTCGTGTTTCTCATTAAATGCTTGTTGCATAAAATAGTATTATAATGCCCTTAATACATAAATAATGTAAAAAAATAAGAAGAAATAAATAAAGAAAGAGCTATTCTTATAACTGTATGCAATTTCGACAAAAAAATTTAAAATAAATAAATTTTTGAATTATTTTATTATGCTGATAATGGAATAAAAAGGTTCATTATTATTTAACTAAAGTAATGTAAAATAAGTGATGTAATACATAAGATTTATATAAGGTATTTGTATATAATAGTTGTTAATTATATTTGTATAAATGTTAGATGTGGTATATATTAGTCACAAAAGAAAGAAAAAGTGCAAAAAAGAACGGCGTTCGAAAAAAAGTTCAACAAAGTAATTTTCAGAAATTTTTACATATTGTTTTGTATTTTCAAAATTTTGCCATGAGTTCTTATAGATTTTTAGAGAATTTTTATACAAGCCTGTCATGAGTAAATTAGTTCCCGAAATTTTTAATAATGTGGCAGTTCTAGGCGACTTGCTTATTTGAATTAAAAATTTATAATTCGAGGGCACAAATCCCGTCACAGCTATTACAGCTTGTTATTTATTGAAACACAGCATTTTTCAAACTTTGATTAAAATTAAATCTTTCAGAGAAAATAAAAGCATTCATCTGCATAAACCATGAATTAGCCGAATTAAAGTAAATTTATGTCGCTGATGACTTTAATCTTAACTTATTTATGGAAGCGGAAAAAGTTGTTGTCGCTGTAAAAATCCAAACTCTCCTTCCGATCCTAAATCCAGACTAAAGCCGATTTAGCTTTACATCAAAATTAGTTTCATACAATTTTTTGTTACGTGTTTTAGACTAATTGAGAATGTTTTTTGTAAAAAGTTGGCATCCGGCCTAAATAAATTATACGCTGGATTTACGATCTAGGGAGCGATAATGATTTAATAAGCAACAAGGAAAAAATATCGAGAGTTTTATAAAGTAAATAATTTGTGTTGGGTCCAAAAGTGTTTCATAAATAAATTAATTGGTGTGTCCTGATAGTTTCCGGAAACGATTACGATCCACTGGGATAAATGGGGTTAAAAGAAAGCAAACACAAGAAATAAATCCTGGGTAGACGATAAAAGCTCTACAAAAACTGGACGAGTAATTTTGATTGAAAGTCGAATTATTTATAATAATGGAAATGGTATAAATTCCTCTCGAAACCAATTTTGCACACGATCCTTGTCTGGATGATTTGAAACCAATCCAATTGTTTGAAAGCTCAGAACAAGTTACAAGTGTACATTCTCCACCAATCCTCTTGGTGTCCGGTTTCGCAATAACGTCAAACTTCATGCTGCAAAGCATTATAAGCTACTCTATAGCTCCAAGAACTTTCTGCATAGCCTACGTTCCAACCGACATTACAGCACTTTGAACGAGAGTAACATCTGACGTTATTTCTCCAAGAAAAAGCATAACAGAGAGAAAAACAACAAAGGTTTAATATATTTCAAAAAATACAAAAATGTAAAACCAGGGTAAATGCGGGAAAAATGACGCAACTTTATAATTAATTATGTATATACCCTTTATTTAATAAATTTATACCATAGTGAAGCCTTCTAATATTCTACTGCATTTAGATTAACTATTGTAAAGATAATGTAAAATATATAAACATTATTTAATATATCTATAAATAATATAATAAAGAAAAATAATTTCGGTTGAATAATTTGAAGACGTACCAAAATTTATACACAATTACTTTTGTTTTTAAATAGTTGCTTTACTTTTGTCTGATAGTGTACATAGGTAGCATCATGGCGATCTATAATTAATAGGTTATGTTACCACCTGTGCAACGTCTCGTCTAGAGTGGCATTTTTCCCGAATTTACCCTACATTATTTTTTATGAAGATTTCCCAGTCACCTAGATTTTTACACCCACTACTCAATATTCACATGTTAGTCTTAAAGCACCTAAAAGCTTCATAAAACGCATGGCTTAACACACACTTACAAAGTTTTATGTGGTTATTACAGATAATGTTACGTTATAAAGATACTCTAATGTCGTAAATACAACTAATAAAAACTTGCAAGAGTTCAATACCTAATTACAAGTCTAACTAAGTTAAAAACGGCAGTAAAATTCTTCCCTCGACATAAATTAATATTTTTCATTTTTATTATCCTCGCAAACTGCGCAAACTTGTATCTCTTGTGTCTTGTTCTTAATCCTATTGCCGCTTCTCAGTGGCGTAACAGATCTACATATTTATGGTTCCTGTAGTTAACGGATGGCCGTTAGGTACAGCCCAAGTATCTGGGCGGTTGCTTAGGGTATAATCAAGGCTCGGGGATGAAAGTGATAAAGGAAACTGAGAGATAACGAACGGAGAGACCGGTGAATGTTTACTTCAGATAGTATAGACCGAATTAATTGTTCGCTTAATTTTATCGTCAGCGTTTATTCGCCTTCTCATACAAGAAGGGGACCTCTTGTGGCGATTCGACGAGGTCAGCTTCATGAAACTCGATGAGGGAATGATATGACACGCATAACTGTTGTTGAGAAAACGTAGGGAAGTTTCAACACCCCACGCAATTCAGAAACTCGAACGTTCTTAATTGTTTCAGAAAAGCGATAACTGGAAGAAATAATATACTAGGCACAAAAAGTTAGAAAGATTGTAAAATTTGAACAAAAGTTGTTTTACATTACGATTTATTTATTATTTTTTAGGTTGCAGCACAATTTTTATTTTTGATTGTAAAGAAAGTCCAAGTATTAATCGCTTTTTTGTTATTTAAGATAAGTTTCTAAATTTCAAGTTTAGATACTTGAATCAGTTTCGCTTTTGTCGTCGTCGTATATTTATTATTGCACAAAATTTAGTGACTTTTAAGCATGAAACATAGAAAGATGAAAAATTTTGTCTGAAGCTGAATGCATCAGAGCTGTTGGGATGTTGCAGGCTGGTCGTACTCAATCGGATGTTGCTTACACCCTTGGAGTGAGTCCAAATGTTGTAAGTCGGTTATGGAATAGATACATGAAGACAGGATCTGTTTGACAAAGACCCAGAAGAGAAAGGTCTCGATCTATAACCTCAAATCAAAACAGTTATATACACGTTGCAGTAAGAAAAAGTCTAGCAATTTATGCATCGACAGCAAGAAATACTCTTTTGCTGCGAATAGACCAAAATCAATAAGCGTCTAAATGATTCGAAATCGATTTTGAGAATTCGGGTTAAGAAATCATCCACCATATTGAGTTTCTTGATTATCACACCAAGACCATGCAGCACTTGTGAGATGAACTCAATATCAAAATTGGGATCTAGAATAAAACTCGGTTTTGTTTGCTGATGAATTCAGATTTGGTCTCAGAAGTGATTCTTTGGAATTCTGGCAATTTTTTGTGACAGGTTGCCTACGTATTATCTATTCACTTTCTTTGTCACCGTTTGCTAAATCAAGTAGGTCCTGTGTGGCTGTGTAATACGTATTTTTTTCACTAGATTTATGAATACGTGTGATACAAGCTTGAATATCACGTACTTATAAATCTAGTAGAAAAAGTACGTATTACACAGCCACACAGAACCTACTTGATTTAGCAAACGGTCACAAAGATAGTGAATAGATAATATCTAATCGAGTTGTATTGTTGTAGTTTTTCTTTTTT
Organism: Tribolium confusum; assembly: GCA_029207805.1. Classification (NCBI taxonomy): domain Eukaryota; kingdom Metazoa; phylum Arthropoda; class Insecta; order Coleoptera; family Tenebrionidae; genus Tribolium; species Tribolium confusum. The sequence goes on from JALGAY010000003.1 coordinate 20,054,878, forward strand.
TTTTCTTTTCTTTTGTTGGTGTGTTCTATTTGTGTGTTTTTTTTACCAATATCGTATCAATTATGTCTTTTTTGGACTGTGTAGTACAAGTAGTACGTAGTAATCTACACATTCTTTTCTAATCTTCTTTCCAAAATTTATTTTTCCTTTCTTTATTTCTACATCTGAATCTTGCAACCACGTTTTTTTTACTTTTTATTTTATCTAAATATTTTGGCAGTTCGGTGGTAACAATCAGGGCATATTTTGAATTGTATCTTGATTCTTTTATACTCGCAATTCTTTTCTGTATATCTATGTCAGCATTTCTTAGTTTTAGTTCTTCTTTCATTGTTCTTCCTCCTTCTTTCATTCTTTCAATTTTTGCACACGCATACCCTTTTTTCTCATAGTAGTCACTTCGTTCTATCCACCTAACATTACCATTTGCTCTTTTAATTTCAGCCCAGCACTGTTCACTGTTGCAGTATTCTGCATTCTTGTCACATTCTTAGATTTTTCTCTAATCTCACCGCTCTTTTTCCTGTTTCCACTCTCAACTTTTCTCTCTTACTATCTTCTCTTACTATGTACCCTGGCGTTTGTTTATTTAACCCTAAAAACCCATTTTATATACTTTTCTCGCACACGCTCAATTTCTTCATATTCCTTCCATCCCCATAATTCTGCTCCATACATTACAATACTTTTCACCAAACTGTCAAACATCATCACTCTTCTTTTAAAATTTTTACCAAATTTACGTTCTCTCAAACTCCGGACACTTCCCATTACTTTGATTGCTTTTCTGACTGCTTTCTTTATGTTTTTCATGTAAAGCTCATCTATGTTTGTTTTATCTTGTGTATGTATATTAAATATTTTGTTCTGTTATTTATTAATTTTTTTCCAATTTGATACAAATTATTTTAATATCTCTAACTTTTTGTGCAGAGTGTAGATATGAACCAAATTTTTATTTTGTTTTTAGTTTTACATAAAAAATCTTTTTGTAAATAAATCTTCTTGTAGAGTGTTCACTTGTGTTTGCGTTAAACGAGAACAAATTATACGGTCAACCGCAATCAGGAAGTAGCATGTAAACAGCAAGTGCTTTAAGTTATGGTATCTGGTTTGGCCCATCTTATCCCGAGAATGTATATCCGTATTCCTGGCGGCGATAACCATCTGTCCGGTAGATTTTCAAGGGTTCCATCCCCGGTTAGAACTCTAACCGATAAATCCGCAACGTGTTCAAATTCCCACTATCGGGTGGCGTTACTTGCAAACTTCCTTTCAACTTATTCAAGGATACCGGCATCAAACGGAATTTATATGACGTGTATCTATTAAGTTTGTACCTCATCAGCCGTTCCTGCTCATGGGACTTGACCATTAGCTGTACGACCTCGAGCTATAGGAGCTTTCCTTATCGCCAAACGCAAACTTAACTTCTCTCCTCCATTACCGTTCTTCCTCCTTGTTCCTCTATACCTGTGTGTCCGGATTTCCGGACTTGCACCGGACTTAACCTATCGAGATTGCCAGATCTAATTTACCTTCTATTAATTGAGTGCAATAAATTATGATAATTGCTCGGAATAATTAGTCGGCCAGTTTATTACTGTTAATGGTCTGAGCGGGTATTTGTATTCAAGATGCGTTTTTGAATGTTGACTCAAAACCGAATTAGGATAAAGATTCTATCTCAGCTTTTATAGCGAATCGAGTAAATTAAAGTTTGAAAATCATAAACCGTTTTATGTCTCCGGTTTAAAAAACATATAATTTTAAATATTTTTATGACGCCTAGATAAATCTTTGTGTAAATAAAGTATCGAGACTATTAAATATTTTGATGTGATATTCGGGTATCAGAAATGAAGTAGCATAAAATATGCGCGAACAAGATTGCCAACCAAGACGAAGGGTCCCATATCATATTTGGAATATTACGACCCGAAAGCAAACACGGACTAACTTATACGGCTTATTTTATCTACTTTAGAGACGCTGCGTAATAAAATTTAGAATTCGTACGAGGGTGTTTGGAATAAAAGCCTGGTTACTTGGCATGTTTGCGTTGAAGGAAACTGCCTGATTTTCCAACAAACGACGGCCTGACGTAAAACGCGCAGATAAAATCTGATTGTATTTAATTAAATGGGATTTCAAAGACTTCGTATTGCTACACTGTCTAAATTACTTTAATAGAACTGTTTTCTTTATAAATGCGTCTTCTAATCGACAAAATTGGTTTCTACATCTTTTTCTCTTACATACAACTTGACATTTTGAATACAAAAATAACACTACTCAACAAAATAAACAAGACCCCCAAAAATAGGCTAAAAATTTTACATATTAATACAAAAATAATTAGTCTTATCTACTCTGACCAAAAATCTATTTTAGAGTTATTAGGTTTTTGTACTTTTGCTTGTAAATTAATCTACTAACCAAAACATAACAATTTTCCTAAGACTTATGGGTTTACAAAAATCAATGAGATGTTTAATTGTCTTTTAGAACGTCAGTTTTAACTACTTGATATGACAACGAGTTAGTTTTCTTTGTTTAATTAATTAGTCAATTTATAAAATAGATGTCAAAAAAACTAACAGAAGACTTAGCAATATGTGGTGGCAACAATAAAATAAGTCGGCAGTTCCAAATGCTAAAAATTTTAATTTAAAAAGTTATATTTTAACGGCTGCTTCGTGGTGGGAGGTATAACAGAAGTGAGCATAAGCTTGAAATCTTAGTTGATGCACAAACACCTTTTATGATTCTTTTACAGTACTCGAGATTTTTCCCCTACTATAAATTTGCAAACGGTGGTTTTGACAGTAGAATAAGATCATAAAAGGTGTTTGTACCTCGACAAAGAACCTAACATTGTCGGTATAGGCCATGTCAACTCCTCTTATTCATTTCTTCACGGGCTGCTCAGAGAATTTAATGGAAACGGAAATCTAGTAAAATATTTACCATAAACAGAGATTTGGGTGCTTAAAAGAGATGCTAACGAGCCTCTGATAATAGAGATTTGGCGAACCAAAAGTAGAGAGAATAATTACAGTTACAGAGCCTCTGATAAAACCAAAAAAATTGCATGACAAGAGAGAGCATTAGTTTAAAAACGTGACTATTGCCAAAAGCTATACACTGGTGTTGAATGCAAGCAGCTATATCAATGGCGTTACTTCACAAACTTTACAGTTGAGCAGTTTGATATAAAAATATATACAGAGTATATAAAAAATAATGATCAAATATTCAACCAGTAATATATTTTATCAAAAGAAACAACTTTTCTATATACCATTTTTGCGACAGATGCAAAAAGAAATGAATTTTGTTCTCCCTCATAAAATCATATTACGCTTATGATCACTTCTCAAACAGGTCAGGTTTGCCTAGTTACTATTATAACAGTACATAGATTAGCGGAAGGTAAGGTGTTGTGTACTAAATTTTTAAATAATTTTATCTTAATAATGGCTGAGATTCAGAAAAAATAAAATTAAAAAAAATCTTTATTAGGCGAGACCTATCACTGGCTAAATTCTTGACCAGCATTTTTGATACACTCAGTATATAAGCACTGAAAGCCTTGTAGGCTCATGACTTTGTGGACGAGTTTTCTCCATTCTATCTTATTTAAAGCTTTCTTCTTCCACTGCTTCATTTGTAGGTTCTAGAGGTCGTTTTTTACTTTTTTTTACTTTGTCCTTGGTCTGCCTTTTCGTCTGTTAGGTCCTAGTTTTGTTTCAAATTTTTTTTTTGGTAGTTTTCTGTTCTCTTCTTTTCTTGTTACGTGGCTTCTACATCTAATTCTTTGAGATTTAACTACTTCTATTGTATCTGTGGCTTTGTATAATGTTCTCAATTCTTTGTTTGTTCTTCTAATCCAAATTTCTTCTACTTTTCTCACTCCATAAATTTTTCTTAAAACTTTTTTTCTTACATCTGCAGCATGGACTGTTCTCAGTGTCCATCCCTCGCAAGCGTTTCTACCGGTCGTATTATTGTTTTGTAGACAAAAATTATATTGCTTTTGTTACGACTTTTGATTTTAGTATAGAATCTAACGCATAGACGTTTTTGTTTCTAGCTGCTATTCTTGATTTTATCTCTTCTGTATTTGTTGGTTTTTTTCCATTACACTTTTTAGTCTTTTAATTTCTTTGAAACAATATTTTTTCTTTTCCTTTACTTTTACTTCTAGATATTTATCTTTTTTAAATACTTTATTTTCCCGTATCATAAATTTAGTTTTTTCTTTATTTTCAGTCACATTTTTTCCGCGTTTATAATTACCTTTCTTGTTACTATTGATTGCTCCTCTTTGGTTTTTGTTATAAGTGTTATGTTGTTTGCAAATTGAAGACATTGATGCTGTTAAAGAAAAAGCAGACTTTGAAAAGCAGATTTTTTTAAAGCGATTATAAACAGTGTCGAAAAAGCGGGTCTTCCAGCCTTAACCCCTCAAACACTTCAAACTTTTTTTACAGTTTTTCATTAATCCGAATCCTATTTGTGGTTTTCTCTAATGTCATTGTTACTAATCTCGCTATTTTTTCAGGCGTTTCAATTTTTTGTTGCTTCGTATAAATGCTTTCTGTTTATGCTGTTATAGGCCGTTTTAAAATCGCTAAAATCCAAGTGTGATTTTAATTTTTGTTGATGACTTCTCTCTTGCATCTGTTTTAATAAAAATATTTGATTTACTACAAATCTTTCTTTTCTAAAATCACACTGGTATTCTTCTACTACTTTTTTCACATGTTTTTTTTAGTTTATTATTTAGTAGTGTATAAATATACAACAGATAATAAATATAAATGAATAAGAAAAAACAATCAGCAACTAAATAAAAAATTAAAGAAAGACAAATAAATGTAGTCTAGAATGCCGGTCTAGAAACTACCGGCAAAAAATCTTCTTAGATAAGACCGATTTGGTAAACCAGAAGAGAGGAATTGAAGAAGTAAAGATTTGGTGAGGCTGCAGTAAAGATTCTGGAAAAGCAGAAACTACCATGTCTCTGATGAAACATATTCGGCTGGCTAGAAGTAAAAAATGACAGAAAGGAGCGAGTGCTAACGAGTCTTTATTAAGGCTGACTTGGCGAGCCAAAAATTCTGAACGACAGAAAGAAGAAATGGTTATTACTAGTAGCATTTTTATTAGTTTTTCGGATTACTGTTTCTTGGTTTCAAGTTATTCAAGTTAATCGTGATTTACAAGAAGGTATCAAGCAGTTTTACTAACTAAAAATTTTATGAGTGTTTTGATAGATTAAAACAAACCTTATCTCACCTGACTGGTCATAAAAAATTTATAAATACAGCAACCATTACTTCGATTAATTTTTATTTAGTAAGAATACTTACATATCTGCCAGTATTTAATTTGGTTTAAAAATAGCTTAGAGTAAATTAAATTACTACAAAAGTACGTAACTACCACTATCTTGAAAAATACATGTAAGCATGTATTGTGGTTGGATTTAATTACTTCAAAAAGTTTTTTTCATGTAGACTAAAGTTTCCTATTTTGTAAAACTTTGTAGTCATGATAATAAGACCGAAAAATATGTTTTATGAACTAAACAAATGTTTTGTGCATGCTAAGAAGAAATGAAATTGCTCTATGCGGATGTGAGTGCAGATATTTCATAAAGTGGATGACTTTTCCAAATGAATCTTTGCGCTAAAACATATCGTAAAATAAAAAACTGACCTCAATTCCTCTCGAAAATAATTCAAGTATTAAGCTTTTGTTAATACGTGAATATTGTGGCGTCGTTTTTAGTGCCACGCTGTATTTGTTTAGTAAATCTGTTGGCTTCCGATAGAATCTCTCCATTATAATGCAGAATTTGTTTCCATGTTTTATTGTCGACTTTCATGATAAAACTGGTGGATGCACGGTTTTAATTGTGGATCGCAGAGGGTACATTTGTATTCAAATAGCGCTCGAAACTCAGTCAGCACCTCCACAGCTTTTAGCGAGGATTAGAAAGGCCCCGTTGCGTCTGCCACCGGCCTTTCGTCTAAATTTACACAGGACTTTATCCGCTGGATTTGATCCTAGCCTCCGATATCGGCTAATGTGAGACAGATACGTACTGTTTATGGTTTTCCTGGATTCACTTCCGCGTGTTTTCTCACCAAAAGAAATTTATTGTCATCCGAGAATAGATAATACCTTGGAATTGTAATGAAGATGAATCAGTGCAGTAACGACGAGTTTCTGAATTCAAGTACAATAAAGATGAAAGTTTTATTTTTAAAAAAAAAGTTTTTTAAAATGCGACTAACGAAGGGACTCCATTTCGTCTGCGGCTGCTGAATGGTTGACCACACTCTCATTAGCAAACTCCGTCGTTGTCGTCTCTTAATCAAGATTTTTTACTATTTTTTTCATTTGTAAAATCGAGATTCTCTCTGCCTGACTTAATCGTCTAAAATAAGTGAATCCCGTGATATTATTGGTCTCTCCTGTTTCTTCTTCTATATCCTCTTCAACACGATTTCATGATCTCTAACCGTTCTATTGACAGATCTTTACTAATTTTCTAATTCAAGACTTTTCGAAAAGATTATTTATGTGAAAAGTAAACAAAATTTTAGTTTTTGAGTATTTAAAAAGGGACAGTTGTGTCAACTAAGTTTTGTCAATTCTGAATACACTAATTAAATGGCGTTTCCTTCAAAATGTCATTAAACTCGGTGTCGAAGTTCTCCCTCACTTAAGGATCGTTAGGTTTGACCTCGGTCATCCCTCGATGCAGTGTCGACAGCATCAGCCTTCGAGTCTGCAATTTATCCCAGATCCACACATCAATCAGTGTCGCAAATCTCCAATTTCCGCACCCTGATCGTGGGCATTTTTAATGTCGCCCAACTCACACTAGCCGTTATCTCCGGCGATGATAGAAGACAGATAGGTCTGTTCGTCGATGCCATTCCCTGCTTCCTTCATAGACATGCAAGCTCGCAAAAGAGGGACGCCTCTTATAACAGTTTCGCTTGTGTTTGAGCCAGCATAAATCACCATCTTGTTCGCCTCATGAATAACGTTCTCTTCAAGCTCGGCTGAAGTGCGTATAATACACCTATGAGCTGAAATATGGATGGGCTTCCTTCGACAATGCTGATATCGATATTCACGAAACGTAGAAATCACAGCGACTAAACGAAAACGGAAAATGTGATGTCTTATAATATTTCATGAATGGAAGAAGGTTAATTTTGCTTTATGATCTAACAGTCAATCATTTGTCAATAACAAGATTGGTACGTGTCAAAATGAAATGTAACAACGGAAAAAATAAATCTTTCATATAAAGACTGTTCCTGTTTTTATTTATAACATTTATAAAAGAAAAATGTATTCAAATAATCACCATCTTTCCTATATACGAGTACATACCTATATGCAAATTGTTTACATAATTAATCAAATAATTTAATTAATTTTATTTGATTACACGTAAATCTTCCAAAATACACATTAATTAAAATTACATGATGAGACTATTTCATAGTTCAATTAAAATTTAATACCATAGAAATAATAACAAATATGTAAATTTAAATAAATTTGTTGGATTGAAATTAATGGCATAATAATTGATAAAAGAATTAAAATCAAAGTCAATCCTACAAATTTTATCAAAAGAAATTTTTACATAATATTGGCAAAGCGCTTTTGAATGCTATGTCTCGTTATCAGTGCCTGAATAATAATAGGTTTGATAGTAGATTAAATTTCTCTCTTGAAAATTAATTAAAGCGCAGATGAACTAATTTTATCCAACAACAGAGACTTATAAATAACACAAATGTTTCAAACCGCCAAGTTTCGCTTATTTATTTAAACATCTTCAGGGCAGTAAAATCTTGATTAATTATTTAAAACACAAGAGAGCACTTTCATTACTGATGGGCAAGGCAAGACTTGGATAAGTTGTTTAAAATCAGTTCATCATCGCAATAATAGGTTTATTCCAACAACAGTTCAGAGCGTTTTAAAATTAAACTGCACACGCGCAGTAGTGTTTTGGTGCTCCAAAATCTCTGTTGAACTAGTTCTAAAACGTTGCTGTTGTAATATTTTTGTAATTTTTTTAACTTTATATAATTTTCTTTTTTAGATTATTATTCTGGCACTGATGATAAGACATAACTCACGAAAGCTAAACTAAAACTGCAACAAAAAAATTGCATATCTTCTACTTGCCTACACTAGACCCAGAGGCTAAGATTAATACCAAAAAAAAAGAAAAACACCGCAAATAAATGTCTCTTAAAAAACAAAGTATTAAAAAATTTCAGTATCAAAAGCGAATAGAAAAAATATTCAAGTAGTATGTCTATTTTCAACAAATGAGTAAATAAACAATTTGTTAGAAAGAAAATGCTAAAAACCAACAGACAAGATTTGAAAAAATAATATAAAAGCTAGAAATTCTGATTTTAAAACATAAAATAAACATAATTAGGTATATATTTTAAAAACGAATTGAATAATGTACCGAGTGTTTTTGAAATTACCTGACAAATTTTAAATGGAAATACTCTTTTTTAAAAAGGTGGTTAATAACCAAAATTGTCTTAGATAAATGTTTATAATTTTGAAGATGTACACAGAAGAACTTTTTTTTATACGTGACACGGTGAATTTAGCAATTTTTTTTATCTACAGATTGTGGTAAAATTATGTGCAGTAAATTTACCTAGAAATAGTATTTATTAAAGCAAAGCTCAATATCTAAATTTGCTTTTTCAGATGTTGCTGATTTTTGAGATACACGCTGTAGAAATTTTTTATTTTTTTATTTTTGAAAAAGATGATGAAGCATCTTTAGAAACATCTTGTATTCAAAAGTAGAAAACAAATGAGATACAGAATTTATATCAAGAGATAAAAGACAAGATTGACGATTGAAGATTTTAGAAAATTTTTGTCAAAAACCCGTTACAGTTGAGCTCAAAAAAGGCTAAGAGCAGCATCTTAAATTAATTCTTAAAATTTTTTTTATTACTATTTATTAACGTATATAAGAAAATACAAAATTACAAGTATATAGGGTGGTTCAGCTCAGCTCCCATCTTTTATAACTCAGTTATTAAGTTTGAGTTTTAATATTTTGTTGACATTATTTATAATCTATAGCGCATTTTAAGAAAATATTTTTGATTTTACCAGATGTCTCAAAAAGTGCGACGTCATAAAATATATCTTTAAAGTAACATGCTATTATTTTGCACCTATTAGGAAATATTTTAAATAACTTACATATTTCTTTTTCATATCGGTCCACAAACATTTTTAAAATATAAGAAAATAAAAAACTTGTTTTGTAAACTATTTTAAAAACAATTTTAAGACAGGTGTTACACTAAAAGGTATTTTGGCTAACTTGGTTTGTTGTAAAACTGTTTTTATTGTAACTTTTTAATGACGGAAATTCATTCATTTGTGGCCTTTACTACAGTACATATTTTTAAATTTTGTAACGATAATAAAGTGGTCCTTCTCGCTCTAAATTGTATTTTATAAAGCTATGTACATGTTTCAACATCGTGGTCATCTTCAGGCTAACTGAAAAAGTTACACCATACTTAAATTCACCATTTTGTTACCATTTTTGTTTTGTTGAATTTAAGCATGGTGTAACTTTTTCAATTAGCCTGAAGGTGACCACGATTTGAGTTGAAACATGTAGCTTTTAATAAATACAATTTTGAGAAAAATGGACTACTTTATTATCGTGACAAAATTCATATAACCTCTAACAATGAATCCTAACAATTTAATAACATATTTTATACTTCAATTCACAAAACTCATTATCGGCAAATTGCATAAAGCAAAAATATATGTTTTTACTAAAAGTAATCAGTAAAATTAAATTGGCAAATTAATATTAAATCTTCTTGTTAGATCATTTTGATGTGTCAAATAAAACGTAGGCGCTTTTCTTCAACAGTTGCCATCTTCAGAATTTAAAAAGAAATAAAGAGAATAGGAAATTAAAGCTGTACTGAGTTTAATAATGAGCATAAAAATAACGACTTTGTTAAGTTTAATGTTTGGTGTTAGTAGGTGCTTTTTACGTTTTAAACTATTATTTAGTAATATTCTTTTAGATCTTCTAAAATGAACGTATCATTGACATCACTGTATACAGTTAGCTGGATTTCATACTCACATTCGTGCGGTAAAACTTACAAAATCATTTTCGTAGTGCCTGAGCGTATTGTTAATTTCAGATTTCTGTCATACTTTATTAAATTAGTTACTATTGTAACAAACTATCGTTTTTAACTTTTAATGAAAAAAATTATGTTACCTCTAATAATTTAAGTATTTTTAATAAAATTTGTCAGTCAAGAAATTGAATACAAATCTTTAAAACAATTGTACAATGTTCAATTACCAAAGCTTCGCTGGTGTGTCGTATTTTCAATTAATTTCGCGTTGTACAATTAAATATACTACACGCGAATGTAGTAAATAACTAAAAGTTTCGATTTTTTTAAATATACACTCGACCGCAAAATTAACCGGACACTAAATTTTTTGGAAAAATTTTAGTGACGAAAATTTGAATCAAAATAATTTTAAATGAAAATGTGTAATGATGAACATTTAAATTGAAATCAAGATAATTTTGATTAATAATGTTGAAAAATAAATATTTATTTACAAATTAAACAAAAATTTGATTTTAAGTAACAAAACAAAGTAAAACAAAATTAAGAAAACTGCCAAAAAAATGGTTTCAGTAGCGAGTATTTCTTCCTCGCGCTTGAATTACAGCTCTCATTCGTCGAGGCATACTTGCAATCAAATCTGCGATCTCATCTTGGGCTATTAGGTCCCACTCATTCAGCAACGCCTGTTTCAGCTCAACTGTTGTATGAAACTCACCGTAGTTCTGCCTAATCCTTTTCCCCAGGTTGTCTCATATGTCCTCAATGGGGTTTAGGTCAGGGCTCATGGGTGGCCACCTTAGCACCTGAACATTAACGTCGTGAAGGTACTGACGCGTAATCTGGGCTGTGTGAGGGCGCGCATTGACGTGCATTAAGAGAAACTCTTCTCCTACAAATGGCGCAAAAGGAATCACATGCTCTTGTAAACACTCCCTAATGTACCAGTCAGCGTTAATGCTGCCTCTCCGCACCGTTACAAGAGCCTCCAAAGAAATCCCTCTCCATACCATTACATTTCCACCACCAAATGCTACTCTAGGCGCAAAGCAACATTGGGCATACCGTTCCCCCGGGTGTCTAAATAAATACTCGTTGATGACGATCAGGTAAATACCTAGTGAAACGCGACTCATCCGTAAAGAGAACGGAGCCCCATTCGTCCATATTCCAATCAACATGATTTCGCGCAAAGACCAGTCGCTGTCTGCGATGCTCTGCGTTCAACTTAGGGCCAATAGCAGGTGGATGTGATGTCTAATTGTTTTCCTTCAACCTTCCTCAAACAGTATCAGGAGAAATCATGGTCCCATGAACATCCGCCAGTCTCCTGGTCAAACCTGTAGCAGGAAGAGTCCATTCTTGCAACATTTGTAATCGAAGAAATCGGTCTTATCGGTCTAATCGGTTACTCGTTTTCTGCCTTGTCCAGGTCTTTTGGAATAGGAACCAATTGCCCTGAACCTTTGTATCGCATCGGATACCGTGCTTTTAGGAAAGCAAAGCACATTTGCAATAAATCTATGTTGCGTCCATCATTATGTAAAGCAACAGCCTGGGCAGTTTTTTCGAGACTCATTATAATATGAATCGCTTCTACAACAAATCACTTTCCCAAAAAGCCAAATTAAACAAACCAGAACCAGCTATCGACACAAATTTAACAGACGTGTAATACAAACAAAACCTTTCTGATTGAAAGCCGCGTAAGAAAATAGGTAACAAAAGTAATCTGCGTGATAAGGGTTAACCCAAAATACTTGAATATTCTTCATTTTAGTTGTTTTTTATGTGTAGCTATATAAAATCAACGTAGAAAACGTTTTCGCAAATTTACGGGACAAAAATCAAGTGTCCGGTTAATTTTGCGGTTAAGTGTATATATACAGGGTAATTTTTTTATTTGTTCCCGCCCGAAACTCCAAAAACAGCCAACATTATACTTTGAAAATTTTATTTTTAAAATTAAGGCCTAAAAAGTTGTAAATTAATGTCAACATTGTTGACAATACCTTTAACAGTGCTTCTAGAGTCAATTTATTTGAATCATTTTTTGCCACATTATTTAATTAATTAACTTACTTTTCGTTTGTATAACGTGTTGCCTATTTTTGGAGTTTCGGGCGGTAGCAGATAAAAAAATCATCCTGTATATATATATTTTCTTTTTGTAATTTTATTAATATTAGTTTTCCCGGTACATACAAACATTGCAACACTAACAAAAAATACAATTCAACAGAAATTAATGGTTATTTTATTTGTTTGTTTTTTTAAATAAATAGAATTAAATTATGTAATTTTGTTTACTTAAAAAAATAAAAATAAAAATATTGATCTTGTTCTGTGATAAAATTTGATTGATCACTTTCTGCTTTCAATAAATTTTATAAAATATGTCACAAAATGTAAAATGAGTTTAATCACAAAGATTTATTTAATGATAAGAAATCAAGTAAAGCAGTTGATAAGTGTTTTCATGTTAGTTCGTAAAATGGAAAACGCTCGCTTCAAGGACGAGGTGGCCGAGTGGTTAAGGCGTTGGACTGCTAATCCAATGGGCTCTGCCCGCGTGGGTTCGAATCCCATCCTCGTCGTCCTTCTTTTTTTTTAAACTTTCTAACTAAACTAATTAAACATCATTGGATATTATTTATATTCAAATTATCTTTATATTTCATTGTTAATTATTTACATAATTTACATATCTCATTGAAATGAGTTAAAAAAATCCATGAAAAATTCAATAATTTCAGTGTGAATGCACTAAAATCAAAGCAAAATCTTTCTAAAAAATAAAAAAGTGATTTCAACCGTGGAATAAGATACAAACTACTTTTGTTTTGTTACAAAAAGTGCATCTCCGATACTCCAACATTATTGGATACAGACACTGCCTTCAAGGCTTTCCTTATTATTATGTATAGACACAGATTTGAGATTACAATCCGATTTTGCTGTCTGCACTCCATTTCTTTCAGAACGAATTTCCCCGTTTGAAAAAATTTCCTCGCATGTTCATCACATCTGATGTGACTAACCCAGTAAAAAATTTCACATTTCGTGTTTAAAAAATCAAAATGAACCCTTGTCCGGTGACCTTGTCCGCGTGCGCTGATAACAAAAATTCAAATCTTTCAATTTCACGCATGAAATGGTCATGTTTTCATTTCTGTAATGTTACGACATAATCTCCCACGAAAAGGTTTTCGACAAACGAAAAGCCTTAGCAGAGAGCAAAAGGGAGTACAGCATCCGTCGTCATCCGAGCGAGCATTGTCGGAATTGAAACGGTCTCTTTAAATTTTTAATTTTCGTGCCGGCTCGCTAAATGACACGCGTAATTTTCGAGCACGCCACCATTAATTCGGACGGCGGACCCATAATACCGACACTCCATTAACATTTTTTCGTGTCATTTATTTCTACATGCGGCGGGACCGACGGCCCGTTTTGAATATATTATGCAATGAGTCGAAGTCTTACAAATTTTAAAAAGGTGAGAGTCTTGGAGTATTAGTCCTTAGTCCAGTCATTTTAGGTTTTTTCTGTCGAAAATGTATTAGAAATCGAGATTTTTGCCTAATAACATTATTTCAATATTCTAATAAGTATATTAAAGGTCTTCATCGATATTGTGGCGGCTTGAGAGACATTCGTGCTCAAAGATGACGAGAAATGCTTTTTCTGAAATACTTTTTTTATATACAGTGTGATCAAGTATTGATTGGGTTGGCAGCATTAAAGTGTAGGTTGAAATTAGCAATTCTGACCAAACTACAAATTCAAATTTGATTAATAAGTTGTCATTAGTTGTTGCTAAAATTTAAGATAAGAAACCAGTATGGAAAACTCGCTCTGATTCAATACCGCTGATCTAGCATCCTTTCAAGTAAAGTCTACTATATAGCTACAGCCACACTATATGTAATGTTGATTGACTAAAATAATTTTTCAAAATACTTTTTTAGATAAGAATTACATGAATCACATTATTTAATTAAGTGAAAATTTTTTTTTTTTAAAGTGAGTTCTACCATTTACAAAAAATAAAGACCAAAGTCAGTGTACTTGTATCTAGGTTATATGTGTAACTAATTTTAGACAAAAATGTATAACTTTTCACAATTTTTAAAAAAGGTTCGTAAAATTGAAGCAAGAAAAATAAAACAAAGCTCATTAACATTACTTTTTGAAGTTTTTATTCAGCAAGTTTTTTATATAAAATAAACATTAGATTATAGAGACTCTACTTTGTATCTAAAATTTAGCACCCAGCTTGTTATGCTCAAAAAAATTTCAATTTCAACGGTTTTAGAATGATGGTTTCGAAGTTTGAAACCGGATGAATTTAATTTTTTTACTCAGACGTTTTTGTCATCACACTTTACAAAATAGATTCGATTTTATTCGAAAACAGAAAGAAAATACATTTAATCGAACACATTAATTCAGTCTGAAAAAACAATTAAAAAATATATCATTTAATAGTACATTATTATACGGGTTTTATAAGACTATTATTGTGACACGAATGAGTTTTGAGCACGACGAGCGTCACAAGTCGTCTTATAAAACAAGTGTAATATACTATTTTTTCTACTTTGCGTTGCAAAAAAAGCATTCTAAAAGTCTCTTTTGAAGAATTATCACAACTTGGGATTTTTAACAGATTTGGTTGGCACTAATGAAGTAATGACATCTGTAAAGTTTATTACGGTTTTCAACTGATTTACTAATTAACTGATATTTTGCCTCAATATTTTTGACAGCTCGCTCATGATTTATCAACTATTTCATATCATTCCCAATGCGTAGGTGGAAGACGTAATTTTTACTCTTACGATGCCAACATAACCAATCAAAATACTACTGTTTTGCGTACTATAATAAAAATTTAGTGACATTATTGTTAACGCGAAGTAGAATTTTATAACACTAGAAGTGAGAACTACAAAATAGACAATATAAAGAAAATATTAAAAATTACATTTTTCGAAATTTAACGAGTTAAAAAAATTGAACCAACACATGCACTAGAAAAAATCTGTCTCTTTTAGTTGTATCTGTCACTTTCGTATTTGCATTTTGCAGTCAGCTTAAAACATGTCTGTTGACAGATTTAAATTTGTATTATTAGTTGCCTATAGTAAACACAAAAATTAGTGGCTCCATCTTACACATTTAACTTAAAAGAATGCTTAACTTAATTTAACTTAAAAGAATGAATTTTGGTGCAAATAAATGTTACGCTCTTATAGTCTCTATGACAACGGTTTATAGTTTCTATGACAATGGTTTTAAAGAATAGAGAATTAAATTTAGAAAATTATTATTTCCACCACACTGGTTTTAAAAAATAGAAAAACATATATAATACTTGTACTTTAGATAAAAGTGGTTTTTTTTTCAATAAGCAAAACTAAATTAATAGTCAATAATGTTTTAACAACTTTGGTTAATACGGCATATGGTACATTAATAATATTAAATTTTGTAATACATTTAACTGTTTTTACAAAAATTTTCTAAATTTGTTAAATGATATACCATTCCATGGTTCACTAATTTTTTACACTCTAGCAAAATCTGGTATAAGCTACTATACGCTACTAGAAATACTGCAGTAGGGGCACAATGGTTTTGGGTTTAAGAGTGTCTTAGTAGATGCTCAAGAGTCAAAAAGATGTGGTCAATGAAAAGTCGATTTAGATTGACTTCTTGCTTTCTAACAAATTTGCTTTTGCAGGCAATGAAAAGTGTTCGATAAATCTCATACATTTCGGTTATCAGCTATTGCCAATAGTTGTTCTATAATAAGGTTATTAAAGAAAAACAAACCTAATAATAAAATTTGCCTTTAAATATCTAACAACAATGCCGTTTAGGATAGGAGGTCGATTGCACTTCAGTAAAATATTTTAGCTATCTACTGCTTGTTTGACATAGTAAAGCCGATGTTCACAGATTTAAAAAACAAAAGACGAGTGCTATGGACAGATAAAGGTAAAGAGACAATTTAGCACCATAAACAGCTTAAATATTTTACTGCAATGCAATAAACCTTTATCCCAAACGGCATTATCGTTAGATTTATAATTTGAGTCAAAATTTACTATTAGTTTTGTTTACCTATAGCCAATTATGCCCCTAATTGCTGATGAAAAAAATTAAAAAAAAATATGTTTAAAATCAAGCACAAATAGTCAAAAATTTTGATAAGTTTGACGCAATTTGTGTGTAAATAAAGATTTCGACAAAAATCTAACTTGATCTAGATTTATTTAATTTTTTTTTTAAGAAATTTAATTAAATTTTTTTTTCAAGACTTTTATTGTCATTATTTTTTTAGTTTTTTTTATTTTCAAAATTTCAATAGTATGTAGATTTTGAAATCTTATTTTACCACACGTTACAAATGCTCAAAACAAAATTTATAGTTCTAAAATAACTAAGAGACATTACAGCAATAATCTTTTGTAAAATTTGATTTTTTTGTGAAACGTAGAACACGTAGAACGTAAAAATTTTTTTATATTTTCTAAGAAATATACAAGTAGCGTGTCTAAATTTTACTTTTAGTAAAAATAATTTGGTACACTATTAGCAAAAACATTTCTAACAAACACTATAGAAATATAGGCAAATAATTTAAGCCCACTGAAATAAACTGGCTTAATTTTTATGTAAGATCTTAAGACTGGTTTAAAGTATCAGTTATTTAACCAACAAGTTTGTTAATAAAGGCGATTATTGAGCGAAGCAATCGCGTTAATAGAAGTTTACAAAAGTAAACAAAAGCGTTGATTGTAATCTTTCTCTGTTGCTCATATCACAATAAACTTGAAAAACTTTATTGCAAAATGTTTCAACTTGTCTCTCTCTACTAACATCTGTAGTAGTAACACATTTAGATCGTTTTCTGTTATCTGGCTACAAAACAACCAAACAAATTTTTGATTTTTTGTTAGCATTAATCAGTTTTATAATGCTGTCATTATCGTTTGATAGTGGTATTCTTGTTAAAAATATGAAGGAAATTTTAAATATCACTTCTCTAGAGATACAAAAAGGAGCCAATACATTTTCAAATATACCATTTTTATAAATTTTATGTTGTTATGACAGTTTCACATATTAAAATTTTGATTTGTATGGTTGGTATTAACAGGTCGTTAAAAGGGGTGTTTAACTAACTCCTTTAAATGACTTCGAGTGTAATAACCCTCATATGTCAACGAGCAACAGAAAGAATAACTAATATCTTGGAAACAACAACGTAGTATGTTGTTTTTTAAAGTTCATCTGAAAATGCAATAAACTATAAGATATTATTTAAAAAACAAAGTTTGTAGGCGTTTTCAATATAACACAAAGTGCCAAAAGTTGAAAATATTGCATGCAATTAGAATGAAATATTACACATTACATGCTAAACATACGTTCAGAAATTTGAATCAAAATATTTTAAGTTTTTTCATATGTTTAATAAGCTTATAAAAAAGTTACTTAGTACATTTTTAATACAACGATTAGTTTTATTAAACAAAGTCTATAAACATTTTTATTTATTAATTGTATAAATTACTAATTTTATCACTGTTTAAATTAAGGTCTTTTTGAATCCATGTTTAGAAAGTCTTAATAAAAATTTCGACAAAAATTTAATTTTCTCGATGCTATTTTTAAGTCCAATTTTACTGAGCGACATCACAAATAAATTTTGGTATTTTTCCCCCTTTTGGTTGATAATCTATCATAGGGGTATAAGCAGTTCTGCAAACCGTATGAAATATCGCCATTTATAATGCAGTGACCGGCGGTTGGTCATACAAATCGGCTGCCTGCAACCGTAATAATCCCTACATTCGAGGAAACGTATTATGTCCCATTCATAGTTTGTCGGGTCAAACGAGCAATTCGTCAACGTATTGTGATTGCAACTACATAATCCGACCGCTCATCCGGCGAGGTTTGCTCGTTTAGATTACACCTCGTCATGTCCTCATTTAATCATATCGCTACCAAAAAAGAACCGAGATATCTAACTAATGCCGCTGTCATAACTACCGGACTTATCTGTTCTACAGCTAGCTTTAGACAGAACACAGAAGGTCAACTCTGACTATTTTGTTAAGTAAGATTATAATAAAATGTACCTAAAAATAATCAAAAAATATGTAATCTATTACGTACATTCTGAGTAAACACTTTTTTAAAAAACTTTAATAACTAACCGCCATCTTGTCAAACGTAAAGTAAAAATCTCTTATTTCGAGATGATATTCAAGCATTTTATTTCTGTAAAATTAAATTTGAGACGTTATTTTGAGTTTTGGATAGTAAAAGTTAATTCCAAAAATTTCTAAAATAATTAATTATTGTAATCATATTTAACCAATTTCAGTTAGAGTTACTTATTTTTTAAACAACTAGGTTTAAGTACAGTTTATGGTCAGATGAACTTTGAAGTTTTTATAATATTATTTAGTCAAAGCATTTAGAAAGAAATGAGATGGAAAAAACCATGTTTACAAAAATAAAACCCATTTCAATTTGTTTTAAAATTTATTACAAAAACAACAAAAAACGATGCAGTTTGTAGCGTGTTGGTAAAATATAAACAATTTTTATAGCGGTATTTGCTTAAAACCAATTTTAATATGAAAATTACTAATTAGCATAATCATTCAATAAAACAGCAACAAATTTTATAGCCAATTAAAATTATAAAAAACAGATCTAGTTTTTTCCTGTTTTATAGCCCTACATTTAAAAAATATTGCCAAATTATAATTGTATCTATTAAAATCTTCAAAACTAAATTAAAGTTTCTACAAATATTGTTTCTACGTTTAAACAGTTAATTAAATTTAAGTTATAATAAAACTAAAACTATATAAATCTCTAAATATTTATGAGGATATAAATGTGTCATTTATATTTAAATTTACAAAGTTATTATGATTTAATAAATAGAATTGTTAATTTAAATAAAGTTTTAGTGGATTTTTATTGCTTTGGAAATAAACATTACTATCTCACAAAATTATTATTAAACCTCAAAATTAATTTTAAACTATTATTTTATATTGTAAATGTTTATATAATTTTTGTGTATTATGCTAACCCGGCGCATTCACCAAACGTAATTAAAAATACCTTTCATACATTGCAAAGCGAAATTATTAAATAATTTTAAATTATTTACAACAACCAAACATTGTTTTAGACTGAAATTAATTTTGTTATGAGTAACATTTACGGTAATATAAAAAATCATGTAAACGACTCTGTGCTTTAATTAAATTAAAAAATGTTATAAATACTAAAACGAGTGTAATTAAAAAACGTAAAAAATAGTTTATTTTAGCTATTAAAAACATTCGAGATGTTCTTTTTACAAGCAAACTCGCAAAAGCGTATGTCTATTCTCGAGCTGAATTTTCATTACGGTGCCATTATTGTTTCGAATAAATGACTCGAAAATGAAACCTAAACAAATTTTTCCGCTTTTTCCTCTTGGAAAACAGGTGGAAAATTGCGTGACTCCAACGATGAAAAATATATATAGTTTCTATGTTCGAAACAAATAATTCATTAGCTGTTAGTGAATATTATTCTGCGTGTCTCGCATTGTGATTCAAAATATCAAGATTATACCTACACACTATATTAATTACATGTCAGCTACTTGTGCATATCTCGGCATCTAACAAATAATATTATTCAAATAAGGGACATCAACGAAACAATTTATTAGAAAAATACAATTTAGAATTGTAAAAATAAGGAAAATACACTCAAAAAGAATCTTTCACTGTTTTAGCCACTGAATGATGGGTTATTTTATTAACGAAGCAATAAAACAAACATTTGACTTTGACTCTAGTGGGCCCCGGGTCTCTACGAGAAAATTTAGTGTCATTTTTTATATAATTACTTTAACATTGTATTAAATAAATCAAACAATAGTCGAAAAAGCACTCCTTATTTACTTCTTGTTTCTTGGTATCTATTTTTGATTTAAGAGATATATGGCTCTTCAATTAAGTCGCAAAAGTAAAATAGTTGTAAAAACTATGTAAACAGTCATTAAAATAAGTAGCCGTGGTTTTGATAAAATCGACTAGCTTTGTTTTCGATGTAATAAAGCGTAAAATAATCATTGTCCAACTGGACAACTATGTTAACATTTCGTTACTAATTGATCACAGAAGTGCAGCTGTTCAAGAGCACAGCTAGACAATAATTCAAAGTTGTGCATTTGCAGATATAAATTTACCCAAAGTCATTAACTAATAATAATAATGTAAATATTGCTATGATCTCACAAATAATTTATTACAACAGTGTTGCTTTGTTGCTAAACTATCTTTTTTGTTTCTATTTTAAAAATACGGTTCAAAACCTATTACCAATTTGTAAAGAAACATCAAAAACAATATGTAAATTCTAATAAAGCCTAATTAAAAAAATTTGGAGCGTTATGCAAGTACCTTATTAACAATTGAAATTTCTCGCTTTAACTCTCGTGTGCAACGCCGTCTTTTCTTACTAATTTAAATGTTGTGGCTTTACATCGTTCGCAACTGCATGCAAATTTCCCGGCTTAAGCCTGTCCACCGCAAGTCCGTTGGGTCTCGCTACGGTCGCATTTAATTTCCCTTGCGGTTTTACATCACCATAATTCTTGTCAAATTTAAAATTCATAAAAATGCATGCTACACAATATCAGAAAAGATGGGGGACGACCGCTACACGTATCAAGCGAAAAGGGAATTCGGTGATCACATTAACAATGAGAGCGAAATCTCATTGCCTCCACTAATTACCTTAATGCTTTCAATATTCCAGGATACTACTTCACGTAAACTTTAACGATCTTATAATTTCATTTAAAAGGGATAATGCGAACGGGAAATAACTACGGGACGAAGCAATTCAGGAAAAACTAACGTAAAGCCAATTTGTTAAATGCCCCAGACAAAAAAAAAGAAAACATTTTTTTTTAAGAGACGAAGAGACGAGTACACTCAAACCGTTTTACCAATGAGACATGTTAAAATTTAAATTTGCAACTAGTCAATAACGAATTAAGCATAAAAACTATTAATTAAAATTTATTGCGATAATACCACGTCGTCATGTAAATTATAAGCGTAATTAAAAAAATAAAAATTTAAAGAATTTTTATTATTAATTACAAAGCCGCACATGCAGATATAATAAAAGCACTTGCTGAATTTTCAGCCTACATTGTTGTCATAACATATCCAAATTTTTGTAATTATACTACATATGTAGATAACAATTTCTCTTGATTTCAATATCTGCATGTACGTCTTTGTCCCATTTTCATCATCTGTTACTACGTAGGTATAATATAAAAATAAAAAAATATCACAAAAACAACATAAAATTCTCATAATTTTGTGTTTATCTTTAGCCTCCAATACTTTTTACAGTGTATTTACGGCGCCGCTTTTCATAAACCCTTTCTCCATTTTCGCCAGACGCACTTCTCCACTTTTACTACTTTTTTAGGTGGAATTTCTAACAGATTGTTGGTCGCTTCGCATAGATTAAAATTATGCTTCGAGACACGCAACGCAATTGATAACAAAAAGTATACGTCTCGTTAAAATTTATACCGTACTTCCCTTGAAAAAAAAATTGCGTTAATTTATTTGGGAAAAATGCTCTCGGTTTTCGGATATTCAGCCAGTTATGCGCAGTGGCGTTACTAGAAATATTTGAGACAACCACTTTTGTGTCTTCAGTAATAAAATATAATGTCGGCCAAATAGCTGTCTGGGCCGAAGTTGACCAAATTTTTGATTGGAAAAATTTAGAAACTTATCAATGCGCCTGTTAATAAATTCAATTGTTGTAAATACACTTCGGTACAAAATTAAGAGTTATCATTACATACTATTGTATATGTATATTTTTAGATAATAATTTGTTTTCAATAATCCTATTAAAAATTAAGTAAAACAAGCCATTTTTAATGTTTTACAAGCGACAAACTTTTTACAAACGACTACAATTTTACAAAAGAAAAACGAAAAAACTAAACTAAATTATGCAAATTTTTTCTACTAGCGTTAGAAACGATTAAAAAAAGAACAGAAAACAAAAAAATGTGACAAATCGCTTGTTATTAAAAATTAATGCCAAAAAGGTATTTTGCACGACAAGAGAGTTAAAAAAATATTTCAGAATGCCACTGGTGTCAGGGTAAGACCAGATACTGTAGCTGTCGGTTACTACCAGTTACTATACCAGGTGGACCAAATGTATAGATCGGCGCGTTTAATTCACTAAACTATAAAGAATTTTAAAAAACAAAATGTAGGTTGTAATAATCCAAACGGGGCCTTACTTACCGCCATAAACCCAAATCTGCGCCCTAAATTTAAATAAAAGTGGTTTAAGTCGTGATCGTCGTTTAGTGGAAAAAAGTCCTATGTTGGGTTTGACAAAGCGGCGGCAGAGTTCTTTGAGATGTAACATGATGGTTAAGTTAAACATTTATTTGTTTGTTTCTTGCAGTAAATTATTTAAGAAATGTAAAATAAACAAAGTAAAAGTAAATCAATGAGCAAGAACAACAACAAAACAAAATACACATCATAAATGCGCAATAACAGCAGATATTTAACAATATTAGCAATATTTTAAAGTTTTTCGCTGTAAATTTTTGCGCTTTAAAATTGAGAAGCAAAAGCAAATTACATAGATAGGATAACAGCGTTTTGAAATCGGTCGTGTGCTCGTAGTGGCAAAAATGGTGTAAGTTAGATTTTTCTGTAAAAAAACAGATTAGAACTAGAAGAAGGACCATCTCTACATGTTTTAGATAATTTTTCTGTTTCTAATCTAGAGTTCTCTAGAGTCTTTGATTGTCGCTTCTAAGGCCGTCGGTATCGTCTTTCAAAGAAGTTTTTTAATTTTATGCTCTCGTTTCTGCCATTTGCAAATTTTTTTGTATTTTTTTGTTTGTTTTTTTATATTTTTCTTGGCTGTTTTGCGTATTTTTTTTAGTATCTTTTTCCTTGCCGTGTCTTTCTTCTGTTCTTAAAGTCTACAATCTTAATTACACCATTCTCTTGTTTTCCGTTCTTTCTTCTCTTTAGTTTGTTCTTTGATTGCTGTATTATTTGTTTTTTATTATCTCCTATTTTTCTTCTATTGTTTTAGTAATTTCTTGTTGTTGTTGGTTTTTTTCTATCGTTGTTTATATGACATTGTCTTGTTACCATATTTTTCAGATTACTGTTTCTATTTTTTATCTCTTATTTATCTCAGATTCTTATTTTTCAAAATCAGGAGGTTAAATACACCGTTTTGAAATCGGTTGTGTGCTTGTAGTGGCAAAAATAGCGTAAGTTTGATTTTTTTGTAAAAGACAGATTAGAACCAGAAGGAGAATTATCACTATATGTTTTAGTTATTTTTTCTGTTTCTAATCTAGAGTTCTAAAAAGTCTCTGATTGTCTCTTCTAGAGCCACCTGTATTGTCTCTTAACGAATTTTTTACTTTTTATTTTAGTATTTGAGTTTAGAAGAACCAAATAAGTACCCCACATTTTTTTTAAACTTGACTTTCATTTTTAAATTTTAATTATGATAGAATAGCTATATTCTATCGTAATTATAATAATCTTAATAAACCGCTACGTGGTTGTGGTTTATGCCCACCAAAACCGATTTCTGTATTTTTATAATTACCTTTTATTGTTGATAATTTTGTTTATTGTATATATTGCTGATCTTTAAGACATCTGCGAGGTGTAAATATCGTTTCCTTTCTTATTTTAACACTTAATAAGATGCGTTTTTTTTTGCTACGCCACTGGTCATGACTTGTTCTGGCCAGGTCAAAGTCTGCCTCCACCTTCCAACTGACCTTGCCAGGATGACACGGTATTTTTTAGTGTCCCGTTTCCTGGACGCATACAAACGAGCCCATATTTCAGGCAGACGTAAAGGATCCTCTTGAAGGTGATGTTGCGCTCGACCAATTCGATACGAACGGATTCTGCGTAACGCGACATTAATAACCTGAGGGCTGTTTCAGATAGTTGCAAATTGTCTACTTTAAAATTCCCGGAAGGCTTTCAGAATATATAGGTCGACGAAATAATCAACAGTTTGTTAATTTAATTAAGCTTGATTTTGTATAAAATATGAAATATTGGTCAGTAGTTGAGTTTAATGACCAGATTTCATCCGTACATTTTATATCTCTAATAAATTAAATACCTAAACCTACTTACATCAAGATAACATCTGATAAAATTTTTTGTGTAATTATAATTTCGAAATAATGCCACAAATGCACTAATGATCTTCTCCCATCTGAGGAATGTCTATTTAGAAAATAATTCAGATACTATCAAAAAGTATGTGCAAAATGTGAATGCGCCATTTCTTTAATATATTAATTAATTCAAGACTTTCAAATGCTAGGAAGACTTTTTGTGTGTTAAATATTTCAAATGTAACAAATCCTGTTATCTCACAAAAAAAAACTCAAAGAATCCCGGCAGTAGCAAAAGTTTTTATTTGTAAATCTAATTCGTTAAAATAAACAAGATCTCTTTTATTATGTAACCAGTACAAAAAGTTTGCTATTTCTGTCCATATTTGGAAAGTAGATTTTTCGTTTATTTGCTTAGGCATCTTTAAATTTGCCATTAATTAAATTTCGAAAGCTTTTAAAAAATCCCGCTTGGTTTTTTTGTGTATTTATTTATGGAAATATATACTGGAATATTTCTTTTGATTTAACCTTTTCGTTTTGTTTTAAAAATAAGCAAAACCTATCGAACGCAAACAATTTGTTACCAATTCAGTAAAAAACTTATGAAAGGAGAAGGAAGATCCCTTAGTGTCATTCTCGTTTCAGCACTGAAAATTAGCTCGGCAGGCGCTGGAAGATTGAACGAGCACGGAAAATAATAAATCTGCCGTACGCGTTTGTAAGCAACCCGTAAAATTGAATATGTTCTTGCCTTCTTTGCGGTTTTTCTGTTTTCTTCTTCTCTACTGCCCATACCGAACATAAAAGTGTCACCAAAGAATGGTTTCAGGAAATACTAAACGAAACGAATTAAAAGGTCGACAAGCAATTAGTTTGCAATGTTTCAGACACACCCCAATGTAATTATTTCTTATTTGATTTAGATAAAAGGGAACTTCTTTTATAAAACACGCTTAATTTATTAATGAACATTAAACAACGGAAAGCAAAGTGGAAAAAGTGTTAAAGAGTTTCTCATGTAAGGTGTGCATACAGAGATAAAGTTGTATCTAAGTACAACACATTTACTAAAAATTATGGGCCATTTTTCACTTGAGTCTAGGTTCAAACAAACAATTTTAGTTTTTATACAAATAAGTACAGTACTTCTTTATCTGATGTAATGTAGATTAAAAAGATTTTTCTTAGATCATTCAACTTTGTTTTAAACTTTTTTTGACACTAAATTAAAGAATAATAAACTTTCTAATTAAGAAAAAGACTTATTAGAAAAAATAAAACAAATGTAAGCACTACAAGCCTTGTAGGCTCAGGGCTTGAAAAACGACTTTTCTCTATTCTTTGTTATTTAGAGTTTATTATTCTTTATTTATAATTTTTAGAGATTGCCTTCTTCTTCTTTTTTTACTCTGTTTATAGTCTGCCTCCTCGTGTTTTGGTTTCTAGTCCTGTTTCTAATATTCCTTTTGGTAATCTGTTTTCTTTCATTTTTGTTACGTAGCCTATTCATCTAATTTTTTGTGATTTTACTACTTCTATTATATTTGTATCTTTGTATAACGTTTTTCATTTATCGTTTGTTCTTCTAATACATGTTCTCTTCTCCTTTCTCTCTCTATAAATTTTTCTTAGAACTTTTCTTCCTCTTATCTGCAGCATAGCCTGTTCTGGTTTTCTTAGAACCAATTGTATAAAAGATGATTAAATATAAACCCGCGATTGACTTTTTTTATCTTTATATTTTTGACCAGAAGTTTATAAGATGTAAAACTACTATATTAGTAGGTCTAAAGTCAAGAACATAATTAAAAATTTTAGTACAATACAAATTTAATTTAAAGTTTCTTAAATCTTCTACTTTACGTTAAACCACTTTTATACAATTAAGCCTTATTAGCGTCTATTTCTTGTAAGCGTATTTTACCACTGGTTGTATTATGGTCTTGTAGACATAAAGTTTTGTTGCTTTTGCTACGGCTTTTAAACTTAGTATAAAATATAATGCATACACGGTTTTGTTTCCAGCTGCTATTCTTGCTTTTATCTATTTTGTATTTGTTGTTTTTTTTTTCTGTTACACTTCCTAGGTAGACAAATCTCTTAATTTCTTTAAATTTTTATTTCTCCCTTTTGTTTACTTTTACGTCTAGATATCTGTCTTCTTTAAATACTTCATATTCCCATATAATAAATAGTTTTTTCTTTATTTATTTTTAGTTCAATTTTTTTCGCGTCTATAATCAGCCTTCTTATACTCTTGACAGCTTTTTTTTAGTTTTTCTGATAAGTGTTATGCAAATACAATACATTGACGTTGTTGATGTAAAAGTAAACTTTGTCTGTACACATTGCTTTGTCTTAATATTTTTTCTAGAACAATTATAAACAATGTCGAAAAAAGCTTCTCTCCTTTTCCTGACAGTTTTCCATTAACCCGAATCCTTTTTGTGGTTTTTTCAAACGTTGTTTTTACTAATCTCGCTATTTTATTAGATGTTTCAAGGTTTTTTAATGCTTACTATAATTGATTTTTTTTTATGCTGTCGTAGGTTATCTTGAAATCAATCAAAAAAAGTATGTTTTTAATTTTTGTTAGTGACTTCTTTCTTGTATCTGTTGTAATAAAAATATTTAGTCTATTACGGATCTTCCTTTTCTAAAACCACATTGGTATTCTTCTACTATTTTTTTTAAATGCTTTTTTTCTGTTACCTATCTTTTCTTATATTTCTTGTATACAGTGTTTAACGCTATTTCTCTCTAATTTTTACATTTTGTCATGTCTTCTTTCTTATGGATTAGACTTAATATTGCTGTTTTATATGTTTTTTTTCTTTTATTCTTATATTATCAATTAAATTATATATCATTTTCGTCATTGTTTCTCCTCCGAACTGTATCATTTCTTCTTGTATGTTGTCTTTTCCTGGGCTCTTGTTGTTCTTCTCATCAACTGTTCTTCCTTTGATCAAAAATTTATTTAAGACTTCTTCAAAAAATTCAGTCTATTTTTCTGTTACTTCTTCTCCACTTCCTGCTAATTGGCCATGTTTATTTTGTCTAATATGGTTTTAGATTGAAATCCAGTTTAATTCTCTTGCATCTTTAATAGAAATTTTTTATTTCCTCATCTTTGTAATTTTCTTTTTAGTGTTATGATCTCGTTTCTACTTTTTGCAATTTTTTTGTATTCTGCTTTTTGTATTTTATATTTTTCCTGTTGTTATGCGTATTTTCTTCTAGCATATTTTTCCTTTCTGTGTCTTTTTCTGTTCCTAAAATCTACAATTTTTTATATACCATTTTTTTGGTTTTTTAATTCTTTTCTTTAGTTTGTTTTTGATTGCTTGTTTAATTTGTTTTTTATTGCATTCCACTTTCCTTTTGTTGTTCTAGTAGCTTCTTCTTCTTGTTGTTGTTGGTTTTCTTCTATCGCTGTTAGATATTGTTCTTTGTTGATTTGTTTGTTGAATTTTGTACAATATTATTGTCTTGTTGTCATATTTTTCAGATTGTTATTTGTATAGGCTAATATAATTTGCTTTGATTTTATTTCTACCATAAAATGATCAGAATCTACGTTTGCGCTTCTATAGAATAAAACAAAGAGCAGTAAGATAATAAGCGTGGT
The DNA here is from genome assembly GCA_029207805.1 of Tribolium confusum. Taxonomy (NCBI): domain Eukaryota; kingdom Metazoa; phylum Arthropoda; class Insecta; order Coleoptera; family Tenebrionidae; genus Tribolium; species Tribolium confusum. Next base: position 20,082,992 of record JALGAY010000003.1, read on the forward strand.
CACGTGGGTTGAAATTATCTCTAAAGACACAGTATTTTTATAATATTTTTATAACAAAATAATTCTTTATTGATTGGCTTATACTAAAATTACGCTGACATAAGTTATGAAAACTAAAGTGTATAAAACACTAAAAAGAATATCAAGATACTTATAAAGAATATTTGTAATTTATTGTCGTAGTAAATCGTAGAAAACAAAAGTAGTAAATTGTTAAAATGTCTAATTCAAAAGTGGTAAATTTCTCACACTTCTCCTGACATTCGTCTGATTTATAACATCTAGTCATGACAGCACGCTATTTTTTTAGATCAGAAGACACGAGATGAAGCTTAACCAAATATTTTAATTTTCTTTGTGATAAAAATTTAATCGTGGCTGTTTTCTAAGAAAGAATGAAAAGAAGATAAACCTCGTCAAAGAAAATGGTAGTTTTTTAATTACAACTGTGTTTGCTGACGATGCCTTGTCATTCTCCTTTGAGAATGTAATTAGCGTGCCAAAGACTAATTAGTGGAGAACGGCACCGTCCCGCGGGCCCTTTTTCCATTGTCTGTTTGAAAAGTGCATCCGTCTGTGCAATGGCAAATAGCGTAAAACCAAGAGAATTATAAGCGTAATCCTTGTGAAAAGCGTCTCCAAACATGCGGTATTAATTATGACCGCCGCCAGGGCTCCGAGTCCTAGTGTACCATCACCTGGACGTCGTCGTCTTATCGATCTGGAGATGTTTTGATCGGTGCACCGGCCGGAGGTGAACGTTCTTCCAGACGCAGATTAAACGAAGGTGTGATGTGGACGTCGATGCGGAAGGTGCATAATTAATAATGGCTGACTCGCAGCAAGTTCCACGTAGAGCACTAATCCGGCCAGATATCGCTTAATCCGGCAATGATGGATGATTAGAGCGAACATAAATCCGCATTTGCACACGGTTTCGATTCCTAAATGCGATATTAAGCACAGTTTATGGCCGGTACTCGTCCTGGCGTACCGCGGCGAGTTTATGAGCCTGAATTTGTGGATTTGATAGCCTCGTCCGTCGGTGAACGTGACCGAAGCGGTCACCCCCGGAGACAGACGCTCCACATTCGACTCGACCAAAGGCAATTACTTCAGATTGGGATACCCGTATTTTCCCGTAATACACGTTCAATTCCGGTGATGACTGAACCTATCGACACTGAAACATGACAAATTCACTCCAACAACAAACCAAACAAAACTTTCAAATTATGACCACACACGACCTTAATAACGCCTATTTTTAACTCTACTTGAACAAAAAATAACAATTGTAAATAAATACAGAGTGTATCAAAACTAGCAAATTATTAATCATCAATAAATATCAAATTTTAATTTTTTTCTAAAATGTTGTGTTCGTGCTATGGATTCAAGTTTCACAGTAATTGCCTTATCATAGATATTTCAGGTAAATTATGATAAGCTAAGACTTTCACCAAAAAAGACTTTAAAGTCTTATAATTTGGCCAATTTTATATCGAATACAGTATATCTCTAGATCGAATCTAAAAGAGAAAAAAATCTCTGATTTTTAATTTTTCAGATAATTTTACTCTTGTTGACTTGCCCTGCTTGTTTTCAGACCCCCAAAACACAAATTACTTTTTATTTAACTAGAACAGTTTTCCAGATAATATCCTTTTATTGCTAGCAAATATTCGAAATGGGATCAAGTTTTTTTTAAGAAATTTAACAAATTGTAAAATGAAATAAAATTCTCAAAAACCTAAACTATTATTTTTCTATTCAGATTCTCTGCACAGATTTTAATGCGAGCTCTAAATTTATTGCGTCTTATCTCTAAGATTGACAAGATCTGGACTGCACTTTGTATCCTGTTTTTTAATTGTTCTACACCACTACATCACAGCTCACTGTACACAATTTGTTTTAAACCACGTCACAGATAAAAGTCTATTATTGTGAGATCAGGACTTTTCGTTGGCCATCAAATGCTACCATCTTTCCCTATCCAGTTATCATAAAACTCTGCATTGAGCCACTGGCGAATAATGCCGGCATAACAAGCAGAGCATCCATCTTGCTGGAAAAACATTTTCATTTGGTAGTTTAACGGCAATTTATTTAGTTTATCAGCTAAAAAATTTTGCAACATATCCAAATATGAATTACGGTTTAAATTATGATTAAAAAAATATAAGCCAATGATGTCATAGTACAAAACCAAACGTCACAAAATAATTTTTTAAAAATATTGTCTGCGACAAGAAATCCTAAAGTTTAGATTCGTCTCACTCCAATACCGGCAATGTTGAGATAAAACGACACCGTTAGTAGAAAAGACTGATTTATCTAAAAACATTTATTCATAAAAATTTGAGTCTTTCAATACTCTGTGGGCCATTTTCAAACAAAAATCCAGACGTTTCACTTTATTGCTTTAATTTGCTTTCCTGAAGATTCTTTGTAAATAAGATTTACTCATTCCAGTTTGTATTGCCCTCCTTCTTAAAGAGAACCTTGAAGCTTCTTTTGCAAAATAAACAGCCAGAACTGATGCTACTCGTATTTATTGTACAAATTTTTTGACTTTTTGATTTTTAAAACTGAGCTCGTTTTAAAAAATTTGGTCATCAAGTTTTTTGCACCGAAATTTTAAATGATAACTTTCGGGTATTTTTCGTTAATGTTCTTGATAACTTGAATTAGATAAATTCTATGTTGTAAAGTCACATTATAGCATAAATACTATTTATATTAGCAAAGATTTAATTTACATTTCTACTTACTTATTAGATTTGTAATCTGCTATCAGTGGTGTTTTTCAATAAAATTCGCCTACTAGAATTACTTCCAAAAATTATGAAAAAACCAAACTCAAATCTAAATTTTGAAAAAAAATCAAATTATCTCAAAAACCGTTTGAGCTAAATATAAAGTAATTTATATTTAACAGAGCAAATATCAAGCAGAGCAAATCAACAAAAGTGAAATTTTCTGAGAAATCAAAAATAAGAAATTGTTTCACTTTTAAAATTGATTCGGAGACATACTGTATTTAGAAAAATTTTTCGTTGCTTATTTTGCATCTGTAAGGCTAAAACCAATATTTTTAATAAACTAATACATAACAATTAACACACAAAATTTTAAAAAAATGGTTGATTATGAAATGTTAATTGATTATAATAAAAGTAATCAAAAAATGCTCTCAATCACATCAAACACTTTTTTGCAAATGACTGGCGTCTTAGTAAGATGTTACCATTCCCAAGTAATCTTAGGTTTTACTTGAGAATAAAAATATTGTTACTGTTACTGTAACAAATGTAGTCAAAAAACTGAAAAGTTCTCCAAAAAAATCTCATAAAATTTATTCAGCGATAAACCAAAAAGTATTTTCTGTAGAAGTTATTATACACATAGTAGTCTTGCCACCAAAACACACGTCTATAGTATTCTTACAAAAAATCTAGATGATAACTCTATGAATGATATGAAAAACGTTGATTTTCAAAATTTTACAGAAGATAACGATGAAAAGCTAGCAATTGAAACAAATCAATAATTTAAAAAAATACTTAGGTAAACTGTTTTTATCGCACGGTGTAACTGGTTAAAAAAAAGAGCTGAAAAAGTTTGTCTCGACAAAAGAGGACGAATACCTAATAGTAAATAATTGTACGAGCTGGACTAGTATACTCGTATTACAGATTTTTAGTAATTTAAAATTTAAACAAGATCTTGAAAAGTTTGTTGCAGTTTCCGTGTCTTGACAAGGTTAATTTCTAGAATTCTAAATGCTCTAAAATTCGAAAACATACTGTAGATTGTTAAAAAATAATAGTTGTAATATTTTTCTTCCTTGTCTTTGGTTAATTTTAATCAAAAAAGCTGATTAAAAGTATTTTTGAGTTAATTTTTGAATCCTTCATTAAGGTTTTTTAAAGGAATGAAGTTTACAACAATACTTATAAATTTAAGAAAACTGAAAAATTTTATGAAACATTTTGAAACAGCTATCTTAAACTATCTTAAATTATTAAACTAAATACATTTGTCAAAATTTATTTAGCTGTATTGTTAAACAACGTAATATTTTTATAAAAAGAAAGTTTACTGATGTTTTATTTAAAAATATTACATTTTTAAATATTTAATTTAACTTTTATTAATTAGTAATTAAATAAAATAGTAATAAAAAAAGTTTGTCATCTATTTCTTTTTTTTTTTGTTTAAGTTATTTTCTTTCTCTTGTAAATAAAGTTTGTTTACTTTTCAAAAAACTACCACCTGTTGAATTAAGTTCGTCAAAATTAAATTCACTAGAATTTGACATTGTCAAAATTTTTGGTTATTTTGTCAAGCTCCTGTCATGCTCAAAAGATTTAGAAAAATTTGGTTTTCAAGTAAAATACAAATGTTAAAACACAACAAACAGTTAGAGATTTGTTTGATCAACAACTGTAGCTAACTGTAACACGCTGTAAACATTCAATAAAAAAATAAATAGCAGCTCTAAATGCCTGTCAAATTTACATTAATTTTATTGTACGTCATTTTAAAGTTGTGTCATGTTGCCAAATGTATTTTAGGTGAAAACTGCAATATTTGTGGTTTTTTGAAAAGAACTGTATAGGCTACTGTTCATAGAAACAATAAAAACCTAAGCATGTTTTTAATTTTCTATTCTGGTTCAAAAAACGAAACTTATAGTTACAATTTTAGAGATGTATTTTCGTAAAAAATAAGCACAAAATTTATGGAAATAAACATTTTAATTTGTAAGTAAATGTTAAAAAAATTTAAAACATGAATCGCGTGTTTTGTTGTTATTACTATAAAATATCTATAATTTAAAAGCTTAAAAACAACAAAATAGCATCACCAAAAACGTTCTATGAGATCATCCAAATAAAATTGTGGCGATCAACTGATTATTATAAACGAAATCACGTTTTTAAATTTATTAACTTATATCAGGTTTAGTTTGAAAACAATCTTATTTAGTTTGGATAGTATCATTATAAGATATATGGTTTAGGAAAGAAGAATATATCTTTTTAATTAATAAAATAATTATAGATGAAAAGATTTTTTGCTAGTTGAAAACTCTGCAGCGAAGGTTGATTTAAGAGATTTCCGCATATTTAAAATTCTTTTGTTTGTGACGTAAATTTAAATTGCAAAATTATAAGAAAACCTAGTTGCAGTTATCAAAAGTGTTAAATCAGAATTGCCTTGAACAAACAATGGCACAGTTTTTCAGGAATTTGTAATTTTTCGTTTTATCAAATATAATCATTTTCTAACCGTGTTATTTAGCGGTTTTATTTGTTCAGTTTAGGAAAAAAACAAAACAAAAATCCGATTTTGTTAGATTAGAAAGATTTTTTGTTATTTATGCAGCAACACCCGAAACTAGGCCATCGCTCAATCTTTATTACTCATTATTTTTACAAACAAAAATTTGCACTCATTTCCTTATTTAAACGCGATCATACTGATAAGAGCTTACACTAACGAGGACAACACAATTATCAATTTTCCGCGTACTTATTGAAAAAACACAACAGAAATAATCAGCTTAAATTCAGTGTTGGAGAAGAAAAATAAATTGATGGCTTGTAACATAAGCCGCTTGATAATTTGCGACATTGTCTGGAACAGATGCATTCAATTTCTCCGCCTTTTTATAACTCATATAAGAGACGAGAGCTTCGGAAAAATTGTATGCCGTAATGGCCGCCCCCATGTAATCGACTCGACTAGTGGGGCGGCTAAGTGTTTACACATCTTGGCAGTCACGCAGCCTGCCATATGAATAATTATGATAGCTTTAATTAAATTAGTGCCTTCACATTCCGGATATCGGACCGGAAAACTCCTCCTGTTTTGTTTAGACAAGGGTGAACCTGTCCGGAAATGATTTTAACAAAATTAACTCTTGTTGTTTTGAAAAAATTCTGATATACAAATTCCCAAAACCGAACGCTCTCGGCGAAATTTCCACAATTCATAACTCGGCACGAAGAGGGATTAGCCGCACGTCGCAAATGGACGCTATGAAAAATTTAATTATGTGACGCGGTCACTTGTTTTTTCTTTTTTCAATTTTAGCAGCAATCAAAAATTAAATTCCAAAATTCAAATAGATTTTTTGATGGATAAGCTTGAGGAGGAAGTGTGGGAGGACCTCCTAGGCGGCAGAGTTCACGCGGGTCACGGTCAACACAGCCGGTCACGAATTAGGCCTGATTTACTTCGATAGCGCACGTTTTCCATAGTCCAACTTCACGTCACGTATCTTCTATGCACTCAAAGATCCACTAAGCTGCTGCTTGGATGTGCTGGATGCTGCGATAACGATCTTTACATTGTCCATGTTTTAGGTTCCCAGCCACTACGAAATAAAATTAAATCGCAGCGTATTCCAAATTCAAATACGCCAAATTAAAATCTTCAGACACAATTCAACAAAAATAATTGAAATTTTCTAAAAATTATCTTCATTTAAATAGTAATCAAGTTAATCTACATTTTCCTTCGTATTAAAAACAGTTACATGATAACAAAGTATCACAATTTTTAAAAAAGCACAAAACTTTGTTCAACTTGAATTTTTGTTAGTTTTAATTTTAAAGCGCTTGTTTTACAACAATAAAAGTTAGATATGTTTTTAAAACCAACATAATTTGCGACAAATTAAGTTGTGATAAATGTTGTTCTGATAAATTAAATGAGGCCAAGACGCTTAGTTTTTCTAGTTTTCTAGATACAGCTTTTCAAAGTTTTAAAATATTTAAAAAAAAGCACAAAATTGTGTTCAATTAAAGCTTTTGTCAGTTTTAATTCTGGAAGACTAGCTTTACAGCAATAATAGCTATATTTGTATTTAAAACCAACATAATTTGTAAGAAATTAAGTAAGATTAAAAAGCTTAGCTCTTCCAGTTTTCAAGATACAGCCTTTCGAAGTATCGCAATTTTTAAAAAAACACACAATTTTGTTCAGTTTAAATTTTTGGCAATTTTAATCCTGAAGCACTAGTTTTACAACAATAATGGTTAAACATATTTCTTTTTAAGATCAACAAAATTTGTGACAAATTAGAACCAGAAAGCTTAGCTTTCTCAGTTTTAAAATAGAGCTTTACAAAGTTTTGCAATTTATTGAAAAGCACAAAACCTTGTTCAATTAAAATTTTCGTCAATTTCAATTGTGAAGCACTAGTTTTACAGCAATAATAATTAAAACTGTTTTTAAAACCAACATAATTGGTGACAAATTAAGCAAGACCAAGTTTTGTTAGTTTTCAAGTTACAGCATTTTAAAACTTTTCAAAAAAGCAAAAAAAATTTGTTCAATTTTTCAATTGATTTTCTGTCAGTTTTAATCTTGAAGCATTAGTTTTATAGCAGAAATAGTAATATTTCTTCTTAAAACCACCAAAATTTGTGACAAATTAAGACCAAAACGCTTAGTTCTTTCAGTTTTCAAAATACACTTTTTCAAAATCTTATAATTTTTATAACGGCACAAAGTTTTGTATAATTTAAATATTTGACTGTTTTAATCTCGAAGCACTAGTTCTACAGCAATAGTTGTTATATTTCTTTTTAAAACTAGTAAAAATTGTGACAAATTGAGTACGACTAAGAAGTTTAACTTTTTTAGTTTTGAAGATATAGCTTTTTAAAGTATCGCAATATTTATAAAAGCACAAAATTTTATTCAATTTGTATTTTTCTCAGTTTTAATTTTGAAACACTTTTTTTAAATCAACAAAATTTGTGACAAATTAGGACCAGAAAGCTTAGCTGTCTCAGTTTCAAGATAGAGGCTTTTCAAAGTTTTGCAATTTATAAAAAAGCACAAAACTTTGTTCAACTTGAATTTTAAAAAAATAATTATATTTTATTTTAAAATAAACAAAATTTGTGACGAATTAAGATCAAAATGATTAGCTCTCTCAGTTTTTACGATACAGCTTTTCAAAATTTTACAATTTTTAATAAGCACAAAATTCTGTTTAATTTGAATTTTTGTCAGTTTTGATCCTGAAGCACTAATTTTACAGCAAAAATAGTTATATTTATATTTAAATTCAACAAAATTTGTTACAAATTAAGACCAAAACAGTCAATATAGCTCTTGTTAATTTTTAAGATACAGCTTATCAAAGTTTTGCAATTTAAAAAAAAACATAAAGTTTTGTTCGATTTTATCGGTTTTGTTTGTTTTAATCCTGAAGCATTAGATTTCGTTAAAGTCAGCAAAATTTGGGTTACTTTAGGATTACAACGGTTAATATAGCTCTCATAGTTTTCAAAATTTTCAAATTTTGAAAAAATACAAAATTATTGTTTTTTGTTACTTTTATTTAAAGTTTCAGTTATTATCAATATTATATACCGAAGCAATAACCAATACAATTCGTGTACTGTCAATTGTTATTGCTTAATAAATAAATTAACAGAGTTAAAAAAATATAAAAGGTTTATTTAGGAACAATACAGGTAGAGAATTTTATTTTATCTTCTGGGAGTTTAAAACTAAAGCAATTTTAAACTGTTTGAAATTAAAATCAAATAATCTAGAAACATCAAGCGATATTATCATTTTGTTGATTCAGAATTAAAATAGTTATTCCAAACTGTTGTGTTATCCATATTAGTTCGAATTAATTTCAACCCAACAAAAACGGAATTAATTTTGATTCGTCCTTTGTACTTGTTCAATCGAATCGAATAAAATAGGTATTTGGGTCCGTTTACGACTCAACATTCGAGATCAAATTACTTAATTAATTTGCGCGAAATCCAAATTGTAAAATCTTTTAATGCACTGTGTTCAATAATAATATCTAGTAAATTACATGTCATAATCGACTCTTGTTTACATCTATGAGAAAAATAAAAATAACTATTTAAGGGCATATAACAAGTAGAGCGATTCCTGATATCAGTGTAGCTGACACGTCCGGAAAAACCAAAGAGCACTAAACTTCCGTAATGCGTTCTTTGTCGCTCACGAAGCAGATCGAGCCGTGATAGCTAGAAAAAAGCAGCCATCAAGCAAACAAAACGCCAGATAGAAACCCCGAAAGTGGGTAAAAATCTCTAAAATAATAGCAGTTCATCAGGCGTTCCTCTAAAATCTCTTGGATTCGCTCCACAGAGACCGGGGAAAATGGCGAAGACGAGCCGGAACACAGGGCCGCTGGGGAATTAAAGACGGTGTTAATGACTTTTTCATTTAGTGCGGCGCAGATTGTGACGAGATAGCTGTGTCTTAGCGGACGTCAACAACGGCTGCGTTCATTATCGGAGGCGGATGGAAGAAATCACCGGAAAGAACTTCCAACCCTCAAAAACCCTTTTTATTAAGAAAGTAAAACAATAGACCTACTGACGATATTAAACTACCCTTCATTTCGCCATTAAAAAAAACACGAGCGATAGTAGAAGCGATTCGATCTGTAATTCTATTCTAAAACTGCGTAAAAACACAAAACGAGGGAATAAACGAGACGACGAATTAAGAATTTTCCGGAGCTCGTAGCTTTTAGAACGACAAATAGATAAATAACGGCAAATTTTGTCCATAAGTACGACAGCCACGATAAGAAGCGATAATACAAACGTTAAGAAATGATCATTAACAATTGATTGGAGTGAAAACTTCCTATTTATAAGTCAACCGCGACTCAGTACCTAATAATAGAGTAAATCTACCAAATTTTGAAAAACATTAGTCATAACCAAGAAAAAAAAGCCCCACTAATTGCTTTTCTGACAATCTACAAAAAAAGCGCGCTTTTGCTACCTATATATATATATATATTTTTTTTTTTTTTTCTATATTTTGATGTGAATTGGTCAAGCTGATTTGAATTAAACGACAAATTATTTGCAACAAAATTACCTTACATCCTAAATCGCTAACTCATATAAAATCAAAGAACATAACTTCAAAATTTATTTTTATAATTATGTGCATAATTTTTTTATTTAAATTAATAAAATTGTTTTTTTTTAATTTGGTAAAGTAATAAAAAACATTTTTCTCATGTTTAATCTGGTTGAATCTGGAATTTTAGTTTTTGTTTATATTAACGAGTTTTTATAGATTTATTATGACTGTATTCTTTGTAAAAAAAATATGTATAACGTCTATCTTCTCCTATCTATACAATCTTCTTTGTTTATGTTTTTTTCCATGGCTTCTTTTGTATCGCTCTTCCATTTGCTGCTTAGTCGTCCCCTTCTCTTTTTTCTGGTCATAAGTTTCTTTGGCCATCTCTTAGAACTCATACGTTTTACGTGCCCATACCATCTTAAACTTGTAGCTTCTATAGTGTCGAGTATAGTTATTCCTGCTTCTATTTTTTCTCTTATTTGTTTCTCACTCTGTCTTTCAGTGTTAGTCCACAGACTCTTCTTCAATAGTTTACTTCTGTTGCTAGTAACTTCTTCTTGAGTGTAGTCTACGTAGTCTACGTTTCAGCCCTATATATTACAATGTTTTCAACTATTGTTTTGTATATTTGCCGTTTAGTGTGTCTAGTTATCTGCTTACTCTACAGTACCGAATTCAGTTGCTTTGTGACAATTCTTCCTTGTTCAATACGGCTTTTTATTTTTTTTTTTTACTTGTTTCCTCTCTTGTAATCTTCACTCCAAGAAATTTGTAACAGTCGACTTTATTTATAGTTGCAGTTTTAAGCTAAATATCACAGGCTTTTCCGCCTACTATTACATACTCTATTTTTTCTGTGTTAACTGTAAGGCCTCACTTCTGATATTTTTCTTCTAGTTTTTTTTAGCATATATGAGATATCGTCATGGTCTTCTGTAATAACTTAGTCATCAGAGAAAAATAAAGTAAAAAGTTTGCTGCTTTCGACAGATATTTTCATATTGCAGCAAGTTCTTCTTCAGCGTTCTAATCTTGCGTTTACATATATTTTAAACAATGTGGGAGCAATAGCACATCCTTGTCGCAAGCTTTTGGTAACTGGAAACGTGTTAGATAGTTTGGCGCCGACCTTTACACAGCTAGTCATATTAGAATATAGAAACCGGACTACTTGAATGTATATATCTTAAACTCCAGCGCCTTTCATTGCTTTCCAGAGCTTGACTAAGGGTACGCTATAATAAGCATTCTGTAAATCTACAAAAACAAGGTGAGTTTTTAAGTAACACGTCTTTCTTTTTTCTACAAGATGTCTAAGGCCAAATATATTACTATTTGTAGATCGACTAGCCCAGAATCCATTTTGATCTTCTACATCTTCTATTTTATTTTCTATTCCGTTTTTAATTATTTTAGTAATTTTTAGGAATATTAGTACAGAATACAATATTTGCTAAATATATAACTTTGTCGGATGGTTGCTTTAAATTGACGTCTCTAGATTAAAAAACTCAAAAAACTGCTTTTTGTCTAAAGTAAATTCTAACATTTTTTTAAAATTTAAAGATTTAAAAAACTTTCGCAAGTGAACAATTATTTAAAAACTTATTATTGCTTCGTACCTTATCCAGGTGACCTCTATTTGTTCAGACTAGATCTGATAGTAGGTTAAAAGTATCTTCAGCTTCTTTCTTGACTACAAAATTGATATGAGCATTTTTCCTATGATCTTTTGATATACTGTCTTTGTCTTTATGTACTCTGCTGTGTCTACTTTGGCCACTAATAGTAGAAACACTTTTTAACTTTTTCTGAGTTTATTTTTACACTTCCAAGTGCTTAGATGTCTTAAAGATATATTCTCTATTATTTTAAAAATCCTTGAGCGTTTTTGGTTAATTATAAGATAAGATCGAAATATAACTGAATCAGAGCAAGCTGAGCCACTTTAAACTGCTCTCATTTTAACAAAAAAAATTTGAATTTTGTTAATGGGTTTCGGAGCACATTTTTTTAAAGGCTGATGATGATGTCGTAGCACATCGAAATATGATCTAACTAATTTCACTTTTTTAAAATAAATCATGTGCAAGTAGAACTAGTACTAATTTTTGTACTTCAAATATTTGTCTTGCACTTCGAAAAAAATGGATTCTTTTCTACTCGATTAACAAAATGATTGCTTAATGTACAAAAACGGTTTTTTGTATTATTGCTTTAATTTATAAGTGTAGCTTTAAATCTATAAAACTGTAATGAGAGCTTAATTTTCTAAGACCCATTAAAAAAATCAAAAATTTTTTGTTAACATAGGAGTTGTATAAACTTTTCGTTTTTTGTGAGGCTTATCTTTGACACCCTATATAAACTTAAACAACAAATTTACAAAAAACGATTTATTAAATATCTTAAAATATAAAAAAAAATAATCTACCTAGAAAAAAAAAGTTGATTTCGATTAATAAATTTTTGAAGGTGTTACAAGACTTTAAACTTTGTTAAAATTTTGGGGTGTTCTATTTTAATTGTGAAAACTGTAAACAAAATTTCAGTTCTGCTAAAACACTTTAAAAATAAACTCTTGTCAACTCTTCAGCTGTGCTATTTCTAGAGATTCTGCAACTGCTGACGCTAATATACTTAGGTACTAATAGGCTAATTTTAAGTTGAGGTACCACCGCACCGGTAGTATCGCAAATTTTAACACTTTTTCGTAGCAACATCCAATCACAATTCCGGTTTTTATTAATTTTCTATGGATACAGAGATACTACCGGTATTATCTCAACCTAAAATTAGCCCATTAGACACTAAATACAAGCTGTTATTAAATTTTAAACGATCAAAAACCTCTTGCACTTATTGACCACGGACTACCGGGCTATAAGGTTAATTATTCGTATTAAAAAAATTGTATATGCAAGTCTATTTCATGCTTATATTATATATTATTTATGATCATATAATACTGTAATAGCGGTTATGAAAGCTCTATTATAACAATATTCTGTTAACTAGTGCTGTAATTAATGCACGCTATTGAGCGGCTAGTAACGTTATACGATATTGTTCGTTCCTGTAATACTGTTGCGAAATTAGTTGTTTTTTGCCTTGTCTTTGAATCAAAGTTTGCATGTTTTCTTGGCAGTAATTCAAATCAATCGGCGCGTATTTTGTAAGTTAAATTTTCCTCGTTTTTCATTTAATTACGTTTCGTTAAAGTTTGTAGCACCTCACGCGAACCTTCATAAAATCCAACAGTTAGTTGCATTATCTGAAAGTTTTCTTGTTATAAAAATCTCAATTAAAATTCATGTCCGTGCAACAAATGTATATTGATTAATGGCGTGTGAGTTAGAGCGGACGTTCCGTTGACATCGCGGCCTGATCCCGAGAGATTAGCTAGGGAGAGATCCCGGCCAATTCTCCAAACGTGCAACCTTCAGTTCGATAAACGGCAAGGGGCCGTGTCGTAGCATTTGGAAACGGGTCAAATAGCGTCAGTTGTATAGTGGTGCTGACTAGTGACATTTGGCTTGAAGAGACGCCTAGTATCTGGCATGGGCGAGATAAGACGCTCGGTTCCGTCGTCTGGAGACCTTTAAGAGGGTGATCGGTGAACGTTTCACCTACAAACACAATGTCATTGCGAGCTCTCGGTGCCCCCATCCACCAGCTCATCGTCTCGCGTGCGCGACACTTGCAAACTTTATCGAATGAAACGGAGCGAACGGCTCCTTTTTAAAGCGAATTTGATGGACCAACGGACCGGAGATGTTTGCTTTCGACGATCCGACGAGGAATCACCTAAATAAACACCGCGTCGACGCCATACTCTAACAAATTTATGCCCAACTTTCAGCACTTGGACGAGTTTATCAAACTATGAAAGATTGATAACGTTGATATTTTTGCACTGCTATATGCATGACAAACTTTTCGATTACATTGCATACGACCAAACTTTGACCAAACACACAAATATTTCGAAAAAACAATCACACAAACATCCTGAGAAACACAAAAAATAGCCAATCAAGAAGAAAAAACAAAAATAAAAATTTTGTTTTTCTAATATCTACCAATATGTAAACACAGTAGTCAGCATATTGATGCAACCTGCATAAAAAGAAAAGAGCTTTTAAAATTTCATCCTGCAGTTTTGTAAGACTTTCTCCCTTCTACGAAAAGAGGGTGAAACGCTACTTATATGTGAGACGATACCTACATTTGTAAAATCTGGTTGTAGTAGCTCTTGAATGTGTAATATCAACAAAGTTTAATACAACTTCTTTTTATTATTTTGTAATAAAATCGATCTTGTATGCACTACTAAATGATTATGTTTTGGTCTATCAATGAAAACGGTGCCCTTATTGCTTAATAAAAAAGTCCCACTAAAAATGCAATTAACGATAATTTAGAAATTTAAATGAAGGCAAGACGTACATTGGCTTCTTATCTCGCGATAAATAAGTGGAACATTTAAAATTATTCGGTTCGGTGTTTTAATTGGTTTCCAATTAAAATTTGTCATTTCCTGAATATCGCTTTTATTAAAACTTAATTTGCCATAAACGTTTCCAATAATACTACTCCCAGTGGTTAAATATTCTCAGATTTTAATTGAACAAATAGATTTTAATAATTAAGCACGGCCTGGATTTTTGTTATTGATTAAACCATCTGTCTCCCTCTAAGAAACGATTATTTTTAAATTTTAATTTCGATAATTATTTTAATGAAAAGACTTTGTAAGCCGTTTAATAAAAGAGTTTGAGCACGACTTGTTCCCAATGTAAAATTAATTAAAAGTTGTGAAACGTTTGACAGGAAACGAAAAAGGGTTAATTATTATCTATAATAAACCAAGTTGTAATAGTTTTCTGTAAATAAGTCAGTGAATTATAAATAAATAATAAAGCATTGTTTATGCTTAGTTTTGTTCACGAATCGACTCCTGACCCTTTTCCCGATAATTAATTTATTAGATATAATTATGATAAGTATCCAGATGTGGGCAGGAGTTATTATTGTTTATGTTTCTTTTGGCGCCAGCAACAATAATCCAGAAGTAAAACTAAACGAGCTAATTGTTGCAATTCTCGACTCAGGGTCGCAATTGCAAGAGTGCATCGTATATGAGATGTTTGTTTCGTATATAAAGCAGAAAATTCATTTAGGTGTAATGTCGGTAGGGTAATGTTTCCGTAAAGACCCAATTTCATTTCATTTGTTTCCGTATAATGCGCCATTAAATTCCGACGAGAGAGGCGAACTGTAGCAAGCAAGCAAGCGTCTTGGGTGCATTGTACTTGCATCTCAGAGCCGTTTTGCTCGTCACAATACAAGAGGAGGCTGCATCCTCCGGCTCCATTCATCGTAACTCATTCCGGGAGCTGTGTTTTAGCCCGGAGTGAAGTGGCAGTCATCAGAAACTCAGCGAGCGTGCTGAACTCGAGAAGGGAACTTGAGAAATGCAAGGCTCTCGACTTAACTGAGCACACAAAACTGGCTCCGCGGCGAACTGAACGCTGCAAATCATTCTAAAGAGTTGCATTACTGCGTGTTCTCGCCTCCTCGACCGAGACTCGTTTGTATTCAAGGCAGGCGGCGCCCTTGCACACCTCCTTCCAAAAAGACCAACACCGAATTTTAACAATTAACCAAGTTTTATTAAATTGCTTATTAGTCCACTAAAACTAGACCTACGGCTCAAATCAAAAAGGTACTTAAATAAAAATCTTACAAAGATTTTCAAATTTTTCGTCTAATTTGACTGGTCTGTTCACCAAGTTTTATGAAACTGCATATCGTGCAGAAAGTTTGATTCAATGCATTCAACTTGAATAACACACGTTGCTGTTATTATGTGCCAGAGAGCCACCTCCGGCCAGATGAGACCAGACTAGATAGGAACATGTTCAAAATGCGTCTGTATCTCGGCTACATGTCTGGGAGTTGTTGTTTCAAGACCCAACTCAGTTCTGTGCAAAGAGATAACACAACTTTATGAAATTTTCTAATTTCTAGTCCGGTGCAGGTTTACTCAGTTCTTTATAACGTACAAGGTTACAAATGACATGTCTCCTAACTTAACGAGGGTCCTTTTACACTGTCACACGGAATTTTTGTGAATAAACACGTAGAAAAGGTAAAGTCGGAAGGTTCAAGACGCTTTCATGTTTTGTTAAATGGACGACGAGGAATGGTAGTTACACCATTTCAAAAGATTTTACTACAAATATACGTACAACTTGGACTAAAAGTTAACTTCTGACACGATATAAACATGCACTCATCAAGATTCTAATTTGTTTAATGGAGCTATTCTGAAAAAGCTCGCATTTAAATAAAATTCTTGAAATGACTCTTGAAAAAGCTCTTTTTAAAATGATCTTGTCTTAAATTTGCATTTAAATATTTAAATTTTTCAATTACTTGTTAACATGTTTAGTAAAATTACTATACTATTTTAAATTTAGCGTTAAAAGTGAACTTTATACTTCATAATGTACTTGAAATTACTGCATTGATACTCATGCAAATTCCAAGTTCTTTGGTTTCTTAACTCAATTTATCGAAATTAGAGACGATAATAAAAAATAATTAATACAATACAAAATTAAGAATACATGTAGGCAACTAGCAATAGGATTTTCAATTCTTCTATGTAATAATCGATATTTATACAAGTTATACAGGTGTCTTAACTAAAATATTCGTAGCAACTTTAAAAAATTTAGTGCTATAAATATAAAAATTACGCCCTGATTTGCGGGCGTATAAAGTAGATTATAGATTCAAAATAAATGTTTACAATTTTAACAAGTGTTCCAAATAAATAATTTTAAAAATTTCAATAAGCCTAAAACAATTTTGTGCTTCTCAAAAAAGAAACGTTTAAATTTATAAAAGATACCTGGTTGCATAGAAAATAAAAGCAACTTTAGACGGATGTGTCACTCGATCCCACTTGTTATTCAAAATTTTTAAAAGGGTGGCTAGAAGAATATGGCAATAACTTTAAAACTATTATAAAATTTGATGTCTTTTTAAGCTAAAATTAACCTGTTTTAGCATTTTTTTAGACTTAGACAAAATCAGAGATTTTAGAAGGTGAAAATTTATGTTGAGACACCCTGTAGTTTTACAAAGTTACATGCTGTGACACCGTATTCTGAGTCACAAAATCGTTTCCAAACGTGTACCTACTGACTGAGATTTTAAAAAGACTTCTTTTGTATTGCAGGGTATATTGCTACTTAACGTGAATAGAACTCCTAGCAATCACAATCCGAAAATAGCAAAGTATGCAGAAAGAGAAAAAAATATTATGCTTAGAGAATGAATAGACAATGTGTTAAAAAAGACAAAAATTTCGAAAAATGCAAAATTAATATTATTTTATCAAAACGAATAATAAAAAAACTTGAATAATTACATTAAGGAAATAACTTTATAAAGTGTCTTTAAAAAAAAGACAGTTTCAAAAAAGTCAAATTTCTTTTGATATCAACTTTCTTTCTTATCTTTATTTTATAAATCTACTCTACCTATTTATTTGAGTAAATTATTTCCTCGGTAATTTTCATTGTCTCTAAAATCATCAATCTTCTCAATACAATTTTGTACCTTCTGAGGCTACTATTCCTATCTCTTACCTATTCTACCAAATGTTTATTAAACTTGAGTATTTTCAGCTTTATATGTATTACGTCTTGCAATTTTTAACCTTAATTGTATCGCAGTTATTCTAACATACTGTATGATGCCCTTAATTTTGTATATACCCCTCTGTTTCTTTTGTAAGTAATTTTTTTCTTATTTGATTTTTTTTGTCCGATATAATAATAAAAGTGCTACATCTATCACTCCTTTTGTTCAAAATAATATCGCAATTTTTTCAAAAAAAAAAAAAATTTGGCACACGATATTTCTCTATACTTTTCCCTTTTTTTTGTTTTCCAATTTTTTAAAGATGTTTGTGTATCTTTTCATGTTTTCGAATATTTATTAAATATTAAATATCAAATATTTTCAATTTTGTTTGTTTCCGTCAATTACCATTTACAAAAAGCTAATTTTCTTCTCTACCTTACAATCAAAAAATATTTTGTATACTCTGTATTTTTCCTTTTTACTTTTTCTTCAAATTTATTTAGGTAAATTTTAGCTAAATTTTGTTACACTCTATATTTAATTCTTTTAATTTACATATTTTATTATTAATCTGGAAAAAATTTGTAAATAAAAGTTTTGTTTACAAACTGTTTGCAAGAATCGTTTCTTTGTTCTACTAGCGTTTATTCTTTAATTTATTGCTTCTGTTCTTTAAAGCATTCTTCTACCTTTATACACGAGAATAAATTTTTACCACGAAAAATATCATTCAGGTTGGTTTTATTTGATCTAATTTACTTTTATGATTCTTTACTGTCCTCTTCGATTAAAACTCAGTATTTTAATTGTTTTCTCCAACCATTTATTAAATTCATGTGCGGATGACTTTTTTTAGTACTTTTAGACATTTTTAGAATTATTACTTACTGTCTTTATTAGACCTCCCAATAATTTCAATTTATCCATTGTCTTGCTAGTCTCTTAAATAATTTCTTTGATTTTATTGGCTTACGTATTAATAGTCTTTTTCTTTATTTTTCATCTACTTTGACAATTTTTTTTGGTAACACTACCATTGTGTGTTCTTTATCTGCTATCTCCATTACAAATTTGTTTTTCTCTAATTTCTTTTCTTTATTGTAAATCGTTTTATCTTCAGTTTTCAGTTGCTTTTCACTCAATATTTTTTAACTTCTATCTAACTACTATCGCTTCTTCTCTTAACTTTGTCATTTTTATGATTTGTCTTTTCCACAAATTTTGTAATATTGTATAAATACAACTGTTTTAAAGTTTTTTTTTAAAAAAATTGTTTTTTGTGTTTTGGAGTGAGTTTCATGTGGTTTCATATGCTTTATCGTAGAAATAACAAACTTTATATTTTGTTCTATGCAACATCATTAATAAATACCAAAAATTACACTAATTTATCACCATAATTGGTGCATTTTTACTGCATTTCTAACACAAAATACAGATAAAATTTCTAGCTTATTTTATAAAAAAAATCTGGGATCTGGGTAGTCAATTCTAATATTTTAGGTAACAATAATGATTAAGTTAAAATAAGCAAACTTAATTTTTGTTTTAGCTTTGATTCTACAACTTTTGGATTTCTCGTTATACACTGCTCCAATAAATTAACGCGCCACTTGAATTTTTTTGAAAATTGAAACATGTATTCGACCAATTGGTACAAAATTAAGAAAAATTTAACAAAAACATTTGTTTAAAATAAATTAATATCTAATGTGTCCAAATATAGAAAAACAAACCGAAAACAAAATTTTGTTAAAGTTACGCCGTTATAAAAGTTACAGAAAACATCTTAATATCGCGTATTTCCACCTCTACTTTGAATAACCGCTGCACATCTTCGTTCCCTACTCAAAATTAACGAACTTACGTCTTCTTGATTTAAGTTATTTCAAATTTCATTTAGTTGAGGACCTACCTCTTGAAGATGGACAGGAGGATGTGGAAGATTTTTTAAACGTTTCCCGAGAATGTCCCAAACATACTCAATAGGATTCAGGTCAGAGCTTCGAGCTGGCCAATCCAAAACATTGATTTCTGCCTCATTCAAGTAATCTTTAACAATTCGGGCAGTGTGGGGTTTTGCGTTATCTTGCATTAATAAAAAATTTGGACCAATATAAGAGGCATATGATAGACATGCTTTTCAAGAATGTCTGTTATGTAACGGTCCGCATTTATAGAGCCATTATTTACAACCACTAACTCCGTGCGAGCTTGTAAGGAAATACCACCCTAAACCATTACTGAGCCTTCACCAAACAATGTGGTATTCTGAATGTTACACTGTGCGTACCGCTCATTTGGTCTACGATACACACGAACACGTCTATCGCAATTATAAAGGCAAAATTTTGACTCATCCGTAAAAAGAACAGACTCCCAATCCTCTCTTTGCCAATTTATGTACTCTCTAGCAAATTCTAATCGGGCTCTGCGGTGTTCTGCAGTCAATGCAGGACCACGAGCAGGAATATGGGGTGTTAAATTATCCTCCTTAAGTCTTTTTCTAACAGTTTCGGTACTGATTTGAATTCCTTCTACGTCACGGAACTCAGTGTGTAGCTTCCTGGCGGTTACAAAGCGTTCCCTTAGCGCAGATATTCTTAAAAATCTATCCTGGATAGGAGTGGTTTTCATTTTTCTTCCTTGTCCAGGTCTTCTGAGGTGACTTCCTGTCTTCTGTACCTTTGTATCATACGCGAAACTGACGTATGAGATACACCAAACCTTTCACCAATTCTTCTGTAGCTCCATCCTTCCTCCAACAAAGCCACAGCTTGGGCGCATTCTTCTCGAGCCAAATTTCTCATAATGTTTTTATTATTGTTTCAAATGATAAAAACTATTCACAGAACGGCAAATTCAAATAACAATAAAACGAAATTACAAATAAACACAATTTAAAAATGAAAATTATTTTAAAATTTCTGCTTAAAAAACTATTAAACTCAAATTTCTGACTTTAATGTCAAAACTTTTATTACAATGGGTAACTAGATTATAGCTTGATTAAACCTTCTCAACCAAAGTTGTCAAATGTACATAGTTTTAATTTTTTTACTTTATTTTCAAGAGGTGCGTTAATTTCTTGGAGCAGTGTATTATGAAAAGTGTTGCAGAAAAAAGAGTTAAAAAAATAAATATCGTGATGTTTTAGCTTAGAAAACAAAAAATATAAGAAAATTAAATAATGCACTATACATAACAACAAAGATGAAAGAAACCATCAGCATGAATTACCAAAAAGATCTATTCCAGTCACGTCGCAATTGTTTAAGTAATTTTTTCGCCGAAGTAATCGTAATAATAAAATTCATTTGCGCTAATGAAACATCTCGTTACAAAAACAGTCTCGTAAAATGCGTTAACCGATGATAATTTGTGTAAATAGTCGTCCATCATTAATTAAACAATTTAAAAACTAAATTATTACATTAGTCCTTCACCCGCCTCATCGGTGGTCGCGAACAAAACAAACCAACTAATTAGCGTCGAAATGGCGTCTTGTTGACCCGTGGGCGACATCCGGCATGGTGCCGACCTCAGGGTCAACCGTTCCGATGATGGTGCTAGCCTGGAGTTGGTCTAGAGGACGACCCAATTAGAGATGCTTCCTGTGATGTCATCCACCGTGACGAATGCATATCGATCTGTACGCGCATAGCAGGACCACACCATCCTGCAGGACCAAATATATTAACTTAAAAGCAATTACGCCCACCAAACAGCGATTTTGCATATGCAGACATTCAATAAATCAAATACGCTTCATAAAGCATTGGGGATGATTTTTCCTCAACTCCTTCTTCAACAATTTGATCCTCTCGCACACACGCACATAAATTTCGATCACGAAACTTTACTAGCAGAGATTAGAACATCAGTCACACACGTTTACACATTATAAAATCCCGTTAGACAGCCATTACGGAAACGTGAAGCGCCAAGTGACATTGTAATACGTTGCTAAGACAATTAAGGCTCATTATTTAACCAACAACTTTCTTCTAAAATTAATAAAACGTCTTCAATTATTCACAACGAATTATAGAGCTTTTCTTGAGATTATATATTAATAAAATTTCAACAATTATTTTTGGCCGTTTTCGATATAATTTAAATATTTTAATACAAATTATAAAGTTGAGCAGATGAGATAGTTTTGTGTTTTCTATTTTTGCTAAAGTAATTAGTTTAATTTTATATTTAACGCAATAAATTTGCACTTTTAGTAGCTCAGGGACTGTTTATAATTTCTTGGTATAGAAACAGAAGGTTAAATTCCGAAGATGTACCTGATAGGACACCGGTGTAGACTGTATACAAGGTTATTCACGAATGATAACGAATCCATATGCAACCAAATTTACACATCAAGCAACTTTTTTGATAAAATTTCATTTCAGTGAAAATATTGAATTAAAGTTACCCAGTTTTGTCAGTTTTTTAATAGCCTGTCAAATTAAATGACTACTTAATAATCCGTTGTTTTTAGTTCTTATACCAGTGTAACATAGTAGGGATGAAAGTGCTACTTCTGTAAGTCATTTTTTGTAAAATATTTCCTATAAACGATATCTTTTTATACTTTTTCTCTTATTTTGATTTATTTCTTTACTTGTATTCTTTCTTTCCGTATTTGCTTTCTTACTTTTTAATAGCGCTTTTATTGTGTATCTGTGCATATTCTCTAATAATTATTCTTGAATCTATAGCTGTTGGTTTTCCATATATCATAAATTTCTAATTTTTGTTGTTTTCGTCAATTACCATTTCCAAAAAGCAAATTTTTTTCCACTTCTATATGTCAGAAAACTTTCTGTTTACTTTGTATTTTCCTCATTCATTTTTTCTTTAAATATATTTATGCAAATTTTATCTAAAATTATTAATAGTAGTAATTCTCTATTTATTCATCTTGATCTGCACATTCTACCATTAATCTGAAAAAAGTTCAGGAATAAATGTTTTGTTTATAAACTGTTGCAATAATTGTTTTTTTGTTATACTAGCATTTATTCTTTAAATTATTTCTTCTGTTTCTTCATGCATTCTTCCACCTTTATCTTCGAGGATAAATTTTTGCTTGAAAAAATATCATTAACATCTCATTCTTGTTGTTTCCCTTTGATTCATTTCACTCATCTCTATATAGTTCTTCACTGTCCTCTTCAATTAAAACTCTGTTAATATTTTAATTGTTTTCTCTAGCTATCTATTAAACTCATGTGCTAATAACTTTATTACTTTTAGCATTACTTTCTTTATTTATCTATCTTGATCTAGCCATACGTTTTAGACATTCTTGGATTTATTACTTACTGGCTTTATTAGACCTCTTGTATAATTGTCTTGCTCCTCTTTTTAATGAACTCTTTGATTTTGTTGGCTTACATATTAATATTGAATGCAATATTATCAATCGTAGGTGTGAATTTCTAAAGATTGTGATCTATTTTTGGATACTAATATAGATAGTTCTGACTATGATAAAACAATGAATGGAGAACTATTCAAACAGTAAACTGGAAAACAACTAATTCCTTTCATTAAATCTCTAAATGCCAAGGTGACCATATTAAACCACGCAGCTTACTATTCAGTTCTAGCTGCAAAACTCCCTAATTTTTCATAAAAAAAACTAAATTACACGAAAAGTTAAATAAAAAAAAATTTGAAATTAATTTAACAAAAAAACACTTTTGGCAATTAATTAAACCGCATATCCCTTTAAGATAAAAATATAAAATAGATAAATTGCTGACAAGAAACAACATAGAAATGATAAAACTACCTCCTTATATCCACGCAGTATAGAAAATCAAAAGTTTCAAACCTATGGCATGAAGCAGTAATGAAATATATTGCTGAAATGTAATCAGTGTTGATCATTGTGAAAAAATATGAAAGAAGACTAGCTAAAATTGATGGGCAACGAGTGTTCAAAATATTTCCCCAGTTATTATTTTACTTGAAAATTCTGATAATTATGCAGTTGCGGATTTGAATCTTATATCAGTAGCGTTATATCAAATGATAGAACTAGTGGAAGCCCTTTTGGAGAGTGTAGTAATATTACAGAAAGCTTCTTCGTTAAAGTCACTAATGAAATTTATATTTTGTTTATTTTTAATTTTTTACCGTATATACTCATGTTTTTGCTGGACATTTTATTTGATTTCCAAATTGTATTTAAAGCAATTGTATATCCATCATTACCACCACCTTGTTGGGATGCTTCATGTGCTGCTAAGTTAACTTTTTCATTTCCCTCAATCCCTACTTGGGATTTCCCTCTATAATTTCTTGTGATAAAACCCATAGAAGCCTAACATCCAGTTTTTAGTATTAAATTGTTTCTTGAATTTCTAGTAATAGTCGTTCTTTAGAATAAAATTTTACTTAAATGCTTGGCTAGAATTTTAAATACTATAAAATAAATATTTAATCGTAACGTTATTGTCCAATTGTTTGATATTGATTAAGAGGTACTGGTTATTGGACGTAACCAATACCTTTTAAACAAAATAAATATTTTTAATTAAATTTACCACATTATTTTACATTGTCGATGACAGCATTATTACCTCTTTTATGATTATAACCTCAATAAAAAAATTTCTAAAAATGTCACTAAAAAACGAAACACCCAAATAACACTAAACAATTTTGAAATATTTACACTGGAAATTAGGCTGATACATAGAAATCGATAATCTTTGGGTAAGTTTAACTCAATATTTTTACTAAAATAGAAATTTTATCAAGAAAGCTGCATAATGTGTAAATTTGGTTGCATATAGATTCGCTATCATTTGTGAATAACTTTGTATTTTTTATAGAGACGTAATACTATTTATAATTCAACGAACCGGTTAGGAATATTTTTCCAGCGTTGGTTTACTAGAGCCCATGTAGAATGAACCCTGTAGCTGAGCAGTATTGTGTCTAAATTTGGCTGAGTAAAAAATCGCAGTGGTTGAAATAGTAGTAAACGGAAATTGAAGGAAACCTCAGTGTAGATCCAGTCGTGCATACAGTCCACAATAAGCAAAAAAAACCCTTGTCTGCAGCAAAACGAAAAAAGATTTTTTTAATTTTCGTGAAAAACAATTTGGCAGAGTGAATTTCCTCCGTATCCCGTTATTACAAAGACTTTACTTGATGGATCAATCACGACGTTGATAGCGTACGCAATGCAATATGCAAGCTACGTTTTCCGCGTCTAGTGTGCCGTTAAAGCTGCGACGTTTGACATATTGATAAATTTATTATCTTATATCGTCCATATATTTCTTTTGAAAAAAGCGTTTTCCGCGTCTCATATCCGCTTTCCATCGTTTTTCCTCATCGGATTCATCGTCCGATAAAATAGAAAGCGAGAGACGACCAACCCTGTCGGTGCACTTATGCTAATCCTGCGACTGCACAAGAAGTGGTCCTGCAATTTATATTCATGGACCGACTCGAAGCTTTTTTACTTTTAACTCCAACGACAGACGTTTTAAATAATTGAAAACGTGACGTAATAATAAGCAAAACAAACACCGATACTGACGCTCGCTCACTAACTATACTCTACAATATTCGAGAAATACACTCCCCATTAGAAAATTTTACAATTTCTGCCAACAGTTTGCGTGTCACATGCAATAAGACCAAAAACATTATTTACATGCGCAGCGCTTTTGCCATGGAGGTACTTCATTAACAAAAAATTCTAAAGTCCAATTCAATTGGATTGGCATAATGAGTGGCTCTGAAAATTCAAATTTTTGTTCTCAGCATTGAATTTATCAGATTTTTATTACTCAGTTCTTTTTATTAAATTCAATGTAATGTCAATAATTATCATTGTCAACGTTTGATAAAAAAATAAGCCACTTTTATTCGAAGTTAGTTTTCGTTTATTGTTTATTTATGGTTTTTAGTTGTCTTCTCGGCGATTATTGCTTCCTTATTTTATGCAAATCAGTTTTCTTAGACACAACGACTTACAATTTAATTCAAAAATTTTTGAAAAAAAAGTCAAAAGCATTTCAAAGAAATACACTAGTTATCTAATAAAATTTTGAGGAAAAATAATATGTAAGTACCACAACTCCACAACAAACATTTTTCGCTAAGATTGTTTTTCAAAAACATAATCCGTCAAGAATTACAATCCCTAAAAATTTTAGTTAAAAATGGCAACTTATTTTTTTTTTTGTTAATAGACGATACTAGCATTTAGCACCGATTTCGAGAGTTTAATACCTCAACATCAACTTACAATAAAAGTGTTCAAAGCAAGTACTCAAAAACTGTTTTTCTCAAGTTTAAAGCAATGGTCAAGACCCCCACAAGGGTAGCAACTTATAATAAACTCCAGAAACACGCAGATAAGGCAACTGCTTTTACGGAGCGTGTAGCTTTAAAATTCTTAATTAAGCAAAAAAACCTAAAATCTGTTGATTTTTTTTTAGATAGAAGCCAGCATACTCATTTCAGATTTTCAACCAACCAATCACCAAATAGTATTTCAATTTTCCAACGCTTACTAATTTCTTTCTGGTAAAAAAACAGACTATAGTAGTGGGACACAATATCGTCCTTCGAAGCAAGACATACTGGCTTCGGTTAGTTCAATTTCCGGTGATACCAAAACCTCTTGATGAATTTTTCTGGAGTAAAAGATCTATAAGTCGACTCAGTCTAATTAAATAAGTAATTTCAAAAGAGATTATAACAAGCGATCCTTTTGTAGGACTAGCCACTCTACAATCCTTGTGTGCTGTTGGCTAAATAAAGTAACAGTTGTGCCTGCTATATCTTTCAAAATTATATAGCTCGTAGTGCAACATTATTATTACAAAAAATTTAAAAGTAGATTGCTAAATATATCTTTATATATCAATACTAAGAGCCTAATTCTAAATTAGATTTACGTCGGTGTAATTTGAGTTGCTAGGGGCAACGTCGTAACTTTACTATACTCTTTATATTAGATAACGTAAGTTGCGCTACTCTGATAGAGTAGCGTAGAAATTTAGAATTCCAGCATAAGACAGTAAATTGCGTTTTAACAGTAAAAAATTTTTATTGTGCATCGGTAAAACCTGGAAACAAAAGAGTATCAAAATATTTAAATTAAAATCTTTTTCTTCTTAACAAAATATTATAAAATTATCTTCTTCAACTTTCCAGTTCTGAAAAGTACTAGAAAGTATTACAAAAGAGCACTAAATGATTTTATTTTTATAAAAATCAGCAAAAATACTTCCTTAGAGTGACACAAGTTTACCAATTTGCAAAAAAATGCTTTGACCTTCTCTAAACAATTTTTTATAGGATTATAAATACCATGATCTATTTAGATACAGTTGTAAAAAAGCTAGAAGAAAGGTACTTATTAAATTACCATCATTAACCCTACAATCAAGTCTTGTGGCAAATATCAATAATTTTTAAAAAAAGTAGAAAAAAGGAATAAATTATATATATTTATAGGCTAATTTTAAGTTGAGATAAGACCGGTAGTATCTTCGTTTCCACTAAAAATTAAAACTATTTGAGGTTGTGACTGGTTATTTCCATAAAAATGTATTAAAATTTGCGATTCTTTCAGTAGTATTTCAACTTGAAATTAGTCTATTAGACGTAACGTGTTTTTTTTTTAATAGAAACAAAATTTGTCAATAAGTTGTAAAAAGTGATAAAAGAGGTTTGACAACCAAATGCAAGAGAAAGGAAAAAAATTAGCAGTTGTTAATACCGAATGTAATAAAGGTTTTTGACCAAAATGCGATTTAATTTTACATGGTTTAACAATGATAGAAATTAGCTTATTCTATATACACAAAAATTTTACAAAATGAGTAACTAAACAACTCATTCATGCTTTAATTTTATTTAACAAAAAATTTATAGTGATTTAGACAATGTAGTAATCTTAGACAGTATAAAGGCATAAATATTGTTAGATTTTCCTTGTTATTTTCAAAATAAAAAAATTGACTTATAATGGTTTACTAAATATGGTATATTTTTTGCTCCTACCTTCACGAAGAAAAAGCTGTATCCATTTATAAAAGAACAAACATTAAATTAAAAATGCAAGTAGAAGATTGATAAACTTCTTTCAGTAGAAGGGTCAAGAAGTACTCAAAGTCTCACTATACTATAACTGCCAGTAGTAGCTTTAAACAGTACTGTTCAAAAGTCGCAAAGCTGTATTTGAAATGCATATTAACAAAAACTAGCAAAAATAATGGGTATCAACAGTGTCGATGTCGTTCTATCAATTATTATATATTTAGATTCAAGTTCTTCTAAAAGTCTAAAGATTTCTATAGAAATCTAAACCCTCGGTTGTACAAACCTTAATCAAATTTGACGAACCGTTAAACCTTGATTAAATAAAAATATCGTGCTCTGATTGGCCAAAATTACGTTAATGAGAGACCACTCTTATGCCAATTCAACGAAATAAACTTTGTAATATACTTCAAGGTAGAGAAACTATTTTCTATAGCTGAGCAGTTTATTACTCAAGATGCGTATCATCGAAGGCAACAATAAATGTCATAAATGTTTCATTGGTAGATTTCTGGTTCTTCTGGAATACTTGATAAATATAATTATAAGAATGTTACGCAGTAAGAAAGACAGTATTGTTAAAAAAAAACTTTTGATATTTTAAAAGTGGGTTCTTATTTTTTTCGGAAGACCGAAATCGTTTCACTAACAACGCATCGTTAGCTCTCGTTGGATTGAGATGCTCCACTACAACCAAAATATCCTCTGGTGAAGTATTGCTGCGTGCTCCGAGTGTCAAGTATCGATCTGTCCGAGTAGTAAAAGTGCTACCGGTCAGCTAATTTCGTATAATGACCACACGAGGGCGCCTTATTCGTCTTTCAAATCCCAAATTCCTTTAAATACTCACCTAATTAATGGAACAATTCCACTAGAATAACTCGAAGCTAAAGACAAGACAAGCTTTCTAATTATTCCGCGCTCGTAAGTTAATATTTAATTTTATCATGGCGCGGAGTTAATTCTGCACAACAATTTATAATTTTGATGAAAAATTATCCTGGCGGGAGTTGAAGACAGCGGATGCGGCGGTTTGAGAAAGATACACCCTTCGTACTTTAAAATATGGAACCATTTCAAAGATATTTCCATATCAATTGACACGAAATAATTTTATGTATGATCGTCATCAATTTTGGCTGCTTCTTCATATTTTAACAATGAATGTGACATTTATAAAAATTTCCGGATGCGTGAGGTGTTATGAAAAAGTAATCTCTCGTGGAATAAATCATTTATGAATGTTTGGGGCGAAATTTCGGGTTAATGTAACGTTTTTAATTTTGGGAAATACAATACTAATAAATAATACATAAATCATTAACGCCACGTTTTGTTAAACAAACCAGATGGTTGTTAAAATTATGCATAAATTTACAAACGTATGCAAAATTTATATCGTTTTTAGAACAGATAATAATGGTTATTAATAAACGTCAAACTCAAATATTAAATGATAAATTATTATAATTATTATACGTACGTACACATCAATATATGCAGATATAAACTCGTACCAAACCTACATAATAATAAAAAAAATGGCAAGAGAAAAAAAATTGATGACCAAAATTATAACAGTAGAACAGTAGTATAGAGACTTTATTTTGTTAAACAAAATTTAAAACAAATAAAAATTCTGTCATACAGAAGATTAAGTTCTTAACATTAGCATTAAAAAAATAACAAAAAATTTACTAAATCATGTTGAAAAAAATAGAAAGTTAAAACTAAAACATTTAAAGGTACAAAAGAATGTTATAAAAAATTTATGAGTGTCGTACTAGCCAGTTCAGCACCCAAATTGCGTGTGTAAAGTACTAGTGCAACTTACTTTTTTTATATTGGTAACACGCGTTTACTATAAAACATTTGAAAATGGGGTGGACAAGCGGCGGTTACAATGAGGTAACGTCAACTTTCTTTTTGAGGTTAGAACAGCTTTAAAATAAAACTAATTTTAGCCATTATTTTGACGATTTACAACTCCCAAAGCGTTTGTAAAAAATATATTTTTTTTAATTTAGTATTTTTAGTTTCTTTCAAAAGATCTACAATTTAGATTGGTTAATTCATCTAGAAATTTTTGCAGTTAAAAAAATGTTTCTGTATTATTATTTTAATATTAATATCGACAATTTTAAAGTACAAAAATAAACATTTTGGTTGTCTAGATGTTCTTCTAAGTTAATAACGCCAATTAACTTATGGACTAATTTCAAGTTGAGATAATACCGGCAGTATTTTTGTTTTCATAGAAAATTAATAAATTTCTAAATTGTTGCTATGGAAAAGTATTAAAATTTACGATACTGCCCGCAGTATCTCAACTTGAAATTATCTTATTAGTACATAATTACAAAAATAATGCAATAAAAAGCGAGACACAGCAACATTTTTTATTGTTCTTAGCACGGATACTTTTATTCTTAAAGCACTTGTTGGTGGGATGGCTAGGTGGTATAATACAATGCCGTAGTAGCGTTTGTTCTCGGAGTAGCTGTTTACTACACCTTGCCGATAGTAGCCTTTGTTCTAGTAGTAGCTATTTACACCTTGCCGGTGAGAATAGTGTTTTGCTGTGTAGTTTTGCTTTCACCTTTTTTCTATCACTTAAAACAATCATTTGGCTATTCTCTTACAAATAATGCATTAAATTTAATTTTTTCTTTGTTTTTTTAAATTTCTACAACTTATTGTTAAATATTGAAAATTTGGGTTATTAAATTATTTAAATAGGTGTTGCTAAAATAAAAATGTACATGTATAAAACGAGATAATTAAAAAAAAATATTCCGGTGAGCTCCAGGTACTCCAGTCGTCCAGTCCCATTCCAGATATTCCTCACAATGAACGTAAAAATAAAGTTTCGCTTGATGTATATTTGCTTTGCTGTTCAGGAAGTACGAAAATAATAAATTAGAGCTTTTATCAGAATTTCGTTTAATAATGCAACAAAACCTTACAACAAAATTTAACAAAACTTTTTAGTTGTTATCTACAGAGAAACGGCAATCAAATATTTGTAAAGAAATTTATTTAAGTAGAGAGCAAATATCTGGTCCACTTTAAATATAAATTGTTGACATACGCGTGGCTTCAATCAATAAAATGCCATTTCCCGTGTTCTTTCGTGTAGTAAAACATAATAACGAATTTGCGATTCCCGTCAAACGCATGTTTACTGTATTCGGCGAAGCCTCAATGTCAATTGAATGCGGCATCTGGCTCGGAATGGGCACCCGGAGTCCCTTGTTAATGTCGTCGTTTCGCAGACATTCTCCGGTCGAATGAATTGACGTTGAGTTGTACCGCTCGAAATCACCGGTCCGAGCTCGTCCAGGCATTAGCATTCTGTTTGTCGTGTCAGTGGTATGACTGAGCGTCGCTTGATGACGCCGCCGCCACCGCCGCGTGCGTGCCTTCCCCCTCATTTGTATACACCATCTCCACTTAGGCCCTTACGTGCGCTATCTCTCCGGATAATCGAAAGACTAAACTGAATTTTTCATCGCTTTCGTGAAATTTTCGGAACCGAACGAAATTGCTTCATTTGTTGCCGTACATTGAATTAATAAAAATTGCACGAGTCCCGGCGGTGCGCCCCCTTGAAATAATCATTTTTATCAATGGTTAAAGAATTTAGCGCCGCTCTGGGGGCGCTGCCGTTGAACGGATGCATTTCAGAGCACTTGCAGTTTTCCGTTCTCTCTTTTGACATCGTTCCGAGGCAAATTTGCGTCGCTCGGCTGAAAATTCAATCGAAAATCAATCTGGAACTAACGGTTCGAGCTCATCCTGGCCAATCTCGGAAGTGCACGCAAGTTATGGAACACTTCAATGATGAAATTATTCGGAAAGTCGGATAGTTTCCAGATAAGTTGAGGAGTGTCGGACAAAACTGCTCTTCCCCCCTTACCTGCGTTTGAACACGTCATCATATTTGACAGGCGTCGTCATAACCGAGAGGGTGCACTCAGCCCCTAATATTCTCAGTTTACCAATGTCGATAGCACCGGAATACCAAATCCTATTCATCACCTTGACAGCGTATTGCAAAAGACCCCTCACCAGTTACAATAATAAAAAAAAACGAAATCTGCTTTACTTTCATTTTCAATTTCATTCAACGGACCTAATAAAATTCCAACCCTCCAAAATTGATACATACACGCAATTTCAAAATATTTGCGGTATGTACAACCCGACTTTTAATTTACTTTAGATTAGGCTTCGTAGAGGCAAAGAGTAATTTGGGTAGCATTTAATTATTTTCACCGCTCTCCTAAACTAGTGACTCCTTCCCGAATTAAATTTAGCACGTGACTGCACTCGGAATGGGAACACATCTTATATATCTAATTAAGCGTGAAGCAATCCAGAAAAATTTCGAAATATAAACATTTGGACAAAATCAAAATCTGGACAGTAATTAATTGGAATAAATTGCAAGCCGATGTTGGAGGCGTGTAGAGGCCGTCCTGATATCCCAAGGAATCCAAAATTACCTTCTGGAATGCCATAAATTCGCGGTATTTCGAAATTCGTCTTCATTATATGCGGTGATATATTGATTCCACTGAGTGGCGAAGGGTGCGTGCTATTACACTGATTTTGCTCCTTTATTAGAGAATTTACAACTACAGCACGTGGTCGGGAATTTAAACTATGTCAAAATACGACAACCCTCTGCTTACGCAATAACAATTTTTTATCGAAACGATCTGCCTATTCCAGGTAAATTCATAATCGCCCACTTCTAAATTACCTTTAGGAATTTTCCATTCAAGTATTCGCTACCCCAGAATTTATTTGGACGATAAATTTTGCCTAAATGTAACAAAAAATTAACTCATCATAGATAGTTTTCTTTTCTGACTTTATAGAGCTATTCAAATTTCTAAAATATTCCTCTAAAATAAAAATCTGTGATAACATAGACGGAAATAGTGTAATACCTGAATTAGGAAAAGAAGACAAGAAGAGTGTATGAAAAAGCCCATCAAGAACACCATAAATAAATGATACAACAAGCAATAAATCAAGTTGAATGGAATATTAAACACAGTGTGCAGCTAGTATTTAAACAGCAATCAACATTCTCATTAAAAATGAAATGAAAGTACATATAAGTAATTGTTTGTACGTTTATAAGAAAGACAAGCATGCTGTGATTTCAATCGTTCTTTGGCAATTGCCGTGTAAAAAATATGAAAGAAAATGCGTCCAGCGTTGAACAACTTCTTCTAAAACGCATTTAAACACTATTAACTAGAAGATAAATCTCTTGGTCTTGTCCAGTCGGCAAGAAAAGAAGCAATAGAAACGTTTATTGGATGGGGGGCAAACGGGTTAACGCCAGTGATTGCTCTCTTATCACGCGACTTATTTACATATCAGCGCATCTTCCCGCACACGTGCGTCTATAATAAAGACGAAGACCTCTTATCCGCCATTTAATCACAGTTGGGTCGTCGTCGGCGGTTCGATAATTCCGAAAACTGTCTCCGACATGAAGCAATAATACATTTTCTTTTGTAACGTACATTACCCAACAATGGCTTCGTAAAATCAGAACAGAACGATACCATTAGAGGGCGATTCTTCTTCGAATGGATGCCACTATTGATGAAAATCGTCTTCAAGGGCCCCCAGTTCTCTCGCTAGTCGATAAGTTTGTTTTAACTGCGGTGTCCCGCTAACGAGCCGCTTTGTTTGATATAAACCATTTAGCCGTTACCGTTTCGCCTTATTTATAGCTAAGTACATCAGCAGAAAGCGTCCATTAGGTGCAGAACAACTTAGCGGAGAAATAACGCCCAAGGACGCCGCTTCGACCGCCCTGCGATTACGATTACGACCGGTGATTCAGACCACTTTGCTGGAGATGCTCGAAAACCCTCTAATCCGAAGCATCAAAAACCCACAAGTCCAAACACATTTGATAAACCAACAAAAGGAAAATCCAGAGTAAAAAAATTAAAAATTATTAAATCTACTGAACAGCCTGGGTGACTCTAGTCTGATCGAATTTTGCGTCGGTTGGGGTTCTGGAAACAGAGTGACACTAACAGGTCTCATTTCTTTTGACGTCTTTCTCGACTTGATGATCACTGTACTGTGGATATATTGGTCCTGGTCTCTTTTCGTCGCAATATAGGAACCCTTTGGACCATAATAGACATGGAAATGTCTAGATTGCGTGTTTTATACAACGAAATATGTAGCTGAAAGCTCTCGTTCACGCTTTGCGTTTCCACAAATGAAAATACAACCATATGTGTCAGTGCCAATAAAACAACTTATGCTGATCTTGCCGCTTTATCTTTATTACAAGAGAAGAGCTTTCGCAAGTGTTTAATAAATTTTTGAAACTAAAATAGAGAAATTGTTGAATCTTGCAATAAACATTTTATAAAATGCATGGATTTTATAAATTGCTTGTAACGTAGCATATTATAACCAGTTACCTATTGTAGAATAATGATCGTGTTCACCGTAAATGGATAAGAAATCGTAGAATAATTTCCACTTGCACACATGCATTGAAAGCAATTTGGCGGCTTCTTTTCAAACAGCAAAGTAATTTATTTTATGTTTTACGCTTGTTACCTTCATTATACTTTAAAACAATTTAATTACAACTACTAAATACGCATCACATGAAATATTCACTCTGCTTTCGGTCAACAATTATGAAAATATGATATTTCACAATTTTGTTAAACATTATTACAATTCAAATACATTATATTAATTTTTTTATTTTAGCGACATTAATAAATATTCATTAAAATTTTAGATCGTAATTAATTTGCTTTTCCCAGGGCAACAAAACTTTTTCGTACAATTATTATCATTAATAATTATTTTTGCTACATTTAGATTTTTAATTACTCATTTCATAATAGCGTAGAGTAAATTAGATATACTAGACGACCGTGATACATTAAAAAAACATTACAAATATTAAATAAAATTTTCCTAAAATTTAGGCTACAATGTCATCTGAAAATAAAATTAATTCTTTAAATGAAACGTGACTGAGATTAGCAGATTGTACTGCTGAAGCTTCTCTATGTTTACAAATGTTGATTTTCCTGATTATCGATGTGTCGATCTGACAATTTTTTTTATTAAATTATTAATGATTTAATAACTAGTTCACGACAGGAATAATACCTAGAGTTGTGCGTTATAATATAAATGAAGCCTACGGCAGTTATCAGTTATAATAAATTCATAAGTTACGTTTATTTAACTCACGCACTATCTGAATAAAATGTTGAGTTCCCACGAACACATAAATATAAGAAATTCGAGCAATTAGACAAAATTATACGACCAAATTATTGCCCAATTTGAGACAATTAATAAGCAAAACTAAAAAACTTTTTAAACTTATAATTCTAATACCCCAAACTAGCATTTTAGTGTCATAACAAGCTGAATAAATAATAAATATTGTTTCATATTTTTTTTCTTAAAAAGTTTTGAAACAATAATTATATTTGCTTCCTTTTCGTTGTATATCTTTCCTCCGGCACGAAACTGGAATACATGGCTCGTTGCTGGTTATAAAAGTTTGTTAAAAAGCTTGCATGTTGTTAGTTTCTTCAGAATTCTCCATGGAAATAAAATTTATGAAACTTTTTTGTATTATTTCAGAAAAAAATTTGCGTTGATTTTAATCAACCCGGAATCCAGTCCGGGTTTAAACTGATCCGTGTAATCCGTGAAAACGAACGACAAACTACACCGTCGTCGCTTTCCATAACTCTTCCGTCGGTCGGTTGAGAATTTGCATCCGCAAGCAATTAGAACAGTCCATGAACAGTCGTTCAGGATCCGGTCCGGATTACTTCGTACAGATCAGCGTCGACCGAAACTTGCTGGATTTTATTGGAAAATCTGATGCGCGCGCGACCATCCCTTAATTTTCTTCAAGCTGGTGTGAAATAACTCAGAGAAAAGCTACCCAAGGCACAGTTTAAAACTGCACGAGCATGGAGTTTTTATTCGCGGATTTAATAACTGTCTCGAGCGGATTTAACTTATTTAGGTGTTCATCTGGCTCGACTGGGGCACTTGCGTTTAACTTTCCAACTTAAATTGCTTGCAACTTGCAAGCTAATAATTGATTTTATCTTTTTGCAGATAAATGCAGAAAATAAGAAACTGCTAAAGTAATAAATGGATTTTCGGTTGATTAAGGGAAAACTTGACAGAGCGTAGTTAGTATGATACCTTATAGGAACTAATTAACCAAAGTACGGTTAATTAAAGTATTTTATTTCAATCTGTATAGAACACAAGTTTATTATATTTTTTTTAGTTTTATTACAAAGTTGCGTTATAAAAAAAATTCTAGACCAGGCTGTGAGTGCATTGTTTCCTCATAAAAGCTCTTTACAACATTGTCAATCAGAAATTTAATTCTGAGTAAAATTTTGTTTCCCTAACTTATTAGATTATTATAACACTTACTAAGTTTAAGCACAGTATAGAAATAAATCAGTATGGACAGCTGATAGAGACTTGTCAAAAACTGGCATCCCTTCACATAAAATGTGTAAGATAGAGTCACTGATTTTTAGATGTTTAGGCAACTAATAATACACAATTTAAAGTAGTGGCTATATCTATAAACAAAATACTATAAAAATTCTTTAAATTGTTGTTTTATCCTTGTCTTTCGATTATTTATTAGAAAATTTACAGTTATAGCTCTTTAGATTAAAATTGTGTATTATTAGTTGCCCAAAAGTCTAAAAATCAGTGGCTCCATCTTACACATTTTACGTGAAGGGATGCTAGCTTTTGACAAGTTGTTATCAGCTGTCCATACTGATTCATTTCTATACTGTGGTTTAAGTAATAGCGCATTTTTTAAGATCTATTACAATGCAGATAATATTTTTTTTAGAGAAATACCTATCTAGTTAGATCGTGCTCCTGTGTAGCACTTCTGAGAGTGTGCGAACTGCAGCTCAATGCATAGAAGACAGTAGGTAGATATAAATATCATACGATCGAGAAATTTTATCTTCTAGGAGGCTATGATTGTTTCTTTCCATATAATTATTACTTGCAAAAACAAATAGCCTTCTAGAAAATAAATTTTTTCTATAAAATAGTAGTACAAAATGAAATTAATTATTACTCAGCAATGATAAAAATAAAACGGACTAGGGTACCATCTGTAAGTACGTCTCTACAGGTAACTAAAATTTTAAAAGTGAAATAAGTTAAACAAAATTTATGGCTCTCGTGTCTCAAATACTACTCGATTCACTTAGCTGTAAAATATCCTTCAAAAGACGATAAATGCCGTTTTTCTAGCAACAGAAATCAAAAGTTCTTAAAAACAAAATTCTTGATCTAAACAGGAATCAAAAGAATTACATAGACATTATCATCCGGCCTTTAGGCTTTAGGTTTTAACCTTCGTAGGCAATAAAGTTACAAATTTCGCTGAGTAACTCTTTAAAATGTACTCGTCATCAATTCATAACTTTTTTGGAAAGAAGTGTTAGTAAAATAGTCAAAAAATAATTGAATTTTATCAATAAACATAAAACCTTTAAATAGATTTGAAAGCTACTTTATTAGAGTAATTTGCTTATACAAATTTAAAGCGCAAAAAATTACACTGAAATAACCTTATAAAGCTATAAGAGAGAAATTTGAAATTTAGCATCGGAAATCAAAATCTAGCTGTAAACGCTCCATAAAAGTGGAGTCAAAAAAATAACAAAAAGCTTAATAATTCTTGTTATTTCCTGAAAAAAATTTAACGTGACGGCACATAAAGAAAATAGACAGAAAAATGTTTTTTTCTTAGTCGCCGGCTTGTTCACTAAATTTTATTTTATTAAGCTTACCTTAAGCAAACGCTATGTTTACTAAATTAAAATCTAAAAGTATTAGAGCTAATTTGTCAAAATAAAATTTCTATAAAACACAAAAGCCACCTACCTACTGGAATAAAAATTATTTTTTAGTGGCAAATTTACATCAAATTTCTAGAATAGTTTTTGAAATATTTACAATGAGAACCATATTATTTGATACTGACGAATATATTTTGCTTTTACCACAAAACAAAAATATTAGAAAGCTGGGGTAAGATTCTTATTTCGTTAATTATTATTATTGGATCTTATTACGACTAGATCAAAAACTATTCTGGATAATTTGTAAAAAGATTTGACACTACTACATTGGTTATTATTTGTCAATAGACTGCGTGCAAGTGACAACCGATTGGTGGTAAGGTAAAGCCTAAATTGCTTTTACAAATTATTCTTCTAGATTTTTGTTGTACCTGCTAACAAATTATGTTTTACATTAGATTTACTATCTGTTTCATCCCCCTCTGTGTAATTCAATTAGAAAAATTGAAATTTTAGTTACGCGAGTAAAAAATAGATTTTTTGGTAACTGAAGGTTTACAATTACCGAAAAAATTTATTTTTACCTAAAAACCCCAAATCTTTGAAGTAAATAATTTTATTTTATCAATACGAGCCTGGTTTATCTAACCAATAATTTCAGAAAACTGCAAACCAAGAAAACTTTTATAAAATGCAGAATATTCTTAACAACAAATACAAATATAAACAATTGCAGTTAATTTTTAGATATATTTTAGATAATACAAGACTTTACACTTCCAATAACTGTTTAAACAAACTAAGAAGAATTAGAATTATAAAACAAATTAGACTGGCATACAATACCTTAAACAAGACAAACAATTTTTCTGCTACCTAAAATTTATTTTTATCTAAAAACCTAAAATGATAAAAAAATAATAATTTTAAACAAGTTAAATTAGATTATGTTTTAACCGAAACCTTAAAAATTCTTTAATATATTAACAAAAAACAGTTTTAAAACCTGAAAGTTAATATTTACAAACTGTATTTAAACTAACATTTAGAAGAAATGGTTTTATTGCTTAATTATTTTAAAAAATATTTATTTGTTTTACCACCAATTGCATTGACAGCTGTTACTCGCCTAAAAACTATTACATAGCTAATTAAAAAAAAAGATTATGTTAAACTTTTGGACGTTAATAAAATAAACTAGAATTTTCTGCCAGCTTTCAAAATTTTTATTTATCCTTTCAAAAAGCTACAGTTTGTTAATTTAGTTTTCTCCTATTTTTTATAGTCTGTACACCTACTTCTCTTTAATTGTTTCATTGATTGTTTATACCTGTTTCGTAATGACATGGGGCGGACTAAAAGTGAGACAAAATTACAAAACAGATTATTGAAAAGAAACATAATCAAGCAATACGTAATTTTGATAATGTTTAGAAAAACTCTTTTATGTCAAATAGTAAATTAATTACAACAAGATGCTTCAAAAAATTAAAAAAATAATTTTCCTACAAATAAATATGACCTAAAACCTCCAACCAACCAAAACCTCTAAACACATATTTAGTCATTATTATTACAGAAATATTTAAATTGTTGCCAAGATAATAAAAATCTAAGCGAAATGAACTGAAAGAGACTAATAAAAATCAGATTGATACATTTAAAATTATCAAAAAATCAAAATGTGTCTAAATTAGAGTAAAATTCAAACAAACGAAGATACGAATAAGCGAGATACTACTGTACTTTTCACAAAAACAAATAAGTAGTTACTATAAGTATTTCAAAAATATAGTTAAAAAATTCAAATTTGCCACGTTTTCTCGTGTAAGCTGCAAATGAAAATTTAAACATTATAACAAAGTACTTTCTATGTCCGTTAAACTTCATTTACTCCACAACAACAAAAGTATTTTTCTGTTGTTATAAATTGTACATTTTAAAATAGTATTTTCACTAGATTGGACACAATAAATATCTTCACCGGCTAGTGATGAAGTATACTATTTGAATATTGTTTCATATATCAGACAAAATATTGTTAAATTAGTTTCTTATTTTTTTAATTCGATTATATGTAAATGTAGTGTCTTATTAGATTACCCGTATAAGTTATTAATTTTTTCTTAGAACCATCTATCGGCTTTTACAATTACCACCGTGACTTCAAATAATAACAATTGATAGTTTTACAAATATTGTTTGTTTCTTCTTTAAAATCAAATCTTCAAACTTTCGGCAACACGATTATTAAAAATAACAAAACGTTAAAACAACAATTTTTATGTTTTCCGTAAAAAAAAATTCATTTGTGGGTATTATATTTGAAATACTTTATTTTTATTCGAACACAGATCAGTAGTATTAAAAATGTTTACAAACAAGTGTAAATGATTTTCAATTTTATTCGAAATTGTAAACAAACATAAACAAATCGACTTGAAAGTTCAATATTGAAAACCTTTTTTATTGAAACATGAATCACGTAACCCTCCTTTAATCTCTTAATAAAAAACTGTAACACATTTCAATTATCAGTATCAGGTATTATCATTTCCCCCAACCCTCAAACTTAGCATTAACCAAGTCGGGATTATTGAAGAGCCCCCATCAATGTTCACCCAACTGTACGTAATTATGTAGACCGCTGTAATGTGCAATCATGATGCATGACCTGCATATCCTGATCAATTATTCGGACATCATCACTCTATAAATTTGCAAACTGTGCATAGAAATTTTCTCGTGTAACAAATCCTGCGCACACACCTCAAGATTTATAGAGTGTTGGTCGTGTCAAATATTGAACCGGTCTTTCTATTATGTAAGGAAACGAGATCACCCCCAAGAGTGATGATCTCCTTTCGTCGCCCCATCAAATATAATAAAACGCCGCCTGATCTGACCACAGACAGCATTTATCTATCTGAAAATATGTGGCATCGTTTGTTGCGGAACAATGCTTTCGATGTGTCCATAAAATGTTGATGTAGCGTCGAAATTATTCTCCCACCCTCTCTCATCATCAAATGCACCCACGATATTACACAGGAAGAGTCCAACCGCGAGTAATTCCAAAAACGATAACACGTTCCGGATTATTTCAAGACTTTATCTCTTCACCTAAAATTATTTAGAAAATGGAAATGTCGTGCTAACTTGGTATGGTAGACAATGCAATTTGTGTTATGCGAACTCTATGGTCGAACAATATGACACTAGAAACATGTAATGTCGCTTTTATTGCCATTTATCTTTTATAGATGCCCTATTTTGCATTTATATTATTTGTAGAACAAATATACGCCAATGAAACGACAAATGCGGTATGTCAAAAGAAAATTACAAATTCAAGACTCAAAAATGAGAACGCAATCTGGATAAAAGTGGATATAAACAAATAATACTCTTTGTTCCGGAAGTATTAGACGCCAATTTTAGCATTTTTAAAGAATTGAACACAATAAAGATAACAACACTAAAAACAACAAATCATAATAAAAAACGAAAATGCTCCAATCAAATTTAAAATGGAAAAAGAACGAATCATGACCTACAATTTTAGAGAGGTTCTCCCATTTAGTCGTTTGTCTTAAATTATTCATAAAAAAGACAAAACGCAAAAATACTTCGATACGACTAAACACGAATCCTAAAATTTGCAGATATTGTTGAAATTCGTTGTCAATTAGGGTCTCAAAAAACGAGAAAAATGTAAAAAATCAATTTTAAGATAAAATTAAAACAATAAAAACAACAAATTATAACAAAAAACAAGAGAATACTCTAATGAAATGTAAAATGAAAAATAAACACATTCTGATCTACCATTTCGGAAAGGTTCTCCTATTTTGTCATTTGTCCTAAATTATTAATGGAAAATACCAGAAGCAAAAGGTTTCCTAAAATTTGCAGATA
Organism: Tribolium confusum; assembly: GCA_029207805.1. Taxonomy (NCBI): domain Eukaryota; kingdom Metazoa; phylum Arthropoda; class Insecta; order Coleoptera; family Tenebrionidae; genus Tribolium; species Tribolium confusum. The sequence goes on from JALGAY010000003.1 coordinate 20,124,454, forward strand.
TTGTTGAAATTGTTAAAACGTTTACCAATTAGAGTTAAAAAAAATGACACAAATGTAAAAAAAATAATCTCAAGATAAAAACAATCCTAACAACAATAAAATCAACGAACCATAATAAAAAACAAAAATACTATAATAAAATTTAAAATAGAAAAAAAAAGAGTCCTAATCTAAAATTTTCGAAAGTTTTTTTCATTTTATTATTTGACCTAAATTATTAATAAAAAAAACAAACAAAAGAAAAAATACCTCTAAGACAAAACAGGAATCCCAAAATTCGCGAATATTTTTAAAATTGTTGGTACAGTGTCAAATTGGGTCCAAGGAGAACAAGAATAATGTCAAAATTAATCTCAAGATAACAACAATGAAAACAACAAATTATTATAAAAAAACAAAGATACTTTATCATGAAATTTAAAACAAAAATAGAACAAATTGTGATCTACAATTTTTGAAAGATTGTCTCATTTTGTAAATTGTCCTAAATTATTAATAAAAAAAACAAAACAGCAATAATTCCTCGATAGGACCAGACAAAGGTTACAAATTTTGCAAATATTGTTAAAATTGTTGATACGTTGTCAATAAGAGTCCAATGAATACAAGTATAATGTAAAAAATCATTTTTTTTAGTTTTCAAAATACAAGTCTTTTAAGATAGATACACTTTTGATAATTTGTAATTTTACATCTGTGGATAATTTTAAGTATAAAGTTTTTGCATTTTGTTTCTTAAATTATTATAAGTCTGTAAAAGACGACAATGCACAAAAAAAATTGTAAGTACCTTTGCAGCATTTAGTCTATAAGTTATTGCACTTTTAGAAATGGTTCTATTAATTTTGTCTACTTTTAAATAGTTTAGAATTTTATTAATGTGAATATAATAATTAGAGGGCTTTGTATATGTTCTGGTTTTTTATCAAACAAAATTTAAAAAAAAATGTATTAAATTTATAAAAGATGATATGTATAAGCAATTTATATCTTCAGATAAGACTTGAATATATAGTACAAAAACAAATAAAAAAACATAGTATAAAAAAGATGTTAAACCTGTAGAAAATGATGCAAGAGAAGGTAACAGGTTTTAAACGCAGAATGTAAATAGAAATAGCTTGATAGAAAGAGAAGATTTGATTTTCCCTTTAAGAAACAAAAATTTCTGCAGTAGCAGAAAACTACCAAGGAACAAAAAATATGTGGTCGAACAAATTAATAATAAGAAATCATGGTCACGAAGTTTTACGAACACTCTTAGATAAATTCAGCTCAATAAAGATAGTATAAGAATTCTGAATAATTATTATGATCTACTAGGCTAATTTTAAATTAAGATAATACAAGCAGTATCTTTGTTTCTTTGAATAGTTATTGTCATAAAAATGTATTAAAATTTGCAATACTACCGGTAGTAACTCAACTTAAAGTTAGCGCATAAATACAGAAGAAAATTAATTCTACGATAAATCAGTCCTTAATAAGGGCTGATTTAAAAAAATTTTAGGAGAGAAAAAACTTTAAGAAAAGAAGAAATAAGTCACGGGGAAATGTTTAGCCACGAGAGCTTGCTCGAGTGGCCTAATTTTTCTTAAGTAACTTATTTGCTGTTAAGACATGAGTACAATACATAGTTTTATCTAACACCTCTTTCTGTAAGAGTTTTTAAAAAATCATCAAAACCCAAAAATTTTATATCTACAAAGATTAGTAGTAGTCTATGATTTGGTTGCCATGTTGTTGTTGACAACAAAATTATTATTTAAGAAACTTTTGCAAACAAACTGTTTCGGCGCTTGTAACATTGTTGGAAATAAAAAGAAGTAGTTCTCTTCCTGAAAAAATTGCGAAAGATGTTGAAGAAGTCACATCGAGTTTGCTACCCAAGAAATCCAGGAACGCTTATTACAAAGAATTGAGTGAATTCAATAACTGAAAACAAGAAAACGATGTTTGTGGGGTACTTATGCGAAGACGTGCTGTTGAGTTATTTCTTCAACGCCAAAAAAAGATTCGCAGCTTCTTTAATGTGGACGAAATACAGCATGTTAAGATCGATATTAAAGCTTCACGAAAATACGGATATTTTACAATATGGCAAATTGATCGCTTTTTTGAAGAACGAATCAAAAAATTACTAGTGCAAAAAATTAAATTTTTTTGAAAGAGAGCATAATCAACAGTTACTAGCAGAAGCACCCAATAAAAAATATTTGATGTTGAAGGTAGGTCGATTTTGTTATTAGAAAATTAAATCTAATTTTTTTACATTACAGGTCGCACTAACTTTTGGTGTGTCAGGTGGGTGTCGACTTTGTGAATTATTGAACATGTCAATCAATAACGTAGAAGATAAAGGATCCTATATGTTGGTATCTGTACCAGATACAAAAACATATGTTTAACGTTAGCTTTACGATTATAGAAGACGGATTTGCAGTTAATGTGCTGGATATTTATAGAAAATATATATCTCTCCGACCTAAGAATATTTCTTACAACAGGTTGTTTTTGTGTTATAGAAATAAGAAATGCACAAGACAGCCAGTGAAAATAAATAGTCTATCTAAAATACCATCAGTAGTAGCTGATTTTTTAAAATTATCAGACTCAGAGTCTTACACAAGACACAGTATGAGACGCACATCAGCGAGATTATTGTCCAACGCTGGAGCCGATCTTGCTATGGTCCGTCATCGTCGATGGTAGTCTACAACCGTGGCACAAGCGTATGTCGATGAGTCAATTTTAAGCAAAATAGACATTGCTAAGAAGATACTAGGTGGAAATTCGAAAACAGAAGGCAATGTTATTGTAAATACTGAGAAGCAAAAATCGAATAAATGTAGAAACAACATTGAAGTGACAAAAAATGAGGCAAATAAAGTTATATCTTTTAATATAAATGTTAACGTAAATCTCAACAAATGATTTCATCTGAGGTTCCTGTTTCTTATAATTGTAATTTTATGTAGTGTATTTTTTGATGTTCAATAAATTGTTCTATTTTTTGTAAACTGTTCAATTATACAAAAACAGTTTTATTATTGATTCATAAAACTACTTGTGTTTTATAGACCTCATAATTCAATCAAAAATATCATTTTTATAATGTCATAATAAAGAGGTGTTGGATAAAACAATTGATCACGCTAAAAAGAACATCATAGAATGTTGGGAACGTAAAAAACATTGAGACAATAAAGACGAAACACTAATAATTATATATCTTAGTGATGAAAGTGTAGAAAATCTATGTTAATTTTTTTGTGTTGTAAATACTAAGTGTCCTTAAAGTAGTTTACAAAATGTGCTGTCATCAAAGAGACTTCAATATATGTACATATGTACATACATACATCCAAAAAAATATTAAATTTTTTTTAACCGACTTGGCCATAAAAAATTTCTGAAAAATGTTTACTGCGTTATTAGCTTATTTAGAAAATATTATTTACAAAATGAGTTTAGATAGATAGATTTTTTAACATTTTTTAGATTCCAGAATGTAGTGCTTCATATAAGATTGAGCATTACTTGTAAACAATTCTAGGAACACTTTGTATTTATTTAATAGTAATAGTAATTAGACTGTTATTAATAATAATTTAATTCTAAAGTGTGTACCTTTTAATTTACTCTTAATTAAGCTTTTCGAGTAATCTGCGGCTTTTCTAATATTTTATTCATCAAAATTTACATTTCTTTGCGAATTAACCTAGTGGAATGGTCTTTATTTGAAAATTGATGTAACATGAAGTATCTACGTTTAAAACTTATTTAAATAACTAAAATTAAACATATGTTCAAACAAATGTAGGACGGACCAACCCTTTGGCTTACATTGTTCTGGGTATTTTATTTTCTAATAACCTTAATAAAGGTTAGGTCTAGTATTGTACTGTTCATTTTAGAAATTTCGTTGTAAAATGAAAGTTTCTATTGTAAATGAAGTAAATTCGTTTTATAAATGTAATGTAGTTGTGGTATAAAGTGTAATAGACGTCTAAACCCGGCCGATTGTGTATCGGTAATGCGGAGTAATTTAACAATAGCATGTTATAAAGCTATTTAATATAAAAATGAACCCGTATTTTAACAGCCCTATTCATACAATGTCAACAGCCTATTTAATTTTGCTGTTATAATTTACGTGAGGCTATTATAGCTTTTATCGAGCTCCGTACAATAGAGCTATTATTTATTCTAATCCCCAATATTTCCCAACCGCCAAAACAACCAATTCATCACCGAAATTCTTTTATTGGTAAAGTTGTGCGCTTGAAATTATGTTGTAGATAAAATTAAGCCCCGACTTACTATAAATAAAAAAACAATAAAGCTAAAAGCAGAAACTTACCTTGACGTTGAGGACATTATGGACTGCTTCTTCGACTCGAGCAAAGTTTCCCTTTCCCAGCAGGCGCCCCGAAAACCGGAAGTCACTCACGGTGACAACTTTTCGCTTGACACCTTGTAAAGTCATGACATTTACACTTGTTTACACATACCTCAAGACTAATGCGAAACTCATGTTAATACGGCACTATCTCAAAATCGAAAACGAGAACAATGACATTGCGATTCAATACCGGACAGAAAAGACGAATTCGTATGACGTCCACAAAGAGAAAACAAACTCAAAAACATATGAAAAGATGACACGCGACTGACACAAAAGCTAACATGATCAACATTTAGATTTTTAAAAACTTAACAAATCAAACCACTATTTTCATAAACAAAAAACAAAATCAATATTTTATTTATTGAGCCACTTGATTTTTGTCATAGTTTTCTTTTTAACCTCGCTTTCCAAACAATTTTCACCTTTCTTTCTTTCTTCTCTCGTTCTTACTAAATGACTGAAACTATTGTCTTTTACTTTTCCAGTGTTTGTTTTTCTCCTTTTTTCTTGTTTTATTTCCTCATTTCTGCGCTTGTAATTTTTCTTTGTTCCTATATTACTATACGACTTATATAACTTCCAGATGGGAAGTTCAACTGCTGCGTTATCTTTTCTTGCTTTTCTGTTAGATAACTAGATTAGATGTAACAAAAAAACAAAAAAAATTAATAGAAGCTAATACAGGAAATACAAAAGCCGAACAATAAAAATATATGTAGATGAAAAGAGATGAGAGACAATTTAATAAAAGCAACAAAAAAGCACTATAAAACAGCAAATTATTAACATATGGAATAACCTCCTAGATAATCAAAAACGTGAAAAGTAAAAACCCAAACAAAAATTTAAGAATTAGATAGATGAGGAAGGAAGCAAAACTTAATTCACAACAAAAGCAAGGAAAATATGGCAAAAGAATTAAATAGGCCAGGAAGAAAGCAAAACTTAACTCACAGCTCCCATCAGTCCCAACTCACCGAAAATATAGCAATTCAAAAAACTAGAATATCTAAAATTTTAATTGCAATGTAAAAATTAATAAAAAAAGATTAAAAAATATAAATGATAATTTTGTAAAAAGGCCCTAAAATTAACAATAAACATTTAACATTAAACAAAATCAATATCTTATTTATTGAGTGTTTTAATTTTTGTGTTAGTTTTCTTCTTGGCTTCGCTTTAAATATTTTTCATACTTCTTTCTTTTCTCGTTCTTAATAAATGACTGAAATCACTATTATCTTTTACTTTTCCAGCGTTTCTTTTTCTCGTTTGTTCTTGTTTTATATCCTCATTTCTGCACTTATTATTTCTCTTTGTTCTATTACCATACGACTTATATAACTTCCAGATGGTCTTTCAACTGCTGTATTTCCTTTTCTTGCTTTTTGTATTGATAAGAAAAGACAAGCAGAACTTAGAAGTATAAAAAAAGCAAGTAAAAATAAAAACAACCTAATACAAAAAATACAGAAACCGAACAATAAAAATGTAGATGAAAATAAAATAAGAGGTAATTTAATGAAAGCAACAAAAAAAGCACCCCTAACTAATCCGAAACGTGAAAAAAAAACTCAAACAAATATTTAAGAATTAAATAGACCACTGGAACAAAATAAAACTCAACTTAGAACAAAAGCAAAAAAATATAGGAATATAAGAAAACCAAAATGTGTATTAAACATTTCAATTCGAATGTCAAAATTAATAAAAAAAGAAGTAATATTATACGAAAGATTCTAAAATAATTAAAAAAAAATTAAAAGAAACAGTAATATAAAGAAAAGAACGTAAAAGACACCAAAAAAAACTGTTTAAGTATTTCAAACAAACAAAGTAAATAAACTACAGCAACCGAAGAAGATATAATGCAAAAATGAGAAGGTATTACATTTTGATGACTTCTTAAATATAGGTTTAGCAAATAAAAATCTAGAAAACGTAGGTACAAAAGAACAAAAACAAAGAAGGTAAACAAGAAAAAGTACAGAAAGAACAATGATCCTGATAAACCTCCGAGTAATATCGAAATTAACAATATACTAAGCTGGATAGTTACCAAGCATAGATTTTAAAAATGTAAGTAAAAAACTACTTAATAAACATCATAAAGTAACTGAGAAATAACTGAAAAACCAAGTTTTTTAGAAAAATATTAAAAGCTATCCCAGCACAAATATAAAAAAGATAATAAAGCAAAAAATTAAATAAATGCAAATAAATTATAAAGAAATAGCATTACTGAATCTAAAATTCTAGCAACATATATCAAAAACAAATTAGTAAAGAAAATAGAAACAGTAAGAGGTAACAGACACTAGAATATACAGAAATGGATTAATTTACTATTAGTAGTTTTATTAACCAACAGCCTAAAAGAACTTAAAAAGTAGTGAAAAGTTTAAAAAAAGAAGCAAAAACAAGTGAATCAGGTCATTATAAACAAAAATAAAACAAAATACATAAGATTATCAGATAAGAGCAATAGTTTCCAACAGGAAAAAGTCGAGTATAACAACAGAAGACGGAAGAAGTTGCAATTTTGAAAAAGTATACTTAGTAGCAGTACCTAGATAATAACAAAAAACTTAAATCAAAAAAAAATACGGATGAGAATAATAATAAGAAAAGCTCTTTATTCTTTAGCAACAATAATAAGAAAGAGCGATGATTTCAGATAGTATAGAATTGTTTTATTAAGTTGTTGAATTATTCAGATTTATTTTTGAGTTATTGATCTACATTAATTTATTGTTAAATAAATTATTTGTGTAGAAATCCAACTCTTTAAACCACAAGAGACCAAAATTGAGTTAAGGTGCAAATAATTTATTTCTTTTGTTTTACTAAAAATAACGAAAAAACGAGAATTAAAATAGGGAAATGAAAGAACAGATTCGTTTCTTTAGAAATTCTTTGGGAAAAACTCTAAAAAAACAAAAAAATATTCTACTAGATTTCAAATTGGCAAAAACTGAAAAAGAAAGAACATAGAAAGTCCTGGAAAGAAAAAAAAAGATTGTGAAAAATCAGAAAAAATTTCGGGAAAAGCTTGAAAACGGCATTTAAAAAAAAAAATTTCAAAAATAATTCATAAAAAAAATTTAAATAATAATAGAAGAGCTGAAAGGGAAAAGAAAAGAAAAGCAAACGAAAATTTTAGAATAAGTTGAAAAAGTCGGCTGAAAGAAGAATAATAAGTACCTAAAATATTAAAAAAAACGAAAAAGGTTTCCAGAAGGATACAATAAGCCATCGGTAAAATAAAACAGAAAATTATAGAAAACATTTAAAAACGGAATGTCTAAGAAAAAAAGAGCAATAGAAATGTTTAGGTAAACAAAAAACGTTTCTAAACTAGAATAAAAGCAAAGAATAAAAAGTGTAGAAAAGCAAAAAAAATTAAAATTAAAAAAACTATGATTGGAATAGAAAAAAGTTATTAAACACTGTAATAAATAAAAAACTATTTAAAGAAAGGTTGAGCCCGATTAGAGCAGTATTATAAAAAAATTTGAAAGCTTAAACAACAATAAAAAAACAAAGAAGAACAAGATAAACTACACGTTACGAAAAAAACTAATAAACATTTTCCAAAAGCAATAAAAAAATTAAAAAAAAACGGAAAAATACAAATAAATAATTTATTTTTATTATTATAAAAAAAGTAAATGAATGCAATGTTACAAAAACACCTTTTTCTGTCTTTTTGCTGTTTCTTTTTTATCGATGCTTTCAAATGGTTAAAGCTCTAAACTGCTCACTTTTTTTTACTATTATACAAAAAAGATTATTGTAAAATTAAACAATATTTTTATAACGAGAAACCGTTTACCTCCAAAAATTGTTTTATCTCTTTTATGCTCTTAAAAAACAGTAAAAAAGTGCTTGAAATTCACATAAAATTGATTTAAGATACGAAAAATCCTACACGCATTTTGTATTTCTTTCGTGATTTTATTTTATTTATTTTTTACAGTCAAATATTTTTTCAATTTGATAAAAATCTTAAAACGAATAAAACCTAAGTTATAAAAAAACATGAATTATTTAAAATGTTTTGTTATTCTACTATCTCTCTCTAACAATAAACAAACAGGAAACAGCTACATGTTTTATTTCGGATTGCTATTTATGCAACACTATATACTCTATACGTTCGTTATTTGCATACAGAAGGCTATTTAAATCTCATTATTGACTATTTATATTTACTCTTTGAATAATTTAGACATAATAAATAAAAGTAAATTATTGCTTTAAACAAAACTTCCTTAAAGATACTTTATAATTACTAAATGTAATCGTTATTTAACTATTGTCTCATTATTTACTGCCAATTTCTAAAAACTTAATTATTAATTTATAAAAAAAATATTTTATTGCAGCTCCATTTATTAATTAATTTTACAAAAATCTTGTTTTTAATTCCGGGAAACGAATGTTACAAGCTTTATGCATATAATAATTCTTGTAATATTAGCATCGGACCAACTAGGGAAGCGATAAATCTGCTTGTGGTATAGTTTTTTGACGGTAAAGTAACGGCAAACCCGTATCTCGTAACATTTTTGCAAAATAAATTAGAAAAATTCTAGGAATTATGCCATATTTCTGAAGCTTTGAAGGTCAAACGCACTGCCAGATGTGTATAACGCAATGCCACGGCCAAGCATGTATTTACAACCTGACACTGATCCAACTGTATGTATTACAAACTAGTAACCAACATAAATAAAAATCCTAGAAGAGAAAAAAATCTGTATCAGTAATAAATCTAAAATTGTCATCGCATAAAATTTCCGTAAAAGAACTTTTTCAGACATAAACAATTGTAATTAATTCATTTTTTCATAATTTATCGTTACGATGTTGCAATGTTATTATCGACATGTTACAAGGTTCACTCATCCAAGGTTATATAAATCAGCTGTTTGCCGTTAAATGCGGCCTATCCCTAATCTCAAAATTGCAAATTACATGCAACAATATCCATGCATATGTATAAACAGATAAATTATATTGTGTTAATAGTAATTACGATTTCCGTAAACAGAATCATCTAAATGTACCATCAAGACATTGAGAAAAAATCTAAATCATAAAATACATTCATAATAAAGATGCTACTTACAAAAGATATAAATTAATTACAGCAAAATGTGCAAATAAACCTTCACCACAATAATAAATTACGACTTGTGATGGCTTACTGCTATTTATTCTCAAGAATAAAGCGCTAAGCTTTTAAGAGATGCATCTGATACTCGCACGACTGCAAATATTTTTCCTTCCATTATTTTTTTATTCTTAATTAATCTTCAAGATTTGGAGCCTTCCGACTTATGTTTTCCTTAATTATACATATTTTTTTTTTATAATTCAAATCTTCCTGTCTGTGATTTGTTGTTATTTCCTTAGTGTCATCAGATTGACCCGTTTAAAATCAATATTTGTGATAATTACGTTTTAAAGGTGTAGGAGTGTCTTAAAATTATGTTTCCTATCTAATTCCCACAATTTCAGTTTTAATTAAATGAAGCGACTGAAACCTAATCCAGTGAATTTTACTTGGAAGAATAAACTGCTTCGAAAGACTGATAAGCAAGGCATAAATTACCTCCTGCCTTGAATCATTCTGTAGAAGACTGATTAGACCGATAAATTAAGATTTTTATGCATAAAACACGTCAATAAGAAATTCTAGAAACTCAAGTTCATTCCGTGTTATAATTGCGAGGGCTGGAAAGGTGCCAGTGAACTAAATCCATAGAAATTTTTATGAAGAAAAGTGGAAAATTATCACGTGTTTGGCCTTGCTTATTCCATTATCAGTGCTTGCGGAAATGCGCCATAAATCATGCAACTTCTCAAATTTCAGTCGGAATTTTGTTTAAAAAAATTCAAAATTCAGATCTACGTCAATAATTAAATATAACTAGGTCTACCTGTGCCAACTGTTGGAATTGAACAGAGGCCAAGGTCTTTTCTGAAATTCTCCCAAGAGCTATTTTAGCATTATCAAAATTGTCACAATTCAGTTCTTTGACATATTTTTACGCAAAACGCGGTCACTCACTCTTGGACTATCTTTCAGCGGTTTAATTACGAATTTTCGGAATGATTTTTTTAGGTTGTTGCGAAATGGAAAGTTTTGAAGAGGAGGCATAAGCCTCTAATCGGGCCATTTGGATGTATCCAGCTATAAAACCGATTCTTTCGACTGTACACAGGGACTTCATTAAGGTCCCTGTAAGATACATAGGCCGCGTTATTGCCTACATTTGTATCCATTTCCACCAGCTTTGCCGCTATAAATCCTTTCAACGGCTCTTCTGTCCATAATATCTCCATCTTCTTTGAATGCGTGGAGGGCAGGTGCGAACATGGAAGATTTTGCGGTTACGAAAGGGCTATTAATACGAGGATCAAGCCCTTTTATTACACGCCATTATTTCAATTTAAAATATTGATTAAGTGCACATTGAAGACTGAAAACTATTTAATTTTCGAGCGATATTTCATTTGAAAAAAGGCGAATTTAAATCTGACAAGAATAGTAATTTGTAATAAAATCACATAATTTGAAATCCGTGTTAGGAAACAAGTCTAGCGGTGATATCATTGATAATGAGCGGCCTTGTTTATTCCACGAATTTTGTTAATTGCTAATTCAGATGCGTCACTTCTGGCGAATAACTGACTTGAGAACTGAAGACAGCTGCATTATTTAAAATAGACGATTTATATATTACCTGCAGTTCTTAATTTGCTAAAGACACGAAAGTTGAATTTCTAACCTTAATGTCACTATAAATCTCTCTAGTATGCTTTAATTGTTACATTTTCCTCTAGGGTACCTTAGACTTTGTAGAGTTTGTGTTGGTCTTTAATCTTCTATAAATTATTCAAATTTTGTATAACATACATTATCTCGAGTTAACTGAATCCTTTGAACACTAACTTTAAATGTTCACACAATTTTGTTTTGGAAAAATAATTATAAACCTGTAATCCACTCAGCTGGCAGCCACAATATCGGTTGGTGTCTTTTTTCACAGAAATATTTCTAAGTTATTTCTAAAGTGTTTTGCCCAAAATGTACAAAAATGATTACCAAATAAATCAACAAAAATTAAGAAAATTACTTATGGTGAGAAATAGTACAATACCAGTCAAAAAATTTGCCAAATAATTATTAGTTATGCAAATGTTGGATTAATAGATAATTATAAGTAATATTATCCACTTTTTTAACATATCCTCTTTACTTATAAAAATGTATAATGTTACTCGTTTTTTTGTAAATCTTTGAGTGTCTTTAGTGACGTAGCTAATGGTATAAATATTGCTCTATCTAGTTTTTATTCCATTTTCTCATTATTCTCGCTTGTCTTACCATAATCAGATCTTTTAAATTTTAGAAACCAAAACATTACCTTCAAGCATGTACATTTGCATTTCGCGAAAAGTTTTTCTTAGCCGTCAAAATGTCAAAAAAATTTTAAAATATTTTTTTTATTTTAAAGTAATGAAAGCAAAGCCAGTGATTAACAATTCAATGTAAATTTTTCTTCTTTTTTCTTCTTTTTCTTAGATGTAGCTGCAATCCGTTCAGCATTATTTTTATTTTTTGCTTGGTTCTTTCTATCTTGTCTTGTCTTTTCTTATCTTGCAACATCTTTTCTTTCAGATTTTACGTCAGCACTCCTCAGAATATTATCAAAGACGTTATATAAATATCAGCCAAAATTTGCTACAAATTACAATTTTTTTTCTGATTTTGTATATTATTTAAAGTAGAAGAAACTTGAATTAGAAGAACAAACGAATAATTAAAAACATTATACAAAGACACAGATATAATAGAAGTAGTTAAATCACAACGAATTAGATGCATAGGCCACATAACAAAAATAGAAGAAAACAGATTACCAAAAAGAATATAAAAAACAAGAATAGAACTTAACAGACAAAGAGACAGACTAAAGACAGAGCGAAAAAAAGAAGTAGAGAACAACCTCTAAACTAAAAACTACAAATAAAGCAGTAGGAAAAAAACAAAAAATTTACTTGAAATGTTAAAACAATAATATGTTGTGACACAATCCAGACACATTTAGCTTTGCCAAATTCTATAAGGTCACTTTAGCGAAACTCTTGATAGCCACAAACTTTTTAGAACATAAAGCGCAACACAGTTCCTGCTCTTCTAGCCCAATTTAACTCTAAAACTCTACAAAAATCAAAAATTTTGTGACAGCCTCTTCTTCTTGCATGTACCTACTTACCACTACCAACGTCGCTCAAAAAATTTGATAAAAATGCACATGTAGTAATGCAATTTTTTTTATCTTAGATATAGCTGCAATCCGTTTAGCTTTATGTTCTTTTTCTTTTGCTTAGTTCTTTCTGTCTTGTCTTGTCTTTTCTTATATTAAAACATCTTTCTTTTTAGATTTTGCATTAACCTTCTCACAATATTATCAAAGACGGTATATATCAGACAGCTCCTACTACAAGTAACAAATTTTCTTCTGATTTTGTTAATTATTATCAAAACTATAAATAAAATTTTAAAGAAAATTTATAGAGAAAAAAGTAGAAGAGACTTGGATTAGAAAAACAAACGAGAAATTAAAAACATTATACAAAACCACAGATCTAATGGGAGTGGTTAAATCATAAAAAATCAAATAGATAGACCACATAACAAAGATAAAAAAAACAGTTTACTAAAAAAAATTAGAAACAAGACTAGAATCTAACAAACAAAAAGGTAGACCAAAGACAGAGTAAAAAAAGAAGTAAAGAACAACCTTCAAAAACTAAAAATAAAGCAGTTGGAAATACTACGACACAACTCCGGTTTTTCTAACCCAGTATGACTCTAAAAGTCTACCAAAATTCGAAATTTCGTGACATTGCTCACTAGTTTGTACCTATACTGATCCAAATCAATTTTGGCATAGCTTACTTTAAAGGCAAGTCTTCTGTTTACTACTAGTGCAATAAAGATTGTATTGTTACCAAACGCAAGTAATTTATAGTCTTTAGCTCCTTCGATGCCATCTGAGAATACCGTTTGAAGCAAATTAAATTTAGGTAAAAGTAGTGACAAATCTGCTAAAATTTCCTCCCAGAGAAGTTCGTAGCCACCAGAATAAAGAAGAAATGAGTAATGTTACTTTAGATGATGCTTTAGATGTTTTACAGATTTCTGGCTAGTTTAGATCAAGAGATCTGCAAACATGTAATTTTTTTAAAGATGTTTCAGTAACTTTTTTGTTAATTTTTTTGAATAAAAATATAAAAAATTTAAACTTCTATGTGAAAGTATTCTTTTGTTCCTTTTGAAACAAAAACTATTTTAATTATTTAAAAAATAACAATTTTTAAGTTTTGTGCCAATAGCATTTTACTGCGTCTTTCTCTCATCCCTCTCTGCAACGTAAGCCCACATTTTCATAAACCGCAAGCAAGCGGTCTGACTCTCAGAACAGTCTGTATTCGTGGTATTCAATATGTGCATTATAATTTATTAACTCCAAAAAAAGACTAAATACTTATTGTACGCCACTGATTCTTACAATTGGTGTTTTGTAATAATAATAATAAATCTTCCTAAAGAATAAATTAGCATAAATTTCCATTACCATGATGAACTAATTGTATATTTTCAAAGTGATAGAGATCAATATCTGTCTTCTCTAAATTACATGGAATGATGGTTTTTCCAAGTTTTCCGAGGAAAACGGTATAATTTTTTTAAACTGTTATGTAGGTCTATAATTACACGTCGATTTTATTTAAAATAAGAGCAAATAACAATATAAATTTAAAAAAAATGTTTGATTACTGTCACTTAGCAAAATTGCTATTAGAATTCCCTAATGAAAAGTAAGCTCTTGCTTATTTTTGCCACTAATGAATGTAGGATGGCTCGGTTGAGTGCACCCATTGCAAAAAACCCTCTCCTATGCAAAGAAACTTTTTATAGATTAGTTGTAAATACTTTCCTGCAACTTTGTATGTTTCTCATTAAAGGTTAATTACATAAGATTTCCCCGGAGTTTGCTTTAATTCCTGCGGTTGCCTCATCTTCCTGCTCCCTCAGGTCGTAGTAAAAAATACAGTTATTCCATTTAACCGAGTGAAAATTCGATAAATTTCGCAGCAAAGGTGGCGTAAAATCATGTCGAAGGAGATATGTCACGTTTGGTATATTACTCTTCCGAAACAGTTTAATCCTTATCGACCGTAATGTGCTCCACACGCGGCTTTGTTTACAAGGAGAGAACCTAAACTGTTAATTCCATATCAAGCTTGTACGTGTGTTAAAGCACGCAACGAAAGACAACACGGAAATTTTCTAGCCGAGTTTATCTCCGAAACTCCGACAAAATGAAATCTGTTATTCCAAGACGAGGAATCATTCACTGCAGAAAAATAACCCTCGGCATTATTTTTCAAGGATAAAGTCGCTCGGCGAAATAATTATAAAGTGCTCTGTTGACAGGGGCGGACCGCTTATTTTGACTACTGTTTGGGGGCTCCCTGCAAAAGATAAAAGAAACGAGAAGAAACAGAAGCATAAAACAAGATTTTAGAGAAACTTAAATACGGCGACTGAAAGAACAAGAAGAACAAGAAATTTATCGGTCTGCAAAAAATAAAAGTAGCAGTTTGCAAAACTGTTTTAAAATATACGGTCGAGGATTAACGGTAGCTCACTAAAAAAATTCAAACAATTTTTTTTTATAAAATGGGAGTGCCCAAAACTTTTTGTTTCTGCAATACCTGCTTCTAACACCCTGTATAATTAGTACAAGAAATCTACAAGAATAAGTAAGTACACCGAAAAGCCTACAAAATCAACAACCTAACAAAAAAAAGTCCAATTTACTCCATCCTTCTAGAAGTTATAAGCTTTTGAATGCCAACAGAATTTTCGGATGAGCTATTTCAATTGTTGACTACTTTACCAATAGTTTTATCTTTATAGTCGGCCATACTAGATCCGCCATCTTGAATTTCTTAATTGATATAAATACCATAATTAGTGATCTTGAAAATATCCGAGTACTCGTGTTGATACGATTTTCTTAAATATTTCCGAAATATTAATCTTGCAAATAAATTATTCTCAAGAGTTTGTTAATTTTGTTAATAACAAATTTAAAAAAGGTCTGTAGCCAAATTTTTTAAATCACTTTTGATTCTTATATTTATTGTAACATTTTCAAAAAAAGATTAGCAGTGTAACTTACAAAAAAATCTCAATTTTGCATGTTTAGAAATTTTAAAAACGCTCTGTTTTTAGTTTTTATAGTTATTTAAATTATGACACAATTATTTTTACCAATTATTAGGCTTTTTTATTTAAGAAACCACAAATTGCTTTTAAAAATTTCACAAAATTGTATTTTCTTATTTATCTCTCGGTCCCGGACTATTGACAGGATTAGTTTTATTGCTTGTTATAATTATAAAGCATAGAACTCATTGCTTTCTAGCGGTCTGTCTAAGTAGTGGTTGTAACAATTATAACAAGATAATAGACTTAAGAAGAAACAGAAGCGTCTAAGAAGATTTTAGACCATTTATAAAGAAGAGTAAAGAAAACTACTGGGCTGATTTCAAGTTGAGATAAAACCGGTAGTATCGCAAATTTTAATACTTTTCTATGACAACAGCGAATCACAGCCCCAAATTTGTTTATTTTTTCATGGAAACGAAGATACTACCGGTATTATCTCAACTTGAAATCAGCCCATACGTTTCTAAGAAATAAAAGAAGAAAAGAAACTTCTATAAAAAAAAATCAGAAAACCTTTACGAAATTAATATATACAATTATAACATAAAAAGTTGTTTTAGAATTTCACAGTACTAAAG
Organism: Tribolium confusum; assembly: GCA_029207805.1. Taxonomy (NCBI): domain Eukaryota; kingdom Metazoa; phylum Arthropoda; class Insecta; order Coleoptera; family Tenebrionidae; genus Tribolium; species Tribolium confusum. Next base: position 20,140,763 of record JALGAY010000003.1, read on the forward strand.
ATTCTAGATTTCTAAGAAAACTAAGAAAACAAAAAACATTGTTTAAAAAAAAAATTAAGAAACTACAATTAATTGAAAGAAAAGTTTCAGAAGAACTTAAACAACGACGACTGAAAGAAAAAGAAGAATAAAAAACTACGTTTGGAAGAAAGATAACAAAGAAAGATTTTGAATGATAAAGCTTCTAGGAAATCTTGAAAGTCGACAAATGAATAAGATTAAAAAACAATACGATTGAAATCAATAAAAAAAAATTAAAAACAGCAAAAACAAGAGTACATTCTAGATAATTACAAAATATTCTTAAGCAATGTTTAGAAAAACTTATTAAAAAACAACATCCAGAAAAAAGAAACAAGAATAACAAAGATTACAATAAACAGAAGATGCTTCAAAAAAATTTGAAAAACGATAACTTTCAGAAAAAAATTAAGGTTAGAAAATTGCCAAACGTTAGACTGGAAGAGAAAAAACCAAAGAAAATGCTTTAAGTATAATGAATAAAAGAGTTTAGTTATTTTGTTTAGAAGAATTTAAAAGTGAAGAGTTTTAAAATAAAATTTTCTACGGTGAGTACGGTGGTAACAGCAGAGGAAGATATTTTGAGTTGGTAATCCTGTTAGGCGCGGTCATCACGGTGTGTGTGTTGATCAATCTAAACGAAGATGGCGTTAGAGCAGTAGAGCTGTTTATTTTATTGTAAAAAATGCCAAAATATAGTAAAACCACTCAAGAAATTTTTGTTGCTATTGTGATAAATAGAAACTTTAAAAAACCAAGAATTTTTGAAGATGATAATTCACAATTTTTCTTTAAAAAAATGTTAGGTTAGGTCAGTTTCATATAAAGTTTTCTAATTTTATATTTTTTTTTTAAGTAAAAATATGTTTCTGTACCTTTTTAATGTGAGGGTATGGTTTAAAAATTGATTCAATTTTATGTTTTTGGTCGTGAAAAAAGACCTCTGATCGCTGGGTTTTTCGTTGCAGCCCTTGAAAATCATGCCTAAATCCGCCCCTGTGTGTCACTCTTGGAACTCCACATTTACTCTATTCGCTTTTCCCAGAACCGAGTCTGGACGGTTTTGCAGGAAGTGGGGATCCTCTCTAAATTCTATACGAGAGAATTATTTTACTACAAATTAAACTCGGTAAAGTGGTATTTATCTCTAAAACTGGTACGCAAATGGCTTTCCTACATTTCAAAATCAGTTCCCATGACTGCTATGCACGTCCTACCAGACTTAATCTAAATCAATCATCGACTATGTACTGACATTTCACCTTGATTACGATCAAATAGGTAATATCCTTGATGACTCATGTCAATAAACACATTAATTGCGATCTCTAAGCTCGGAGGTGATCGCCTAATTAAATCAATTGTTACATCTTCAACTATAACAGTGTGATACAAACCCGAGGCAAACATCAAACAACTCAAACATCCCTCAGTAAACAAGTAATTGCAGACAGTTCTCCCTTATCATATCGTTCCACCCTAAAAATGATATCTCACAGAATCAAAATTCAAAACGCCTAATTAATTTCTTAGAAGTGCGAATTATAATCGTTGTTAACCTGTGCACCGGACTAATTGCACTTTGAACTTCTTGTAATTAATTCATTTGCAAAATGAAACTGTTGCAAGAGTGTAATAAAGCTGTTAAATAGATGCAACAGCATTTATGAGCGGATTAAACAAGACTCTTATTAAACATTCATTCTTCTTCTCCCCTTGTAATAACTACTACACAACAGAAAATACAAAATATTCAAATCTTCTTAACAGTTACAATTAAAAAAAAAATAGAAATTAGTAACTGATTACATCAATAGTGGTATTAAGAAATTTTCAAAATACAACTGAAAACGACTACATGGCCAGTCTAGCTATAACAACCTTATTGTTTGTGATTCCAAATAAAATTGTTATAGTTCAAAATGGCCATACTTAACGCTCAAAACTCAAGACGTATTTAAGATTTTTTTTTCAAGAGACTAGATTCATTCTCAAAATCTCATAAAAAGTACTTCCATCTATATAATGTATGCAACGATTCAAACATAAACCCATAAATTCTCCAATTTAGAAAATACAGACGAAATAATATTGTTTAAAAAAAAAGGTAGAATTGGTTTTATCTACAGCCGGTTTTCAGTTTTTTTTATCAATATTTTAACATTTTTTTAAATTAATAATTTAAATTCCTTGCATTTGTACGTCATGTGATTAAACAAATTAAGTACATGCGTACGGGTTTTTCCTTATTTTTCCTGAAAAGTGCATGTCATATTTCAAATGGTGTGTTTATTTCTTATCATTTTTGTCCTTGTTACAAAACTTTAAAATAAATGGTGTGTATCCAATACGAAATTTTCCAGAAAAATAATTAAAAAAATATCGGTAGCAATTCGATAAATAGAATAACAACATTAATCTGCAATGCAAAATGCGAATTTATTTAAATCTGTTGAATTAAATATTATAACGTTATGTAAATAAAAATATCAGTAATATTTGTGAAATATTAATTTAACGTAATTCATTGCCAACATTGCCCCCTATTAACCTGTCTGATAACCCCAAATTAAAAACAACACAACCTTATATTATAAATAAGAAAAGTTGACTAATTTTGCTGATAAATGCAGTAAATAAAATAATAGAATAAATATTTTGAGATTTTATTTTCAAAATAACACTTGTCAGCGATTGTCTATCAGAAAAATGTTGATCAATTTGAAAATCTAAATTTAAAAGTAGCATTGCTCAAGCTTAAATATCTTGACAGAACATTTATAATTTTAGTAAACTATCCCTACAGACGAGTTAATCTTGCGTATCTAATGATCTAAACTGTCAATTGACAAGATGTAGCAAATCGTCTTTTAGTCGTATTTGATCATTCATCAGGAAAATTTATTTTTAAATCAATCTGAAGGTTTATTAAAAAATAGAACACATGCGAAGGTTGTCGAAATCAAGAAACTAAAAAAAGCTTGTAATTTTCTATGTAGGCTTGAAGGAAATCAAGTCTAAATATTAAATACGAAAAAAGTAAAAATTTTAAACGATTGACATTCGTATAAAAACCAAACGGTTGGCTATTTCCGCTAAAAATTCACCTTAATCCGCGAAGACGAGCAGTTTAATTTCCTTAATTACTCCAATTAGCCTTCGCCTTCTTTATAACATTTAAACTTGTTTTGATCTCAGTTTGGATAAGTTTTTATAAGGCTCTTTTATGATCCCATTAACCCATCAGCAATTGATTAATTCTTTACTGCCTGGCCGGGAGAAAATTAAATAAATAAAAATTCCAGAGAGGATTAGAATTTCTGGAGAGAATGTTACGATTGAAAAGGTTAGAAGAATCATCAAAGCAAGGTTGGAGCATGTGCTAAATTTGTACGCAAGGTTATTGTGCGTAAAAATGAAGAACAGGAACAGTCTTAAATCAATCAACTATTTTCCTGCAAGGACGAAAAGTGAAATTACACGACAGGGAACATCTAGTTTTTAGAACACCTGCAGAACATTACAAAAATAATCGAGCGTGAGAACATATCTACTTATTTGCTCAAACAGTAGTTATTGATACTTAACAGAGGTTGTAAACATACGACTTGTAAATACCACAAGCTTGATTATACACAAAATCTAAAAATATCGTACTAGCAAGGTAAGTTTCTTGTACTTACTTTTTTAACGTCTGATTTCAAGCTAATTAAATATTCATTTGATTTGTCTGAATGAGGAATCTATATGAGACGTAATAATGTTAATAATTTAATAGTGGAAACTTTGTCACTTTCAATACTAGGAAGCAGTGGCGTAGCTAAGACCTGGAATAAGAAACCCGAATTTTAGAGAACAAAATCAGCATTTTTTATTTTTGAAATAAAGTATTGCCTCTAACTTTACACAATTTATGCCATCGGCTCCCAGAATTGTTATAATATCTTAAATTACTAAAATAATGTCTTCGGATTTTTAAATTAGTAAAATTTTGCCTCGGGTTTCTTTTATTGCTTTTGTCTTTATGTTCATTCAAAAATTGCTAAAAAAAACTTTGCTTCCTTCTTCTAAAATTAGTGAGTTACGTTAGCAGATTTAAAAATTAGTTAAATCTTGTCTTCTCTTTCAATATTAGAAAAACATGTCACTGTTATATTATCAAATGTAGACTCAATATCAAATTCTTTAGCTCTTAGAATTGTTACAAAATCGCCTGGGGCTATCAGCTCCCAAAATTGTTACAATATCATTTTAGACTTTCGAAATTCGTAAAATAACCTCTGGCGATGGCGTCTGAAATTACTAAAATTATTTTTTCGGATTTTAAAATTAGTAAAATTTTGTCCCGAGTTCCTTTTTTCGTCTTTGTGCTAATGTTGATTTAAAAATTGCTAAATAATTTTGCTTCTAGCTTCCAAAATTAGTGAATTACGTTACCAGATTTAAAAATTAGTAAAATTTTGTTTTTTCTCTTACTATTAGAAGTATATGTCATCGTCCTATTATTATTAAATTGAAATTTGATATAAAATTTTGCCTTCAACTCCAGGAATTGTTACAAAATCGACTCGGACTATCAGCACCCAACGTTGTTATATTGTCTCAAACTTTCAAAATTCGTAAAATGTTACCTCTGCTATCCAAAATTACTTAAATAATATCTTTATATTTTAAAATTACTAAAATTTTGCTTCAAGTTTCCTTTCTCGCCTTTGTCTTTATACTGATTTGAAAATTACTAAAACACATCGCTTCTGACTTCCAAAATTAGTAAATTTCGTTTTCAAAAATTTTGTTTTTTTTTCCTAATATTAGAAAAATATGTCACCGTCTTATTATTAAATTTAAACTCAATATAAAATTCTGCCTTCAGCTCCTAGAATTATTACAAAATCATCTCGAACTATCGGCTTCCAGAGATGTTACAATATCGTCTCCAACTTTAAAAATTTGTAAAATGAATAAACGTTCCATATCTAAAAATTCGTAAAATTTTCTCTACTCTCTCTGTATTAGAAAAACATGTCACTGTTCTATTATTTTATTTAAACTAGACAGAAAATTTCGCCTTCGGCTTCTAGAATTGTTACAAGATCGCCTCGGACTTTCAAAATTGGTAAAATGTTTCTACCGACTTTAAATTTTTAATGTTGTCTCTGCTTTCTAAAATTATCTATAATTTTTATACATAGTTAAATGTATAATTATCTATAGTTTTTTAAGTAAACTATAATTTAAGATTTTAGCATTGTGGAAATTTGATTTAAATTGGTATTTAGTAAGGCCTATTCTCTTAATTGATTTTTATTTTTTAATCTATATTAAAAAAATGTAATACTGTTTTTCAGAAAATTTATAAAAACATTGATTTATTGGCAAAAAATATATTAATTTTGTGAAATTTTAATTTGCAATAACTGTAAGACCTCTCCGATTTTCAAAACCTAGATACCAAAATTGTAAAGAAATTTTAATCACTAATTTCTAAAGGTGTGCCCTGACGCATGTAGCTATATAATATTTTGTAGGGGTGGTTTTCCCAACAATTAAATGTTATCTAAATTTTGAAACTACCCCCATTAATTAATACGTAATAATACGTCCTCTGCTAAACAAAATTGAATTGTTTGTTATTTTTTGTATACCTATTAGAACAATTATTTACTGAGATTTTCTATTGGATAATTTTCAGTGAGACAGCCTGTATTTCAAAAAACCATTTCTTATCAGTTATCACGTCATTTTAGAAAAAATTAGGTATTTTTATGTAAAACTGAAATTACAGTGTTTAAAAAAATAATTACAAGCAGTTACGGGTACATCAAATTAAACAAATTGTACCTATGTACTTTGTAAAAGTCTCAAATTGTATACCTATACATTTAAAAAAAATTATAAACATGTGTTAGATACCCACGATATTGTAATTACAATCACGTGTTTGTAATAATAGCAAATACATTTTCCATTTATTTGTCTATAGATTGAGAACTGCTGATTATTATATCTCGAAATATGTATTATATACATATTTGTACTTTTCCACATTTTTTTAAATATGCGAATATAATTAACAAGATATTTCACTACATAATATACCTGTCCTCAGTTCTAAAAACTTTCTTGACATCCCCGAACTTTCCTAAATTTGTTGAAGTTCCTAAACCAGCTACCTATATTTATAAATTTCAGGTGGTCATTAAAATAATAAATTTCTCAACCGCTAAATTAGATCTTTAGGTAATTTTCGCGTTTACTCGGAAATGTAAGCATTATTTTTAGCCTTTCGCAAATTACATGTAATTTGGCTCGTCCCAGTCTGCGAGTAAAAACTGCAGAAAAATCCAAAAAATCGTTTGTCATATCCAAAACTGCAATTCATCGAATTCGGGGTGTCAATGCCACAAACTTCGAAGAAAATAAATCACCGGTGTGATTCTCAAGGATTTTATTTATTAATAATATTTTATTTCCAAGAGACAGGTCGATACACTTATTAATTTATTCATCGCAAGGAAAGGTATTTTGGTAAATCGATTTTTCGAGTGAGTCACATTTTTAAATGCATTTTTGCAAATATGACTAATGGGAAATATTTCATTGCGACAACTCGAGGTAATTCAACATTGCAAAGTACATTATTCTTTCTAGTAGACTGCCTGTCGCCAAGCCAAAGTACACGTAAACGCAAAGAAATTATACTCAGCTGATAAAGCTAGATGATGACGAAATACTATGTGTAATGTAATGGTCTGATAAATATGTGTTTTACTTCGTAGGTATATGTTATTATACATTGTGTAATCGCTCAATATGAAAATAGGCGGTTTACGAGATGGAAATCTAAGAACTGATCTCTTGCTTACCATTACCACACTTTTAGATTTATTTATTCTAACCCACCATGATTGGATATACCATATTTTCCGTTATTTATCTACTAGTCAGTACCTATTTTTACACCTTGCTGAAACTGTGGTTTTTTGCATTACTTGCAATTTTGTGTAATGTTAGCCTGTACGTGCTACCATAGTTAGATCAAGGTCTGAATCATTAATTTCCACTTTATTATAGAAACGTTATTCTATACTCGATTTCTTTTTTCCTAGTATTGGAAGTGTCAAAGTTTCCACTATTAAATTATTAACATTATTTCGTCTCATATAGATTCCTTATTCAGACAAATCAAATGAATATTTTATTTGCTTGAAATCAGATGTTAAAAATAGGCTTTTTTAAAACATTTTAGAATTGCACAAAATAAAAGATTAGATAAAAATAAAGCTTAAATTTTAGATTTGTTACACGCAAAAAAATGGTAGGAAGAATCACTACAATTGCAAAAAATCATATTGAAATTTATTGATATAAAAAATGTAGAGATGTTTGCTACAGTTTTTTAGCCACTCTATTTTTTTAAAAACTCATACAATTTGTAGTAAAAGTTGTTTACAAATTTACATTATGTTGGCGGGTCCTATTTAAGGTATATTGATAAATAACATACTATTATGTAGTTTATTCTTAACTAGAACCACTCTCGATTAAGGACCACTCGTTTCTTCTGACTCTCAGCCGGTTGCAATGCCAATCGACCTCTGTGCGTTTTGTTCTTAATAAAATTTCGACCAAACACAATTGTTATAGAAGCTTTATTTAAACCTTTACTAAATGTATGTTTAAAAAAAATACTGTAATTAAAACTGTAGGCTTTTTTTGCGGGTCAAAGAGAGTTAGGTGATACAGATTTTTCTGCAAATATCCCAAAAATTATTAATTTTGTAAAAAAAAGCTATAATAATACTTGAAGTTTATAAAAATTCTACCCTAAGATAGTCGATAGACTTTGTTTCATAAAAAAATGAAACTGAATTATACAAAAAATTATTCTGCTGTAAGAAAAAAGTTTAATTTATTTACAAACTAAACAAGCCTAAATAATAAAGCCATTAGAAACATAATATTAAGAAATCGTTTCTATAGAAATCGAATATCTCTAATAACGTTTTCAAGTTGCTTAAAAACATTTTTATAAAGAGTCAGTACACTTGTGATGTTATAAATGGAAACTTTTTGAACACGTGTATGGTGGACCGAAAATTTTACTTGCAATAGATACACTATTTGTCTCTTATCAAGATCATATAAGAGATTTAATTTTAGACTATTTTTATACAGAAAATTGAAAATATGTAACGTGTAAAAAGAATTAAATTAGTCCTGTGCGCAATATTTCTGTTTATAATTTAGTGAATTAAAACCGACAATCTAAAAACGTACCTTCAAAAAGCCTCATTTTCAGTTTTTTTGTTCCAAAACCTATTTTCCGCCAATCATAAAAAGTAAAAATTTTGAAGATTAGGAAACAGCCTACCATCGTTATATAGAATTCTTATAAAATTTATTGTGACTTTTTCTCTACAAAAAGAATTTTTGAAATATTTTTTAAAAAAATTAAAACATCTCTTTCACTGTAAAAAAAAAGAAAACTTAGTTAAAGTTGCAATCAGTGTACATTTTAAAATTTACGCTTAAAACGCCAAAGTAAATGTTTTTAAAAAATGTAGCGTTTAGAGAATTTATTTGACCTGTTGTTGAAGTTTTTGAAACTTTATATAGCAACACCATATAAAATAAATGGTCAGGACAAAATTTATTCCTGGGTAAAATTAGAATTTTCTTCTTAATAATCTTTTAGAGATACATTTTTATTAATAAACTGTTAAATTTTCTAGAATTTAATCTTAGAGATTTGTTGGGAATAAAGACAGCACTCGAAAGTGTATTAAGCTATTTGGTTGTTTCTGAATTGTTCTCTTTTAAAATAACAGAGTTAGTTGTTTTGTTATTTCGGGTATAACCAGAAGCATCTCAAAATTAAAAATAATGAACACCAATAGATCTTAACATGTAAAGCTTATCTACAAAAATTCAAATCAAAATTTCTTGTAATTCTCCATATATTTCTAGTGGCTCAATAAAAGAAACATTCTGTATAGCTCTGAAACAATTAATTCTGCAAAACAAAGTTTAGCAATTTCACGGCTCAAATCAAGGAAATTCCAGGATAAGTATAACTAGGACATCTAAGTAAAAGTCTCAATAAAATTCAGCTTGCTCGAAATTTTTTCAGAACTTTGTCGAAGTTTTGCGATTTTTTTGTATAATTTTACAAGATCAATAAATCTCTTAACATTTTTTTAAATAGTTTGATTTGAAAAATTTTCTCACAGATGTCATTTTAATTAAATTTTAGACTAGATTAAGAAGTTTAAAAATATGTAATTGTTGTTAACAAATTAGAAAAGAGATAAGATGCAAAAAGTACCTACCATACAACAGTTAATTTAAAACTTGTAGTTCTACTATCAAACAAGACTAATCAAAATCTTTACAAAGTGTAATCTGTAATCTGGAACAGCTGTATATACCTACAGACTATTTTTAAAGTTACTTTACAAATTTTAACAGGTGATAGCCAGTTGTTGAAAGAATGTTGTTGCTGTTAAAAAGCAAATTTAACTTATACTTATAGAAATGTTTATATTTTCTGTGACATACGAGATATACTAGGTTTTGCTTAAATACAGTGTTGTCTTCCCATAAATAATGTTTTTTGAAAAAAATTCTACAGTGTGTTATTCAAAAACCAGCAACATTTCTAAAGATAAATTTAGATATCTACAGCCGAATTTTTGAAATGGTGCCGGTAAGTTGTAAATCGTTTAAGTCATAAATTTTTCTTAACAAAGACGGATAATTGACACCAAACCACACTATTTGGAAGCTAAAGAGGGTGTCTTTTGTTGGGATATTTCAGGGTAGGTAGATGAGTTTTATGACCACAAAGCAAGATGTTTACGTCCAACAAGTGTGTTGAACAAAGATACAAACAATGGCTGTTAAAAAAAAATATTTGCAAAAATAAAAGGGCATTTATTTTTCCAGCGTACTCAAAAATGTAGTTGATTGATGGCAAATGGTTACAAATAAATACAAAGTGTTTATAAATGGCTGTAGGGTCGTAGGAGGCTGTGGAAACAATAAAAATGTTTTGCTTTTTAAATAAAATGATTTTTAGCTATTATTATAGCTTATCAATTTCTGTTGCGCTAGTATTACAGAACTGTTTGAGAAGCGCTGAACTATGCCTGAACCTGTCACTTCAACCGCTCGGTCCTTACCCGAGCAATAAAGTTTTATGGCTTACCGGCACCAACTCGAAAATTCGGCTGTAGCCTTGTTTTAATGACACCCATCAGGCAAAATTTCTGCTATATATCAAAAAATAATTGCTAAATAAATCGTATTTTCTACAAAAACAAATTTTTGAAAAAAGTTTCATATTCTATATTTCGAAAACCATAAATATATCTGAATAAAGCAAATTTGTTTTTTTAGCATTTTTTTAACGAAGGCCACCTCTTATTTGTAAACTTACTTTAAAAACACCTTGTATAGTGAGACAATATTGGCAAAACCATTTTGAGAAAAATTTATCTTGCATTATTGGTTACATTAGTTACTATTTATCACTTATCTACAATAATTTTGGCAATTTATACGGTGAGAACAAGAATAAGTTGAATTGGAATTGGCTGTAAGCGCCTTAGTTAATCGAGCAAAACTGTACAAAAATTACACACCAGAGCTTACTCTGATTCAGTATATTTTTGTTCTCATAAACTAAAAAAATTATATTTATTTAATATGTTACTTTGACCCAATTTCTATCTTTGGCAAAGATGCTTTATAATTTAAAACTTTCTTCTAAATTGTATACAATTGGATTTAGTTATTCAATTTTCATTCTTGTGTTTGAAGGAAAGTCAATGTCGAGTTTCCACCACTATCTTTTGTGGTAAGGAGAAACGGCAATTTTCTTTGAAAGTGCCAAGGCACCCGTAAAATATGAGTCACACAAAAGTGCGACGTTTTATTATAGTGAATATTGTTATCATCAATTTGCATACAATACATCTGAATTTTAAAACAGCATATCTGTTGTTTTTTTTTCAGTTTTCTTGTAATTTACGACAATTCTAAATAGACCGACTATGTTTACAACTTTACAACGTATTATTAGGAAAATTACCTGACGTAACAAAGCCTAATTATTATTAGCAAAATGCCAAGATTATAAGCGGTAGAACGCGATTGTGTAAATCTAGGGTACTTAGTGATACGCCACTATTGTTCATATAATAACTTGTACACCATGGTCATTTAGCTGCATTTTTTTCTAATTACTGTGATACTGTATGCAATCAGAAAACCATCAAGGGGACGCCAATTACCCATTCATCCATCCTTATGAATTTTGGCATGAGTGGGTGCCAGAAAAACCGCGAACATTTACCCACTATTCATCGCCATTCCCCGAAAAAACTCTCTTCTACTAATCATCTAATTACAACTTTGTAAAATTTGTTCGAGCGCTTCATCACGTCTCGGTGGTCGGATAGCTCGAAATTTCCCAGACATTCGCTCCTTCTGCCAATTTCCAATTTGGCACCGAGATCAAAGCAGGTGAATGCGTCAGGTGAGCGATTGTGTGGTGGCGGTCATCGCCGCAAAAACTCTCCTGACGTAGCGGACTTCTACAGACTGCTCGACGCTGCTGCTGAGGCACCTCGCCAAGGTCGGCGCATTAGCAGCAACGGGTAATAAAATCCAGTCTGATGCACTTCCCTCATAATCATTTTAAAAAAGACCGCAATTAAAAATGCATTTCGCGGAAAATGAGGCCGTGTGGAAAATCTAACAAGACATTTTTTCCAGAGGTGATACAAAATTGCAATACGGTTTAATGACGTTGGAAGTGGGTTTGTGATTCATAATGTACGTTTATATCAGCCAATTACTTTATCAGAGCGAAAATTAAACAATCTTCACAATAAACATGCTATTTTTCGATTATAAACTTTAATTAAAACTGCATAATATGAACAGATGTTCGGTCTCTTTGTTTGAGACGTGACTTGCAAAGGTCAAGTATTGTTTGCAATATTGTAATTTTTAATCCAAAATTATGCGCAATTGCTTGTTTACGTTTGCTAATCTTTGCCCATTGTCTGCAAATTTTGCAAATTTGGAACTTTGACAATGTAAGGTGGATGACATAATTTTATCCAGATCTGGGTACCTAGCACAAAATTTGCATTAACGGATGTTTATAGCACTTTTTTAATCAAAACATTTTACTTTCTCTTATTTTACCTGATTATAATTTTACGCAAATGTGCAAATAGCATAAAAAATAAATAAACAATATATCTATTAAAAAAATTAATGTCGATAAATGATTTAAAATTAAAGACAGTGATAAAAAAAAAATCAGAAAAAATCTGAATCTGTAAAGTTGGTTGCTGATATCTATACTTGAAAACATTTAGGTTTGGATTAGAATGAGTTGAGGTATGAGATGAAAGATGAAAGAAAAAACTTTGCAAATTGGCCAAAAATCGTGCAAAATATTTCTAAAAAAATACTTAATTAGAAAATTTTATATTTATTTTGTTCCTTTTTGGTATGTTTTGCTAATTTTTAGTATGTTTACAAACAATTTTTGGGTTCAAAAATAAAATGTTTATATTAAATCCAGTTATAGATTCGACCAAAATCAAGTTACTGAAACTCATATTCCACTACTGTGAATGATTTTTCTTCTTCTTTTTCTCTTTCTTTTCTTGGTCTTACTGTCAAAGGTTGTCATCCGATTGTATTGCTGATCAAATCCTTCTTGACGTGTGACATGCGTAGAAGCGGAATAAGGAAAGAAATACTACGTGCTCCTTCTATGTAAGATGGATACAAACTTTCTGCTAGGATCGGACCGGTTTGAACTGGCCACTCACCATAACAAAACCAAGACCACACAAAAAAAGTAAAAAAAACGGCGTAAAAAATGTCGGAATAACAAACTACGGTAATTATATCAAAGGATCATTCATTATGTATCTAACAAAGGTGTCGAAGATTGTTTCGAAATTTATCTACATTTTGCTTATGTGGTCCGGCCTGAAAATTTCAAGTCCAATCCTATTACATCGCACTTCAGATGTGAATTTTCCCAATACAACACCGAGTTTACTGCGCCTCTGACCTTCACACGCCGAGATGGATTTGACAAGTTATACCAATATGGAGCCTTGGTGGGAAAATTTATCAACCGCACCAACCTAAATCCATGTTGTCAGTACAAATTTTTACGATGTTTCTGGTAATTTTAACATTCTTAGAATATTTAAAAAAGTTCAATCTATCAATAGATACACTATAGCTTTTTTGGACATTTATCAGTTAAGTATCTATCACAAAATGAATCTAATAACAACAGTGTTTTTCTGTATTTTAAAGAAAAAAATACTATAAAACAAGTTTTTTATTTTTGGGCTAGTAAATTAATACAAAAGTTACTAGAGCATATTGTAAAAAAATAACGAAAGTTAAATTTTTTGCAATCTTGCGCTGGCTTTATTTTAAAACTCTAGGTGTCAAAACTACAAAAAAATGTTTAAAGAAAAATGTATTAATAAATTAAATTTTATATAATAAAGTCCGCAAACTTATATTTTTATTGTCTCCAATGTTTTAGAGCTAGAGATGCTTAAAGATAAAAAAAATTTAAACGATTTTTCCAATAATTATTATATTCATGTTTTAATTATTACCCATTAAACGTTTATTTGATTAACAATAATTTATTTTTACAATACACAATATACAGAGTGATTTTTTTATTTTGCTTTTATAATGCCCGACGTTTTAAAAATAGGCAACACGTTATACAAACGATAAGCAACTTTGAAAAAGCTACAAATGATCTAAATAAACTGACTCTCGAAGCAGTGTCAAAGGTATTGTCAACAATGTTGACATTAATTTATAACTCTCTATGCCTTAATTTTAAAAATTAAATGTTAAAAAACTAGAAAAGTATAATGTGTTGCTTATTTTTGGAGTTTTAAGAGGAAGCAAATAAAAAAATCACCCTGTATAGATAGTCTAAATAAGTAGCTGTTTATTTTATTTTTTATTTATTTTTAACTTAGATTTTCTTCTTAGTTCTTACGTATCAAAATTTTACTTTTTTATGTGGTAAGAAAAGTATTAAAGATAATAACAACCTAATTACAGCAAATTGGTTTTACTGTAATATTTTGAAAAGTTTTTTGTATATAAAAAAAATACAGTGCTGATAAAGTATAAGTACATACTTCATTTGAGAATTATCTTTTATCTTATTTCTATGATCTATTTTATATTTTTGCGTATCTAAGCTTTAATGTATTAAAAATAAAATATAGCATTAAAAAATTTATTTTAAAAAATTTAATTCTTTTTGAATTTTTATTTAAACATTTATTTGTGACTTGACAGTTTGCGCAGCGTTTTAATAGGTATAAAGCTAACGCTGCACAAGTTTTAAGCTTTTAATTTTTTATGTTTTTTTTTCTTTTGATTCGTTTGTTAAGAATTTAATTTTATAAGGTCAATTTTAGTTATTCAGTTCGGAACTACAGTAAAACTTCTCCTAACGGAAATTCTACTCTGTTCTTTTTTCTGTAATGGACTTCAAACTTCTCTCTATAAAGAACTTTTTTTTACAAATATAACTTAGTTTTGTCTATCAGATTATCTCTGTAATAAACGCAGACATGCATTTATGATAATTTTCACTTGATTTGTTTCCTCTATACCAGAGAGTAGGCAGAATTCATCGCCATTATTCTTAAAAATTTTGTCTTTACAATGCCTTAATACATAATTTTATGACAATTTCTATTTTCCAATAACTTTAAGACTCATGTTCAGTAGAATAAGTTTTTACTAATACAATTGCAACCTGTTTTTTTAGTTGCTTTTTATACACTATTTTATTTAGTGCTAAGAACAGGTTGACTCAGATTGCGTTAATGCCAAAATTAAACATTTCAAGAAATTCAAGATCTTTTTTATTTATTTTATTTTTTCTGCTTAAATTGTCACTAAAAGACACTTTTCTCTAATGAACAAAATATAGTTTCTCGTAGATCTCCGTTACAGAAAAATTTCACTGTATTTTACCTAAAAAGTTATTTCAGCAATGTCGCAGTAATAGATCCGGGTTTGTAATATCGTAGGTTTTGTTAATTCAATTAAGACACACTACTGCTTTTATATACTGAGATTGTAGCCCACTTTCGATTTTCGGTTAAGGCTGTAACACACAAGTTTAGCCTTTAACCGGAAGTGCTGTTAACCTAAAAATTTGAACTAGATTATGAGCTGTCGACTCGTATGGCTTGCAGAATCCGAGAAAATTTTTACAACTGAAAGGCTTTTTAATTTTAGAGTAGCTATACAAAAAGCCTAAAATTTTTTTTAATTTTAATTTTTGCATTTTAAATTTTAATTATCGAAACCTTAACAAAACTAGCTTTTTACAGTAGTGTCCGGTTATAAAGAACGCTAAAAAAGTTCGTTGATGGTATATTTATAATAATAGGTATTACATACACATAATTATTGTAATTTGAACCTTTCAGAATAGTTTCTTATAATCGGACACTAGTGTATATCATAATAAAGATTTTGGCAAACCGCTCCACGGTTTTGGTGCTTACATACTAAAACTTTATTTCTGTACTTAAAAAAAAACTCTTTGCTTTGCTTTACGTTTTACAGAAGTCGAGCCTCTTATTTTCATTTACCTTCTCTATATCTAAGTTTCAATTTTGTTTTTCCAGGTTATTTCACATTGAAAAATAATCAATATTCTCTTAATCTCTTTAGAATAATTAAACATTTATTTTTTATACAGATACATTAAATAAATGTAAACAAAAACCGATCAAAGAAAGTGAGTTAAAAACTCGTTATTAATGACAAATAATAATTTCATAAGTTGCAAAAATTAATCTTTATTTTGTTTAAATTGTGTGTATATACGTTTTTTGTACGTCTTGAAAGTTTGAAATTTTTAAGAAGAATGTGATGTATTTTTTTAAAGGCATAGAGCATAAACGTTCCGTGTATAAGCCGCGAGAGATGATGGACCATTGAGCGTCCCATTTTAGATTGTAATCTCCAGACGAATAAATGCTCGTGTTCCTAAGTCGTATTATTTACGATTTATCATGGAGTACGTTGTAGTGTTAGCACGAAAATAAAATATTATAAACAAAGCATAAATAATGTAACAGCGAATAAATAAAATCATTTATCGGGTAGAAACCCATTACGATCTGTACTGGAGCTTATCTGACGGTATTTTCACACATAAACTCGCTATTCCATATTTTATACCTCGTTTATCTTTCTTTCGATTGCTTTATTTTTATGTGATGTTACCACTGGCCATTCTAGTTTATCTAATCGGTATGATCTCGTCTAATACGTGTGTAACAAGCGCAAACAGGTCTTCGCGTAAAGCGTTCCTCTTCAATTAAATTAATTACGGCATTCTTTTGAAAAAAATACAACAGCGTACCAATAACAAACAATTTTACTTTTTTACTGTCTGCACAACTTCTCTCCCAGCTATTATTTTCATTTTTATTGCTACGGCAATCGCAAGTTCATCGCTTTCAGTCGTACAACATGACAAATTTTTATTCAATTTGATAATTCTGAAAAATAAATAAAAATGTTTGTAGTATTCCAAGCGAATGACCATCAACACGTGTACATGAATATTTATGACAATTACAAAAGTAATATTTTTGTAAATGTTTAATTAAAACATACTTAAAATTCTAGTTAAGTATCGTTAAATTTTCGCAAGTAACATTGAGTGTCAACATAAATGGTTTTAGCAAACATTTCCTGAAAGTGATAAGATTTTTTACAATTTATTATACTCGACCAATGACCACAAATCGTGTTTCAAAACATAAATATTTTTATTGTTATCGCTTGTCAGATGTTACAATAATATTTAATACAAACAAGTCATAATTAAAATTAATTTTTTATTTAAATTTTACTGCGTTTCAAGATAAACATTGACCTACCATACTCCAAACAGCAATTACAATAAATTCTTTATCAGTCACTTGAATATGTTATGATAGTTTAATTGCAATCCTTAAAATATCGTCCGTAACAAATATATTTACAGGATTTAATATTCACAGAGTTTCTTAAGGTCATTGACAGGAGTTACTGCGCAATTTGTTGATTTGTAAATGACAACACTTAGCTGTCATGAAATTATTACGATAAAGCTTATCAGTCACAGCTGCAGAATGTCTGTCGCCGACAAATCAGCTGAGGCTCGAACCAGGATACCTAAAGACAAGGACATGATAAAACGATTAAATCTAAAATTGTCCAGTTAATTTTGAACACAAACAAGATAAAACAACAAAGGGTGTAAATAAATTGCGGCGCACTTGAAGATTTTGCATGAATCACGCTAATATGACTCAAACGTAACAAATCGCGTGTCGACTCCTGAAAATAATATTTTCAGGCAAACAGGTGAAGAGCGTTAATTGAATCAGGGCCTGGTGCAAAAATTGAAAAACCAAAAACTTCGCAAACTCTCAACATGAATAAATTATAAACTTTGGGTTAAATAAAATTGCACGGCTCCTCTTCACAAATAACTTGATCCTTGAAAATCGTTAAACTTTTTCATTTAAATGACTACGAAATAGAAACAGGACATCTTAAAAACTTATTAAGCCGAATTGATTTAATTGGCTTTTAAAGTGTAACCCAGATTGTCCCGAGTTACATCTGCAATGTCGATAAAGGACGGATTTACAACATACCGGACCCGGACTTGACCAAAAGTTATTTGTGTTATCTTTAAAACTCCAAAACTTTAAGTAATAAATTTTACTAGACCGTTTGACAGGCAAAATTGTCGTGAGAATAAATGGTGTGGCACTACTAAGGCTTAGAAAGTGGTTACTGTAATTTATAAATTAACCAAAGTTCCATGAAGGTATGCCGACTATTATTCCTTGCTAAATATTTTACTTTAATCAAAATGATTTATTTTGCCACTTTGATGTTGTTTATTAATATTGATACAAGGTGACATTAAGAGAGCACCAAATTGCCGGTCATAGCAGTTCAGAAATGAATCCTGCGAACTGTAGTTGCCACAGCTTTGGTTCCCTAGAAACAAGACTGCATGCTACTAAAATAACAGAGAGCATTATGTTGAAAAAAACGGTAAAAATCATACTTACTTTCTACATTAGCAATATGACTACATAAAACAAATTAACCGATCATTTGTTATAAAACAGAAGAAAAGTTTAATTTAGCCACTTTCTTTTAAAATACGAAAATGTAAAACTTACTTTTTAAAGTGGTATCTACAGCGTGAGTCTGTTAAAAGTATATCTTAACGTTTCTCTAAAATTTGTTATTAAATTAATTCTGAAAAATTTACATGCATAGAGAAAGAAACAGAGTTTTTAAATTTCTAACCCCAGACTTAGCTTGTATAGCAACATCTTAAGATATTGTTTTAGAAAATGATTATAAGGTTATTATGCTTCAAATAGTTAACTTGAATAAGATAACCTTATAAATAAGCAAATAACCACTCGACTGTAAAAAAAGGAATAAGATCATCTTGAGAAAATAAAGTTTGTACTTGTAACATCAAATCTTTCATCAGATCTGTACTTAGATAATATAGTGACAACCATTAGAAAGTGAGACACTTTTAACAGACAAAACATTTTGGATTTGTAGATTTGTCTTTAAACTGCGAGTTCTTTACGTCTAGGCCTAAGAATTGTCTAGAATTCCATGTTATTTTAAATCACACTGATAAGCATTTTAATTAATGATTATTTTTTATACTGGCTTTTATAAAATTTTTAAAGAATGTTTTAGTGTCTCAATTTTCAATGGTCACGACCGTACGTCAAAGTGTAGACATAGTTAAAATCATTATTTAAAAAATATATATATATATATATAAAGTTATTCTCATTTTCTTTTCTAATTTTTAAAAAATTTGCTCACACAAAATTCGAAGAAATGCTCCAAGAAAAAGAAAGTCAAAAGTCGCGTTTTTTTTCAGGAAAAAATAATCAAAGACTCAATATTTGCTAGCATTTATAATTGTCTTGAAAGAGAAACAAAAAATGTATGTAATAAGTCGGTTAACAGAGTTCTAAAACTGTAGTTCTAACATCAATGACAACAGTTTAGATTTCGTTGTTATATCGCTTAATTTTTAACTACACTAATTTTGAGTTAACAAATCAAAAAAAAAGAGAATCATCCCCAAGATTCAATTAGGTATAACTGATATAACTGCTTATTTTTTTACTATAAAATTTATTATATACCGTAATCTTAAAAAACAATGGACTGTAAACTTAAAAAGCAACTAGAGACGTCTATTACTAAAAAATTGAAATATAAAATAGTATATTATGATACAAGTTTTATAAGAACGCTCATCTAGAAGAACTAGGCTCGTTTTGCTCTAATAAAATAAAATAAAACATGCATTACAACCTACATATTGCCCAATAAGAATTCACCTAACTCGCAAAAGTGTCTGAACAGGGTCATAGTTCGAGAGACGACCGCCTAATAATAGGCTGATTAGTTATTAGATAAAAACTTTGAGAAAAAATAATATTACATTGTCTGTAGAAAAACTGATTCGTCAAAAAATACTACACCCAAAAAATATTTTTATACAAGGTAATTTTTTTATTTGTTCCCGTCCGAAATTTAAAATTAGGCAACACGTTATACAAGCGATAAGCAACTTAATTAATTAAATAAGGTAGCAACAAATGATCTAAACAAACTGACTCTGGAAGCACTTTCAAAGGTATTGTCAACAATGTTAACATTAATTCATAACCATATATGCCTTAATTTTGAAAATTAAATTTTTATAGTATAATGTGTTGCCTATTCTTAGAGTTTTGGGCAGAAACAAATAAAGAAATCACCCTGTATAGTATATTTTTAAGTTGTTGGGTACCGTATCTAATCAATCTACAATCTGGTTTTTTCTGTTAATAAACGTTGTCAGCTTTTATTTGTAATCAATTTTATTTACAAAATTAAATACATAGCAAATAATTTTTCTACATAATCTAAAATTTTATATGTATTTGGTTATATTTTTATTTATTTACTTTTTCTTTAATTTACTGAAAAAAAAACGTACCAAATGAAAAGCTGAAAACCATGTTTTAACTATTTTTTGATTTATCAGGTTCACTAACGCACTGTGTGTTTTTGTAAATGTTTTATATTATTTTGATTATATTTTATGTTTTTTTAGACATTATCGATATAATAAAGTAAATTGCACTAATAAATAATTTTGATTACGGTTTGCTATTAACAATTTTGTATAAGAGAGGCGAGATCTGGTGAGTGCCAAAAAACTACTGAAAAGCATACTACCTATGTATTTTGCAAGTTTTAAAAAATTTTTATTGGTAGATTACATTTAGCTATTTAGGTAAAATCACCTGAAAGAGCAAAGAAGTTTGAGTATAGAGTATAATTTTTAAATGTTATATATTTTCTTTGAAAATCCTAATAATTATCTTCAAACAAAAATAAAAAAATGTTATTAAAAAAAATTCATGTTTTTTATTACTAATTTCTAACAGGTTGCATAAGAAATCATTAATTCAAAAAAACTGCTTCAAATTATTATTAAAGTAAATTATTTCGACTTGATGTTGATTTATACTTTCACTGGGAAAGATGTCTGGGGATTATGATGTAGCCCAAAAATGTGAGAAATTTAGGTCAGATTTCCTCGGAGATTTTCCCTCATTAGTTTCCCATTATGAGAGTGAGTAAGACAATAATGGGTTGACATGAATGTCTTCTAAATCCGGAACCAATAATGATCCGTTATATTCAAACTGCTTGATTAAATTAGTTTAGGTGATAAGTACAGGTCAGCAGTGATAAGAATTACCTTAATGAGTTTAGTTCAATGACTCAAAATGCAGTTTAAACTTTGACACTTATCCTATATCACATGTTTTCCAGTTGCGCCGTAAATATCTGATTATTTTTGCATTCGAATCTTCTCAAGCGAAAGATATTCAAATTGCAACTGAAATTTCAATAACTATAAAACAGATGCACGTCGAACACAAGCACTAAACGTCGATGATAATCAAAAGTGAGACAGAGATGTTTACGTGATATAGCCAAAATTGCACCCCTTTACTGATATAGCTACCTAGAATATGGATATGTTCATTTTACGTTTATGGTACGCCAATATTTGTTTATAGCCACAATATCGTTTTATGAAATCTAAATTGATTTTTTAGATTATTTCAAGTTCTTTTAAACGCGCGGATTTAGTCGTTAAAGATTACAGCGATTTCGAAAAGTAAGTGCTTCATTAACATTCCATGGCTAATTTTGGAAAATGTATTGCCTTCATTAATCTTCCATCGCATCAAATTCTTAACTGTATTATTTTCCAACACTGAGCTTTTGCCATCACAGCCCTACGGAATCAAATTTCCCTAATATTATACAAAAAAGTCACAAACAAAATAAAATAAATACACATAGTAATATAGTATAGTCATTAAATTGCTTATTCAATCCAATAGTACATGTAGTATAAGATCATAAATATCTAAATGATCTGAATACTAAGAACTTACTGTTATTCTTGTTAGCAGCAATAACAGCAGTTAGGTAATAAGTTTATTATATCACTTAAATAATAATAAGTTTTATTACATAACTCAAATGCATGATATAATTTAGTTTATTCAAGCAGACTTTGATAATTATAAAATGAGTTTTGAAAAGTCAATTAACTAAGAAACAAAAACTTTTTATTTTATTTCTTTTATTAAATGTTCTGCAATAGTGCTCTAATAGCTGATAAAGAAAGCAAATGAGTTTTATAATATAGGTTTATATGCTTATAATGTAGAGACTTAAATTATAAAAAAGTATATTAAAAAAAAAGGTGAAAAGTCAATTTTGTGGCACGAATTCAATTTTATGTTGTGTGTAAAGAATAGGTGCCCAAAAACAACTTTTTAATACTATTTTTTATAATTTCTGCCTTTCACCAACTTTTTTGTTAAAAAAAATAAATTTTTGCGTGTTTTAATAACATTTCAAAACACAAATAAGAATTATAATTGGTTTCTTATAAACTTAAATTGTAAAGTGACTATTAAAGCACCCAAATGAGTGTTTTTACACATGAGCAGCGCTGGAGCTTTTTAAAAAATTGATTTGTTGTGTTTAAAAGGTGAAAGAATAGTTGGGCAACATTTGCATTAGGCGTTTGTAGCTACCACAACATTCCGGTTACATTACTTCTCTTGCGTAAGCTGTGTCATTTCCACGGAAAGTAACTTCGGAATTAAAAATTTAACATTATTTCTACATGTTTTGTTTGATGTGCTTTATCAATTTGGATCAAGGTTAATAAACTGATAGTTTTGCGGGTGACCGAATAAAAATTTCAATATTATAGTCATCAGTCATCAAGTACGTTATTTTTCAATGTCTGCAGCTCCGATAAAACAACAAAATTAGTATATTATGGCAATAAAAGACTAACACGACACCACTGCTGGAGGTAATGACTAATCAGGCGGCCGTATCTTCTGATTTAAGTATACTGATACGCTTTTAATGTGTTTTTACACGTGTTTGGGTTCAATTTTTAAAACCGGTAGTTAAAATCGCTATTTCTGGTTATGGAGCTTTTTACTTGGATATATAATGTCTTTAAGTGTTGAAAGGGGGGTTATGAGGAGCATAAGAAAATAATACGTGGATGGTTGGTATTATTAGAAAGTGTCTCTTTGTCTTAAAGCGATTTGTTTGGTTGATGAAAGAGTTTGACACTAAATGAATCACGTTACGGCTGTTGAAATTTGAAGAAGATTTAAAGCTTAACACGAAAAATAACGAGATAACAAAAATTATTTATTAGTTAATGAGGTCTTTGTTACGTCTTAAATGGGATTAATAACCCATGAAAAACGCTCTTGTTATAGAAAATACTTCTAATAATAAATGAGATTTATTCCATAATAAATTTAAACGCGAAAACGCAGCAACTTTAAAAAAATACCAGAAAATCTAAAGATCTTATGTGGCTCATAACGAAAACATTGACGTTTTTCACCTGAAAGTATTTTTCTTGCATATAACAGTTTTTTTTAGTGTTTACTGTTCAGCCACTGTCTTGTTGAAAATGCTGTCGGCAGGTCTTAAACATAGGAAAAGAATAAAAGTTAAAAAAATTTAAATTTATTTGAAAAAATAAAACAGTTAAGCATTGAAACTAGAAGTAACTCTCGCTGTGACGCATTTCAAATTCAAATTTCCTGCGATTACCAACAGTAAAAAAATTTTTTTGAGCTGGCCACTCGGAGATTAGACAGCAGAAATCGGCGCTGTGAAGAATTAGAATCACTGTTACTGCTTATAATTCGAAGCTTTACATCACTATTTTTTTGACAAGATAAAGATATCTTATGTCTAAGCTTTCTTCATAAAATATTCTTGCTGAATTAGTTTCCATATGTTTTGTTTAAGCCTTAAGAAGGTTTAAGCCTTTAATTGTAGCACCCAGAGCTTTGCTATAACAGTAGATGTTGTATTATCTTTATCATTCTGGGCTTTTCACTCTCCTATTTATTAGTAGATGTTTGAGAAAAATTAATTAAAATGAGAGGAGTCACTAAAATATTGATGTTATTTCAACAAAGCTTAGAAAAGACCATTAAAATAATCCATTAGGGAATAGGCAGTACCCATTGCTGCGGTGCTATTTTAACAAAATTTTATGTCAAAGCTTTTTTTACCAAATGCTCGTGCTGCCAGTTCTAAATGACGTTATTAGACTTATATCTATTTCCAGCAACAATTTTTTTTAAACAATTTTATACTACTGTTTAGCCTATTGTTCCAAATCTAAGCTTCACATTTTTATTATTTCAACAAGAGTCAATAATTAAAGATAATTAATCTTTACATTTTAACTTCTGGGGATTTAAACGAATTAATCAGGAACAGTTAAACATCAAATTTATTAAAGTTGTTACAATATATGATATCGTTTAATATTTGTGTAATATGCTATTTGGAAATATATTTCAGCTTTGTTTAAATACAAGGCTTAAAATAGTTTTATCCGATTCTTTCGCAGTAAGCCAATTATAAAATGTTTTTACAGAATATCATAGGTACTTTATTGCCAATTTATGTTATAAGATTATTAGTAATTTATGTATTTTCATTTTTGATGATCGTCAATATCGGTAGATAATGACTTCAAATTTTGACCACGGTGATTAAAATTATAAATTTTCGAATGAATTTCTGTTCTGTGTGTATCACTTTCTATAATTATTTTTATTACTTGTTGTGAAAACGTACAAAGCGACAAGAACTTTTTATTTAGCACCAAACAGTCGAAGCACTGTTGTTTGAAGATTTATAATTTTAGTCACAGTTGTCAAAATTTAAGATGTAGATAGTAGGTTTTGAAGACCTACGACCATATTACGACTTTAAGATATCTTCTCATGCCAGTAGGAAGCTTAAAAATTACCTAAATGATAATTTAAAGTAGTCAATAATATTTTGTATTTATGTAGACTACAGCTAATTATTTTATGAAATTATTCAGTACTTAGAAAGCTGAGAAATGTTTTTTTTTGAGATAGAAAAAAGATACTTTCTTTTATTAAAGAAAATTTAATTCTCCTCATTTGATAATGTATTGAAAGAAAAGACACTATTTTTTATGAGAATTTTCTTTAAAAAGCTTGAGTGAATTGCTCATTTTTTGTTTGATAGTTTGATTTATTAACTGCCTTTCCGTCATTTGATAGCGAAGGTTATTAGATTAGGTCCTGTCAATATTGACTTTTATATTCGAATAGAGATGAATAATTCATTTCCAGATCGAAAAGTTTCTGTTATCTGACTTTAAGAAATGAAAAATTAATTGCAAAGTTTTCGATTTATGTAAATAGAGTGATTTTCGGTTTTATTTTTGAGCATCAGTCTTAGAAATCTATGATATGTCACCCAAACAATTGATTCCGATGGGTCTAAAAGCAAAAAATGTCTTACGATTCGACAGAGATTAATTACTGGCAAATCATAAATAATACTCGTCCTCTTTCCTCTGCCGAATTTTATGGATGATGCGCTAAAAGCTCACAGGAGCAGAAGATGAACAAAATAAAATCAGTCAGTGGTGAAATTTGGTCCTGCCAGATCCTGGTCGTTGACCAGGTAATTGTGGAAAATGTCCGACATTAAAACGATGTGTTTGTTATCAAGCTGTGATGACATCACTCAACAATTGAGACAATCTCAGGTCGATACTCTTATTAAAACTGTAAAAATGTGAATATTCATGTAATTTCATACAATTTGCAAATTGCTTGTTCTGTTCCAGTTATGAAAAGTCAAATTAATTCAAATACACGTCCTCAACGAAGTCAATAACATCATGAGAATTTGATGTTTTACTTTATGAAACAATTAAACGGAAGCCTTAAAACAGCGCGATTTTTTGGAATTCCGACTGAAACGGAAACATTTTATTTGCATGAGTTGTTGCACCACTTCTAGGGCAAAAGTAAACAGAGGAATCGATGCAATAGCCTATTAATTCACTGCCTGATTTGCAAACGGGTTATTAATTCAGTTTTACTGGGAAAACGTAATAATGTTTCCATTAAATTAAACATATAAAGCTATTTGATTTGACGTAAACGGAATTTCTAAAATGGACGATAAATTTTTTCTGGCGGAAAAAATACGAGTTTTCTTTAATTATTCTAGATTTTATAACGACATACAGATCGTTATAAAAATAATTAAATTGGACTTAAACACCCGAGGTTTGCATTAAAAAAAACCATTTCAGGTCGAGCTGACGACAAGAGTTCATTATATCCTTCTTGTTCAAAGTCTCCAAATAAATCCTTTTGGGACACTTTTAAAAAATATTTTACGTTTTCAGATTCAAATTAATTTTTATTTTTTAATAAAAACACAAATTTTTTGACAACTTTTTTTTCCTAATCTTATTTAATAATATTTTACTTAAATTTTGGAAAAAAAGTTTTTAGATATTCATTCTACATTAAATTTTTAATTGAGAGAAATTATTGTCTTGTGATGTAATAATTTTGGATTAGTTGGTTGTAGGTATAGAACTAATATAGGACTAATGCAACTGTTAAGAGTTATGACTTATTGTCAGTAATTTATTGCAAGGTTTCGTAGTTTATTACTACCCAATTTCAATAAAGTCAAAATAATATATATCTAATATATAATATAATAATCCTCTCCTTTTTATCTTGAAGAATCAGTAATGAACTATGAAAAATTGCAGTAAATTACTAAGTCATAACAGTTACATTAGCTCTATACACTTAACTAATCCAAATTTATTGTATTAAATTTTTAATTCTATAGAAAATTTGTTTTCTTTTTTGTTTAAACATTTAAATTTATTAGTAACTTAATTATTTTTAAGAACTTAATAAAAGTATCACTATTTTCTATTTATTTCTGACGTTCAGAAAGATGATTGTAGGAAGGTTTCTACTTGATTATTATGCGTTACTTCTAGCAACAGTTCAGAATTTTATTACATATGCCCAGTAGCATTTTAAACGACCGAAATTGCGCAAGCTCAGTTTAGTTCTAGATAGCTCTGAACTGGTTCTTAGCTGTTGATGAAACAAACTTTATACTATACAACTATATGAAATTTCAAAAATTTGTTTAAAAAACGCTTTTTTACATTACTGGAACAATGCTGTTTCACATCGTAATGTTATTTTGTCGGCATCAAAAGACTTATGGGCTAATTTCAACTTGAGATAATACCGGTAGTATCGCAAATTTTAATACTTTTCCATGACAACAGCGAATCACAACCTCGAATTTGTTTATTTTTCCATGGAAACGAAGATACTACCGGTATTATCTTATACTTGAAATCAGCACCTAAGGTACTTATTTAGTTATTTTTCATTAAAAATTAATCCATAGCCTAAACTCGGACATAAAGAAAATGTTGTACAGTTGGTCCGTAAATACAGGTTTTAAAGTAGTACTGTATGGTTTTTGAAAAAACTTTGACATTGTCAATTGATTATAAAAAAAAAATCTTTATTGTAAAATGTTTATTTTTTATTGTTTGCTGAAATTTTTTTGGGTGTTAATTAGATCGTATTTAAAATATGTAATTTATCTAATTCTCAGAAAAATATCAAAGAAAAAAATGTCTTAAGAGTTAATGAAAAAGTAAGCTGCATTTATATAAAAAAGGTAAATTCTGTTAAGTGTTTGTTTTTTTGCTCTTTTGGCTGCGTTACAGTAAGGTGTAAAGCTTCTAACAAAAGCTAGAAACATGTTTTACGAAGATAGGTAACATTTTAAACAGTTATTGTTCTTCACGGTCAGCTTTTAAGCAGTAGAGATAGAATAAGTTTAATAATTAAGACAAAATAAGTGTACTTAGCAAATTTATTTTAAAAAATAACAAATGAAAAGGTTATATACACTGTAAAACAAGTTTGAAGAAAGCGAAGAAATCTAATGACGAAAGTTTCTACACTCTAGCTCTCTTAGCTCCTTCTTTAGGAAGGAGTCTTATAATAATGTTCGTAAATGGTACCAGTCAAATACCCAGTTCCATAAAGCTATTTACTTATTCATCCTTTAAAATCACTTCTCAAAACAAGCAGTTAGGAAACTCATCAAAAAGCCTATGAAATTTTGCAACAGCGGAATTTATGTCAGTAAATCTTTTACCATTCAGGTTTTTTGGTGTTATAAAAAATAGAAAATAAAAAAATCATGTAAAACAACTCTAAAGTATAGGATAAACAGTTGATCAGTTGCACTCTCAAACCGTGAAAAATTTTTGAGATTTTGCGGAGTATAATTATCATGATGTTTCAAAATTCCAGGCAAACCTGTTCCTACAGCCCATCTTTATGCAATTTCTTAAAACTTTAAAAAGATGGGCTGTTAAAACACTGAAATTAGACTTCTCTGCTTCAGCAAAAAAGCAACTTTTTTGAGTTTGTTTTGGGCAATACTTTTTTTTTAAATTCTTTTCGCTCCCTGCTACATTAGACTCTACTAGCTTCTGACAAAAGCTAGAAAAAAAAATTACGAAAATATTTTTGAGGTAACACTTTACACGTTAGCTTTTAAACAGTAGAGGTATGATAGGTTTAATAATTAAAACAAAAAAAGGTATTTAACAAATTTATTTTAATAAATAACAAATCAAGAAGTTATGTACAATATAAAACAAGTTAGAAGAAAGCAGAGAAATCAGTACTCTAAATCTAATGGCAGAAGTTTCTACGCTTTAGCTCTCTGAAAGAACTGTTCTTTAGTGAGGAGTCCTGTAATAAAGTTCGTGAGTAGTACCAGTTAAACACCCACTTCCATAAGGTTACTCACTTATTCAATTTTTGAAATTACTTATCAAAACAGGCAGTTCGGAAACTTATCAAAAAGTCTTTGAAATTTTGCAACAGCTAAATTTTTCAGAAAATCTTTTACCATATAGGTTTTTCAGTTTTATTAAGGTTAGAAAATGAGAAAAAATTATAGGGAACAAACCTAAAGTATAGGATGAACAGTTGATCACTTGCATCTCTAATTCGTGTAAAAATTTTTAGTTTTTGTAATTATATACGGAGTAGGATTATCGCAGTGCAACAAAATGCTGCGCAAATCTGTTTCTAAAGCCGATCTTCAAGCAATTTCTGAAAAGATTGGGAAGAAAAGCTGCTAAATTACTGAAATTGAACTTCTCTTGTTTCAAGAAAACAGCAATTGAAAATCTTCGTTTTCAAAGTCCAAACTCCTGAATGTTGTTTGATTTAACGCGTATGTACCATGATTAAACCACAGGTAGCATCATGTCATTCTAGTAACTAACTGAAATTAATTAAATAATAATTTTATTCACCATTAATTAGTCAATTTTGACCAACCAGAAGGCAAGAAAAAAGTAATCGCAATTAAACAAACCTGCTATGACTAATATTTTAGAAAATGTCATATTTGTTTCTATCTTGCTTTATTAAATAAGTTTACCTCCAGAGCTTTATGCAATCCAAAAAATACTAAACAATATTTTCTTGCACAACGCGTTCACCTACACAAACTGGTCACTGGTTATCAACAAAATCAGGTAAGAATGAAATGTGAAAATTGTTTGTTTGGTATTTATTACTTTGCACAATAGTGGATTTTATTTATTGTTTAAATGTATAAAGATATTTAATATTATGTTTTCTTCTGATTTTTATATTTTGATATTTTATGCCAAATATTTTATAGAAAGTTATTTTCTTTATAATTATGTGGTGGGTAATAATATATCTTCTTCCTACTCCTTGGACCTTAGCTAAAGACGTCTTAACAATTTTTAGAACAGCTGTAGATGCACTTTAAAAAAATCTGAACTCAATGGCAACAATAAAAGAGCAAGAAATGCGATAATTAATACAAAGTAACTTATTTGTTTTGTTTAAATGACAAGAGATGTTATCAGTGATTTATTTGCGGGAAAACAAAATATGACTCATTTTTACATTTGCATTTAAATTAATTTCAACAAGCGAAAGGGTGCTAAAAGTGAAACATAATTTCATTTTTAAAATAATTTTTTTATAGTTTTGCGTGTATGAGATCATGTTATGTTAAAAAAACTGAAATAAACAATTATCTTTTTATTTCGTGTTTGTTTAATTTATGGAGCAGGTACTGGCTGGTTATATGAAAGATAAATAAGTACCGGAAAACGTGTCCTCCATACTCAGTTTATTTATCTTACCTGTCCCATAATAATTGTTTGTATTTCGTAATTAATTTTGAGATTTAGCTTGAGGCGTTGATGGCGCCCAGAACAGTCTGCATTGATAGAAATCTGAAGCTGAAACATGATGTCAGTGTTGTTCCACACGCGGTCATAATTGATGTTTTTGGAAAGGAGGTCACGCTCGAAAAGGCGCCAGGAAAGTATTTTTCCTTCTAAATTAACACTTAAAATCGTCAAGGTTTCAGCAGACTCCCGCTACCAGAACCAGCTGAGCAGGAAGAGAGGTCGCTGTCATTGACATTGACGAATAACAATGACTGTATGAAAAATTCCAAACGTGCCTAGTTTAAATCTCCTTTCTCACTTAATTACACCACCACTTGATCATCTAACATTTAAAGCCATTATGGATGCACACTGGATTTAGATCTTATCGCTTTGATTCGCTTTTACAGCATGTTGACTTGTTGGATCACTCCTCAACCAAATTTACTTTCTTATTGTGTACAGAGGAATGTGACCGGTGCCCCATTCTTATTAAAAAACATCTCTTTTATTTTATTTTTTTCACTAAAATACTTTATCTAGGACCCCACCCACACTCCAATCCAATTATCACATTAAATGTAAACTTATAACATAAAGGGTCAGTTTACTCAGCCCTTGGTTAACATTTAATCGAGGTTTATTACGGTATCATGGAAATAATTCCGCAATAATAATCAGAAAGCGAAAAACTTTTGCTTGGGGTTAGTTTCAACAATTAGGTCAGCTAAATCCCATATCAAATATTTACTACGAAATAACAAATTGTACCCTCTAATTAGTTCAATAACTATTTACACACTCAAAACGGTTTGTTAAATTTGACTTCAAACTGGAATCCCTACAGGTCCAAACTAATTTTATTAGTAAAATTCAAAAATATTTTTTTCTGCAATTGCTTAAAAAAAACTTTTCAAAAGAAATTTTGACATTGACAAATAAAAACGTGTAAACAACAGTTTCTTTGTTTTGCATTACACGTTTTTATGTCAAATAAATGTACAAAATATTTTGCTAAAATGCATGAAATTGATGTAGATTTTAAAATTATTTGCACATTTTTTTTATTCTAGTTAGATTTGAAATATTTTGAAATTATTAAATAAAATATGTTATTACTGTTATTAGTAACACCTATATATGTTATTAAAAAGAGAACAAAAAACTATTTCTATATAAATTTTAAATAAAATGAGATTCACAAAAAAATCAATCAAAATCAAAAATAACATAAAATTTAACTTCTAAAAGAAAATTAACTATTTTACTAAAACAAAAAATATTTATGCCCAAAACAAAATTTTTATAAATTAGTAAAATTGTTTTAATAGTTATTCGTATTGCAAATTAACTACAGCATGCAATTTGAAAAAATATTAGAACCACAAACGTCGAGTAGATTTTGTTTCTTGCTTTTAAATGTTAAAAATAAATTTGGTTGTTGCTTTTGTTAGGTAAAATGGTAGATATTTAGTGGTACTTTTAGATTAAAATATTATTTATTTATGCTTTTGCTGCATTACTTTATTTCGACTTTGCAGGCCAACTCAGTAAAATGTGATGGTAACAGATGATGACTTTTTATAGTACCATCCTATTCTGTAAATAAAGTAATTTATATCTTTTAAAACTTTTTGTAATGTTTTATCACACTGATAGCGTTTGACCACCACTTCTTGTAGGCCAATTATTAGAAGACTTTTTCATGATAAAAATAACACCAAGAAGTCTTATTAACGTCTGTACTCTGTAGTAGAAGTGTAGTATATTCTGCTTTGTTAACTTCTTGCAACTGTTATTTGTTATTTTTTTATTATCACTTAAAATCAAAAAATATGTTTTTTATGTTTTTGGCTTATGAAATTAAAACTAATAGAGCAATTTTTATGCTTTAAATACACAAATTTTAAATAATTAGAATGCAAACAAATCTGGTTTTAGTTTGACACGATTTAAAATAATAATTCCAACATTTTTTAAGATTAAGAGCTGGTTCTTTGCCAAAGAGATTTATTATATACTTTAGGTGCTATCAGACCCTTAGTTTTATCAATTTTTTAAAGAAATATTTATCAGAGTTTCTACCAAAATCAGTTTGAAAAATTAAAATCAAATCATCTTAGACTCATAAACACTTTTTAAAATACACTGCCTTAAAAAATTCAAATTGCGATTTTTGTAAGTAATAGCGCTTATTTTAAACACACATAAATAAGCTACAGAAAATAGACACTTTTTGGTAAAAAAAGCAGCTCAACAACTTAAAAAATGGCAAAATTACAATTAAAAAAAATGCTAAATTTTCGTGTTTTTTCGGATCTTGTCTGTTACTAATAATGGCGTCAAATCAATCAAAATTAATTTTATTCTAAAATTACTCTATTACAATTTTAATTTTATAAGCAAAAAAGTTTAAAAAAGACGATTATTAATGTTAAATTTTAATAAATTAACAAATAATTGTCGCAAATAGAAAACATAGCAGAATATAACTACAGACTATGTTTAATGTGATGGCACATTTGGTTTTCTTGATGCTATTTTTGCTACAAAATTATTCTTTGTAGCTCTATTGATTGGTCTATTGCTTTATTAGTCCGCCAAAAAATTTGAGAAACTCTGACAATGTTAGGAAAGCATCAACGTCCATAGGTCCATAATCTGCGTCTTGTCTCTAGTACTGCAGAAACGTCTGTGAATACCAGTATATCTCACTGTGCAACTTATTTTCAGCGTTTTGTTCACATTAAAACAAATTTTAGTGTTTTTTGAAAAGCAAAAACATCAATGTATTTGTAAAAAATGTTGACAAGAAAACCTGTTTTAAAAGATGTCTCTTTCTCATCAAAGATTTTTGCTGAAAATGATCAACAACAAATTTATTTAAAATGATTCTTTTTTAATAAAACATACTGTATATAGAAACAGTAATCAAAGTCCGATTAGGTCTAAAACTTCTTTTATTTGAAGACCTTTTTTATACAACAAATCTGAAAATAGGTAGATCACTTTGCAATTGAGGAGCTTGCGTGCAAAACCGGATATATCCACTTCAAAAATCATTTTTTGGTGATTTCTGGATGTCAGTTGAAATATCAACAAGCCCATATATGCGTTTACAACCAAAACAGTTTAAATCCTCGTAAAAGCGTTAAAAGGACGTTCCGTAAAAAATTACTTTTCTTACAATATCTTTCAATTTTTAAATACACATACCTCTAACTGTTTTTTATACGCAGGTATTTTTTTAATAGTCCTTGCGGTACTAAATTTCGAAATATTAACAATTGAAAATCGTACATTTAACATGTATTCCCTATCCCGACCGTAGTTAGAATAAGCATTTAATTTGATAGGAACCGTACTTTTCTTAGGATTTTTTTTAAAAAATTTTTTTCAGCATTATGAACCAAATTGATAACTAGTTGATTTTAGTTTTGTTCAAAATTTTAAATTTAAGAGAAAGATATGATGTAATGAAATTTTAGAGAAAAAATATTTTTCGAATATTTTTTCTAACTTTTTTTATAATTAAAATTTCGGAAAAGAACAAGAAAAGACTAGTCCTTAATTTGTCTCATAATGCTGAAAAAAAATCGCCATCGTTCTAACATAAGCCGTTTCGGAAATAACCAGGGGGGGGCACACCATTTTTAAAAATCAAATTTCGCAAAATTTTTTTAGCAGTAGCTTTCAGTTTGGTCTCAATAGTAATCCTTTATAACAAAATTTGGATCCCATGCTCCATTTTCAAAATACAGAGTTAAAAAAATCACCGGCTTTGAAGCAAAATCGGTTATATCTATGTAAATTTTGCAAACAACAGCGGATATACCCAAATAAGAAGAAAAAAAGCTTAAAACATTTAATAAAAAACATTTTGGGTAAGATACCAAGAGATAGCCAAGAGGGATGATTTTTTGTGGTATAAAAAATTATTACACAGTAATGGGGGAAGAAACGAAGAACAGAATGAAACCCAAGCTATGCCATAATCTGAACGAAGAGGCTGCAGTACATATTTTATTTTCTTGTTCTCTTTGCAAATACCAATTTAAATTTGTTTATTTCATGAAAAATAAATAATTTTTTTGCTCAGTGTATGTCATTTGTAAGCAAAACTGGATATATCCAATAGTTTTTTGCTAATAACGCCCAATTGTTTACTTTTTATACAAAAAAATATGTGTTAATCACTTGCATAATCCTATTAAATTTAAACTATTTTCGCTAAATAACACTATTTTTTTAAACGAATATGTGGGGTGTTTTTTCATCTCCTGAATTTGTAAAAGTAGATATATCCGGTTTTGAACACAAGCTTCTCAATTATTAATTATTGCTTAATCTCATTTAACTATTTTATTTAGAAAATTAACAATTGATATTATTTATTAAATAACACGCTTAATAAACAAAAAATTGTTTGTTAATTTCCCATTTTCTTGTAAATGTCGTTATAATTATAAAATATTATTAAAACTAAGTGCATAATTAAAAAGGAATGAAATTAACAAAACAGTTTTTACCCTGAATAAATCAAGACTTATTTGCGGTTTACATTTAATCTTGTAATAATATCCCTAATTAGATTGAATGTTATGTAATGTACTTTTTGGATTAAAAAGTCAGTTTTCATTTAGAGGCAGTGAAAACAGACCTGATCTGAGGAAAGTAAGACGAATTAGGCATTAACAGAGGAATTTCAACAGTCAACAGAAACCCCACAAAACCAAATACCTACTACTTGTCAGATAATTGAAAGTAACTGGAAGACTCTCAACTGTGTGTCAACGATGACTGCTTCCGCTATCTTTTTCGAAATGTTCGAAAAGCTAAAATTTTGAGGACCAGTTGATGGGGAATCGTTAAAGTGGAATTAAGGTTTTAGTGTCTGCTGGAGTTGGGCAACAAAAAATTAGTTTAATCTGCCTTAATAAATATGGATATAGGTATAACGATGGTCGGCACGTAACTCGGTGGCAATGTAATAAAACCAGGCCCGTATTTATAATCCGATGGAAAGAATGCTTTTAAGCATAATTCGAACATAATATAAAAATATTTTCTGTCGATTAATAACCTATAATGTGTTTTTTGCTTTCATTGGAATAATAAATTGTTATATTATCTATTTCCTTGAATAAAATTATTTAAAATTCACTAGTGCTTTACTTATGTTGCAATTTATATGAATATCATCACGCGATGCTCCTCTTAAGAATAATTTGCACATTTATATTAATATTCTATCTGTTTGTTTATTAAACTATGGAAATAATTTAGAAGAAGAACTAAGAAAATTTAAAACAGGCAATAAAGAATTCAGAATTATCATAAACATCAAGTTTATTACTTTTTGTGTTACAGTTTTTTAACCATAATGCAATTTTTACGTCTGGACAAACACGGATGTGATGATATTTTTCAAATTAAAATTTGAATAATGATGTATGTAGAGGTAAAAATCATATCTCCAAGGTTTCAAAATATTTTAAAACATACTCAACCTTGTAATAACAGATAATATTGATGTAAATTACGACTTAAGATTCCGTAAGCACAGCATCACATAAAAGGCAAAAAAATATAACAAATTCAGAAAAAATTTAAATAAACAATTTACGATACGGTCCTGATAAAATATCACAGTTAATTTTTCCATTTGGGACGTGAAATATGTTTGAATAGAATCCATTAGGAAGCCTTTTTATCTAGATTAGCTTTTAAAAAGTTTAAGAGATATTATCAGGTCAAATAGTGAGATATCAGACCTGAAATAACTGTATATGGACGACATTAATGTAGAGCTGTGCTTCCTAATAAAAATGACATCTAAAATGTTTTATTTTTTAGCACCCAACAAAAAGATAATCAGATTTTATTAATACTAACAGAAACATTCATACTGCATATCTATAGTTTTCAAACATTTTTCTACTTGTTTGATTTCTACCAAACGAGCAAAAAATTTGTAATTAGGTAGGGGTCATAAAATATTCTTTATTGAGTGTTAACTTCATTTTTATATGTATATGTGATGTAAGTAAATCGCACTGTGTATAACTTTTATTTTAAAAAAATGTTATAACACATCGCATTTCGTAAAACGTGAAACACCCACAAACAGTAAACACTATACTTAAAACGACGCGCATTTCTACAATAAACTAGTTTTAATTTCGACTTGAGGATGACAACTTTGTTGTCGAAACACGCGTCATGTTAAAGTTAAGTATAGTGCTTGACGCTAGTGGGTATTTTAAGTGTCATTCGACACACTAAGAAATCTATTTTGAGAAGTTAACATTCTAATTGTACCTCTGATATCTCCATCTCTCAGTTTACTTTCGGCATTTTTATAAGATAGTTTATTGCGGATGAATGCTTTATTAGTAAGATCTGGAATTTAATACAAGTTGGCGTTATCTTTTACTTTTGTAGTAAAAGTTTTTCTTTGGGTGATTTTATCTAAAAGAACAAAAAGAAGATGATAGAAGAATGATAAAATTTTTTCCCAAAATTCTACACTGTTTAAAAAAACACTTAGTTTAATTGCAAAACTTAATTTTTGTGCTACAAAATTTTTGAATTTTGAATTTTGCCTGAAAAGGATAATTAATCACTTTTTCTGTTTTTTTAACATCTAGAATGGCATCTAGAAATGTGGATTTTGAGCTTAACTTCATTTTTAAATAATTTAGAGTTTTGAAATATATAACACCCTTTTTCTTATTTTTTATTTTGAAAAACTCATTTGTTTTGAGCTATTTCCGTAGCTTCAAATTCACACTTAGGACCATTAGTGGAAAAGAACACGTAGATTGGTCGAAAACTTAGGGTGCAAGGACATTTAAAGATTTTTAATTCACCGTGTTCTTTAACATCAGAAATTGTTGGGAAACTATTTGGGGTGTCAACTTCTTTCTCAATTATGACTTCCACAGCAATAACTGATCTGTCTTCTGTAGTGACCTTAACATAGATCGACTTGTCTTCAGTCGAAATGATTTTTGTTTACATTTACCGTAAAACGTCGAAATCTTAAGACACTTAATTAGTATCCTAGTATTTGATATTGATTTCAGCTTAATACCTGTAGCCATGTCTGAAAAAAAACAACACTTCATAGACAGACAGCAGAAAGAGATCTTATAGAGGTTTGGTTCCGCTTACAAATTTTAAATTACGACCCAATAAACAAATATATACAGGCAACATATTCTGCTTTCTGTAAACTCAGAAACTAAAACCTGGAGAAGTGGGGACAACAGAATTTTTGGCCGAATCCTTTTTTTCTCAGATTTTAGTGTAATTTTTAACTTTTGTAATTTTTAAGATTTAACTTTTCGGTAAGGGCGTGTAATTAATTGAATATTACCTACGTAACATTCAAAGACTTACTCCTACCTACCACGCTCTGCTTGTTTTTCTATTTTGCGGTTATTATTATTTTTTTTGTTTACTTCTTGTTTATTTTTGAAGAACATTTTTCTTCTTGTGTTTTATCTTTATTTCTTTGTTTGATTTTACATAACCTGCGCTACCGAGCCCTTTTACCAGTAGAAAAATGTTCACTTCAAGTTTCATCAATTCCCAACTGATCAGTCACTCAACCCCTCAAAAACCCAACTTGTCAACTATCCAAATTATTTTTGAAAAAAATGTGGGTTGTTGATGTTTGTAGTGTTGGCGAAATCTGAGTTAAAGATTTTTGAGTTAACGAGTTAGGGTTAACTCATAGCCTCCAGTTAGGTTGAAAACACCAAGTAAAATAAATTTGCAGTTTAAAAAATAGATTGGACAAGGTTTGTCTGTTTTTATGTGAAGACCTTCTTCCACTTCCCGTTAAAAAAGCAAATTGCACTAGAGAGCTCGATAACTGCGTTTAAGGCAAATTGTTAGATTTAAGTTTCCCGTAGGCAAATAAGTCGAAGATAGAAGGTAATAACTCTAATTTGGAAGCAAAGCAGGTACGAATTGCTCTCGATGCACGACATAGTGAACCATTCGTATCAAATTATGTATTCTTATATGTAAGCGTGGGAACTGCATAATATTGTCCGGTAGTCTCTCGCACGCTCAAGCATTTTCCATAAAAAATAAAAATCTGGATAAGCCACTAGTAGGTCATGTTGAAAACCAGAAAGTCGTCGATAAAAAACTGTGTTCATATCAACCTCGCAGACGTTAATTAAACTTGTCTAATTCATTTCCTGTGACCTGAGCTACTATGATGAACTCAGGAAAGAGGAGAAAAAAGCTTCCTGCAGGTTTGTCCCAACACCATTTTATAGATAATTTGCATTAGTCCACTCGTCTGAAATTAATTCCATCCGTTTAGAGTAAATCGTGTGGTATTTCTCAGCGTCGTAATGAAACTGCAAGTCATAAATAGGATGCAGTTGAACCCTAACGAGAAGGGTTAGTGCGAGGATTTACTCAGGCGGATAATGAGCGCGGCCTTGAACACACCGAGCTCGATCTGATCTAATGACTTAAGTCGCACGAAATGATAGATGTCACTCACTTTGACCACGGGTGATAGATCGCCGCTCGTTGCTTGAACCTACATTAGAACGGTATCTCGAAAATTAACCAAAGGGGAACAATTACTGACAAGTTCAAAAGAATTTTCACCTCGTTACGTTACGCCACGATGCCGTGTCCAATTCGAAATTCATCGATGGGTTATTTCGAATTTCCGCGTTTTTTACAAGGTTAATGGCTTTCCAACTTTGACATCCTTTAACGCACTCATCATGCAGATTACATCGTTAGCCAATTTCATGGACAAAAAGTAGATTTTACTGATTTAGGTTATGTTTAACGTCCAGAAATTTTAAATATGTTAGAGGGTTAACGAAGAATGGACAGTAAATGAATCAATGTAAAATTCAGTCAAAGTTTCGCTGTTCATTACAGCTTCATCAGGACTTTATTACTAAATTGTTATTTTAGTAATAAAGTCCTGATGAAGCCTGTAATGAACAGCGAAACGTCGACTGAATTTTACAACTGATTTTTTTATTTTCCAGGCTCCGTTAACACTCTTCCTTATTGTTTGATACTTCATTTATTTTATTTTATTTTATTTTATTATAAACTCTACGTAAAAAAAACTACAGTATTAACAAATGTAGTCTAAAAATTAAAAAGTTCTCTAAAAAATGTTATACAGTTTATTCAGCGAGAAACCAAAGAATATTTTTTGTAGAGCTTATATATTACATGTTGGTCTTGCCACAAAGACTAGACCTCGGTGGGAATATGGGAACAAAAACCCTTTACAGTCGTCTAGCTAACTACTCGTACCCGCCACGTGATAAAACATTGAAACTTAAATTGGTCGATAGCGGTACTAATTCGGTACTACTATCGACCAATTTAAGTTTCAATGTTTTATCGCGTGGCGGGTACGAGTAGTTAGCTAGACGACTGTAAAGGGTTTTTGTTCCCATATTCCCACCGAGGTCTAACAAAGACACACAAAGTTATAATTTCTAACAAAAAATTTAGTTAATGGCACTGTGAATAATATAAAAAAAGGCTGGTCAATAGCCAAAAAAAAAAACTATATCTAAAAACAAGAAGAAATAAATGGTGGAATAAGGAATGCGGCAAACTAAAGAAAAAAGCTTGCAGTAATCTTAAAAAATGGAAAAAAGCTACAAAAGCAGAGTATTTAGAAATAAAAAAAATACAAAGTAAAGTGAGAAGGGAGAAAAATACAACAAAGAGAAGAAAAAGAAAAAAAGAAATAAAAACAGAAGCAGAAGTATGGAAATTTAGAAACGAAGAGAGAAAAAGAAAAGACAAAATAAGTGAGAATAAAAGTATAGATAATTGGTAATCTTTATAGAGGTTTTAGGTGAAAGTAACAATAAAAATATCTTGTCAAAACATTAGGAATTTGAAGTGGACATAAAAAATCTTTCTAAAGAGGAAATTAAGAAACAAATCTTTAGGTTAGAGAAAAAGAAACCACCCGAAGAAGAAGGAATTCCAAGTAAAGCGCTGTTGTTTAATACAAAAAAGCTATGGGAAAGAGTATGGAAAGTGCTAAATGCAGTGTGGATAGAAGGAGACATTCCTATGGAGTGGAGAAAAGGGTTAATTGTACCACTAAATAAAAAAGGAGATAAAAACCAAACTGAAAACTACCGTAGTATATCCTTACTTAATACGACCTACAAAATGTATGTGATAGTTCTAGAGGAAAGATTGAGAAAGAAAATGGACGAAAAAAGTATGTTACCAGACAGACAGATAAGATTCAGAAAAAAAGAAGAGCCATAGACAATGCATGCATTTTGAGACATCTGGCGAAGAAAAAAATAGACAAGACGGAAAGACGTATGTATGCATTGTTCAAGAATTTCAAAAAAGCTTTTGACAGATAGGGAAAAAATATGGCAGTATGTTAGAGAGAAAAGGGTGTGTAAGTGGTTGGTAAAGAAGAAAGAAGAAATTTACGAGGAAACTATTAACCAAGTAAAAGTAGGCGAAGAAGTAAGTGAAAGTTTTTGGACAAATAAAGGTGTCAGACAAGACTGTTTATTAAGTCCTGCACTATTCTTAGCATATATGGGTAATGTAGATGAAGTTTTAAGTAGAGCGCAAGTAGGAGGGATGGTTGTAGACAGAGAAAATTGTAGTCCTTGGCGTTTGCAGATGATTTAGTAATTGTAGCAAAAAGCAAAAGTAAAATAAAAGAAATGATAAAAGTTATGGAAAGATATGTAAGAAACAAAAACTCCAAGTTATTGTAAATAAAACAAAAATGATGTATTTGTAAAGAAAGTAAGAATCAAAAAAAAGATGAATGCAAATAAAAAGGAAAAAATATAGAGCAAGTGAAAGAGTTGAAATATTTGAGATATGTATTAAATAGTAGGGTGACAGACAAAGGACAAATAAAGAAAGTTGTCAAAAAAGCAAACAAAGAAATGGAAAGTGTCTGGAGTTTGGGAGAACGTAAATTCGGTAAAAATTTAAAAAAAAGAATGATGATGTTTTACAGTTTGGTGAAAAGTATTATAATGTATGGAGCAGAAGAATGGGAATAGAAAGAATATAAAAAAATTGAGTGTGTGCAAGAAAAGTATATAAAATGGGTGTTAGGGTTAAATAAACAAACGCCAGGATACATGTAAGAGAAGAAAGTAAGAGAGAAAAGTTAAGAGTGGAAACAGGAAAAAGAGATTCGACAAAAATCTAAGAATGCGACATGAATGCAGAATACTACAACAGTGCTGAGCTGAAATTAAAAAAGCAAATTGTAATGTTAGGTGGATAGAACGAGATGACTACTATGAGTCTACTAAGAAGGAAGAACAATGGGAGAAGAACTAAAACAAACAGATGCTGACATAGATAAACAGAAAAGAATTGCGAGTACATATTTAGAATAAAATCAAGAGGCAATTCAAAATATGCCCTGATTGTTACCACCGAACTGCTAAAATATCTAGATAAAATAAAAAGTAAAAATAAAAAAATGATTGCAAGATACAGTTGTGGAAATAAAGAAAGGGAAAATAAATTTTAGAGAGAAGATTGGGAAAGAATGTGTAGATTACGTAGAGGAGAAAGGGAGACGATAGAGCAATGTTTGTCAGAGTGTGTAGTTTGTAAGGATGTGCGAGTATGGAAGGATAAAAGTTTTAAACGAAAATGGAGAAGGATAAGAATAGACAAAAGAAGTTACGTGTGCTAGAAGAAAATTAAAGAAGAACTAATTTTTTTGCTAAATTAAAACGATTGTATAAAAATAGTATATGAACTTTCAAATACGTAGGACTATAAAGCCAATTAGGCAATAAAAACATTAAAACTATAAAAATCGCTGGTTTTCAAAATTTTACAGAAAAAACAGATGAAAAGCTAGTAGCTGAAACAAATCAATAATAAAAAAATATTAGGTGAACTTTTTTTGTCGAACAATGTAATTGGTTAATAAGAAGAACTGAAAAGTGTACATATATCGATAAAAGAGGTCAAGCACCTAAGAGCAAATAATTATACGAAATGGACTAGTATATTACAGATTTTTAGTAATTGTTACTACTAGTAAATAAGATCCTCAAAAGTTTATTGCAATTTCCGCGTCTTGACAAGGTTAATGTTCTAAATTTGACATCGCTCTACGCACTCATCATGCAGATTATCTCATTATTTAACTTCATTAGAGTTATAGAAAATCCACAGATTACTAATAACAAACAAATTTGAATGGTAAATTATGCAAACAAGGACTCCTCTTTACGTGTTCTTCATTTAAATTTTTACTACCAAAACGCTACACATTTGCTTGCCGGGAAATAAAAATAGCAATATTATAATTCGAAAATGCTGCTACAAGGTAAACCATTAGGCAAGTCTTTTGACCTCTGGTAGTTTGTTGTATAAATAGGGAAGGGTAATACTTCTTTCCTTCCTGCGCTTTCCGCAATACACCAGCTATTTTCCTTATCTCTTATCACAGTCATAGTTTATTCAACCATAAGAGCTTTAACATATTGAAATTTTTAATTTTATGTAAAATTGAAGACCACAAAAATATTTGGATTGTTGACCCCTACACCTATTTAGTAAAATTCCTTCACTAATTGTCAATATTTTATGCAAATTAACAAATTAAGAGAACCTTACCTTCTTGGATCAAAATAAAAATATTATAAATTTAAACCAAACAGCTGCTTATCTATTTTGAACATTGTTGTAGCAAGACAGTTGAAATTTTTGGAAACAGGTGGGTTTATTATATTGTTCCGCTTTTTTTCTATATTATGTTTGACATGACAAAGTTCGTCAAACTTTAACTCCGTTGTGTAATAGTAGTATTTTGAACATTTCTAGGAAATTAAAAGTTAAACGGTTTAAATGAAGGACAGTGCACCTACTCAAAGTACGAGTTTTGACCGTGGTAGAAAAATTTCCATTGAAAATGCCAAATTTTTATGTAATCGAGCGAGTAAAGTACGTTGTTAATCTAGGAACAAATTGCGATTGTTATCTGGATTCAAATGGAAGTAATTAGGCGTAAACGAAGTTTTCAAAGTTTTTCTACAATTAGTTGAAGAATCTGTTGAAATCTGATAAAGAACGAGGTTTGGCAATGGTAATGAGGCAACAATGGGAGAAGCACATTATAATTTTTATGGTGTACAGTGCGTGTATTTGTAAATGTTAATTATTATAATGAATGTTATTTTTGGTAGTTTATTATGTTATGCACTTCTGGATTTATGGTACTGTAGGTGATATAATTGTCCTATAGTCACCCTAGAGCTTATAATTTACATAATGTTACAACATTTTATCGGAATTATAATCACAAATAAAACCAATTACCTTGATTCCCATTAGAATTTGAAGCAGAATGAATAGG
Organism: Tribolium confusum; assembly: GCA_029207805.1. Classification (NCBI taxonomy): domain Eukaryota; kingdom Metazoa; phylum Arthropoda; class Insecta; order Coleoptera; family Tenebrionidae; genus Tribolium; species Tribolium confusum. The sequence goes on from JALGAY010000003.1 coordinate 20,184,043, forward strand.
CAATTCAGCAGAAAGATTAAATGTGAGATTAAGAAAGTTCGAACTGGCTATTCTGAAATGTGAGAATATTTACGAGTTTGGAGCTTTCAAGCAATGGTGGTGGTGATAGGTGAACAAACCCGTAATCCTCGAAAATATTGTTCTTGACATTGTTGTTATAATTGGAATTATTTTACCTACTTATTTACAATTTTAAATATATGTTAAATTTTCAAACACATTAGGATATTCTACCATCCGTGAAATAAAGTGAAGTCGTAGAATAATTGTTTTATAAATTTTCCTTCCTAGAACGCATTAAACGAGGATGTTCACCCTACACACACATCCGTTTTGTCCTAATTTACATCGCATCCAACGTCTATGTAAAATTTTGTCACAATGAATAAGCAAAATACGAAAGGAAATATCATCTAGGGAGGGTACTTCGTCACGCTTTTTAACGCATCATTACAACCCAGACCACATAATATGCACTAACAGTACTTCTATTTAAGGCTTCACTAATTGCAAAGGTGTACAAATTACTTTAAATGCGTATTTCCGAATGGACTAACTTCGCAACTCATAAATACTAATCTTAAACTGTATTTAGTTTAAACGAACTTTAAATGCAATCACTGGAACATAATTAATCAACTTGCTTGTGGGAGAAAACCTTAACTGGCGACTACTTAGACACAAAAAAAAATTTACAGATAATAAATTCTTGACGCACATTAATTAGAGGAAAGCTCGCAAATAAAATATTTTTCTACTGAAATAAACACCAACTTTTTCTCAAATAAAATGCAAAAGCCCTACAAAATACAATCTTTTTATCCGTTTGAACTTAGAAAACTCAATTGACTTTTAAATTTTCTGTGTAAGACAAAGGTGGAAAATTAAAGCTATATGAGTTTAATTTCCTAGATGAAACACTAAAGAAAATCTTTGAGATAGAATGAATTTCTCTATTTCAAGTTTTTATCAAAGATAGGAAATTACATACACATATCATTTTGATACAAAAATTCTTTTCTGCAAGTTTTGTAGCGCAATTTCAGGTTTCTTCCAAGAAAAATGTTTCTCTAAGTAGAGAAATTGTCTTATAATTGGATAGGTATCTAATATTATAACATATTCCGAATAAACTCAATATTTCTAAATGCTTAATCTACTATTTAATAATTGATATACAGGGTGCGGAAAATACAAATGTCTATAATCTACGCTAGTCACCATTATAATTTTGAAAAGTTGAAAACTAATGAACTAAATGACTAAAAAAGTTAGTGTATTGTAACTAAATAATAAAGTCTTAGTTTCAGCTGTATTCTGAAAAAATAAAATGAACATTTTATTTACATGAAGGCGAAATGATGAGGAACGCCATCTTCAAACATCGCTGGTAAGTATGCTGATTAGCACATGTACTAGATACATTATCATCGTGCATTATCCCTAACTACTAAACAGCTCCTGACAGGCCTTGACAGGCCATTTTGGCCGACCCACCAGCTATTGCGCCTAAAAGCCAGTCCAGCCAAAAACTATAAAAAAAGTCTTCAGTCAAATTCAGTACTTTGTATTTGGTTTGTTTACTTTTTTGTTTAATATCTAAATACGGGGTGATTTTTTTATCTGTTCCCACCCGAAACTCCAAAAATAGGCAACACATTATACTTTAAAAAATTTATTTTCAAAATTAAGGCCTAAAAAAATAATAGCTTTAACAGTGTTTCTAGAGTCAATTTATTTAGATCATTTGTTGCCACATTATTTAATTACTTAACTTACATTTTGATTGTATAACGTGTTGCCTATTTTTAGAGTTTTGGGCGGGAACAGATAAAAAAATCACCCTGTATATCTCTATAAATTTTTAAGTCGTGGAAATAAAATTAATTTGTGACATTTTTTAGTAATTATTCAAACGTGTATACTTACTATTTCATACAAATTTCGACACCATACAAAACTTTTATTTTTTATGTATACCCTGCCACTTGTCATTTATAATTTTGGATGTGGTAGCCGCCCCCGCCAAGAGAGTGAAGTATCGGAATTTAAATTACATCAGGTGGTTTTTTGTTTTTTTTTTTTTGTAGTTAAAATTGACCTGTTTAAATTTTTTTCAAAAAAATAACCAGAAGCACCTAAAATCTTGACCACCTGTATACTAAAAATAAAAAAATATTCTAACTGCAATAATATTTATTTACGTACAGACCAGTAGAGAAAAATACTACAACCGAGAAAAAAGTTTGAGACAAGAGTGGAGCGAGAGTCTTTATTTATCAAAAAGTACCTACATCTGTGAGCAAACCCATTATTTTTCAAAATTTAGTTACAAAATTAAGTGATACTTGACTGTTAAAACTGACAAGTCTAACAAGCTTGTCAACGATATACCAATGATGTGATACAAGAGGAGTTTTACTAACTTTACTACCCACGGGCGTAATAACTATTTCATTTTCGGCTCTAGTAATCAAGGTGCAAACACGTAATTTCAATCAGTTGTGCGTAAAAACTAATAAATTGTTAATAGTTTCAAACCTGAAATCTTTAAATCTGAAAATTATTACTTGTCTCAACCAGTTAACATTAGTAAAAAATAAAAAAAAAAGATAAAAAAACTGTCTTGGAATGTTTTTATTGGCTCTCTAATGATAATTTTTTTTACTAAACCTGCTCTATTTATTAGAAGCTGAAATAAAAATAACAACTTTTATTTTGCTTATAATCCCTTAATGACTCAAGCTAACCTGAGGTGCAAGCAGAGCAAAAAACCGCTTGTAGCGCAAAATTTGAAAGAGCTCAAAGTCGATAATTATTACCAATATTATTTAAAAAAAATATTTTCAAAAACTATTTGTCAGTTCTTATCAGCTGTAGGTATCACGTTCCAAATCGCGCTTTTGACACAAACAATGTTACAAAGACAGTTAATGCTGATTTAACTAAATTTTAAAACTTGAATACAAGAATAGAAGCCCAGATTATAAGTCAGAACTTTAAGTGTGTGTCTTGAGTCTCTTCATATGCTCCCTCTCATCGAAACCGTTTTAAGCTTTTCTTCGTTAACAAGACGACACTATTATCTTCCTGAACTGCACTGATTTGTTCCATTCACTGCTTTTAGTCCGCCCTTTTATTTATTTGTCTTTGTTTATATTTGTTAACACCTAAAATTTTCTTTTGCATAGTTTTTGAGAATACGCTTAAATTTTGGTCTCGATCTCATAAATCTTACTATTTTTTGTGTGCTTATTACATTCGGAAAATTAATTTAAAATTTTTATTCCGTTCATACATTTTGATCAAATCTAATTGAGTCGAAGAACTGCACTTTTGCACCAATTTAGCAAAATTTGCCGTAGGTAGGCCTCAAATATTAAAAATCATAGTTTATATATTTACAACACATTGCTTAAGAAATAAACTTATCCAGCCTAAAATTGCCTAAGGATTACGAATTTATTTTCTTATTTACCTAAAACCCATATTTTTTTATTTTTGGAGTCATCGTTTCCACCTTCTTTTTGAGACTTTTTTTACTTGTTGTTTTCTTCATTTGCTGTTATTTTTTGATTTTTATAAGTTCTTTATTTTATGTTGTACATATTTCTTCGAAAGTTTTTTTTTCTTTGCCTTCTTTTTTAACCTCTTTATTCCTTAAGCCCTTAGGGTGTTTTTTCTTTGTAAGTTTAATGTGATCAACAAATACTAGTTAGGTTGGCAGCACAAAATTTTGATAGAAATAATGAGAGAATAAATATCATAGTGAAACCCACAAGTTTAATTGAACAAAATTTGTATATAAGAGTGGCAGAGCGCTTTTGAAAACTATCTTATCATCAGTACCTGAATAATAATAAATTGTTATTTTTAGCACAATAGTTGTTGATTTATCTAAAGAAAAAGAAGTGTTTTTAAAAAAGAATTGACATCAATTTGAAATATAATTTAAAAAATAATTTAATATGTATAAATAATAATAAAAATAGTAAAGAAACAAGATCATAAACAAACATTCAATTAAGTAATAAAGATTAAACTAGTGAAGATAAAATATTAACATCCAAATTCAATATGTGATTTAAAGCTTGTAGAGAAGTTTGCTAAACAGATTTAAAACTTTTTAAAGCTTTTCAAAATTTAAAAAACATTTTTTTATTGCAAATGTGAAAGATTTTAGAAACATCAGTAACAGAAAAGAAATGCCCGGAAGAATTAATATGAGAAGCAAAAAAAGATAAAGTGTTGGTTATATCTGTATTTTTGTACTTTTCTATTGTCTTTACATGTTCCCGAATTCTGGTTTCAATTCTTCAATCTTTCTGGCCGATATAAACTGCATTGTAGTTATTACAAGATAACTTGTAGGCGCCTGGATAATGTAAAAACGAAATTTGATCTTTGTTGTGTACGAGAAAGATTGCAAGACTATCTTTAGTAATAAAAAAATTTTATATTATATTTTTTGAAATAATGTGTGTTTGTTAAAAAAAACTTGTAGCAAGCCATGACATTTTTACGTATGTCGTACATGACTCCATACAACAACAACATTTTTATTATTTACATTATCCGTGTATTGTTAGTTGCCTACTATGCCATTTTACCCTTTACAAATTATCTTAACCATAACCTAAGAATATCTTCTCTTCCCGCCAAAGCGAGCTTGGTCTTGGTGTTTTTTTCTGTGGTTGCCTTTGTGGTGTTTTTGTTCTTCAAACATTCTTTATTTTATTTAAAATGTATTTTTGTTTTAATTGTCGAAAAGTGAGGTTATGAGATCCTTCATTTCGACAAGTGTGTAATCACAGACATACAAAACAATTGTTTTTTAGTTTCAAATCACTCTAGAGTTTTTCTTAAAAACACACGATATAAGAAATAGAAAGACAAATTTTGCTAATGAAAGAAATAGAAAATAGAGAGGTTTTAAAAGATGAAATGTAGAAAGAAAATTATGTAATATGTTGAACTTTAGAAAGTATTTGTTTATGACTTTATAGAAGAGTCTATTTAAGTCTTTTAATAGAAAGTGATTATTCACTGCTATGTGTTTAATGATAACTCATTCTTTTTCAAAAGCAACATAGTTTCTAAGAAATTTAAAATGTCTAAATAATGAAGAATTAAAAGCAGCTAAGATGTGATAATAACAATGTTTGAAATCAAGGGAGATTGCAGTATCAGTTGATGTAGGTTTTATTTTTATAATTTTTGGTAGAATTTTAGTGCTTTGGTTCATTTATAGTTTTCAGTCACATTTTTTTACAAATATTTTCATTCCAAATGTTTTCAGTGGAAAAATTTATCAATTTAATACGGTTTGAACAATTTTTTTTTAGTAATTTTATTAGTTCATTATCAACCTAATCAATATTTGTTGATAACGGTGTATATAGGTATTACATAACAAGAAATGCAATTACATGTTTGTAGTATTATTACGTTTGAAATTAATATATTTTACAAAAACAGACCTTGTATAAATATTGAACTACAAAATTTTTTAAAAATAGGATACCCAAATTATGAAAAATCTCAAATTTTGCGAATAAAAATAGTTTAGTTTTGACTGAAATACATGTTTCTGAAATAATAGAAAAAGAGCTTTTTCCGAAAAACAAAAAAATCTCTGCATTTTTTAGATATTTGTAAATTTTTCAGCTGTTTTAGATTAGCTTAGTAAAACTACTAAAGCTCATGTTCCTGTAGACAAATGCGTTAGTGAACCAGTAAAACCTTGTGACGTATGTAAAATCCAGTGTGCATTATCTCAAAGTGCCTGATAACGTCAATATTACAACCTAGGCTTCAATACTAATAAATCGGTAAGAACAAGCTTCAGTTTCAGGTTATCTATCTAAATGGGGCTGACACTGGCAACGTAAAGCTGTAACCGAATTAATGGACTGTTCGGTTTCATGTTATAATTATCGAACACGGATACGCATTTACACACAATGAGTGGTTATGTACTTTTGAGATGTGGGTGTATCCTTCGCCGTCCACCCAGTAGACACTTCCATTAGGCCCATCATGACTTTTTCCTTATTTTTTCCCCGACTTTAAGATTAATTATCTGTGATCTTATTTTTCCGCATGAATCGGTGCGTTGCGTACTATTGCTTTTAACAGCTGGAGCACGATTGCATAACACTTGATCTCGATTTATATTGTGACTAGCGTAACAACATCGGGGAAAGTTGAAGCGGGGTCAATGTCAAAACTGCCGTTCGGAGGAAATTCATCGTCTTTGATTAATGGGATTGAGAGTGATTTGATGACCAGATGGAATACAACCTACCGTCAGATGCACTAAACTTCGTTTACTGACCTCCTGGATGCAACTCAATTTGTTCCGTGAAAAATTACACTATTCCAACTATTACCACAGCTGATGTTACGGGATTAAACCATGTTACCGCATTAATAGCCTATGGAGATGCTGAATTAAACTGATATTCTCTAAATAGTGCCAATATAACACAACTTATATCTTAGAAATGAGAAGCTTTAGAAAGTTTCGCTCGTACTAACATTACTTTACAAAAAAAGTAGATTAATCTCTGGATTAAACTCTAAGAGCTTTATTTAGTTCCTATTTTTAACAAAATTATAATTTCTGACTCATTTGTTAAAATAAAAAAAATCATTTCTATGTTACAATCATGATTGTAAATGTTGTATTGAATAATAACAATATTCTAGATTATTAAATAACAAACTTTTCAATAATAATATAATTAATTAATTAATCAAAAGTAAATGAATGCTTAATTAATTATTATTGTTGCCTGATTTAATTTGCAAACCAATAATAATTGGTTTTGGTATTTTTATTACATGATTGAAAATGTACAGTTCACTCATAATTTTTGACCCAAGAGTTCAATAATTATTACAGATCGTTCCATCAGATTATTCCGATAAGACACAAACTATTTGAACTATGGCTCAAGCTACGACGTATAATTTTGAGTGAATTTAACATAATTTGGAAAACAAAATTAAATATTTTTTATTAAAACCTAGAAAATTTGTTGTTAAAATAAAGTAAAATGAGTCAGTACTAAAATTTCAGTCATTTTGTTACTGAACTAATACATTTGAGGTCAATAATTGTGCGTCCGGATAAATGTACTATTTTGTGAAAGTGAGGTTAATCATGTCAGAGACAAATAAAACAAAATTAATGTGATTGATGATGACATTGGATCAACCTCACTTTCATAAAAATCTAAAGGAGTAATTTTCATCAAATTTAGTATTATTTTGTTGAGATCCTATAGCTTTACTTAAGAAGTATACTTTGTAAAGTCATGTATTGGCCACAAAAAAATTGTTGAACCTGTTTAGTAAAACATTAAAAAAATTTCTTAATCTCTTAAGACATTAATTGGTTTTTGGTCACGAAGGTGGATATAAAATTAAAGATGTTTAGTTAATACTTTATTTTCTTCCATTAAATAAACAATCGTAATAAAATATGATAAAAAAAATATAAAATAAAAAATAAAAAAAGATAAAAAATATCACCTATTTTAAAAACTGTTAAACAAATTTTATGCTGATACGCTGCTGACACCATATGCATCAATTTGTACGAGCACAAGAGCGAGACACACCAACTTTTTCTTGAATTTTGGACTATCAACTGTAGTAACAAAGACCGAATAATTCAATTTTAATTATGGTATTCGGCCTTTTATCATCTAAAAGCAAAACATGTCTAAAAAGCAAAACTTCTTGTGGACAGTATAAAAGTAGGGCCCCCTTCTTAAAACTGTTGTTCAACAATGTTGCTTCAGTTCTTGCTGTTCATTTCGCATAAAAAGCTTCAAGGTTATTTTTAAGAGGGAAGGCAAGACAAACTGAAATACATCTCATTTACAAAAAATCTTATGTAGAACAAAATTTTATCATTTAAACCGCAATTTAAGCACTAATTGCTGTTAAACTACTGAATGGAAATGTTTTTCCAGCACAATAGGCTTTGCTTATTATGCCGGCATTGTTTGCTATGCTTCATTACAGAGTTTCCTGATAACTGGATAGGGAGAGATGGTAGCATTTTATAGCCACTGAGAACTTTTATCTGTAGAATCATCTTTTATATGTGGAATCATTTAAAACAAATTGTGTACAGTGAGCCACTAGACAATGCTGAAAAGCAATTAAAAAGTAGGATTCAAAATGCAGTCCAGTTTTTATCAATCTTGGAAATAAAACTAAGTTTCAATGAATTTAGAGCTCGCATTGAAATTTGTGCAGAAAAAAGAGGAGCATTATTTGAGCAGAAAATTAATAATTTAGCTTTTTGAGAATTTTATTTTCCCATTTGTTAAAGTCGTTAAATAAAACTTGAGCCCAATTTGAATATTTCGTAGCAAGAAAATGATATTATCTCGAGAACCGTTCCAGTTAAATAAAAAAGAATTTGTGTTTTGGTGGTTTGGCAAATCAAAAAAAGTTTGAGAAATCAAAAAAAAAAAAAAGAAATTGGGAGATCCGGAGACATACTGTATATGCAATTCCTCGAAACGTGAGCATTCTTAAAAACAGTTTTATTAAAGTCTTATGCTTTATTAAAAAACAGAGAAACTTTTGTTTATTGATCAGATCTTGAGTTTTGTACAAATGTAGTTTTTTGATAACCCAGGCAGAGATTACCTAGATTTGAGACTTTATGGAGTGGTACATTTTAATTGCTCATTTAAATAAGAAAAATATGTTTTGTCGAGCACAACAGCACGCAATTAAGAATTGTTCGTTTTAAAGTTATTGTTGGTAGTGATGTTTATCAAAAAATTGACCTCAACGCAAGGAACTGAAAAAATATCAATCTGATAAAACAGTGGAATTAATTTTATTTAAATTATTCATGGATTCCTTTGATGGTATACAAAGTTTAATTCAATTACAAGTCCGAAAAATTATTTAGATGTTTGTTTTAACAAAAAACTAACGTATAATTTTTGGTACTAAAACAACGGAACAACGATTGATACCATCAGAAATTATATTCATAGTAAATGGCATCATTACTGCCAGATCTCACACTGATAAGAGCGAGGTTATATCGAACCTGGGTGGATTTAATTAGGTGATATGTAATACAATAAGAAAAGCTTGGAAGTTATGCAAAGCAGTTTATCGCAAAGATTATGAAAATTTTCTCGGTCTAATAACTTGACATAATTAATTCATGCAACAATATGTGCATTTGCATCATTAATGCCCTAAAAACTGCAAGTTCATTGGAATTTCCTCGACTGAATCCTGAAAAACTAATTTTAAATTCAACGCTCATTTTATCGCACTTCCTGACACTTTATTCATTAACACAACAGATATCATCACTCTATGCTAATCAAAAATTTGGTTCCACAAAAATCACTCGAAGTGTGTCACTGTATCTAACCGTTTGAAAATTATATTACTTCATGCTTGAGTGCCATGAGATATGTGAGCTAAATTTATTTTGATGGCGGAGTGCTATATCTGTCTTAATGCATCTAGAACTATTTAATTTCTCAACTTATGCCACCTCTACATTTTAATCATTGTATTTGAACATTCTCTTAAATAAATTCAATTTCAAGTACTCTCACTAATGTCAGTCGATTTTGCAAAGTAAACATACATTTTCGATTTGCCCAAGTTGAAACAATTAACTTTCTATTGTTTGCCTCCTTATTAAGAGCAAATGCAGCCAACACAATAAAGTAGACGAATGGCTTTGGGCGACGCGGGTGTTACAACAGTGATACTATTGCAATTACTCCGGGTTCATTCTGTAGTAGGAACTAATGTAATGTTCAAATGTCACAAAATGTATGTCAATAGGAGAGCGTGGGCGCAGCACACTTGATATTGTTATGTTATTATTGGCGCGTGTACAGCTTTATTGAGGTTATGTTACTACACTCACTTCATCCTCTTGTTCAACAACTTTACTCCAGTCCGACATACTTGAGTCGCACTGTAGCTAACACTGGGCGAAGCAAACTTTTATTTTCTTTAAACGTGCTATTTTTCAAACTATTGCAGACATTTTGTACATTTATCTTTGTATATACTTACCTCTTAGAATTTACTCTGCAATATATCTGTTTAGAAGTTGCTAGTTGTTAGTTCCAAACTAATGCACCGGTGAGAGTAAAACATTTCAACATTTACACCTCAATTTATCATTACTTGAACAAGTTTAACTAATTGTAATAATTAATGAAATGAAATATCCATAGACGATCGACGTGATAAAGACACTGTTTTTATTAATTTTCTTGAATGTAGATAGATGATGATAAGCTAACGAAATTTCTTTAAGTACAAACTGGTTTTAGTAATGAATTATGTCTCTGATTTTGAAGTTAAAAATAATAACAGACTGGATCCTGATTTACAGGTTTACTTGCGATTAAAATCTTTCGAGTTGTTACTGTTGTAATGGTTTTAATATTTAAGCCACCTAACACCTACAACTTGGGTTATTTATTATGCATTTCCAACACATTCTCATAATGCAACCACTTATCTTCTAAGATCTTTCAACTCACCGAATTCATAATATTCTAATGTGGCTCTTAATCAAGGCAAAACATGTTTTATTTTTTTTAAACACTGATTTTAATTTTTAAAGCACAAAACTGATTAATAATACATTTATACAAGGTGTTTCTAGACTATTCGTATTATTACTGAACCTACAGGAAAGATAATAAGATATTTTGATTTCAATTTTAGACAATATGTTTATTTGAGATCAGTACAGTTAAAAAAAGCTAAATGTCACCCTAGAAACTGTGGATTTTATTTTTTCCGGGAATGAAGAACGAGTAAATAAAAGAAAAAAGTTTTTATTTAAAAAAAAATTTCGTAAAAAACAAAAACACTTTTTTTATACTTTATACTTGTCATTCAATAAAAAATTTGCAAAAACCAGAAGGAACAAAACTGAGTGTCATCATAATTGTATCTCTCTTTCAGTTTAATGTAAAGACAGAGAAAGAGCTTATAACCTGAGATCAATATTAGACGTTTTTTCAGTGAAAATCTGCTCATGATCACCAACATTTAAAAAGTTATTTTACCAAATTTTTGGCGCAAATTTACAAATTTATTTCCATTCAAATGAAAATTACGTTGCTAGAAAAGTTTTTTCAGATTTATACAACGCAATTTAATTTAGTAGTTAATTCGCATTAAAATGTCAAATTTGACCTATATTAAATATATTTAACGTTCTCAACATTTTATGTGGAGGAGAACCCACGATATGATCGATTGTTTTAGACCATATTTCTGAAGTAACTATATTCAGGGCTTCTTTTCACATATTTAGAACTTTTTTATCGTTAAAGACATTTTGTTATGTTAGTAGAGTCCTTGTTATTCCTCAGAAACAATATCAGGATTTTGATAATTTTTTTATATATTTTGTTTATTTTTATATATTATTTAAAATCTATATCTTTTGGAGGGTTCAGTTAAATATTTATACAAAGTGTCCCACACGGCAATGAGCTAAAAGTATCTAGAGATCTAAAAAAGATTTTGAATTAGAATTTTGCATATAAAGTATGTTTGAAACGATGTATATATCTAACAAAATTATTCTAAAAATGAAAGCACTTTTGGTAAAAGTAAAAAAAACAATATTTTAACATGTTATACCATTAAAAGTCTTAAGCATTTTAAAGCAAATAAAAAATACTACAATTAAAAAAATAAACCTTTTCTTATAACAATTTTTTTAAAAATACAGTGATGGCTTATTAAAAAATAGTTTTTAGCAATTGTATATAGATGAGATATCACTTTGAAGTCTGGCACAGTTATTTTTTGTGAGAAGTACATATTTTTATAGGTTTCGATCAGGGGACATACTGTATACTAATTTTTTACACTTTTTTTCTCATTTAGTAGATATATTTCTCCTTCTGTGGGTAGCTTCTATATTAGTTTTTATTTTAAGTTTAAAGAAAGCATTTAAATGTTTTCGGTGTTACAACAAAATGAAAAACAATGAGCGTGACTGTTTTGTTGCCTCAATAAACTTAAAAAAACCAATATGAAGTGCGCCAAAAAAGGAGAAATATAATGCAACCTTCCGAAACGTAGACAAACTCAAAACGTCCCATTTTTTGTTAAAAACCAGACGAACATTAATAAATACCAATGTCAGTCAACAATTTTAACTAAATAAAAATTTTCAACTAGTAAGTAAATGCATTACAGCAGAACTAGTTATAATGACACTATTATTCTCCCATTACTCTAATAAGACACATTTGTATCAAACTCTATTCGATAATGTAAAACAGTATTTTCTACTAACAGTTTGGCAGAAAGGAAATGGTAAAACTTCTATATGCATTTGTCGGTTTGTTTTTATAGCCTTTTTGGAGCTAAAAGCCTCCTAGAAAATACTATCATTGATCATTTATAATGGAAACTAACTTTTTTAACACGACGTCTATATATTAGACACTCTGAATTTTTGAAACCTTATTGATTTTGACTTTAAAACTTATAAGATGTCGTAAAAATAAATGCGAATATATAAAATGTATATTACCAAAGTTTTTACCGTATTCGTAATAAAAAAGTGCACTGTAATCTTCTTTTTATTAGAGAAGGTATTTACATATAAGTACATTCTCAAGTATCTCATCTTCCTCATTAAGACCTTTCAAGTCATTTGCATGGCAAAGCATAGCGCGGAACAGTGAAGTACTTGCATTTTTATTGTGTTTTGGTCTATTTAATTTTACTACACTATAAATACAAGAAATTGTAGCTGATTTAAACAGCTCGATAATAACATGTTAATGTATAATTACGTAATTAAAAATTTAAATATTGTGTGGAAAGATGTCGAGAAAAATGTTTTTTAAAATATATAATGGCTAGCCACATTAAAGCCAAAGTATCTAATGAATTACATCTTTAGAACTTAAACAGCGTAAACTATCTGCACATATTTGCATAATAAACTGGCCACAAACCATCTTTCCGATTTTATCAATTCTCATAATAAACAGAAATTTTGTACAGGTGCAATTAGAACGCAAAGAGAAAGGTCAAAAATTGAAATTTGCATTTCTCAATAAAGTTATATAATTTTTTCGGTGGTTTTAGGTCCATAATAAAAGTATCAAGTGTTTACACGTCCCCCAGCTGACGCCTGTATGCAACATAAATCCTCTTCTTGGCTCGATTTTCGGCATTTCGGGCCATCAGCAAGTTCATTGGCTGCTAATAAGCCAATAAATCTGGTTGAATGTCTTTTCACACATCTTTCCGTAGTTTTAAATTAATTTAACTAATGGCTCATCCGGAACAAGGAGGATATAAATCCCCCGAGTATCCATGTATTGTGTTTGGATGCAAGAGCGCAGCAACTTTGTGGTACTGCTGCATCGAATACACAATTCACCTGCATAACACGGTATATCTCCCCACGAGGAGCCAAAGGGGCTCAGAGTGAATGCCCCCACAGCCGGTGTTTGGCCTTGAGACAGACCCCAATGCAAATGACGGGACCACGCGCTTCACTGCATCTCCAGGGATACCCACTGCATTCGGTGCATCGAACGAAAGCCGTTCAATGGACGAACGACACAACCAATCAATTTTGATTTTATTATTTAAAAGAAACGGTGAGGAGACGGAATTGCTTCGAGATGTAATTGGGGATTTCATGTAACAAGCCGAGGCTTTATGCAGGTATAATGTCCTCGATGCAACTGAGATACACTGCATTTTTATTTCAGATGATAAACACTTGATTCTTGATTCTGGAATGAAATTGCAGACGGCGAATTTAAACTTGAAATGCTATGTAATTGGTTGTTGCTTATAGTTTTTATTGATGTTATCAACTTTGAGTATCCTTAAATGATTTGTCAGAGAAATAGGAAGTCTTGGGAAAAAATGTTGATTCCATAATAAATATTAGGAAAATACATAATAATATGAAAATTTTCAGTGCTCACCAACTAGTTAGAAGCTTGGGTGATAAAGAAAAGTATCGTATTTGCAATTTTTTTTCATTTTTAGTTTTACTATGTCTTTTTGAAGTGAATTTTTATTAATGCAGAAAATACAAAATCTGGGAAAAGTAAACTGATTAACAGTGTAACATTGTAACAGTAACATCTCCAAATTAAAAACTAAACTAACCTGGCGATTTCAATTTAAATTGTATATACGTAGTTAAGAGTACTTGGGAAATTCACTGGTGAAATTTTTATCCTTCTATCTTAAAAAATAACAAAAATAAATTTGAAAATATTAATTTTCAAATGTGGTAGGGTATTGATAATTTTCTACATGTGAGAATCTCTGCTAAATTAAGCAACATAATAGATAGAGTAGAATAATTATTGGCAGAAGGATCCACCGCTCCCACGGGCTGTGAAGAGACGCACAGCATGCAGTCTAAGCTTCTCTCCTGTCTTTTTTCCTGAGAAAATTATCTCAAGAAATATATATATTAACAAGTTTCTCTATTTTCTCCACTGTCTTCTTCTAATAGCGTGTCTTCTTCTAATAAAAATTTTTTATCAACAAATCATTATTTATTTTGGTGACGAATTTCTGGGTTTTTTTACCTGCTTAAATGGATGTGTTTGCGAAATCTTTGCAACTGATATTTGAGTCTTACTATCTCCTACTTTGCTCAGCGAAAGATCACTCTACAAGTATTTTTTTTTTAACTTGGCTTCTAATAAAACTGTTGATGCCGTTATCTTTTTCTCGCATCTACTGACTTTAGGTTTAAAAAGATACTGTCATCGGTAACCTTTAATTTCGCCGTATAGAAAAATTTTTGGTCAAAGCAATTTGAAACAAACAAGAAAATACAATTCAAAAGTTCAACATTTCGTACAAGAGTAGAAATGTAAAACTAAAAAGTAATCAAGAATAAAACTAAACAAAAAATGTTAAGAACACACAGAACAGATGGTCCTTAAGAAATCTAAAAAACGTTTTTTTCTACATGTCAAAATTCAGAAATGAACATCAAAAATTGTTGTTCTTCAAAGTTCAGAGGGAGAGAAAACATTGAATATCAAGTTTAGGTGCTCGGTTAATGTGATTTAGAAGATTAGATTAAGCTTTAGAGTGAGAGAAAACTTGATACATTTCATGAGCCAGTCTTCTGAAACTTCAACACCTTTATATGTCAATGACTAACTCTCAAAACTACACAGAAACAGATCTTTACAACTAAAGAAAGTTGCTTGATGATCACAAGCATGACCTCTCAACTTTTCTACAAGATCTATTTCGTTCGCAACAAGTAGAAGAAGATTGTGAACTCAGAGGTATTATCGTCTATAAATTTTTAAATTTTTTTTTTTTAAACTACTGAAGATAATCCACCGTAAAGACTGCAGTAATAACTTGCAACAGAGCTTTTTCTCTTTCTTATCTTTATTATATTTAGCAAATCTTCCTCCGTTATGATGTTAAATTATGATTAAAAAAATCAATTAACACTATACATATAAAGGACACCTTACAGAGTCGTTACATTTTACAGTAAACTCTATTTGTCTTTAAATCTTTAAAAAGTCTTTAGATTTAATTTTATGTTTATCTAGGTGGCTTGACTAAAAAGCTCCTGCAATTTGGTCAATATAATTAGGACAAAAGTTGTGAAAAGTAACCTGGACATTTCCTTCTTTGCTTACAATCTAAGTTAACCCCAAAAGAAGCAGGAATAGCCACAAAGTAATGTATGATCTTTCCATTTTATCTTATAACTGTAGATTGTCAACAACCTTATCTTTAATACATACGAGTAGATTTTATTTTTTTCTTCTGTTGAGTTGAATTTTTATCGTTATTATCTTTTCTCAATTTTTTCTAAGTTGTTGTCTTCAAGTGTTTTTCTTCTTAGAAGCTTAGGCGTGCTTTTAGGCTTTATTTAATGCAAATCGTAAAAATAGCCTTAATTTATGTTAAAAAATAAATTAATTTTTGTTGTATTATTGCTTGTAGATAGGTCTTCAATTTAGTTTTTTTGTTTTGAATCAACTGAAACGTAGAGTATGTACAACATCTAATATTTGGTTTCAACACGATTCGATTAATCTGGCAAAGACCAGTATTTCTGATTTTTATCCCTTAATAATTTTTCTTTCTATTTTTTTTCGGTATTGTCTCTTTTTAACAATTGTCTTCGTTGTTCAGTTTTGGGTATTGTAATTTCACTAAATTCTCCTTCGACATTGTTTATAATCATCATAAAAAATAGTAAGACAAAGCAATATATATAGAAAAAGGTCTGCTTTTTCCATCAACAACATCAATCCTTTGCATTTGGAGACAACGTAACACTCACAACAAGGACTAAAAAGGAGCTATCAAGACTAACAAGATAACTGATTATGAAAGCGGAAAAAACTAAATTGTTGATATATGTATTATTCAATAAAGGCACATATCTAGCAGTAAAACTAAATTAAAGAAGGATATACAAATTAAGAGATTTGTCTACTTTGGAAGTGTAATAGAAAAGAAATCAACAAATACAGAAGAGATAAAAGCAATAATAGCAGATGAATATAAAAGCGTCTGTGCATTAAACTCTATACTAAGCTCAAAAACCGTAGCAAAAGCTACAAAACTTAAGAAATAATTACTGAGAAAACAACAGCAGTTGATACTCCAGATATCAAAAAGAAGGGTTCTAAGAAAAATTTATGACGAGAAAAAAGTAGAATAGACTTAAATTAGAACAACAACCCAAGAACTAAGAATATTATGCAAAGACACGATATAATAATAGTTAAATCACAAAGAATCAGACGGATAGACCAGTAACAAGAATAAAAGGAAACAGATTACAAAAAAAAAAAAATATTAGAAACAGGACTAGGACCCAATAGTCAAAGAAGCAGACCAAGGACATAGTGGAAAAAAGGTGTAGAGGATGACCACCAAAAACTACAAATAAAGCAGTGGAAGATGAAAGTTTTGAATAAAAATTTCACTAAATTAAGCTAATTATTAAGATAAAAATATGAATTTCACTTTTGTTTTGTCTTTGAGTACTTCTTTCCTGGTTACGCTCTCGTTTTGTCAAAAATCGATTATTGAATGATGAATCCCAGTAATACCACACAAAATAGGAATATTTGATTTTATTTCAACTAGAATCAACTAGAAAATGAGCTAAAAAGAAAGAAACTGATAAATTCTAGTTGCTGTTAACTAAAACAAAATGTGTGTTGTGAGATGGTGGTATTCCCGTTCCATGTGTGCGTGCGATCTTATTCCGTGGTGTTTGTGACATTATGACGAATATCTATTTTAAAAACACCCCGTTTATCAACACGAAAAATCAAAGTCTTTCACCCTATACAAAACTTTGAAATTCCTGAAAACAGATCGTCAATCAAAATGTCAACTGCCTTTGGCGTGTCAAACATCTCGTTTCCCTTGGCTTAAAATAACCGAAACAGTTTTGTAACCTGTTAATACCTCTCCTAAAGCAAACAGATTGCAGTTGGCAGAATGCTTTCACGTATTATAATACGTTTATCGCAGAGCTTTTCATAATAAAATATAACCGGAGGCTAACTGAAATTTAGGGAGACGCAAAGAGTTCTTTCATGGCAAAACAATACGAGATGCGCTTTACATGCAGAAATTTTTATTTCTTGAAAGCGCTTTATGTATTTAATTAAACATGTTGTAGGCTGAGCTTGTTAATGATCTTGTCACCCTCTTATGTGTTTTGGCCCGAATAATTGATTTTTCCTGTTCGCGCCGAAACAATGGGCAATTCCGTCAAGTCGTTCCACGCTTTAGAACGTACATATAGGTAGAGGAAATGACGGTAATTTAAACAAAACAAATTGTTTATGTAAATGACTTTTATGGCATCATCATAAAAATTTACAATTGAGGTAATTAATCTGTTAAATTTTTCGTAATTAATTGAGGTAATGTAATCAAGTGGGAGGGAAAAGCGTTGTGTCGTTGAAGCTGGGGCTCATTAATTATGACGGAACAAGTTTCATGGAACACATGAAAAGCGCTGTTCTTTGGTCGTGTTTACAAAATAATTTATTTCTGGCTAATAGTAACAATTATCATCTGCTATTAGTTAAGATTTGACGGGAAATGGCGGCAAATACGGTCTCGTTAAGTGTATCAATAACATGCATTTACATACATTGATTTCAGTTGCCTCTCAGTCGTAAATCTAAATGCTAATGTGTTGTGTGGGCAAAGATGTACGACCGATTAAGCGCGTAAGTCTCGCTATACTTCGACTTCTTTTTGTAAAACTTAGACTTTGCACAACGGTTTTATTTACATCTCTGAATTTATAATTATTCGCCGTTCCGTTTCAACCTCTCGAAACTTCTTGCACACTCATAATTCTTTACTCCTATACCAGGTCATTTTCCTTCGCTTCTTAAATTCCACATAAATATTCTTAATACGGCGTTAAACTATCGAGCTGATAAACATCTATCATTAAATTCTCATAACATGCTAGTTAACTAATTAAATTAAAATTTATTAATTAGCTTATATTTTACGAGAAATGATTCATCACTTGCTTGCGGATGTTGAAAATTTCTACTGCAAATTGAATTTGTTCACTTTAAAAGCACCCACAGGTAAATACGTTGCCATGTTACTCACGCCCCGTCTTCCTCAAACTCACAGGAAACACATAAACAAGCCTGAAAAGCTAATTTCTTTACACCTAATAACAGGTGGCAGTGTTTCAAATCTTATTGTGTCTAGCGCTTCAACCGTCAAATAAAATATCCCCTTATTTACATATTCTAACACTTTTAACTTCGTTACATTCCTAATTTCCACACCATAAAACAAATACTACACCTGTTGAACACACACAAATTTTTATAACATTTAATAATCATAGGTAATAACAAATAAGATCTTGATAGTCGAATATTACATTGGCATCAATTTTTAATACTGCACTACTGTCAATTTGACGAGACCAAATTGGCATTAATAATTTGACTATTAATCCGAAGTGCACGACGGCTTTAATCTAAAATTATTAATGAGATTTTAGCGAGTCTAACTGTGCAGAACACTCGAAAAAATTAAAACAATGTGCGGGTAAAACTTGATTTATGCAACAATAATAGTGAATTTTGACTTAAGTTGCAAATCTTGTAACAAAGTTGCTTGGAACAGAAGTTCATTGTAAGGCAATAAAGTGCTTAAGCTGTTTATTACTGGTTTCGTCCCTTCCAAACAGATGTTCAAAAGTACGGGCTGGTGCACAGTGTTTCCAAACCGCAAAAACGTGATCGAAAATCGAATTTTCATCATTTTTTGTTTAAGTTCCAATTTTACATACTGAAAGTCCATAAGATGAAGCAACTTCTTGACAAATATTAGACCTGGTAAATTTGTTTTTACAAAGTTACAGGCTTGGAAATATCGCATTTAGAGCAAACATTTAGTAAATCCGTTTTCTGTGAAAATTCAACATATTTAAGCACATAATTTTTGAGAAAATATGAAAGTCAGTACAGTAATATAGGCACCACTTAAAAGAGGGGACTTTAATCTTTACCTTCCAAATATTATATTGTTATTTATTGCTCAGGTACTCACTCAAGCGAAAGGGCAAATGAGGCCTGCATAAGAGCGGTTTTTGGGATAAAACTCTAATTTCGTTTAGTAGGAATTACCAAGAACTCATAAAGTAAATATTTTTAAAATCCTTGATTTCTTAGCTTCAAAGTATTTGCTACGAATTTTGCGCCTACCTGCGCCGGGGTTGGATGGGAGGCATAATTTGCCCTGCGCGCCCTGTTCAAGAATCATTTTTTATTGTGCTGTTTAACTGTGAATGCAAATAAAAGTTTTTCTGTGGCGTTTCAAAACATGGCACATATTAAAATAACACGAAGAATGCTTCACGAAAATTTTTTTAAAGCACTTCTTGTAGGTGATGAAAAAAAAGCAATTAATTCTCGAGTTTTTGAAAGAAATCTTTCAAACTAACGGAGACCACGCAGTTACAGTAGAACTAATAAATTATGTTAGAAATTAATTTTTTTTACCCTATTTTTGTTTTTGGTCTGCTTGTGGAAGAAGTAACAAAACGTTTACAACAAAATATAATTCGTGGTTAAACACAACTATGGAATTGCCGGCAATACTGCACAGAGATTTAGATTTTTCTCTCAGCCACAAATAGTATCAGAAATTACGGGTAAAAAAGTTTTTACTTTTGATTGCAAAAATGATGTATTAACATTTATTTTTTAGGACTTGATAAAAATAATATTGAGCGGTTTGGAAACATCTTAAAAGTGCTCAACAGTGAACGTGAAATAAATACCGAAAAATTCAAAGCTTATTGCTTAAAAACGACAGAAGATTTTGTAGAACTTTATGAGTAGTACTACATGCCATTAAATTTTAATACACAAGGTAGATGTTATAAAAGAATCAATAATACCAATTGGTGAATTATCCCAAGAGGCTCAAGAATCCAAAAATAAAGATATAAGAAAATTTCTAGAGCATCATACTAGAAAATTTTCTCGAACTAAATTAAATGAAGATTTTTTTCAAAGACTAATTTTGACTTCCGATTAAAATATTTAAAATTTCTTAAGCTCATTCGGCTTAAACGAAAATATAAGCTATAAGGACATGAGTTTAGAAGTAAGAGAATTATTGCAAATTTCACCAAATTTCAGCAAATGAAGATGAAATAATTTTTTCATCCGATGATGAAAATTAATCTGATGATACGGAATAACTGTTTTTGTACATAAATTGTAAATAATGTGCTAAAATATTTTTTTAATTGTATGTATACTTTTTTACATAAACTTCTATTATTTTTTTTATTATTGTTTATATTATTATTATTATTATTTTTGATCATATCAATAAAATACCATCTTAAAAAGATATCTACAAAATTTGAACAAAAATGAACGTAAAATAAAAACGCTGTGAATTTCGATCGCGTATTTGCGATTTGGAAACACTGTGTGGTGTAAAGATTGTTTGTCCATAGCAGCTAAAGTAATAAATATATAATAGTTCAATAATAGTTTATTGTAGCACAATCAATATTTGTCCGATACGGCAATTTTATTAAATCAAAATTCACTATTATCGTTTGTCGTAATTTATCAAGAATGAGTTATATTTCATAAGATTATTCCTAAACCAAATTTTAAAATATTGATAAAACACAATTTGTCTTATTTTACACCAAACAGTCCTCTCTGTTTCACGATTTTTTTTGCTTGTTGAACACGTATTTTTTGTGGTATTGTTGTGGTATTTTTTATTTATTTGACATTTACAATGATCTGCTCGATATAAAATAACTAAACAAATAGTCACTGATATCAACGTCTAATTGGTTATTTCGAATTATAACTATAAATGTTATTAGTCACAAATTTGAATTTGACAGGTGTAGGATAAATAGTTCATATTTTTAGAGATTCTTTGTCTCCGTATCTAGTAACATTAAAAATAATAAATTGCATTTCCTTCTTAAGGGCTCCAAGGAAGTCACATATAAATAAAATGACGGTGTTTAGCTTTTCACTTGACTTAGTAGGGTGACTGTATGCTTTCCGCTTTTTCCTGAAGAATTGTGAAGTGTGTTTTTAATGTTTCAGCAATTACCATAATTGTACAGGTGTCCAGTGGTGAAAGGCTGAAACGAATTTATTATTCAAATAATGAAAAAGTGTATTACATTAAAACTACATTTATTTAATTGATTACTGAAAGAAAAAAGTTTGCTTTTACATACATATTATATTTGTGTACGATGATTTATTTCAGGGAAGTAGGGAGGCCTGGTATTGTCAGATTATTAAATGCTTTTTTCTACTTCATTTCATCTTGACATTTTGAATGTTTAACGATTTATGGCCGATCCTATAAACTGAGGAAAACAAAAATTTGAAAGAAAAATCAGTTTAAAAACATTAAATTATTACAGTGTTTTCCAATAGATTCTCACTTTTTGGCAATTGAGATTTACAACATTTCAAATGAATCTCAGTCTTGTCACTAATAAAATGTGACAGTCATTTGAAATGTTGGCAATCTCAATTGACAAAAAGTGAAAATTGAAAAACACTGTATATGTGAAGGAAATTGTTTATAAATATAACATCCTAATCCAAATTCTGAACAAGTACACAGGATTTAAATGTTGACAGTGTTTGAATTTTAAGATTTAATAGTTCATGGTCGGCATTGGTACTGTGGTACCAATAAATTAATTTTGTTTTCAGGGTAAATCAGTAAACCATATTAAGATAAAAATCTTTTTTTTAATTTTAAAGTCATTCATTAATGGTCTAAGAGTACATTAAAGAACGATTTTTTAGTGAAACCATGCATTAATGTCATTATTATTAAATTGGCAAATTATTATTTAAATGTCAACTAGTACAAAAAATGTTAACTAGTAAAGCCAGAGTTAAAAAAAAGATTTAAAAAGGAAAACATAGTTGCTTTGAAAAAAGAATACCAAGACTTCATGTATAATAATTCGCAAAGATAATGACTAGGGGGGCGCCACAATCGGTGAAATATGGCGAATGAAAGGAGTACATCGGGATGACAGGGACATTTTAATTGATTTTTGATCAAAGAATGTTAAAATGTTTGATACAATATAAAGTTAAAAGGTTTGTCTATTTAAAACTATCCAATTTCGGAGCTAATAAACTCTCTACATTTTATATCTAAAACATCTTATTTCACATTGGTGAAACGACTTTTGGCAGAGTAGACGTTTTCTTTTATATTCTGTTGCCTGTATTAATTATTTTTTATGGAATTAGAAAAAATTATATTAGCAATAATTAAACCATTTACTAAAAAAAAACGACAAAAGTTAGATGAAATTGTTAGATGAAATATAACAATACTCATTAACTGTTACTGTTACTGTTACTATAGTAACTGCTATTTAAAAAAATATATTAACAGTAGCTTCTTGCTATTTATACATATATAAAAGTTATAAAATTACTCATCATGAGTTAATATGTATTATTCCTGACGTTATATGCATTATTCTTAGCATCGAATGTGTAGACCACGTTATAAAAAATTTTTGATCATTTAAATTAGAGGATATCAATAAAATTTTTGTTAATCTTCTAGACATATCAGTTTTTAAATTTTATGTATATCAATTCATATCTTTTTTTTTTAGAATTTCACGTATGTGGTATTTGGTATTTCAAATCAATTTGGTATTTGAGGCTTTTTTTGGTGTTTATATTTGGTATTTCAAAAAACCTATCGCTTCCTTATATGTCAGAAAGAATAGTTATATACCAACTCTCGCTACCTTCCAGCACTCTTCGTTGGATGGCACACTGTGTCTGTCTATACGACTACTAACCGAATTTCGCTTGATATAAGCGAGTTCTCCCACCCGTTCCAATCGAGCACAACGCTCCGGTACTGTACTGATGAGGGGCAAAAACCCCAAAACCGGTGTACAGTTTCTCGACGTTGTTGTTCGATTGGAACACCTTTATTAGAAAAAATAGTGTCAGTATTTAAATTAGTTTTTTGTTAAAATGCTTAGAGATTTTTATTTATTACAATACCTATAATATGGCAACATTTAAGCTGAACTAACTATTTTGTTAAACAGGGGAAATTGTTTATAGGTACAGAATGTTTTGTTGAAAAAGTTGTAAAATTTTCTCTCTCTACCTTGTCAATTTGGTAAGTTTTATACCTACTCAAACACTTTTAATCAGACTACTTTTAAAAACTCTTTGATACTCTATAAATGACTCGATGAGATGAGAGAAATTTTAACTAGGACTAGGGAGTTAGACTTCAGTTAACTAAAATTGTTAGATATCGTAAATAATTGATTTTTTTTAGTGTGAAATGAATCAGTTTAAGTGAAGTTAGAGTACCGGTTGATATGAGAGCACCTTGGGCAAATAAACCCTCACGAATTGTTTACTGTTACCTCGTTTGTGAAGTCTGTGATGTCTTCGCTACATCTTATGCAAATATTCTTGTATCATTCCATGTTTAATGTATAAGCTATTATGTTGAGTTTGGCGGTTGTTTATGGTTTAGTTAGCAGCATTAGCATAGCATCTATCTTCACTCCTTCCCGATAATGATCTGCTACAAACTTCTGTTACGACCATCATCAGCAAAAACACTAAAACAACTCATTTGTGGATTTAGGAAATTAGCATCTCCGACGTTACCCTAAAATCTGAGATGCTCTTTAATAATCTTGATGAGTCTCCGACGCCACCACCGCGACGCCTACATTAATTCAAGTTATTGTTTATCATAGTAAATGTTTTCAACATTTTCAATATTCTTATCTAGTTTGTTTTCTAAGATTCATATTACATTATGTAAATTTTCTAGGTTTAATTTAATGTTGTTTTTTCCTGTCGAATTATCATCGCGTATGAATCACTGATGCACTTCCTCGCCTTGATAAATACTTACTAACGCTTTAATTTTACAATAACATGCACAAAGTTTTTGAACTCTTTGAAAGGTACGTTTACTTCAAGATAAAAGATAATGTTTAACATTGAACGCGATATATTATATTATTCACTCGTGTGTGGCATATAATGGAATAAAAACCTCAAACCGGGATATTTTCGTGACAATATTAAAATTTAATTACCCATACTGAAAATGCTTTTTATCAATCTAAAACGTTAAATGTGAAAAATATTTTTTGTGAGTCTCGTATACCTTAACACGACATTTTTTTCATGGCAGACTTTTATCAAATTATGAATCATTAAGGCTCGTCCCTCGGTGAACGCCACTGTAATTAGGTATACGAAGGGTGACTGCACCGTCTGCTTATAACTCGCTTTTACAAATTAAAACAACGCAACGATTTTAGACTTTGATTGTAGGAGTGGTCGGTATATTCCAGAGAACTACATATTACATACAGAGAGCCATAAAGTAAAGCATTACAGTCAAGGCCGTAAAATTTATTATTTCAACTAAACTAAAAGATCGATTGGGGTGATAGCTAAAAGAAGCGAAATGTAACACATTTTTCTCCTTTTATTTTCTTTCACTAGTTCACTAGTTTAGAAAAATCTATCTAAAATATTGCACCAGCGTATGTCTTTGGGGAAAATATTGTTTTATTCGATGTGATTTTAAAATTTATTGTGCTATTTTCAAATTGTAAATATGGTACGTTTCTTCTAGATTTACTACTTTTGTTACTTTGGTTTTAATATGACGATATATCATCCCTGGGCGCCGGCTTCGGTCTTTTCATTACTAATGGATATTGGGCTCTGTCGAACACTTGCTTCAAGACCTGACTCAGTTCCCAGACACAATCCTTCTCTCACCAATTTTATCAATCCCCAAAATTAAAAATTTATTATTTAACTAAATTACTAAATATTTGGGCAAAAACTGCCAGCCTAGACTTGCTCAACTTCACTTCGTGGAAAGTTTGGATGAAATTGGATGCATTAATTATTCTTTGCTATAAACTTGGCGAATTTTTTTTACGGTAAAAACTGTTTTGTTAATTTCACTTCTTTTTAACAAATATTTTGAATTTAAATGACTTGCAATTGCTTCTAAGAATATTTTATATTGGTAATGAGGGAAACAAAATCTTGTATCCATCAATCGAATTGTTTGATTAATAATAATTAATAATATGATCTTTGTAATTTTCTAAGTAAAATAGTAAACTGTTCTTAAGCAACTGTAAAATCAGATTTTTTGTAAATAATTGTCAAAGTTTTGAGGCACCTTTTCTTTGTTGGATACTATTATTACCTCTAACAAAATTGGATCCTGTTATAAAAACCACTTTGCATTTGAGTATTCTTGCATCAAGAGATATAGGGCACGCCAATTAAATCGTAAAAATAAAATAGTCGTAAAAACTATGTAAACAGTCATTAAATTGTTCCTGATACAGTCCACCAGCCATGTTTTCGATGTAACAAAGCGCAAAATAACTAATTATTATCTAACTGGACAATTAATGTCAACATTTCGTCACTAATTGATTACAGAAATGCAGCTGTGCCTTAACAGAGTTGGCTCTAAGTTTAAGCTATTATTTAATTCTGTTGGTGACGGTGACGGTAAAGTGTTCTCTAGTTAAACGTAATTTTTGTGTTTATTTTGGTGATATCTAGTTGTTGTGTGTGCATTTTATTTGCTTTTTGATTCGGTTCTATAAAAAAATGACCATGCTTTTTATATAAATATTTTTAAAGCCAATTCTTCAAAATATCGGTGATGTATCACAAACCGTACAGTAAAACAGAGATGATTTAAATGTGATGGAACCGGTTTGCATTTAAATATGGAGTTGAGTCTGTATTGTCAGTTTCTCTCGCATCTCTCTACCTCTGCCGTATATCTCTTGATACTACAATAAGTATAATCTCAATCGTAAATGACGTTTTGCTGGGGATAAATGTTTATACAGCCAGTCTTTAACTACTGATTTTGGTGTATCACAATCTGATTTTTTCAATGTTTTGACCCTGATAATTGTTTATAAAAAAAATTTCGACTTTATAATGATCTATAAATTGACATATTATTATCTGTTGTTTTTTTTTAACATAGGCACTATCAGTGTCAAATTTTACCAAATTTTTGAATAGAACTGCTTTATTTCTTATGCTCTGTTTACATTGACGCTTTTTGTACGGTTAGGGTGAAACACATAGGATGTATGTATAGCCGTGATTTATGTTTAAAAATTCCACTGACAGTGCGTATGTCAAAAAAACAGATACTTAATAGACGTAGCTGATTTATGGAAATATTGCGCGGAAAGCCTTAATATCAAGTTGTCATTGAGAGTCAGATAATCTTGGCGCACCCTAATAAAATTTATCGCAGACATAGGCTGGATCAAACAGAGTGAACAATGAGAAGTGAAAGTGTAATTAAATCGAGAAATCTTCGCGTTAAACCTACGGAAGGCAGTAACCACAGCTTTTAATAAATTTTTGCCGTCGCGTAAAAATAATGGTGGCTGTCATAATAAATGTGTAGGTCGTTTATAAGTAAGTACAGGTGCACCTTTTAATATTGTCATGTACCGTTTAGTTGCACGATTTTTGTGCTGATTATTTTCAACCGAGGAGTTGAACACAATTTCGGTTTAACGACATCATTGGATTATGGATGATTCGTTTGCTGAAACATAACGAGATGGATTTTTCGCTTCAAACTAATTAAAGATTATTCTCATAGCTCGCTTCATTAGCTTTATCAATTTCATCAGTACTTGAATGTATGCAATTTATCTCTCCCTTGATATTGAAAACTAAATTGCGTTCCATTTAAATTATCAATTAATTCAGAACGTGAGTAATGGTTATTAAACCAATATAATATTGATAGTTCGCGGATAAAAAACTTACGGAACACGATCGGTCATAAACATTAGTGATCACCTGATCGATTACCTTGGAGTAATGCAAATGAACAAACTTAGCTAATAGAATTTATCTCGATGCATTTGCAGTTGCACTTTCCGCAAACCTGCACCCGAGATTTCTTCTTATCAACACATATATTTACTTGGATCGATCACATCTTGTTTGCGATTACCCTCACAACCAAACATCATTTACTTACACTTATTTACTTATCTATTAAGTTGTGCAATTGTTTTTCTGAAGAAAAACATTAGATACATATTAATGACAGTCTGAATAGTAAAAAGATATAAATAATATGCACACACCTTTTCTTATGTATAGTATGATTTTTTATTATATCCCCATGACTCAATACTCAACTATACTTCCACTTCAGATCAACATAGAGCTCTCCAGATTCTGTATCTAGTATATGCGTGGAGGGATGAATAAGTTATTCCTCCCTCCATGAGTGTATAGAACATACAATATATAAAGCAAAAAGCAAGTTTATTTATCCCACCGCGCCACTCCTAACCTGAGTCTAATGTATCATTTCTTCTGTGATGTTACGTGTTGCACATCGGTCTTGTTTCATCGTCACGATTAACAAAATATTGAAAAACATTCGTTTATAAAGGAATAAAATTTATCGTCATCTACAGACAAACCTGAAATTGATCGAAAACAATGGTAAGCTTAGGAAAAAACCACTAGAGTTAACAAACTAGAGAGGTATGCTTGGTCGCAGTACGTGTATCTATTTATCGAACTTCAGGTCTGCATAGTAAAGACGATTGATGCATTATTCTCTTCTTTACAATTTTATGATATTACCATCAAAGAAGTTACCAAAGAAGAGTTAAAAATATTGGTCAAGGATTAAGGTGAATTCTTTTACATATCAGTTAACACCAAAGGCTGAAATTCTAAATCACTGCGCTACTCCATCGGAGTATCGCAAATTTACGCCATCTAATATGAAGAGTATAGTAAAGTTACGACGTTGCTCCTAGCAACTCAAATTACACCGGCGTAAATCTGATTTAGAATAAGGCCCTTAGACTGTTAAACTAAGTAAAAAATATTTTACTCTTTAGCTGATTGATGACATTTAACAAAATATATGAAATAAAGTAATTCCATTCTGGAATAAAGTGATCTTGCTATGGAAACATGACAACAACCAAGAACCTTTGGGAGTAACTGGACCATGGATTACCTTTCTTTCATAGCTAACCCTATCATTCGCAAAATTGTTAAAAAATATTTTTACTGAGAAATAAAATTATTTTGTAGCTTATTGGTAAATGCTGTGAGCTTTCTAGGAACACATATATATTGAAAGAACTAAAATTTTGTACTAAAACTATTTCATCGGTAGAAGTCGGTTTATCCAAGCATAAGAATTTGACTTCAACCATAAGTTACTCTAACAAAAGAATTCTAATTATGCAATTACGAGTACTTGGTTATGTCGATTAGTAAAGAATCTCAAGCAGCTGATCCAGTCCCATATCCTAAAGCAAGTATTCTTGTCAAAATTGTCATTCTTGAATTTTTTGCAGTCCATCTGGTGGATGGGGTTACCTTGCTGTTGAAACGTAACTTAGATCGTTTTGGGACAACTAAATCTTTTAAATAAGACTTTTTTAAATAAGATTTTATAGATAATCTTGTCGTTCACACAATAGCTTAGCATTATTATTATTGCAAAATGAGACCATTTTACAGCGTTTCTGAAAGAGAAATTTACCGTGAAAATTGATTGTGTAATGTAAACCAGTTGAACCCATACAATAAGACGATCCTGTCTTGTCTTTTGTTTAAAACCTTAGGAATAATATTATAATGAAACAGAAGCATTACAGCTCATCCACCGACGTTAACTGATATAACCTCCAGAGACCTGACGTCCAATATGTTAAACATAAATATTTTTTTAGTGTTTCTAAATTTTTACTACATTTTGTACAGTGAAACCCTCATTTCAACATTTTGAATATACCAATGCATGGGTCAAACTACATTCCGTTTCAGAATTATGATCTATGTTCTTAAATATTTAATAACAAATAAAATTAATAACAAACAAGGTAAAAATGACAGCATTTTGTCTATTAATTGCAGAATTGATATAGTAGTTTTGGGACTATATATTTTTAAAATCACGTTATACTTTGATTGGTTAGCAGTTTAGGAATGAGTCTAAAATATTTTATGCTTATAAGATAAGACCATTGTTTATTTGGTTGGAAAACAGAATGTAATCCAGCACTTTTTTTGGTCTTTTTTTGCGAAATTTTTAAAACAGCAAAATGTCTTTGTGCTGAAGAAGACAATGACGAATTAAAAAACTTCTTAACGCTGACTTTTCTAATCTTTAATTATGAGGGTAACTGTTTTGATATAGTTGAGGACTAGAAGACCAAGCGAAAGTCGAAAAAAAAAGGTACTAAAATTTTTAACCAAGAAATAGCTGGTGAAATTTCGGATAACAAGGATTTCGTTGACAAGCCTCTTGGTGTACCTTGAAAAAAGCATTCTTTTAGCATTTATTTTATTAAAAAAAAACAAATGTAGAAAATGGCAATTGTTAGGAAATGATGAAATGAAAAAACCACACATTACACAAGTAAAAAACCTGACTGATAGAGAAGAAAGGGAGAGAACATTAAGGTAAGACCGTGAAATATGAGAAATAATATTTTAAAGTGTATGAACGTGTAAAAGCTTGGTACTGAAAGTTTGGTATAACGTATTTGCTGGGATGAAAAAACATCAGAGGATCTGAAACCAATTTCTAAATAAAAATAAAAAGTAGAAAGCGGAAAAGTGTTTTTTAATATTCCGATAAAATAGTATGTACATATCATTGAAAGTAGAACATCTTTTTGTGTTTTGTCTAGTTGCTGACATTAGTCCCGGCCTTCAATGCCTAGACTTAACACAAAAAGACTCAATTTTCCTCTTAATAATATAATCTACTATTTTTATAAGAAAATGAAGATCTCGTAAAAGTTGTTTGTATACGTTTCTCAATATATTTTTGCGATGACGTCGTGATCTATAAACCATTTATTAGGAGTACAGCATACAATGAAGTGACTAAAGGACTAAATAATTAGCTTAGTTAATAGTGACTATAAAAAAATTGATTGCTACAATGCTTCAAACACCGTTCTCCCTAACAAATATTGCGTTCTGTTTTGTAGCCCCAAAAAGAAAAATTGATTTTTTTAAAGGTGTTATAAAAAAATCTCTAATTTTTATTTTATTTTTTTAATAGAAGCCATCCTTCCTGTAAAATTAAAAAAGCTTTTACTTACTGTATTATTTTTCATAATTGATTGATTTTTTATGTTTTAACAAAAATAAAATTATAAATACTAGATATTCAGAAGCCTTTATACTCATTTATAGACCAGTCATACTCGCAAGAGAAAGCAAATAATTTTTTCAACATTTTACTTATTTAGCACAAGCGACAGAAATCAAGATTTAGCTCAATTAAAATTTATTTCAAAACATTTGCTTTTTCCACAAATTCATTTCGGGTTTTGAATAGGACTATATAACTTCAAATATTTTATGAAAAAAATTAATTACGATCTTTCTGTGCTTACAATACTGAAATGTTTTTCAGTCAATCCAGAATGAATGATAAGGCATAAAGTAGCTTTCTACCTATAATTAAAAGCCTCATTTTTTCTTTTTAACATTCCGTAGGCATGAAAAGATACTATTAGGCGCTTATAACTGGCATTTAGTTTATTACGTTTTTTGAAAGTATAGTTGTGATAAATTACTTTGGGCTTTGATTAAATTTCTTGCGAGTGTCCGGCAACACAGGTAGTACTTTGTCATTAGAATTTAAAAAGAAATAAATCATCGTCCATCATTTTTCTCCATTAAGACGAAGCTGTCACCTAAATATTTTGGAGGATTGCTCATACATAAGCCGTTCCTGCATAAAATGATAATATTTCATAAAACCTCTGAATGTTCGAGTAACATTTTCTGTCAATCTATCAACATCAATCGAATCATCAACGTCTGAATAATCTCAGAATTTCTAACAAACTGATCTAAGTAGATTTTGAAGTATGGCCCGTTCATCTTTTCCAAGCTATTCATCGGTTCGAAAAAAGTATGAACACCTGCAGAGTAAGGTCTGTGAAAGGTCGATCACTTAGACGTCAGATTAGTATTCAAAAGAAATTTCATGACAACTAATTCGATTAGAAGATGCGTAAAAATCGACAGAACTGTGCGTGAGAAAGGGTTTTTCGACGAAAAACCACTTTCTTTGCAATTGAGGCTTGACGGGGCAATTAATAAGACACGTAGTATACACGCTGTTTTGTTTTGTATCATTTGTGATTGGTACAAATAACCCCTAATTTATCTTACATTCAATTCTAAATGTAATCTGTTTCTTGAAACTGACAGGATGTAACGAAAGTCGGCTTCGAAATGTGGTGAGTCAATGAAATCAATTGGTTATCAAGCCGGACGATACATCACCTGACATCTTTCAGGATTTATTCCTCTAAACTTTATTTACTGAAATATGTCAACGTTGCTATTTCATGAAATATAATTTATTTTACAAATAACAAAGATTAGTAATTCCAGTGATTAATGAAGGAGGTGTATTTACATTCAGTTACTAATAAGAAAATTAAAGGAAGTCGTATTTTTCTCCTTTAAGGGCTCATTGGCCCTTCGGTATTTGCAGCATCCGTTGCTAAGATTCTCATAATTATTCGGAAAATCACTATAATTGAGCAATATTTAACCATGCGTTACATCTGAATACCGCGTGAATAATTTTAATCTTGGCATATTATGAAATGCATAATAATATTGAGTAATTATTGTTTTCATTATACAGCTCGGAGCTGACCAAGTCACTGCTTTATGTCTTATCCAATTTTAAAAATTATTATTGAAAAAACAAAATTGGATTGGGTGTGGCAGTCTTGTCTTATGAAGTAGTTGAATTATGATATTATTGGAAATGCAATCGTCTAAAGCGCCAATTAGGTCTAAAAATATTATATTGTCGGAATTTATTATTATTGTGCTTGAGGAAAAAAAATGTAGGGAAGAAAACTTTAGCTTTATTTCAACTATTCTCGGGAAAATTAATACGAAAAGAACACGGAAAACTGACAGCTTAGTTAGCGGAACTAATAATAACTCAGCCCTAAATAATTTACGGTCTGAAACTTTCATTTACACATTGTTGAGTTGCAAAAATATTTCTTAAGCAGCTTTGCCGATCTGTATCAACAACTTATCATCAGCAACCTTTGTAGAGCTTTTATTTGTAAATTAATAAAAGAAAAATGTTGTGGTAGATTAATTTAAGAAAATGCCAGTCGGCGTGAAATAGCAATAATTGGTTTAATAAATCTTGTGCAAAATTTCACAATGCTGCAGATATTGCCACTGCAAGTTTTTCCAATGTGTTTATACGGGAGTCATTGATCTCAATATGATTCAAAGTGTGGGCATGGTCTGGTGAGCAAGTAAAAGCTTTAATCAAAGCGTTTAATGAAATAAGAGATTTGTTTAACAATAAAGTTTGCCTCAATGGTTTCGATGTTGAACTCCCGACCTCTAGAATGCTCAAGGGCGGGCTTTGCATATCGCATTTGATGTTACTATAAACCTCAAATGTGGAATAATTCCACAATGGTAAAATTCGTTTTCGTAAAATATTTAATCATTCAAAGAAACACCGGCTGGAACAGCCCTCGCTCCTTTAATTATTCAAAACTCTTTGACTTTTAGAAGGCATGATTTAGGTTGAGGGACTCCGGGACTTGCTGGATACGATTCAATGGATAGTTTGAGACCGGAGCGGCTGTGACACGCTCCAATGGACTCCACACTTTTTCACTACTTTTTATCAAACAGTTCTCATACTGTGCGTGAAAGTTTTTTATTAAAGCTGCACGCATTGTGGATGAATTATTAACCTTTATTATCATTTCTTTGATATTTTATGGTTGCTTGCTTGTTATACAGATTGTTTGTCATTTTCAAGGATATTGCTTTTTTGTCCTTTTGTGGTCGGTCTCTTTAATTAAACATTTCTTTTTCAACGCTCCGCTCCTCAATTCGGACAATTCCCAAAACACCAAACGAATTACAAATGCTCTCGAAATTATTTGGAAAAATTATAATCAACTTTTTTATATACTATATTTTACATTTATTTATATATCATATGATATAAACAGTAAAAAAATTGCTAAAAGACTACTAGTTATTATCCATTTGAGTGAAATAATGAATTTAAGAAATGTTAGATTATTATCTATTCTTTTCTATGCAGAGTGACATTTTTTGTCAAAACAATAACATTTCTAATTTGATATCTAAAATTTTTCAGTTAATTCATTTCCAAAACTGTCTCAACTTCTATACTAGAATAAACTTTTTTTATCTAGAAATATAGCGTTTGGGTAATAACAACAAAGTCCCGATCATTCTGGAAACATTTCTCTTGAATTGCTAGACTAAAGTTTTGTGTTAAAAATTTCTGAGCATCTCTTGCACCTGTTTTTGGTCGTTATGAGGTTATCCAAAATGTTCACAAATGCTTTGGTTTCTATTTCCTATGTACCAAAGTTTTCTACAGCAAAAGCGGTAAATTCATACCTCTCTTTAATCCCCACGAGCCAGCAGCTGAACCAGCATTGAAACAGATCCATTGCTTATAACCATGCAACTGATGAATAGATGAATCTGATTCATCTTGAGAAACAGCTAATAAGGTTGCTCCTTGTCGAGGCTGTGAGGATTTTAACAAAGCACCAAATTTTTTCCTCATTACCAAAATGTCCCGATTGCAATGAAGATCCTATTTGCAGGTGTAGAAACACGTTTTATTGATAAAACTAAAGCTTTGTTCTTGTATTTAATCTCACATGCATCTACAGTCAGAGACAAAAGAAGGATAGAGTCTTCAAGACCTGAAGTGCAAGAAATCGAAGCAAGAAAAGCTGGTAATGACATATCTGCAAGAGAACAAACATTTAGACCATTCAAAGCCACAGGAAGTGAATCTTGTGACGAAGATAGTTCAGGAAGATTAATAGGAATAGAAATAGAACGAAAGAAAGAATAGATATAGAAAGAAAGTTTTTGTAGTGTAGTTTTAATTTTGTATTTAAAAGCCTTGCATATGTCTTTGTGCTTCCAGAATGGGTATGTTCTTAAATAACAATTAAGTTGAGACATCCGTAAATAATTAAGACTAGAAGAAGAAGATGGAAATTCATATGAGGATTCTAAAGATTTTCTAAATTTTTCTAGAAATCTAATGGCAAAAAGAGGAAAAGCATTTTTATGTAACGACATTTTGAATTGACGTCTTGTTAGTCATTTAAAACTATTTTGAATAACAATATAAAATTTACTCGAACTATATTTGAAAATTACGTAAATACAAAAATTGCAACACAAAACTGATAAGACAATTAAATACAAATAAAAATAACGTAAAACAACAAATTTAAGTGACATTTTTATTTACATTCAATTAAAACCTCTGTGCATACAAACTATGGGTAATTACAAAATACTTGTTTAACTAACCTCTTTTCACAAGTTTATGGATTTCATAAAAATGATAAAACATTTTTTTATGATTATACTATTTAGTTTTAGAAGTACTATCAGCAATAATAACACTGAAAAACAGTAAGTATTCAATTTGTATAATAAACCCAAAAATATTTGGGATGACTTTTTAGATTTATTGCAATAAATACCTACAGATTTCTTATAAATGTTTTTTGGTCAAGTTGTCTCTGAAAATAAATTTTAATATGCCGTTTTCTCCAAAATAGTCAGTTTTCTGTCACGTATGAAGATTTTAATATAATAAATATCTTAAAAGACTTTAATATAATAAATATTTTTATTATTATTAATCTTTATTTAATCTGTTTTAACTCAGAAGAATAAGTTCTGTTTATGGAGCAAATCTACTTATAAAAAAAACAGAAGTTGACTGCAAAACAAAGAATAGTTTATATGGAGTCAGAAATTATAAGAATTTTTTGAAATTTTTCAGTACTCGTAGTAAGTTTTTAGAAGTAACTCAAACGAAATTAATGATATTTAAATATCAACAGCTTTAAATTTTGGTAACTCCAAGCCTTTTACTGAGTGTTATTGAATTTATCTCCATTGTTTTGAGTTTTTTACTTTTATAATTAATGAATAATAAAGTACATCAGAACACAATAAGATAGGAACAACATAATGAAAGAATTATGATAGAATGGCATAAAAACACAAGTATAGATTAAGAGGAAAAAGAGACGTAAGTAGGCCCAGAAGAAGATGGCAAACATAAAGACCGAACAGGCTGCAAGCCTAATCCTTGAAGTGCAGAAGTAAGAAAAAGACACTAAGCGAAAAGAAACGAAGACGGTTAGTGTCATAAGTAGTTCTTATGTACAATTTTGGTATAATGAAATAGTTTTTAAAAAACAATAGTTCAAGGTGATGGCAAATGCAAGAATGACAATAATTTTATTGCACTATTGGCGAAGATGCATTTATAAATACTCATAAAAATTTTACAATATTTTTTATCAAGTGTTTGCTCTTGTTTCTGCTGATGTGAAGTTTTTATTGTTTGTGTTTCTGGTGGGTCGTCCTGGATAGATCTAATGGCCTTGGTTGTCGAAACTTTGAATAAGAAAAAAGAAAGAAAAAGGAAAAAGTAGGGAGAAAAATAAGAAGAAAAAAATATTACAAGGAAATCAAAGACAAATTCAAAAACTGTTTTAAGCTTAGTATACCTGCGTAATTTGTGTTTCATACTATAAATTAACAATAACCTGTTTAAAAATACAAAATACAGGATTTGTCTTACACCAGTTCCTTCAATATATTATACAGGGTATTTCAGAAATGAATACAAAAATTTTAACTAGTAATAGATTTCACCAAAACAAACAAATTTTCTAAATAACATTTTTGCGAAAAATTAAATTTTTTTCGAAATTTTTTATCGCTATATTCCCCCTATAAAAGTACGATACGCTCATGAAATTTTGTAAATTTATTTTTCTATAGTTGTCATGGTGACCATTATAATGGTGCATTCTACTGGTTTGACCATGTAGGTATGGTATTTTCGCCAAGGATTTCATTAATTTTATCTTGATAACGGTTGAGAGTCGGAAAAAAAATTATCTAGAAAAAACTCTTCTTTAAACGAGATCTACAAGTGGTTAAAATTTTTGTATTCATCTCTGAAACACCCTGTATAATGAATAAAAAATAAAATCTTGAAAATTAAAGTGCGTCTTTGATTCGATGACGTTTTTTAAGGCTCGAGAAAATATAGTGAAATAAATTGTAAGGAATCTATAATAAGGATACCTAATTATCCTGTGCGTGCATTTTGTATATCAATATTAGAACAAAAAATCCCACATAAATGAGAGTACATATTTTATGTTTGAACATGACAGCAATTTGTATTTTCTATAAATAGAAATAGTTGAGAGCATCTGAAAAATCTTTATTCGCATTTTTAGAATAACTAGGTCTACCAATAGTCAGTTCAATAGTAAATATCACTGCAAAATCAAAACTAATAATTTGGTAAAAATAAGCAGAAATGGTAGCCCCAAAAGTATGTTTTTAGTAATTTTAGGTACTTATTATCTTCACCATCTGGGGCAAAGCATGCTTTCAGCTGTGTAAACTTAATAACACCTTTATTTCCTTCAAGTAAAGCCATTACATGATACAGTATCAGTAATAAAAAGTACAGTAACTTAATATAATATCTGTAGACATATCGTTAGTAAACACGCGACAGAAGCTTAACCGAAAGTAGAATTGATCAAAATTTGGAAGCTTTTCTCGATAAAACGTGTTAGTTTATAAACACATTAAACCGCAGTCTCGCTTGTATAACGTAATAAACAGGCGATTGGTTTAATTAAATTACTGCAAGTAGTTTCAGTGAAAATAAATTCCGATTATAATCACGGCCGATACTAAAAATAGGCACGGACGATGAAAGCTGTTCCCACGTAAGATTATTGAGAATAGGGAGAGTTCTCTGGTTGGTATATAAAATGATAAAGCAGTAGATATCGAGCGTTCATGTAATATGTATGAAATAGTAATACAGTGCCTCGTTCCTTATAGGTAATACTGACAAAGTACCGGAGGCTGGCCACGAGTAAATGAAGCTCCTTTTTGCGCAAAACATGTGGGTGGTCAAAGAAATATTAAACTTGAAATTGAATTTTTCCGGTCCTCCTTAAAATACACATTCGATGACACGAGATAAATTTTTTGTGTTCTGTAACTGTAGATGAGAGCTTTGCGTAATTTCGAGAACAGTGAACATTGTGGGATGTAATTGGAATCTGATTACGCTATGATAAAATCGAATAATCGAGTCGTAGCGATGACGGGCCAGAAATTTGAATAACATCACTTGATAGATTAGAAGAAATAATAAGCTATTAATTTTCTACACCTACGGAAAGCGAGTCAAAGACCTGCGATTTTAATTACAACGATTCGACCTAAAATGGCTTATTATACAATTTTGTGCTGGAACCCCTGCTTTCTCAAGATTTACAAAGATATAATATGGTCTTGTAAGGAGCCGCCTCGGTGTATACTTCACAGTAAAATGCTTTTGAACTCATTATATTAAATTTATCTTAGTTTAGGTATGTGGTTGCAGACTGACTAGAATACAAAGTGACGAAGAGAATCCACTTTCAAGATTCGTCTAAAAATATGAGCTCGTCATCTCGGATGTTTTCTCCAACACATATCTCACATAAGTAAATCCAATAATCAGTTACGTTCTGGAGAAATATTTCATTTCGGATTTT
This sequence comes from Tribolium confusum, assembly GCA_029207805.1. Lineage (NCBI taxonomy): Eukaryota > Metazoa > Arthropoda > Insecta > Coleoptera > Tenebrionidae > Tribolium > Tribolium confusum. Next base: position 20,222,402 of record JALGAY010000003.1, read on the forward strand.
TACTTTTATTCTGATTCAAGTGAACGGCAAAAAGCCGTTCGGTCATTAAAATCCCATCAAAAATAAAGTAAAAGATTTTACAAAGCGGCTGCTACCTCTATTTGTCACAATAAAACTTCATAATGTAATGCTTACGTCGAAATTATTGCAAAAACGACGTTACATTTGCTGCTGTAATGTTCATTACTATGACAAATAGTGGCTTGTTTTGATATCTCGAATCGTAGAGACTTTTTCTCGGTAACTCGTGTTGTACAATATGTTTTCTTTGTCAAGGTTAAAATTATCTGACTCCGGTGTAAACGTTGAAAAGAATTTAATCTTGTCAAGAACGTATTGTAGCGGGTCGTTGTCGCGAGATTTTTTCTTTTATTATTATTGTAGTCGAGGAAATCTGCTCATTATTGAATTTTATAAAATGTCATTATTCTCCAGATGTTTTTGGAAAGGTGAACTTCGTGCAGAGATAATTTACATAATTGTATGATGTCCCACTATTCCAACATCATTTATTCTACAGGGTGTCCCAACTAGAATTTGCATTTTTTAAAATCTCTTATTTTGTTCAACTTTCGAAAAAATATTAAAACAGCTTAAAGGGAAACCAAATTTTATCATAGTTTCAAAGTTATTACCACATCCCTTAAGAGCCACCAATTCAAAAAATTTAAATATCAAGTGGGATTGAGTGACACGTCATTTTAAAGCTGCTTTCATTATCTATGCAACTACGTATTTTTAGATTGTTTTAGGCTTACCAAAAGTCTCAAAATTGTCTTGTGAGATCAAACTTCTTCAAATTGTGAACACATTTTTTGGTATGGACTCACAACATTATCTTATCTGCACGAACGTTCTTCGCCTTTTTAAAGTAACAAAATTTTGGCTGTAGGTGGTAAACTGTCACCTTCCTCACAGTTTCTACTTGATTCCATACATTATTGTCGTTCAGTAACTAAGTTAAAAGTAAAAATTTGTAGTTTCTAAAATGGTTCATAGTACTCTACTATGATAATAATAATTGTGCCAGTGTCGTCTAGACTTTTACCACAAATCATGTAGTACACAACCACAATAAGTTAGCCGTCAATACTTAACTACTTTAATTGAGAAATTTGAGGAAACGGTCTCTGTTGCAAACAAAAAACATCACAGTGAATGTCGAAACTATGCTGTTGAAGTGGCTGTTGTTGCTCATCTTTTAAATTGATAACCAAAAAAATTGCTCAAAATTCTGGCTTGTCAAAAAATAGTGTCCATTGGACTGTCAAAAACCACAAGTTTCAGCCATTCAAAATAAAACTTTTTCAAGAATTAAACGAAGATGATCCGGATCGACGTTTACATTTTTGCGAAAATTTTACAGGTTCACTCAACAACATTTGTTTTCTGATGAAAGTACGTTTATGTTGAACGGTGAAGTACGATAAACAGGCATAATTGTCGTTATTGGAGTGACCATTTTCCTTAAAAGACACAGCTAAAAGTTTGGGTAGACATTCTAAAAGACACAGCTAAAAGTTTGGGTAGACATTCTGGATGATCACATTATTGGGCCACTTTTTGTAAAAGGCAGTGTGACTGGCGACACCTATTTGCAATTCTTAGAAGATTTATAAAGCTTAAGAAAACATAAATCTATACGAAAACCAACTTTTTTTGAACAAGATGGAGAGCATCTTCATTATCATCTCCCGATTTAACCCCTTTGGATATCATTTTGTGAGGTCACTTAAAGTCCGAGCATTATGCAACACCATCTAAATCTCTTCAAGTGCTCTGAGATAGAATCGTCGCAGAATGCCGTTAGGTAGACATTTTGAGCAATACATTCGTTAAATTGAATGGTTTTTTTATAACCACTTTTGTTTCCTCTCATAATAATCTAAGCAAAAATTTCAAAAATGAATCATTCAAAATTTATAAAAGATACATGGTTGCATAGACAATTAAAACAATATTTAAATTTTTTTAAGGGAGGCTCTTAAAGGATGTGGTAATAACTTTAAAACTATGATAAAATTTGATTTTCTTTTAAGCTAGAATTGATCTGTATTAGCATTTTTTTAAAACTTGGACAAAATCGGATATTTTAGGCGGTACATATTTTAGTTGAGACACCCTGTATATACTATTTCAAGAAGTTTTTTTCGATGATAATCACTCCCTTTTAATTGGATTAATTTTAACAATATATTAATCAAAGAGTCTTGTAGATCATAATCTAACAAAAATCCAGTGCATCTATCTTGTCAAGTCGTTCCATTGTATTATCATGGGACCAGTTCCAAGTTATTTTTATCGGTGGTCATTCCGTGTTAACGAATCTATTTCACATAATTCTTATCATGAAAAGAGGCAAATGAAATTTTCGTTGTTAATCAAGCAAGAAATTTTATTTTTATTGGGACGTAATAAATTCTACCACACAATCTGAGCAAATACGTGCTACACTTTATCAGACTGATAAGTGAGGGTAATGAACGACCTAGAGAGATTAAAATTCTATTCTGTCCGTGTCATATTTATATGGATATGATGTAGGATTTTGACAAGGACGTTCAACTTTCAATCGAAAAAATCTAAGCGGAATTTTTGCATATTTTATCTGAATCTTCAAACTTGGGTCAAACGGTCCAGAATTAGTATGTAACACTCGTTGTGGCCGTATGGTTTGTAGGCTAATATAAGAAAGGGAAACAAGATTAAAATCACATATCATCTAAACTAAACTTCTAATTTCTATGCACGATCCGACGGAATGAGCATTTAGAGTGGTTGTTTTGCTTTAATATCCCTTCCAGAGTCGCGTTTTTCTGCACTGGAATCCTAATCAAAAAGGATTTCTGATTTAGCATGTGGAATGCATTTGAAAAATTTAATACACCCTCACTTTTTCGTTATTACACAACAAACAATCCGCAAGCTATAAAAATGCGTTGGGGAGAACGATCCAGCTAACAATATCAGCTGCCAATATTTGCAGGAGCCGACTTATCAGGATACTTTGTTGGGGTGAGGTTGGTATCTACCACTAAAGTGGATTGTAAAGACGAAGGCGCGATACATACGAGGACAGAAATAGTCCCAATCACGGGATTGCCCGCAAATTGTTTCCAAGATATCGCTGATTCCAGCTATTTGGGCCAAGTGTTGCTACTATATTTTACCTAGCAGGATCTACAATTGACGCCCGCCAATTTTCTCAAACTAAAAAAAACAAAACAGAAAGTGCTTTTGCAGATTAAAGCACTTTAGTTAATTCAATAATACCACCGAGACCAAAAAAATTAGTAAATATAATTAAATCTAAACTACAATAAGATAAAAGAAGGAGAAATAAAGATGTATTTTTTTAGGTAGATTTGAGATTTTCTGAATTTTCTTTTTATTAAAACGGCTTTTTAGTGCAAATATTATTTTTATTAATTTTTGGATATGTTGTTATGTATTTCAAATTGAGTAGGGATTTCACTATTGAATAATTCGACTACAACGTAGAGCTCTTCATATCTTTATATAATTCAGCAAAATTTGCTAACATTGCTAAAATACGCTATTTATTGCTTTTTTTACACTACATTTGAAATCTCTCAAAAACTACTTCTTAAAGGGTGTAAATACAATCCACTATTTTACATATTTTTTAAGTTTTGTAGATTTTCAACACCTTATACTAGCAGCCACATACGAACGCATTGACATCATCATTTGAAATTTTGAATTGCTAATATTGTAGCATTGTGGCATGAATTTAGAGCACTCCATCAACATCAAAAATGGTTATGACACTAAAGTGCATTTATAATAAATTCGGTCAGTTGTTTAACTGCGTATTTATTATAATTTTTTTGATGACGTCATGCATCTTTACCAAGTGGGTGCTATAGTTTAGTTATTCTTAAAAACTGTCCAAATTCTGTAAATTTATAAGACTATTCTTTTCAAAGATGTTGTATATCTACAACCATTATAATTTCTTATTTAAATCTTCGATAAATTTTCAAAATCATTTAGCATTGGCATTTTGTAATTTTTTATTTCGATTAACTTTTTAGGTTTTGTATAAACTTGTTAGAAATTTTTACTTTTACTTTCTAAATTCTCCTAATTTATAAATGCTCTTGAGAACATTTTTCTTTTTTCAGTTGAAAGTGAAAATGAGAAGGATAAAGATAAAGAAAGCGGAAGAGTTGATACAAAAATTGAGAATATAGAAAATATGAGGTGAAGAATCTAAATTTGGTTTTGCTTTAGCATCACAAAAAAGAGGCGAAGATAAAGATTTCAAAAAGATTAGGAACGGCAAAACCAGTAGAGATTTGAGTTGTAAAACCAAAGTAATAATAAAACCGTATTTTTTTATAATTTTATCACAATTTTAGCGGTCATTGAAACATGTACAATACTAAGTTTTGTGTTAAATTTTGTGAGACCAGTTAAAAAACCTTCAATTTTAAAAATTCTGAAATATAGACAAAAATGTTAAATAAAAAAAAAGAAAAAAATGACAAAAGAAGGCCAGAAGATGAAGAAGAACGTTATATAGTTGTTGAAACAATATAAGGAGACAAATAAATAAAACAAGAACATATTTGAAATACATATACAGGATGTTTCACGAGTGATAACGAGCTTGCGAAACTGAATATGCAACCAGCAATACAATTCCAAAGGTAACGTAGTTAATTTTTTTTGTTTACAAATACATTAAATAAAAAATCATTTAATCTTTTGATTAACTGAAGACAAACTAATGCCACTTTCTTGTGAAATCATTCTTTGACTTACATGTGAACAGGACAGTAGCTGTTTTTGCTTTTGGCTTTTTTAAAGATGGTCAATTTTTCCTTAAGGTAGTTCCAGTCGTTCGAATATGGTGTCAGTAAGAGTTCTTCCCTACGAGGAAAACGTTGTCTGTATAAACTCATCGGGGCAGAGGCATTTTTTCCTATATATCATCATCATGTCGGTTTTTTCATCGTTTGAATACATTTTTTTTATCTGTGACAAATTTGACAAATAAAATTTGTAATTACTATCATCTACGTTAGCTATGGAATTGTATTGCTGGTGTTTTCAGCTTCGCAGGCTCATTATTACTCGTGAAACAGTCTGTATAAAGAAGGAAACAGCTCTCAAGCTTTTTCCATTTAAAAGATTTTAGAAAGAATGAAGAAGCGACAAATCTTGATTAAAAAGAAACCTATAGTTCAATAAAGTAGTGATTAAAATAAGAAAAAAGAGAAAATGGTAATAAATAAAATTGAAATATGAAAAATATAGGATGATTTTTTATTTGTTTCCGCCCGAAACTCTAAAAATAAGCAACACATTATACTTTGAAAATTTAATTTACAAAATTAAGGCATAGGAAATTGTAAATTAATGTCAACATTGTTGACAATACCTTTGACAGTGCTTCCAGAGTCAGTTCATTTGTAGCCACATTAATTAATAAATTAAATTGTTTATCGTTTATATAACGTGTTGCCTATTTTTAAGATTTCGGGCGGGAACAAATAAAAAAATCACTCTGTATAAAAAAAATTAAGCCAAGATTTGATAAAAGTTACAATAAATTCTTAAATCCTTAAAAACTGAGTGTTTAATGAAACTGTTTAGACAGCTAAAAGTGTCTCAAAATTACAGTTATATCAATATTCAATTGGCCTAAATTGTTTTTTCAATTAACTAGTTGTAATATATTTTCTTCAAACAAAAGGAAGCAACTGGAAAGTAGTTGAAAAGTAAAAAATTCCTATTACAATCAAAATAAATTTTAAGATATTTAGTTTCGTATTAAGTATTTTTTTTCAGTGCGAGAATTTTTTTATTTATACATAATATGTAAGCTTAGTGATTAAAATTATACACTTCTATACCTCTACTTTTAAAAAATTTAGTTTTTGAAGTAATTATTGGAGAATATATTTACGTGTCTAATTATGGTAAATTATAAGTTGTGTGTGTATAATTATGAAAAGTAAAAATAGTGATTTCGTAAACCAACTTATAAATTAAAAATTACTGAATTAAATATTATGATGGTTTAAACAATTATCTAGTTGGTTATATCAGAGAAAAGTAGGAATAAACAGTAGATTTATTTTACAAAAAAGATAATGTCAAGGGCATCACTTTTCATATTGACCTGAGCGACCAAGCCTTAATTTAATTAAAATAAATGTAAAATAAATTTTAGTAGTTATATATTCAGATTTAATCAAGAACAAAAATTGAAAAATTGTAGTAGCGTAACTGTAGTGTAATAATAGAAAGGTAGAAGTACGAGCCTATAAGAGAAGGAATTAAAGCGTAAAAACTTAATAATGGGTTTGTATCATATTTATTAATTTATCACAGAAAGAGATCAAAAACAATATCATTTAAGGTCAAAGTAATCTGGTAAAAGCTAAAATGAGATATAGAAATATTAAAGCAAGGTGAACATGCAATTCCATAATTAATCTGATATGAAATGTAATGTGCACTTCAGACTTTTCAGAAATTTTACAGTTCCGTCATTAATAACAGCTTAAGTGTATTTAGCTCAGGGCTTTGATTTCAGAAAAAAATCCATGCTACAACACTGCAGGAAACAGAAATTGTCGCCAGAAGGTGCAATTTCTTACCGCCTGGAATAAAGCACCAGAGTCAGGACGCGCATGTATTTCTTTCGCTCTTGTGCCGTAAATGAAATTAATAACTCGCAATTACAATATAGGTGGAATATAGAAAAGATTTAAATTCAATTAAGGCGTATCATGGCGATTCGTGCACGCTAATTACAATAAATTGCTATTTCGTTAAAATTTACGGCGTTTTCAAATCATTAACTAGAAGTAGAAAGGAACTAAATTTGTTTAAAAATTGCGAATGACTCATGACTGAAAGGCAATAATATACTTCGCCTAAGAACACCTACACTCGAGTAGATACTTTCACTACGGTTCGGCGCTAGCTATCGCTGTTTGTTTATTGATAAGGAGAGAGATAAAAGCGCGCACGTGCGGCGCTCCGAAAGCTCGCGATATTTAATAAGACAACGGCTCTATTCAAAGTTTGTCGTTAATATATTTGTCCAAGGTATCTCAGATCTAACTACTGTATTACAAACTATCGTTAATCATCGTTTTTTCAGCTGCCGGTTGCGGAATCGGCCACCACACGCTGACGATTGACAATATAGTGACGATTTTTTTAAAATCAAATCCCTACAAGCAGTGATTGGAATTACAAATAATGCATTAATTTTTTGAACAATAGTAATTGCAATTTTCTATTACTTTTTTAAAGACTTTCAGGGTCAGAGTCAGAGTTCTTCTTCGAAGCACAGTGTGTCCGATTCCTCCATTTCCGGCCAAAATACCAAAATTTCAACTTTTTCAAATGCTTTAAAATGCATTTAAACTTACAGTATACACCTTTTTTGTAAAGGTTTGCTTCCTAATTAGTGTGTACTAAGTACCTGAAATAACAACTTCGAGGACGCTGGGCTCTAGTACGTGATCACTGCGAAAATAGTGGCTGTTTAAAGTGCTTTTTCCAGGTTTTTTGTTAAAGTGAATTAAAAAATGTAGATGGGAGATAAGTATTTTGGTACTTAAATTTAATAAAAAACATTGCTTTATTATGCAAAAATCACAAGATTTTGAGGTTTAATCTCAAGAAGAAATTTTTTTTAAAGAAAGGTAAACTATAGTAAGGTAAAGGTAAATTTGGCTGTGTCCTGCCTTTAAACTGTCAGTCACGCCATTAAATCACATGATTTATTGCCTAATTAAATAAATAAAAATATTTGTTTTATATTTTAATAAAAAAAAATTAATTGAAGGTAGGCGAAAAACAGTTGTATGGGTCTGTGATTCTCTAGTATTGTTGCCTCAAGCATTACATTTTTGCTTCGTTTTAACAGGTAGCAAAGATTTTATGACTCATTATATCAAATTGACTCATCTACACCAGTGGATTTAAAATGTTTTAGTCACCAATCATTTATAGTATACAAGAAACACAATGCATAGGTGGAGGGGTCAACAGTTTTGCGGTCACTGGCTTATTAGAGTGATTCAATATATAACATTGGAATTTAAGAAGAACTTTATTTATAAATGAATTAAGCTTCATGAACTAATAAAGAATTTTATGTAGAATGCCTTTATGAAAGAAAGTGTTTCATACTTTTGACAAGCACGTGTTGAAAAGCTGTACCTCTTTTATTGCTTTACCGGTCAAATTTATTTAAATGGACTTTGCATACATTATACATTCTCAAAAGTTTTTTTTAATAAGTCGGATTGTAATTGCAAATTAATTGTAATAGTAATGAATTATTCTTTTGGTGAAGTAATGAGTAATTGTAATGAACTTTATTTTTTTCGAGTAATAATTGTCCAATCACTATTTCCAAGCCTCTCGATTGCCTCAGACCAGGATTTACGTGTTTATTTTAAAAATGAATTATTCATCGAGAAATGATTAATGAATAACAAATCATTCGACTGTTTGTCTTTAATTGATAGATAGGAGAAGTCGGTTCAATACAGTGTCTAATATTGCTTTCTTGACACCCACACTAGGCCATTACTTATCAAGTCGTACGAAAGACATCACATCCCGTTACAAAACTGTAACTTATGAATACGTAAAAATTAATCACACATTCCTACGCTTATTAATATTCATCTTTTTTGCTTCTGAGTTTGTTATTTTGGAGTTATTTAGATTTATTGATCTCTTTTTGAAAGACCCGAAGTGTCAATGTTACACCATGTTTGACCCCAGAATCCTCTCAATTTGGAGAAAACTATAAAAATGTCTTCATGTTTTATTAGTCGGAGAGATCAATATTGCTTCACTTGACCACTGCAACCAATAAAGCCACCTGTGGTGTTAACACCGACCGTATATGTAGATGCTCAAGTCACAAAACGTCTCCAGGTATTTCTCATACCTTTTTACTAATAAACTAAATTACAGTCGTAAAAAGTTTACTCGCCAGATTATTGGGAGATGTTTCATTTAAAAGCTCGTATTTTTGATGTCTCACCCTTTTAAAAATGCGACTGTTGAAATGGAAATAATCCTACTTTTTTTAATTCTTATTGTAACATTTTATTTTTAAATGAATCATCAAATTAACATAAAGAGTGCTCGTAAAATTTTGCAGTATTTTACTCTTTTTGTACACCTTCAAACAGACAGTGTCGGTGCCAGTGGCATCTAACAAAATTCTTCAATTAAATTTTTTTTTAAATTACAGATTTGATTTGGTTATAATATTGTGATATTTTGGAAATTTTTCAAGTGAGAATAATATTCCGGTTGTTAGCAAATTTATGAGAAATGTGAATTGAGACATTGTTGAAACAATTCGTGTCTAAGATTTCTCTCCTAAACACTTCCGCTACTTCGTTTTCACAACTTTTGTTTGTTTAACCAAATGTAGTTATTTATTTGTTGTAGTAGTCGAGAGACGCTAGTTGATAAAGTAGAGCATTTTTGGTAAAACTATAAATCTTGCTGAAACAACAAAGTCAACGACAGAACTTAATACATATTTAAATATTTTGATGTAAAGTTGGCAATAAAATCAACGTTTATTATTATTAGAGATAAATACTAACACTCGTGTCAAATATTAACTTTGTTGTCTCTCTGCAAAAAAACTATAATTTACTGTTTATTTTATTGATCACTAAAAGACATTTGTTTGATAATAACAAATATAAACTTGACATTAACACTCTATTATAGACCATAGATATAATATTAATCATTTAAAGGTTATTTTATTTATATAGATATAATATTGGTTTTAATATGTCTTATACCTATATTTTTTATTTCAAAATTATTAAATTTTATAGCTTGCTATAAAATTTATTATTCAATAATCCAGTTATATTTAAATGTGAATGAAAGTTGCAGTGGGCACAAAACCAATAAAATAATTAAAAATAAATAAAACTTTTTATTTTTTTCCATCTCGGACATAAAAAAATACTTTCAAATTACATATTTCAGGTAAGTATATACTTAAAAGAAGCTGCTATTAAAAACCGTACATACATTTCTCGATAATTACAATATTGACTGTAGTTCTGTTATAATTAGTAACAGAAATTTATAATTATTTAAGGTAAACTAATACGTTTCTAAAGTGGTTTTTATAATACAAAAATTACAATTATAACAGATGAAGGTATTTTGGTCATATTTGACTGCCTGAGTTCAGGCCCAATTTTGGTTTAGAGAGATCGAGAAAATCAATTCATAGTTTTATTGCAAGGTGGCACGTTTTCTTTTTTGGTGCTGTTACACCTCTATCATGTTTCTAAGGTCTTTTATAAAAATTTTATAAGCCATTCAAAAACCGAGCTGATTACAACATTGTAATTTCGTTGGTATATTAGAATCGGCTCTCCTTCTAAAAACGTTTCATAAAAACCGTTTTGGAAACGTATAACTTTATAATAAATAATGATAAACCTTGCAAGTAAAGACCAAAAAAAGTAAAATTTGTAAAGCCAATAAATATGTCTTATTTTAGAATAATTTTTGAAAAGAAATGTACTCATCACTCTTCCCAAACTTCACGATATGCATAGAAGAGGAAAACTCTAATGAAATAGAACTGTCGTTTGTAGTTTTTATTTTTTATATAACGTTTCTTGTGCTTTTCAGTTTTTTTTTGCTATTAAATACCTATAATTTTGATAAACTAATGACCATTAACAATAATCTCCCTTCATATCGCACGTGTCTAGTTATTCTAGTCCGTGTGTCTACTAGTTCCAAAATTCGATAGAATGGTTATCGCATTTATGTTTTCTGTTGTTAAAATGTTGTTTAACGTTTAAAATATTTAAGGAGCTGTAATTTGGAGCTCTTATTTTTAATGAAACTATCGCCAGCTACACTAAGATTTTTCAAAAATGTCTTGTCTCTTGCGATTCCAAATTTTTATGACAATGTTGCTTGCAGCACAGTATAGAAATGAATCAGTATATACAGCTGATAAAAACTGGAAGGTTGTCAAAAAGCTAGCATCCCTTCAAGTTAAGTGTGTAAGATGGAGCCACAAATTTTTGAATTTACTATAGGCACCTAATATTATTTGTTATACACTGAAATGTTTTCTACTTTTTAATAAATTTTTACGTTATATTTTTAATCTTTGTCGGACATTTGTCTTTCGATTATTTATTATATTATTTATTTACAGTTGTAGCGCTTTAGATGTAAATTGTGTATTACTAGTTGCTTGTAGTAAATCCAAAAATCAGTCGCTTCATCTTACACATTTAACTTGAAAGGATGCAAGCTATTTGACAAGTTTTTATCAGCTGTCCCTACTGATTCATTTCTATACTGTGCTTGCAGTTTCCAATTTTTACCTTATAAACTAAAAATCTTATTATTAAATAACAATTGAAAGCAACAGACAACAGTTTTAATAAAAATTAGGAGTCGTAGGCGGCAGATTAATTAAAATTGGGAGCCGGAGGCGACAATTTTATTACAATCAGAAACATCAGCGATAAATTGTCAGTATATTCTAGTTTATATAATTTTTTTAAAAACTGTCGTTTGTGACTTCTAATTTTAATGAAACTGTCAGCAACATCTCTCAATATTTGTGAAACTCTCACCTATATTATATTTATAAAAATAAGAAAACAAAATCTATAGTTTCTAGATTATCATTAAGAGCAAATCACATCTTAATTTTTTTTGTTAGTTTCGATTTACACATTTGTGTATACACTGAGTTTGCCAAAGAATGAGAATGTGACTTACATAAATTCGTAAATAATCCCATCAAAGCAATCCTAAGTAATAACAGTTGTTGTGAGCTTATTCCTTATTTTCAAAACCTTATATAATTTAATTTACATATCATAGTCTCCAGTACAATGTCCTTAATTTTGTTTTATACATAGAAATGTAAAACCTTGTGGGTGCCTTTCTTGCAACGAGTCCGACAAACTTTTCTAATGGGTAACTTTCGGCGCTGCTGCGTTTTCGAATGCCCGATTCCCGGAATTGTCGATATGACGTCACTATTGACGCTCCGTATATACAAATTTGATTTTTTGAAATTTTTTTAATAAAATTAATCTAAAAATAGTGGTCAAATTATCCGACAAAAATCGTGCTGCGTATGAGGTGTTTACCACCCAGAAAATGTCGATATGACTTCACTCTATACGGGAGTCATCCCCGTATATCCAATTTTGATTTCTTGAAATTGGTTTAGTAAAATTAGTTTAAAAATAGTGGTCAATTTGACCGACAAAAGTCTTGCTGCGTATGGAGTGCCCACTACCCTGAAGGTGTCGGTATGATGGTATTGGAAAACGCAGCAGCGCCGAAAGTTTCCCATTAGAAAAATTTGTCAGACTCGTTGCAAGAAAGGCACTAACAGACTTTTATATCTGTATGTATCAAAAAAAAATAATAATAATAAGGACTATTACACGTTTAAAAAATTGGAAAAAAAAGTAAAAAGTTTTTAACCACCCTCTTAAATTGATTCAACGCCCCTCCAATGTATCAGACTCTCAGGTGCTCTCATTGCCATCTTGAATTTAGTGTTTCACGGAAAGGTATCTGAAGACAATAAGGAAGAAGGAGAAATTACTTTTCATTTGTCAAGGAGAAAATAAGCGGAGTTACGTGACAATTATTTTAGTTATAAAAAGTATTTTTTAAATGTATAATTTCCTTGAATCTTGATTAATGAAAGTTTGAAGAGAAACACAAAAGCTTAGAATGTAGAAAAATTACTTGGCATTATCCTTGAAACCTAATAAAATGTCATAAAAACTACTGATTGTGAGACATATGGTCATGTTTATAAAACCGGAATTATTGACTTTAAGTCTGAAAAATTCTTTAGATTCGTTTTGAAGAAGCAGATAGTGTTGAAATGTCTGGTGTTCTGTGTTTATCCCTGAATAAATTGCAAAGTCGAGCTTTAGGATTACAGATCGTCAAAAATGCCATCATCGAAAGCAGTGAATACAGGCAGTTAAAGCCCTGTCATTTGCAATACATAGTCAGTAGTAGATCTCTAGTAATTGCAGAAGCAATAAAAATTAACGACGGGAAACGTGCATGAAACGTGAGCAATTGAATGTGACCATCCACTAGAGCGCAATGGAGAGTTGCAGTTAGTAGTGCTGTGACTGCAGCGGATGTATTAAACTTAATACCCCACTATATTTTACTTTTGAGTACTGATAAAGGTCACTCATGTAGCAGGATCCGATCGTAAAAAAAATGTAATTTCAAATAAACAGATACTGTCCATAATTCTCGCCGGCATTCGAAAGAGGATTTTCAGATAATATGCACATTATACCATATTGGTCAATAAATAAGCGTTTTAGGGTAAATTGGGGCTGGTCACCAACAGTTATGTATCGTTAACAGCGGTCATAAAAAAATATACTCATAAACAAATAAGTCATAACTATAAAAACTCAGCTAACAACGTACCAAATTGCTTGTTACACCCCAAATAAATAAATAAAATAAAACAGATTTTTTATTACGTAAGTTTTTAGATAATCATTTAACGACCTTTCGTGCCCAATCTGATTCTTATATTTGTCCAGACATATTTCAAAAAAATAAATCAAACAAAAAATATCCCTAAGCAAATAATGTCAAAGTGAAACCAACACGCGCTGTTTATTTTAATTGTTAAACGATACATTAAACATTCTAATTATAGCAAGATATATTCTATCGCTACCGCGATTGATAAACATGTTTCCTTTTTTTTTTGTTACTTCCTCTTCTAATAATTTACGTAAAACCAGAAGTACTTTAACGGTAGGAACTATTTAAGAATGCTGGAGAATATCCTGTGTTGAGGAAAAAATATAAAAACGCCAGAACAAGTTTCATGGGAGCTATTCAACTGTACACTTGCAGGATTTACGATGACACCTTTACGAAACGTAAATTAATAATGAATGACATTATCCACAAATTGAACAAGAAACCATCTCAGCGTTAATTAAGTCCAGATAATTTTGTAAATTTTTCTCAAATAGTTTTTTTCGGAATGCCCCCCTTAATATTTCTGAGAACAGTCGTGGAATATGCGGCGTATTTCATGGTGGAAAGACAGTCTCAATAACTTAAGTATATCGGTATGCAGTGTCAGTGCTGATATGGTATAACATTTTTGCTTTTATGTCGAAACAACAATAAAAATGCCTTTACAGCCACCCATATAAGCTAAAATAAAAGCTCATATCCTGGTTACATATTTTGCCCATGACTCCCAGAACATATTCGTTGCACGTGTTCTTTTGGAGCATTAGTGGTTTTGCACGTGCATTTCAAACCACTTCTTTAAAAATCATCGCAAATACCCGATAAGTCTATTGTGAATCAGATCATTCCAGATTTGTCACGATTGTCGCAAGTTTACCTCTAAACGACGTCAAGAGATATTCTAAAACGCAAATTACACAAAAGCCTTACATCAATTCTTTAACGCAAATTAGTCACGAATTTGCCTCGATAAAACGTAATTCTTAGATTAAAAATATATGCATGAAATTAAATTATCGCCACGCAGCATTCTCATATTTCAGACACAATGAGCACATCCAGGAATAAGAAACACCGGCAAAAATAAACATTATCCATTCTTTCAGTCCTAGAACAGGCTTTATCACAGTTCTTAGGTTCACAAGAAAACTATTTGGTCGGACATATTTCTTTTAATTAATTTGTTAAACAAAATAATTTTTACTCATGACTGCACCATTTTATATAATTACGCTGTATTCATAAGGAAATATTGACAACGCGTGATATAACCGTTTTGGTGTTTCGCCTCTCCCAACCCAACAATTTTTTGGCCTTTGTTATAAATGTCAAAAAATCTACTTTTGTCAAAGTCGTTTATTTGTTATAAGGTGAGATCGAAATGTAACTTAATCAGAGCACGCTGTGCCTGCGTAACTGTAATGGTGTGTCATGTGTCTAATGTTAATACTCACTTCCACAGCTTGCTCTGATTCAATTACATTTCGATCTCACATTATAATCGTAACGAATACCACTCGAGCTAATGAAAATAACTATTATACTCACCTTCTTATTCGACATTTCCTTAAAGCACCACCAGAGCTACGCTCTACGTTCTTATGATGTTTCGCGAAATTCGTCTCATACCTGATGGATAGTCTAATCTAATATTTTTTAAGCATTTGTGTTGTTATAACTGAGTCTTGTCTTTTTAGCCAATAAAAATGCTGTGTTTTTAAAATTGGACCAATCAAAACGGAATTATAGGTCATTTTTTATTTATATACTGTATGTCTCTTTTCAACAGATTATCTATATTACATACAACAATGTGTTGAAAAGAGACAGCTAACGGTATATAAATAACAAATGACCTATACATAGCAATTTTTCTACTAAAAAATAAGACTCTAATTTTATAGAAATTTGCTAGGAATACCCTTTGTTACCCTTTTTCGTGTCAGCCCAATACTAAATCGTTTATTTCTTAGATTATTTCAAATGAGCCAAATACTTTTTATCAAAAAATTCTTTTGATTGTTATTATTGAAATTTATGAGCGCCTTAATAAAAAAAATATGCACTCAGAAAATATATAATTATTCCTTGGGATAGCTTTGCTAAAAATTTGTGTCACTGGTTTAACCAATTTTGTCTAAAGTTGTTAGATATTTAATAAAAAAAAATTTTCAATATTGGAAATTGGAGACGATCTCTTACTAATTTTAAAAGTCGAGGACATCTCTTACCAATTTTTACAAATACAAATGCAATATTTTTTTAGATATTGTGGGTAAAAAGCGACATTTTACTAATTTTGAAATCCACAGTGACCATCGACTGAGCCATCGACTAATTTCAAAAACCAGAGAATTTTAAATTTAATTTAATACAGACGCATATAACAATGTTTTTGTAGTTTTAGAAACCAGGGACTGTAATTTAAAAATTTTTGAAGCCGGAGATAACATTTTTATTAATTTTAAAACCATTAAGTACAAAAGCTAATAAGCTTTTAATCAATATTGGGAATCAGAGGCAATATTTTACTAAGTTATAAACTGACGATAAAATTTTTACCAATTATTAATTTGATAAATACAAAAACGGATTTTTTTAATTACATATAGAAAACCGGAAACATTATTTACTAATTTTGTAAGCCCACTACGTAATTTTAGTTTTTTTTAATGGAAGATAAAACAATTTACTACTTTTTGAATTAATATCTATACGTAAAAGCGACATTTTTAGGTCGAAAGCAATATTTTCCTAATTTTAAAAGGCGGAAATATTTTTTTTAACTTTTAGATAGGTTGCCCGCAATAACATTATACTTATTTTAAAATCCGCAACCGGAGTTTTACCAATTTTAGAAATCAGACTTTTAATCCAGTAACTTACAATTACATAAGTGTCAATCAAAATTGATAAGCCAGTAATTCAAGATACATTGATCTGATTGGTTAAAAATGTCTTAATGAGAGATTAGTGTCTCAACAATTTTTATTGAAGTGTATTCAACCGGCCCTAAGACACCTACGACATTGCGGTTATAGTTTGTTGTTAATGTTTACATTAATAAATATAATTTACCAAAACCACTTTGATATATTGGGAGCCGAAGACAACTTTTTATTAATTTTGAAATCAGCAACCGTAATTTTGCTAATTTTAGAAACCAGAAAATTTTAATTTACATACGACATTGTGTTTGCAGTTTTAGTCGCTGGTGGCTTTAATTTACTAATTTTAAAAGACAGAAGTAATATTATTAAACTAATAAATCCAAAAGCAACAATTTTTATTGACTGTTGCGGGTCGAAGGCAGTAACTTACTAATTTAAATGATAAAGACACTATATTTTACTAATCTTTAAATTAATTAATATAAAGGCAGCATTTTCTCTAATATTGGGAGCCGGAGGCTGTATATAAAATTTAAAAAGTTTTATAGGTCAGAAGTAACCTTTTTATTCTTTTTTTTATCGATAAAAACTAGACATTACTTTTACATTTATTTTTAATATTAGAAATCGAAGGCGACAGTCCGATAGTTTACTAAATTTTAAAAGCTATACACATAATTTTTATAAATTATTAAATTAATAAAACAAAACAGACTCTGTTTTTATAATTTAAGAAACTGAAAGCAATATTTTATTAATTTTTGAGGCCGAAGATAGTTTATTTACTAATGTTTAGATTAACAGATAATTATTTTTATAATATTAGGATCCGGAAGCAATTGTTTACTAATTTAAATTCTGGAAACGTAATTCTGCTAATTTTAGAAGCTAGACACGATACTTCTTATCAATTTTTAAATCAGTAAAGTCAAGGCCGAGGGAGCGACAAGGTTTCAATAATTTTAGTAACCGAAAGCTATATTTTAGTAATTTTATAAGTCAGAGATGTTTTTTATTAAATTTTAAATTAATTAAAACAAAAGCGACCATTTTGGAAACCGGAGAAAAGATTTTACTAATTTTATAAACCGAGGATATTCCCTACTCCATTATTACAAATACAAATGCAATATTCCTTTTAGATATTGTGAATAGAAAGCGACATTTTTCTAATTTTTAAATCCGCAGCCAGAATTTTACTAATTTCAGTAATCAGACTTTTAAACCAGTGATGTACAGCGAATAAATGCCAATCAAAACTGATGAGCCATTCATTAATTCAAGATACG
The DNA here is from genome assembly GCA_029207805.1 of Tribolium confusum. Classification (NCBI taxonomy): domain Eukaryota; kingdom Metazoa; phylum Arthropoda; class Insecta; order Coleoptera; family Tenebrionidae; genus Tribolium; species Tribolium confusum. Next base: position 20,240,160 of record JALGAY010000003.1, read on the forward strand.
TTGATCTAATTGGTTAAAACTGCGTTAATGAGAGATTAATGTCTCAAAAATTTTGGTTGAAGTGTATTCAATCGGCCTTAAGACACCTATGACATTGTGGTTGTAGTTTCTTGTTAATATTTAAATTAATAAATATAATTTACCAAAACCACTTTGGGACCGGAGATGACTTTTTATTAATTTTGAAATCAGCAACCGTAATTTTGCTAATTTTAGAATCCAGAGAATTGTAATTTACGTAGGACACTGTGTTTGTAGTTTTAGTCACTGGAGGCTTTAATTTACTAATCTCAGAAAACAGAAACGCACCAAGGGGGGGAGCCAGGGGGCCTCGACCTCTTCCAAACCTAAATATTATTTAAGGAATTTAATCAAATAAAGCAAATTGTATGAATTATTAACTAAGTTATAATTTAGTTAAGTAATAATTTACTAAGTTAAATGTTGAAGATACTAGTTTTTACTAATATTTAAATTAATATTTATTAATTATAATAATAAAAGAAATCTCTAGACATCAAAAGTAATAGATAAAAAAAAGATAAAAACAGAAACAATACTTTTGTAATTTTTGAAGCCAAAAATACTGTCTTTTTACTAATTTTAAAGCAAAATTTTTTTCAATATTAGGAATCGCAGGCAACAGTTCAATTTTACTAACTTTAAAATCTATAAACGATATTTTTGTGAATTTTGAAATTAATAAAGACAAGAGAGACTGTTCTTATATTTTTACAAACCGCAGGCAACTAATTAACAGACTTTCAAGTTAAGAGATTATTTTTTTTAATATTAGGATCCGGAAGCAATGGTTTACTAATTTTAAATTCTGGAGACGCATCTTTGCTGATTATGTAAGCTAGACACAATATTTCTTATCAATTTTTAAATCAGTAAAGTCAAGGGCGAGAGAGCGACAATAATTCAGTAATTTCAGTAACCAGGGACGATATTTTAGTAATTTTAGAAGTCAGAGCTGTTTTTTGCTAAATTGTAAATTAATTAAAACAAGAGCGACAATTTTGGAAGCCGGTGACGTTATTTTACTAGTTTTGTAAGCCCCAAGGGTAAGTGCTGATTTTGTAATTTCTGAATATCAGTGACGCACTAAGAAAATCTGTTTAAGAGGGGTTTTACTGTAAAAATTCTATTATTGGTCCAACCAATTTTGACCAAGTCCTTAATTTGTTTATTCCTAATTTTGTCCCCTTTTTTCGATACGAGACCCTTGTGTATTTCTGCTGTTAATCCCCTTTTGATGCGCATTATGTAGTTTTTCAATTTCTAGGGTGGTTACTTATAAAAAAAATTTTGATTGCATTCTTTCTTTTATGGTATTTTTTGCTTAGAAACAAGCAGTTAGGTGTTTCTGATTTTTCGGTGACTCTCAAAGGGTCCAAAACAGAGGTAATTAAATTAGAAACTGTGGAATTGAGTCTCGTGCATTTCGAAATAGGTTTTTAATGAGTTATTGCTGGTTCAATTAAAAATTAATTAATTACATAAAAGTGTCCTCCCGGTCTCGAATCCCTGTACATTACCATACGGTCTGTGCATCCGATAAAATCTTCGGACGCACCTAACGACATTTTAATTAACATTTGTGCTGTGCCGCTTTGTAGACACAACAACACATGCTAACTAATCACAATTAACGTCAAAACGAGCTGTAGAAGAAGCACTTCGGTCAGTCCTCTTTTGTGAGGAGCAAATAAAAGCGTTTGGGTCATTCTCTTCTTTCAGCCTATAAAATCAATCCAGAGTGGATTTTCCGCGGTAATAACTCTACATCCCTGAACGAATTCAAGGTAAGTTAAAGGTTAGGTGTATTTATGAGGTGCAGCAGTATGATATCTCCCGGTCGTGGAATACTAATTGCGTTCAGGGTGAAAGTGTGCCGTACGCCACTGCCTCTAATAAATATCAAAGGTCTCTAACACCACACCTACGATAATTCAACGTCGTCTACGATACCCAACAGACGTTAACTTGAAAACTAATAATTAAATGCTAATCAGATGTTGAAAAGAGGCTCTAACTGCGGTCTTGACTGTTTCCTCCTTTTACAATCTCGGGGGAAAAAATATTCCAACAAGTAGTAATTTTTCTAACTAAATTCTCGAAATTGTGTTCGTCACTGGAAATAATTTACTTGAAAGATTTTTGTTAGATCGGTTCTTCGTGTAATAATCCAAATTGGATGTTCATTCGTTGCTGGCACAAATCTGATCTGAAAAGCATAAAGCATGAACCTTCCCACGTTAAGCTATTACTAGCCAAATATAGCCTCATCGTGCTCTGCACTGAAAATACATAAAATGCGTACATCATGAAATACAATAAATAACGAGACTCTCTAGATTCGTAAACCAACTCAAACAACATGGAAAACAGTTACTGTCTACACGCTTTTTACTAAACTATAAACACACACAGCCCAACGGAAATTTAACGCAAATTAAGCAAACACCTAGTAAAAACTTGTTTGGTAAATACTTCTCGACTACGAATTATTCACAAAATTCTTTGTAACTTCACCAAAAGCTAACAGAGACACCTGCGAAAACACAAATGATCCCTCAAATTACAAACAAATAGGGAAACAATGAATAATTAATTTAACAAGTACATATCAAATGTCTGACTTATTTTCCTTGACTCCTAATTAACTCCACTCATTTTCTCTCCTCGATTTTCACCGTATTTTAACTGCAAATAACGGAGCTTTAGTAATTTCAATTAACCAAGATAACTAATCGGACGTGATAACGTTAGGCAGCATTTTTGCTGGAAAACTAGACAGGATTCTAAGTTTATGGGAAATGCAAAAATATAAAACACGGAGATATTTAATTAATATAATGAGTGTAGTGAATCTAAAAAACGTGTTAACGTTTTTAAAATTTTTAAAAAGATTTCTAACTGTTGGATACCAACAGTTGTTCCGTAGGTAAGAGTCAATCTCTTCTCTAGGATACAAACTGGTAAAAGCTCAGGAAAGATTGTTCTAAGAAAGTTTCAACACTCTGTATAACTAGGTACTTTATCTACCCAAAGGTTATTAAAAAGTGATGTTTTCTTTCATTCACATCTTCTAATTGGTATTGTGTTTCTCGTTTTTTGAAGGTAATTAAAGTCAAAGAGTATTAATACACAAATAACACATATTACAAAATTAAATTGTAAGATTGGGTTTTTTAGTTTAATTGAATATTATAACCAGCAATAGTAATTTGATTTTTAGGAGTGCTCATATCCACAAGAACCCAGACTTAAAAGCTGTTTTCTCTGCACTACGTTTCCCCAAAGCTATCGGCGGGTACATTACAATGTAAAAAATGATAAGGAAAAGGTAAAACTTCTAGCTACACCTGCTATAAAAGAAAGCTTGATTTTTGGCATCTATTTTATCTAAAAGAATAATGGTACGACTTAAATTTGGTTTTGTTATTCGTTCTTAAACGTTGGATTTTGAAATTACTTTTTGTGCTTAAATAAAGAAACATTTCCTTAACTTGAAAAGTCTTCAAATTATAATAAATTACCGATGAACGCAAAAAAAGGGACGCTTTTACCCCAAAAGAATCTTACATCGGCACAAACCTCAGCATTTACTATTCGCGAGTACAGAAATATGCGATACGTTCCACTACCCCATATATTTGCTCTGCTTTACTGTTTCGTAGTCTATTTTTACATTATTCTTTTACAGTGATACAATAAGACATTAAAATGTGCTACTTTTACAATTTGTTATTCTTTTATTTGCATGTTTGCATTTTGTTTATTTTTCTTTTTGCTCTATACATGATTTTTTATTCTTTTGTCTATTTTTATTCTCTGTTTGGCTAATACATGGTTTTCGTTCGTACGAATTTTTTCGTTCGTGAAATTGTCTTACTCGCTGCTAACGCGATTTGTGATCAAACCATCATCTCAGGAAAAAAACCCTTGCTCTCATGCCTTGCTGCAAAATGCATCATTTTCTTTAAGAATATTCAAATTTTTTTTTTTTTGTAACCATTTATTTCGTCCTGTTATCGTCTGATTACTAGTGAGTCTGCAGTTTTTTTATTTTCATAGTTTAGCCAAATTGGATCCTACATACTTTGTTGTTTCTACTAAATATTGGATTTACCATAATGAGTGGTAAGAAACCATAAGGCGATTTTGGATTGCAATTTTCATTAAATGACCCTTGCAATTTGTATTTTGATAAATTGTTGTCTACTGCTCTCAGCTTTTATAAAACGTCATTTACTACTTTTTCTTCTTACGAAATCTTCCGATTTTTCAAAACGTCACTTACTAATTCTTCTTCTTACTAAATCTTCCGATTTTATAAAATGTTTTTTTGACATCCCATTTTTATAAAATGATCTCTACAATTTCTAATATGTTCTTTTGCAAAACAACTTTTTTATGAAATCTTTATAAAATATCCCTAGGAATTTCTAGTTTATAAATCTATTCTTTATAAATTGTCATCCACGACTTCCAATTTTTATAAAATATCATCCACGGCTTTTAGTTTTGATAAAAAAATCTTCTATTAACTCCGAATTTTATAAAATAGTTTTTGGCATTTTTACAATAAAGCTATTTTTGATTTCAATTTTTATAAAATCCCTATTTCAGTTTTCATTTTTATAAATTGACGCCTGTGGTTCCCGGTGACATTTTGGTAAAAAAAGAAGCTATGAAATATATCCTATTGATACCGATTTCAGTCTTCACTCTTTAAATAATTTAAATTTGAGAACATCTTATTCTGATGCATTAGTTATCGAGATAAAATTTGTTAGGTCAGGTCAGGTCAGGTCAGGTCAGGTCAGTTAACTACAGGTTCATGAGGGTAAAATGGGTGAGTGATTCACTGGACACTCACCTTCTAAACCGAAGTTGATATTCATGATATAAAAATAAGCAGTTTTTTAAATAAATAATTCTTTTCAAAAATACTAACTGTCGATGAAAATATATAACTATTTTTAGAAGAAAATTTCAGAGAATACAAAATTAGAAATAGATCAGCAGAAATAGTGTTCAAAGACCTTTAAAATGAGATATAATATAATATTCGAAATAATAAATGCTCACAGGCAACTTCATTAACAAATCGGCCCCTTACCCAAAATTTTTACCTTCTCTTAGAAAAATAGTGTCACAAATTAAAAACTCGTGAACAGAAGTACTGATAGGTTAAGTACCTTTGCTTTATTATATAATTTATGACTTAAGTCACATTTTCATGTTCTGTTAAAAGAAGTATACATTTGACCCACTTTCCCTATTCAAATTCTAGGGGTGGAAAACCATGTGCTCAAGGCGGTGGTAGGATCAACGTGATTTTACCACCAAAACATGTCCCCCTGGCAATAAAAATTGACCAGTCTTCTTTTCTTAATCGAAATTGTTACCGAGAAAATTGGAGTAAACTTTTCCAAAATTCACCCTGTATACAGATGCATATTCTAAAAGATCAGATAAAATTACATTAGGGGGATGTTTTGATGCATTATCAGTCTATCAAATACAGCAAAAGTCTTTAATATATCAACTATAAAATTTATGTAGTGCCGAATTTTTTTCAAAAATGTTTGTGTATTTTTTTTACTTATTTTAACTTCCCTGTGTTTGTTAGGCTAATGAAAATACCACTGTCCATCGAAAACATGATTGCTCTAATAAATGAAATTTTTCAGTATCGTAAATTAAACGTTGTATTAAATTTTTCTCCTTCCTTCAATTTTCATTTCTTTTTTGTTTTAGTCAAGTTTGTTGTTAAATGCTCAATTTTTCCAATTTTGTATAAATTTTATGTACACATAATTTAAATACAGAATATGAATTCAAATAGTTCAAAACAATCTTCTCCTCTGAACCGTTCGGAAATTGTTTACGTTATTCAACTTTTAGTTTCTCTTCTTGAATCCGCTGATTTGAAATCAGAGATTGTTTGAAATGTGTGTTTTGATTTGACGTAATAGTTTGGGATGTTCTAAAATATGATCTTAGTATTATCTAGCCGAGAGGGATCCCGTCAATTGTGAAAGTAATACGGTATATAAGCTTTTTACTCGTTGTAATTACGTTGACCATGACACACTCGCGCCGTTGTGTAATATGAACTGAATGGCGTCAAAAGCAAACAATATCATTCGGTGTATTTGGAGTGCAGTCGAACACATGGGGTGGGACCGGCCCATCCACCCCCCTGACTATTGACAGTACAAAGCAAACACCGCTGTAACAGAATACATACCACATCTGGGGCTGCTAGGCAACCTCTCCATGCTCCGATTTGCATGCAAGAGCCACTACTAACCTATCTAAATAGTTCCATAATTAAATGTAAATAACAGATAAAGCCCACGAGATCGTCATATTTAGGGTCAAACACACTCTTCAAGAAATCAGGGATGCTTTGCTGACGAAGCTTATTTAGGAAAAAGACAAAAACACTGCGTGATGCTAGGCGTCGAGGCAGGACCGGACGAGTTTGTTTAGGCCCACCGAGGTAATAAATACAGTTTATTAATCAACAAATTATTGAAAACATAGAAAAGCGTAAACTCTTGAAATAGCAATTAACTAAAATAGATGGGACTACTGCCATTATTCTAGAGAATATCAGGAAATTATTTTTTTGTCTCTAAATATTTTTTGTTACCCGTTTTCTAAAATAAATACTTTGTGAACTAAAAATGGTCGTCTCCGTTGATTGACAGTTATGTCAAGTCGGTCCATTCAATTTCAACCCAACTAGAAGTTCTACTCAGTTTTCTGGTGCTGCAAACAACTTGCTTATACCGGATATTATTATTTTTTTTGAATACGTTTAGATAAATAATTATAGCAAAAAAACTGTTTTAAATGTTTTAAAAATTGTGTTTGTCATGAGCAGGAAGTAAGGTCTCTCTTCTGGCTGTGGCCCCGCGAGGAATTCTCCAATATCCTGCGTATCCAGTCCGGCCCTGTGTCGAGGTTGTATTATACACATCGTGATCTCGGTATAACTTTAACCTAATTCTATTTGTTGAAAAGCTCTGGTCGCTCTTTCATCAGTTTTGTATTAAAACCACTCGTACTCTTTACACAGCAGTTGGCCAGTTGCATCACCAACCACTTTTCTACAAATGATGACTAGAAAATTACTGACTAACATACTACGTCTGTTATGCACGTGGCGTTAGAATATATCACATTTTATGATCGACATTTTCAGGACACTGAATAGACAGATATTGTGCGATCTATCGCTGATTGGTGATTAAAATCCTCGAGTTGTTCGCTTGTACTTACATAATTTTTGTTTGATTTATTAGTGTGATGTGGGAATTGGACATCGATCGGGTATAATCAAATCAAACCGACTTTTGTGCTAAGTTTATCATTTGAGTGATTTATTTCGAGTCGAGGGACAGTTAACAGAGTTTTTATTTGTGGGGGGAAAACAGTTTCATCTCATGATTTGATACATTTTTTACTCAAGACGTAAAAAAGTACAACGGAACTCAATTTTCTCGGCTCCGCACCTGTTTACTGCAGTTTCTGGCGCTGTTTAGCATCTCCAGCTGTGCTAGTCTTTTTAGACACAATATCCCTCGAAAAATTTATGTTTATTGAGAACACTTTCTACAAAAGCTCAAACAGGGGGACAACCAACTATGCAACAAGGGCCTAAATGTAATAAATAAAATACTAAAACAGTAAAGAATAAAATACTAACTAGATGTCTTATAAATAAACGAAATTAACTGGGTCTGCAACAATTAAGGATGTACACTTAGCATCAAAAGAATGCCTTTCTACCTGTGGATAAATATGTAAAGTATGGAGAAAAGGAGGATTTTTGAGGAGATATAACTCTTAACATCTACTTTACGCCTCGGGCACTGGAACATCTGAATTTGAACAAAGCCACCGATTTCTGAATGTTTGTGGTTAAACTGTAATTTACTCCAATGACAATAAAGTTTATGGATGGTAAAAATTGCGTAGATATACCGTATAAACTACTCGTATTACAAATGAGGCTATCTATAATACTCTTTTCTTAACACACTGTTTTGTACATCTTTTTTTCGGGTTTTTTTCATGAGAAAATATTTAATTATTTATTGTTTAATGATTTATAAATGTGGATAAAATTGTATAACGGTTTGAATGAGAGAAAAAAAAGTTTGAGACATTTGTTTGAAGAGGGCTAGTATTTGCATGAGTCCAAACAGTAAGCAATAAATACACAGATGGAATTCCGTTTTAAGTTGCATTTTTACGAGTCAGATAAAATTTAATAAAAACATTATATTAAATTTATATGAGTTGTAAAAATGCAATTTCCATACACAATACAATAAAGTACCAGGCGGAATTCATTTTATACTCTGAAATATTGAGCACTTAAAAATCGCACAGTAATTTGGAATTGAGCCATTTAATCCAAAATCTGACACCGTCGCTGTTAAATAAGAAACGATCAACATTCGTCATAAAATATCAAAACGTGCGATTATCGTTGACCGTTTAAACCTCAACCATGAATAAATCACAAAGATTTTTTTAATTAAAATTTCATTTATTGGGAAAACTCATCAACACGTACGTTGAAATTTATGGCCCAGAGTTGGACTGAGGCAAACATACATGCACCAGCTTGTGATAATATAAAACTCGGAGCCCCTACTCTTTATGATAGCGTTCAAAATTGCGGCCACTGCACAACCGACTCGTTCATAAAACATCAGCCTGCGATTCTCAAATCGTAAAAATGACACATTGCACTCTGATGGACATCTGTTTGTATTAGAGTGTTTACATTCCGATACAAATCCATTTCCAGTTTCTAATCAACAGAAAATTTGCAAACGCACAATCTCGACATACATCCTCCTGTTCCCTATTAAAGCAACCAAACACATTTATTATCATTAACTCAGGCATTTATTGGTTGTTAAGTTTTATTCTCTTTAGTTCTTGTAAAAATGGTGGCCATTATCTCTTTGGAAACCGTCATTATCTATTTATTTAAAGAATTATTTAAGTGGGGAACATCAAATGGAATACATATGACACATAACTCAACTAATTAAAAATAAACTTTCACAAGAAAGATGAATACAACAAGGAGAAAAATATTTTTAGGCAGGGTCGCAGCGTTTTATGGCGTAGTGGATTTTATTATGCAAAATTTAATTTTCTACTACTTTTCTCTAGGACGATGTCCTAGAGGTCTATGACGTCCTAATATTAACCATAACAGTTATTTATATTATTAGGGGGATAGAAGCATAATTACACAACAAGTGTGTAGATTACAGATAACGAGGGCGTTAGCCCGAGTATCTGTAACACATGAGTTACTGTAATGTGCTATAGCCCACGTATGATACACAAAACTTTATCTATGACTGCAAAAATTAAGAAAATCGAAAATTTAGTGCTGCCGATAACTCCTACGGACCTACGGATATGTTCAGTAAGAACTATGGCAACCGCTTACAATTTTTCAAACAAAGCTCGCCATTTTGAGATAATCAGTAAAAATTGAGCTTTGTGGTAAAAATAAGAAAATTGTAAACATGAGTGACTCAGAAAGTTCAGCTTCTGATATCGAAAAAGCGGTGACAAATGCTGCTTCTTGCTTGGTGCCAGAGAAATCCAAAGAAAAGTACGAGATGGCTTTTCAACGGTTCAGTTCATGGTGCGACGAGAAAAATGTTAAAAATATGAGAACGCATGACAAGGTTCTACTTGCATATTTTGATCATTTATCAAAACAGTATAAATCATCGAGTCTCTGGGCTTTTTATTCTATGATTAAAACAATAATGAAAATGAAGAGGAATGTTGACATCAGTAAATACGTGCATTTAATCGCTTTTCTGAAAAGAAAATCTAAAGAATATCGTGCTAAAAACTCGCAAATTTTCACTAAACAAGCTATTAGCAAATTTTACAAGAAGCAAATGATGATTAATTTTTGTTAATGAAGGTACTGTACTCTTTTTATGCATAAATTATTTTTACTAAGTAATGTTAATTGCAAGGTTGCTTTAATTATTGGACTTGGTGGAGCTTATAGGATCCACGTATTTACCAACGTGCTTTTGGAAGATGTCAAAGATCAGGTACAATGTTTCCATTTTCTAATACCAAACACTAAAACAAAAATATCGATGAAATTTTTTACTACATCAGGCGGAATTGATGGAGTCAACATATTAGAATTAATTCGAAAGTATGCTACACTTCGCCCTAATAACGCCAGTAGTAAACGGTTTTTTTAAGATACAGAAACCAGAGGTGTACAAAGTTACCTGTTGGTATAAATACATTTGCTGTTTTTTTTCCGAAGAATATTGCTACTTTTCTTCAGTTACCTAATCCAGCAGGATTTACGGGACATTGTTATAGGCGCTCGTTGACTTTGTTGCTTGCTATTCGGAAGCTGATCTTTTAACAGTAAAACATGGGGGCTGGCGCTCAAATAAGTGGCGGAGGGGTATATCGACACGGCAGAAGAACATAAAAAATAAATTGCTTCAAAAATTCTAGGTGACAAAAATACTATAACAGTTAGAACTAATGCATTGACAGCTGTTATCGAAAAAAATGTATCAGAAATGGCTTGTCCTACTATAAGTAGGCGTGAAAATTGTGTTATTAATACTTATAGCAATAATAGCATGTAATTAAGAATGAGTTTGAAATTAAAACGAATTATTTAAAGAGTGAATTTTTATTTTATTATTTCACTAGTAAAGTAATATGTCACTTTACTTCACTCAAATATTCAATATAATATGCAGTTATCAACGCAGTCATAGATAAATACTATTATTTGTTCAAATTATTTGGAAGAGATTGTTTTTCCACTACGCATAAACATGAGTGAGCCTGTAGCATCCCTTAAGCAAATTAGATGTTAGAATTTGCAAAGATATTTCAAAAACACTCTCTATACAGAAAAATGTTTTATTTTAATTGCCTGTTATTATTAATTTTCTGTTTAGTTTGATAAATTTATATAAACTGCTATAATGTAGTTTAAATAAAAATACGAAATATGTTTAAAAATCTATTTTTGTATGTGCATTAAATTTTGCATCTGATTGTGTTGTAAATGTCATCTATAAATACCTGTAGGATGAAATACGGCAGTAGCTAATCCTTTAGTGCCATTGGATGCAAGAAATCATTCCAACTACTGTACCAGTAGCACTTCGCTATTTTATTGTAACTATTATTATTATTGCCCACGCGAGTAATGACGTATTTATTGTTTTAATTCTTTTCGCATAAATCCGTGTCTACGAGTTATCGCTTAGCTAAATTTAATCAAGTTTCAAAACGTTGACACAAAGACATTTGCTATGGCAATACTAACAATGGAACCCTAGCCTTATTATCATTTTGATTAATGACCGGTTCCAATGAAGCGTCACGAGAAATTTTCAAATTCCAAATAGATTCCGTGTTACAAAAAGATAGTGGAATATGATTTTTCTTTTGTTCAGTATTTTAAAAGCTGCAGGTACATATATCAGACCAGGCTATGAATAATGTGAGCTGCACATGCAACGCCGAAGGCGAGGTGCAATATTCTTCTAACGTAATTTTATTTTGATCTAGTGAATCGCACAAGTTATCCTTTTACACTCACAAAGCACGACAAATGTTTTTCTTAATTTTTATTAAATAAATCGGTATCAAAGGGGTATGGTTTGTTTACGTTAGAGAAATTTTGATTGATTTGGTCGTGTGACCAAGCTGTTAAAAAACATCTGCATGATATCGTTCACATAAAGATGTCTTTATAAAAATGTTGATTCAGCTTTCAAATCATTTATAAACACAAGGCAAGTGTTTAATAAACATACCAAAAAAAGAAATTATTTTTGTTAGCTCGAAATGTTTTATGTTGCGAGATTAATACCAATGTTAAAAAATATTTACATCTTGCAATATTACAAAAAACGAGTTCACTGACTTTATTAGCTTCTTGTGCTACGTAATATTACACCAAGTGCGGGGTTCTAGACATTAAAATTCCAGAAAAAGACAAGAATTTCTCGTGTTTTTCTAAAACATAAAAAATGTAAAAGAGGGGCGCGATGTAGGTTGAAGCCGTCTTTGTTCAAAATGCCTTTTACCACCCCCTCCGAATAAACAAAAGTAAAATTTCCTCCAAACCTTTCAAATAGTTCGCGTTTTACAATTTTTTCAAAGAAAGTGTTTTCGTTGTTTTATGAAAATGGAGAAAAAAATTTGATTGTTAAATAAACATTATTTTTTACGTGGAAAACCCATTATAAAAAAGTTGTGCCAAATATTATGGTAAATCTTCTCCGTCTCATGATATGATTTGTCAAATCTCATTTTAAAATTGGTCATATGAGCACGGAAGATACTGAGCGCGCGGAGCCTCATTTATTGTAACGACTCCTTGAATGATTGATACAGTCTGTGTTCTTGTAAATAATGAACCACGATTGAAGGTCGGTAAAATAGCTAATGAACATCTTAACCGAATAGTTAGCAGTAAAGCAGTAAAAGAGGTGGAACCGTTTAACAATGAGCTGGTCGAAAGTATAAGACACTTTCAAGTATCACGTTAAATTAAATTCTAAGTTAGTCTATTGCCCGGTTGCACAAACGTTCATCAAAATTGATGGCTTGTTAATCTCTTATTAACGTATTTTTAGCCAATCAGAGCATGATATTTTCATTTAATCAGAGTTTAGTGGTTTGTCAATTTTGATTGACGTTTGTGCAACCGGGGTTATGACTCTTAATGCATTTACAAATAAGGTTTTTTTCTACATCGAAATTCTCTGTCTATGCACTGTGTTCTTTTGTACTCGAAATGATTTGTTACTAAAACGTTTTAAATCGACTGATCTAGATAAGTCAAACTAGTCAACTGGAAATTCAACTCCCACAAACCAAATTATGAACCAGTCTTACTTACAAGAGCGTTAAGGAGCACTATTGTTTCCGCTTTCCCTAAAAGATGTTTCCCACTTTCCACGAACACGTGTTAAACAACTCCACCTTTTTTATTGTTTTACCGGTCAAAATCATTTAAACAGAATTTAGTCTACGATTCTTACTACATTTATAAATAAGGTATTTCTCAACTGCGATGTTAGGGCTTGGGTCTTAAATGTCTCTAAGCCACCGACCTTAAAACTGTTGATTCCTCCTCCAAGAAATACACTATACATTGTGTTTCCTGAATTTTTGGGTACTAGAATCAATTCTAGAAACTAGAAACGATTCTTACGGCATTTATAAATAAGGTATTTCTGAATTCTGATGTTAGGGCTTAGGTCTTGAATGTCTCTAAGCCAGCAACCTTAAAACTCTTGATCCCTTCTTCAAGAAACACACTATACACTATGTCTCCTGAATTTTTGGGTACTAGAAACCCAAAGCAGTCTTATTTACAAGATCTTTAAGGTACATTATAGTTTTCGCTTACCCTAAAAGATTTTTCCCACTTTCCACAAACACGTGTTAAACAACTCCACCTTTTTATTGCTTTACCTGTCAAAATCATGTAAACAGAATTTAGTCCACGATTCTTACTACATTTATAAATAAGGTATTTCTCAACTCCGATGTTGGGGCTTGGGTTTTAAATGTCTCTAAGCCACCGACCATAAAACTGTTGATTCCTCCTCCAAGAAATACACTATACACTGTGTTTCCTGAATTTTTGGGTACTAGAATCAATTCTAGAAACTAGAAACGATTCTTACTGCATTTATAAATAAGGTATTTCTAAACTCTGATGTTAGGGTTTAGGTCTTGAATGTCTCTAAGCCAGCGATCTTAAAACTCTTGACCCCTTCTTCAAAAAACACATTATACATTACGTCTTCTGAATTTTTGGGTACTAGAAACCCAAAACAGTCTTATTTACAAGAGCTTTAAGGTGCATTATAGTTTTCGCTTACCCTAAAAGATTTTTCCCACTTTCCACAAACACGTGTTAAACAATTCCACCTTTTTTATTGCCTTACCTGTCAAAGTCATTTAAACAGAATTTAGTTCACGATTCTTACTGCATTTATAAATAAGGTATTTCTCAACTCCGATGTTGGGGCTTGGGTTTTAAATGTCTCTAAGCCACCGACCATAAAACTGTTGATTCCTCCTCCAAGAAATACACTATACACTGTGTTTCCTGAATTTTTGGGTACTAGAATCAATTCTAGAAACTAGAAACGATTCTTACTGCATTTATAAATAAGGTATTTCTAAACTCTGATGTTAGGGCTTAGGTCTTGAATGTCTCTAAGCCAGCGATCTTAAAACTCTTGACCCCTTCTTCAAAAAACACATTATACACTACGTCTTCTGAATTTTTGGGTACTAGAAACCCAAAACAGTCTTATTTACAAGAGCTTTAAGGTACATTATAGTTTTCGCTTACCCTAAAAGATTTTTCCCACTTTCCACAAACACGTGTTAAACAACTCCACCTTTTTATTGCTTTACCTGTCAAAATCATGTAAACAGAATTTAGTCCACGATTCTTACTACATTTATAAATAAGGTATTTCTCAACTCCGATGTTGGGGCTTGGGTTTTAAATGTCTCTAAGCCACCGACCATAAAACTGTTGACTCCTTCTCCAAGAAACACACTATACACTGTTTTTCCTGAATTTTTGGGTACTAAAAATGGTTGGTATAAATTGTTCAATTTATTTCTAGATTAAGAAATATCGAATGACTTAAAATATACTTACCCAAATCCAAAGTGGTTTTTATGACAGGTTCCAATTGTATTTTAAATTGTATAATAAAACTATGAATATAAATCTTCTTATTACTAAGTACTAGCCGGGCTTCGACTCAGGCAAACAAATTTGATTTACAACAGACTTCGACAACCATTTTAGTAGCATCATTATGACGGTCTTAATGACAATTGCAGTGTCGTAACAACCACTTTGAATTTGGATAAGTATAATAATAATAAAATCCATCTAAAACTGCCAATCTCAAATATTCTCGTTGGATTAACAAAATTGAGAAATGGTTCTATTGTGGGCTGTAGACTAATAAATTTTCCTTTGAAACCGGTAGTTAATTTCTAGTTATCAGTCGACTTACTCGCTCATATGTAGTTAAATTGAAGACTACTTGTAACAGCTAATGTAGACATCAGTGCTGACACATAATCAATACACGTCTGCTCAGTTTTCAACCGAAAGAAAGTTATAATTTTTAGTGATTCTACAGGACATTTTAATATTTAATGACTCTCTTTTATTTTCCCGATTTGAATCAATAATTTTCGTGCAGTCATGTGCAGTGCTAGTGACCACACAAGAAGTAAAACTGTTATTTTTCTTGCTCCTGGCAGTCCATATGATATATTGCTGGCGTAATTTCCGAAAAGTTCGTAATTGTATTTTCACCCATTAGCTAAGAATGCATAAAAAATAAATGTAATAATAATGTTTAATTGAATATCCAGGCGTTGGTTCTTGAATAATTAGAGGCTTACCGTCATAAATTTTAGGCGGTAACGTAACAGTCGATTTACTCCCGGTAATTAAAAACGAAATCGCTCGCACGCACATGTTCCTCTGGGTATTTCGTAAATTTTGCTTTTTCAAAATTATCTTGTTGTGTATAATTCAGGATTTATCGGTCCTTGTACTAATAGCATCTCACTACACAATGTCTTCCTTTTCAAAGTTGGAAAGGCCGACTAATTGGCACAGATCACAATGTGTGACGTCATAATACTTGAGTTATACGCATTTCCGCTTGCCTTCACTTCACGACCTCCTGTTTCCTTGACAGTGGCATTTCAGCCTTTATGAGAAATACCCCTTGATACAATTCGACTACTATACCAAATTCAGAATAGAGACAATTATGGAAATTTCAGCTTGTGTCAATATAATTTTTCGACGATTTTCCCTCTAATGGAATTTGTGTAGCAATCAAATGTTGATAGATAACAAGCTCAAAATAATGGTGAATGACAACTAAATGTTATCGAGCCTTTTTTGTGTTCTCCTATGAGGGTTGACTTAATTAATGTCGAAATGAATGTGTATATATGACAACATAAAACGTAATGAGTAGGGAGAAAAGGGACAAATGCAAGAAATGAGTTTTTCGGTTGTCATTTTCAGATAACTTATATGGCCCATAAAACACACCGTGCATGTTACAATAATATCCCCGGAAAATACATATTGATTCTACATTTACCAAAGCATTTTAATTTCGGATGGAGATACAAGCAAGAAGAAAATTTAGAAAAACATTTCTGTTTTTACTTTTTAAAATTTTTGCCGTTTCTATGACTGCTTTTTCAAAAATGTTTAACAATTTGACAAACTTTGACTACTACATTTTACTTAGACTTTTTAGTTTTTCTTCTATTTTTTTGGGAGGGATTTTTGTACTCTAGAATAGACCAGACGCTGAAATTTATTGAATATGATCTAGTCAATAAGATGATCATTACCTATTTGCTTGATTACCTGATTGCTCACAATTTTTTTGCTGTGTGTACCGGTGCTGTGTCTTGCTGAAAAAAAAGAGACGAGAAAATATCAATACATTAGTTTCTGTATGCTTTGAGAACTCTCCGCATATGGCGTCAACTTCGGGATTCTATCTAGCCAGGTCAATATAATCCTGTTCGAAAATTGCGTATCAGTTTCTGGTTATTTCTCCCGGAACGATTAATCCGCTAAATCCAGCAGAAGCATGAAAGTTCCGTGAATTTGGAAATATCTTGTTATTAGATACTCGGCTACATTAAATGCCACAAGGCGTGTCCATACCACCTTCGCTGCTTGAAACACTCATCTAATTTATCTATTTTGAGCATCAAGTCATAAATTGCCGATTTCAATTTATGTTTTTTTTAAATCTTAACTCCCACCGTGTTTACGTGAAAATAAATTAGACAAATTAAAAATGACTCGACAACTGTATAAATAATATCTTGCACACTCCGAACAATTTGGACAGTTATTTATGTAGTCATCTGGAAATGTAGTTGCATGTCTACTATTCATATACAGGTTGTCACTCATAACGAAGTACAAAACAAATATTAAAGGCTGTGGTTTTAATTAAATTTTTTTGAGTGGAAACACGCATTTAGATACTCGTACTAATAAGGTAAATTTGAGTGTCCAGAAAAAACTTGTTAACGAAGGTAAAAAATCTAATAATGGAGAAGAGATTCTTCATATTTTGCTAATTGAAAAATAATTCATTTTAACAAAGAAAATTGTGTCAACACTGAAATTCTTGTTGGGAGGAGTTTTCTTAATTAATCTCTTCATAAAACGAGGAATTCAAAAACTCCGGTACGGCAGGTAAGTGGTGTTTAATTAAAAACACTTTCACTTAATTAAAAAAAATTGCAAGACAAAATACGATGATGAGAGGCTTTTCAGGTTCAATAAAATTATTTCGTGGAGGAATTAATTACTACACGAGTTTAATTAGTATTTTATAAAAACATTTTTGTTGTTGAGGCAAAACTTTTAATTGCTGTTACCAATTCTTAATTTAAAACCAGCTAAAAGTTAAGCCCTGTTTATACAATTATTTAAATTAACAATTAAGTCACTATTTCTATTTCTCATGGAATGATTTTAGTCATTTGAAGACTAAATTGAAATTGTTTTTATTGTAATGTAACTGCTGTAAAATATTTTTTTAGTACAAAACATAAATTCTTAGCTTATATTATAACAAAATTTTGCACAGCAATTTCTGATATTTAAGGTGACAGTAATTGTTAATTTTTGGTGAACAAACCACATCTAACCTGTTTTAACTTCACGACTTTTGGCTCACTCTTTATTATTATGTATTTATTTTGTATCAAACACGATAGTCAATAGTCAAATTAAGGAAAAAAAGTAAAATTGAAGAGACAATTGTAGACAAAATTTGGAATCACACAAGCTAAGCAAAGACCTAATGTTATTTTGAAAATTTTTAAAAATTTTGTTTTAAGAAATTTTGATAAGAACGAGAAGATTTTAACTTGTAGAATGATAATTTTACTATGCACAGTTATACACATTTTATAATTGAGATCTATTAACAGTTAACAAATGCGATATGCAGTCTATTATCGAGATTTTGAGCTAATAGACACGTGCGTTATTGAGAGAGAAAAGTCAACCGTACCTCAACAATTTGAGGTGTTTCATGAGTCCACCAGTTCCAAATTTTATTACTAGAGTGCCTATCGATTCTTGTTAATTACTCAATGTCAATAGGTCATTTGTCAAAGTTAGATATCACAGAAGGTATCTATTAAAAAATGATAATTGAGAATCACGAACAATACTTATATAAAGTAATAGCTACATACTACAGTTTTATTTCTAATAGAGGAAGATTGAGTTTGAGCTTTTTTTACCATCTTACTATAGTTTTTAGAACTCTTCTTTTGAGTAAACTTTGGGACTTTCTTACATACGGCTTTTCTAGCAAGTATCTAGGAGCCGAATGTAATAATAATTATTTCAAAAACAAATGTTTCTAAAGGTTTATTATAAACAAATAAAAACTGTTACCTGTCGTTCTTAAATTCTATTAAAAACTTTGATATAGATAACTGAAATAGAGCTTTTTGGGCGTTTGAAGCAAAAATTATTGTAATTGCTTCTTACCTATCAAGACTTTCGTTATTATGCGGTTCGATGGATTATTGTTTTTTATCTAGAATTTTTATTGGTTTTTTATTATTCTCAACTTTTTTTAGTAGTATTGTAGTAATATTGTTTTTCAAATTTGTCTAGAATATTGTTCTTTTAAGATCACCCACTCACCCAGTTGACGTTTTCACCTTCTTAAATCTTCCTTTAACGTTTGTTTTAGTTGAATTTCTTTCTTCATTTTTTCTAATCGTTGGTTTAGTGATTCTTTATTTTTTCTATAGACCTAGAATCTACAGATCTTCAGAATTTTTTAAACTACGTCTAAATTTTTTTTATTTCTTGTTCAACATACATATTAATCTTCCAAGTTTTTTTTTTGTCATTAAGTCATCTTTTCAACAAATTTTTATAAAATTTAGTTTTTCGAATTCTTCTAGAATTTACTTCTGTTCCTCTTTTTCCACCAGTCGTAATTTTTTTATTGTTTGTATCTCTCTACCATTAAATATCTACCCTATTTATGTAGGTTTCATAACTCAATTCTGGATAGAACTTTTGTTGTTTATACGTACTTAAAATTTATTTTGGTGACTTAAAAGGACGTCTAGACGATTAGTTTATTTTTGAAATCAACCAATTACAAATAGGTATGTCAATTTTCTAACGCTTGCTTGTTTCTCTTTGTCAAAAAAAAACTAGATAAAAAAACAAATTGTACATGTTAAACACTAAAAGAGAAATTATAAAATTAAGGAACTATTCATTGAAATGAAGGACTGTTAGCAAACCTAGCGGTAGTAATAGACCGTCGAAAAGACGTTTTCTACTCATATTCACGAGAAAATCAGCAAGCAACAGATGTTGCATTCAAAAAAAAAATAGAATTACTGCTGTTTTTATTTTCGATTTTGAACGATATATGGTACTTTGAGTATCTGTCGCAAGTCTATGTTTTTATGTTCATCTATATCTGTGTTGTTTTCCCTTTTATGACAGTTTACATATTGACAGCAAAGGTCAGTTTGTTCGCTGATTTTGCTCCTATAACGTAATGTTTCCTGTATTAGACACTTTTAAATTGTCAATGTGTGTCATAAGAATAAACTTCTCAAAACGACATAATTAAGCAACGTTAAGTAAATCTAAAAAGGTTGTCTTAACTTACCAAACGATACGTTACTGAGGTAATTGTTGAGTTAAGTTAGTTTAAATAAATGTAAACAGAGCTTTATATTTGGGACTCAGCCCCTCATAATCTTTAGTATTGACGCTACTAAAAACTTTGCAGTTGATGTCTTTACGGGAAGGGAAGTCGTGTTATAAACTATAAGTGAAGTTTATTTATCGTGTCTTGTTTTATTGGAGCCCATCCAGAAACATTTTATAAAACAGATTTTCCGGTAGTTTTTATGCGGCGTGTAGTATGATATGTTTGAAGCAATTGCGGAATTTTTCTTCTTCGACAAACGCCGATTTAGATTGGACGTTAAAGTCGATCGTAAGTTTATGGCGGCAGTCGTTAGACGACAGTTTTTCGACAATAATCGTTAAATCCTGACAGGTACAGCTCTTAGCCAGCTTCTTAATTGAAATCTACGAAGATCTTTCCAAGACATTGGGTTTGTAGCGAGTTTGGATCAGATTTCCGGTACTTTTACTATTTAGTGTTTGTACGAGATGATTTCCTTCGTTCCGGTTTGGCTTATGCCGTTATTACCTTTGTGTTTGAGAAAAATGGTTTACCTTTCTGAACCATTGAACTATACATTTAATAATTTTTGTACTCGAACAAGCATTGTCTCCGACGCGAGTGCATTATTGTCGTGTTGCGATTCGGGGTGGACTAAAAAACAAATGAATTATGACCGAGGGGATTCGAACGTCCTGCACAGCAACGCACGACCGACTTGAACCTCACCTTAATCCATCATCGCCGAGAAAAACGAACTTATTTAAATAAGAGATATTTTTTAATCGGTCACCTATACAGGGAGGATTTTGATAAATGACCGAATGTAAAAGCCAAATCTGTGCGGCTTTGTTGTATTGTGTTTGTCGTCCACTTAGAGATATTTATGGTGGTCAATGATTTATACGAAAAGAGGGTTGCGAGCGGTCTTTTTTAATATCTCCAAGAAAAACAAACACCAAACTGAGTTAACGACAAATTACCAGATAAATTCTTATCTCGTATTTGCTTTTGTCGCTTGTTCTCTGCTAATATTATATTGACAGGTCATAAATAAAGATGATTTATTTACAGTTTTTCTCAATTAATTTCATTAAGGTACGTTTCCACAAACGATTTTTTCATTATGGAAGTGTTGAATTTCCCCAGTAGCGCTTCAATTTCCATAATTAGGGGAACTTGTCGATGGTATTTGGAAAGTTTGGCCCCTTGTGAATGCGTTCATGTCTATAATTTACGCTCGTGTGCTCTCACGCATCTGCATTCTCACCCCATCCAATCAATCGAATGTTAACTACAGAGGATTGATTTATACTGGGGGATCGAGGTCTTTTGTGTTTGATTATCGTCATTAAATAACGGGGTGTAAGAGAACGGATTTCAATGTATTTGACCATTCGGCACTCCAAGTCAAGCACCATAATGACATCCGAAGAAAATGGAGTTGAATATGTTTTACAATATTCACTACGAGGGGTGCAACAACTCAAGTAATAGTTTTGGACATGATCGTGGGAAATTTAAATTCACTCAAGCGAAATTGCAAACTTTGGAACTAATTCGCGTGCGAAATTTTCATTTAAGTGGAAAATATAAAAAACTTATTCTTTAATAATATACACGATCTTGAATTAAAATTTTACTTGGTAATAATCTTCATTAAAAAAATACGAAATACCATCTACCACATGGTCTTGTTACAAATTCCGTATGTTTTTATTGAGCCAATAACTCAATAACTCAATTGAATTTTTTTGAGTTTTTGTGTTATTTTTATTAAATTTTACTATTTAAACAATAGTTTATAATAAAACAATAATACATACAAAATAAAATTTTAGTTTTACTACTGTCAAATGTGACGAAACAATTGACAATGTCAAATCTAACTTCTTGTTAGATCTTCTTAGTGTGTAGAATGAAACGTAAAAAACACCCAATAACACCAAACAATTTCACTTTGCACGACGCACATTTTGACAACAAAGTTGTCATTCTTAGGTCGGAAATTAAACTTAATTTAATTAATAACTGAGTTTAATTCCCCACTTTTGTTGGAAACGTGCGTCGTGCAAAGTGAAATTGTTTGGTGCTATTGGGTCTTTTTTACGTTTGTCAAATCTGAACCAAAATTTCAAAATTTATTGTTTAGGGGGCGAAATTTTTTATTACTCCTGCAGATTTTAACTGCTTAAACTATTCGGTTATCAAACGTTCGTTTTAACTGCTTGTATCTGCAATAACTTTTTAAATTTCTTTTTTTCAAATTATGAACAAATTTACAGCACGAAACAAACAAATAAATGCTCTTTCTTATCTTCATTGTAGTTTTATTATACCTTTCTGTCTTAAATCCTCATACAGTTTAAGGAACTTCGCCGCAATCTTGTCAAACACAACGTAGGTTTTAACTGCTTACAAAATTTTGAATTTAGCTTGCAATTTTGAGTTTTGTGTGGTGAGTAAGGCCATTTTAAGCCATTTCAACTTGATATATGAGCTCTGGCTTAGTCAAAGACCGGTTGAAATAAAAAATCTAAGAAGATAGAAGTTGATAGAAGAAAAAACTTCTGTTAAAATGAAAGCAGTGTCACCAATTGGAAATTGACGTTGGTGGCTGGATAGGTTGGGCATTAAAGTTTCTAGAAACCGCTTGAAACACTAGCTGGTGGCTATAAAAGTATAAATAATTTGGTACACGCAATCGAATCGATCTGTCAAGATGCAAAATTTTTGAAAAAGTTGTTTGAAGAAAACGACAATCAATGAGAGAAAAGTGTTATGATCAGAAAATTGAATGTATTTCTGAATAGCTCTAGCTTAGTCAAAGAACGGCTGAGGTAGAAAATCTGAAAAGAAACTGAGAACAAAAGAAAAAAGCCGTTATTAAAGTGAGAGCAGTGTCACCAATAGAAAATTGGCGTTAACGGCTGAATTCTTTGTGCATAAACATTTCTAGAAATTGGTTCAAGTACTTGGTGGCTATAATAATATAAACAATTTAATATATGATAGCGAAATGAGTTAAAAGGCCTATTAAAATGCAAAATCTTTGAAGAAACTGTTTGAAGAAAACGACTATCAATGAGAGAGTAGTGTTATAAACAGAAAATTGACTATCTTTCTAAATAATTTGTGAATAGATGTTTCTAAAAAAAGAAAATGTTCTAGCCATTTATCTTCTAGTATATAGAGAAATACTCATGGCAAAGTTCCTAGCACCTTTTGTTGATCTTTTATTTCTTTCTAAAAAAAATTTAAGCACAATTTTTGCAGACATTAGCAAACTTTGAGTACTGTATCCAATCATTTTTTTCCTTTTGTTGTAAAATATCCTTCTCTACATCTAACACAACAAAAATTTTGATTATCCAAATTTTTATTAATGTCTGTAGAAACATCCAAAGCGACGGAAGTTCAAGGAATCAATACTGCTGCTTTCTTCTTCTTCGAATTTATTCTTATTTTTTCTGTAGTAAACGGGCCCGACTTGATTGCTTCTACTTATTTTAATTTTATGCTTCTACAACATTAATATTTTTTGGTATAATCAAATTTTCCAAGAAAGTTATTAAAGCTTTAACAATTTTTTTCTTTTAAAAGAAAATGAGGGTAAACTAAGCTGGAAAACAAACCGTCACAAGAATCAGCAATTATCGTGTTTACTGCTTTTAGAAAAATTTCTTTTTCTCACCCTCTGCATAAAATGATGACGGTTGGCAATGACTAATACCGTTTCAACCATTTGAAATCGAGAGAATTCAGTCATCTTTGTCATGCAGGCAGTAGTGCTTCTGCAGCTAATAAATTTGCTTCATTTTACCATTCCTATTAAAAAAAATGACCAAAACTACCACTTATAAATTTTATGTTCAAACAAAATTGACTATTGACTTATTTGCAATATCAAGTATTATCACTGCTTTTTGTGGTCTTTCTAACTAGTGGTTAGGACTGTAACGGCCATATTGTATTCGGTATCTGTCCCGCGAGCTCGTCTCCCCGGAATTACCCTATATAAAAAACGAATTATACCAGTCTGGTCTTATTAATTGTTAAACAGTGGGAATGCTTGTAACATTTCTGTTCATTTCAAAAGATGAATAAATTTAAATATATATTTAAGTGCGTCCGTAAAATGTGTTCTGTGAGATTTACCTCCCACAAGCGCATTTATCTCAATATCTTTCAGGCGAATTCACAAACTATATAAGTATAGAATTATGAAAGACGATCGATGCTGATGTATATTATTTATTGTTGATACGTTGAGATAATGTCCTCGTGTTTAAAAATCATCTTTCCTCGTAATGATAATTATAGTGTAGGTGAGGATATATTTAAACACGTTTTCCGGAATTGGTTTTATTAATTTCGCTTTGACGGGTCTTGGAACTAGTGTTTGACACCTGGTGATTATAAAAGTAGAGTGTCGGGGACGATATTAGAATCTCCTCATTTCTCAATTGTGCAAGTCTTGATTGTTGAGTAAGACTAACAGTAATAGCCGGGTGTCGAAATGATTTGTTGTTGCCTTTCTGTACAATGTTCTGGTGTAAACATTTAATGATTTATGCTTTATTGTCACAGCAACTTCGACGTTGTTAATCTTCCTCCTATGAAATTATAACTGGCGATTTTTACAAATCTCTCCCAGTTAATTATTAATGCAAATGCTTTCTGTATAGTTTACAATTTAATTCATCGGGTGTCGTTACAGCTATGAGCCGATTGCAGCCTGGTGGAAGTAAAAGAGTTATAAATTACGTTATAATGAAATGCAAATTGAAAAACAGTAGCCGGTTGCATTTTCGTGCAGCGATATTGAAATAGTCTTGTTGGATCCTCGTCAATATTTTATCTTCAACTTAATTGCGTTTATGTGTCGTTTATAAATTATGTAAATTTATCAAAATAACAAACCAGTGTTAATGTACGTCATACTTAAATTTAAATTAATACAACAAATAACTGTAAAACATACTTGACGTTTTAATTTAAGACCGAGGGTGAATACCTAACCCAGCATCCAATTTCATTTTTTTACTTTCAAAATTTTATAGGCGACAAGATGAATGATGCACATGGCTTTGCTATAATTATCCAAAAATAAAAGATTTGTTTTAATATGATGCGCAGCTGATAATTTACATCAAAAGTCTATTGACTCAAACAGCTGGCACGCTCGATTTCATTTTCAAAAATTGCGTTCAAATCTAATTATGATACACAGAAAAAAAGGTTTTGTTAATTTTACTCCTAAATTTTCAAAATAAAGTAGCTAAATATGCTCAAGCAATAAATTGTAAATACATCAATCTGTTAACGTCGATTTAAAATAAAAATGTGTGAAGAATAAACCTCTTTTTTCGGGTTTATACAATATTAGCTAATCTTAATAATATAATAACTGTTTATATTGCCAATTTCAAACAATGTGTTGTTTATCTAGCATCTGATGGTGTTGTTAAATTTCCGATTTGTTTTTTAAAGTGTTATTAACTCGAAAGTTGTCGCTCTTTCTTCGTACTCGCATTTTAAAATAGCAAATACGAGCTAGATATGAACCTATTTTATATAACTAGAGTTGTGTGCTGCTTCATTTCTAATTTATTCTTTTTTTTGGAAAGGTAACAAAGTGATAAGTTTTTGTAGACAACAAGTTGTCAATGTTAGTAAGTGACTAAATTTAATGCATACCTCTGATTTTAATATTATTGATAACAATTAGTAGTAATTTTAACACCCTAAGGCAACGAATATGTTTCTTAACATCAGAAATAATAGATAATATCACATTTAATATGGGAGAAAAAAAAGAGCTTCCGACCGGTAATCGGATGATCCCAGGTTCAAATTCCGGCTAAGGAGAAGAGTTTTTTCTCCCGTATTAAATGTGATATTATTATCTATTATTATTGATAACATTATTTTTTAACAAGCTAAAAATGTTTAAAACGTTATCTTAAAGAAAGAAAAGATAAAAAACGTTGTATTTACTATAGGAAACCTAACCCTTAGAATGTCTTACTATAATATTACAAATAATTTTACAATTTTCAATTTTAATTTTTGATTTAATTAACTTTACTTTTGTCTTGAAGATGTTCATTATACGAACGAAACTAGTCGATTAAAGTAATTTTGTTTTATTTGTCTCTGTCATTGGATCAACCTCACTTTCATAAAAAAAAACAAGGGAATAATTTTCATCAAATTACAAATAATAATTAATTATGGTGAAATAATAATATTTGTTAAGGAATTGAAACGATTAGGAGAAAATTTCAAAGAGCAAATCCGAGTTGGACCGGATACTTACCATAATCCTTGATCATCAAATTGTAATTAAGAGGTTCTTGAGATTATCATTTAAAGTGGTCAAGTTGGGCCGAAAAGGGTGGAGCCCACATTACAATTCTTTATCCTTAAATTCTTATTTTTTTATACTCACTGATTTGACCTTACCTGACCTGGCCTAACCAGATTTGAAGCTAGACCTGTCAATACTAAAAGTTTAGCATGGCTCCTGCGCAAGAATAAAAAACAAGTTTCAACACAATTTTAAACACAATGGAAATTCCATAAAGTAAAAAATGACTGAGATTGTTTCTAAAAACACACTGAAAAAACTGTTGGAAAATTGTAGTACCTAATATGCAAGCTGATTTTATCTAGTGATAAGACTGTGGAGGATTATGTAAATTATCCAGCCCAACTCTAACCCAGATCAGGCACATTTGAGTGAAACGGCCCAACTCGGATTCTCCGATTTTAAAAGACTATACTAGGTATATTAAGTACTAAGAACAGCATTTCTTAATATTCGTAACGCTTATAACGTTTTTGTATCATAAAAAAATTTTTTGGGTCTTGATTTGATTAAATTGTTTTCTTATAAATTAAATTATGTTAAATTTTTAGTTATTGAAAATATTTTTTTATATATCTAAACACGAAAAAACTAAATTTGTTTGAAAATTAAAAAAGTAGAAAATGTCAAAATTGTGTTTGTATTTCTATCAATAAACGGTGATTGCAATAGAAATTCGTTGCAAAGTTACAAAGGTATGCATAGAAATTATCATCTGGGAGTTACTTCTAGCTTTAGTAAATTATTCGTCAAAGTTTGGGTCACCAAAACGCAATTTTATCATCAGCAGAAAAAATTTAAAAAGCTTATATGTTATTAATTTAACAATAGAGAATAAAACAAAATTTAGAAAATAAAATTTGTGAAAAGTAAGTGAGATATTCATTATTTAGAGCTTTATTTAAGCTTCTATTAATTTTTTTTAGCAAAAATTAGATCAACTAAGCAAACATTGAATTACTTCTTGACAAATATGAACAATCTTTTGGTTGATTTTAAGAAAAGATGGAATTGGAAAAAATTTGAATCAAAAGAAGTAGTTCTCTAAAGTCTGTAATATTTTTAAAGAAACAAATAGAAATGTTTTTATTTTTTGTTTTTATTGTAAAATTTAATTTATTATATTGAAAACTTCGGTAAGGAAACTAATTAGGTACCGTTCTGTTTATTATAGAATCCATCAGTAAACACAACATACCGATGCAGTAACAATGGCGGTAACTAAGACAAATTGTTCAATCATACAACAAAATATTGTTTTTTAATTTGAAGGATAATAACAAACAACCGCTAATTCACATATTTTCTTTATTATCGTTAAAACATTCATGTAATTCTACTAAAAAATTTAATTTATTGTAAATAGTTATAAAAACTACAATAACTCTTGCAATTTTTTAGTGTACTTATTGTACAGTTATGTACTCTTATAAAATATAAATTTAAAAAGATCAAATAAAATGAGAAATATTTCCTAAACCCATTTGAAGTGGTGGTTGAAAACGGTTTATTGCGAATATCTGGCTTATATTACATTTTTTGCAAAATAATTGTTATTATCAACATTGTAGAGAACAAAATTTTCTACAACTGTTGTCAAATTTTTTTTTATAATTGATAATTTTTAATTTTTAACTAAATAAATATTTTCAATAGATTGAAACTTCTGTATTTTTAAAAGAAAACATGGAATTTAAATTTTGTTGTAAAAGATGACTACCGGTATTAAATAAAAAATGACTGCTGCAATAAAAAAATAAATACTTTAAAATGTTTTTGCAAAATTAGGTTTTCAAGAATGCGGTGGTAACTCTGAATATATCCAAAACGGTTTATAGTAAAACAATCGACAATTTTTTTTATTAGTTAGAAACAAATATATGACCAGTTTTTTCTGTTCTTTTCCAAAATATTAATTTTACAAAAAATTATAAGTATTTGAAATTTAATTTTCTAACAATTATATTTTTTTTCGAAAATTTCATTATCTACCCTGATACATCCAAAACGGTTTATAATAAAACACTTTTCATTATTAAAGGACAGAGTTAAGCAAGTTTTTGTATTTTTTTCTAAAATTTTTACACATTTTTTTTGTCAATATCAAAATTTGGTGTTTCAAATTTACCTTGTCGCGAATTGTTATTAATGAGAAAAATATGTTAATGTAACAAAATAGTTACATGTTTAATTAGGCAATAAAGCATGTGATTTAATGCCGTGACTGTCATTTCAAAGGCAAGGCGCAACCGCGTTTTTATAACCAGGCAAGGCATTAAATCTGCTTTATTGCCGTATTGAACACACAATTTTTTGTAAGTTAATTTAAACTCAAAATTTTCTGACAGCTGAAAAATCATGAACGGTTTTAAAATGTCTGATTTATTGCTTAGTCAGTAAAAGTGTTGATTTATTGCCTAGTCAATAAATGTGATAGTTTAGTGCACTTAAATTGTCACTAAAATGTGGTATTTATTGTGGATTTGCGAAAAAGTTGTTAAATAAGTGTACGAAATATTTTGCCATGTTATATCACATAAGTTTGCATATTTAACAACTATGTGAAATCGTTTAAAGCAACACAATTATTTCTTAAAATAGCCAAAAAAATGTGCAAGAACAAATTACATTATCTACATCTACATTGAATGAAAAAAATATTTCTGAGTTTCATTAATAATAATTAGCGTAGACCTGCGAGGACTCCAATTTGTAGTACGAGTAAAATTAACAAAACCGTTTTTACGGTGTAGGTAGAGTGCAGTGAAAATCATACTGCATGAAGTTTTCGTCGAAAAAATATGAAGGAGCATTGTTTAAATAACAGATTAGAGCTTTATAGCAACAATTCAATTGCAATTACAAAAAGTTTGATTGACAAACAAAGAGCTTATATGCTTATATTTGAAAAGCTATGCAAATAATAGTGTAGTTTGTTAGCACAAACACGCATAGAAGCAAAATTATATTGCGTACTCTATTAAGTATTAAACCGATCTCCAACTGTGGGAACCGAAGTTATATAAAGATAAACGAGACGGCGCTTTATTTCACCGTCTTCAACTTCTGAACCAAGTTTTCATTTTATAACAAACTTAAATCTGGAAAACAAGCCTGACCTTATGAAAATTTAAACCAACGAGACAAGCGCATAGATTTTAAATAGGTATGGGATAAAATATTGAAAATTCCGTTTTACCTATATGTGTTTGTTGATGTAACAGTGCATTTGCTGAGCACAATCTAGTTTGGTAGTCGTTATTTACTTGAGAAACAAATGCTTATTGCTTCGTTCGCTTTTATAGTTTTCCCATGCTATCTATGAATTTTTCCATCTACTTTCAATAATGTATCGCAGAGTTTACCAGCTTGGTTTAAAACTTGAATTTATGGCCGACTTGTAAGGAATATGGTGTTTTCTATGGACAATCGTGACTCGATAAATACACCGGATTGAGTGCGTTTGCGTGACATTGACATTATAGAACCTAAGCAATTATGACCAACACACTACCGGCAGGATACTTTAACCCTCACTAGAAGAGAAAAACTAGAAAAAACTTGCATGATTTATTTAATGTCCCTATAACCATTAGACGTTATTATTTCTAGAGTAAATGCTAGACTTATTGCTTCCACAACTGCATAATAATTAGACGGTGTTTACTATAAATTCAAAGACTTGCATTTTTTTTTTCTAAAAATTTAATTTCTCACATTAAGCTTCTGTCAAATTGCCAAATACGTTATGGTCACATTTAATGCCTCCGGAAAATTTATTGATTTCTAATATCATTTTCTACCACATTACTTTGCTCTAAATAGTCGTATAAATTTTCAAAAATTTGGCAACTTTTTTATTCAAAATTTTAAGTATATACGGTATGTCTCCGCATGATATAAAAGAGGAAAAAATTTCTTATTTTTGATATCTCAGAAAATATTACTCTTGTTGATTTGCCCTGCTTGTTTTCAAACCCCCAAAACACAAATTCCTTTTTTCGTTTTCTGAGAAATGAAAAATAAGAAATTTTCTTCTCTTTTAAAGTCGATCCGGGGACATACTGTACCTACAGTTTTCTTTTTGAATTAGCCAAAAGTTAATCAGCTGAATTTGACTCAAAAGATAATGTTTTGTCTTTGTTAATTATTGCCAAATCACCGTCTGCCGCTGGATCTATCTCTATATTAATTGGATAATTTTCTAAAAACTACTTGAGGGTTCTCTAAACAACTCTGTGATTCTAACTCTGTCCTTTCCTTTTTTAATAATTGGCAACCCAAAATACAATATTACTATTTCACAAGATTTTCACCACAATTTAGAATATTACTAAGATGTACTGTCTTTACGCTGTCTCAAAAAATCGTCTCTCTCACTCTCAATAGCTGCAAGCTAGTTTTTTAGGTTTCTACAAACAAGCCGTCGCGCTGTATGTCTTATCGAATTCGTACGGCGATAAAGCAGCACCCGTTGCAAATGCTAGGAACTAAATAAAAAGTTTTTCTGTTTTATTAAAAAATTTAAAATAATTATAATGCATTATTTATTCCAATTTATTTAGAGTGTATCTAATTACATAATATATAATAATTAATAAAAAATTACTTGTTGCTGTTATAAAGATACAGTTCGTTTATCTAAGCTAGTGTCATTTTAAAAACATTAATTATAACAAAAAAACAACACATTTTGTATAATTTGTCAACGCACCTGACATTAAAAATGCAATATACATAACAAATAAAAAATCTTCTTTATGTACTTTTAATTAGAAAAACGTGTTAAAAAAAATAAAAAATAGCATTTTTTAATTTAAACATTAAACAAACAGTAAAGCACTTGTCTAGACAATTAAAAAAGCTTTCATTTGATGTGTAATTATTAAGCTTCGGTGCAAAGGAGTCTGGCTTAAACGACCAGGTAATTAACCGGTGTAATCCAGCGGCTACATGTTATTCATTCAACTGGTCTACACCAGTAAGAGAATTATCTGTAAGAGAATTATCTGCTAGTGAAGAAAATGCTTCTCTTTAAGGGACCCTTAAGAGCTCTCCAGTTTTTTTTAGTTATAAATCATTTGAAAAGCGATTTTTAAATCATAAACAAAAACAATCTAGAATAGTGTTTGTTTGTTTGTTTTTAAACATAAATTTAAATGTTTTTTAATTCTGTTATAAAAACATTTTAGGAAATTATTTGTTACCACTATTCTACACCTGGATTTTCTTGAAATACGCACTGTCAGTATCATTTTGCACCCAGTTATTGAGTAAAACTGCTTTATTTCTTATTGTAAATGTTCACATTAATTGAAGCGTCTTTATTAATTAAAAAAAATTTAACCACCTCTTTCGTAAGCATGTTATGCTATACTAATAGCAATATTTAGGAACAATTACTGTTTCTGAAAAGATTATACCATAGAAATGACTGCTTACGATCCCTTGGATCATAAGCACGGGTCATAAGCTCTTTGAAAGCGACAAAAGGCCACAAAAAGTGTTTTTAGCTCCGGAGATCATATAATATTTTTTCAACCACCTAAAAAGAACAATTATTTGTCCCTAATTTTAACTTATTTTTAAATTGTTTTCTAATATATGAAGTAGTGTTTAAACAAATGTTATGCTTGAGGTCTAATAATGTACTCTTAAATATGAGTATAGCAACGTGTTTAAAAAAGAAGTGGCGTCTTTCCCGGAATTACCCTACTGTAATTCATTTTTTAAATAACAGCAACACGCATTAAATATACATAAAATTATAACTTTTCCATTCGGTTTTTAGATTTAAATATTTATTGCGATAAAATATGCAAGAATTTCGATTTTGACAAATTTCTCAAAATACTATTTGTGTCGAATAATAAAGAAATTAAATGGGATGATGGATGGTCAAGAGATACATTAATAATATTGCAATTAAAATTTAATTGAAAAATGTAGTTTCTTAGTATCCTAATATTATTCTTCGATTATTTGCGTAATACTTTGGCTAATTTTAGGATTACTTGAAGTTTGATACAAGCCTTGAACTTGGTAAAATGTTGCGGCAAGATCAATGTCTTTTCAAGGATTTATTTGAATGAAATAAATAGAAAAAATAAATTAAAATATTGTCGAAACCTTCAATCATCGAAACAAGTATAAATTACATGTCAACTGTTACCATACGGAAATGATATGCAAAAGATGTTTAATTATTTTATCAATTCTCCAAACCACAAATAGAGCAAGTAAAGTGTGATACGTTGTCGCAATTTCCTTTAGAAATCAGAGCCTTTGCAAGTAAATAATATTTCGGAGGAATCCAACATCTGGCAGATATACCTACCTACCCAATATTATAAGCTGAATCGTTTCCACTCAGTTGATTTTTATCTCGTATGTAATATTATGTAGTTCGCAAGAGCGAATATTGTGAATTTTCGAATTTCTCTAAATAAAAAATCGTGTCGATTGCCAGTGACAAGTTTACGTTTACGACCAAATTAGTGGCCAATAAAAAGCAGTTTTGTTTGACGTTAACATTTTAAGATCTAATCTCTAATCGGTTTCATGTGTGATCCGGTTGCGTGTTAACGATATATCGCCATTCTGGGCTCTACTACGGCCATTCCGGAGCTTAAAGGTGTTGTGAACACGTGATGACAGATGTCGTGTGTGGCCTACCAAAATACCTACTTTCTGAGAATCGCGCTAACACATTACTTATCTTATTTTATGCACGTCCGCAGAATTGGCCAGTCGCCACCGCAACGGAAGTTCGTGCTAGAATCGGCACCTTTGATATACAAGGTCATGTCTTAACGCCATAGAACATATTAGACAAGTTGTCTAAACACCTAGATTGACTAAATTATGGGACGCGATTGTTTCCTGCCCATATGCAAAAAAAAATAGAAACTAGATAAAATTTTCTGATAAAGCTCCGCTTCTCAGAACACAATGTTATTTCTAGTTTGTTATTTTTTCGAATTGTTAGCAGAATTTCAGCAAATGTAAAACAAGTGCGGCATTTTTAGCCAAAGAACTGTTAATTAAAACAGTGTGGTACAAAGCGACAAAAGAGAACACAAAAAATGATACAGTTACTGGAATAGATTTACTGCATGTTTTCAAATAAAATAAAAAATCTTAAAACGTTGCAATCTCAAACAGAACCGTCAAAACGAATCTTTGTTTTAATACAATCAGAACGTAGAATTTTCGTCGAACTTGTATAGCCGCCTCGGAAATCTAAGGTCTTTGTCTTCTAAAGACCGCAATAAACTAAATAATGGCCACTGTGGATTCTAATGGTAAACTAATCTTCAATGATGGAATATTTATGCAAATTTTACTCATCCCTAAGTTTCACGCTCAGGTAGGGAATTACTCCGTCCAGATATTAGCTTACAATTAAATTTAACAATCGCCATTATTTGGTTTATTGCGAACTTTAGAAGTCAGGGTTTTTAGATTTCCGAGGCGGCTATATGTGACATAGAAGAAACTATAAGAGACGGTGACATACAGGTGTTTCATGAGTAAACAGCAATCATTAATTTCGAGAAGAAACAAGAAAAATGCACAAGAAAACGTTTTTATTTTCAATGTTTTTACTATTAAACCAATTGCATTGGTTTAAAATAAAATCGTTAATAAATCTATTAACACTGGATTAATGTTGTTTGTATCAAACGAAGGCAAAAATTATGTTTAAACAGTGCCGTTCTTCTATCAGAGTTATTCTAAGAATATTTCGACTTTTCAGATACAAGAAATACAGGGACATAAAGTTCTACACGTCTTAAACGGTTTCTATAATAAGGACCTATTAGTACCTACAAAAAGAACGTGTTATTTTGCAATAAATCTGCTTAGGTAGTAGCAAAGTAGGGCTCAAATTCAAACATCAAAATTTGGTTTAAAAATCGTCGTGAAAACAATTTCAAAAGCGCAGAACTTTACATTTTGGAAAGAGTTTGGATCCAGGAGATGTTATTGAGCAAAGTGAATGGTGAAAAAATAGGACCATTCTAATTTTAATACATGGAACATTTCAACTATGTAGAACCTTGTATTCAACCAGTTCGGACGTGTTTGCCACTTTGTACTAACTTTAACTAACGTTAAACGCATTTTTCAAAAGAAAACCAGCAACAGTTCTACAAATTCATATCTTGTAACGAATTTCTGTTTTTTTTTGTGTCTAGTGAGTTTGAATGAAACTGTAGGTTAGGTATATGTTATATAAATGTAAATGCCTATAAAACCTAGAATACACGCGCTGTACCTAAGATTTACCATTTACCAATAACAAATGGTAAAAGCTAGTGATAATTTTTTGAAATAGAAATTTTTTTATTAGTTCAAATCTAACCTGTATATAATATGTTTAAATAATTAAAAATTTATAATCTCCTGAAGGCGTGTGTTGTCAATTTGCTGGAGGCATAAATTGCTATCTATTTGTTCACTGTCTGTGTAAAGAGAAATCTTAATAGATTTACTATGTATCCAATAAAGATCGCAAATAAGTAGCTATTTGAACAATTAATTTACCTTAATACCCTCTTAATTCGAATGTTAAGTACCAAACAAATATTTTCACTAAACCGTTCTGCAAAAAATAAATAATTACATTTTATGCTTTTTTTTAATATCAACTCTATATTTTTTTGGGCTGATTTTAAGTTGAGATAATACCGGAAGTATTGCAAATTTTAATACTTTTCCATAGCAACAACCAATCATAGAATCATTTTTTTTTAATTTTGCTTTGTAACGAAGATACTACCGGTATTATCTTAACTTGAAATCAGCCTCTTAGAAAATAGTTAAATAATGTTTATGTATAGATTTTGGGCTATCATACAAATTAACATAAGGAATAAAATTAAACAAAACAGGTGTAGGTTCAATAATTTTTTAAAGAACTGTAAAACCGCAGCAAACTTCAAATTTAACATGATTTTATGATGTCTACCTATTTATTGGTGTTAAACCAAAACAAGTCATACCTAAAAATGCCATATAAGCTTTCTCAACAATAGCTATTAGTCGGTTTATTGCAAGTGCTTAAAACGTCAACATATATTTTTGAGTCTATATGTGTGAGACATACCAAATAACAATTATAATTATATGACCTGCATAAGAATTTATTGCTAATAATAATTTTATTTAAGTAATGTTACAGTATGCAAAGATTTTCATTTTAATTTATTTCAAAAAGTACTGTAAGAATTCCGAGATATTGGAAAAGAGCATAGTATTAAAAGAAAACAACAAATAATGGGGTTCTGAAATTAAGTAATTAATACAAAAAAACTAGAAAGCGGTAGAGCGGTGTGTTTTACTTCCAACGCTAAAAGACGGTATTAATACTTGAGTACTCTGTAGTCACATTAGATACCAAGGTGCAGAAGTTATTCTTTATGCATCCCAGTTATTTGTAAATTCTCTGATATTAATATAACTATTGTATTAACAACTTTAGTCACTTTTTCTTCTAGAAATTCATTAGATTATTATACAAGGCATCAAGAAAAATAGCAAATTGTAGACCTTAATATGCATATACTTTCTTCCTGACAGCAAATTTCTGCGTTCGCAGGAATAAGTTAGGGAAGTCAATTTTGCTTAGTTGTGTAAAATTGAATTTTTGCACTTAGTCAAAGTTTATTACTACTTTTATATTTTCTTATTTTTTTAAGTCAATATTTATTGTGTTACGACCGATATGTTAATAATAGACTTATGAGTTAATTTCAAGTTGTGATAAAACCGGTAGTATCTCAGTTTGAAATTAGTCTATTAGTTGATTATAAAATCTTAGCTATCGCCTCGATTTTACAATAATCAATCGCATCTGTTATTTGCTTCATATCGGCCTTACGACGCTAATAACTAGGTGATACCTAGATATACACAAATTTATTACACACGTGTCGTACTTTTGATTAGATACAAAAATAGATTATTATTTTTTATTTCATTTTATTTCATAAACAGTGGCATAAATTGAATTTTTTTCTAAGTGTTTATTTTAATTTTTAGAAACTGAAGAGTACATTTGCGGGTGAAATTTCCTAGAATTTAATCAACCACGTGATCGAGGAAGCGGTTGCATGCCACTTGGTTAAAAACCACGATTTTATCATTTTTTAAGAAATTAATATGCGCAGAAACATCGGGGTCTACTTTGTAGCAATAATATCAACCACAAGTAATCATTTTCGCTTTATTAAATAAATAAAAGCTTCATTATCGTAATTTCCTTTGTCGGTTTGTTTGAACTTGTAAAAGATTACAATATCGTCCTATTTTTCCAATAAAAACGAATTGATAGAAAAAATCAAAACATTACTGCGAATTAATGCAGTGCAAAAACCTCTCTGTAGATAAAAATGTTAAAATGCAGTTGATAAAATGAATTACAGTGGGACGATCACAGCCAATTAAACGTCTAAAGAAAATGTCAGCACGTCTGAAATGTTTTACTGAAACACATCCACACAACACCGCGCCGCTGCTCTCTCAATGAAAACATGTCTGAATGGCTACAAATCTTTCTATTTTTCTCGTTTCCATCTCAAATAGCTGCAATGGCCTCAGCAAAGTTCAAAACACCTGAAGTTATATTTATTTCAGTCACATTGGCGGAATGTTTGCACTTAAAACTTTACATATGGCAAGAGAAATTTAATATTGTTGTAGGTCAGGGATTTACACCATCTCGCTACTTAAAACAATCAAAAAGGAAATGAATCATAAGTTAAGATAGAGCAATGGCCTCTTACCAATTTTAATTTGTGAAATATCCACAAATGTCTTTACAAACCTCAAACAACCGTGTTTTCATTGGCAAACAAATAGTTTTAAAAAATATATAAATCCCCAACAAACAATTTTTGGCAAATTATATTACAGAATTTGTTATTATATTTACATTCTGGCATGTAGTTTCCCCCATTCTATGTAACATTGAAATCAATTTTAAATGCTTGATTGCTCCAATCTGTCATTATTCTATTGTGTGTCACGTTTTGCAAATCTTCCTCGTCTCTTCATCAAGAAAAAACTGAAAAATTGCAATTTTCTCTCACAAGATCACTTCATAAAAGAATGAAATTGATCACACAACAATAGGGACAAGCTTAGAAAGCAATCATTAGTGAAGTTCGGTTTGGCTCAACACATGGTTTGTTGTTTTTATCGAATTTCGATTGATGGAGGTCTATTCTTCAAGATTTTGTAAAGATTTTTCTAAATTGAAACTTCAAACTTTGTTCAAGAGAAATTCTTCTGTGTACTTTCTTCATGAAAAATAGAAGGAATGTCTTAAGTAGTAAATTATTCTTTCAAAGACGTTTTACTGAGACTACTAGTATTAGTACGATTTCCGACATCTCTAATCTTGTACCTGGTAAAACCGAAACAAACATCTGTTATCAATCTCTTTAAGAGACTATTTTCGTTTTTACAACGTGCGAAATTAAAGATGTTCTAAATCGTAATAACATTAATAGCCTCAGCAAGACGTCTTTGAAAGAGTAATTTACAGTTTAAGTCATTTTTTCCATTTCCATGATGCTTACACAGAGTAAAACTGAAAACTAAGACTATTTTACAGCCTATCCGGATAGATAAGGGTATGCAGCAGACTATGTAATGAACCTGACAAAATCTTAAAATGGTGATACTAGTAAAACATACGAAACATCTAGTTGCGTTGGCACAATACTAACAAAACTAAGAGGGAAACATAAATCGACACCATGTTTCTTTTCTATACTATCTGTTTATATCTATGAAATGAGACCATTTCATAAACAGTCTTATCAGTCGATATAATGGCTCATAAATGTCATTACTGTAAAATGAGATCATTTCAGGAAAACCTCTTTTTTCTACACTTTTTTTTTTAGTTAGTGGATCTTCTGCTATTGAAACTCAAATCTGTGGAGTCGTTGAGACAAAAAATTGAAGAGAGTCTTATTTTATAACACAACTACCTCGTTTGCAGAAAACTTAGAGATGGTGTATCTATAGTTAACTGGAACATTTGCAGAAGTTCCAGCAGGTCTTCTCAAAGTACATTCGGTGCTTCTTTTTAGTTCGGTGGGTAAAAGCATCATTTTCTTTTAACTCTAAAAGTGCGAAATTTGGACTAGGGTGCATTTAGGTTCAACCGCTAGTGTTGGATATAATAAATTTCAAGGTTTCTTTTTTCCACAGTTTTTCTGAGTTGTTAGGAATATACAGTTCTGATTGTCTACTTGTCTACAAAGTTAAGAAAAAATTCCACTTATTAGAATCTATATAGCTGTAGAAACCACAGAAAAAAAAATTTACTGATTTTTTTTTTAAAGTTAAACTACGAGTAAGACTTTTATTTTTGTAGCATCAAAAATACTTGTTTATCCTTCACCTAAATCTATAGAAAACTGTATTTTTACTAATGTGTCTGTTCTACAATTTATTCTTTCAATTGTTGTCTTATTTTCGAAAGAAGCTTTGAGATTTTACTTTTTGTACTCACTTGAATTTCGTAAAAGTAGTTTAATGAAATGAAAGCTGCATGATATCAGCAGATAGATACCATTATTAGCAATGATAATACTTAAAAATTCCATTTAAAAAAATTCTGTTGTATTTTATCAAACAAGAAACAACACATAGTATTGGAACTTAAAACCTTCTTTGATTTTGTAAAATCAATGGAGTATATTCAACCTCTATGCTTTTTCTCAGTATGATCAATCGTTGTTTGACTTAAGTAAACTTTTCACGACTAGATGACAAAATTGTCAGCAGATTCAGAAGAGTCTGTTCTTTTGCATACGTAGGAGTAAGCATAGTCTACAATTTAAAGCAAAGGAGTATCTGTATCATGATTTCTTGTGATACTAAGTTGATAACATCCTAGTTGTTAACTTTAATATCTTTGCTAAGAAAGTTCAGAAGAATTTGTTGTATGGATAGAAGCTACTAGAAGATTAGTAAAAAATGATTTTGTAGGTACATAAACGTGCTACTTTCAAACTTATTTTTACTAGTCTGAAAATCAAGCTCTATCAACTCTCAAAAATGAAATAAATTGATGAGAGCGGAGCTCTTGCGGAAGGGCCTTACTTTATGTTCTTCTTGGTAAACTTGAGATATGACACAAACTGGAATTTTCAACGACGTAGCTAGATTTTGCTCTAAACGTTCTTGTACTTTTCTGCTTTCATTGAAGCAGTTTCTTTTGTTTAGGGAACTAAAAAGTAGTAGCATGTAAACATGGTTGTACTTTGAGCAATGATGTTAAGCAAAAAAAGCAACAAAAAAATTAAAATCATTGTTTAACAAGGCGGGGAAGACTGTAAAAGTTTCTTGGTTGCGCTATATAAAAGCTGTCTGTTGTACTTGAACACTTACTTCTTTTACAGAAACTAGATAAAATTTAAAAGTAGTCTAAGATACATCATTTTTCTTAAGAACCAGAACTATTTGTATAAGACAGTTTTGGGTATTTAGCATTATTTCAACTACTTAAAATTTCCAAAGAAACTTGAAAAACATCCTGTATAATCAACATCGATCTTCACAGAGATAAAATTCGTTTAAACGGATGATCAAATCAGGCAAGCAACAGATTTATTATTCTGCTCTTTTATCTATTTTTCAAAAGGTTTTGATAACGGAATAGATTTAATTTCAGTTCATTGTTTGGTTTTATTTACAATAATAATGGCTGACGTTTTTAGTACCATCATAAAAGTCGCTATGTCAATAGAAGTTTTTAATAAGTTTATATAATTTCCAGTGTTGTAAACAGTAAATTATTATCACGTTTATCACTTTAATAGTGATATTGAAAACATATAACGTTTCAAATTAATTACATATTGAATTCTGGTTTTGGATAATGAGAGTTCAAAGGGATGTTTATACATTACCACATACATTGTTGCATTATTTAATCATGAATTTTAGAAAAATTACCCAAAATTGGTTTTAGTTTACATAATAATGAGTGTGTGCAATTAGTAAAATTTATAATAAATAAATAGTTTTGTTGGTCGCACACGAGGATATTCCTGCTATTCAAGTTATTAAAAAGGCGATATTTAATTAGCAGCGGCATCTTCATGGAAGGCAAGAAAGTCAGAGCTAATGATCGTCAGTGAGATTATTAAGAGCATTTATTTAATATTTGTCATAATCTGTCAGTTTAAATGATTGTCCTCTCTGGACATGTTATAAAGCAAAGTTGGATTTAATACTCTGATATTTTAAAGAAAACAAGCCTCTTGTATTCACGAGCGAAAGATTATTTCTCACAAAAGCAGATGAATAAGATCCCAAGAGTCGCTTCAGGATGCCCTCACGTTTTGAGTTGATATTATGAACAAAATATAAAAGAAACCCTTTCTAAATTCTACGGCCACGTTTTGTGTTTCTTCTATCTGGGCTTGTTGAATCATGATTCCCGTCGGTGTTTTTGTAACATTTAAATGATAATCCAGCGGTCCTAGACCAGTTTGGGAGAAAGTGAGGAATCCGTAATGAGTTAATCTAATATTGCTAATGCAATCTTAACAATAATAATTACAATGTTGGGATAATTCAATACCGATCAGATAGCATCTTAATAACAAATTCTGGCTCATTTATCATGCGGTTAATGGGAGAGTAATAGTACAACATCTATCATATAATTAGCTGCAATTTGAATTACACGGTTTTTGGCCGCACCTGCGAAGATCAAGGTGTGTTCCCATCCATCTACAGCTGGAGTGGTGGTAAATATAACAACTTCAAGGCTACAGGAAATGTCCCGAAAGTTAAAAGAACTACTAAACAAGGTTTTTGAAAAGTCATTCTATATCAGACAGGTTTTCAGGCGATTAAATGATGAAAATTGATATATGTTTATACAAAACATTAACAAACCAAGACAGCGCCCTTCCTACTTGCGTGCATTCACGTCAAATTTATTAATAATACACTTCCAAACCAATATCGAGACTTTAACACAACTCTTATATAATATCTTCGCAAATGATGGGAAATTCCCTAAAGTTCCACCATCATATCATATTCTCCAAATTTAATTAGCAAATTAACTCGTTATCCTCACTTTCAAAGATTAGCTCCGGCTTTCCTACAAATTATCAGATAACTAACACCGATTGATTCCACATCTAACAGCTGCTAATTTTTTTTAACCAGGCCATAGTTTAATATAGTTACCATTAAGATTATATCTCACCAAATGAAAGGACGACTAATGTCGATGAATGGTTTAATGAACTGCCCAGATCATTATAAGGAGGAACGAATTCTGAATAAAATGACTGACAGCAACGTCCTTGAGTTCAAATTTTAATAAATTACGTGGTCAATAAACCGCATCGTACGCACTCGGATTGAAGATAGCGGAGGGATAAAAAGCGTTTCGAACCACACAATATACGCTTTTTTCAGATCTGATTGAAATTAAGCTCGAGCTTTATCGCAACGTGCAGCCGAAGGCACTCAAAATGATCCCTACATGTGCCTAGGTAAGGTTGGCAACAGCAGCTAGATATTTGCTTCTTGCTTTCGGCTTCAAGAATATAATAATAGATTTCAAAGATATCGCCTCTAGCTTCCAAAATTAATAAAATATTGCTTCGTGTTCCTAGAATCCAAAAAAAGGTGCCTTTGTCGTTTTTAATAGAAAAATGACGAGAAATTTTGACTACGGCTCCTCAATTTAGAAAAAATTGTCAGCTCTAAAGTTGTTAAATCAGTAAATCGTTATTTCTCCTACTTCTAGATATTTGATTCTTGCTTTCAGCTTTAAGAATATAATAAAAATTTTTAAAGATATCGCCTCTAACTTCCAAAATTAGTAAAATATTGCTTCGCATTCCTCAAATTAAAAAAATGGCATCAGTTCTAAAGTTGTTAAATTAGTAAATTGTTATCTGTGGTTTCCCAAATTAAAAAATGGTAACGTCTGGCACCAGTGACGCATTCAGCAGCTAGATATTTTATTCTTGCTTTCGGCTTAAAGAATATAATAAAAGATTTCAAAGATTTTAAAAACTAGAAGCAAAATTGTTTTTATAATTTTGAGAACTTAAGACGATTTTGGAAGCCGGAGGCAACATTGTGCTAAGTTTAGAAGCCACAGCTGATATTTTCATTGGTTTGAAGTCATTATTTTATTAATTTTGAAGCTGGAGACAATATTTTACTAGTTTTTAGGAGCTGAAGGCAATATTTCATTCAAATAAATACAAAAATCGCTTTTTTTTGTACTGGGAGTCGAAATTGACAATTTACTAATTTTAGAAGCTGCAGACGATGTTTTACCGATCTTTTAAATCCGGAGGCCAAATTTAACTAGATTCGCTATTTGTGCTCATATATTTTTTGCCCTTGACAAGTGCCCCTGTTCACAACCTTAAGAAAACCAGGAATTTCTAATCAATTATATATCTGAGCAGTTGTAGAGTGTTCGATATTAATAAGCTACCACATAACACCTTTTATAGATGTATGGAATGGTTGTAACTGTTCGAAATCAACATAATGGTCAGATATAAAAGTCAGAAGTTTATAGTCGACCTTCGACAGGCATAGACCACCATGTAGCTGATTTCGGAATGACCATAAAAC
The DNA here is from genome assembly GCA_029207805.1 of Tribolium confusum. Lineage (NCBI taxonomy): Eukaryota > Metazoa > Arthropoda > Insecta > Coleoptera > Tenebrionidae > Tribolium > Tribolium confusum. The sequence continues at coordinate 20,283,042 of JALGAY010000003.1, forward strand.
CGTAATCTGCTAATTTTGTCTTACCCTAGGCGAATGACTCCACCACAAATATTAAAAGAAATTAATTAACCATCTCATTTCATTTACGACCGCCGCATGCGACTAACCGCAAGTTCTGTTAACCTTCTCACCTTTAGCTGTATTTACCATTCACGAAACTCAAGAACCAGTTTCTTCACGTAATAATTATTCACATAATGACACCTCACTAAAATTGTTATTGCCTTTTATTGGTAAGGACCCACAATTGAGCCTAGTTTATTATTAAACTTAGTTCTGAGCAAATAATCGCACACAACCTTTAATTTTAGTGAACCTATTCATTTTTTGCAGCGACAAAAAATTACCTTTCAGGTAGAAATCAAGCTTAAATGAGAAGATAGGCCGAAACAATCTGAAGAGCTTTTTACCTGAAGCTGAGACGACCTTGAACAACTGACCGACACGGTTAAGAAACTGCGGTTAGACCTCCTCCTTTCCATTATCTTATAGCAAATTCACCTGAAAATCATTTTTTCTTTCCTAAATATAGCCCTAAAATCAATTTCACTTAGAAATTTGATGTATATAGCCCCATCATTCAAGACAAATGTTTCCGCCCACGCATTAAGAAAATAAACGGAAGAAGCGAAGTAGTTGTCGTGCGTTAGTTTTATTTGATTTATAATGTGGCTTCAAATACATAAAAAATTAAGGGCAAATCGCCCCATATATTTTTTATAAATCCATTTCGAATTTTTTGAGTACCTGCCAATCACAATTTAATTATTAATTTCATTATAACAAAGCGGTTCTTAATAATAACCTGTTTTGTCGAACAGAAAACAACTTTGTTTTTGGATAATATGTCATAATTTTACACCTAAACACAGGGCCGTAGCTAGGGTCATTGGCGTCTAAAGCGAAATTTTTATTTTCTGTTCTTCAAAAGACCAAGTGTTCACTGCATTAATAAGAAAAATTAATGAATAATAAATTTCGATTTATTAAAAAATGTAGCCAAGTCCACTGTTCTTAAATTCTAGACTTGCTTATTGCATCTCCTACTTTACTAATTTTAGTAATTTTAGAAGCCGCAGATGTGTTTCTTATTGTTTAAATGTTGTTTAAATATTGATAATGTTCCTTATTGAATTTAAATTAAAATAAGCAAACTTAATGTTTTTTCCAAATTTGGGAGTAAGAGGTAACATTTTTTACTAATTTTGAAATACGTACGTGTAATTTTACTAATTTTTCTAAGCCTAAAGCGACATTATTCAATAATTTTTTGAAATAATAAAGACAGAGCCAAAAAAAATTTAAATTGCAAATCTGACTACAGTATTTTACTAGTTTGAAAAGCTGGAGGCGACATTTTAACACATTTTAACTTTCATTTTCTTTCAATTGTAGAAACCCGAGACATTTTTTGAATTTTAGGAACACAAGACAATATTTTATTAATTTTAGAAACTAAAAGTATTGCCTACTCCTCCCAAAATAAAAAACTATGTTGTTTTTGTTTTTATTTGACAAAAAATATCGCCTCTGGCTTCTAAAATTTTATCTCTCATTTTTAAAATTAGTCCATTCTTTACTTTTACTTGCAAAATCGAAACACAATGCCCTTTTAGGTCTTTTAAAATCAATGAAATTATTTCTCTACTTTCAAAATTAGTGAAAAGTCAATCTCGGTTGTCAAAAATAGTAAAAAATGACACAAACAGTAGTAATAAATGTCGCCTTTGGCTCTCAATATTGCTCAATATTAACTTCAGATTTTAATGTTAGTAAAATAGTGTCAACGAATTCAAAAATTTGAAACAAATGACAATCTTGTCTTTATTATAAAAATTAATGTTTTCGGCTCCAAAACTTGGTAAAGTATCTGTCTAATTTATTATTATTGTTATTAATGTTTCTTCTCAGTTATTCTCAGGTTTTAAACCGCTACCTGCTCCTAGTCCCACTTGGTGCATCGACCTTTGTACCATTTCCCTGTACGAAGACACATAATCTTCTCATAAACTTCATAATTCACAAATTATCATAATTAATTTTTTAAGCAGAGTTAGAGAGAGAGAGTAAAATCTATTTATGTCTTTTTGTAAGAAGTAATATATTTCTGTTTTAACTACAGACACCAGAATAGAAAAAACTCAGTAGGATTGCGTGGGGAAAAAGGCTAAAATATTTTTTAGAAAACTTACAATAAGCCTCCGGTTTCCGAAATTATAAAAAAAAAAATAGAATTGTCTTTATTGTTATTAAGATTAATAAGAAATGTCGCTTTTAATTTCGAAAACTGCTAGAATATCGCTCACAGTGACTAAAACTATAGAAATGTTAATTCTGACTTCAAAAATTATTACAATTTTACTTCCGGCTATCAAAATGTTATCTTTGGTAACAAATATCGTCTCTGGTTTTTAATATTTGTAAAATTTTACTTTTGATTTTCTAAATTATTAAAATGTTTATTTCAGCTCTTAAAATGTAGAATTCGTTATCAATTAAAAAACTGCTAAAAAATGTCGTCTTTGGCTTAAAATATTAGTAAACTGATATGTTGAAGGGTGAAAAATAGAAATTTTGTTCTGGGCGCCAATGGCTCATTGCTACGACACTGGTCGTGAAATTAATTACTTTGTTTAAAGATAACAGAAGAGAAAAAGTTGGTACTTGGTACAAATTTAATGGTTTTCCATTAATGTAAGTTGACGATTTGAATTTAAATCGGGTTTAGAACGAGTCGGAAAAGTTGGAAATTATTTAATCCACCTGCTATGTCATGCATCGAATGAGTTTCACAAAAAGTGTTTTAGCAATTTCCTTTTCAGTGCAATGAAGTACGCCGTTTAGCTTCATTCAAATGAAAGAAGTAAAAGACTATCTGGATATGAAAGTTGTGGCAAAGTTTGACAAGTGTATGAAACCAGGAAGCGTTAAAACAAAGGTTTAATCCTTTAAGTCTTCTTTGTCGTCCTGTCACAGGCTTCCCGTTTTCAGTAAGCGTTTTCGAGAGAACATTCACAAACTTACTTTAAATTGTTCTATTTTGCTATAATTTCATCAAACCCCTTCTTCACTCTCAGACTTGAGATAAATTGGAAAAGTTTCATGATTTTGACTTGATGAAATTCAAGCAAAAAGTACGTCCACTTGATGAACGTGTGAACGTTTTGAATAAAAATTCTTAATAGATATAGATAGAGGCAGCCAATTTTCCGGTTTACGTCCAGTAAAAGCAACTCGACCATCAGTTCCCAGGACATACTCTTATTAATTTTATTAACATGCATAATATACAGTTCAGTGCTGAAGACAGAAAGAGGTGCACGTCTGGAATGCAGACTATGCTCTATTTAATGGGAAAAGTATAAAAAATTGTATTTCCTTCAGGTACAGGTGTTCCACTGAATGTGTCATGGAATGTAAACCGATGTGAGCTATTTAACTCGTCATTTTTACGTCTCGCTCGATAAAAATCAAACATGTTCATTTTTAAATAAATCACTGTTCGTAACACGAGAACACCGCATTTAAAACCCCAAATTAAAATACTTTTCCCACCAGACTTTATCTACGCGATTTCGGACGTCATAAAAGAGTTTTATAACCATTGCAAGCAGAACTCATATCACACAAATGGCCTCCCCAGATTTAAAACTTTAATTTTAATGTTCTGATATATCGAGCCGCGATAATAAACTGCACTTATCAAAAATTAAAAACCTTGTCGGCGAGTGGTTTTGGAATTGCATTCGGGCAAAAAACTTCATAAAAATCTCGTAAAGCAACCCGCTATCTTCGCTACAAAGTAGTCACTTAACCAGTTAAATATTTCATCAAGGTTTTAACTAGCTTTCTGGATCGTATATAGTGCACAACGACTTTGTCTTTCGGAGACTAAATTACCACATATACCAGATACCGCCCAATATTTTTATGCCTTGCAGTGAGACACTTCCTCAACCCTTCACGTCAAAATGGGACTTCATCATTTTTATACACCTACATAAAAATATTAAATATATGAACCACGTAGGTTATCAAAGGAAATTCACTATTTTTTCGTCTACACTGAGAAAAATTTGTATATTAAAAACTACTAGTGCTAGAATTTCTATTAGGCTTTACTATTGGACAACGATTTAAGTTCATTTAGCCATCAAAAATTTGTCTTTTGTTGCTGAAAAAATTTTGTATAAATTACTCTAATTTCGTTTTTAAACCTAAACATGTAAAGATCACTATAAAATACAAGAAAACATTCATTGATAGATTAAACTTTTTTAAATATCTTAGGAACGTTAAAATTACTACAAACAACGTAAAAATTTCTATTGACAAGCCGGATTGATATTAATAAGTTGATGCTTTGATAAATTTTCCAGTCAAGGCTCTATATTGGTACAATACGGATGACAACCATTGACAGCATTATTAGTAGTTGAATTTTAGTAACTTGATTTTGGTCTAATCTTCGGACGGATCTAGTATACCATGTTTTTCTTTATTTGCGCCTCTAGCAAATTCAAGTTTCATGTATCAGTCGAGTCAATAATGAAGCTTTTTTTTAATTAATCCTCAGGAACAGCACCGGTTATGATATTTTTTAAAAGTCTGTTTTTATATAGTATTTAAAATCAGAAACTTTTTGGTGGCCGAACTTAAATATTTATACAGGTTGCCTCATCTTAATGGGCTATTGGAAAGAAGTATTTATCTGAAGAACTAAAAAAAATATTAAACTGAAATTTTGCATGTCGAGTAATTTTGAAATAATGTACCAGAAAATATTCTGAAACAGCACTTCAGGTACTACCGAAAGCCGTTAATAACTTTGTAATTTTAATGGAATAAATTTAAAAGAAAAACCGATATTTTGAACATTAGTCTGTTCAGTTCTTAAGCATATTTTGTTATTATTCTACTCGACTTCAAAGTTAGTTAATTTTAACCTCTTGATAGGTCAGAAAATCGCTCTTGTTTCCCTAGGGAAACAAGCATATCGCAATTTGTGGCCGTTAGATGGCGCTGAGTTAAACGTCAACTAAAGTCTTAAGTTTTTTTTAAATCTACGTAATAATGTAGTTTCTACTGTTGGAATACGAGATCTAATAGAAAAAATTACGAGTGCTGTAAATACGAAAGACGAAAATCAGGTTAAAGTATTGAAATTCAAAAGCCTGGTTTGTCACGACTCATAACCTCAAAATATTTAAGGAAGAGAAAAAATAATAGTAATTCATCATCATCCGAACTGTAATATATACTCTAATATTGAGATATTTTGGCTGTAATCAACGTAATTAGTGTCGGCCAATTATCTGAGTTTGACACCTTTCAATTACAAATTTTCCGTCAGTTATTGTATTTGTTGGACAAATGTGATTATTACACAGTAAGTGCCTTGACATACAACATGTTTAACAATCAGGTAAAAATATAAAAACTCTGCCGAATTCTTGTTATTACAGTCAAATTATTACGAGATATTTTGAGGTTAAGTCAATTTCCGTCAGCTTATTTTACCGTTAAAAGTTTTATATTTTGAGTAGGAAAAATTAATGTGTGTACCTCATCAATAAAGAGGTTTTCCAAGCCTCAGAAAGTGGCCAGCTTCGACTTTGTCTCAGCTGGCCATCTCTTCCTTCGGCTTGGAACTGCCTCTTTCTAGCTAAGGTGCACAATATACTATTTCTGCTTAGAAATTACTGAGCTTTTTTCTCACACAAGACTCTCCGTTTATGGTTTTTACTATTTTTAAATTCAAGTTTTGTAGTGGGCCATTTCTTTTTTCGTTTAACCCGAGGAACATTTTTTGTTTTGAATTTGAGGGTCTTTATTCTGCTCTAGAAAGTTTCTGAGCCAATTTTTATTAAAACATGTGATACTCTCTGAGAAACAAAGGTAACTAGTAGCATTGTAGAATTTCTTTTGTGGAATCGTTGTAAAAATTTCTGTTTATATAAAAAGAGGAAAAATATATCAATAAAGAATTAAAAATCGTTCTTTAAATTTGTGTAAAAAATAACACTATTTTTATAATTTTATTTAGATACTGCTTTAAAACAATCCAAAACCAAACATACATAAAAAAGTGACAAAATTTCTATTCAGCAAAAAAGTTATTTTTTTATTGAATTAAAATATTGGCACTTTTAACACAATAACTAAAAAAAATAAGCTAGATATTTAAGAAGACAAAATCTATGTATCTTTATTACCGAGAAGCAGAGCCTGTTGAATTAAATTTGTAGCAGCAAAATGTCACTAAATAAATTTGATTTTTAGGGGTTTGTTTAGGGGTTTAGTCACTTTAAATTTATTTAATTTAAAACTTTAATTAATTTAAATTTAAATCGACAATACGGCTTTATTTTGTAATAGACTGCGGTATTGCTGTTTTACTAAATAAAAAAAATTGTGACTAGAACAAAGTAATATATAAAAAATTTAATTGTTTGCTTATTCTAATAAAAGACGGACACTGCAATATACACAGAAAGAAATCATTCTCAACTGAACAACTTTAAAATAAACTTTTTTATTTTTAAAAATTTTCGAATTTTTTTGAGCCTGATAAGAGGGCGGTAGATCATGAAAAAACTAGTGAATGTTAATTAGTTTTCTGTTTTTAATACATTTTTCAAAATTAGTATTTTTTTTGAAATGTAAATAAATTAAATATTTTTTTTACTTACATACAGTTAAAGCACCGTTACTTAGTTCTAATATAAAACGATTTGAAAAAATCTATATAAAATTTAGGGTCAATTTCATAATCAACTTAAAGGTTTCTTTAATTTAAATGACGTTTGAACTAACATATGGATTATTTTTCGATGCATATTGTCGTACTGGCAGTTACAGATTAAACGTCATTTAAATTATAGGTACTTTTAAGTTTAACAACTTTTAAGTGTAAGTTTTTAACAAAATCAAAGACAAGAAGACACCAACACATAGATCCTTCAACAAGTTATTCTCAACTCTAACCATCTTTAATTTCTTTCCTATTTTTTAACCAAAAACAAATTCAAGATTAAGAAACTTACTCGATGATTTACTACAGTCAACTCAATAAATCTATTGTGGTAAAAATACAAATCTATGTAGAAATACTTTTATAAGTTATGGGATATAAGTATTTATAAATTATACGAGTACACGATCCTAAAATAATAATACATCTGTCCGGATGCGTAGTTAGTAATCTTAAATTAGAGAAAATCATGACACAATAACACTTTAAAACAGGACCAAAGATATACGGGATTGGGTTTTTGGAGTCAGAGACAACCCGGAAGTAACAAAGTGTTTCTAGATTTAGGTGAAAACACTCACACACGTTCAGAATAGGGCACTGATTACGATTATAAACTTGGTTTTAAATTAATTTTAGAAATTTTGTAGAAAAATTTGATTTTTTGGGGATAAAAGTGAAATACGTCAAACTTTTTTTTAAACGTTGCTAGGATAGTACATAATCTTAAATGTATCACTTCAATAAGTAACTGATTAAAATTCTGGTCTTGATTCGTTATTGTATTAAGTTTGGTCTTAACAACATTTTTTTTCTGAATTTGATCAAAATAATACAATACAAATATTTTCGTTATTTCAATATCAGATTTGCTTTCCTACCGTATTTCGAATGGTTTATTTATGATTTTTCGGGATAAACTGATAATTTTTGTAAGATCAAACATTTTATCTTGAAAGGTTTACTACAATTTTATCAAGAAAGTCATACTTACTGTAACAGCTTTGCTATAAGAAAATGTAAATTTTACAATTTTTACTATAATTATATAATGTTTAAAATTAGATTTAAAAAAAAATTATGTAATATTTTTACTACTATTTTTCTCAGTGAAGGCAAAATTATCTCGATTTTTTACTCGCAAAGTTTCAGTTCTAAAGAGCACAGGAACAAACTCTTTAAATCGAGTTTGTAACTTTTTATCGCTCAAGTCTCTAAAATTGATTGCCAATTGCAAATTGTTTTTTTGGCAATTCACGCTTTATTTCCTCGGACTAATTTAATGACACGTTTTGCACTTAATAATTTAAGTAATTACTTATTTTTGTCAAAGTAAAAGCTTTTATTGCCTAACTGTAACGGTAAGTGTCTATAAAACCGTATTTAGTAGGTCAGTTTTTTTCTAATAATCCTATTTGTGGAATCAGTGCTTATAATGAAGAAAAATCATGTGCCATTGACAAGCAACATAAAAAATTAAAACCCTCCTTTTAAAATGTTACCTGGACCATGCCTTGCCAGTGGAACAATCACGTCAAGGATCTGAATCTATGAATTTCTAGCGATCACTCGGGTTGAACCGACTTATACGCATATATGGGGCAGATCTTGTAGTATAGTATTGTATACTATTCCCTGTAGGTGCGGTGTGTTTTGTGATGGACCAGATACGTTTTCCAGATGGTCGAATTAAAGTGTGGCCAGATGTTGAACAGACTTAACAGAGTGTTGTTAAGGTTAACAGTCATTATATGAAGACCTTTCGATGTGGTTGTCCCTCGTTCTTCCAATCAACCAGTCTGTATTGAATTATGTAGAAAAAACAAGTGCATTTAATGTCACGTGTGTAGGCTGTTTCTCTTGCAATATCTTATAGAAAAGTGGAATGAACGAAGAGGAAAAATCTTCAGCTGTAGGAAGATTTATCTCTTAGGGTCGACCGTTTTCATAATAATGTGCTGCGCAGTTTCAATTTACCATCTCTTAAACAGGTGCTATGAATTAGTAAGCTGTAATTTTACGGGTTTAGGGGGCTTCAGGATTATTACAAAATCTGGCCTTTTTCAAAGTTATTTGTTCGGATTTTTGAGTCGTAAAATTGACTGAAGACTTATTGTATTTTAGTCGTGACAAGTGATTTAGAGAAGTCCCCAACATGCCATCGATGGTTAAGATTTCGTTATGGTCGTACAGTTATTATAAGGTTTAGTGTCCCAATGATACGAGGTTTGAAAATTTTAAAAGGCCATTTCAACTTTTATGATTGGAGATATATGTGCTCATGCGAGATAACAAAATTTTACCGTTTAATGTTTTATGAGAATCAATCATATATATGGATTGTAGAGCTTTTCAGGAGACTTCAAACAAAAGAACTTGTTTTGAGTGATCACATAAAGTTTTACATTTTTAAATTAAGATTTTTATGATGATTGCTATTACTTGTGTATATTCTTTTCAAGTACCACTAAGCGTTCCTTTTATTGCCCCAAAACTCCAAAACCTAATTAACTATAAACCGAATCACTCGATGAATAAATAAACCATATCTTGGATCTCATACTACATAGTACTTAACTATTTATTTAGAAAACTTCCCGAGGGATCACATAACTTTTCCGACTTACTCGGGAATCATATTAATAATTATAACATTCACACTGATTCCTCGCACCTATACGTGCGTTATAAAAAATTAAAACAGATCTAGAGCGACTTACAAAATTTTCACACAAACAGCAATGCGAGCTCTGAAAAATTCAGCTACCATCACACCGACAAACATCCTTCTACCTGATTCCAAAATTAATGATGTTGAATAAAGAATACATGAAGCTAAAAGAGTAGCAATTAAATGCCGAAAAGTGCTAATAAACGGCATTGAATCGAAATGGAATGAAGATAAACGTGTGTGGAAAGAATAGAAGGAATCAATTAAGATTAATAAATATTTCATAGAAATATCAGCAATTTAGAAAGTTAACAGAAAGGCAATAAAATAAATAAATAAATGAAGGTTACAGGTAATTGAATGCAAAACAAAATAGATCTAACAATATAAACTGTTACAAAAATTACGAAAAGAACAAACAGAATACATGGAATAAAAAACAACGAAAACAAGAGAAGCAAGAAAAACGTGAAAATTACATCTCAAGCTAAAAGAGACAGAAGAGAAAATCGACAGTGTCAAACAACAAATTAAATAAAAAATCAAGCAAGAGGTCGATGAAGTTATAAAAAAAGGTTCGTAAGAGAATACTTGGAATAAAAAGCAACAAAAATAAGAAGACAAGGAAGAAGCACACCTGTGGGAACAAGAAACCAAAGAAGAGCCACAAAAGTAAGAACAAGAAGAACACGAAAGACGTAAAGAAAAAAAAAAGAAAAATGTCTACACAAAAAAAAAGAAATTGTTAAATCAAAATTAGATCTCAAGCTACAAAAGACAATACAGAAGATCGACAATGTCAAACAGCAAATAATAAAAAATTTAGCAAAAGATCGAGGAAGTTAAAAAAGGGCTTGTAACAGAATACTTGGAATAAAAAGAAGCAACAAAAACAAGAAAACAAGAAGAAAGTACAGCGGTATAAAAAAGAAACCAAAGAAGAGCCACATAAGCAATATAAACAAGAGGAACACGAAAGACGTAAAGAGGAAGAAGAAAAATGTCTACCATAAGAAAGAGAAGTGTTTGCTTCTAAATTAGATCCAAGGCTAAAAGAGACAGTAGAGAAGATCTACAGTGTCAAACAGAAAATTAAATAGGAAGTCAACCAAGAGGCGATGAAGTTAGAAAGAGGTCAGCAAAATTAAAAAAGTAATAAAGCAGAAAGTCGAAGTGACGATAATTTAGAAGATAGATATTAATTTCAAGCAGAAGTTGCAATTAGGATATTATTGCCATTTTGTGTTTTTATTTGCTTTCTGAATATGACTAGAAAAAACCGAATTTTTCAAGAGGCTAAATTCAAGTTACAGTCATAAATTTATATTCCTGATTTGCTATAACTAGATAAGACCAACAGATAATACCTATTTCAAGTCAAGTTGAATAGCTGTTGAAGTGATGTCGCATTTAGGTATGTGTGAAATTTTGGGTGACTTTCTTGATTTATGGATCCTACCAAAGAAGGTCAAGGGTGACTTGGTTCCTGATCAGCTCTATGGTTTAAAATGAATAAGTTGAGTTAATTCCGAAAAGGCATATGTAGTATATATAATATATTAAAAAAGATAAAAAAATTAAAAAATATATTGTCGACTCTAACTAAAAAAATATTAAAGCGCTTCTTTTCTTAGAAACTTCTGACATTGACAGCCGAAGTTATAAACTGTGTAATTGGCAAGTATATAGAAGAGCAAATAAAATGAAAAAATAAAAACACGGGTAGCGTTACTAATAAAACGAGAGAGACTTTTGAAGGTGAAGAAAATAAAGACTTATATATAAATATAAAAATAATAGCAAAAAATACACTGAATAGTGAATACAGCGAGATGACACTATAGTATCATCTCACGCCCGCATAAATAATAATTAATAAGTCTAAATTAGAAAAGATGTTGAAATTGAGAAAATAAATAGAACAAACATGAATCCAAGTTATTTGGACAATAAATAGAAAATAGAATATTCAACATATAAATACCTGTAATGTTGAGGGTACTGGAAGCTCTACCAATGCTTTCTTGGAGCAGTAAGAAGTTTTTTGAAGGATTGGTAGTCACTTCCTACTCTACTGATTTTTGCGTAGTTTTGTTTAAACTTTTTATATTACGTTATTTACAAGCACTCAAGGATCTACCAGTTGTTTCGACACTGAAACACTACACTGTCCTTTTCGCTTTTGTTCTTTCATTTTTCTCATTTAGTCGCAATTTGTCTTGTACTCTCTCATTCTCTCTTCCTTTCTTTTTTATCGACATTTTTTGCCTAATCATCTTTATGCATTGCCTCGATTGCATCACTTGACTGAACCGAAGTTGAACACCTTTTTATGTCTTTCTACTCTATTTTACAATAAGAAAAAAATGAAAAGTTGAAGAGAAAAATCAATATTAACTACTACTGATTATTGCAATTAAAAATTAAAGGACAAGGAAAAATTAAAATATGCCACAGTAAAAAGCTAAGAAATTAGAAAAAAGTAGAAGCACCAACATGCGAGAAAAAAAAAACAAAATTAGATAAAAAAAATAAGCAGAAAGTGAAGAAAAGATGATATAATTATAGAAAAACTTAAGAAAATCCAAAGTAATTTAAAATAAAAAGGTAAATAACGTAGAAAAAAAGTAGAAGTTAAAAACATACCTCACGTCATCATATATTTTTAAATATTAAAGTACATCAAAAAAAATTTGGATGATAAATTTAAACAGAAAATTTAGAAACCCTAAAAGACTATTAGGTAAGTGTATGCAAAACAAAAGAGTTGCGACGTATGTACGTAACACTTATATAACAATAGGTTCTTCTAACATGTGTCCGAAAGTTTCGCGACCTTTCTCCACTCGTCAAAGCGATCTTAGAATTTCACGCTATGGTGTAATACTCAGTGAGATATTCTTCTAGTGTTTTCTCGAACTATTTACTCGAAAGTTTTTTTTTATTGTTATTTCAAATTATTTCTAACGGAGTTAATAAGAGAAACAGAAAGAAGTTCAAAAAAAGACAAAAATGCGCATATATAAAACAAAGCTACTTGTATTACTATTTAAAGATATAAATTAAGTACTAACAGAAAAAAGAAAATAGAAGAAGTATTGGGATGAGCTACATAAGAAAGTTATTGGACCTGGGAGATCTTACAAGCGGAGACGGAAATGCTTATAGGGAGGCAACTGGCAAAGATATCAACAACACAAAGTAAAAGTTAAAAATAAAGATCTAAATCAGAAATGGAGTAGTTTAATAGAGACGTTACTGAAAAAGAAGAGAATAGATTGGAACTTAACGAAAGAAATGACACCAGATAAAAAGTTAGATAATTTTAGTAAAGAAGAATAAAAAATCTCGGCACTATAGCCTAGCAAGAGAAACGTAAGTTTTATGAAACTAAATTTAGTGCGACCGTCGCACTATGTATTGGTGCTTTTATTAATTATTATTATCTAATTGTTTCCTGCTGTTTTATTTTGACCTTCTGTATTGTATTTTAGATAAAGAAAAGTGAATGTTACTCCAAATATATCTTCATACTTGTGTCGTGGTAAAAGTATTGCCTTAAAAAGTTCACGATTACATTATTGTGATTGTTATGATAATTGAATAAAAGTCAAGGTGACAAATCTATTTCGGCAAACTCTTCACAGCTCGTTACCTGCTGTAAAGGAACAATAGAAAAACCTAATTATATAATTATAGAGGAATAGAGCAATAAAAACTAAATAAATGCTAATGAGCTCGATTTCGCTTTATAAATTTGAATAGAGATTTTTGAGAATGGTACAATAACAAGGTGTGACATATTCAATATCAACTGGCGCACGGTTCTGGCATAAAATAATCGAAGTTGATTAGATCAATAATCGATTAGTTAAGAGTGAAGGCTATGCAAATACGTTATGGTGAAACTACATTCAAGAGCTCTTTGAAGAATATCTTCGCCTCCAACAATACTGCCAATCGCCCACTTACACGATCGCTCGAAACAAGATCTAATTATTTTCAGATCCTGTTAACTGCAATAGATTTATTCCTCGGCGGAAAATTAAACAGTAATTGTGGCCGCTTGTCATGAAAACAGGAGAGACAAATCCGGCCCTGAGTAACCTTATACCGACAAAGCAACTAGAGTGCAATGGCCAATAGAAAGTGCAAAGGTCAAGGATTCGAATCTACATCGAAGATCAAACTAATGACGAGTTTCTGCGGTATGGAAAAATTTTATGCAAAAAAAGAACAATCGAAATTTGCTTAATTATAAGAATGAGGTAATCACTCCCCAACAGAGCTTTTAAAGCACCAATTTATTTTTAAACCAATCGGGTTCAAACGGTCACAACCCAATTAAATTAAAAATAAATGTCGGAAAAATTTGTTTTCCCAAAATGCCACATTTGTACTACGTACCACTGTGTTTGTTTCCAATTTATTATAATGACAAAAACGTGGAAAGTTTTATTTTGAAAATGTTTGGCAACAAAGTGAAAATATTACAATTGGTTTTCAAATTTTTTTGTTTTCTTTAAATCTACATAAATTTGTCTACTTAATAATACCACGTTTCACTGATATATTCGTTTATATTTTTACGTTTTAATTATTAAACATTCATATCTGTAAAAATAATCTCGACAACGACAATTTAATAAATAGCTACTTCATGTTCTCCTGCCGTTACACCAACCGTATCTTATTTTAATTTTGTTTCATTATCAATTTTCTTGCTCTACTTTACGTGATGAATTATTTGTATATTACATGAACAAGCAGCATAATTTAGTAACAATATTTTTGCGGTTAAAAAAAACTATCAGTTCTTGAAGTGTGTTCCAATTTCGCCGTCATTACGAAATTTTCCACCTCTGAAAACTCCCGCTAACTCGTCAAGGAAAATGATGAATTCTCTCCGGAGGAAAAGTTTGAACTTTCTTCTTAAGCACTTTATTATTTTATCATCTCGCAAATACGTTTCCCTTTTGGTTGAAATACGAATCTCATTGCTTGATAATTAGATGAAGCGGTGTAAAATTTTAGTTTTATGTTGTTGCAGATGAGACGTAACAGGAGGCAATTCTGCATGTTGCAAAGCAATATGTAAAACCAGTAAATAAATAGCTAGCGTGTGTGTTTCGCGACATTAAAATCAGCAAACAACGTCAGTTCAGAATGCGTGGATAAAAAATATCACCATACATCCTGCAAGCACGACAACGACCTAACAAAACTACTCCAAATACATTCCCCTTCGAATATTTTTACACGAAATGTATTTTCATGTTAATTTCAGCGTTGTTATTTAGATTATATATACAAATAGAATTACAGACAATTCAACCGACTGTAATAATTTATTTCCGATATTTTTTCAACTCGCACTGAGATTAATTTACTGAATTAGAACTCGGGAGTAAACTATTTCGAAGCCAAGAGCAGTGCACTGGCGTGACTTTAGTAACAACTTTGCAAATGACTTTTCGATAGTGGTCTACGTAATGCATTTCGCAATTGGTAAAAGCCAAGTTTGATGACTTCCAGACCATGCCACTTTCTTAACTTAATCCAGACTATGTGCTTAGGGATCATAACAACTATCGATCATGCCAAACACTAGGTAAAATTTTAGTTTTGTTAAACTGAATAAATACAACACTGAAAATATGGACAGCTCTCTGGGACTAATTAAACAAGTAAACAAACATTCACCGTTTGATAGTTTGCTTGGTATTCCCAGGTTTCTCCCTCGTATATACAGGTGTAATCAAATACGTATTTTAATTTGTAACAGTCGTCATCAACTACCACTGTTGGGGCCCCCCTTCTTCTCAAACCTATTGAGGGTGTGCTGACGCCAAATTCCTCACCATTTTATCGGACAATTTGTCCCCTTTTTTAATTATAAAAAGTAGAAGCAACAGATATTAGTAAGATCTTTTCTATTTAATTAACTACTTGTCTATTCTAGATTTTAGACAAACTCAAAAAACGGAGACTCAAAATTCTCTGAACTCAATTTTCACCCACGAATCAAATATCTATCACATGTAAATTTCTCTAGACCAGAGTTGGATGTATTAAATAGAAGTCTTAAATACATCTCTCCCTTTCCTACTAGATACTTACAGTCAAAGGTATTCCCAATTTAGCTATTACATAATTGTAAAATTGTCATTTTAAATTTAACAAATACAGATTAACATTCTATTATTTTTCATATTATTTGAACCCTCAATAAAGCAATTTCTTGAATAGACAATCAAAGTTCAACATTTCAAAATCACTCTTCTAACCACGTTTCCAGAAAAAGAAAAATTAGATTTAATTAATAAAAAAGCTAAAAATGAAAATTTGATAATTACAAAAGCAGATAAAGGAAATTGCGTAGTAATTTTGGATAAACCACTTTATATAAAAAAAGATAATTAAATGGTAACTTTGAAAACTTGAAATCTGACCCAACTCTG
Source organism: Tribolium confusum (assembly GCA_029207805.1). Taxonomy (NCBI): domain Eukaryota; kingdom Metazoa; phylum Arthropoda; class Insecta; order Coleoptera; family Tenebrionidae; genus Tribolium; species Tribolium confusum. The sequence continues at coordinate 20,298,928 of JALGAY010000003.1, forward strand.
AAATTTAACTCTTTACTTAAATCTACTCTTGATTCTGTTCTTCTTACTCTAACAAAATTCAACACCTTTAAATCTTATCTTCTTTCTATGAATCCTTCAACTCCTAGACTATATAGATTTCCGAAAATTTATAAAATTAATACTCCAAACAAGACCAGTAGTTTCTTATACCAACCACCTTTGACAATAAATTCTCTATAAAAAATTCTTTACATCTTACCAAGAAAATAAAAAAAATTGATAACCCTTCAGGTACTTTCCTTGTTTCTTTTGACGTTACTAATTTATTTCCTTCTAGTCCTAATAATGAAGCTCTTTCTATTCATAGTGTTTTTCTTTTTATTCACTCTCTCCTTTACACTCCACTAATTTAATTGCTTTGGTTAAATTAGTTTTAGATCTTTTTTTTTCATTTTTAATAATAATATATATAAACAAAATACGGTCTTAGCTTTGAGGTTTTTTCTTAACTCTGTTTTAGCAGAATTATTTATGAACACACTTGAAGAAAAATTTTTGAAACTTCCCATTTCTTAAAAACATATTTGTTTCTGGTTGAGACATGTTGATGCTTTCATCTCTTTCTTCAAAGGCAAAACAACAGAATTAGATAATGTTTTTTTAGCTATCAACTCATTACATAAAAACATTAAATTTACTATTTTGGTGAATTACGTCCATTCCTTTTACATTCGAAATTTGTTGCAACGGGGAAGTGGACAAGGCAGAAAAAAAAACTATTTTATAAGGCCAACGTTTCGAATCATCTATTGATTCTTTTTTAAGGCTTATAATAAATGACAACAAATTGCCAATTAACCATGCCAATAAACAAAATAAACCATGCCAAACAAATTTGACATTTATTATAAGCCTTGAAAAAGAATCAATAGATGATTCGAAACGTTGGCCTTATTAAATAGTTTTTTTTTCTGCCTTGTCCACTTCCCCGTTACAACAAATTTCGAATTAAATTTACTGTAGACACAGGAACAAACTTTTCTAGTCCATTTTTAGATCTTAATATAATTAGAAAAGACAATTCATCTTTTGCTTTTGAAATTTATAGAAAACCTACATCTACTGACACTATAATTTCTTCTTATTCCAAACACTGTCATTCTCGTATTATAGCTGCTTTTAATTTCTTATTATTTTGAATTTTTATTTTTCCTTTAGAGCACGTTGCCTTTGAAAATGAACGGCTTATCATTAAACAAACAGCAGTAGATAATCACTTTAATTTAAAACATTTTATTAAACTCTTTCTTAAATTCAGAAACAAATATTTGCTAAGCTTTAACATATTAAACAATTCTCTTTCTGCATCTCCTCTATTAAAACATATTTATTCTTCTATACTATAATGGTGACTGCAAAGAAATGAGGTATAAAAAAATTACTTTAAAAAAGGACAAAGAAAAATTTAGAACAAAAAAAGGTTCTAGAAAAATTTGGCAATTGAATTGAGTTCGACAATTAAAAAAATAATAATAAAACAAAAAATGCTCCAGAAAAACTGTAATTAAAAGAAAAAAGTATGTATAATGAGTCAAGAACAAAGGAATATTCAAAGAAAATTTGAAATACTCGTATAATGTTTAGAAGAAAAAAAAGACCAGAAAACGCTACAGAAAATGTTGAAAAACGACGACTAAAAGAACTGATAATCTAAAAAAACAAAGAAATGTTCTGGAAAAAGAAAAATATGGTTTAGAAAAACCTAAAAATCGATGATTAAAGAGAGAAAAAGATTCTTAAGAAACAGAAAGAAGAAAAGTACAAAAAACTACCAGTTGTATTGGTTTTTCATTGGAATGGAAGAGAATCTTTGATAGATTTCGAAATATTTTTAATATAGACTTCTGAAGTGAGAAAAAATAATTGAAGTGATAGTTTTCAAAGATTCAAAGAAGTAACGAAATAGAATTAAAAGTTATTAAAAAATTAAAACATCATGAGATAATAGGTAATCAAGTTACTATCACAATAAGTAAAAAGTCCAACAATTTGTCGGTCGAACTTTTACTTGTATTTGTAGATTTTTTATAATTTCTTAATTCAAGTGAGTTTAATTTTCTTAGCTGTGAAACGAGCCCTTTGATTCGCGTGTCCCTGGGCTGCAGCTCATAAAGATCATGCTTAAATCCGCCTCTGCTGGGCGACAATAATTCTAGATACGACACTGACTGTCATTTCGAAATGAATGTATTGGAGTGGAGCACGTCCGCAGCGGTAAACTCTGAAATAACTGGAATGGAAAGGAGTCGAAGAAGAGTTAGAGTAACCAGTTTGCCGGGATATCCTTGATATTTTTCAAAGCCGGGCATATTCCTGAGTTATAAAGTGAAATAATTCCATTAATCCTGAATTACATTTAAATACAATTCCGTAGTTGCGTCGTTGTAGTTTGACGTTAAAATACAACGTGTGTCCGTTTCTATCAAGAATCTTGAACTGTTTTAAATAGACCGCAGTTTCGAATCCCTGCATGAGCCCGACTGGCATATATTATATTCTATATCTCGATCTTGGACTGGTTTTTTTGAATGGTGGATGTCAACGCTCACAAACGGCAAGTGAAGTCGTGTTTTTGCTTGTTGTACAAGTTTTTCCATCGATCTGTCACAAGCACGTTTGCGAGTTTATTACCGGCAAATTTCATTTTTTTCTGCCTGCCTGAGCCGTTCAGTCGTTCAGCATGACGTGTCACAATTATCGACGACATGATGTGTTACAATTACCGGCTCAGTTGTTCGCGGAACAATCACGATAACGTCCCAATATAATTGGATTTATGAGAGCGATTTTCCATCTGTGCTGCAAGGCCAATGGGGCATTTGCACTTCTAGTTTTCCAAAAATATGCATTTTCTTGGCAACGATACTCTGACATGTTCTGCGTACAATGCATTAATAAACATATTTTTGAATCAAGTGTTACTTACCTGTTTATCGCCGCTTTAACAATTTTAACTAGTCGTAAAAATTCTAAGCTTATTTATAGGACACTTTGAGTACACTGACTTGCTGAATGCATCGAGATATATTTACCAATCTGCAGCCAGTTTGTTTAAAGATTTTATGATTTGTGGAACTCTTCTAACTCGCATTACAAAAATTCTATCATCGAAAACTGATTGCATTTACAAGAAAAAACAGATTATGCGTCTCTGTGCTACTATAATCTCAGGAAAATTTATCAAAGTATTTTTACACACTTTTATATACTTGTGTCAAGCTTCAACTTCAAAATATTTACTTTCTTATAAAATAGATAAATATTTTTGCTTTGTAAAGTCTAAAATATGTTTTCATTTTGGCGGTAGAAACATCAAACAGGTTTCCATCAAGATTTTTCAGAAGAATTTATTACTTTAAAATATCTCACAAATTATTTATTTGAAATAGCTTCATTCTGAATTACAGGATGGTTGAGCCCGATTTTAAATAAGTCTCATTTTATTCACTTTTTTTTTTTAATGAAGAATAAAGTAGCACATTTTTGGATGTCCCTTATAACGTAGATGTAGGTAATATCCTTTTTTACCATGACTTGGATTGACAACTTTTCGATATAAATAAAGGACATTGTCAACGGCGTATCTAGGAATGTTTTTTAGGAAGTGGGTTTTTTTAAGAAGTCTAGGTGAATTGTGTTTGCATTTTTTATTATCTTACTATAGTCTACATCCGGCTTTTCAAGCAATAATTTAGGAGCCAAATGCGATAATTATTCCAAAAACAAATGTTTCTACAAGGTTTATTATAAACAAATAAAAACTGTTACTTTTAGTTTCAAAATTCTATTAAATATCTTAAAATATACATTTTTGAAAGACAGAAACGAGAATTATTGTAAATTTCTCTTCTAATCTCTGTCTTTTTTCAGCATCTTGCTCGAAATGTCATCAGTTTTTAACACAATTTTTATATTAAAATAGAAAAATTATAAAAATATAAAGTGACCCAAAATTCTATGTTTTATGTTTGGTATTTCCATTTATTTGTTTATAAAAAATTAGTCTTTTGTAATGTTTCAGTGTTTATAAAGACAGTGTTTTTTTGTCAGTAGCTCATCTTTTCTACAAATTTTTTGATAGAATCTATTTTTCCAAATTCTTCTAAATCTACTTCTGTTTTTCTTTTTCCACTAGTCGTAATTCTTCTTATTGTTCTTTTCCCTATACCATTAAATACCCTATTCATGAATGTTTTATAACTCAAGTCTGGATAAAACTTTTGTTTGTTTATACGTACTCAAAATGTATTTTGGTGACTTAAGAGGACGTCTAGATAATTAATTTATTTTTGGAATCAACCAATTACAAATAGATATGTCAATTTTCTAACGCTTGCTTGTTTTTCTTTGAAAAAAATCTAGATAAAAGTACAAATTGTGTTTTTTAAGTACATATTAAAGACTAAAAAACATTTATAAAATTAAAGGACTATTCTTTGAAATAAAGGACGATTGGCAACTCTAACCATGGCTCATGGCGTAGAGGTCTTTCCAAGACTCTTCTTCAACGTTGCATTAAATTGTTCAGTATGTTAATGACATTGAACTGTACAACATAGTTTTCTGCAACGGAACATAATAGATGAAGACTTTATCAAAAATGTAGATGCAGACTGCGCCCCTTATAGTTAGTGCTTCTGGTAAGTATCCCTGTTTCCAAGCACTGGTGACAGCAAGAATGTTTCCTTTCTCAAAATCGCCATTCATTAAGACGTGCTAGAATTTTTTTTTGACAAATTAATCTTGCGTTGTAAATACAAATCACGCAAAATTGCACTAAATGACCCCAAATCCGGTTTGCATAAACACACCGAATCAGATAATTAAGTGGTCCCATTAAGAAATCTGGATTAGACTTGTTCGTGCTAATGTAGCAATAACTCGGGAGATTTTTGCAGTCGCCGTTCGTTTATCCATTAGTCGGAAGAAAAATTGAGTTTTATTTTATAACGACTTTGAAAAGTTGAGAAAATTAAGTCGGTCAGGAAATGCAATTGCTGAACTTGAGTTGATGAGGGAGTCTCGTGTTTGATGTCCAGCTGTGAAATATCCTATTGCGTGCTCGCCATTCCAAATTTTGAATACAATCCGAAGATATATAAATTATAATCTGCCAACCTTACAAACATGTTAATAGATATATTCAAGGAAAAATGAAAGGAATTAACCGAAATGATTGCTGTTCAGTCAACGACCCTATTGTACTCGCTTGATGTATTACCCAGCGACACTATTCACCGATTTTTTGATAAAGAGCACAAAACCAAATCAGATTAATTAAAATTCTCGCGTTTTTTTAAACTCGTTAAAAATAACAGTAGCACTTCCAGATGACACTTACCATAATAACAGGCTAGAAGTTACCAATAAAACGTTGCCAACACGCAAAAATCAAATTAAACTTGAAATCCTCTGCCGAAATTAGGTCCAACCTCGGTACAATTTTCCAGACTAAAATACAGGACCTCGAGGCTACAGCCTCTCAAATCATTAAACACATCCAAAGCAGGTTATGAGTAACGTGATCCCTTTTTGTCTTTTTTATTGTTTCATATTTTCCTACTTTTTAAACCTAACCCCATTGCCGTTATTTCTCAAGGGCCGTGTTACTACAAGAACTAAATTATGTAGCTCTGTTATAAAGTTTCGTGTAAAACGAGATTATTTTGCTTTGGAGAATAATAAAAAAATAACTACGCATGCAAAGTTGTCTTTAATATGGCAATTCTCACCTGCTTGTTACTAATCGGACTCAAACTTAGAAAAACTGTGGCTAGTTGCTGGGTAGAATCACGCGTCTAAGTGCTTGTGGTTAGTTCCTATATACAGCGTGTTCTACAAACAAGTGCAAATATTTTAACTGTAAATTAAGAACTTAAAATAAATCACTAAGTATTTTTTTCTTTTTCCAAATAATTTTTTAATCAAAATTACCAAAAGATAATTTAAAGGTAAGCCCTAAAAAGGAAGTTTTGATTTTTATCTATGGAAATACTCAACTAATTTTGACGTAATTTGTTGTGTATCATCTAACAGTGTAAATTGCATCTATGAAAAGCATCTTCAAAAGTGCCGACCTTCTTTTTTAACTAACTTTTTTAGCTGTTGCCATTTTTTCGTAAAATGCTCTGTTTTAATGCTTAATAAAACAAGATAAAAAGAGGGGATAGTGCCAGACTATCTGTCTGTGTAACTCCTATAATAAACGTATAGTAGACATGGAAATATTTGGTCACTGACTTTTTAAGCTGGCAATAAACCAAATAATAGTTTTTGCTAAAGTTAAAAGTCTAATAGTCCTATGCAACATCACAGGACCGTCATAAATTATTACTGTGTATTAATTACCTTACCATTAGATTCAATATTGATCATTACTTGGTTTATTGCGAACTTAAAAAGTCACTCTCCAAATATTTCCGTAGCCACTATACTGTCAAAGCTACACAAAAAGCTGATATTGACAAAGCTCAAAATAGATTTAAAGAGAGGACCTGAGCACAAAAGAATAGAGTTTTGAAGGAGAAGAGTCTATGCTGTAGAGGATTTCGCTAACTCTGAGGTCTCAATCAATAAAATTATTATGAAGAGTGTCTTAAAATTAACCCAAGATTTGAATTTGCCGTCATTTTTTCACAAAAATAGTAGCAACCCTGAAAAAAAAGCAATTTGACAGCTGAGAGTTTGGGGTTAGTAAAAATGGAGCGTTATACGATACAACAACGCGTTTTCATTGTTGAACAATATTTCAAAAGTAATGAGAGTTTGGCAGCCAAAATCATCCTAAGCAATGAAGTAAATTTTCACCTTGATAGCTTTGTTAATAGCAAAAATTGTCGTGTTTGGGGTTCAGAGAACTCACGTGTGATTGTCGAACAACAAATGCACCCACAACGTGTCACTATTTGGTGCGGATTTTGAGCTGGAGGCATCATTAAACGTTACTTTTTTGAAACATAGTTTTTTTTTGTCGAAATTGGATGCTATTGATGTGGCCAATATGTGGTTTAAGATTTAAGATCATTAGATTTAGATTATTAGATTTCTTATGTGGTTATTTGAAGTCAAAGGTCAATATTAATAAGCCCACAATTACCCGTGCATTACAAGAAGAAATCAAACGCTGCATTGACGAAATTCACCCACAATTATGCAAAAAAGTCATAAACAATTTCGATAAAAGAGTGCGTATGTGCCAGCAAAGCCTTGGAGGCCATTTGCCCGATGTGTTATTCCATAAATAACTCTTTTCTATGTACTTTATGAGTCAATAAAGAAAGAACAATATAAAAACTAAAACCTGTATTTTCTGTTTAATTCAAAACTTTGCATTAATTTTGGAATATCCTTTATTTACCAAATGCAGTGAGCGGCATTCTGTAGTTGCATTTCTCTAAATGTTAAGCTTAAATCTCAATTTACTAAGAATGCTACCTAGAAGGTACCGTAGAAATAAGGAACTACATATTTGTGGACCACATATTTGTTCAGGGTTTCTACCACAGATTTTACAGGAATAGCAAATCAAACAAAAATAATCTCTATGTTAAGACGTTTTTAAAGTAAATTTAGAATTAAATGAACGGCATCTCCATCTGCATTTGCAATTTTTTCTAAAAAAAAGCAAGAAGATGGTGTGTCTTTCTTACCTTAAATGCTTTTAACCTTGTTTTTACTCTACCAAAGTAAGATACCTTCAAATATTTAAGTAGTTACAGATCGACTCAAAAAATTTTTTGCTTAATTATTTAATTTTTGTCTTGGAAGACTGAAGCAAGAATTTTGCCTTTCACTTTTTTGTGGCGAACCAGAAAGCTTCCATTCTTTGGATTGTTCTTTACTCTCTAGATCATATATAGATCTATATCATAGTGATAGACGCACATTTCTTTCACAAATAACAAATCGATCCAGATAGACTGAAGAAACTTCTTAGAAATGGCAACAGACTTCTTCTGATATTGTCAACGCGTCCAAGCATCTCGGAATCTTTGTATTTATTTGAAAGTTGTCTTATTATACCCAAATTATAATAAACGAATCTACCAACGTTCGTGAGAAAAATGTTCAGTGGTTCTGCTGTAGGTTTGAGTTCAATTCGGCGATCTTCTAAAATCAAGTTAAGAACAAAATAAATGTCTTTTTTTATTGTTTGTTTATTGGGACCTTTTTATGTCTACAATCTTAATAAATCAACAACAAAAAAGATATCTATTAGGAAAAAAAATCATAGAATGCAGAATTCCGCAATCTAATTTTTAAAAATATCATATCTTTTTTCTTTTCTTTCTATCGAAATTGAAATTAAACCAAAGAAAGCAAGACGCATTTATTTCTGAGTGATTATTAAAAATGAGTTACATTTCGGTTGTGTGCACAATTCTGGAGGGAGATGCAGCTTGGGTTGTCGTTTTGGATGTAGGCCCTGTCGGCATTTTCCCAAAATAGTTGTCAAAAAAGTCGAATTTCCGGCGTTCTATAAATATGCAATACTTGTTATGTTCGGTGTGCAATTTTAAAATGCATGGTAAACACGCCAGAGAGTTCAAATACTCGGAGTTGTAACCGTGGGGAGATGAGGTTTTGTGCTTTTGCCAGATCTGTCTCGGTGCACATTGCACCCCACACGATATTAAAAATGTCGCGACATCAAAGACTCCGCTTGTTTTTAATATTGGTTCGCAAATTGCAAGAAACTAATTCTTGGAACGCACGTATACGGTTTTTTTCTCCACCGCACAAAGTTGTAAATAAACGACTGCGGTTATTATTATTCAGTGAATTATGACATTTTTATTATTTCGCTCTTTATTATCCGGTGGGCCTTAAATATATTTTTGTCTACTTGCCACTTTCGATTCGAGTGAGCACTAAATCCAGTTCTGGAGATTGGGTTTGACGGTTGATGTCATGACTTTCATGCGGACATTAATGGAGAGTTTGTCTCATAAAAACGCTCAGATGTCGGCTTAAAAATATTTTTTATTGCGTATGGAAGGGAGGTCTGCCGTATAAATTTTATTGTTAATAAACAATAATTATGTGTGCGGTTGATTTCGACTTGGAACGACCTCAACACGTTTTTTGATTTGTTTGGACGGTCAGGTATTAATGAATCGTAATAAAAACAAATTAATTACACTTATTGAATCGTAGACCGACAAAATAAAAATGCAAAACGATTCGTTAAAAGTACCATGATTTACGAAGAGAACCAGTTATAAATTACAAAAATGAACACTTTGTATACAAATGTAACGGTTCCCGAAAGATACGCCTCGGAAAATAATAGCGACTCGCATTTCGCCAGGTTATCAAACGAAAATTATCTCTTAATAAAATTTCTTACAACTTTATTAGACGGGCAATAAATAAAAGTTTTTTCGTTTGTCTGTGTAATATAAATGTATGTGTATGCTTCTTGATTTGGCTACTGTTTGTGTATCAAACCGGTCTTAGCTTTCAATAAACCTCTCTTCACGATCTTGGTGTGTTTCAGGATTGTTCATTTGGTCTATTAAGTACACTAGAAATAGGCATTGACTTGATATAAAAGCTTCCATGCACCTGCATCTGAGCTACTCATCAACCGTTACTTTATGTTGTTACTCGGCTACTGGTTAGATATACACGTGTACTCAAATACCAATTATTTACCTTTACTCTGCACTAACTTTAATTGGCATCTGCGAGACTTTTTACCCAGATCCACCCATTATTTTACGCAATATTAGACCAGATAAACGATCTACCGACTATCAACGTTTTCACCGAGAAAAAAGAGCGCAATTCATTTCATTAATTAACGAAATCAAAAATGCCAACACGAGCTCGAGCCGAATTTTTCAAATAACTCTATGCGATAAAAAGCTATTTGTAATCCAGTCAATGAGAAAAATTTACATTGTTTCTATTTATTACCAAATGTCGAAAAAAGCTTACTAAGCAAGTTATTTTTAGACGCTTTATCTTTTGATTGAAATAATCCTGACATGGAAAAACTCTAACTTTTACAGCTTTGAGTAAAATTATAGCCATATATCAATGTTATGTTTTGGATTTCCAGGTAGTAGAACTCGGCGGGGTACCAACCCTGGTAGACCCATATGGCTGAAAATTGTATAAGGGTTTCATCACCAGATTTTACGTTCTAGTAAACATTATATAACGATACAAAAACACGCACCATGTGAAAAGATTAAATTGGATTTAATGGATTTTCAGCATCTGATTAAGTTATACAAAAAATCGGGTCCTAAAACACATTTTGTAATTCCCCAATTTTATACTAATGATTTTATTAGAGTGTATTTAGAACAAAACAACAAAATAATTGAGATAAGATTTTTGTGTTCTAGTATAATAAATTGTTAAAATAAATAATCTAAAATATACATTATCTCTCATAGATTTTTTATTTTAAAACACCATTACCTTAATACATTTCATAAAAAGTTAAGAAATCAAACTGGCTGATGTAAAAACTACTAACCGTATTAAATATCAGTAATTACTACCCTTAGCCCTTATAAATTTTGTAATTGTCACGTGATTAGAGACAAGTTATATCTCGCCTATCAAACTATTTGACCCAAATTTCTATTACATCTACAACTTTTTCAACTATAGATTTCCTATAAATTTTAACTGGAGTGGAACTCATAGAAATTCTGTTTTAAAAACTAGAAAAATTTCAAGAAATACGAATAGTACCCTCAACAATTGACTTCACTTTTTATAAGCTATAATAAAAACAAAAAATTGTTTATTGCATGTACCGATGCATTTTGATTTATGATGGTTTTTCTACCACAGAGGTTAACACCAAAAGGAAGCAAAATGAATCTGCAGTCTGGAGACAAATCAACAAAGCATCTTATTTGGTCTATTGTGTAATAGATATATTATAATAGCTATTTACACTCGTATGCGGTAGGCTTAATTTTACAGGCGACAGCTTTGTTTAAGCGAGGGCCTGATTAGTTGGAGCCCGTAAAATTAACTAACGCATAAGATTTGTATAATTTTTTTTTTGTCAGAAAGAGTCAAATTCTGTTTTTTTTTGCGCCATGTCAAAAGTTAGATTAGGTACAAATAAATTCTAAAAACCAATAAAACGTACCCAAATATGGCTTAAATACATTGTCATTGCTTGCATAATTTTCTTTAAAACATGTTTAAAGGTCTTTCCAGCACTTTTATTTACACTTTTTACCTCTAAATTGATAATTACTGAGAGATTCAACATTCAACAATAATGGCCACAGATCCATAGAATAATGACATTTAATAACTAGACAGGAACACACAGGTTCTGAATAGATAGCGCTCTAGCGGTTTATTTTTAATATTCTATTCTATATATAATTGCATTTTATTTTTAAAATTATCTTAAATACACACGTTGTCTTTTTTTAAATTTATTAACTGCAACTTTTTCCAAAATATACTTTTATACCTATAATTTCGTACTGTTAGTAATGGGGATCCACACTTGAACTACGCTGAGCGTTGTCTAAGGTCTCACACAACGTTTGACGTAAGACCTGTGACGTTTCAGCGATTTTTTCAATATATTATTTTTCTATTAAATATAGCTTTATTTGTGGCAATATTTTAAGTACGTACACTTTGATACATAAACTTCATTACTGCAAGGTTAGTTTTGTCCTCAAGCATCTTCTGTGGTAGTTCGAACCGAACAATGTGAGACCCGGTGATTTTTTCTTTTTTACCGCACAGTTTCCAAAAGTCCGACTTACTATTGGTGGATGCACAACTATGATAGCCTACTTTACAATACGTGAGGACAAAAAAATATTTTAATAGAAGTAATTTATTATTACATTGTTGTTATTGTTTCTTATATCATCATGTTTTTAAGATTTAAATCAAAACTAAAAATATATAATCTAGAAAGCGACCTTAACGACTGTCAGTGGTTATTACGAGTATAGTATTCTCACAGAGATTATAAATATTGACTAACATTACAAATTACGTCAAAAGTACGGAGCTTTAGTTTCTAGTGTTAGCATGATTTACATCTTTTATCTATTTAGGAATACCGAGAACTGTTTTTTACCTACTGTCATATGATTTTTTCAGTTAAACTCGATGTTGCTAAACACCTATTAAAATTAGATTCTTTGGAAATCAAACAGATTAAGAAGAATTTCTTTGTTATATTTATAATTTTGGTCAACAATTTTATTTCTCGTACAAATACTGTAGGAGCAAATAGATGCGAAGAAGCTTAGCTCTGGTATAAACTATTCTATTGGGGAAAACAACCAAAACAATTAGACATAAATAAACATCAAAACAGATTTATTTCAAGCACTCATAGATATAGTCAAAACTGAAGATGAAAGTAGCACATATTCTAATGCTTTTTTTGAATCTGCATGAATCTACATGCTTTATTTCAATCGCAATTTTTTCGACAAAATATTATTCTTCAAAGTTTTTAAGTTATTTTGACATTAATTAATTAAATTACTGAGATTTTGTTTCTAAAATGCAAAGCGTTTTAGTGAGGGATAATTACAAAGATCAACAGATAAAATAAAATATCAGCACCATTTCTTGGTTGCTGATTTAGTCTTATACCTCCTCTACTAGTTGCTAAAAAAATGGTAAAAAAACTATTTTGTGTTTTGTAGATATTGATATGAGATATGCAAATATTACAGTTAGTTCTGTTTCTATATCGGCATTTTTTTGACAACACTAATTTTTGATTTTATATTGATTTTGTTCTCGACAAGTTGTGCAATTGGGTTGTTTTAAAAAAAGAGACATTATCAGATGATTCAAAAAGTATCAAGCAAAATTTTAATTACCACTAATGATAAAAAATTAAAAATCTGTAACAAATTGATATCTTATCTAACTGTTAACATTTCGATTAAAATTTATAAATTGAAATTTAGTTATTATGACACATGTAAAAAGATGGAAATAAAAAACAAAATAGTAATTTTTTAGGAGAAAATTAAACGTTTTAACACAACTTACCTCTATTTCTAGTTGCACATTTAACAAGGTTGAGGTCTCCAAATTTAGAATTAAAAATTTGTTTTTTACGAGTATTAATGTTTTATCTAAAATATTTGGAAGTAATCTTTGTAGTTTTCATAATGTTACGAAAAATCTTTCAAAAGAATATCAACTAAGAAAACGACAACTTTCCAGGCGTATTGAATGAATTATGGCAACATCAAGAGGAGGTTCCAGTTTTACATATGTGAAGAAACGGGAAAATGGAATGATGAAGAAGTTATCTCTGGTTAAGATGTAAAAAGATGGCTGAAGGCAGTTAAACTGCCCTCAAAAAAAGAAGATCCGACAGATTTAGTTTAGCTTAAATTTATTTATTTTTAAATATTTACTTTTGTTGTTGTTTGTGTAATATTTTCACTACAAAATAATTTTACGTTGTGCATAGCTTGTTTATTTGTTTAAATAAATTTATTACATAAATTTTCGATGTTTCAATTATCAAATTCTCTTCATTTCTAATGTCCAAAAACTAGCCGAAGAGCAAATTTTTTTAGCAGATACTACTTAAACAGTTAAACAGCATGACTATAAGGTTTTTCGGGTTTTTGCAAAATAGTTAGGGCCTGCCTAAGAAAGCGACTTCAAAGAGTCTAATTATGTGCATGTTGCATACCTTTAGTAAACTTTATTTTGAATATTTTGACAGTATTGAAAGTAGAGTACTTTGAAAAGTGTTTGGTGATAGTGGGTGTTTTACGTTTTATTTAACACCCCAGTTTTACAGCGGCAAAACTGTATCATAAACGCCACTTTATAATGCAGTCATACATTAAAAAGTTTTTGACAAATATTAATTTTGATCGAAAACATAAAATTCAATCCTTGATTAGCCCATTTTATACAAGCCTCGGATTTCTTCTTTTTTTTTTATTAAAAAATTGATTTTTATAATCCCCCAAGCCGTAACTACGTGGCAACGGGCTCGACTGATTAATATGTTATCGATCAGAAATGTCATTTTTAATATGATTCTTGTGATTCTCAACAAGTAATAACTTAGATCAAAGCTTGTAAAGCTCTTGAATCAATTTCGAAATATTGAAGAGGCATTTTAATCTGAGCGAAATTAGCTGCCAGTTTAAATTTAAATAAAGCGGCAATTTTTATTTTTGATTGTGGTAATGTATTCGCAATAAAGATTTGTTAAATTGGCTTAAGAGATGGCATGGGAAAGTATATGTAATTAAAAAGCAAAAATTGAATGAGAGGATGTGTGAGTGGAGAAACCGCAGACGTGATAAAACTTACACAAATGCTATTAATGTTTTACACCACAATATGTATGTATTGCACATTTGCATGCAGGTAAAGGTAGAATCTTTGCAAATGTAGTAAATCTGATAATGATTTAAGTATATTAAATTCTTGTAAATGCAAATAATCTGGTTAAATGTATGCAATGTTCTAAAACTGGTGACATTAATTAAATTTCAGATGTATACAAAATAGACTTAACATGGAATAGTAATTCAGCTAATTGTAGATAATTATCTGAAACAGAATAACTTGAAGAAAACTATACAAATTACAGTTGCTCCAATTCGTAGCAGAAACTTAAACAATTAGGTTTAAGTACATACTAATACGCTTCCTGCGAAAAGCTGGCTTTTCCTCAACGTCCGATCCAATTTCGTTCCTAGGATCGAGAGAGAAATCAGAAATAACGTGGTGAATTAACTGCTGCTTCCCGTAGTAACGTGGCGAGAAGCCAGTCTAAAAGTTTTAATAAACATAAAATACATTTTAGTTCATATCTATTTCATTTAATATGAGTTGCTATTTTAGAATCATATTGCATGTGCAATTTGCGCGCCATGCAAGGTATCCACCTTCCCGGCTCTTATAATTTCAAACTCGCTAATTACCCCGCAGCGTATTCCGCTGCACTTTTCTCCGAATGCGCTAATCGTCTTTAAGTTTTTCCTCTAAGCAGAACTTATTCCCTCGGCTGCAACGTAATCCAAAAAAATGCCTTCTTTTCCAAAACGAGCGAGCTTTAAGGGACTCGCTTTTTCTCGTAATTCTAGCACAATTTATAAGCTTGAGAAGCGACTGCAACATGTGAAGTGTTCTTTAATCTGACAGAAGTGGTAGAGCAAATAAGATAATTGAAAATATGTGTTGGCAAAGCCTCAAGGTCGAGGGATGTTATTTATCCCAAGACACCATACGAGTGTTCGTTTCCCCAAGACCGGATTGTAATTCTGCAAGTAATTAGCAAAGATATATGGGACCAACAATGGTTTATGAGGCTCGTACCTGACTTGACTTGGGCTCTCTCGAAATAAATTATTTTTATAATTTTTACAATTCGGATGACAATAATAAATTCTCTTGATTTGAAAGCAAAAATCATTTCCTTGTTCTTTGTCCCGACTCAACAATAAATTATCTAAAAATATCTCCTGTACAAGTACCGTAATTTCCAAAATGAATCATATAAATCCCAGATTCTTCCTTAAATTGACCTTGCAGCTATCCAAATATCCTATAAATTTGTATCTTTGAAGTAAACCTCGAAATTACAATGTATCTTGGTCGAGATTCATTAAATTTTACAAGTTTTATAGTGCATTAATCACGTGATGTTTCTTATTTGATAATATTTATATGCATGAAGTCGTGGTTTACTGCTGAAATAAATGGCAGTCGTCTACTTTCAAGTTAAACCAAGCGAGCACACGGAATGCTCCGACTTTTTGATATAAAATTTAAAAAGGGAACACTTAGTCCTATCTTAATGGAAAATCATTTAATGAGAAGATTTCTTTTAATGTTGCCCAAATAATGATGGAAATTTTACGAACATTTTATTAGAATTATTCTTTAGTGTAAGCTTTACGGTCGATTTTGAAAAGCAGATATGAAGTAGTAAAATGCGAATGGTGGGATAAAGCAACGAAGGTAGTTTAAAGTGTTCAACAGTAAATCGAGCACTTTTAAAGTCTCAACGAACCTCCTGTGTAACGAGCCCATAAAGATGCATTAGGACTATTTGTGTATATTATTGAGGCACTTTAGCCACCGTAAAACACTCTCTAAACACGGCAGCTGTAAAAATTGCAATTTACAGACCGGTGGCCAGCAATACGTGCCATCACACATCAAACACTATCAACTTTACAAAAATCTATATTTGCTCAACAATAATGTAATAATAGAGAACAAATATTTATTTTGATTTTCTCTACATAAATCCCAGAAATAAATATTATAAAATAACAAAAAAATGTGCAAATATTTAAAAAATGGACGTTGATTTTTGTACTTCTATTTGCATGAAATGATAAAACTGATAAACAAGTTGATGATTTTTATCGGTCAAAAAAAAATAGCATCACAAGGTCATCATACCTTTATCTACCTATTTGTTTTCGCAAGAATTTAACATTTCAGGTCAAATTTCTTTTAAGTATTGTTTGTTTTCTTTAATCTATTAATCACTTTTTTATTGCATTTTTAACTAAGTGGATATGACGTTAAACACGTACAAACAGTTTTCGCATTGGACACCACGAAAACAGGAAATGATTAAATTTATCTGATTAAAATCAGCTCCATTTTTGGGTAAAATGGAATTAGACAGGTTTCGCTTCTATTTTTGCTTCAAATTTGCTTCATAAAAATGTTATTTGAGAAGCAGTGGTATATTTTTAAATTTTTCTCTTTAAGTCATAAGAAGATAGAGAACGTATCACCAAAATTTATACGCCACATTTGACATTTTTCATTTTCACAATACCGAATAAAGTTTAACAATACTTTTGTGTGCTTACGGATTATACATATTTATAATATTATTCTATTATTCATGAAAATTATGAGATAATTTCTACACTTGGGGTTACTTTATAGCTTAAGTCAGGCTAGATTTTACAAATGTCTGTGATGAGAAAACACAAAGTCCCAGAATAGGGAACTTCATTGAGAATTTAAGTATGAAGAGCAAGGAAAATAAGTTTTCAGATCTGGAGCTGAAAATGAATTGTGTTATTAATTATAATTATAAACTAGAAAATTGGTTTATATTTTGAAAATTAAAAAAACTTTTGACCATTGCACTGCGGTTATTGTTGAAACGTTTTCTCTTTATGACTTAAGATGCAAAATTTAAAAATTTACCTGTGCTTGTTTTCAACAAAATGGTTTTTAAAAACCACAAAAATGTGTATAAGGTAAGTTTGAGTATTGAGAATTGGTATATTTTGACTATTGGAATCAGAAATATCAAATAAATTTTTTTAAGAGTGAAAACAGGAAACACAATTACGACGAGTAATGAGTGTAATTACCAGCTGTATTATTTCGTCACGTCAATAATATTGATTATCATGAAAGCTTAATGAAACAAACTGAATTTTTCCCTTTCTTAATAGACAATCAAATTTTTCTCTTGCATTTTTCATATTTTATTATTAATATTAATTTACGTTGCTGTAACGGTCAAGTAACCTTCACCATTAACCATTATCGGTCGCACAACTTGGCCTTAATTAGCTGCTATTTAAATTCACGACATCACGTTATGGTTTATTGTGTTAAAAATATTAAATGCTAACACAGTATTAATTTTTTATCTTCCTTTTAGCGCATTTGATTACTGGCAAAAACAACCTTATCTAATTTAAATCGAACCATTGTTTATTGTTTTAAGCTTCAGTATCTCTTCCCTATACGTGATCAACATTTTTCCACCGCCGAAATTAAAAATATTGATTGTCAGACGCTAAATATAGAGGGGGTCCGTTAAGGTAGGTCAGAGAGGAGATTACACAGAGTTATTCAACGAAAAATCGAAATATCACAGATTGCACAAGCCTCCGTCATAATCACTAAATATTTTTTGTTTGAGTAGGAATTGTTTTTTATTTTGGCGAATTTTGCTATTTTTCCTAGATAAACAATTTTTTTGCCAAATCACTCTTGAACATAAACACCACACGTGGCGGGTTTTTAGCTCAAGAAAATAAGTTTTACAGTAGACGCCGCTTAATGTGATTCTGGTTATTGTTATCAATGCTTAATTTAATCAAAATGGGTTGGAACAAGCCCACGCTTTACCAATGCATGGAAATTTCTACGTTTGTTTTATTATGATCAAAAAATTAAGCATTTTTGAGAAAATAGTGGGGCAATTTTTAGATTGTACATCATAATCACATTATAATTAAATTGTTTTTAACATTTTTTTATTATTATCATTTTAAATAAAGTCCAGCTTAGTTCTTTCTGTTTTAGCGATTCTGTGACTTTTTCCTTACATTTTCTTCTGTCTCTCTCTTTTTTTGCTTCTGCTTTCATTATTGTTATTGCTCTTCCATCTTTTTTCAGTCTGACTAGGTAACCAAACCATCTCATGTTTTGTTGTTCAACTTTTTTTGTTAAACACTTAATATACTTATATCTTTTCATTTTTCATCATTTTTATTTTGTCTAGTCTTATCACTCCAACAATTTTCCCTAGTATTTTTATCTCACAAGTCTTTATTTTTTGTTCTAGTTTCTTTTGTAAGACACATAATTCGCTTCCGTATCGGTATGAGCTTCGGTACTAACACAAACTGTTTCGTATATTCTAGTTTTAGTATTTTTAGATATTTTTTTTTATTGAAAGATCATCGGTATAAGACACTATATAATAAAATCACTTTTTTATGCTGTTTCATATTTCTTCTTCTATTCTTCTGTCTGTTTTGGTAATTGTTCCAAAATGATTCAGTTTTTTACGTTTTTCTGTTAATTGCTATTTGCATTATTTCAGTATTTTATATTTGTTCTAGTTTGTTTCTCTGTTTTTTTACTTCATACTTCTATTTTATTTTGTAATTCTCTATTACTTTTGGCAAATTTTAACAAATAGTCCGTACATTAAACTCATTTTGCTGCCGTCAAAAAAATTTCCTACAAACATTTTGCTGTTGTTGATATTATTTTATTGCAATTATTTTATTGCGAATATCCGGTTCTGAGTTGGTCCGTTTTTTCTCTTAGTGTTTTTTGTATTTTAATTTTTTTTCTATTATACGTTTGTAGATTTTGTACTTGATGCAAAGTAATGATATGCCTTATGCCTCTGTAGTTATTACAATCACTAATTTTTTTTTTTTGTACATGTGTATTGCTGTTTTTATTGCTATGTTTCACTCATCGGGTATGGTATGCTATGTCTATGCCAGATTTAACATTTTATGTAATGGATATATCCTTTCAATTCTCATACATTTAATCATTTTTGGTGTTAATCCGTCTATTTCCAGTAATTTGCTAGTTCTAAGTTTATTTCTTACTTTTTTTGTTTCTGTTGTTACTATTTCGTTGTTTTTTGTTCGGTTTTCTCTTTACTGACATACTTATCTTCTTCTTGTAATTTTCCATCACCTTCACCTAATAGATCTTTTGTAGTATCTTTTCCATTTCATAATAATTTATGTTTATTTTTAATAATTTTTCTTCTATTATTTTTTACATTTTTAACAGGTTTACCTTTTCTTTTCTCAAATTTCTTACAATATGGTACAACATTTTTGCATTGGCTGATGCGTTCTTTTCCATCCTCATTTCAAAATGCTTTCCACGAACCCATGATTTGCTTTAGCATTTTGTACCATTATCTTCACTTTTTTTGGTTGTTCTTTATATAGTTGGTAATTACCTAGGTTTTTATTATTACCTAGATACTTTTCCCATAACTCTTTTCTTAATTACTTTTTGTTTAATTTCATTATTCCACCAGTGCCTTAGTTTCTTTCTATTTGTTGTTCTGTTTATTTCACTTATTTCTATTGCTGAATGCTGCTGTTTTATTTATTGATTTCATCCTAGATCTATGTCGTCTTCTAGAATATTTTAACACAGTTCTATTTTTTTCTTTATTGTCTTCTGATACTTTTGCTGTATTGCTTTGTGCTTTTAATTCCTTTGTTTTGTTTGACTAATCGAACAAGGAATATCCCTGTCTCTTGTCATAAATTTGGTTCGATTTATCGAAGTTCTACTGTATATACCATACACATTATGTTTTATATAATAAACATAAAATTTCGTTAATGGTTATCAACTTGTCCCAAGGTGTTTAGATTAAGCGGCGTCTACTGTAATATGTTATTTGTATTTGTAGTACCGGTTTTGGGGTTTAATTTGAAAAACTTTTATTTTTGCTTAGAGGCTTATCTTGTGCGGTCAAAGGAATAAATCAAATATACGGCGACCGCAAGAGTTAATCTCGTGCAATGTCACGACATATGTAATTGCGCATTTACGATAAGATAGCAAGTATCGAGGTCTGTGCGCTGCAGTTTGCCCCAGGTCAGTAACAGCGGGCGACGACACCCACGCCAAGTCTGGTCCTGGAGTTCGGCCAACGCATAGTGCTCAAAAGGCACCTCGAGCTCATCAATGATCCAGCCTTCAACTTTTCTCCCTGTTGAGATATGCGCGCCCATCGTTTTGCCCGTTTTGTAAATACCATTTTATGTCAGTAAATATTTTCATACAGTGCGAGAGTGCACTGCAAAAACAAGTCAGGGATACGGCCTTCTCTGATGCGTATTTATAGAAAATTTTATTTTATGGCCTTCTCATTTATATTGAATGTGTATACGTTTAATGACCGCCGTATATTTCGTTTGCAACAGTTATCGGGGCAAAGAAAACACGTTCATATGTGGGTATTTATTGCCATCTAAAATTTCAATTTCATTAACTTACTTATTTATCACTGAAATTTTGCGATAGAAAGGTCAGCGCAGCGGCCGATTGGGATTTCGAAAAAACATCGTTAACCTTTACCGAGTCAATTAAAAGACTAATCAGCTGTTCTTCATTAAATAAGAACCACTTAACCCACACGAGATTAAATAAAAATTCAAGGTGCTTAAACCGACTTTTTCCAATATAAAATTTTGCTGACCAAGACGCAAACAATCTGGACGTTTCTATTGTTCTCAACTGTACAAAAGCACCACTCTAATGTCTACAAGCTTTTAGTAACACAGACTTAATTTTCTTCCACTCATTAGTCGACGAGATGTTATAGAACCGTTTCTATGCTATTACTCGCCTGTCTTTTAATAAAATTGTTTTTTTCTAGTTATTAGCCTCGAGATTATTAAACTCCATTATTTAATTCAGCGTATATTAATATCTGTAAAAATTACTAAAATTAGCTTAATACCGAGTTGTTGACATTAACTGCCAACGTCAATCAACTTATATGATAAGATATCATGTATTATCATCACCAGCGACAATTTGTCTGTTGGACAAAACAAAATAAGTGTGACTTGATCCAGAAATTTATGAATTCCAAAAATAAAACAATGCAAATTTTCCTTATATGGTTATAGGGTGGTTTATAGTCTTTTCTGAAATATGTATATGGTTTCGAAATATCTATATAAGAAACACTTTTATTTAAATTTTGGTTTTACTAATTTTTAGTGTTGAAATCTATTATTAATGGAAAATATTTTCAACTTTGTGGACTGTGGCATCTTCGGTTATATTGGAAACAACCACTAATTTCGTTATTTTAAATGACAACATATTTTTGTTTACATTTTGTTTTAAAAAAAATAACATGACTTTGCTTTTTCGTAGTTTTATAATATACCTATATTGTTTAGCAAAAAACGAGTTTTTACCTGAATTACGAAATTTAGTTATTGTTATGGATAGTCTGACGCGTATACTGGGTGTGTCAAAAACATCGCATTTCTTTACTAAGAGAGATTTTAGTAAACAACAATAAAATAAAATAAAAATTTTTTACCATACGAGAGCTTCAGAAAGTTTTACAAAAAGGAATTTTTTTTTTATTTTATAGTAATAATATCAAAAACACCTCTAAAAATAATTCAAAATTTATTTAATTATCGATATTGACAAGTTCGGTAACTTAAACAACATTTGGCAACATCGAATCTACTTCCATGGAAGCGAATATGTATTTGCATTGTTAAAAAATAAAATTTTCTGTTATTTAAAAATATTGAGAAATTAGGTTTTTCTGGTCCAAACCGATATGTAAATTAGTACTTTTTGGGCACCAGAAAACAACGGCAATTTTATATTTTGCTCAAACCAAAAATTCTTGCTAAAAATATTTAAGTTAAGGTTTTCGGTTTGGGTAGCAGCTGGCAATTTTAATAAAACTCAGATTGTATTTACTGAGCTTATTTACAGCATTTTTTTTCATTGAATCTCGTATCTACGAAGTAAACTGCCGTCGACGAAAACGTGTTATAAAAAATTGAGTAACCGCCTTCCAAAAAGCGACTATTAATTTCTTTTTAAACTTTCTATACCTGGAATTACCAAAAACGAATTCCTAATGTAAAAAAATGTATAATTTTATTTATTTTCTTTTTGCGACAATGACCCTACTGAAGGAATCTTAAACTGTTGGACCCCGAATCTAAGTAAAATTTTTGTACTTTTTTATTTTCAAAGAACTGCTCGAAAAAATCTAAATTTTGTCAATGATTTTAGAAGAGTGATTTGACTTTTTTAAAAGTGTGCATTTGGAGCTTTTTAAAGGTACTGAACTCTATTTAGTACACACTTTTTTTGACCTAACACCAATAAAACTATTTTTACAGCAAAAAGCCGAGTTTTTGCTTAAAATTAGGAAATCTAGATATTGCTGTGTTAATAATCGTGTAAATTAACCTAACTATTCAACTCACCTGTGATTTTTGAAAATTGAACCAATAAAAATAAGATATTGTTTGGTTAACAACCAATCACAACAAATTTTAGTAAGATAATCAGGCCCGGTGTATTCAACTGAGATAACCACTAGTGAAAATGGTTAATATTTTTAACAAATAAATTTCGCCAAACTTTTGAGGTAGTAACAAAAATTTGTTTGCTGGTTGCGATGAAAATCATGTGTACCTCAATTTTGAGGATGTATTTTTAATATTATTTGGTTCATTGAATAGTCCGATTACAATTCGAGTTAAAGTTGAGTAGAATATTCCTCCAGAGGTGTCACTTATGGTCATTTTATTAGGGTTCATACCAAGAAAATGACCATTTGATAATACCACCACAAAAATATTTGACATAACTTTGACTACTCGTGGTATTATAACTGAATACTTTTACGTGTATAGATTTTGAACTAATTTTTGTGGTGGTAGCTTTAAAAAAATATACATATTTGTACTAGTTCCGGAGATACAGAGTTTAAAATTAAAGTACTCTCTCTATAAAGTAATTTTGATCACCTGTTAGTCTTAAAAATATAGGGTTAAAATAACACTTACCTTAAGAGTGAAATTAGGGTACTTAAAAACATTCAAGTATTTTTTTAGATTAATAAAAACATTCCCAAGAAAAGATACACTATTTTATGTCACTAATTTTCAGGGGAGTGCTTTAATTTAAAAAACAATATGTATCTAGAAAGATTCTAAACACGATTTTTTATCTCATTTTAACTTAAGACCATTAAAAATATTTTTTTAGCAAAAAACGAGTTTTTACCTGAAGTTCTACAAAATTTAGACATTGTTATTTTTATGATAGTTTGACGCTTATATAAGTGCTCAAAATAACCTGAAAACATGTGCTTCTATAGATTTTGAAATGTTATTTTCAATGGAGTCACAAGGTCTGGTAATAAAGTATTCTTTCTACAGAGAAACTTAGAGGAATTCTGAAAGTGTTCAGATTGTCCTGAAAATTTATGCTTACAGATTTTGAGCTGTTCCTTCCAATGGTGATCTTAAAATATATAATATATGTTAGAATATTCATATTGTCTATTAGTTTTGAAGTTACACGAGTCCAGAAGTAAAATTTTTTCTCTGCACAGAAACTTTGACCTCCCATTAATCTTAAAAAATAGAGGACTAAAATAAAACTGACCACAAAAATGAAATGGAATTAAGAATTAGGGATTAAATTATCAAATTTTTTTATATAATTTGCTCAGATATTTTTTTCATCAAACTGTTTTGTGGTGGGACCTTCCAAATATTCGGAACACGATTTTTACTCTGTGTTGACCTAAGACAGAATATTCTTTGGTGAAAAAACAAAGCCTGCAATTACGAAATTTAAACTTCCTTGTTTTTATGACAGTTTGACACTTACATAAGAGCTCAAAATGACCTAAAAATGTGTGTGCTTATGGATTTTGAGCTGCTCTTACAAAGTTACAAGTTACAAAGCTTGTACGTATTACAAATTCAATATTTTGAGATTGAGAGTGTTAAAAAATTTATATTTTTTTGACCAGATGTTATTATAAATAGTCAATACAAAATTTACAAAATGTTAACAATAAGTGTGCATAAAATTAAATTCTTGTTCTTAGTAGTTTTAATAAATAAATTTTTAAATGAGATACTATCAAGTCTTAACTGTCAAAATTTTTGAAAAAAAGGATTCTTGAGACTATTAAAGAAAAAAGAAAGAAATTTAAGAAGTCTTACTTTTTAACAAAGAATTTAAAAATGCAAAAAAGTAGATGTTAGATCTATTTTACCATTTATATTAATGAAAAGTTTGTTTCCGGTGTGACCAGAAGTACCGCAAATCTAAAAATATTTTACACCAATTTTGGATATATTTCTGATGACCTGTCACCCTGTATATTACCTTTAAAAGTGGTTTGTGATAATTTTCATTATTTGTACTTATTATTACAAAAGTGGGGTGTTACAACATAATTAACATACTTGTTTCTTTACCTGCCGCTTCTCTTATTCGTCTATTTTCTCTGACGCTTTCCGAAGGTCAACTAGCGCGCTTAGTTTCGTAAAGATTTTATTCGTAACAGTAAAAAATAATTACATATAATTTTGTTTTTTGTTTATTTTGTGATAAAACATTTATTGAAAGTTCCTTGCATTTATTTGGGATATTTCTCCGGCATAAAATCCCCGGCTAATTAGTGAAAATAAATTCCAATAAATAATGTGGAAACATTTACTAATTAATAAACATTTTACGACCGTCTGCAAAATATTTCAATATTGATTCTGTAGGATTTTAATTATCTGATAAACCTATTTTATTTTATTATAGTGCATATTTTTGCATAAATAAAATAAATAATTAAAAACAATAAAATGAGGTATAATGTGATAACATTCGATTAAAATAATTTCGTCGTGGGGTTCCTGTTTTATTTTTGTGGATTGATTCCGTAAATTTTTACAAAAAATAAAATATAAGAATTAAGCAAAGGTCAGCATATACGTGTTTTAAAGCGAACATCGTATTTTATCCGAAGTTTTATTTTTCTAGGTTACAGGCAGATGGAGGTCACAAGTCAAAACTTGGCAAAAAGACAAACATGACAAATTTATGAAATAAAGAAGTTAATTTGTGATTAGTGTAAACAAAATGGGGCCTTTGGGGTATAAAACTAATTAAAGCTCTTTACTTGTTTGTTTTATTTATCAGATATGGTGATAATTAATCGTTGCTAGATTAAAAGATAACACAGTCAATATTACTAATTAAGGTATTCTATGAAGGAAAATTTATGTCTGACAGATTTACGAAATGGCATGCGATGTGTTGGAGCCTGTCTATTAATTTAAATCAATAAATGTCTTTTAATTGTCTCTTTGATTGCGCAAAGTTGTTCAAAACTGAAAGCCATATCCGCTAATTTAAGAGAAACGCGTAAGGCCAAAGTCGTGAATACAGTTTGAATATTTTATAACTGCTTTTGAACTGAAGGGTTGCGTCCGTGTAGACAATTAAGCCGTACAATAAATCTAAATAATGGCCCCTTTCGGCTTCATAACTTAATCTAACCCATTACTATTGCTGCTTCACTTCGGCTAATTGCTTTGCAATATGGACTGCGCCAGTAAGGACACTTTGTACCCGCTAAAGCTGTCAATAACCCGAAAATCGGCGCTTTTTATTACCTGATAAATAAGTCTAACATCGTGTAAACATCTAATTATTTCTCTCAATTAAAAAGATAAAGGTCGAAAGCACAATGACTCTCAAAAGATTATCAACAGGAAAAATGTATTTTTAACGCTTCCATCGATGATTCGCGGCATGTGGTTCGAGATCGCCATGGACAACAAAAATGTGGAAACATTCTCGAGGACAGCGCACTATTTATTTAAAAAACAAAATTGATGCAAATCTCACTTTCAATGTTAAGATTTACGTAGCAGGTTCTCAATTTAAATGAGGCAAGCTTTTATCAACAACATCCGGTTATTGAATAGTCAAGCTGAGCTGATTTTCAATGTCCACTCTGACGTGCGCTACTGACTTTTTACTCTCATTTTCCAGATTGAAATCGGGATTTATTTCGGCTCTTGCGAAAGAATTACCTACTTGTAAGCGCATAAAATGGGTTTTACATTGAGCAGTTTAATGGAAAAGCTCATTTGCAACTATTCTTGGACGCGAATCTCCAGGTTCGTTGTTTCGGATTTAACCCGTTCCAAAATTGTCCCAAAAATAATATAAAACACTAGTTCAATGAACAAGTTTAAAGAAAATGGAGTCATTATCCTCATTATTTTGGCCAGGT
Organism: Tribolium confusum; assembly: GCA_029207805.1. Lineage (NCBI taxonomy): Eukaryota > Metazoa > Arthropoda > Insecta > Coleoptera > Tenebrionidae > Tribolium > Tribolium confusum. Next base: position 20,325,536 of record JALGAY010000003.1, read on the forward strand.
AGAATATTTTCAGAGTTATTTTCAACAGGGCTATAAACAAATACACTCAACCACGCATTAATTAGCTCAAGCTTTTTCGTAAATAAAAAATAAAGAATTTCTCAATGTTTGCGAAACTTATCAATCTGATAAAAAAAAACTACGCCACAGAATAATCGGAAGTTACTATCAAGTTCAATGACATTTCTTCAACGAGTTAAAACTCGCAGATTAATCATACATGACTAATTTCAAATCGTCGCAGGAAAAAAGGGTCGTAATTTCAGTTTTCAGCAGGAAAATGCATGCAAGGTTGATTCAAGCTCTGAAAATAGAATATGCAAATTAAAGACTCAATATAGAAAATGATATCCTTGAAAATACATTACAGTTGTTACCGGAATGGAATAAGTTATCGAATTGAATACGATTAAGTCTTGCAGCATTTTATTTAGCAATCCTGACTTTTAACCAAAACTGAAAGTGCTCATCTCTTTACTCCTTTAAACAGGCGCGTTTTTAAGATATCTTGATTCACGTAACAAACGCAACAAGAAAATTTCTTAAGCCAATTTTTTATTGCGAATTAAACCGTTTCCAATCACTTAAATTAACAATTAGCATAACATAAGAGACGACATGATAAGTTGAACATCATGATGCAATCTTTTTGAACTGTTTACATTAGTAATTTAGAAAATTTTCTTCATGAAATCTGTCCAACTTTGGACCAAGACAAACTTAAAAGGTAATTCCTCCAATTGAAATCACTTTGAAATGATATAGCGATATTTTTTCTCGAAAATAAAATTTAAAAATTTTTACCTAAAAGCGGCTAAAATTTATTTAAGTTAACAAAAATAATTGGGTTATTTTAACCATAATAAAACAATTAACTAAATAAGCTAATTCTAAGTTGAGATACCACCGGTTGTATAGTAAATTTGAATACTTTTTTGTAGCAATAATCAATCACAACCCCGAATTATTTTAATTTTTCATAGAAATAAAGATACTACCGCTATTGTTTCAACTTGAAATTAGCTTATAAGGTTTCAATAATTATTGCAACAGCGACAATATGCAATAACTATATTTCAAAGTAATCGTATTAAGGTTATCTTAATTTAATAACGTGGATCATAATAAGGTTAGAGTCAACACTAATTTTTTTCAATAACTCTCTTATTCTCTAAGCAAATAGATTTCAAAAAATTGTATTTTTATTAGTGGTTGTACGATCTATCTATAGGTACACATATTATACGAAAATATTTTACAGGGTAAAAATAAAATGGCGGAAAAGCTCTTTAGTACGTTGTAGGAAAGCATTAATAGAGAGAGCATTCAAAAAAAATATGTAGTAAAAAAACTCTTACTAGCCTATTCTTCTAGATATAAAGAGCTAAAGTTGAGATCTCAACTTTTTTGTTTTTTCGATTTTTTAAAATTTGCGAAATAATTTCTGTGATATTCTGTTGTACTTCTTCGGTCATGTGATAGCAAAGTATTTTCAAAAATTGTTTAGCAACTGTCAAACTTAGCTTTCAAAAGTATTCAATTGTTATTAAACTTTTAACAAAGTACCCATTTGACTTGACCTTAAAACTACTGGCCAGCGACGTTGCCAAATTGTCAAAATTATTTTACTGTTTTAGAAAAAAAGGTTCAAACATTTTTTAATTATTTTTTCAAGGTTCCATTCGCAGTTCCCTACAACGTACTGTACAGCTTTTCCGCCATTTTGTATTCACCCTGTAGAAGTATAATGTTCTTTAATTTTTTTGACATAAAATAAATCACATAAAATTACGAGTAAGTGGCTATTAACATGTCATAAATTAGGAGACGGAGACGACAAAGTTTTATAAACATTAGGATCCACAAGCCACAGCTTCATAAAAATCTTCTCAAAAATTTTACGAAATGCTGTTTGTTATTAGAAAGATAACAGTTTCTGCTCTTCTTGATTTTTTGTAAGGAACTGTCGCCTGTGGTTCTTAATTATTTTTAAATAATAATTAGATGCCGCAGGCTACAGTTTTATAAAAGTTGCAAGCTGTAGGCGACAGTTTCTTTAAAATTATAAGTAGGAGACAGTTGCTAAAAATTTTAAAACCTTCAAAATTTTGTAAAAACTTGGATTTTTGGGCTAGACGTTTTATCGACCAAGTTAGAACTAGCAGACATGTGTGTTATTGAGAGATAAATATCAAACACTTATCAACAATTTGAGTTTTGTGCGTCAATAAAACACTAATTTCAAATTTTTAGGCAATAGTTTCTCAAAATTAGATCTTAGAAAAAGTATTTTATAAAAATAAAAAAAATAAAAAGTTTCGGCCTTTAGAGAGTAGTCCTTATTTAGGTATTTTTAAATTTTTAGTTTTGTTTGTGCTTATATAGTTTAAAATAAATAAAGAAAACAACTTTAAAATTATAATAGGTAGAAATCTATAAAAATTTTGAAAGATAGTTAAAAACTAGCATAAGAGGAAAGTCTACCAAATTTCAAATTTTTTGAATAATTAATATGGTCGAAATAAAAACAATAATCGTTTATTGGTAAAACCTCATGTTATTTATAGTGTTTTCTTAAAAAAAAACTTAGCGTTGGAAACTTGAAATACCAGTTAACTGGTAGATTTTGAAAACTAACTAAAACTATCAGCGATTTTTCGAATTTTCAACGCTTGCAAACCATAGGTGATCTGTTCGGCAAGAGTTAAAATTTGAGATTTTTTTTATACCTGAATCGGAGAATCCGAGTTGGGCCGGTGCACTCAAGTGTGCCTAATCTGGGCTCGAGTTAGACTGGGTAATTTGCATAATCCTACACAGTTTTATCACTAGATAAAATCATCTTCACATTAGGCACTGCAATTTTCCGACAGTTTTTTTGTTTGAGGCAAAAAAGTTTTCATTGTGTTGAAATTTGTCTTTTTTTGCGCAGGGGCCATGGTTAGGTCAAGTCAGTGGATATGAAAAATTTAAGAATTAAGGATAAAAAAGTATCTGGTACGCATATGGGCCTTTTTCGGCCTAACTCGACTACTTAAAATAATAATCTCAAGAACCTCTTATGATTTAATGATCAAGGATTATGATAAGTACCCAGCTCTACTCGGATTCGCCCACCTAAATTTTACCTAAAATATGGACCACCCTATAGATATATTAGGTACCTACTTTCAATAAAAAATAAATTTGTAATAAGCATTTCGTAAAATTTTTGAGATTAAGATTTTTGCGTTTCAGGTGTCGCCTCATTTGACATTACAAATTATGATGAAATTGATAAACTACTCACTCATCCAATTATACCATTAAATTTTTGTTAATTTAATTTCTGACAAATGTACTTAACAAATTTAACAGTGCTCAACAGCTAACAAGAATATATGAATAAATTTATTAAATAAAAAATTAGAGTTATGCAGGTTAAAGGCAAAAAAAGTTTTTTAATTTTAATGCTGAAAAAATGTATGACGTAAAGCTGATATTGGAAGTTGTTTATTCATTTATCATTATCTTAAGATTTTTCTTTTCTAGATGTAGTATATTGAAATTTTAAAACAGGGGACAATAATTATTTTTTTTTAAGACAGAAGCATTTATCTTTTTCGAACTTATTTACAATTTTTCTTTACATTTTACTAATTTACAAGATTTTTATTGACTTACATGTGCGTTGCTGAGACTTAGGGCTTTTTTTTTGAAAAGAAGCTAATAAGTTTTGGAAACCATTGAGTTAGGGACTATTAAATGATCAGTGTGAATCGTAATAAAAATAAAATTTTCAAAACGACATAATTAAAGCAACGTTATAAGTAAATATGAACAAGAAGTAAGTAGTTAAACGATACGTTAAGCTAATTGTTGAGTTAAGTTAATTTAAGAGACTAAACAACACTTTATAAATAACTTATAATTTGAAAAAGCCAGGCTCTAGTTATGTTGTAGAACAAGAAAAAGCTACTTGCATTGCACATATTATATAGGGGGCCACTTTAAATACGCCCTTGTCTTTCAACTGCAATCATCATGAGTTCAAGGCCAAGTTTCCAAATAACTCATTGTATCAGGTGCTAACTTGTCAATTACTAAAGAAAGTCTTCCACGGAAAATATGAATATGTTAAGTACAAGTTCAAATGGTTCTGTAACGTTATCTTGACCAGTAAGGATATGACGTAATTTCCTGCAATACTTGATCAGCCTCACCAGTTCTCTAAAATTTTAATATTCTTTATTTATTATTCTCGGCAAATAGTCGTGTGACCGCTAGTGGGTCGTACACTTCTAGACTAATTTCTTTATTACCTTAGAGTCAGGAAATAGCATCATTACTTGGTGGCAATTAATTGTTTTACAAGGAGAATTACTATAATAGCTCCAAAGCAGAAAGAAAGTACATCAAGCAAGATTGGTCATTTCCTTTTACATAATTTACACAAAACACCTAAAGCTACATGGGAAAACTGCAGTCAGAGATTTAATTTTCTAGGTCAAGTTTTTTTTGTAGTGCCACTGTCAAATGTCACGTATTTCGTCCAGTGATAAGCAAAAATATTTATTTTGCAAAATTAATTGATAACATTTTCGAAGAAAAATATTTTGTCTAAATGAGATAAGTCTGAATGTAGTAACATACTGTGAGAAAATTATGAAAAAGATAAATGAATGGTCAATGGTGGAGCATTTGGTGCAATTTATATCTTGCATAAAAATCTTTGTTGGGTTAGCGCCGTGTTGCACAGCTTGCATTATCCTGTAAAAGATCCTACTCAGCAAAATTTATGCTAGATTTGTGAAAGTAAGTTTATGAATATGAATAGAAATGCAAAGAGACGAATCTAATTTGTTCGTAGCGCCACTAGGACTGTGGGCAAAAATGAAAAATTTTACCAGTTAGAACTAAGGTCAACGTATGCTAATTTAGTCGATCAAACGGGTATTTTAATGTATTTCCAGTGTGTTATTGACTTTCCTGTACATAAAATATTGTTATTTTAATGAAAACAGTTACAAATGTAAATCAGGGAAATGCTTATAAATGTCATTAAATGGTTTGTCGAAGACTTGCGTAATTTAATTATGAGTGTTTATAATAAATGGGTGTGGGATTAAAAGAGCGCGTCCTGATTTGAGAGCTTTGCTGTTTTTTGGCGAGTTGGCGCTATTCTTGTACATTTATTTAATTGAAACAGATAGTTGTTTTATTTAGCGACATCCGCTATTACAAGGATTAATATGTCAGTGTGCATTCATCGTCCGTTGGTAAAAAGTGAATTTGAAAAAGCGTGTTTTCCTTTCCTCTTTCTTCCGCCATCATAATTTGTCAACTTAACGATGCTACATTTGAACTAAGTCGATTTCTCAAGTTTTTTACGTCCGTGCGAACAAACAAATGTAAATAAAATGTCAACATATTCCTTTATAAATGTTTAAACGATTTGTTAAACCTAGCATGAAAGAAAAAATCTTCCATTGTAAACACTCAACAAATGTGCTGATGGCATGAGCATGATCATAATCATTATTGTCGATTTTGTTATGAGCCGATAATCCAAATACTAATTTCCCGTTACAAATATTTGGAACCTTCTTCGTTCCGAATGAAGAATACCTATTAAAATCCCATTATCAATATTTTATTGCTCTAAATTGATTCTTCTTACGCCAATCGCTTTAGAACCGTAATATTGATCCCAACCTTTAGTTATTTAAACATTAAAAATCAATTTAAAAAAGTCTTTATCACTTCATTTGGTGTTTGTTCATAAAACAAACCGAACGTCGACCCCGTTTTGCCTAAGAGCACACTATTTGTTTTGTTTACGATAAGCTAGGATTTAAATTTATTTAAAAACTTGTAAAATTAGTTACGATAACAAGTCGTCGTAATACACGTGTAAGAAACATAATCAAACTTTAAAAATAATCAGTGACATTATTACAACGCACAAGTGGTAAATATTTACATTGGTCGAGTGCGCAGGAAGCTCTCCTCTCAGAAATCGAACAAAAATTGAGAACACTTTGAAATACGTTCTCTGATCATAAAACAACCGTTAAGTTGTTCCATGTCCTACCACAACGTTGCTTCCATGTGTGTATTTTGCGTTGTTACCACATTATTGTTACAATAAAACCATCTTCTTCTAACCCACACTCGGATGAAACCGACATCAGGATCTCGAAGAAACTTTCAGCTGGGCTGGGAAAGGTTTATATTTATATTTAAGGTCACACGTCACTGTAAAATTTTATGTGTTGTTTGCCAATGGATTTATAAAATAATTATTCCACAATATGAAATATTGTCAGCTTATTTACTAGATGCTCAATAAACACTGGCCATAAAATTTATTACATGCAAATCATCTATTTACAAGCTTTATCAAAAGAAAAACACGTTTTTTTGAAAGCTTCTCAAACACACTTTTTTTAGATAAAATCTACTGTATATAAAAAAAATTGTTAAGACATACACTTGATGTGTGTTTATTGTAACTTCACCAAATTGTTTACAAAAAAAATTGAGGTAATAAACTGTTTAAATCTTTGTGCAAATATTTTTTGCTTTTGCTTAAATATTTTTACCTGACCTTAACCAATGTGAAAACGTTATGTAAGGTTAGGATTTTATTATTTTTTACAGCTTGTCAGCATATTTACTTTATTTAAAACACAATGCATTCACATGAGAATTTTTTTAGGATAAATATTTACCTAAAAAAACTCTCATGACGAGTGAAAATTTTTAATTAGAGCGTCTTTATTAATTTATAAAAAATTAGGTGGCTTTTGTTGTCACCTCAGCATGGAAAATTTGTCTGTATACATTACAGTCTCTACTAAATTCTTCCACTTCTTCGTATTAACTTTCAATATCTTTATTATTATTCTGTTAGGTACATTTTTGCTTTTATTAATTGACCTCGCTTTATTACAAAATTTTATATGACCTTCCTCTTCCATTCTTATTAAATAATTAGACAATACCGGTTTTTTCTCTTTTTGTGTTTCTTTTGCTGATTTTATCTTTTGTCGTTTGCACTTTTATCTTTCTTGATATTTACAAAGTGATTCAAAGAAAATCGGACCACCGCTTTTGTGGTGCAGAAAAACGTTAACAGAAGAGCAAATATACTGTTAAATTTTTGTGCAATTCGTGATTTTGAAAAAAATTCTTTTTATTACAAATAGTAATAGACAAACAGTACAAATAGACAAACGTCACAGGGCTTAATATACCTTGTGCCCTCACTAATCTGAAACAATATTTTTTTACCATGCATTCGTAAATTTAAAATGCAAAATTACATTAATTGTTTCAAAAAGCAGTATTTTTAAAGAGCCGTATGTACCTCAAAAAAGTTAAGAAAAAGCTTTTGAATGCATTTTTGAAAATATGAAATTTTAATCGTTTGTTACGTGTACCTTTAATTAGACAGACTTTTCTAACAATTTAGGTTGAAATGTCATTCTAGGTGAGGTAAGTTTATGTTACAGAGAGTATTTTCACTTAGGTAAAAAGCGCAAGCGACCTGGGGGTAAATGTCTCTACATTTTTCTGATTCTATGCCTTGCAAGAGACAGGGAGGTGGCTCTTATAAGGCCAATAAGAAAGCTGTGACCTTCTTATCATTCCAGCTGTTCCTTCTCTCTGCTGCTTCAAACATTAAATTGCTGTCACTGATAGCTTAACACTGTCAAATGTCAAGTGCTTTATATCGCTACATTTTTCTGATTTTATGCCTTGCAACAGACGGAAAGCTAGCCCTTCTAACTGCAACAAAATCTTCTAGATCTTCAAGATCAAGATCTTCAAAAGCCTTCTAACTCTTAGAAGAAAGCTGTAACCTTCTCTTTATCATTCCGGGTGCTCCTTACTTCTACTGCTTCAAAATTTAAATTGCCGTTACTGATACAGAGGCTTATTGAGCCTCCCCATCCCCATCAAATGTTAAAAGATTCATTTTTTGTAACATTAGTTTTTCACAGTTTTATTAGTTTCTTAATCTTAGCCTTCTTTTCTACACTTTCCTTAACTTTCAGAAGCGTTGAGTTAAATTTTCCTTTTATTTCTAGTATGTCTTACTTCAAAACATTCTGCAAAATTTCGAGTTTCTTAAAAATATTTTTCTTTAAGTTTTTTGGTATTGCTATCTTTCTGTTTCTATTGTCGCTTTCTACGCTCTGCTGAAAACATTTTTTGTTCAATAAATTTTCTTTGTCTGTCTTTTTTTTTAGACTCGCCTTTTTGTTTTTAAAGAATCTTTCTTAGCTCTTTTTCCTCCTGCTATCACTCTTCTAAGAACTTTTTTAGTTTTTTTAGAAATTTTTCTAGCTTTATCTGTTTTTTTTTCATAAATAGTTGTTTCTCAAATTTTAAAACCTTATTCTTTTGTTTTTCTAAAAACTTTTTGCTTTTGTTCAAGCGACGACGGTGCGGTGTCTTTTACTTCTAGAATTATCTTTTCCTCTTTATTTTTTACTAATCGTTGCTTTTTATTTTTTAAACACTACTTTTAATCTTTTCTAAAATTATGTTCTCTTCTTATAGAATCTTTTCCCGTTCTTTGATAACTTTTATTGTTCTTATTGTTATCCCAACGCAATTTATGTTGTTGTTTCTTCTCTTTCTGTCATCGCTTTTTTCTTTTTTTTTTCTTTTTGAGACATCGTTTTTTAATTTTTTCTAGAATATTTTTTAGGTCCTTGTTAATATTGTCGTGTTTTTATTTCTCTTAAAGAGGGGAAAGTTGAACTGATCGTAATTTTATGCATTTTGTTTTTTACTGACTAAAATATTCTTTTAACAAATTCCAATTTTAATTAAGTCGGAATTAGTTGTATCCAAAAATAAATAATCTGCTATTTTAAGTGATTTTTATGTTTCTGACTACATGAAAGAGTGGTCTGACAAACAGTTAGGTATAATTCTATAAGCAGCAGTCAGTAAGAACCAGTCAGTATTTTTAGTAAAAAATATAGGTTTGGATTTTGAAAAATACCGTACCTATTTTCAAACATTTCAAAGATATTTTGTTTTTTTTTTATCCTAAGTACAAGTTAGTTGTATCTTGTGCCTAAAAAAGTTTACAAATTTGTCGCCAGTAAAAAAAATTAAATAATAAATTAGATTAAACGCAAATTACTAGGAGATTGAGAAAATACAGCTAGGCGTATGTCAAATTTCTGAGAATGGAAGAGAAAAAAGTTGTGTCTGAACGTAAAAAATAGCTACTCTTCCAACGGATTAAAATATCAGCTTCAACCAAAAGACCAGAACTAGTTTGTATTCTTGATTCAAGAGATATAAGGCTCACCAATTAGATTGTCAAAGTAAAATAGTCGTAAAAACTATGTAAACAGTCATTAAATTAAGTAGCCGTAGCCTAGATACAGTCAACCAGCTCTGTTTTTGATGTAACAAAGCGTAAACTAACTAATCATTGTTCAACTGGACAAGTACGTTAACATTTCGTTAGGGTGTTCAAAGAAACAGCTGCACTTCTGTGATCAATTAGCAACGAAATAAAAACCTCAAAATAAAAAATATGCTAAAGAAATTTTTTTTTAAATTTAAGTAGATGCTAAACACCGACAAATGTAATTTTCTGCTAAATACGTTTATACTATAAATAAAAAACAATCTATTTACGATTTGCTCAGTCATACTTATAACAAGTAAAATTTTTAATTAGAGCATATTTATTAATTAAAATATTTTTGGTGTTTTGTTGGCACTTTAACATGGAAAATTTCTAGTTCAATAAATTACAATAAATGAGTCTTCCAAACAAACCCGCCAATTCAGTGAAATATCGCTTAAATATTTAAAATCGAATTAATCCTTGTCAGAGGTGCGCAATTATCAAAACAAATACCTCCTGTTTTGCTTGAAATCACATCAGAATTTAAGTCGTATCCTGTCTCGAAATTTTGTTTACCGAATTAATTCAGCGTCTGCTCACGTAAAAATCGTCTGCATTATGGTATTAAAACCGCAAATTTCAAATTTCAATTATTTGCCGCCTATCAATGTTCAATGCCACATTTCATGATTGCAAAAGTCGAGTCAGTTCACTGACTGCATCCCGCATATTAAAAAGCTAAAACACATAAACAATATGCGCACCTCAGTACACCAGACAGAGAAAGAACGTGTCCAATAAGTCAAAACACTCGTCCTGCTTGCAATATTGGCCATGAGACTGTTTATCTGAGTCGACGGGAAAGTATCATTGAGATTTCCTTTTTAACTATATAACTGCAAACAAAAATTGCAATAACTATTTCTAGGGAAAGTAAAAAATCGCTCTGTTTTCGTTCGAAGACCGACAAAGCAAAGAAAAATATCTGACAAATTTCTTTTCAAATGCTACAAACTACTTCAATTGCTTTAAAAAGTCATTGCATTAGTGGCTGAATTTGCAGCAAACACGCCATTTCGTAATAACTAAATTTTGTTCTAATAATTTGATTCTTATTACAACAGGTGTTTTAACATGATTTGCCTATTCAAAAGATAAATAAAACTTTCACACAATTATAAAAACATTATTACTGCAAATTAAATTACAGCTAACCACAGAAATTAAACAGTAATTGTATTACCTGACAAATTAATTAATTAGTTTTATTTATTGAACACTAAAACAAATTTACATTCGAAAATATAATTAACATGATATATCGATTCGATTACTCCAATTTCATTGCCCATAAAATTAAGATTTTTCTCGGGACGATTTCCTAGATAAAAAACACAAAAACTAAATTCTTTTGGAAATAATTTGTTTTAGGAGAACGTTAACGAATAGCAAAAACATTCTTGGCACTCTTACAAATATTTAACAACTTATTAATAAAATTTTCAGCTTTCCATAAATATGCTTAGTTTTTTTTCACAATGCGCATTCATTTAACCAAATATTTTATTTCTATAAACAAGAAAGGCAACTAAAATTCTAAATCAAACAAAAATAAATTTATACCTCGTATTCCATCTAGTCATATAGGCTGTTTTTGAAGTTAACAGTTTTTTAACAGGTGATATTTCTTGAAAGAATGTTAAAAAAAAACAAAATTGCATTATACAAATGTTTATTGATTTTGAGATATACGTTGTAGAATTTTTGCTCAAAAACACTGTTTGTCGTACATTGTGTTTCTCAAAAATAATGTTTTATGAAAAACATTTCTATAGCGTACATCTCAAAAACCAATAACATATGAAGAGACAAATTTGGATATTTAGCATCTTTTCATCAAGGGCTATCATCTGTTAAAATTCGTAAAGTTACTTAAAATTTCTGCATATATTTCAAAAACACACTGTATACCAAAATTTTTTTTATAATACGTCGTATCTCGTTCAAAAACAATTAAAAAAAAATGACAGTGTGAATGTCGAAAACTATAAATATTTATATAAGACAGTTTTGGTTATTTAACATTCTTTTAACAAGAGCTATTACCTTCTAAAATTTCTAACTTTATTTCAGTAACACCCTGAACATACAGAGTGTTTTTGAAGTTACTTTACAAATTTTAACAAGGGATAGTTCTTGTTGAAATGATACTAAAAAATTTGTCTTATACAAGTGTTTATATTTTTGAAGATATACAATCTAGACGTTATCATCAAAGCCATGGTTGTCATACATGAATACATGGTGTATCCCAAAAATAATGTTTTTTGAGAATTTTTTTTATATCGTGTGTCTCAACCACCAGCGACATTTGAAAAGGCAAATTTAGATATCTAACATTGTTTTAATAAGAACTTCTACCAAGCAATATATTTTTATATTTTCCCGAAAAATATAAACATTTATATACAACAATTTGGGTTATTTAGCATCCTTTCAACGAGAGCTACCATTTGTTAAAATTTGTAAGGTTAATTGAAAAACATTCTGTATATTATTATACGTGTTATTATAGTGTTATTATAATTAACATAGTATATTATTTATTGTGTCAGTTATTTATTAATTGTGAATTCATTTTTAATCATTTTACCGTGCCAACGAAAATTAATTAAAATTAGAGCAAGTTCTAGAGTTCTAGAACACAACTAACTCTGGATTCAGCTTATTCTCTTAGACAAAACAGTCAGACAATCTTGATGGAAAAATGTACATAAAATAAGAAGGCTATGTGTGAACAAAGGCGGTTAGTAGCGTCAAGCAGAGGTTGGTTTTAAACTCGGGTTTGTTTTTGTAAGAATGAGAAGCGCTTTGTTCCTCTAAATACTATTCTGAATTGATAGCATTAAAAATAGCTGTTAATGATTGTCTGTGACCCTCCGCCGCTAGACGCAAATCTATCTATTAATAAAAATCTTTTACAAATTGCCTTTTTTTGGCATTTTGTAAAATTCCGAAGTCTGAAATACAGAATAGTTCAACAGTGTGTTATTAACTAAGTTATAATTTTGATACTTTGGAGACTTCATATATAAACTAAGACGAATTTCAGAAAAATGTCTTTGATTATACAGGGTGAAGTCAAAATGCAATAAAAGACCAATCAAGTGTATAAAGGTTCAAACAAAGAAGGGAAACACAACACAAAAAATTAAATAAATAAATAATCTTATTCACTCAAGTTCCAGAAGTTTTCAGGCCACATCTACAGTCTCTGACATGACCGAATCACCATTGGTGGCCGGGTCAGACGGCTTAACGTCTTCTTTGAAAGACAATGTAGGTGCAGTTAGTATGTGTATTACTTTATAACAACAAAAAAGATTTAAATTAATACAAAAGCTAGATTAAATTAAAGAAATACGATTAGTACAAAAGTACGACTAGCAATAACAGAGCAATTACGTCGATCGAAGGAAAAAGAATAACAAGAAAATTGACAATTAAAAGAAGAACAACGAAGATTCTAGAAAAACTAGAAAATCTACAATTAGAAAAAAAAAGAAAAACAAAAGAAAATGATCAAAGAATACTCGAAAAACGATGATTGAAGGGAAAAAAGAACATAAAGATTTTAGAAGAAACTGTAAAACGAGGTTTAGAAAAGAAAGAAGAACAAGAAAAACTAAAAACAATGGCTAAAAGACGAGCAAAAACAAAAAAACTGCGTTTGGGAAAGCAAGAAGAACAAAATTAGTATCTGGAAAATCGAAAGATCTTGCTGTCGCATGCCGCTTGAAAAAAAAAGCAAAAAAAGTTGAAAAAATATTTCTAAATTATATTTAATTATATCTCTATATTTCTAAAGGTAATCTTTACGTAATTTGATAATTTTATAGTAGTCTTGAAAAATATTGGTATAGTATATCTACGAAATTTTTGCCCACCATAAACTTTATTGTCATTGAACTCAATTACGACTTAACCACAAACGTTAAAACCCGGTGGTTTTGTTCAAATTTAGATGGTCTGATGCCCAAGACGTAAGAGCACGCTTTAAATGTGATATTTTTCCAAAAGATGATGCTTTTCATCTAAAACATTCCCACAGTTTGAAAGAAATAACAAACTTAAGGGATTTTTAAATTCGCAAATAAGTCACGTATTTTTGCGTAAGTTCGTTATTTCTTTCAAATAGTTGGAATGTTTAGGTAAATATATATAGTAAAAAGCAACTTTTTTGAGAAAATATGATCCTTAAAGACTGCTTTACGCCTCGGGCACTGGACCATCTAAATTTGAACAAAGACACTGTTTTTAAATGTGTGTGGTTAAACTCTAATTTACTCCAATGATAATAATGTTTATGGTGGGCTAAAAATTCGTAGATATACTATAATCTTATCGTAGTCTAGGAGCCTCTAGGTCTCATAGACTTTTTGACATTACTAATTTACGGGTATTTTTGGTAGTTCGAATATTAGAAGGCTTTCTTTGGTGTATTTGCTAATATTTAGGAAAAAGCTTTGGTAATTTTTGTAAATTTTTATAATCTGGGACAATCTAAAAAATCTTGACATTCTTTGACAATCTGGTAATGTAACGTGTCCCATATTTTTTCTTATGACTTGTTGATATAATTATTATATACATACATACATCTTACCCATATATAATAAGAAATTATATACTTTGTTTATAATTGACTTCGACGAATGTCCAGTATATACATTTGATTTAATTATATGATGAGAAAATTATAAAATCGATGGCCTGATATAAATGACAAAGTGATTTTCTTTCATAAGTAATTTATAAATCATAAAATGAAAAATCTTCGAAAATTATTAAGTCCGGCAGATTACTCATAATTACTGTAATCGTTCAGGTCGATTAAATCGATATCGTATGCAATACAAATATCACCTATCAGAGAACAACATGCAATCCTGATAAACATAGAGAAAAAAAAGAAATTTTTTCAACATGTTGTCCCCCGAAAGTGCCCCTCTTATCACACAAAGAATTGGTTTGCGATGTTACAATTGATAAAAAAACTCCGCTTCAAGTCGCATTTTCTGCAAATATCGTGTTGATTACCGCAATAATAAGTACTTTTAGTCATCATGAACTTGCACATCATCAATCATCCAGAAAGGCATTAATAAATAACCTTTAAGAAAATTGATTTAATGAAGAAGCGTCTAAGTCTTTTATTTTTGCATTAATCGTAATAGTTATGCTAATTGCTTCCAAGTCTGAGGCGTTATTTAGTTATTTGCACGAAATTAACTCAAGGGTTATGATGTAAATTAGTCAGTGAGTATGACCATCGCCCCTTATTGTCTACTGGTGAAAACTGTAATTTGTTTCAAATTAACTGATGATTAATGACACTAAAGCTGTCTTATTGTTTCGCCAGTTTTTCGCCAAGTTGGCTAATTGCACGCAATCCCGGCCATTCCCTAGTAATTTGGGAATGCTGCATGGTAAAGGGACATATTAGTCCTGTGATTAATTAGAAACAGGTATCCCGTCTGTCTAATACATTCCCTATTTGTGTTTGATGTGTTTGATATACCTACATAATTAGCAGCTTTGTGATCAAACGCTGCCAAGCAGAGCTTCACTGCAAACACTAGCTCAGTGATGATTAGTTATATACGCAGTGATATTATTAGTATTATTACTCTAGAAATTCCAAAAAATTGCATTCG
Source organism: Tribolium confusum (assembly GCA_029207805.1). Taxonomy (NCBI): domain Eukaryota; kingdom Metazoa; phylum Arthropoda; class Insecta; order Coleoptera; family Tenebrionidae; genus Tribolium; species Tribolium confusum. The sequence goes on from JALGAY010000003.1 coordinate 20,340,617, forward strand.
TAAGTAAACACCAAAAGAGATGTTTACTTAGGAAACATCCGGTCGATGTGAAATTTCGCAATTTGGTGAAATTCAGCGCGATTGGATATCTGCTGTCGAAACAATTTAATTTCCTATTTCGAGCGATAGCCTAGACATTTTGACGCACATTGCACTGAAAAAATGCTACTGATAAGATAAGAATTAAATAATTGGGGAGTCTAAGTTCTTTCTGCATTGAGATTATGTTAGATATGTTAAATGAGATTTGATTGTTATGCAAGGTCGTCTGAGTTTTATTACAGAGTACTATTTCAGTATTAGGTTACTATGGGTGGAATTTTTAGAAAAAAATAATTATCAATTAGGGAAAACCATGTTATACGTGACAAGGGTCTCAAAAGACTGTTATCTAGCTTCTTATCTACCTACTGTGATCTTTGTGGGACTTTCGACTTGTTCTTTCACTGCCTAACTACCTGAAAAAGACTCAAAGGGTTACAACTTTAAGATGCTTCACTAAATAAACAAAATAATCATTCTTAAATTACTTACATCTCTTCCAAAAACAAAAATAGTTTTGTAATATTAGATAACGTAGGTCCCAAAACTTTTGTCATGTAAAAATAGAGCTCTTATTAGGGAAAATTTTGAACAGTCACACTTTTATTACCAAAGACAGACTTTATCTCTTTTAATAAAAAATTTATTCAATGACTAAAGTTTTATTACACATGTATTATATAAAAATGTTAAATATTTTAGTGCTCAATAAAATCAAAATATATCTTGTTTTGAAAAATTTTGCAAAAATATTCTATGAAATTGAGTAAATAATAGCAAATAGCACTAATCTAAAAACAATATTTTTAATACCGTTATAGATGAGACGTGATAATAAGGAAAGTGACTGATTGTAGAGTAGATAATTGTAATACATGTTTATTGACGCTAAAATAATCAATACTTACTTATAATTTTCCATAGTTTTACCAATATTTAGCATGTCTGTTCTTTTACTTAAAAACATTTTCTGTATTCTGGTAAACTATCAATATAAAGTTTTAAAAGTAAACAACATTTTATTTATTAATACTACTAAATTAAAATTTTAAACAAAATATCGAGTGGTTCCAAATAATCTGAAACGAGGTAAGTTAAAAGAAAAGATTGGTTTGTCCAAATTGCTGACACTTCGACTGTCATATTTAGAAACTCTTGTTCATAAAATTTGAGTAAGTGTTCTGTGTTTTAGGTATGTCAAGAATGTAAATACATCTAAAAAAAAAAAAACAAAAAAAAATGTTTAAAAAAATGAATATTTAGCCAAGAAGTTTTTTTTGAAAAAATTTGTTTTTTTTTAAAGCGTACAATATTTTTTTTATTTTATTTCTAATCAGTGGTAGATCGTCAACAACTCCTTGGGAAGTTTTAGGAGAGACTGTCTAATTACAAAAATATTTTAAATAAATAATTTTTTTTAACAGAACCGTCCTTTCTTTCATGACCTATTTCATTTTTTCAACCACTTTTTATAAACAAAAATAATTTTAAAATTCTCCTAGCAACCAGAAAAAGTGATTCAGCAAGCACTAATAATACAAAATGACATAACACCTAAGATCAAATTTATGATAGACATTATCTGTGAGTAAATATGTAAATATTGTAAAAATGTATTTTCAGACATATAATCTCATAGGAAACAATAATTATAATTGAACTTAGAAACAAGAAAAATGCGTTGTAAAGATTGTATAAACATTATTTAAATTTTTGTTTGTTGAATTCTTGTAGGTACTGCAATGATAAAAAAGTACTAGTAGGTATTTACAAAAATATGTTAAGTATCAAGAATGGTCAAATAATAAAACGTTTGTTTTGCTTATGACTTTATTTGTGCAATTAATTGTTATTAAAAAAATACTTAATTAATTTTAAACAGATTTTACCGTACTAGAATGGTAAGTAGGATGCTTCCCGTCAAGTTTTTGTAAGCAACAAGTAAACAGAACACTTACCGACGACTTTGCGTTAGCAACAAGTAGATAACCTTTATTCTCTTAGAAGTAGACGTAGTAAACAATCAGATAGAGTTTAATAGCATAAAAAAATTAAAGTTAAACTTTAACGCCAAGGAAATGTAAATAAGTTGTGTTCTGAAATTTATGTGTTTAAGTTTTTTTGATACTAAAAAAGTTTGACAATTAGGAGTTTTTTAATTTTATTAATCTTTTTTAAATCTTCTAGAACCTTTTTTTTAAATTATTTTGTCAATTCTAAAATGTTTAGAACGTCTCTGTTAAAAATATATAACTATCAAGTTACTCAAAGATTTATCTGGTATTAATGCCAGCATTTTTCTTGTTCTTTTTCGTTCAGTTTTTTTTAGTTATTTAGTTTTTTCTTTTAATTGTCGCTTTTATGTTCTTCTGAAACTCTTTTTGTTCTTTTCTTTCTTGTTTCTTAATGCTTCTTTTAAAGTATTTTCTTGTTTTCTAAGCGGAGTTCTTCTTGTTCTTTGTTTTCTTTCAGTCGTTGACCTCAAGTGTTTTAAGTAAGACCTCAAGTCTTTTTTCAGAAAACGTTTTTGGTTCTTTTATAATTTTTGTTTTACTCCTTGTACTTGAACACATAGGAATACAATAAAGAGAAGACAATATTGGTCGACAAAATTAGCACTTTTGCCAGGTCTTCAACGGTAAGAAGAAGTTAGAGCAAAATAAAGAAAGTAAAGAAAGTAACTGCAAGTTTATTGCCAAAAGGTTAAAATGCCCATAATTCGGCATTTATTTAGTTTCAATACTAAAAATTGACGTCCAAGATTATTTACTTGGGTCACTTTTAATCGTCCTAGACCAAGTGATAAATATCATGATAATAGTAATTGACATTCTAACCAAAGATATTCTTAAAGATTTATTAATTTATGACCATCTGAGCAGAGCAGTTTCTCAGCGAGTGGTAGGCCAGGTCAAAAATTTATATAAAATGTAATGCATTTAATAAAACAAAATAGTTTTTATCATCTGTGACCTTCTATTTCTTTTTTTTAAAGAAAAAAGTTTCCATATAAATGTCAAAAAAATTGGTCCGATAAATCCAAATTTAGATTAATTACACAATTTCCCAGGATTGACCATCAAAATGGGTGTTTATTGAGCAAAGGCAACTTGATAACATAAATTTTTAAACACTCTTTAGGTACGAGTAGAGTTCCTGCTTATTATTTTAACATTTCACGTTCAGAGATTATAAAAACAGTCAAAAATCGAAATTTGATGAGATAGAATAGTGACCAAAACCATCACTTGACTATCGAGTAAATTAATTTATCACGTGACTTGTCTAGGATTCTTTTTGTTTTACACAATGTATTAAAAAGTAAGAAATATTTTTTTGTATGTTGGACATAGGTATAACTGTATATGTTGACCGTATATTCATATGGCTCTTTCCATCAATTTTGACAGTTTTATGTGCGAGACGTTTAAAGATGCGCTTGTTGTTTTTACTTAAAAAAGATGAGTAAACATTGCAACATATCTTAATTTTGGTAGTCAAAATGTTAAAAAAGTTATAAATATATTTTGTAACACTTTTAAGAGGTTTTCATATTTAAGAAAAATTCATGAAAGAAGCAGAAACAGTAACTGACAGCTCAACATAACAATACTTCGAAATAATCATTTCAAAGTGTCAAAAATTAATTTGACAATAAAGATTTACTTGTCGTGACTATAAAAATAATGTATTTTTTTAAATTTCGAGTTTGAAGGATTACAGACAAATACATGCATTTTGTGTATAGCAATAAATTTCGAAATTTTTTATGATGGTAATATAAGAGTAAATGTATACCTACCAGCAACTGTGTTTGTGGAATTCTATAATGGCACTAACTGTCTTCATTTTTTATGAACAAGGAACGTCAAAACAATATCCGGAGGCTCTAGGTCCACATTCAAAGCTGAAAACTGCTTATTTTGTAGCTATGTAATGTAATGAATTCCCTCCTTTTGAAGTAACCCCAGTGTGGTTTAACTTTTTCATTCCAAAGAAATAACATGACATTTTGAAAGTGTGCACTAATAAACGGGATACATAAATTCGCATCCACACAGGGAAAAGTAACGCATTTTCACAAGGGATACAATTTCAGAGGGAAATAAAATCACAAGTGTTAGTGCGTTATTTATATGCCATGGAGACTAATTTTAGAAATTTGTAGCGCCACCCTTAGTTCTCTGGCATCGCCAAGTGTGACAAAATGCGGTTTATTGGGGTGTCGCAGTGGCTTTAATTACTGCAGGGACAGGCATTTCACCAATAAAAAGCATGCATTGTATTTGCGTGTATAGTAAGCTGCAATTTGACATTTGACTCGAGCATTCGTGAGGTAATTATTCAATGCCTCACGTATAATTATCTCGACTAGCTTCACACACATGCATAATATTAAGAATGATTTACTACAACGGCCATTGCTCCATTTGCAATCACTATTTTTACCCAAAAAAAATTTTTCTGGCGTCTACATTTTTATAAAGATTTTGATTTAAAAAAATTGATGATAAAGCAGCGGGCATATGCTGGAGTTTGTTGTATTGAGATATTGTTAATTGAGAGGATTTATGGCGCTTTGCAGGCAAGTAAATTATCAAGCGAGTCCACTGAAAGAAGAAAGCGTACGCTATTTATTATTTATTGTCGTCTTTGAGACAACTTAATGCAATAACCTTGTTTTTATTTGTGGATTGAACTGCTTGAACTTGTGGCTTTTTGCTTAAATGAATTATGAAATGCATTTGCAAGCCAATGAAAGTAGCCAGGTTAGAAACGTTATAATAAATATCGCACGCTCTTCTGCCATGCCACAATAAAATAACGTGCGATTTGACCAAGGAAAATTTATTAACAGCTATTTCATAAATTTTTGCGATAACAGAGGAAATTATTGCTTTATAATCATTCGAGCTATGCGATCGATATTGTTTACTAAAAATTCAATTAAAAATGCCATTACTGCATGTTTACAATAACTAAAATTATTGCCGGGTTTTGTTGTCTACAATTTTAATTAAAATTATTTTATTTGGTTAAATGCAACGTTTAAGCTGTGGAATATACAAAAATAAATATTTGAATAATGGCGGCGCGCTATATTGGATACTGAATTGATTATCTGCCACATACGTGAGCTTTACATAATTTACATCAATTTTCATGTCTGTCCAGCAAAGCAACCAACTTAACCATTATTCATTATTGAACAAATCTCTTTCGACAATTTCATGATTAAAAAATCGACAAACCACAAGAAAAGCCGACCTTTGACCTATCATATTACACTTTGTGTCGAGGAAATTTAAATTAAAACATCAAACATGACAATGACACAAATCATCAATCTGATTTAATGCATTTCAGACCACATTAGCTAATATGAAAAACACATTAGACAAATAAAAATGGGAAAAGCATTTCACACAATAAAGTATTTACTCAAATAAAATACATAATATAAAGTTTATTCAATCTAATGTTACATACGTATATTTATCATGAAGTAAACCAAATATTTATTCTAAATAAAATAGTTTTTAACAAAATAAGCTTACTCAATTATTGAATTAAACATAAATTTCATGAAAAAACCATATCGCTTTTACTAAAATTTATTGGAATAAATATATCATCGAATCAAGCGTAAAATAAGTTTAGTGAAATCAAACTTATCGTTTTGTTGTTATATATAGTCGGTTTATCCAAGAATGAGAATTTGACTTTAATAATAAGTTATCCTAACAAATTAAGTCTAATTAAGCAATAGACTTCAGGAGCTCTGACGTCACTACTGCGAGAAATATTTTGGAACACAGCTATTCAAGAAAAATGCCTTAAAAGACGACCTTATTGCATTATGTAATTAAGGTTGAATTCTCAATAATCAAAATTCAAACGATGAAAATATACACACAATAAAACAGAAAAGAACTAAAAATACCGACATTCGATACTCTAAACATTTTATTTATCGATAAGTCAGAAATCTCAACAAACTTACACCTAATGAAGAAATTAATCGAAAGTAAAACGTTTAATACACAGATTTCTCCATTTCTAAGCTTCAATGTAATCCAACATCAGCGAATTTCGGCGAACCATGCCGAATGTGAACGACATCTTTTCCATTTCCAGGCGCGTATTGCCAGATTTATGTATTCGGCAATCTTTAGCACCTTCTTTACAGCTAATCGGGTGACTTTGATAGCACGAAGTTTGCACGATAGTTTTTATTTTTGATTAATTTCTTAATTATGTAAGAATTTTCTAACGTGTGACTGGATTAACACTAGAATGTTTAGAGTATTGGAGTAGAGAGTCTTTATGCCTTATTTGTGTTTTCATATAAAATTTTTCATCGATTAAAGTTTAACCATTATAATTTCAACCTTATATATCGGTGCAATAAGGGCGACTTGTTTAGGATATATTTTTTTAAAATGACAGTGCGTAAATATCGACACACTTCTAGAGCTTAATGTTAAGTAAATTAAGTAAAAAATCTTGGGCAACGGCATTTAACCCCAGATGCAAAAACGGGATCTTTTATAGCTTTTTTTGATATAAAACACATCATAAATAGGTATGACTTATAATTGGCCTATTAAAATTTCTTTGTTAGAGTAATTTATGACTAAAGTCAAATTCTCGTTCTCCGATGAACCCACCATACTGTACCTGTTTTAAAATATTTACACTATAGAGTTAAACATGTTAATTGCTGTAAAATATACAGAATGTTTAGAAAACAGCCCACCACACCACTACAGAATCATCAAGAGCATTTGGAGATTAAAAACAAAATTATAAAAAAAATAATTTAGGACTTAATTTTAGTCTTTTTAAACTTAAAAAAATATTTTTTTAACTACATGTTATTTACAACAAATTTGATTTTACACAAAAAATATTTTAGTTATAGGGCACTAGCAAAATTATTGAAATGAATTAGAGATTGCTAATTCCATTTATCAGTAATAGACCATTGCTTGTACTCTATCTGAAATCACTAGTGACCAGTTTTGTACTATTTTTTCTTTAGTTTTTGAAGGAGTCAGGAGTGTTAATAAACTTTTGTTTTTGTTTGGATAAAAACTACTATTTATTCTACAATTTTTAAGACTAAATTCATCATGGGTAATTAATTCGTTTTATGTTATTTTAATTTTTGAAGTCGGTTTTTAATTTACGGTAACTTTAAAGCCTTTTATTTTATTTAATAAAATTTAAAGCTTGATAGCAAAATGCAGGATGACCAGACATAAGAAAAAATGTATAATTTACAATGCCAAATACAAAATTTTTTTGTTAAATAATTAACAGATCTGGGCGTGTAATACAGAAGCATTGTTTTCCACAAAAAAGAAATTCTTCAGCCTCATATTCTGAACAAGTTTTTAAAAATTATTTAAGATTCTATGATTTATACTTGACCTAACTTTTTCATTTTGAAACTTTCAGAAATAAAATTAATTTTGTGATGCAGTATTACAAAATCATAGATTAAAATTTAAAAAAAATGTTTGATTCAACTGAATATTTTGTTTATAAACCGTTACTTTAAAGTCAAATTTTTTAAAGTATTGTATCAAACATAAATGTATGAGATGTTTAAAAAAAAAATCAAAACAATAAATATAAATTTAAACGAATTATGTATTTTTGAATATTTTTGTACATTTGAAATAAACTACTACACATAATGATTTTTATGTGTGTTCGCTTAAAATTATCGGATTTTAGTTATTTCCCAGTTTGTGTATAATTTATATCATTCCAGTCTGGAGTAGAAAAATATGATTATTGTGATTATACAAAACGTAAATCAAGCAGAGATGCGAACATGCTGTTTACAAGACTGCCATACATTATGGATCTGCTAGATAAAGGTAATTATACCTACTGGGAATTTATTTCGATTTATCCAAGGTATTTGACATCTTGGATCATAAAACATTATTGTATAAATTACACAGCTACGGGTAAGCAAACCTCTTTCAATCTTCTTCTTCCAGCGGTGGAACTCAAAGCCGTGGCCTGAGAAACTAATAATAAAATTATTAATCATTGTTTCATTAACTGGTTGTTAAAATTCTCCCAATTTTTGTTTGTTTAAACTCGCGTGATGCATTATAATTTTGAATTGAAACCACTGAACTGTCTGGTGTTTTGATTAAACAGAAGCCTTTTAATATCCGCCAATATTTATAGCACGCTGAAGTCAATTACTGAAAAATTTCGTTTCGAAACTCTTCGAAAACTATTCGCATATTTCCTCACCTGCGTAAATAAAAAATATGGTTTAGTGTCACAACAAATGTCATGGCTAATACCGGAAACGATATTTCTTTCCAAGTGGTTCCATCATTAGGAAACCATAAAATCCTTGAGACTTCATCCTGTTAAAACTTAATAGATGTGAACATTACCAGAAGATGGACGAAAAAAGGTCAGGACTAATTTAAATCCAAACCGTTAATTCCAATTGCTTATTTGTTTTTTAATAGCTCATTAACTATAATTAGCATTTTTGCACAAATTGGGATATATATCACTTGACATTTTACTCGTATTGGTTTACTATGTCCATAAATTATCTCCTTCGCTGGATTCGCTATACTTGATTAGTTTTTAAAAACGTTATTTCCAGCAAAAACGCTGGCTAACGGACAAGAAGCCGGCTGGAAGCAAAAATATTAAATAATTTATTTAGATAATCAAATTTTTACGATTAATTTGATTAAGTAATTGTGGCTGCCCATTTTTGAAAAACCGGTGTGGTTTGCATTTATTATAGAATATCAGGTTTCAATTTATATTTGGAGATACCTAAAAACAAGCTTAGGAAAATTTTGCATTTATTGGATTTTCAGACTTGAACTTTATAATAAACATAAATTTGGATTTTTTCATATCAAATTTCAATAATTATTGACAATATTAGTCACATATCTCGTAAAAACTCTTTCATCTTAAATTTTTATTTCAAATTTTCAACACAAGATTCACTAGTTACTAGATAAAAAAATATACCATTTATTAATGTCATTATATGTATGAATAGGTAGAAATAATAGGTGAACAACCAAAGTTTCAAATGAAAAACACATTAGAGGTTTCTGTAATAGCGCTGTGAAAATAATCCGTTTTTTAATTTCTTCTTATTTTCATCTTTAATGATATTAATAAAATTGGCTTTATTTTTTTAACAAATTTAAATTAATACAATTAAAAACTAATTAGAGGGTTTTATGAGCAGATATTTAAGACCATTTTGATATACCTCGTATATGCATAGGAAATACGAGGGTGGTTTGCGAAAAGAGTGACTTTTTGACTATAGGTAGAAATTTTGCTACCGTGATAATTTTTTTTTTTAGTTTTTATAGTTTTTTAGGAAACTACTCTCAAAATCCCATGCAAATCTACCAGATAATTTGCATTTTACAATTTTTTAAAAGAAAGTGTTTTCTTTGTTTATCTAAAAATGAGGAAAAACGTATTTTACATAGAAAAACCGTTAAGAAAACTGAGAAAAAGTTGTTCAAATATTATTTCAAATCTGCTTTGTCTCATGACATGATTTGTAAATAGTTTTCTTATTTCAAAATTGGTCATATGAGAATGGAAGATGCTGAGCGCGCGGAGCCTCATTTACTGTAACGACTCCCTAAATAATTAATAAAGTTCTTGTAAGTAGCGATCCACGATTGAAGCTGCGTAAGATAGCTAGTAAAGTAAACATCTCAACTAAATAGGTATTCAATTTTTTACATAAATATTTAAAAATGAAAAAAATATCCGCGAGGTGAGTGCCGCGTTTGCTTAATGCTAACCAAACTTGCGCTCGGGTTATAACTACAAATGATTGTTTGGCCATGTTTCAACAAATTCAAGATCATTTTGCGTCGTTTTGTCACTGTAGATGAAACCTAGATACATCATTATACTTCAGAAACAATGATACAGTTATAACGGTGGACTTCCTATAAGCGACCAATAAAGTTATGCCCAAAATTTTTTAGGATTCCAAAGATATAATTTTCATTGACTACCTAGAAAAGGGAAGATCCATTACTGGCCAGTGGCCAATATTATGCTGCCTTGTTTTGACGCCGAACTACAAAAAAAAATACGACCAAATCTGTAAAAAAACCTTCTTCTATCACGATAATGCACCCTCTCATTCGTCCGAAGTTGCCACTTCTAAATTAATCGAATTGGGTTACAAATTGCTGCCTCATTGACCTTATTCACCCGATCTGAGCCGCAGTGATTTCCTTTTTTTCCTGAAAATAAAAAATATCTTGGTGGAAAAAGATTTATACTAAATGTCGAAGTGATATAGAAGTGAAGAAGACTTTCCAAAAAAATTTTTTGGTAGCCTAAAAAAATTGAAAACTCGCTGGACTAAATTTGTAGACAAGAGAATTATTTCGAATAATAAACATGTTTTTTTACTCTACAATAAATTTTTTACTCTTTCTGACTCTTTTCGTCAAACTACCCTCGTAAATATTTTAAATTTCTAGTATATTATTTCTGAGAGCGTCTTTATTATATTTGGTGAGTAGTGTGTGGGTGTAATATGGGTCAGGTAAATAGAATTTGACTTTTAGCATGTGTAAGGTAGCGTAACGGTTGGAGCAATGGAGGCAAACGCTATTAAAAATATTAATGTTGGGGAAATAATTCGTTATAATGTGGTCTGTAGTGTAGTGCAGGGGCCTGGCATACATTAGTCTCTCTAATTAAACCAGTTTCAACGGAAATTCACACACCTACCCGATTTTTGTATTATTATCCGTTATTAAGGACGTCCATTAATCACAAGGCGGTCAGCAAGTGAATTAGAACCAGGCTTCTCTTCAAACTTTCCTCAAATAATTGCTTGTTTTTGGTGAAAACCTGGCAAAGTACATTAAATCAAAAATTTTTCGTTTTTCGTGTATTCGCCAAGTTTCTCATTATTTCATAATTTCAAAGTGCCTCTGTTGCTGGTGCTGCACCAATTTTCGTAAAAGTAGACAACTTAATCAACCGGCAGAGGAAGGATCTGACTGCAATTGTTTATAGTCGAGAAGAGACATAACTTTAAGAACAAAACTGGAGATAATGCTTTCTTACAGATTTATGATATGAACTTTGTAGAACCGTTCGCGTGTTTTGCGCCCACTATAAACCGAATAACTTTCCCATTTCATCCCCGAATTTCTACCGGGACCCATCTGGCTGCGATCACGGCATTTTATTAAATATTAATTTATTAACTCGATCAGTCAGGATAAACGACTTTGACACGGAATTGCGTGTTGAAAATGCCACTTTAGTTAACGCCCTTACTGCCATGTAACACAACAGGACACGTTTCTCTCTGTTAACAGCACAGATTTACAACAACGCTCTTCAGTCATTAAAATCATACAATCCCTTATCATTACACAAAAACTACACACTAATTAAACATAATTACGTAATTACCACTCAAAACAAATTTTTCCAATAATCCTTCCTTACTGCCAGTAATTTAATTCGTTCCAATACTCATTCCTATGTAAATCCATACCACGCAAAATGCAAAATAATTTTCGAAACCAAACAAAAATTTAAACAAAATTCTAATGAGTTTTAAAGCTGCAAACGATTTTTTTATAACAAATTGTTCAATAACATTTATTGGAAAAGGTTTATTCCAAATTTAGACAAAAGACTGCAAAAATAATACATTTCACAAAAATAAAATTTTATACACTTGCCGACAAGAGTCAGTGCGTGATTTGAGTAAAACAATAAAACAAAAACTAGAGAAATACGCACTGATATCTGACTCCAAGTAACAAGTGTTATTTAAAAAAGTTCTCGAGAGTACTATGAGATTTTGATAAAAGAAAATGTAGCGAAAAATGGATTGATACACTGTAACTATGGAAAATATTATAAATAAATAAATCATTTTGACTATTTTTGAGTGTGTTTTTACAAGATTCCTAGTCATTTTCATTTCCATTTTATTCCTTCTTTGTTCGTGTTCAGTTTTTGTTGTAAAGTAAATTACACTTTAGAGCACAAAAAGTTTCTAATTTAAAATTCGTTTCGAAGAGGTAGAAGGGTTGAAAGAGAGTGGATCTATTCGATGGAACACAGAACAAGGTCATTGAAAAAAGTCAGCGATTTTAACACTTTGAATTACAAAAATTTTACGTTATTTACAAAAAGCTTTAGAAATTACTGATTTTATAAAATATTCCGTGAAATAAATTTCACTAATCCGACATAATGTGACAATTTCGACATTTCTGACAACTATCAGTGACAGTAGGGCAGCCGAATTTAACTAAAAAATACTTAAAATGTTTTTGTTTTGTCATGGCCCTCTTTACAACTTTTTTAAATAAACACTTAAAATTATTTGCATGCACTGCATAGAATGTAACTACTTAGGGATTGAGTGGTTAAAGTACTCCCATTTTGGAAATGAATAAAAATTCTCGTTGATGATAATTACCTATTTTTGTGGTATGACGTGAGTTTCCTGAAATATTAATTTATAATACATGAAATGAACAGGAAGCGAGCATTTAGGGCCCTCGGGGTTAAAGTAACTTCAAAAGTTATAATAACGTGTATGATGGGTAAAACAAACGATTTCATTTTGCTCAAAACCCCAGGTGAGTCTCTTCTTGTCTATAGTAATTCGTTGGTATACCTTAGTGAGCCTCATTTATTAAAGATAAAGACCATAAAAGCTCATTTTTAAGCACCGTGTGAAAATCAATATCTTTTGAAGTGCTGTGGGTGGATAAACATGATAAAACATTCAACGTCCTTTTATCATATTAAAATAAAGTTGTTATCAAGTGCCATAAACTTTTAATTGGTAACATTGTTGCTATTGAGCACAAATATCAATCAGAGAAATTCCTTCTTCAACATTTTTTTCAGTTACTTTTTTACTGAAAAATTATTTTACTTATAATTAAACACCTGAAATATTTTATTTATCTACTTTTTATAATTTTTGGAGATTAATATTTAAGCAGCTCAGTATTTAAAAAATAAACTTTCTGAAAGCTCAGGATAATTTAGAATATTTTAGTAATTTAATTTCTTTACCTAAAATTTTGGTAATTAATAAAAAATAATTTAATTTAGTATTAAGAAAAAATAGGGAAACTTTGAAAGCTCAGAATAACTAAAAATTTTCTTTTCTGCCTAATTGAATTTGCTTTGGCAAATCTTTATTGTATTTCTTTTTTGTTGTGGAGTGCTTTTTTGCTCTTGTGATCGATCACGTGTAGTGTTATTTCTGTGCGACCCCTTGTGCTTGATTGCAGGAAATTCGAGTGTTTAAGACCGTTTTAATTAGTTTTTGAAGAAACGAGCTTTTATTTGTCCTCGTCTGCGCTTATTATTTCAGGCGGTCCGGAAAGTGTTAAGTAAATTAAAGTGAGTTGAGTGCCGGTGGTTTGGCTGGCCGTAAAGTCAGTGGACAAACAAAACAGTCCAGGGCAGGACAAGGGGGACGTTATTATGAGGCCCGACGACTACAGGCGGCGCGCCGTGACTTGCCCAGTCAAGGTCCCAAGTTCAGCGGCCGTTCGGAGAATTCACCCGGTTCGGCTGTTGTTCGCCTATTTTTGCCGTCTTGCTTCATTGCACAATTTTTTTTCACGTTTTAAAACTGATGAAATTTCGTTATGATTGCTCAAGTTTGAGAGGATCTACTTAATTTCAAACTCGTCACGAGCTTTACGACGGCAAAAGCTGCGAGACTAACTTAACTCAAATTTCCGGTATTAAATGGTTAATAGCCCAATGGATAACTTTCGAAAAGGAAAATGTTTAGGTTTTTATATCAAGTTTAGTTGGCAGCCATGGAAGTGCAAGTTTTTAACAGAATACCAATTAGATGGAAATGGATCGGTAGATTCAAAGAGCAAAAGTGAAGATTATTAATTAGGGAGGAACGCTCAAACATGGCATGCACTTACTTATTTCAGTTATAATAAAATTAAAACAATAATTGCTCTATATTCGCATTATTTTTGTGCAAGTACAACGCTCAGTAGACTTGCCATACATCACGTGACTTAACTCAAACCTCTGTTGTTCGTATGTAATCTATCTCTATGATCTGTGGTGTCAACACGTATATCCTCTTTTATCATTTTTATCACTTCTATAGTAGGAATTGAAAGTTATAATTGAGTCATCACGTCACGTGACAACTCTAGAATTTCTTACTATTGTAAGCATGTACCTAATTATCTTAACTGGAAAAAAGAACGCCCAAAAATATTGATTTTTTTTATCAGGAGTGTCTAAACTGAGAATTCCACTTAATCAATGACAAAATTCAAATTTTAAGCTCGTAGATGAGGAGTTATAGAAAAACCACTAGTAGAGAAATATCGCGAGTACACCACGTCGCTATGGAAATTACGTGAGCAAAAATACGGATATGTTTATAAGTGCTTGAAATAAGGTCTGAAAATTTAGGTTTGCACAAGTGCTTGTTTTTGAATCTTACATCGATATACAGTGTCTCCGCATCGATTTGTTATTTTTGATTTTTCAGAAAATTTCACTCTTGTTGATTTGTACTTGTTTTCAAACCCCCAAAACACAAATTACGTTTATTTCGCTCGAGCAGTCCTTGAGATAATATTATTTTATTGCTAGAAAATATTGAAATTGGGCTAAGTTTTATTTAATAAATTTAACAAATGCTAAAATGAAATAAAATTCTTTAAATTTTCAGACGTCTGGGGAAACTAAAACAATCAAATTCATTACAAAATTAAACGCATTTTTCTAATATGTAGAATTTTTTTAGAGTTTTAAAGATTTTGACATTAAACGTCAAATTTATGTGACAGCTGAATGACCCTGATATCTAAAGTTTCAGCTTTACTGCCTAGTCAATAAAAATACTGATATACTGACTAGTCAACAAATGGGACTTGGAATGTGTCAATAAACGCGCATTTAGTTATTAAAAATAGTACAGCTGTTAGTTGTTTTGTAGTTGCTAAAAAAATATAAAAAAAGATTTAAAATTGCTTCAATTTTGAAGGCAAGGCTGCTGAAGATATCAACCTCAAAAACTGCAGTGTTGCAGTTGCTGTTTGAATTATGATTAAGAAAACGACCTTTTCAAAGGACATTTCTAAGGAGTTCTAACTAAAATTTTGTAATTTGATTTTCATTTAATTAAATTGTGTGTGAATCATGTCCTTGTTAAGTTCTTGACATCAGTCATTTTAACATTTTGAAGTTGATTTTGGTTTATCTTTTTTCAAACATTTTGATTTTATTAATTTAAATAAATTTATTTAATTTTTGAAATTAGTTTTTAAATAATCATAAGCAGCAGTGACCACCCTTTATCTACAGATGTATGTCTCCGGACTGACTTTAAAAGAGGAATTTTGTTTTTATTTATTTATTTCTCAGATATTTCTCTCTTGTTGATTTGCCCTGCTTGTTTTCAAACCCCTAAAACACAAATTATTTTTTATTTAACTCGAACGGTTCTCGAGATAATATCATCTTAATGCTACAAAATATTTAAATTAAGCCCAAGTTTTGTTTAATAATAATAAACAAATTTAACAAATGGTAAAATGCAATAAAATTCTCAATAAACTAATCTATTCCTTTTTTATTCAAATAATGCTCTTCCTTTTTCTTCACAGATTTCAATGCGAGCTCTTATTCATTGAAACTGCGTCTTATTTTTAAGATTGATTAAGACGGGACTACATTTTGTGTCCTGCTTTTTAATTGCTTTACATCATTGGCTAGTGGTTCACTGTAGACAATTTGTTTTAAACGACCCCACAGATAAAAGTCTATTATTGTGAGATCAGGACTTCTCGGTGACCATAAAATGCTATCATCTCTCCTTATCCAATTGTCATGAAACTTTGTATTGAGCCACTGGCGAACATTGCCAGCGTAATGAGTAGGGCACTCATCGTGCTGGAAAAACATTTCCATTTCGTAGTTTAACGGCAATCATCCAATTTACCAGCTAAAAGTTTTTGCAACATTTTCAAATATGAATTACGGTTTAAATTTTGATTAAAAAAATATAGGCCAATAATACTATAGTACGAAACCGCACACCACACATTGACTTTGTTAAAATATTGTCTGCGACAAGAAATCCTGAAGTTTCGATTCATCTCACTCTAGTACCGCCAATGTTGAGATGAAAAGACTCCGTTACTTGAAAAGGTCGATTCATCGGAGAACATAATTCGTTTATGAAAAGTTGAATCTTCCAAAACTTTGTAGGCCATTTCTAAACAAAAATCCAACCGTTATTCTTCAGTACCCTTTTCTAAAGTATGCCTAAATTGCGGTTAAAATGGTAAAATTTTGTTCTCATTGAAGATTCTTTATAAATGAGATTTACATATCCCAGTTTGTATTGCCTTCCTTCTTAAGAACAACATAGGAGCTTCTTTTGTGGAATGAATGCAGCATCGTCTTTTTGAACAACTTCTTTGCCTTCTTAATGTTTAAGACCGAGCCCGTTTTAAGTAATTTCGTCACCAAGTTTGTTGTACCGGAATTTGAAATAGTAACTTATGGGTATCTTGGGTTGAATATTCTGATAACAACTCGGTAGCACTCTTCCCCAGTTCCGTATCATTAAATTATTAGATAAATTCTTTATTGTAAAGTCAACATTATAGCATAATTACTGTTCAAATTAGTGAAGATTTAATTTGCAGTTCTACTAACAACTAACTTATTAGAGTTGTCATCTGCTGTCAGTGGTAAGTATTTTTTAAATTATTTACTGTATATTAAAATGTTTCGATAATTGAACTGCCACTTGTGGTAGATATATCGATCTTTTATCCTACAATAGATGCACACTGTTATCACCTGGTTTTTGAACTGTCTACAATTAGACCCCTGTAAAATTGAACAAATGATAAAGCTTATTTAGTGTTTGTTGATTCATATTGAGTAGTATCGTAAACTGCAGCCTGTAATTGAAGAAAAACATTTATTTTCGATCCAATATGTAGCCCCTGCACTTTTCGTCTTTCTCATTTTGAAAATAAGATCTCTCGTTGTGCTTATTTGAAACCTGTCTGACTTTTTTGCCAAAACTGCGTTCAAGATATTCAGAATTTCCCTTTGATGTCATGTTATTATAAAGTTGTATGTGTATAGTGTTCTGACTGATTAAACCGCGCTCAAACAAGTTAGAGGCGGAATAGAAGATTTCCAAGGCAAATATTGGTTCTCGTATGGAATAACATAATAGTGCCCCCCTTATTTTAAAATATTCATCGTTAATGGTAGCTTCACGCGTGCATATGCCAGGACCGTCCCGAATATTTGATCGCACGGAGGTCTGATGTTTATGTTAGGGGCGTTTGGGGTGGCCCTTGTCGCCGCCTAAAAACTGCTTTATTTATTCCACATACGAAACAGTGAAACCGGAACGATTTCGGAAAAGCCGCGCCAACAAATGTAAGCGGCTGCGCGTTTCCGGTTTACACCCGCCGTCGGAAGTGCACTGTGTTGTGTTTACATACTTATGCAGCATATGCAAATGTTCACGTCATTAAAAAATGTAACGTTGTGTGAGGTTATGGCCGGGCTCTGATACAACAAACGACCCGATAACGCTATAATCAACAGCGAATTATTTAGCTTTGTCCTTTTTGTACCGGATAACCTTTCCATGAACTGCACCAGAGGGGATATACACTCTTCCATGGCTATTACACGAAATACCATCATGGTGCTGATGCAGGCGATAATTCGACAAGCTCGTTACTAATATTAACAATTAGCAGGACTCTAAATTGCCTCAATACATGCGACGATACTCATCTTGGATCTCAGGTGCCTACAGGTGGCAAAATCAACCACCCCACAATTAAGAAGACAAGTTCTTCAATATTAAGGATAATGGAAATGACGACTCAAAAGGCCTTCTTTGCGCCTTAAAAAAATGTTTGAAATTGGAACGCCGAATTTAGTAACATTCGCTCAAAATTTTAAAAATTTTGCCATGTAAATTTATGTTTTATTAGAGTCAGTACTATCAGTGGCATTTAAAGCGTTCTTCAGTTTTAATGTCTTTATTGCCTTATTAGCTTTACTGTCCTACGTAAAGGTAACAAAAAAAATTAACACAAATTAACACAAAAAAAAATATTCTTCTCCAAACTTCTTCTAGCTTACGTAACTTCTATCATCCATTCTTTCCCTTTTCCATTTTCGTTTAGAACTTTTATCCTTCCATACTCACACATTCTTAACTCTACACACTCTGACAAACAATGCTCTATTGTCTCCCTTTCTTTTCTACATAATTTACACATTCTTTCCCAATCTTCTCTCCAAAAATCATTTTTCCTTTCTTCATTCTCGCATCAGAATCTTGCAACCATTTTTTTATTTTTACTTTTTATTTTATGTAGATATTTTGGTAGTTCGGTGGTAACAATTAGGGCATATTTGGAATTGTATCTTGATCCTTTTATACCCGCAATTCTTTCCTGTTTATCTATGTCAGCATCTCTTTGTTTTAGTTCTACTTCCATTGTTCTTCCTCCATCTCTCATTCTTTCAATTTTTGCACACACATACCCCTTTTTCTCATAGTAGTCATCTCGTTCTATCCACCTAAAATTACCATTTGCCTTTTTAATTTCAGCCCAGCACTGTTGTAATATTCTGCATTCATGTCGCATCTTTAGATTTTCCTCGAATCTCTCCGCTCTTTTCCCTGTTTCCACTCTAAACTTTTCTCTCTTACTATAAACCCTGGCGTTTGTTTATTTAACCCTAAAACCCATTTTATATACTTTTCTTGCACACGCTTAATTTCTTCATATTCCTTTCATCCCCACACTTCTGCTCCATACATTACGATGCTTGTCAAACATCATCATTCTTCTTTTAAAATTTTCACCAAATTTTCGTTCTTCTTTAAAACGTTATCCTTTGATAAAATTTTTAGTTTTTTTGGAGCAGTCGTTCTTATATACTCGTACCTTTAACTGCTCTTTATCTACTTAACGCTACAGAAATAATCATTATAAAGTAAATTTTTCAGTTAATTGCAGTGATTTTTACATTTTGTATAAACCACAGTTTGAGAGAATGCCTAGAGGTAGAAGACCAAATTTATATCACCAAGTGATTTTGAAAGAGGTCGAATTGTGGGGTTGCGCAAAGCTGGATTTCTTGTCGGCAAATCGCTGTTAATCATTTTTTTAATCATTTATTTATTAACTCAAAAGTAACATATTCGCAAAATTTCATGAATTAAAAAACATTTTTTGGAGGTGTTGCACATTTAGTATATTTAAATTAAAAGAATTATAAATAAAATAATGCAAAAATGATTAAAAGGTTAACCGTTAATAATTGGAAGTCAACCAATAAAAATTTTAGTCATTCTTACGTTACATTCTCATGTTTGAATTATTTTTCTTTTACATTTTTTTATTACTACTATTCTATTATTCATTACCTTTTTTTCAGATTATTTAAAACTTTCACATCAAATTTCATTTTCCCTTTTACTTAGCACCCAAAACCAAAAGTTGCACCCTAAATTTAAATTTATATAAAACAAAACTATTTGTAACTGCTAGCAAAAACATTAGGTAGAAAAGATCTTGACACGAGAATTCGTTAGAATTCTATTATTCATCTTTTTTCTCAGTCGCCTTTTTTATATTTTGCCTATGATTGTGTTTTGTGCTTCTATTTATTTCTACGTTCATTTTGTTAAGGATATTAATGAAATTGTAGAAAAAAATAATAAAATTTATCCAGGGCTACTAAAGTTAGCGTTCCGCCCCTGCAAACATGAGATATTACAAGCAAGTCGTATTAAATTATTGCTCAGGTATTCTATCCATTTTGTTGACGTTAATAAACTAAGTATGGGAAAGCATCGAGGGAGTTTATTACAATGCTGTAATATGTTATTGAGTGCTTCATTTTGATAAAAAATGGTCAATTTTTTATTAAAGACACGGTTCTTAATTTAATGGTTCCTACATGAGGGTTAGTTAATCACAAAATGAAGCTCAAAGTGAAAAATTTCAGTCTTTTAAGTCATGCTAATGTCGTAACTGTTTTATTTACGGTCTGATGAAAAAATTTAAAACTAACTAGGTACATCGACAATTAATTCTTTGCGACTTTTAAAACACCTACGACATGTGGATAAATACGTTTATACAATATTTATAAAACAACTCTGATGTATGATGTACAACAAAGCACGTATGTATAGATTCAAAATAAATGTTGGCTTTCTTGCTGAGTTTATAACGTGGTTATTAACCTTTTTATATGGAAAAGAGGCTTGTATGACCGCACGTTTACCACATATAATTTTTCTCCACTGCACAGGATTGAACGGGGCCTAGTGAGCCGGCCCTGGAAAATTATCAACCGGCCAGTTTTTTCGTTTATTTAATAGGAAATTAGTATCACGACATTATAAGATAGTTATTTGTTTAACTAAGCAATAAAGCATGGAATTTCAAAGCCAAGGCGCAGCCGTGGCTTTAAAACAAGGCAAAGCATAAAATCTGCTTTGTTTCCATATTGAACATAGTATAATTTTTTGCCGAACCTACCAATTTACAATTTACCTTTTTTTAATTTTACTGTTTGACGGTAAACATCAAATTTTTGTGACAGTTGAGAGACTTTAACCGGCTTTAAAGTGAATGCTTTACTGTCTAGTCAATAAAAATGCTGACATATTGACTAGTCAATAAATGTGACACTTTAGTGCCCTTCAATTGCCACTAAAAATGTTGTATTTACTGTCGGTCGACAAAGAAATACTTATATGGGTGTTTTCTTAGAAATGCCTGATTTAATTTTAAAATAAAACGTACTAAATTTATGAAAACTTGAGCAGTTTTTATTGATATATAGAAATCGTCAGATTAATTGTTGTGAAATGTAATTTCAGCATTTTTGGAAACAAAACAACTAAGAAAACGTTGTTCTAAGACATCGATAATTTCTTTTGCGATTTGACGCCATCCAAATTTATCCTCCTCTTTTCTAAGGTTTTCTAAAGTCCAGTGCCTATGTTAGGACATTACAAGCAGTTTTCGAACTGAGAATCAATATCCAATGCTATAGAGATAAAATAAAACTAACTACTTTAGCACAAATGGAAAATTTTATTAAAAAAGTCAATTTGCCAACACAGCCGCAGCAGCCATTTGGCCGACATCATATTACCTAATTATTATTTCAACATGTCGCTTTATAATCAATTAGAATTACTCAAAGATTTTACTGTGTTTTATTCTTAAAGAACTGCATAAAATTTATATGTAGTAGATCGAAAGAAAATAAAAAGAGTATAACTAAAAAAACGAATAGATTAAAAATCACTTATGACAACAACAGAAATTTGTTCGCAAAGTAGTAGTTTTACGGTTCTTTTATTCATCGCGAAATTCGTTTTTGCGAACCGGCCGTAAAATTTGTTTTTGTAGCCGTTGCCACTACTAACAGTCATGAAGTGCAATTTTGAATTACTATTTTTGGCTGTTACCGTTGCAAAAAAAGTTGTATAGACCTTGACCTTGACCTTATTAACATCCTCAAAATTGTCTTCAATTTTTCTGTCAGTACGTTAACCGATAATTCTTCTAATCAATATTTATTAATAACTAAATTACTGTTTGGTGAACGAAAATTCGAAAAATAAAACGTTCGAGAACACCATCAAAAATATTTTGCAGAGGAGGCATACACAATGTTTTTTGTGTAATTATAATAGATAATTAATAAAAAAATATTTACAAAAACTTTAATAGGAAAAAAAATTACTAATGACAACGGCTAAAATAGTTACTTATTTTTCAAAAACAATATTGTGAAGTTGATTTTGGTTTCAAAAATCGACAAGTTTTACAAACAATGCCGAGGGCCTTCGGCCCAAGATTTTATAGGCCGTCCGAAAACTAAAAACATCAGCTAATGTTCGTGGTGGAAACGTTTTATTTTTCACTTTAAACACGTAAATAAATTAAAAAATTATTTTATTAAATTATGTAGTGGATTTTTAGTTTTACAATGTACATATATCTATACATTTATCAATGCAGTTTATTTACTTGTAAAAAGAAAATAGGAAACGGTTAAAAAATTAATGAAAAAGGATAAAATTTAAACTGCTTTCTTTGTTTTTTAAATAAAATTTTAAAATTAGATTACTATAATAAAAAATAAATCATAGAGCAATAGTTGTTTTATTTTAAAACGGTGTGCAAACGGTTAAGGCTACAAAAATATTTACGAAAAAATTTGGAGAAAATTATTTTTTCTGTATTAAAGTGTAAAAAATGATTTTTTTGTTTTAAGCAGTTAAGCCTAAAAAACGCTTAAAGACGAATAAATGGTTAAATTTCAGTCACTTTTGTACCTTTTAGCTAATCAAAACGTTTTTTTTTTTTTAGTATACTCGTAGTGGGAATATTCTAAGATTATTGTAGCGAGAATAATTTCAAATAATCTGTGTTAACAACAATTTTTTTAATTTGTTGCATAATAATTTAATTTGTTAAAATCCATAAATCCAGCAATTTTGCTGTTTGACGGCTGTTGTCAATTTACCTGAAAACTGTAAAAATGAATCAAAAAAGACTGAGTACATCGTCATTCGACGAAATGAACAATAAAATCAATGTCAAAAAATTATCCATTGAATACCATACGAGAGTTGGTAAATTAGCAAATAATTTTCCAGAATTTTTATCAAACTATTGCCATTAGGCAATAACCACTCAACTCTTTCGGGACTTTGTATCTATTGCATGGCAACACGTTTGTGAAGTTCTGCGTTCTTGTAAATTATTTTCAATTTATTCTCACTCTCTTGTGATATTACAACTGAAAATTGGCCTTCCAAAAATTGCTTTTAGATCCGTCACTGCTACTGCGTAAATACATAAATCTCAAATTTGTTTCCAGTTATATAAAACCTAATTATCTAAGAGTAGATTAAGTGACAAGATGTTTAATTTTCAGTCAGCCGTCTAATAATATTGTATAAATATTTACAAAAAAGTCGAGATAAGTAATTTTTATTTTGATATCTTGAGCACACTTCTTCCAATAATAACAACAATTTTATCAAAATCCAAACACTTAAAAAAAGTTTAATCAAAAATTGAGGGTTTTATTTTAGCTTGGCGGCGTGGGGGTTAATTAGTGCATAGGACAGATGTTTCATTGCACTTTACATTTGTGAGGTCGTCCGTCCCAAAATTAGCTCCGCATTTTAATATTTTTTTGGCTCGATTTCCAAGGATTACTACATATACCGGCCATAATAAACTTATTTCAGTTCAATTAAAATTTCAATGATGTGATTTTCTATCTGTGGATGAACTCGAAAGTGCGCCTTCAGGTCACCCGAAAATAAATTTCGATTTTTGTTGGTCGTCGAGGATATATTGGGAGCATTGTGGAGGTCAAAAATCTGCGTACGCTAAATTAGTCGAATGATGACAAAGGAAAAAACGTACGATTGTTGCAGTAATTTGTGATACACACCGTTTCCGCAACTTTGTTGATTTAATTGGATAGTGCTTTTATTTAAATTATGTGTGCATAACTAATTGTGTACGAGGGATTTTACGGAAAGAATTTCAGACCTAGAAATTGTTTCTATTCAGGAATCAAATATTTCTTACAAATTTCTATTTTCCTCTTCTGTTATTACAGCAAAAAAACTAGCTTCAAAATAATACTTTGTGTTAATATTTAATTAGTATTACTAGCATCTATAAATTATAGACAATATTGATTAAATGTGGTGATATCATACGTGGCAATCGTCAATAATAATTTTAATTTTTTGGAATCAAAATCCAATTACTTGGTAAACACTGATTTCAAAATAACATTTGATGACCAAACTCACCTCGATTGTCACAGTTTTTGGCACTATTTTGCTTAACGAAAATTAATTTGTTGCGATTCAAAGTCCAATCATTTCCTGGACCAAAAAGTTTTTAAACTATAAAATAGTAAAGCTGAAAAAGATTTAGTTTGCTAATAACAGTTCCCAATTGATTATCAAATTTTGTGTTTTTCTTTGGCAAATATAGCACAGATCATGACAAATATTTGATAAAATTTGCTTGTATTTTTGAAGGGTAAACAATACCTATTATCTGAATAAAAACAGCTTGAGGAGTAATTCAATAAAGTGATGACTGTTTTGAGTCATAATAAAACTCCAAAGTACAGCTGCCAAAGCTTTGATGGTATAAGGTTGCAAATTCGACAAGTAAAAACCTGTTAGGTGTGTGTTATTTCATGCATCATTTCTTGAAGGATATGTGTCCTCTCAGGTATTTTTAAACATCATGAAAAGCCAAAATCAAGTTTGAATGAAAAAACAGAATAATTGATGTGATTTAATAGAAAATATGTCTTAGCGAGTCATTTTTAATTTAGAGATTTAATTTAGTGTTTGGTCAAAAATTTATACATACTTAAGTATTGACAAATCAGAATTGAATTAGTGAAATGAGAGAAAAGGATGATTCACCAAAAGCGAAGTGAGGCTTCTTATTACGACTAATGATTATTACCATTTTCAGTCCAGATTGTAAACTCAATATTTGAAACATTTTTATTGCTGTTTACTGGGTAATTTGAAGACTTTGATTTGTCAAGGTGAAATTTTTTTGCAAGGTGTCGGTTTGTTATAATTAACTAAATAGGTTATGTCCTAATTTTGTCAAGAAAATACCAAATCAAATTTTATAACTAATCCATTTTCAAGAACAATAATTATTTTATGAAATAATACAATGAAAAATAAAGACAACAGAAAAACACAAATTAAATTTACAGGTAAGGTTTGAAGTGTGCACCGTTTTTTTCAATCCATAGCTTAACTTGTCGTTTTAGGGTATTAAATACAGTAATTAGTGTATACGGAGTTCATAGAAAAAAAAACGGTTTGCAATGAGAGCTTCTTCATAGATTTTCGCGAGTTTCACTCCATTCGAACGCTAATGTCTTCCACAACATCTGCAGTCAGAGTGGAAGGACGATCAGGTTTTGTTTTTGCAGCATTACCTGTATTTAAAAGACGGTCCACAACCCGCATGCAGTATCGTTTAAACAATAAAATCTACAACCACCTCGGGGTAAATTTGTTAAGTTCAGCAAATATTGAAGTACGCCATTACAACAAAAGCGTCATGTAATTTGAAAAACATTTTAACAATACTTTGGCAACCATTAATGACAACTTATTAGTGAAATTTTTGAAATGTCAAATTTGAATTTGAAGTTTGGTTAGAATTAGAGTCGCCAACTTTTCGATATCGAAATAAAGGACATTGTTAACTGAGTTTGTATTTTTCTTTACTACCTTACTATAGTCTTTAGAACTCTTTTCTTGGGTAGGCTCTTGGACTTTTTTTACATCCGGATTTTCAAGCAACAATTTAGGGGCCAGAGATGATAATTAATCCAAAAACAAATTTTTCTACAAGCTTTATTATAAACAAACTGTTACGTTTGATTCCTAAATTGTATTAAATATTTTAAAATTCATATACATTTTTGAAAGACGGAAACAAAAATTATTGTAAATTACCTCTTTCAATTTCAAACATTTTTCAATATCTTGCTCGAAGAACCATCAATTTTTAACACAATTTTTATATTAAAATAAAAGAAATATAAAAATATAAAGTGTCCCAAAATTCTATGGTTTATGTTCGACATTTCCGTTTATTTGTTTAAAAAAATATGTCTTTTTTAATGTTTTAGGCACGACCTTCTTTATAAAATAATAAAAAATGACGTTAATAGCGGCCTGCCAATTTCGATGAATTCCCATTGTTATCGTGATTCCGGAGAAACGCCACTTTCTGCCGTATTGGCGCTGTGCACTGTTGCACTATTTCTATATACACTGCACTTCTCTGGGCTGAACTGTCAATCTAAGGTTAAAACAATGAGGTTATGTCGAAGTCGAACCATCGGTCTAAGCAAAAAACAAACAATAACTAACTGAACTTACAAAGAAAACAACTAACAAATCTTATAAAATGCAAAAAATTAAATACAAAATTTGAATTAGTTCAAATTTGACAGTTGTAACGATGGATATCCATAGATAAGATGTATATGCAGAATACGTGTATCGTCAAGCAGCGCCAAGCGGAGAATCACTGTAAGCTCGCCACGCGGCAGGCTGTATAAGACGCCTTTTATCGAGAAGGTTGTGGTTTTAGGGTTTAAAAAGGCTACTAAGCGTTGAAACGTTAGTAGTAAAGTAACAAAAACAAAAATACAATTTAAAAAAAGAGTGCTGTAAATAGGACTATTGAAAAATGTCCCGTTTATACTCAGACTATTATTCTACATATCTACATACTGCTTGAAGGACTATACAGTTTTAAATACACATTGTAAGCTGAAAAACAACTATTATAAAAAAATGTTTGTGCAGTGTTTATAAAAAAAAATTAAACGCTCGCGAGAAATTGTTTTTTTACACTAACAATAAAACGTTTCTCTTCATCTGGCTCAAAGAACCATAAAATATATACACTTTGGGAGCTAAAGGCGACGATTATTACAAAAATAAATATTTACTGCAATTTTTATAAAAAAAAAGAGTACAAGCTCCTTTCCAACTTCTAAAATGTATTAAAAACTTTCATATAAATAAAAAAAATAAAGATTTTTGGGTGCTTATGTAATCTTTCCATATCTACCAAGACTTTTTTTAAGATTCTTTTATTAATCAAGAATTTTTTTTTTGATTTTTTACTATTCTTAATTTTTTTTCCTTTAGTAGTCGTTTTTTATTTTTTTTCCAAATATCATTTTTTAAATTCACCTAGAATATTGATCCTCCAAGACCTCCTAACTGACGTTCTCAACATCCTAAATCTTCTTTTATCGTTTGTTTTATTTGTATTTTCTTCTTCTTTTCTTCCAATCGCTGATTTTGTAATTCCTAATTTTTTTCTATAGGCCTAGAATCAACAAATTTTTAGAATTCTCTAAAATATGTTTTTAAAATTTTTCTTTTTTCTCTTGTGCAACATACATATTAATCTACCAAATTTTTCGTCATAATCTTCCAAGTTTTTTTGTTATTAGGTCATTTTTTCTACAAATTTTTCTAGAATCTTTTTTTTAATTTTTTCTAGTATTTACTTCTGTTCTTCTTTTTCCACTAGTCGTAATTATCTTTATTGTTCTTTCTCTATTCCATAAACACCCTATTCACGTAGGTTTCATAACTCAAGTTTGCATAGAACTTTTGTTTGTTTATACGTACTTAAAATTTGTTTTGGTGACTTAAAGGAACTCTAGACAATTAATTTATTACTAGTTAATTATTAATTTTCTAACATTTGCTCGTTTCTCTTTGGTAAAAAACTGGATAAAAAAACAAATTGTGTCCTTTAAGAACATGTTAAAAGTAAAAGAACAGTTCATAAAATTAAAGAACTATCCTTTACTAAATAAATGACGGATGACAACCCTATAGCCGATTTAAGATGACTTTGCTGCCAACCCAATCAGTACTTGTTGATTACGTTGTATTATTTTAAACACAATGAATTCCTAAAAATATCACATAAATAACAAAACTAGATTTTTTGGTTCACAAAAATTGAAATAGCAAAAATATTTAGTGGAGGAAGTCTACATAAATAAAATCGTTTTAATAATATCTATTTAACACCCTATATATCTATTGTCACTCTTCAAAAATTCATTAACAAACATATTTATGAAAAATATCGAATAATAATAACAGACAGGTACTGTGATGAATTATGACTCATGAATAATGAGATTACCTATTTCTAGTAAAATTTGTTATTTTGTTGAAGTTTTAAAGCTGAAATAGAGAGTTAATTTGTAAAAAATGTGTAAAAAGTGATTGAATGGGTATAGAAAATGTGGTATTGTGCTTTCATTTCCTGCGATAGGCCACTCGTCCTTTATAAAAAGCGTATGATACTTATGGATAAAGGTGGTGTCCCTCATGTCTCCATTATTCAAGCTTTCCCGTTAGTTACAGAGTACAAAAACAAACACTCGAGTTCGGGGAAGTGTGTGAATGACATGCATTGAGCTTGGGAGTCGCTTTGTTCAATCAAAGTCTCTAAAAATACTCTCTCGATGTACTCAAATGTGGAAAAAATCCCGATCGTATATGACCTCAGTGTGGTTCATCACCTCTTCCGTGTGCAGCACCTACTTTTTGCAAGGCGCCGAACAAATAGCAATTTAACGCCGTTGTCTGTAATGGCGTGAGTGGATGCATGACCTAGGCTAACCTCACCGGAGCGGGTGGATAGTAGATCATTGCGGAACGTCGAGCAAAAACAATCGCAACACGTCAAAGTGACAGCCCGCTCTGGAAGGCATGAAACAATCCCAATGCACATTTCGGATCAATGATGCATTTGCATCCTTTAACGAGATCCGAGACAAAAATCCTAACGAGCCATCGCCTAGGGATTATTACGGAGAGAGGATTATTTCGCTATACGGAGACGTTAAACCACTGTCACTGTCATGTATTTGTCAGTAATGTGGGTTTATTACACTTGCACTGTTATTAACTTGCACGGAGAAAAGTGCTGGAGGAGCTTGACGACCGCTATATTAACGTGGGGTCGATAGAATTATCAACGAGAAATACTCAAAAATCGCTTCGAATATACTGTTTATTCAATACACAACAACTACCAACATTGACCTTATTGTTTATTGCTCATTATTTTTTGTTTGCTCATTTTATTTGTTTGTTTACCGTCTGTTATTTTACCCACAAAAAGCGATGTTAAATTTTTACGCGTCTGGGGAAACTGAAACAATCAAATTCATTACAAACTTATAAGTGAATATAAAACGCATTTTTTTAATATGTAGAATTTTTTTAGAGTTTTAGAGATTTTGATATTAAACGTCAAATTTATGTGACAGCTGAAAGACTCTCATATCTAAAGTTTAAGCTTTACTGCCTAGTCAGTAAAAATGCTGATATAACTGACTAGTAAGAACAATAAGAAGAATTACGACTTTAGTAGAAAAAGAAAAACAGAAGTAGATTCTTGAAAAATTTAAAAAGGTAGAAAAGATGACCTAATAAGAAAAATATATATGTTGTACAAGAAAATTTTGAAGAAAAAGAAAAGCAAAGAAAAATTTTAAAAACGTAGTTTAGACAACTAAAAGAACTTCTAAAGTTTCTAAAAGAACTGTAATTCTAGACCAATAGAAAATAATAAAGAATCACAAAACTAACTATTGAAAAAAAAGAAGAAAAAATACAACTAAAACAAACAATAAAGGAAGATTTAAGAAGTTAAAAACGTCAATTGAGAGGTCCTGGAGCACCAATATTCGAAGCGAATTTAAAAAACAATATTTAGAACAAAATAAGAATAAGAAAAACGACTACTAAAGGAGAAAAAAAAAAGTTAAGAATAGTAAGAAACTAAGAAAAATT
The DNA here is from genome assembly GCA_029207805.1 of Tribolium confusum. Lineage (NCBI taxonomy): Eukaryota > Metazoa > Arthropoda > Insecta > Coleoptera > Tenebrionidae > Tribolium > Tribolium confusum. The sequence goes on from JALGAY010000003.1 coordinate 20,370,204, forward strand.
CTGGATTAATAAAAAATAATCCTTCGAGCCGGATACTGAGAAAAGTCTTGGTAGATACAGAACAATTACAATGATTTTTGCTACAAACATCCAAAAATCTGTATTTAAGTTATTTATATTAAAGTTTTTAATAGCATTTAGGAGTTGGAGCAGACGGTTTGTACTTTTTTTTATAAAAATTGTAGTAAATATTTATTTTTGTAATAATCTTCGCCTTTAGCTGCTGTAGTATATATATTTTATGGTCTTTCGAATCAGATGAAGAGAAAATTTTGTTGTTGTTAAAAAATACAGAAATTAAAAAAAAAAATGCTTGAATTTTGAAGGCAAGAGTGCTGAAGATATCAACCTCAAAGACTGCAGTGTTGCTGTTGCTGTTTGAATTATGATTAAGAAAACGACCTTTTCAAAGGATATTTCTGAGGAGTTCTAACAGAAATTTTGTAATCTGATTCTCATTTAACTGAATTGTGAATCATGTCCATGCTGAATCCTTGAAATCGATCATTTTAACATTTTCAAGTTGACTTGTCGTTTTCTTCCTTTCAAACATTTAAATTTTATTAATTTAAATAAATTTATTTAATTTTAAAACTTAGCTTTTAAATCATGATATGCAGTAGCGAAGATCCTTTACCTATTCTCCTTACCATGACTTTAGAGACAACAAAGCACTCAAAACTGCAAGGCAGTGTAGATGTGATCCTCGTATTGCTTATTGCTTGTTTATTATTTATTTTATTGTTTATAAACTGATTTATTTATGTTTATCCTTATTAGACAAAAAGATCTGAGCCTGACGGATGGACATTTAGTAGGTATATGTATATCTGTCTCTAGAATTAGATTTTAGGGTTTCTAATAAAAAGTTCTATACCAGAAAACAACAAAAAAACCTAAGGCAGAGAACAAGTTGTTCTGCCTATACCCTTCTACAAAATGATCAGCTAAATCTTATAAATTTTGAATATTTGAAATTATATTATTTTTATTATTTACGTCACAGAAGCGTGAACAAGTTTCAGCAACTGTTCGCTTTTTGAAACATTCGATATTTAACTATATTATTATTGTAAACATTTATTATTAATTGAAATTGTTACAATTCTAAACATGGTATGGTGTTGTTTATATTTTCAGTGCCAATTTGGAAACTTTTGAATGCAATAATGGAAACACTGAATAATACAGTGAACAACCACTAGATACTGTGAGAATTAAATAAATAATTCTGTTTATAGAAACCGAAAAGAATTTCCACGTATTGATTCGAATCGGTTAAAAAATGCCTTGAAAAGTAAAATTTATATCTGCCAATAAAAAATCCCGCGATAAATAAATATTTTACTTGATATGTTATCACAATACACTTTGCACCTTTATGTGGTCACCATCCGTGCAAGCCAGAGCCTTGGGTCCCATTAGGGGCATCTATATTTATTTTTCTTTGCCTTTTTGGGTTACCCCAAGTGCACGATTGGCTACTATTTATACTCGAGGACCGAACAACGTTCTTTATTGTTTATCGAAAATGGTATATCTTACAACCACAATAAAACAAAAACGAGAAAAATGTCCTTTAAATTGGGTCATTCTCAAAAATAAAAATTAACGGGTTAAACCTTTTTTAAGCTTCTTAATGCAGTTAAGCTTGGCAATATATCAAGATTTTGGAAAACAAATTTATTTAAATGAAAACATCAATTAATTTCTTGATGCATTATAATCCATGGCCTGGATAACTCCCGAACCTGATTTATTTTTTATTTAAAGAAATTTCGAGTTAATTCCTCGCTTGTCGTTATTTCGAAATAGTTTTAATACTTGTATTTGTGGTTTTTTACTAAGTGTTAATTCCCGTTAGGGCAAGCAGGCCGATATAACAATTTGAGATTTAGATACAATCTGCAATATCCACGAAGAGTGATTTACCAAGATCGACTATCTGGTTGTTGACCTCGTCGTTAGATAATGGTTCGTATATGGATTAACACCACGTTTCCCGTGTTTTCCAATATTGGGCATAATTTTTCTCAAGTTCGATTCGTGGGAAACCAGTTTAAAACAATTACGATAATGTATCTTTCACCATCTGACTATAAAACATCTCAATGCGTGCAAGATCACAAGACTTGACCATTTTATCGCACGCCACAAATAATTACTCTTTTTATTTTCTCTCCTTCTTCTTATTCGTGTTTTGCATTACAGTTTCATCACGGAACGTTATTTTTACAAACTGACTCCTTTGCCTGTTATCTAAATGGACATTCCTCCAGTCTATTCCACGATAAGCTGGCATTAATCAGACTTCCAAATATAATATTTTTGTATCGAGTTTTCGGGCAAAGTTTCAGTGAAAAGTTTGATCCAAATGCTATTAGCGGGGCCATAATGGTTATGATACCGGAAAAAAACCATAGATAAAGTATTTATGAGCTACATTTTTACTTAATAGCTTAGTTGGTGCAAGTGCGTGTGTAACGACAATACGCGTGCTATGCTTAGCATAAATACACTCTGTATGGAAATACTAACACATATGTAAAGGCCTTGAATTATTTGTTTCCCTCCTTCACACGAAATATTCGAAAATGAATAATAATGCTAATTTAGAGAAACAGATAACGGTGGAAGCTTTCATGTCTTTAATTAGTTTCATCCTGTTGTTAAAATGCGTTTTTATATCGCATTTTTAAGTGTCGCATTTAAAGCCAACTAGCTCGAAATTTTATGTTTGTGAGTTTTATTGATGAACCTGTCCGACGAAAAATTTATGGTATCCATTAAAGCAAGACCTTTAAAACCCAACAGTCACAAAGGTAAATCTCTTAAAAGTAAATCTTTGAAATGATTGTTAATACTGCTTACAGCTGTAAAGTCCGAGGTCTAGGTTTTATTATTTTTTGAACGACAATTCTGCTCCCACATAAAAATTATATTAACATCCCTAAACTAAAAACAACACAGAAATAAATCTAATATGAGTTAAAACAAAAAGAGTTTTCAGTTACACTCATTTCACAGAACGATTTGCTAACTAACCAGTGACCAAAATAAATTAAATCGAAGCAAACCAAGAGAGCAAGTTTGTTCATTTCAAAGTATTCATTACTTATACTGTTCACAGTTTATTTACTAAAACTAATCCCATTTCACTGTCACATCTATGTTTTTGCCAATAAGATTGTCTTTACAAAATTCTCTTTACTTCCTTTGCTGGCAAGTGCTTGAATTTGTGTAAATTTGCTAGTCCTCTTTTAGTTCTGCTATTTCTGACATATTTTTCTACGTCTTCTTTCTGATTTTTTTTTTCACATTATGCTTTAAAGTAGGTAAATCTATTTTTCTAGTCTATAGACGTTTACGGATAACACATCAAAACTTTTTTTTTTAATAAGAGGGGCCCGAAGCGCGAGCCGCACACCGTGGCCTACGCCCATTGTGTGCTACCTCTCGGAATAATACTACTGCAGTAGCCCTGTGCCTCTGATGAAGCTCAGTACCTTGTCTGCAGGAGCCTTCTCGATAGCACTGGGCTTCAGATATCGAGAGCGCAGGTATAAATCTCTAATGCTTGCAAATGCAGGGCAGTAACAGAGAATATGAAGAGGAGTTTCCTCGTCTTCAGCACAACCTCTGCAAATCTCGTCCTCGCTAAGTCCGATGACGTGCAGGTGTCATTTTAGTAGGCAATGTCCTGTGTACATGCCTACTACTAACTGAAGGTCTCTACGATTGAGACGCATCAGGTTTTCGCTGCGTGCCTTGTCCGGTCCTTTAATAAAAAGCCTGGATTGCCGCATGCCATCTTGAAACTGCCATTCAGAGAGATGGCGAGATTCTATCCACTTATAAAGTGTCTCTTTCTGTCGTCTTTTAGTAACGCTAAGAGCCGGCTCTGCCCCGATAAAGTCCATTTGTGAACCCTCTCGAGCCAGAACGTTAGCCCTCTCGTTACCCGTAAGACCACAGTGTCCTGGTATCCAGCAAAGTACAACCTTTTTGTTGCACTCCGCCAGTTCCTGTAATCTGTTGTGACATTCCCAGACAAGCTTCGATGAGTACCTTTAGGATCTTTCTTTTCCATCTTTATTTTTCTTTCTTTTTCTCCCCATGAGCAAATTTCATAATGTTCCCAAAAATAGTTTCTGATTTTCTTTATATCGCAACCTTTTAATTTTTCTAGTCTATATGTGTTTATGGCTAACCTGTCAAAAGTTGTTTTCTAGTATAATATTTTCTCCAACGTTCCATAATTCCATTTTATTCTGTTAGAATCTTTTATTTTTCTTTCCTTTCTCCCCTAGTAGCAAATTTTGTAAAGTTCCTAAAGAATAGATTCAGATTTTCTTTATATCGCAACCTTTTAATTTTTCTAGTCTATATATGTTTATGGGTAACCTCTCAAAAGTTTTTTTCTACTAAAATATTCTCTACCTCGTTCCATTATTTCATTTTCTTCTGTTAGGATCCTTTTTTCTCCTTTGTTTTTGTTTCATTTTCTCCCCAGGAGCAAATTTCGCAATGTTCCCAAAAAATAGTTTCTGTTTTTTTATATCACAACTTTTTAATTTTTCTAGTATATAGGTGTCTATCAAATGTTATTTTCTATTATAATATTCTCTCCAACGTTCCATAATTTTATTTTCTTCTGTTAAGATCTTTCTTTATCTTTCTTTCTTTCCTCCTCAGTACCAAATATCAAAAATAGTTTCTAATTTTCTTTATATCTCAACCTTTTATCTTTTACCAAATTCCTTATTTTTCGTTTTAACTTCTCTTTTAGCTATAGTTGCTCTATTCTATGCCTTTGTTATTCTAACTATTATCCTTTCTGTTCTCCAGTTCAACTTATTTCCGTTTCTAATAAGTATTTTTAGAGTTTTACGTTTCTTCTATTCCTGTTTTTTTATTATTTTGGGGTTGTCCAAAGGGCAACTAAGTAGGTAATCATCAAACCAATCAAATATTGCGAAACATAATGTGAAAGTAAAAATTAAAGTAAAAGATAAATAAATATAATAAAATAAATAATTACTATTTAGTATAAATAAAAATCAAATGTAATAGAGTGCCACAATTATTGTCAAAATATTGAAATCTTAACTCTTAGTTTTAATAAACATGTAGATAACAAAAGGTAAGAGAAATTTAATACACGAAACACAAACACCCAGCTGTAGACTTTCACAAATCTGGTTACAACAAGAAGAACAGAAAAACTAAAAAGTAATTGAGGCGGTTTACAATTCGTGAGGACATACAAAAAAACCTAAAATCTGAAAACAAAAAACAACAGGTTCTTAAAAATTAGAAAATTATGTCGAGTAGTCTCCAAGGAAAGATAAAAATAAATAGAAATTTTACAGTAATTCTACTCCCAAGAACTCAATTCAGTTTCCAATTCGCGACGACATACAAAAAAACCCTTAAAATCTAGAAACAAGAAACAATAGGCGCTTAAAATTTGGAAAATTATGCCGAGTAGTTTCCAAGGGAAGATAGAAATAAACAGATATTTTACAGTAATTCTAACTGTGTGAAGGCATAAAACGATATCATAAACAGTACGTTGAAGTAAGAATCTTCGGAAGCTCGCAGCTTCTATAACAACAAAATGATAAATTACGACAAATTTTGGGAGGACAGCCACGATAAGATAAGAAAATAAACAATAGGTTTTTAAAAATGAAAGTTTGATGTTGTGGAGTTAATCTTCTGATACGAATTTTACCCCAGGTTTTTCATACGACAATCGATTTCCATAAATCTATTCGTCAACGAGGTTCTAACTAAAACGTTAGAACTAAGACTGATAAAAAAAGTAGAGACAGTAACTGACAGCTCAATGCTAAAAAGAAAACAATGCTCACAACTGAACACTTTTGTGTCAAAAATCAATTTGACAATCATGATTCTCTTCTCGCGACTGTATTTTGATGTCAGTGTCAACTGAATTGATTCAACTGTCAAACACATGGACTTAGTTGCCTTGATGACATTTTTTTAATTAAGCAAACTTTGTTTTAACAATTCGATTGTTTCTCCTGCTACTGACGCCATAAGATTTTATGCTCTATGGTTTTGTAAAATCCAAAGCCTGTGCTTAAAACACCACATACAGTCTTCGAATTCAAAACAGAAATTCAAGGCTTTTTTTGCTTAAATAAAACCAACTGCCTTAGCAAAATTGTTTTAACTCCCTTTGAAGAGCTACAAAGTTGGCGCAATGATACGAATTGCTCCTTAATTTAAGAGTTATCGAAATATAGAAAAAAATTGTCAATTTCAACAATCTCTTTTCAAAATGGCAATTATTAAATTTTTTGCAAGGATTTATAAGAATTGGGGAGATTATTCTTTTTGAAACTGACAAGGTATCGTATCGAATTCGAGTATCTTGAAGAAGAGGGCGTCGGTAATTTTTATCTAATTTCTAGTAGGTACTAGAAAATGAATGCAATCCACAGTGTATATTTATTTAAGGGGCCTTTAATGTTTTTTTATTATTTTTAGTTTCATATTTTCTATTGATTTGTTTTTCATGTTTTACAGAAAGTCCTTTGTTGAAAAGCCCCGAACAGCATACATATTTTATGTAAAATGAGAATGTTTAATTAGGATCTTTTTCCTCGATTTATAAGGATCCCGGGCCTCCTCTTTGAAATTTGGTTGAAAATTGGAGCTTCTTAATATCCGAAAAGTAAACAAATTACAATTCCCGGGCGTTTATAAATGATTAAAAGCAGTGGGCGGAAAAGCTCGGGACATTAAATATTTCAATTTTCGCGGAATGTCGTTAAGTGTGGCATAAAGTAAGGAGGTCGCGGTGACGAGAAGCAGTTATCGTGAAACTTAGCAGCATAGAGCTTGTATTTAGTAGCTCTAAAACAACAAGCTGTAAAATATAAGCCCCCTATTAAGATTACACTTTATAATCTACGTGTAGCGATGTTATTATTTTAGCATTACAACTGGGCGATTTTAATTTCAGCAAATGCCATCAGAGCAAATTAAATTTGATTCATAAATTGCACCTGACGTGTATTTACACGACAAAATCCTCTCTGTTATCGCGTACACGATTTAGTTACGGTAAGTCGTGGCAACGACAACGACGACGACTATCGTTTCCACAGAGCTATAAGATTTTATTACTGTTGTGTTGGTAGAGCGTACACAAGTCTTTTATCAAATGCAATTATCTTGTTTAATTATTTCAGTTTGAAATTTAAGTTGGTGTAATGAGGAAGAGTTGGATGATGTAGTGAAAGTAATTCACGAATTAAATTGAAAAAATCTTTTATTGGGCATATAATTAATATATTTAACAGCAACTACAATACAAAATTTACACACTATATAATAACTTTAATATAGTAATATGAATATAATACATGGGTCTACAAAAATGCAGGGATTTTATGATACATCAAGATAATATGCAAAAATATTGCTAAATTTGTAACCTCTCAATCGTTTACCAGAACAAAAAGGGTCAACAATGCCGCAAAAAGTAACGTTTTTTACAATAATAAGGTCTGGTTCGACGCCGTACTGTGACATCATATGCAAAGAACGTGTTTAGTAAATAATTGAGTCTCACAGTAGGATGTCGTTCAAGACACGTTATGTAGCGATAGTTATTGCAATTATTTAAAATGATTGCATAAACAGTACGTTTCAACAAAAACAATTTTTACATGAGCAAATCTATACACGTTATATACAAGTCGCGAAATACAAGAGCAGAGCCGAGTTTCTGAAGACAGTCGAACCAAAGTAACGGCAATGAACTCAAAAATGAAAAGTTATTATCGACTCGCAGCTCATAACCAGTACAGCTCGAACAGAAAAACCTACAATCTAAGTCAGTCAGCGACTTGTCCCAGCCAACTCTGCACTTGCATCGCGTGAACAAACATTGGGTACAAAAATACACCGAATATGTTATATTCTACATTTTCATACTGTACCAGGCCTCATAAAATTTTTAAAATTCGAAAACTCTTATAATACGGACAGTCCGATCTAACTTTAAATATTATCGTAAAGTTTAATCTAGTACATTGAAAGCACACGTAGAGCGTTGGTCGTGCCTCAATATCATGTTATAGAAGAATATCGATGTCGCTCGCTACTCTAGTTTTGTTTTAATAAATTTGAAAAATTTCACACTATGTATGTAGTTTTATTAAAAAGTTTGTGCATTGACTTTAAGATTTGAACGGAAAGAAGTTTTAAGCGTATATAGAAAACATGTAGCATTGACATCTGGAACGAGGCAACGAGAGAACCAATATTTTGTGCAACAGAGTTTGATGGACGATAAAGTAAAACCGAATGCCCGAGTCGTTGACAGCAGCAGCAGCAGCACAAACAACCCTATAGCCTATTTGGATATCTTACTGTTAATATCAACTCCTACCACTAACAAACCCACAGTGCTCACTTAAATAACCTTACAGCTGTACAAGATTTTAGGACCATTAAGTACAATTCTGGACGAACGAATCAGAAAGCAATACAAAAAAGAAATAAAATGAAGGCAAAACCGACCGAAGTCAGCTCTTTCGATGAATAAACGATGAGATAAGATACATTATGAGTAAAAACCAAACGTTGCGTTCGCGGTTGGCAGTAACGAACCAATCAGCTGTATGCCGTCGTCGCTAAATGCGCCCGAACTAATTAGCAAAGCTGGAGGCGGAAAAACTACACTGACTTTTGACAACTAAATATTGGTCATCAAACAGATGAATCACAGCCTGATTTTGTGTCCCATCGTCACCAACAATGTACAAAATGGCGACTGATGGGATGTTACATGTATCGAAACTAATGACGGGCGACCCGGGTAATGTCCGACATATCATACTGAACTAGGCACTAACAACTGGTTGAATCCGGGAATACGTATGATGATGAACCGAACGAAACACTGACGCGCTACTACATGATAAATATAAAAAATAAACACAATAAGATGAGATCATTTTTCGGGGTTAAATAATAATCAATTGGCTCGACAAGTTGAGCTGGTGGAGCAATGAAACCGCCTCTGGACTGCACCGAAATCGCTCGGTGCGATTGTTTGCGCCAACACACACAGTCTTATCGTCTCTTCTTTCAACAATCGAACACGCCGTCATTCCAAGGCGAGCCCCCCAAACTCGAGAATATGGGGATGTCTCGCGGACAGTCAAAGTCCAGGTGCGAGCCCGACCCGTTCGAGCCGCTATCCATAATCTCGATATCCGCCAGCCCCTGCAAGTCGATCTCCATGGGCTGGAGCAGATTGAAATCGTCGATCCTGTCCAGGTCGTCGAGCGTGGCAGTGGAACCGTGCGTGAGCCTATCCTCGGCGTCGTGGTGCAACGGTGCGAGGGAATCGTCGTAGATTGTGGCGCTCTCCGGCGAATCCGGAATATCGCAAGAAGGACTAGATGGCACCTTTGCCAAAATGCTTACAGGTGGCAGTGGAATCACCGGCGATAAATCTAACCGCTCTTTCAATTTCGAACTTGTCGTCTCAGGCAAAGCGCTACGTCTCGCAAATAAACGCTCCTTCACGAGGGCGTTATTATTATTACTGCTATTATTGTTGTTATCGTTTTTCTGCAATTTCGGAGACGATTTCTTTGATGATTTTTTCGTAGAGTTTGAGGTTTTTGGAGCCGGTTTCGTCGTCTTTTTCCTAGGACGGTACTTGTAATCTGGATATTCTCTCTGATGGAGTTGTCGGAGCCTTTCAGCTTCTTCTATGAAAGGTTGGCGTTCATCGTCTTTTAATTCCTTCCAACGACGACCGAGTTTCTTTGAAATTTCAGCATTGTGCATGTCGGGTTGAACTTCACAAATTTTTCTACGTTCTATTTGAGACCATACCATAAAGGCATTCATGGGTCTTTTGATGTGGTTTGGATTATTTTTCTTAGTCTGTAACAATAAGAAAATTTCGGTTAATACAAATATAGATGTGATTAAATTATGTTTAAAAATAGCAAGGACAATGATACAATACTATCCAAATAAGGATAGTGTCCTTTCACGTGTTTCTCATCTCATGCGCAAACCCGGAAATAATACACCAAACGTAGTCTTCACGTTCACCTCGTTCGTATCAAGGATTCGACGACATACGTGATAAACGTACCAAGACATGTTTGTACACGTGTGTGTAAAAACACTGTCGACTACCGCAATCTCAATTTATTCAGTTCTACATTAGATAATTTTGATTAAAATGCTTTTGAAAGAAGTGTTACATCTTGTCAAGGTTAGTAGGAAGTTAATTGATAAACAGTTGTTGGTTGTTGGAAAACTCTCGAGTAATTGCTTTAGAGTAAATGGAAACGGGAGCTTTTAGTTATGAAAGTGTCGGAATGAAAGCTCGTAGAGAACACGGGGGGTCTCGCATCCGGAGTACAAACAATCCAAGGATAAATCCTCCTGTGTCCCACTTGTGGAAACCTTGTAGAAGAAAATACTATAAAAGCTCGAGAAGATGACCCATTGTTGTAGGTAAATAGGGGCATTAAGGTCGCGAACAGCTGAACGGTTTTCGCATGACATATTCGGGTCACGTGTGGCGCCTCTGTCATGGCGGACACGCACAGAATCATTCGCATGGGGCTCACGCACGAGTCGATGAGTTTGCATGTTTTTGCGACCGCTCATTGAATATATAATTTTGATTTTTCACGCGACCCGTGCGCGCTTAAATTTGTTTTTACAAGTAATAATCAAACGCGAAAGCTTATCGTTCGCAACTTTGTACAAGAAATCGACATAATCGAATTGTGTAATGTTTTAATTAGGACCGGCGATGATGGAAAACCTTTGCTAACGCCGCACCTTGGCCCGGTTTGATAATTATACCGATTTGATACGCATCGACGAACAGACGAAAATTAAAAATATGACTACGTACTTGCAATTACAACAGGCTTTAATTAGTTTTTATTGCGACAGGAGAGCGCAGTGCAGTAATCAATACCAAATATTATTTTTTTTGCTACGGAAACTGAATAACATAAGCTCGCTCATCTCTACGAAAATTGCAACGGTGATATCCATTACTAAATGAAAAGAGGCTCAATATGTCAAGTGATTTTTTTCCACAATTAATCTCAGAAAATAACATATGTGTCTAGTTTTTCATAATTTGTGGCCCCCAAGAGGTGCTTTTATCTCAAATGAAATTTTTTTTCTCTAATCAATTAAGTGAGTTTTGGTAGTGCAAATTGCATCAAGATAAAGAGCAATAATATCTGAGTGCACACATTTGAAGAAGGTTGAGATAAGGATATGAATGATAACACTTGGAGCATCCCAGTTTAATCCGATTAGGGGAAGCTGTTAGTCCAGTCATTAGGTTAATTAAAATGGCCGTAACGCGTTGTCAGGGAGGCCACCAGGGGGCGTGATTAGCTGGTGAACCGTCCACAGGCAGCACTAATCTATACCAAATTGTGTATCGATTTACAGTTTAAAGCCATAACTGCATCCAGATTAAAATTTTTCGCTCAAATTTGAGTAACTTTTGCCAACCACGCAATTTTCCGTGTTCTGCTGAGGGATTAGAATATACAGTGTCGATTTTCTTTGAGGTCGTTCCGCTTCCTGAATCATCAGTGGGTTACCAAAATGTAAACACAGCAAGGCCTCCCAATGTTATTTCGGCCTTCGGGTGACGATACACCGTCCGTTATCACTTCCTGGCCGGAAATGCGTAATTCTTCTACGCGACGATTACAAATTTCTACTCAAAAACCTTGAAAAAATTACGCTTCTTTGCGAGTATTTTCTGGCAAAACAAATCGTTGTGAGATTGATCAACTAACGGTACCGATAAGTCTCGTGGAAAATAATTGAAAATTGCAGACGAATCCGTGGCAATTATCTCATTGTACGTCTCGTCATTTATCACGAGAATATCGTAATCGTCGGTGCAATAAAACACGGAATATAAAATATCTAATAACCACACTTAGGAGAGCATCGTGCTGCAAGAACTGGTTTTCAGAATAAATCAAGGTGCCTCGAGAAACAACAGCACGACTAAACAACTAACAGAGATATGAGGTAGATCGCAGCAGGTCATGCGGTTCATGGACTACTGGATCGTCGTAAAAAACTACGTTTTTTATCGTTTGCCTCCCAACCACAAAACTTTTCGTGATTTACTATTTATTTCTAGATCACGACAAATATTTACAAACTTCTCATTTTTACATCTTCGTCAATATTTTGACAACAAAACTCGTTCTCGGTCAAGTTCAATCGTCAGGCAATTAGAAGTTTTTTATTACTAAAACATTAATAAATAAATAAACCGTCCGAAAAATTTGTTTCTCGCCCGCTCATTTAATTTCATGTTGATGATTTGTAATTCATTCGAATAAAACGAGGCTAATATTTTATTTAGTTCGTTTTGCTTGGTAGAGCCCGATAGCGCGTTTCGTTGCATAATTCACGAGAACGTTGTTGCAGCGAACTTTCGCTAAGACTTAGGCCGTAAATTTTAGTCACTCACTTTTCCCACATCGATAATTAGACACCCAGTACGGCAAAGATGATTTCAATAATTAGGCGCCCAGTGCGGAAAAGATGATTTCGATAATTAGGCACCCAGTGCGGAAAAGATCATTCCGACATGAGGAACGTCTAATTTCCGCACTGGGCCGTACATTTCAGTCACCCACTTTTCCCACATCGATAATTATTCACCCAGTACGAAAAAGATGATTTCGATAATTAGGCACCAAGATCATTCCGAGATGAGGAACGTCTAATTTCTGCATTGGGCCGTAAATTTCAGTCAGCCACTTTTCCCACATCGATAATTAGGCACCCAGTACGGAAAAGATCATTTCGATAATTAGACACCTAGTACGGAAAAAATCATTCCGAGATGGGGAACGTCTAATTTCTGCACTGGAGTGACTTTTAGTCACTCACTTTTTCCATATCGATAATTCGGCACCCAGTGTGGAAAAGGTGATTTCGATAATTAGGCACCCAGTGCGGAAAAGATTGTTTTGGGATGAGGACCGTCTAGTTTCCGCATTCGAAAGATAGAAATTGGACTTTTTCGCGTCATGAGTCATAGACCTTGAGAAAGCCAAACACCTCAGCAGCTGATCGCACCGCGACAACTATTTTCGCCGGGTTTATTATCGCAATAGTAGGCACGTGTAGATAAAAGTCGCGGGTGGAGACAGGCAGTCTATGGAGAAAAACGACCTACCTGAGTGGCATCAGAGTAGGGTGTTGCTGAATTTTTGTCAACTAGTTGCGAGCCGAATTTGGGCACTGCACTACTAATCGGTGTGTCTGACCTGGATGAATCCATGTTTTGTTGCGGCACCATATCCAATTAAGAACTAAGTACACATTCACTTCACACAAGATCGGCCGGAAACAGTCAACTAACTTTGCATAAAAATCTGACTAAGTTCTCAAGTGTGTACACACTCGACTAAACTTAGCATATTTGTTGCCGACAGTATCACAACAACAGCGCGACTGACAAGTTGAACTTGATGTTGTCAGTGTGTATCTGATTCTCAGCTGTTTATCCCCACTCCACGTTTAGTGGGGGGAGAGCATGCGTTTTGTTGACGTTACCCAGCTGATGAACTCCAAAACAAAGTTTTTTTTTTATTAATAAATCACATTTGCCAAACTCCCAAAATCCAGGTTTCAGTGACGTGACTAGATAATTGTACCGAAAGCTCGCGAGACAATTTTGGTTTTATTATAACGCACCTATTTTTGACCAACTACAACTGTTAACAGTCGCGGTGGCACTGCCAGTCTGCCTGAGCTTAAAACTTGAACTCGGTAAATCTGCCCCCACCAAGTTTATATCGGTAGTTGAGGTTTGTGTCACAAGCTGTGGCGGCACCACTGTACAGCTTTAGTTGCAGGAGGATCGGGAAATTGAATAAATGGAAATTTTGACCAGGGAAAATTGGTACACAAAAAAAACTTGTTTAGAAACTGTAATTAAGAACTTTTAAATTGAACACCCCAGATGTTAAATTTACACTGCTTAGGTATAAATAATTCAGGAAAAACATTAAAAAAACTTTATTGCGTTACTTTTAATTAAATGAATTTGTAAGTTGTTTTACAGTCGTTAATAATGTAGTATTAATAAGCTAACAGATCGTTTTAGCCTTGAATTTGCAAAGAGATTTTTTCAGAACGGGTTTGCCCAGTCAACTCGAGGTGTATTTCATTTAATAATTCACTGAAATTGATCTAATCATACAAAAACTTAACTAATTATTCATTACCAAATAGATTATTGCATTTAGATACTAGAATCTTAAGTTATTATTTATCATAAATACACTAAATAATTCAACACTTTTTAGACAATAAATTTGGATATCTTTATTAAAACAATCAGAAATTGCGTTTTAAATAAAACTACGATTTCTCATTTTGTGACCTAATTAAGTACGTGTGTAGATAAGTGCAATATTTTGTGACGTCACAATTATTGATTGCGGTGCCTGTAATCTTAAAACAGTCACGAAAAATCCAGTAATTTATAAAAAATTTGATTTGGGCAATATTTTATGTAAAAAGCTGAGGTTGAAGTGCATCCGGCGAAAAGCAAGTGCAATAAGTTCTTAAATTATTGATGAATAATACAGTGTTGTCAGTGTTGTCCGCAATAAAATAATGTTGTTGACCAAATTGTGCTTCTTTAGCAAAACAGTTAGCTATTGGAGAGTTTCCAAAATAAGGTTTTTATGCTCGCTGGAAAGCAAGTATAATTCTTGTGAATTTGCAAAAAAAAGTGCTGCACAATAGATAGGGAAAAGCATATTTCACCATAATTGACTTAAATTATCCCTTTTTAAGTTACACATACACAGATGTGTCAAATTAAGACTAATGTGTGTTTGTAACAAAGTTATCCCGAAAAATCTTCGCAATAAAATAATTGCAATATGTACGAGGAAATCTGATGTTACTTCCATTTGGGTAATTAGCTTTGGGATGGTTGTTTCAAAGTCATAATTTCCGATTTCTAGTTGGACTTAAAATGTTTCGACATGGTTGCACCTGGGGTGCTGTTTAATTTCCATTTAAAGAGCCTATCAAATACTCCTGCGATGAATTAAGTAATTTGTATAATTACCTCATTGTAGGTTCCACTCTAGGTGCATGTGTGTAATTAATTCAGAAGATATTTCACTTCAATCTACAGTGGACGCCGCTTAATGTTATCACGTTTTAAATTAATAAAAAACAATGTTTATTATATCAAATGTTCAAGTAAAACAACGCTGTAAAGTGCTTTAAAAATAAAAGTAGTAAAGTCGTTAATGCGATCGGCTGCTGCAACAACCAGTGTCAGAACTGTCAGACTTTGGAGGGTTAATAACCCTAACCAAATTATTTTAGCGATATGAAAAATGTGTAGCTGTGAGAACAGCTGGTTTGTAATTATGAGAAACAGTAAAAACTTAGAAATTGAAAAAAATTGACTTGACAGACCATCGGATAAAATTTGGAGGTTATGTTTAGCCATAACATTAGAGTTACGACCTGCCTTTTCAATACCGTCTTGTTTAAATAAAACTCCATAGCAATCTAGAAAGTTTTTTTCACTTGAACACTCTACAAGGTGTCCTAGAAAGATGTTCTTATAGGGCAATCTAAGATTTTTGAAACCAAAACAAATTTTAACATGATGAAGTTAGAGAGCGCAAAAATTAGAAATTAAAAGTAGTTTTTTATTAAAAATTTCTAACCATTTTAGCAATTTTTGTAAGATTTAGTACAAATGTACTACTGTTACGACTACATATTCTGATATTACTCTTTTAGTTTAATTACAATTTTAAAGTACTCAACTAGTATTTATCAGTTTATGTATATAGGGTGTGACAAAAGTCGCGAAGATCCTTTAGAGAGATACATGGAAAACCCTCAAAGAACACAAAAATTTATTTAAAAAAAATTAATTCTTTTTTGTTTTCTTATTTTTTTTGTATTTTCTTGAAATTTGGTATTTTCTTGAGATTTATGAATACGTAATTGATAAAAAAAAAATTTAAAGCATTTGAAATAAATTACGAATTCATAAATTTCAAGAAAATACCAAATTTCAAAAAAATACAAACAAGAAAAACAAACGAAAACAAAAAAGTATAGAAATTTTTTAAATAAATTTTTGTGTTCTTTGAGGGTGTCCCATGTATTTCTCCAAAGGATCTTCGCGACTTTTGACACACCCGGTATCTTTTGTACGTGTTATTCGATTGGCTTAAACATTTATACTCTATAGCCATGTTAATAATAAGAAATTTTTGTTTTTGTAAAATTTTTGTGTCCGCTTTAGTTTTTGTATAAAAATTACAAAAATCTAAGCCAAGATATTTTAATCTGTTTTTTTTTGTCTTTTGCCAAAATTTTGCACCATTTATCGAGTAAAATTAGAAAAACCAGAAAGATGGACAAAAAGGACTTCCCAAAATAATGTTTAAAAAAGTCTTTGTAATAAAAAAGTATGTTATTAACATTTTAAAGAGTATTGTCGTTATTTTAATATTAATTTGTAACTTTTATTTTGCCTTCATAAGATGTTCTCAGTAAAAAAAAATTTATTTTTTATTATTTAAGAAAAAATTTGAGATAGGTTTTAGCATTCGTTTTGTTTTTTTTTTAACAATTAACAAAACAGTTTCTACATTAATTTATCTTTTTATCTAAAAAATAATATTTTTTTTAATAACAAGTGTTAAAGTTTGGCTCACATATACAGTACATATACATATAAATTTGGCTCACATATACAGGGTGAATATAAAATGGCGGAAAAGCTCTTTAAAATGTTGTAGGAAACCGTTAATAGAGTCTCGCAAAAATAGTAAAAAAATTCACACTAGCTCATTCTTCTAGATATAGAGAGGTAAAGTTGAAATCTCAATTTCTTTGTTTTTTCGAAATTTCAAAATTTGGAAAGTGATATGTAATCTGCTCTACTTCCTACATCCTGTGAGAGCAAAATTATTTTCAAAAATTGCTTAGCAACAATCAAACTTAGCTTTCAAAAGTGTTCAATTGCTATTAAAATTTAACAAAGTACCTACTTGACTTGACTTTAAAACCTCTGGCTAGCGACGTTGCCGAATTGTCAAAATTATTTCATTGTTTCTTTTTTTTTAAATTTTTTCAAATCTTTTTCCGGGACTCTATTAACAGTTCTCTACAACGTGCTGTACTGCTTTTTGCTATTTTGTATTCACCCTGTATATCTTAGCCAAGTAAGTAAATACTCTACCCAAGCTTGCATCAATAAAATTGATTAAAAAATTTTCGAGATATTAAAAAGAATTTCAACTTGTCAGTTTTGATCAGATGTAACTTTTTCAAAAAGCGTCGCAATAGTATAATTTTATTGACTATGATACTATAAATTTGTTTTAAATAATTATGGAACACCTGTACATATTGTTATATACGAACATTTCGAAATAACAATAAGAGAAAAAAAGAGTTTCGAGTAAATAATCCTAGAAAATACCAAATAAAGGATATCGCGCCGAGCGTCGCACCGTAACGTAAAATTTCAGGAAATTATTAATAGACACGCCCAAAAACCAATCGAGAGGAATAAGTCATCACCTCGCCTAAATGGCGAAAAGTCACAAAGCTTTGGTACACATTCTGCAAAGAGGTATGGTTATATAAAAAGAGGAGAGATTAACTGGAAAATTAGTCAGTTAGTGAGAACCATACAAGCGAGTAAAGTGCGCGATATTTTCGAAAGCAACGTGATTGAATTGAGTCATAGTTGTTATTAGTGTGCTATTTATTTATCAGTTGTTGTTAAAGCGTATATAGTAGAAATAAATTATTCGTTATTAACCCAACTCTTTGAGTTAAAGAAAACCGAATTCCCTTAAAAGTGGCAATATTATATCAGATATTCGTTTAATAAATAACGTTAGAAAATTTACATGAAGTACAAAAAATAAGTAATTTAAGTAAATAGTAAATAATAATAACTAAATATACTAAATACATAACTAAACTTAAACAAGTAAAAATCTGTACTAACACCGCTTTTAATTTTTGAATTAGTTAAAAAAAAAAGTTACGAAATTTAAATCGTTCCATTGAGAAAACTGCTCTGTTTAAATTTTTCTTTTTTGGTAAAAATGCTCAATAATTTTTGGCTAAAAAGTTTCAGGCGTTGTTATTGTGTGGACCCTTTCTAAGCTATTGCGTTCACTGCACTGTAGATATTGGGTGACCCAACTAAAATTGACACCCTCTGTTGCTATTTTAATTTTTTAAGAGAGTACTCTGGGCGCTGGGGAGACGCAACAGTAACTTTGACACTAGAAAACAGGTTAAAGTTGATCACTTTTACCATTTTTTCTAAACTTGAACGAATTCGGAGATGTTATTAGAAGGTGCAGATTTTGATTGAGACACTCTGTATACTAGTTCTTGCTACTGGGATCTCACGACAACAGGTTAGAGTGTAATTTTTCAGACCTTGATGATAACAGTATCAATTAGTTATTGTTTAGCAGAAGCGGAATGACTTAATTCTAGGTTTAGAAATGAATTAGCATGTGAAATGAGTTATTTACATTGTTGTGCAATCCATTTCGTCGAATAGACAAGTTTGAATGACGGCAAACTCCGCAAAAATCCAGCCATAATTTTCCTCAAGTATCAGACTGCGTGACTCCCAACGTTTAATAACATTCTATTAAGCCGCTCATGAGCCGCTCAATGGCTTTGCGTATGTTATCGTATGCCAATCGCTTATTAATAATAATGCATACTTTGTACTTTAAAATGCGGTCTCGGCATGAATTATTCAAATTTGCCGGTTCACTATTACCGTTCCGCCAATCTCCCACAAAAATTCAATACGACCTATTCAAAAATTTATCAGATAAAATGATAACCGGATAAACAATTTTTTTTCAAAATTTAAAAATAGACGTGACGTTGGGAAAATGTTTCTTATCACGCAACGAAAATAAATTTTTGTTTAGTCTGGAACGTGTTAATTTATTGATGATAAGCCGCTTTTGGTAAAAATTCGAGTGGAAGTCTACAGGTTGTTAGGCTCGATACACTGTATCTACACCTGTCGCTTCGACCACATCCGTTATGCATCCGTTTCCGTTACGCCTCTGGATCGATTTACCAGAGCGATTTGGCAATTTGTGCCAAGAAGCAAATATTTGCCCCGAATTAATTGATAAGATAACAGCACTGGCCATAAACAATATATTTGTTGGACGAAACAGTTTTGCCAAATTTTAATTTTAATTTAGATAAGCTATCACTGAAATTTTTGCGAGAATAAACTAGCAATCGCGATAATGTCATCCACGTGTTAAATTCTACTTTAAATTAATTAAATTAATCTCGTCGAAAGTAATAATTAGCATATTTTCAATAAAACTATCAACCAATTTCGTTTACTTGCCTAGCGTTATAAATTATGATAAAATGTAATCCCATGCATATGTGTAGGTAAATTAATTTTTTATGTCGTGTGTTGGTATAACAGTAGGTCCATAAAAGCAATTTGCATAGTCTTATGTCAGATAACGAAAGAAAATTGAAAAATAACAGACGGAATTTGTTGACTTTGTAAAATTTCCATTTAATAGAAAAAAATCAAAAACTTTTTATACATTTTTTAATAATCAATTGTTGGTATACTTATAAATGAATTATCTGCGTCATTCGAGGTCACTAAATAATCATACCTAATTATTGAAACCCAATTTGTGCCAACGATTAACACAATAATTTATTGAAATGTATTACAGTTTTGGACTGTAATAGGCAACATGACCTATGCATGCTACAAATTGAAAATAAATCGGATAGAAATTTTATAATACCAGAAAAGAGGAAATTATTACATAACTTTTTGTTTTAATATTTAATTACTTTACTGATTCCCTATTAATGCTCACTCTAATCACCATTTAGTATTTATTAAATCCCATTTGTTTACATGTTATTAATCTAATAAGCATTTGCTGACAGAGTTTAGATTTAACTAGAGTTGCTCTAATTAGGCGATTAAATCGTTGTTGTTTGCCCTAATAACACGAGATCAAACAAATTTCAGGTTAAAACGTATACACGACTTACCATTAATTTGTATATTTATAAATGTTAATTGAGGGAAAAACAAATGCTGGAATAATCACCACTGCTTGGTTATTACGGTTCAAGAACGGTAAAAATATTTTACAAATTGAAGAGCGAAATGACGACTTTATTTATTGTCTGAAATTGTCAATTTATTGTAATGTGCTTAAAATTTTTTTAAACTTTTGAATAAATTTATTTATTTTTCTAGGACGGTATTATAATAACTCTTTAGAGAGACATTTTCTAATCTAAATATGTCTATTAGAACTTTTCTCTTATTTTAAAGCATAAAATACGATGATAAAATATTAACCTCCAATTATGTCTAATATTCTAATATTGCACCTTTGACCCCCTTACAGAAAAACTACAATGGCATTATATTTTGAATTTTGCAACCTAGTCTCTCTCTAGACTAATGCACTTGGTCAGTTGATGCTCCAACATCTCAACAGCTTCCTGGAAAAATTTTTGGCTGACCACTGCAAACCATTTGCAGTTTACTGTAAAATTTGTTTCTACGTAAGTTTTCTTTTAATTTGAGGAACAACCTGTAACCACTGAGGCGAGATCTGGCGAATATGGTGGATGCTTCACTAATTCAAAGCCTGTTTGGTGTGTAGCTTTTATTGCAATAGAAGATGTATGACTGGGAGCATTATCCTGATGGAACAGCTTACTGTTCCTTAAATTTCCTCGGTGTTTCTCTTTAGGAGCGCCTCACAATTAATAATTATGCTTAATAGATCCCTGCAATCCTCTGTTTCTTTAGCAAATAATCGGTCAAAATGACTCCTTGAGCTTCTCAAGCAAAACTTTTCTAGAAGACTGCACAAATTTAAATTTGCATGAAAGAAGAAAACCGTGATGTTTCATTGTTTCTACTTTTTACTTTGCCTTTTGGTCTCAGAATCATAGTGATTTGCCCATGGTTACATACCGACTAAGAAAGTTTTTTTTTTGCTTGGTATCTTTCTAAAAAACACTTATTAGTCAATAAACATTTTTTTTTTATCAATATTAACATTCTCATCTTGCACTCATCTTTCCTATATCTAATTTCTTTGTCAGCATGTGGAGCACCACATGATATGATAAGTCAGTATTTTCTATAATGTTTCTGATGTGTTCTCCTCGGTCTTGCAGTACGATATCGTGCACCTTTTTAATGTTTTTTTCTGATATTACTATTATAAAAGAATCAATAGCATGGTGGTTTTTACACAATGTTCTTTCGCATTTAAAATCTCGTCACCAACGTTTAACTATGTCATAAGAAACAGCAGACTCTTTAATAGTTGCCATAGTGTCTTCGTAAATTTGAGTTGGCGTCATACCCTTTTTCTGAAGATATTTTATTATGGTTCATTATTCCACAGGATTATTTTTACAAACAGTTAGGACTCACAATTCAAAAATTAGCTACAGCACAACAACGCCTTGAGATACAAAGTTGATATTTTTAGATATGATCCACAAATATAAGCTAGCTATCTGTCAAAAACACTAATTAAGCATCCAGTTAGAAATAGATCAGAGGTATCCAGTTAGCATCTAGAATCCAGTTAGAAATAGATCAGAGGTAGAGCATAGAGATCAACACTCTTATGTATACATAAATTTACTAAATTTATTAATTCTTCTGTTTACAATTCTGTCTATTAATTCTTGTTGCATTTTTTAAATGTAGGTACTAATTTTATTAATTCTTGTTCTTTTTCTGTTAAGTCTGGTGATGTTTTTTTTATTTTTTAGAAAAATACAACCAAGTTGTTTGAAACTACTGTCAAATGTGAGTTGGCATTATACCATTTTTCTAAAGGTATTTTCTTATGGTTATTTATTCTACAGGATCTATTTTTACAAACAATTAGGACAAACAATTCAAGAATTAGCTACAGCACAACAACGCTTTGAGATACAAAGTTGATATTTTATAGATATCATCTATAAATATCAGCTAACTAACTGTCAAAAACATTAAACTGTCAAAAAAATTAATTCCAAAAGTAAAAACTCCCAAACATGTGCAAGATTTTAGACCCATTAGCATCTTGCCAGCAGTTTCCAAGATATTTGAAAAATTATTGAAGAACAACTTAGAGATTTCGTAAATGAACATGGCCTTGAGGTTTTAGACCTCAGCATTACAGCAAGGTTTTCGACACAATGCAACATGATTTCTTTCTGTCACTGCTTAATTATTTAGGGCTTCATTGCTCAGCAATAACTTTAATTGAAAATTATTTGACAGGAAGACGTCAGTTTACTAAAATAAAAAATGCTTGCTCTGAGAGTCTACCGATCTTGACAGGAGTTCCTCAAGGCTCTATTTTAGGCCCGCTGTTTTTTCCTTATATATCTCCTTAATACCAAACTACATTAAATACTGTCGGATTCACTGCTACGCAGACGATATTCAGCTGTATTTGTCATTTAACATTGAGGATTTCACAGAGACGTTGCAAAGAATACAACAAGATATAAATACACTTTCTTCTTATTCAGGAGCTCTTGGACTTAAAATTAACCCATCTAAATCGGTGATTCTTTTATTTGGAAACAAAACTGATAGAAATTTAGTGTTACATGAAATAAATGTTACAGTTAATGGTTTGAAAATTCCGATCAAAAATGAGGCAAAAAATTTGGGCTTAGTTTTGGATACTTACCTGCGCTTTAATACTCATGTTAATAACTGCCTTCAGAAAGCATATGGTGCACTTAAACGATTGTATAGTTGTAGAGAATTTCTAAATTTTCAATCAAGAAAACTACTTGCAGACATCCTTGTATTGTCCCAATTTAACTATGCTGATGCCATATATGGTTGCTGCCTAGACCATAATAATAAAAGAAAAATACAAGTTGCACAAAATTCTTGTTTAAGATTTATTTTTGGAATTTCCCGTTATGAACATATATCCCATAAATTAAAAGAGATCGGTTGGTTGCCTATGGAAAAAAGGAGAACATTACATGCAGCTTGTCTCTTTTTTAAAATAATTAAGTCCAAAGCTCCACAGTTTTTAGCTAAAAAAATTACTTTCCGCACAGATGTACATAATATCAATATTAGGCGTAAGGACTTACTTTCTGTCCCCTTCCACAAAACTGAATTATTTAAACGGTCTTTTTCTTATCGTATTGTGAACATGTTTAACAATATCCCGTTTTGTGTTACAGACGTCACAGTCAAGACATTCAAAACAAAATATTCTTTTTTTTTGAGTAATAGTTAGATTGAGTTAACAAAATATTTAGATAACGTTTTAATACCATTACTTAATTTATTTGAGTTTATTACTTTTAATTATAGAGCGATAGCATATATTTGTTCTTTTTGCGCTACTTTTATTTTATTTCTATTTTTAAAGGAACTTACGGAAGATCAGAATGTTGCGTCAGCATCATAACTGAATAAGTTCCTTTGGATTTTCTTTAATTTTGCTCTTCTTTGTATGTGTACTATTGTAAGGTTTAATTTATGTATTTATGTATCAAAGAAAATAAACATTATTATTATTGTTATTATTGTTATTATTATTATTGTTATTATTATTAATCAAAGATCCAGTTAGAAAAAAATCAGAGGTAGAGCATAGGAATCCACTCTCCTATGTTCCATTTTTATATGTTCCATATTTACCAAACTTATTAATTTTTTGATCTACAATTCTGTCTATTAATTCTTGTTGCTTTTCTGTTAAGTCTTGTAATGTTTTTCTTATTTTTCAGGAACATACAACCAAGTTGTTTAAAATTATTGTCAAATTTACTAAATTTTATACAAATTTTTTTCCAATTCTTCAAAAATAAGCAAGTGCTTTTTCTGAACTGCCAATTTTAGATCTTCAAAAAGATTGTTGCAAGTAGGGTGTTATCGCGGTTGTAAAACAATTCAGGTACCTAAGTTTATGTAGCATGAATATTGTAATACTCGTACTTGGCATTGTGATTAATAGTTGTGACATGAATAAAATCATTATTCAAATTTCCTAAAAAAGCTGAATTTGTGATTAGATTAGCTTTATTTCAGTCGTTAAGCCTTTTTCTTTTTGGCAAATACGATTTGACACATTTATTTAATCTGAAAATGTTGGAATTTCTCGATATGATTTGATCAAAGTCGTGCATCTAAAATGTTTAATAATACGGTGATATATCATGATATTACTAAAACGTACGGTATTTAACTCCCTCACTGGCAATTTCCGTTTATCACAAAAAATTTGCTAATATTCGCGTGAGAAAGGAAATTTTGTTCCACTCTGTAGATTTGAGCAAATTATTTAATTGAAAAATAAGAGCTCAGTCAAAAAGTGATCTCTTATTGACTTGAAGGTCATCAAAAAATGATAAATGACACCGCGGACTGTATAATTATACATTGAGACCAATTTATTATAAAGTACAAACAAAGTAATTTATTGAGGAAAATAATAAAATAAAATTTGAGTCTATTTTTATTGAAATTATTTACGCTTCGACTTGTTTCGGTCTGTTATTAACAACAACAAATAATCGGTGGGATTATGCAATTATTTTTGGCGAGATGATTAAAAATGGGTACAGAGAGTCATAACATAGTTGCAAAGTTAGTTCCTTAAATGATAAATTATCAAACATAGTTGGTGAAACAATAATAACAGCAATAATTTATTAAATTTGCTCGTTACTTAATAACTTTATAATGGATGAACTTTCTTGTCTAGCATTAAATTCCACATTCTTTAAAACTACACAGTCGTTAAACACCCAAACAGATATCTATTTTTTCTAAACTGTCTGGCAAAAGGATAATTAATTCTGACTGGCAACCAATTCGTAACATATTATGCAAAATGCAGTTTCGACAGGCCTAGAGGTAACCTTCAAGGTCATTAAAATTATGATTCGGCTTTTTTGACTAAATAATTTTATGTCTGAGTTGTAACCTGATATCACCGCAGGCCGCACTAGATAAAACGATTGTTGACTTTTCTTCGTCTATTTGGACTGCTTATTGAAGCAGAAAAATGAGCTCACTTCTTGTTAGTCTAGCGCTTATTTGCGATTTTTTAATATTTTAAAAGCTCCGCTTCAAAAATAATATTTACCGAATTACCCTGCGCTACTGGACAGATATGTTATGTTTCAAATTGCTAATTTGCAGATCCTGTGTTTGCTCTGGTCAGTTTGTTTAAGTAAATAGATCTGAAATGATTTGGACAGGATCGTAATCATTTATTGTGATTAATCCCCACATAATGACAATTGTATAATATAAATTATTGCACATGAAATAGAAAAATAGGGCTATCTTCAAACGACACCAGGGTACTTGAAAAAAATGATTTTTATAGTGCGTAACACACTAGTCCAAATTGAAACAACTGCTCCTCGGATAAAAGCCTGACAGGCATTGGATTACACTATCTTGGCCGCTTGATCAGCTTCAAACGCTAAATAAATTATTTTGGTATTTTAATTAGATAAAATAATTTGAGTTTGTAATATTTGTTGACATAAATTAAAGCAAATGTAATGTCAGAAGTAATGAAAATGTTTCTAATTCTTTGAGTAAATATTTTCTTTAGATCAGTTCATACATAGTTATTTCCGGTATTTTCTATCGTTTTTCCTGTCAAAAGATAAAATTCATCGTATTGTGCATGTTCTTGTAAAGTAATTGGTTCTACATGACAGCAGACATTAGCGATAGTAATAATTGTTATATTGCGGTAATAATAATACGATAAGAAAAACATTTATGTAATTTTTATTTTAGTTTAGTGTCACCATAATCGTCAACGAGAGTTAATAACCTTATTTGATTTATGCGAGCATTAGCGTGAATTCATTCCGTTATCGATAAAGCGTTAAAGTGTGAATGTTTTTCTCTTGACTAGTCAACACGACCAGACAAGGGGTAAACGAATTAGTATCATTTAAAGCGATTTTCCGGTAACTGCAACTGTTATTGGAGACCGTTACGTAAATCCGGACTCTCATATTATACAAACGGAGGGCCTAATTGTCATATTACATTTCGGCATTATTTAAATGCGAAACGCGTTCGTTCACTTTGACAATGGGTTTTCTCGCATGGCTTCATCCGAAACCACAAGTAACCCGAGATGGCCGATGATGACAAAACTGGAGATATTTTAAATTCATAAAACTTGTAGCTACGGGGGTACCTCCTGTGTGTTTCGGGGCCAAGACGTCAAAACGGGTTTGCTTCGCTGTTCTTTTCTGGTCCATGTATGGGAGTTTCGGGGGCTTCTAATTTCTGTACAAATAAACTGATAACTAACGTGTTTAGTCTGTTGGGAAAGCAAAGTATACCGACTTTCTTAAAAAAAACTCAAACTTTGTACTATTTTATTTAAACTTTTTACACTTGTTTGCTCATACATTATTTTTTTACGAAAAAAACTACATACATTCAACATGTAATAGAAAACAAGATGAAAAACTCATATTTGACTTTGAAAATGTTCACAAACTTTGTATTAAATGCAAAGAAATTAAATTTTTTTATAGCAAAGATTTTTTATTTGACCTATATACTATCTCGTTTTTTATAATCGTGATTTTATAAATAAATAACAAATGCCGATTAAAATAGGGTGGAAAGTGACACTTTCTGCAGCATTTTAAAGACTGTTATTATTTTATAACTTTTATCGATAAATTCTTGAACATACCGCGGAAGTAAGACTGTCATAGCAGTTCTGTAAGAATTAATGAGTTTGATGTCTTAAAGAGTAGAATTTGTTGTAAAACAAAAATATTAATTTACTGAATGGTTGTTGCCTTATATGTATAAATTGTGCAATACATCAAAAATTAAAAAAAATAAAGCAATATGACCCTGACATTATTTTTGCAAAAATTATAATAAAGAGGATTTTAAAATTATTTTTTACTTATAATGAACCGGAGACGACATTTTTCTAATTTTTTGAATTTGTCTACGTTTTGGAGAGATATAATCGATGTTCCACTGTATTTACATAAAATATCACAAAGAAAAAGCTTTACAAAACGACATGAAACACTTAAGTATAAAATTGATTGTGTTAATGCAAAAATAAATTTGGGAACAACTACATAGATATAGTATTCTATTTCATTTTTTTTTAAATTTTCTTTGAAAGTAGAGCTTGTTTATTTCCGAAAGAATACTTTATTTTCGTTTGGATGGGCTAATGGAACTTTACGCACTTTCAAAGAACAGCTGACGGTACCGTACTCTGTAATAAAAATAAAATGAGAGTTCTGGGAATTTTTAAGGAAGTGGTTGCCTCCTTTACAACGCCGATAGGGTCTCCCAGGTGTTTAAGAAACCACCTTTACATTGATTTTTATTGACAAGCTTTTCGACAATAATGACAAAAATATGTAAACTGTTTAGACAAGACGATAGATAAACACTAATTGGAGACTTTGTAGAAAGAATTCCGAAAGAAATTTTAGATAGAGAGATTTTACAATTTTCGTGGTTAGTGGTTTGTGACTGTAAAATGAAAAGTGGTGGTCTATTTTCCAATCACAGATTTTCTCATCCATATCGCATTTTTTCGGGGAAATGTTTGACAGGTGAATTTCGAGTTAATATGAAAATGTTTGGTATCCACCGTGAAATAAAGTTCCAGTCTGTTGTTGCGTGAGATCTATATCTCAGTAGATTTAATTACTGTAATTTATTACAGTGACATTTTAGGTGCAATTTAATTGCTGTCGTAACTTTCAAAATTTCAGATACTACAAATTAATAAATTTTGCTAAAAAAATTTCCATATCTTTTATGGTAATGGAGTACGTTAGGTTTTAAACGACTGCTTCAACACGCAAATTATCCATTTTGATGCAGTACATTATAAGCAGGATTTAAGTGGTGTTTGACGAAATAAAAAGGAACTTTTTGATTAATCGTTTCGACTATTGTGTCTGGGTAAAGTTCCATCCATAACTATTTGTGCATGAAAGTTTGAATTAAAATACTAATTGTAATTTAAATTGAACGTTTTAATAAAGCTGGAGCACCGCCAGCTAACAGTGTCGTGTCAAAGTGCAAATTATTGAGTGGTGCACGTGGAGTTAGGTTATTTCCATTTGAATAGAATTCGTAATTCGGTGTTGAATAATTTGAAACTTTGATTGTTGTGTAACTGTACATTTCATTACAAACCTTCTCACACACAGAATACCCATCATTATCTCCTTTCTTCGTCCTTGCTACAATTAGTACCGTGCAGGGACAAAAAGTGACTTTGTAAAAACATTTTTATCTTCAAGCGCACCAAAATCGCTTTTTTGTGTGTCTCTATAGACACTACTAAAGTGCTTTTTTTATTACCGGAGTTGAAAGACTGAAAGTCTTAGCAGTTGAAAAGTCCACAGGTGGCTCGACGGAGTCAAATGTAACAAAAAGCATACCACTCAGTAAAATCGCTTTTTATTTATTTATCAATTTTAAAATTTTAAACAATATTAAATACCCAAATTTGTGTTTTCAAATGCTGCTGGTTTTTGAGATGCACGATGTAAAAAACATTTCTCAAAAATTTTTTTTTGAAATACACAATATATGACAACAATGTTTTTGAGCAAATTATATAGACAGTTATATAGGTGTTTCGTAAATAAACGGCAATATTTGAGATATAAATTGATAAAAATCGTAAAATTGGTAAAGTTTGGCAACCAGAACACGTTACGAGCAGTTATTTTCCAAATGAAGAATTCCACATTTATTGCTTTTCTCCTGTTTTTGTGCATCTTGTGATGCTACTGTCATTGTCATTGTCAGTGACAGATCACTTACAGACTTGTAAAAATATCGATTGTTCACAACTATGTGACATAATTCTTCACATTTTTGCTTTTTATGTTTTTGTGTCTTATTGGTCAACTTCAAACGTCGTTTATTTTTAAACCAAGTACAATAGAAACAAAAAAATCTCAAATGAATGTTTTTTGGGTTCTTACTAAGTTATACCTTAGAGATTGCCTTTTCTTTATAAAACAGCCTTTATAAGCACTACAAGCCTTGTAGGCTCATGGTTTGGTGAGTATTTTTTTTCCATTCTTTTTTATTTAGAGCTTTCTTTTTTCACTGCTTTATATGTATTTTTTGGAAGTCGTCCCCTACTTTTTTTCCACTTTGTCTTTAGTCTGTCTTTCGTCTGTTAGATCCTAGTCTTGTTTCTAATATTCTTTTTGGTAATCTTTTTTCTTTCATTCTTGTTACGTGGTCTATTTAATTCTTTGTGATTTAACTACTCCTACTATATCTGTGTCTTTGTACAATGTTTTTATCTTTGTTTGTTCTTCTAATCCAAGTCTCTTCTACTTTTTCCCTCAACAAATTTTTTTTTAAATCTTTCTTTCCCATATTTGCAGCAGAGACTGTTACTGTTTTCTTAATGTTTATCTTTTGCAAGCTATGTTACTACCGGTTGTATTATGGTTTCGTAGACAAAGTTTTGTTGTTCTTGCTGCGGCTTTGAACTTAGTACAGAGTGTAATGCATAAAAGCTTTTGTTTCCAACTGCTATCCTTGCTTTTATCTTTTCTCTATTTGTTCGTTTCTTTTCTATTACACTTTCTAGGTAGACAAATCTTCTAATTTCTTTGAATTTGTATCAAAGTTTTTTGTTTACTTTTACTTCTAGATATCTGTCTTCTTTAAATACTTTATCTTTCCATATCATAAATTTAGTTTTTTTTCACTTACTTGAAGTCCCATATTTTCCGCGTTAATAATAATCAGCCTTTTTGTTACTTTTAATAGCTTTTTTTTGGTTGTTGTTATAAGTGTTACGTCGTCTGCAAATACAAGGCATTGATGTTGTTGATGGAAAAACAGATCTTGTTTATATATACATAAGGTGGACCAAATGTATGAAACGGGCCGTTTTTTGGCTAAACTATAAAGAATTTTGAAAAAACAAAATATAGGCATTAAATGGCTAGGAAAATTTGTAGTTTTCTCCAATCTCATTTTTACTAATTTCGCTATTTTGTTGTGTTTTTAAGGTCTTTCAATGCTTGGTAGAATTTCTTTCTGTTCATGCTTTCGTAAGCATCTTAAAGTCTACAAAAAACAAGTATGTTTTTGTTGTTTTTAATATTTCTTGTTTCTCCTCTGTACTTTATCATTTCTTCTTGTATGTTGTCTTTTCCTAGGCTCTTGTTGTTTTTCTGTTTTTCTATAATATTTTTAACTTTATCATATGTGGAAAGTTCTTCTTCTTGTTCTTCTTGCGCGTTTCTGTTGTTCTCCTCCTTTTCAACTGTTTTTCTTTTAATCAACAATTTGTTTAAGACTTCTGCAAAATATTCAGCCCAACTTCTGTTACTTCTTCATCGCTTCGCACTAATTGGCCATATTTATCTCGACAAAATATGATTTTAGGTTAAAATCTTTGTTTAATTCTCTTGCATCTTTGATTGAAGTTTTTATCTCTTTATTTTTGTAATTCTCTTCTATATCTTCTATTTTTTAGCGGTGTGCTTTTTTCTTTTTTCTGCAATTTTTTTGTATTTTGCTTTTTGTTTTTTAATTTTTTTTCTGGCTGTTCTGCGTATTTTTTTCTAGCATCGTTCTCTTTGCTGTGTCTTTCTTCTGTTCCTAAGTCTACAATCTTTATCGTACTATTCTTTTGTTTTCATTTTTCTTTTCTTTATTTTGTTTTTTGTTTGCTTATTTAATTAGTTTTTTTATTACCTCCCATTTTTCTTCTATTGTTCTGTTAGCTTCTTGTTGTTGTTAGTTTTTTTCTATCGCTTTTGTATATTTTTGTTTGTTTATTTATTTCTTTTGTTCTTGCCATATTTTTTAGATGGTTATTTGTATAGACTTTAGTTTGCTTTAATTTTATTACTTTATAAAATATTAACTAATTATCATTAATTAATAATATTAATTAACACTATTGTGTCAGTTGGTCGACTTATTTAGTAGTATGTGGTTGATCGACTATTACTAGTGCGGTTTGATCGACTACTATAGTGACAGATGGCCGACTGTTTAGAAGTAGTTGATCGACTACTACTGGTGGCGGTGACTGTTTTAGTATTAGTTGATCGATTATTACTAGTGGTGGTTAACCGACTACTATAGTGACAGTTGGCCAACTGTTTTAGTAGTAGTTCATCGATTATTTCTAGTGGTGGTTGACCGACTACTATAGTGGCAATTGTAATAAAAATATTTGGTCTACTACAGATCTTCCTTTTCTAAAGCCATACTGGTATTCTCCTACTACTTTTTCGATATGCTCTTTTAATTTATTATTGAGTACTGTTGCCCTTACCTTATATAAAGTGTTCAGTAAGGCTATTCCTTTATAATTTTCACATTTTGTCTTGTCTTTTTTTATGGATTGAATATAATATTGTTGTTCTCTATACTTGGGGCATTTGTTTTTTTATCCATAATCATATATCATCTTCGTCATTGTTTCTTATTGTATATTGTTTTTTTTTCTGGGCTCTTTAATAGTCTCTTCTATAATATGTTTAAACTTTATCGTAGTAGGAAGTTTTTCTTCTTTATCTTTTTGTCCATTTCTGTTGTTCTCCTTATCTTCAACTGTTCTTCTTTTTGTCGACGATTTGTTTAAGACTTCTTTAAAATATTTAGCCTACCCTTCCGTTACGTCTTCGTATTCTACTAAATGGCCGTGTTTATTTCGATAAAATATAGTTTTAGGTTAAAATCCTTTTTTAATTTTTCTGCATTCTTGATAGAAGGTTTATATCTCTTTATTTTTGTAATTTTTTTTATATTTTCTATTTTTCTAGCGTTGTGCTCTTGTTTCTTTTTTCTGCATTTTTTTTTGAATCTTGTTATTTGTTTTTTATATTTCTTCTTGGTGTTGTGCGTGTTTTCTTCTAGCATCTGTACCTTGCTGTGTCTATCTTCTGCTCTTGAAGTCTACAATCTTTATCGTTCCATTCTTCTGTTTTCTTTTTATTCTTATCTTTAATTTGTTCTTTAATTGCTTGTTTTATTAATTTTACTATTGTCTTCTATTTCTCTTCTACTGTTGTAGTAGCTTTTTACTGTTGTTTGTTTTTTCTATCGCTGTCATATATTTTTCTTTGTTGATTTGTTCGTTAAATTTTATACGATATTGTCTTGCTGCTATATTTTTTAGATTATTAGTATTTGTATGGGCTGGTATAATTTACTTGAAGCAAATAATTTTATATTGTATATTTAAAAAACTGTAAACATTTGTATAATGCAAATTTGAGTTTTTAGCATTGTGTCGACGAAGACTATGCCAAAATTTCTAATGTATGTACCTAACTTTAGAAACATCCTGCATAAGAAGATATTCAAGACCCCACCGTAATTATTTGTTGCCCGTGTGCAAGCTATTTCTACAATGCCTCTTGTATTTCACCTCCAATGTTTATGTTTATTTCTTTTTAATTTTGTAAATTTTATATCATAATTAAGTTTAAGTTTGGTTATTTGTTTAATTTGTAGAAACTAATATTTTAATAATCGTAGTAAAATTTACGAAGCTTAGCGTTCTTGCTCTACGTATTTCTATAACATATTATGTTAACTGATGATGACTTCTTAGCAAGGTCGAAACATATCTAACGTTAATTTTTTACCAACAAAGAGCAATTTCGGTTGTTTTTAGGTGTCGGCCGCCGTTGTGCATTAAGAACGGCCATACCGTGAAAAAGTTTCGTCGGAAATATTTTTCAGAAAATCAATGATATGTCCATTATCAGGGAAAGCGGAAATCCGTTCCGAATATGGTAATTAGCGGAGGAAAAACTGTCCGCACTGGCTGGAAAATATAAACTGTCGACGGGAGAGAATTAAATTTAACCCGACAAAGGATGTTCTTCCTATGCTTAACAAACTAGGAGGACTTTTTGCCGGATCCCGCGATTCAAGACGTTGGTTACTTATTGCGGTCGTGCACTCCCCAACCCTCATTAATAATTTACCCTTTGCCATTTCTTGAAATTGCTGAGGTTTGGTTTTGTTGTCGAGAAATTCGATTACGAGATAACGCAAGCCTAAATTTAAATTTCTATACAAATAGATGTCATCGCGAACTTAAGTTTCCTTTTCACTCGAGTCGTGCCCATTCATTAATATTTTAAATTAAAAATAATTATTCGAAAAACGAGAACTTTTACTGCGACGAAAAATGTCAAATGCATACAATTTTTTAACAAGTTCCTTTTCAAGACGACTTCTAAACTTCTTTTCAAACTAATAATTAAGGGAAATCAACTCGTACCTCAATTTCTGCAATATTTTAATGATATTAACAACTTCCAAGTAACTTTCTTAGAAATTCTACCCCCCAAAACGCGAGACCCTATTCGATTTCTGACTAACTTTTTGATAGATTAACACATGAATTTAGGGGGGATCGCAGCAAGATGAAGCGAGCTTTCACAAACCCCAAACAAATCTAAAGCTCGAAAAAAGTGCAGAAGGTCGCAATCTCAATAAATCAAAGTAATTAAAATAGACTGTCACCGTTTAGTAGCAATGAAATTCTTAGTCAACAACATCAAAATATGTGTTTCAGGTATTTGTCGGCTCTTTTGAAAGTCGTGGTTTATATTGACAATATACGAAATTAATTAGTCGGCTTGAACGCCGTAAAAGAAGAGGTTAAACTAATAAATTATCAACTATTGGAAAATAATCAACAATTTTCTAAAATTCTATTCATCCATAAACAAATAGTTGTGGCATGTGAGACGTTAAAAAAATATCCGATTTGTTGCAGTTTCATCGGAAAGCGTTTTGTTGTTTTAATTTGAGTTGAATCGTGAGAAACTTTTAAAAAAAAGTTGTCTTCTGATTAATATTTTAAAATCAAATTACAAATAATTAGCATATATGAATATTTAGTTGTAGCTAAAGGCTATGTAAATATTTTGACCTATATAGCCAGTCCTTCAGGATCAGAAGGAAATTAATGAACCATTTGAGACAAGAGTTAATTGAAAATTTATTATTTAATAAGAAGCCGGGTTGTGATGGTGTTTTCGAAGTGCTTCCGGCCAAAATAGAACAATGTGCAGTGAATAACACCCCAACTAAAAGCTTCCATAGTTTTATTAACTTTCATTATTTCAGAAGTTTGCTGCACGTTTGATTATAATTGTCTTTTATTATTCACGTTCAACACTTCGTTTGATTACGCGCTTGTTCAGATACCATAATTCTAAGGTCGGGATTTAATACATTCTTGCACGAAACCAACGCCAAATTATAATCTTTCATCATTCTGCTGACGTTTTCGGATCAAGGGTTGTTCTCTGCAAAAGTAAGGAGTGGTAAATAATTTTTTATCTCCATATCCTAAATATTTTTCCATTTCTTCCATTCAGAAAACTCGACAGTAAACATTACTTACCACTCTAAAACAATAAATAAAATTTATTCAAAATTAATCAAATATTTTTTATTTAAATTAATCGTAATAAAATCGCCATAATCACTCCAAAAATTTAATAATATTTGATGTCGTTTCGCTTCCTCTCTCAATAACTTATTTTCGATTGGTAACCCTTCTCAATATTTTTTACAATAAATTTTGTTAGTCTACTTTTGATTTCAGCCACTTTTTTTCTCTTTTTTTTCCTTTTCTATTACGCTAAAAATTGATTTGTATGCTAGTTCTTTTTATTTGTTTCTTATTTATATTAATCTATACATTCAGCTTGAGTACTTCATCAGATCCAAACGCAAAATTTTATCTGATTGACAAAAATTTTCATTTTAACTTCAAAAGTTAATTTTCTTCTTATTTCTACCGAAAATTTTACATTTTCATTTCTCTTATTTACAACATATCTCAAAAAAAATTCTGTTTCTTTTTTTACACCATTTCAAACATATAGACAGCATCGCACTCACGTTTTTTATAGACAGCTTAATTTCCTCCTGTTTCTGTCGTATCATGTTATCTTATCATGTTTTTTCAAATTTACTCAAAAATATCACCTAAAATTATGATCTTATGTATCTTATGTAACTCTTTTCATCTGTACCATCATTATAAACTAGAAAAAGTCTGTTTACACGCTGTTCTTAATCATTCTTTTACATCTAGTTTTTTGTTTCTATTCATTATCCTTTCAATATCTCTTCTGTTATTTTTAGATTTTCTTCTACTTTTGTAGTAAATAGCAAGAAACTTTTTACACGCAATGATGTCATTATACCTTCTCATCTGTTGGTTTGTTATCTCTATGTGGTAATTCCTAACTTCCTTTTTCGATTCAAATTCAATTAATAATTGTTTGTATTGTTTTACTTAAGAGGAGTATGGAGGTAATTTCTCTTATGGGAATTCCAATATAAACGCGCGAATCTGTAGCACTTTTATTTCTAAAAATATTTTTACAAAATTTAGCACAATCATTCTTCTTACTATTAACTACAAAATGACTGTAAGTGATTTTTAAAAAAATGTTTATAAATAATATAAAATAATTATTAAAAAATTATTAAAATTTAAAATCAACGAAATTAAAAATTTAAAAAAGTCAAAATGTAGTCCATGTTATTACAATACTTGTGGCAAAAACCGTTTTAATTTTTTTTATAAATAAACTAGCTACAGATTCGCGCGTTTACATTGGAATCCCTATACTAGAGAAATTGGTAACTACTCCTCTTAATCATCTAATTTTAAGTGTTGGTGGTCATATCTCAGTTACTCCGATCTTAATAGCTGTTCTTGTTTGTCAGTTATACTACCAATCGTCTTATTATTAGCTTTTTGATATTTATATATTTTCGTGTGTCTTAAACGTTGTAAAAAACATTTTTTTATTATTTTTTTTGTATATGATTTTCGTGGCCTGTATAAATTTTTGATAAATAAAATTTCAGGAACTTTCAGGACATAATTAATTTATTCTTCAATTCTTAAGACAACGACGTTTCGGAAATGGACATTTCTATTTTCAAGTTTATTTTAAAATTAAAACAAATAATATTTTCTGCATGTTGAGGTTATGTTGTATCACCAAGCTGTAAGAGTAAACATCATTTTTTTATTAACATTTCGTAGATATTTAGAAATTCAATGAAAACTAAATTTCTTTGTTCTTAAAAAAATGCAACATGTTTCGGCAACGACCGTTGCCCTTTTCAAGCAAAACACAACTTAACTTAATTTAATTATTATAAACATTTTTGTAGTGAGTGTTTGGAGGTTATGTTTGTCACAAACAATGAACTGCAAAGATTTATGTTCTTAATATTAATTCTTTTAAAAACAATTTTGTAGTGTTACCTTTTTTTATAGGTCCAATGTTATCGACAACGTCACTATTTTATAGTTTACTGTCACTTTATTTGCATCTTTAATATCGTTAATAATCTTTATGGTCATGTTTCTACTGCTAGTATATTGCTAGCATTTATACTCTTTAATTCTTCTTCTTCTCCCTTTCTTTGTCCTTCTAGTTCTCTAAGAACAATTTTTGACAATTTTTTTATTTTTTTATAGAATATTTGCCTGTGGTATTTTTTTCTTTTTTGTATCACTTTTTTTACGTCTTCATCTCTTAAGCCCTTTATATATATTGTTCTTTTTTTTTTTCAAATTATACTGTTATGTTCTCGTCATACTTTAGAGAACTGTATATGACTCACGCGCTTCATGGTCCACTCAGTGGTCCATAATCGAGATCGGTATAAAATTATATGTTATTTAATTATTAAGAGTTATTGTTGAGTGATTTGAGTAAATAATTTTGTAATTTGTTAAAAAATTTAACCCAAATTTTTCTTTTTACAAAATTTATCTATTTTTCTTTATATTTTTCTTCTTATTACTTTTAACTGGCTATCTATCACTTACTTAGAATAGATAAAGTAGAAGAAAAGATCTTATAGTTGATCAACTAGAAGAAAAAGATTGAGGAAGAAGGGATGAGGAAAAGATAAAAAGTATAGATAGATATTGTTTATTAGTAACATCTCATAAAATAAGCGACACTATTAAAAAAAAAGGTAGACCTAGCATTTAAGACAAATGAAACGACAGAAGAAAACTTTTACTAATGAGAGCACATGAACTCTAGATAGGGTATTTCGCATTTATAAACCTCTGGTATAATATTATATTTGAAGCAAAACTTTTACACAGAGAAGAAGAAGAAAACTGATGATGCAGATTTTAAAAAGAGAATGTCTAGTACAGGAATGATTTGACTAACCAGTTATGTAGAAGATACAAGTCGATAAAACAGAAAGAAACGGCATTTTCAAAATAATTAAAACATTATGACAGATAAAAAAAATTGCTAAAGTTTTTTTTAACTGTTTTTAAATTTATTTTTAGAGCTTATGTTTCTAATGATAGCAGGTCTTCTAAAAATGCTTAGTAAATTTTGTAGCTCTAATTTTCCCAAAAATTTTTGTTTAAAAAATGTGACTTTCTGTCCGTTTATAGGTTTTGATCGTTATCCTACAACACTCGAAAATAACAAAGCTATATCTAAGCCCCCTTTCAAGAACCAAAGAAAATCGATTTGGTATGGTCCTCGAAAGGTACAAATCCGTCATTAATATCCAATTCAAAACTGTCGCTAGGTCTACAATAAAAACGATTTATCTACCACAAAATACGAGTGGTGCTAAATAAATTGTAATCAATATCCTTACAGGATAACAGATTAAATCTTCCATGACAACTATTTACACATATGAAAACAGCTCTGGGGATTTTTAGGTGGTAAAAAAATCCTCAAATTGTAATTTATCTTGAGAGCATGTTTACTTACCGTTACCTCTAATTTGACACAGAGCTTAAATATGACCCTTCTCTAGCAGATAATAGAAATATCAAATAACGATTGTAAGGATAATAATTAAGGAAAACATACTTCAAGTGGTAAAAAATGATGTAAAAATGTTGTAATACGATATATTTTTTTTAAGTTACATCAACGGTATAACCTAAATGTGGTCTCACTAGTTATGAAGATTGTCCCATTATATGAGACCCGCTGAAAGAAAATTTGCATAACATAGAGCGTATTTGTGACAGCCAATTGACATCACATAAAGCAGTCACGTGGGGTGCCAGCTTCATGAAGTACTAAAATAGATACTTGTCTATTCTTTAGTCACCCTTCGAGGTTGCAGTAGCACATTCTGCAGCTTGTTACCTCCAATAAACGACTTTGAAACGGAATTCGTTCAGAACTCACCCGATCCACTGGGTAAATAGTCAATGCTTTGAACAATAAGAATAAAACCGTACCAGGCAGTTGCAATTTCTGCAATTTTGGTGCGGCGGTTGGCACCGAATTAATTATTTAAACATTAAAAAAATTGAATGTCACAAACGAAAACCGATATACCTGCATTTTTCCTAACGTACATACAGTGAATGCCTACTTTATGAAAGGATGAAAGTATTAATTTAACAGCAGGAGGTTGGAACTGGTAAGAGTTTGCAAGCAAAATTGGACAGATGTCTAGTGTTTTGTAAAAAACTCTTCTATACAAGAGGGACAGTTTAATGCTCTTATTGGTGGATTTTATGGGGCTCTAAGCTTTACACTACCCCCCGCTAGAGTTGTAAACTTTGCTATATTATTATACAAAGAGCTCCTGGACGGACTCATCCATTATGCAAAATTTGGATTAGAATTCGTTAAGCGGCTCTCTGGCCGATTTTTTCACCAACGCACTTCCAAGATTCTTGAATTTTTAATAAGTACTGGAAAAATAAACAACGTGTCTGTGGCACTGTTATAGCAGTTACTTTGAGTGAGTTTTCACATGTAACTCGTTTAAATATTAGAGCAACTATAAAACGCTGACGTTGAGAGATCCTGTCAGGGGATTAAAGTTAACACCCTACATTATGCTTAAAAGTAGTAAAAAGTGTACTTTATGTACATGCTGCTGGATACAATAGCGCCGTCCCCATAAGATTAGGATTACTGCTATGCAAAAATGAGTTTCTTCACTGCCGATCTAATAAAACATATCTATAACCGTTCATTCGTGAATGAAGGGAGTGTGTTTGTTATTATTCAGAAGGGAGGGACAACGCCAAGCTGGTTCTTGCTTTTCGGAGTCATATGTCAATATAAATATTTTGTAAGGGCTGTTAAAAGTTCGTGTTGGCATATGCGGTTGTTTTCTCACGGACATTAGGGTTTCGCATAAAAATTTTATTACTCAAGTGATCTCTTTATACAAAAAATGTCCGTTAGCTCTTTGTACTCCCAGCACAATTTACAAGTTAAATCGAAATATATACAGGGTGCAAAGGATTACACCCGGTTTTACATTTAGTCTAATTAAAAATTTAATTTCAAAAAATAGCCCATGTACTGTTCCGTGTACAATGGAGGTTCACATGCAATTTCAAGCATCCTTTCGACCTATAACATTATTTATTCATAAAACCCTTGTTCGGTGTTTAGCACGCTATTTGATTGACATGTTTCAGAAAAAGTAGTAATTAGAAGGTAGTTATTCTCTCAGTTACAAAGTTAATCCATTGTTTGTGTATTTCAAGCAATAGATTATAGGAAAAGATATCGGTTGTTCTGCTTATCCAATTTTTTTGGTAATTCGACCGTAACACGCTTCTGTCAGTCAAGTTCATTTACAAAAAAAAAATACTAAACCAAATAGTTAGGCCACTAATAAGAGAAACAGTAAAAACAAAAATTCTCTCTACTTTCCTAATTTTTACTACTTATTTTTTCAGTACCGGTTTCAAAATCTTCCAAGTCTTTTTCATCCCACCTATTCGCGAAGAAAATTAGAAATAAAAGCGCTACATTCGCTTCAAATATGGCGGACGAGAGAAGTATAGCAACCAATCTAATAGAGTTTCAGTGATTTATCAACTTTTTAAGTTAAATGGTTAAATAAAAATTGGCCAGCTTTTGAACTAAATGTTGTTGCAATTTAAAAATTGTTGTCTGAAATAAAGTTTTTAAAGCGGTACAAAGACGTACCCATATAACACGCTATGGTTGATTTTATTTTAAGGTTTTATTTTAAGAGATTAAAATGCCTTTAAGTGTCTATGTTGTAGGATCTATTTAGTTTCAAGTCTAGAAATATTAAAAAATAACAGCGTTTTATGTTTGCAAGTATGTACAAAAATAGATTACTTTGAGTCAAAAAACCTAAAGAAACATGGCAAAAAAACGTTGGAATACAAAATTATAAATTGAACAATAACGCGACTTGAAGCTCCAAGCAATGTTATCAAAAGTAGAACGGCATCATTACAAGCAATTTGGTATTCGGTTTAAAGCAATAGTTTTGTGTTAAAAAAATTGGTTACATTACATTGAAATTTATTTCGGGTCTGTTAAAATAAATTATTTTATCGTTCTAACGTCATCGTGACAATACTCATTTTCCTGGTTCCTAAAATTTACGCGAGATCGCTCTGGCTTATTATCACCGCGAATACTAAAACACTACACCATTTTCTTTTAAACTACTGGTCTTGTCGAGACTTGTTTCAGGTCTTAATAGGACAAGATGAGAGACGAAAGACTCAAGATCAATACGTTTCTAACAAGATCAGTAGGTACGAAAATTAGAGCCAGACTTGAGAGTCTTAAAAGATCTTGAATTGTTTAAAATAGTAAGTCTTCAACGTATAATAATTTTACGCAAAAAAGTTTTTAAACTTTATTTGTCAGCATAAGTGTAAAAAAGTACAAAAATCTTTACCATTTTTTTGCCAGAGTAGATGATATAATTTCAGCAATTTTGCACTAAATTTCTTTTAAAAGGTTTAGTGACTGCTTGCGGTGTGTTAGCATAGACTTTAGAACTTATATTACAAAACACAGCAAGATCAAATCGCATGGTGTCAAGTCATAACATTTGTCAACGTCAATAGTGTTTGATGTCACAGGCTAATTGGCGCCAAATTTAAACAGTAAATTTTGTGTTACTTTACTGACTCCTTTGTTGAAAAATAAGAGTTAAAAATAAGATAATTTTTGGATCAGATAATATATGTTTTAACTATTGCCAAAATTGTGCAAGCTGCCTATTGGCAACTGAAATGACCAACGAGAACACCACACAAAGAAAAACAATAATTTCAACTTTAAAATAATCAATACAGTCATGATGACTGAATTAACTGTTGTCAAAAACCGCAGTTTAATTTTTGCGATTTTAAAAAGTTTTGTAGTATTTCAAAATTATGTTTGGTTGTTCTTTGTTTTTGTGTCTTTATATATTCTTGTCTAGTATTTTAGCATTTTCCTTGTTAAG
The DNA here is from genome assembly GCA_029207805.1 of Tribolium confusum. Classification (NCBI taxonomy): domain Eukaryota; kingdom Metazoa; phylum Arthropoda; class Insecta; order Coleoptera; family Tenebrionidae; genus Tribolium; species Tribolium confusum. The sequence continues at coordinate 20,411,656 of JALGAY010000003.1, forward strand.
TAATGTAACTTACAACTATAAACAAATTTACTAAAACATAGAAAAAGTGATTCTTGTGAGCTATCGTTCTAATCCTCACAGGTAATATTAGTGGCGAATATTTTAATTTTATTATCTAAAATTGTGAGAGATTCACAATTAACCTAGGTTATAATTTATCAAAGCTCTTTTTTTCGAATTATAGAACACACAATAATTTGAGTTACTCTTTCTCTACATGTTTTTGAAGGTTTTTATCAGAAAACACTATCTATTTACATCTTGAAAAAAATCACAAAATTTTATCAGTGCAAAAGTTGAATGGTAATAAAAGAAAATTTTTTACGAGGTTGTGACTACTAATATGTTTACTGACTTAAGTTTTCGTAATGACGAGAGTTTTGGAACACAGAGATAAGTTTTTAAAAAAGCAGTAATTGAACAAGTAGTCATTTCTCAGTTGTAATAGCACAAAAAGGTAAGAATAAATTAAAAATAATTTGACAGAATTGCAAAAACTTGTTACCAGGCAATAGACTGGAGACCCTAAAAGGGTGGAGTAGTCTATTGCTAAATAACAACATATTTGAAAAGTTCTAGAAAGTTATTTTCTAATTTATTAAACTTTCGTAAGGTATTCGATAATTTTTTATTAATATTGCTAGGTAAACTACCTTTTTTGATACATTTTTACAGTTTTAACAAATAGACACAGACATAAAATAAAAAAGTAGTTGTCATTTATAAAATCAAAGTACTTTAAATTATTCTTACGGCAATAACGAACTGTAGAATATTCTCACTATAATAAGGTTTTGATTGACTAAAAGGTCTAAAAATAATTAAAATTAAAAGTTTCTAGTGGAATTACGAAAATTTAAACAAATATAAAATAAAAAATTGATAGTAAGACAAGCAATATGCTTTATAACATGTTATTGTAGATTTCACTGACTCTGAGGTCCCAACCAACAAAATTACAATATTCACCAATAATGTAGAGAGCAGCATTTTGTAATTGCATTTCTCTAAATGTTAAACTTAAGTTTTAATTTACTAAGAATGCTATTTAGAAATAAGAGGGTTTCTACCCCAGATGTGACAAGAATGGCGAATCAAGCAAAAATAATCTCTATGTTAAGATGGTTTTTAGGTTTGGAATTAAACGATCGGCATCTCTAACTGCAATTGCTGTGCCTTCGGTTAATAATTCAATCTAAACGGCTTATTGCTCTGCACTTCAGAATCATTGAAAAGACCTATAGAATGACCAACTATTTTTTGTGCAAAAAAGGTACCTCGAGGAGTACTTGCGGGTTGAAGAGATTAATTTAGATTAAAACAAAAAAATTAATAATTTATACAGGGTGTTCATAAATGGTGTGTACAACGAAAGACCACAAGTTCCTTGACCAAAAATATAATGATCTAACTCCACTTACCTATGTACAAAGTTGCTTAGTTTAGCCGCTAGAGGCCTTCAAACTTTATAATTTTTTTATGGGCAGGAATTATCGACAATTTTTTAATAGGTCTTATTACTATACCAAATAACTTAAATAAAATTAATTACTTAATATTTTTGCAAAAAACATTACCCATTTTATTAGAAGACTTGCCTTTACTACTTCGTCAGAATATGTGGTTTATACATGTACGGCGCTCCGCCACATTTTTCGTTAGCAGTGCGACAGTATTTAAGTAATTGTTATCCAAATCCTTGAATAGGAAGAGAAAATGATGCGCCTGTAAAATGACCACCAAGATCACCAGACTTAACACCGTGTGATTTCTTTTTATGGGGTGCCATGAAAACATAAGTTTACTCTTCTCCTATTGAAAGCGAAGAAGACTTAAATCACAAAAATGTAAATGCTTCCAACACCCTTCGAAATCCTGATACTCTACAAAGAGTACGATTTAATTTTCGACGTAGAGTTAACGCATGTGTACAAGAAAATGGTGGCCATTTTGAGCATTTGTTCTAGTAGTAGGTAAATAATTCTTTCTTGTTTTTCTTTATTTGTAAATATTTTTTAATAGAGACATATCAACGTTACTAGTGTTAACTTATAATTCACGCTTCAAGCATGTAGTGATTTAGAAAATATTTTTTTGTGGCTAAACTGTTTATCTTACGAAAATATTGCTAAAATGGTGTTGATTATTATACAAAAATTGAAAAAAATGTGGTTAAATAATTTCTTATCTAAAAAAAATTATAAAATTTGAAGCCCTCTAGCGGCTAAACTAAGCAACTTTGTATATAGGTAAGTTGAGTTAGATCATCATATTTTTGGTCAAGGAACTTGTGGTCTTTCGTTGTACACACCATTTCCGGACACTCTGTATTATCAAAAAAACTTTAGAAAACTGTGCAATACTTTTTAGCAATGTAAATTAGATGAAAAGAAACGAGATTATCCTTCTAGAAGATAAACTTTTTTGATCATATTGTATTTTCTGATGTTTCTTCTGAGTTAGAATTTAACAAATTCACAACTGAAAAATTAATACTTTTTCTATAATAACACCAAAATATTTTTTTAGTCGATCTTAACACAAAATTGAATTTTTTGACCTGTAATGTCTTTTTTTAAAACTATATTTGTACAAAATGATTTACATAAAATTACAATCCTGATGGCAAATAAAAACAATTTGCATTGTACTCGTATTTTGGATCTACTTACTCATGCGAACTGTTTTTTGGCTGCATTTAAAATTCTTTGATCTCGTATTGCTCTCTTTGTACATTTTTTTTATATGAAATTTTTTATCCGTCTTCCCTCTACTTAAACACTGTTTTCAATCGTCTATTAAGTCAGTTTTTAAAAAAGAGAGTGCAAAGAATAACAATAAATGCAAGAGGATTTTTTCAGAATACCAATTTTTATAAAAGTACGTTAAAAAAAAGTACAAAACTCCCTGAATGAGTACAATTGGTCACCTTAAAGATGTTTTAGATAATTCAGCCCGATACGTATTACCCTATACAACAAAATCGTCTTAACTGGTTTTCACTGTATTTTGCTTTCTGTAATAGAGTCCTAAATCTGTAAAAATTGTACAATTACGTAAGAAATCTTGGCACGTTTATTTCCTGTTTCAGCTCACGTATTTTGAGTAACTGATGTTGGAGACATGTCAGATGCCGAATTTTCCTTCTATTCATTAATGTGTTCGTTTTTACGACGTCTTTTTAAATTTTAAATAGAATTTACCACAAGTCCGAAGAATAGGGAGACTAGGCACGTTTTTGTGAGAAAGAAAATCTTACCTGAAACGCAATACAACGACCTACCTGAAGGACAAAATACCATCCCTAATGACGGTCGAGTGGTTTAATGACGTAGGGAGCTTAAGGTGTGCTTTAGTGCTTCATCAGAAGTTTATTCTAGAATATTTCGAATTAAAAGAAATTTATTTACTGCAGGTCCATAGCTTTATTGCAACATTGTTGAAATATTCTGTAAACTTTATGAGTATTTAACGTTTGTGTTTTCTGTCTGGCAAACAGTTTAAACCGTTTTTGATATCCTTGTAGATTGCTTACGTTAATGTTTATGACCTAGAATGCTACAAAGTTTAATGTTAAATAATCAGTATTTAGCAACCCTTAAAGGTGACGAGAAAATTATAGATCAATGGAGATTGTCACGTCGATATACTGAAAAGGAAAAACGCTTGAATTAGCTCAAGTCCTCGAGGAAGATTGATGTATGGCATTAATGCCTCCGAATATTCTCCTCTTGCAAGCATAAAAAGAAGTTTATGCGTAGGCAGTTTCACCGAACTCATGCAGACACGGTTGGCTGGACTAAGCAGACTGCCACATCTTGGAGAGGAAATAGATTAAAATAATCTTATGTGGCGGCAGACCATAAAACAAATTATCATTGACTACGAAATGACTGGGTTATACTAATATTTAAGTGTTCTACGGTATTACACACCGAAAAATACAACAAATTAACTTTTATTACTAATATTTTGCATTTTTTATAATGCACGGAATTTTAAACTTGTAAATACATGCTTAATTTGTAAATCTACGATTTAATAGATAATTCACGTTTTAATTTTCTTGTTAACTAAGTGAACGAGCTACATTTATCTCATCTGTATTTTACACTTCAAGCTTCTTAGAACTTTGTTATGGCTTTATGGTACTAACTCCCGATTAGATCCGTGATAACCATTCTACCAGAAGCCCATTTTACCTCTAGAGAAATTACACTATTTATCAGTCAAGGAAGAGTCAAACCGAACAATTCGTTTTAATTTAAGTTATCTACAAGAGTCCTTGAAATGTTTGATTTGTTGGCAGCTGTCAAAGCTAATGCGGTGATAAACTCTAAACAATTGAAGTAGTGACAACTTTCATGATTTATTGTAGGGACACTGAACGGTTCGTTAGATTTTTAATTTTTCTTGAAACCTTTAGAAAGTTAAAATAATATCGGCCAAATTACCAAACAGTGTGCACGCAAAACCTATTTTTTTTTATAAATATTGATATTAAAAAATGCACATTTAGAATAAGCAAATTGTTTTAGTATAACTCTTATCTGTCAAACTCAAAAGTTTGATTAATCAAATTGGTCAATTTTGATCTGAGTTTTTGTACTCTCTCTGTGCCACTCTCCCATACTTGCATCATTCAGGAAGAGCTCTCAATGAAAGCTCGTAGTTTCAGGACGATGAAATTTTAATTAAATGGCGCGTTCTATTTTTATTTACTAGGCATTCAAGATTCAATTTTAAAAATAAGTGTAATATGTAACTGTGACAGTTTTTAAAATAGAATTACACACCGAAATTTCCTGAAAGAACAAAAAATGTGTAATCTCAATGACCTGAATAAGTTTGTGTAATTATCTAAAACCGATTTAAAAATTGGTTCAAATTTATGACTTAAGTAAATAAAGTAATTTCAGCAACAGGTATAACCTAGTTGTGAGTAATGAGACAATTTTGTCCTAGATTTTCGACAAATTGGGATTTTATTATGTAAATTTTTTAATGTGAGCAGTATAGGTCACGGTTTAACAATTAAATAAGACGAAATAAAGACAATTGTTTCAAAATTTTAACGATATTGTTTCTATTTGAACAGGCTGAATCATAACTTAAACCGAAAAATACCACGTATCTTACACAAATAATATTTTATTACATCTTGTGTGAACATGTAATTTTCGTAATTATTATTAAATAAAAATTCAGCCAGATGTACAGTGTTTTCTCCGGTGGCAGATGGTAGACCAGTATCTCAAGTTACATAAAATCTTGTAACTGAAATAAGAATTAAAAATTTTGCGTTTAAATATTTTTTATAATTTTGTTTTTTGCACTTAACTAATTTAAATTTTGCACATGTTGGTATGAAATATTAACTATAAAAGGCAGCTTGGAAGCTTGTTTGTTAATGAGACATTTCTTATGCATTTTTAAAATATAGCAAATGCAACTAGCACCTGTTCTGTCTTTAAAAGATATTCAATTTATAAAACCCGCATCCTGCTTGAATTTTTTTCAACATGAACAACACTGACCTAGAAACATAAATAAATTGCCATTTGCACAACTTTTTAACAATCTTACCTACTAGATAAAAGTGCGAGTAAAAATGTAAAAAAATATGTATCTATACAATTGGTGTTGCAATAGATTTGAAAAGTCAGACAATTTTTTCTAGTTTATTTTCTTTATTTATAGACAACACTACACTATCAGAGATGATTCGTTCGTTTGTCTGCCGTTTCTTTTCGTTTATTTTCTGTTTATCACAAAGATGGGTGTTTTAAAATAAATAATAAAAAAAATTAATATAAAAACTTAATTTGCCAAAACTTTAGAAAATTTAATAATTTTAAAATTTCAAAAAATTAGAAGATTTTTATAGTTCTACAATCAAATCTAAAAATATGAATTAAAAAAAAAAAAAAACTCTGGGTACAGATACAGAGTACTCTACTAGAGTAATTTGTCCATTTTAGTTTGTAGCAACTTAAGATTCTGGTGTATCCGTCTTAAGAGCTTTAAGACTTCAAAGTCAGGGGTTTTACTTGTTCTAACGCTGGTTCGATCTAGCTACTTTTTCCTGTTCCAATTTTTTTTCTCCAGGCTTACACTAACTTTTAGAAGCTTTGTTTCAATTTTTTTCTAGAAAGTCTTTCTTTTAAAGAATTTTGAAACTGTTGAATTTTTAAAAATTTATTTTTGTTTTGTTTATAGTCGATTGACAAATTTCTCCAGGAGCTTTGTAGTTTTTTATGATGCATTTATTGTTTTTTCATAATCTTTATTAATTTTTTTAGAATTTTTCTCTAATCTTTATTTTTTTGCAGGTAGATTTTTAGTTTTATTCTTTTTATATTGGTCGTTTTAAAGGTTCATTAGAGCTTTGTTCTCTAACAATTAAAGGTTTTTTTGCTAATTTTTCTAGCTCTGTTCTTGTGTTATACAATTCTACAATTTTTCTACAATTTTTTGCTCGTTTTTTTATTTTAAACTTTATTTTTTAATTATGGTTTTCTTTCCGATATGGAACCGTGTCAATGAAGTTTTCGTACTGGACGTTTCTCTAACCATTGTAGCATTTCAGGAGTGAAGTGCCAACTAGTTAGAGATATAGCAAGCTTTTTCCAAATCGTTTTTTTTTTTTTTGGTTTCTTACTTTTTCTTTTTCTTCTAATCATCTCTTTTAAGCATTTTTAATTTTTTTTGTTTTTCTAAACTATTGCATTTCTCTTCTTTGGATAGTCAAATAGCCAGCGTTTTTTAAATTTTTCTACAATTTTTTGTGGCATTTTTTTCATCAAACGACGTCTCTAAAATTCTTCTAAAAATTTTTTGCTTTTTTGGAACCTTTATTTGCTCTTCTTCTTTTTCAGGTTGTCGACATTTGCTTTCTCTGCTTTTTTCTTTCTACCAATTGTTGTTTTTCAAATTCTCCTTCTACTAATTTTAATTTTTCTTTTAAACATCGTTTCAGTACTTTGGCAATCGCTGCCGATTTTTTAAAATATTTCTTTTTTCTTTCAAAACCTTCTTCTGTTCTTTTTTTTAGAAGACGCGTCTTTGAATTTCTTTTACAACTTTTTTTGCTCTTCTTTTTCTAACAATTGCTGTTTCTTAATATGTTTTGTTGGATTTTTAGATGTGTCAGATAAAACAAAAAAAAAAAACTCAATAACAGTAGAAACTGTTTTTGGTATTAGTAGGTAATTTTTTGTTTTTTATTTTAATTTTTGTCTTTTTATGATTATTTTATAATCATCCCTTGTTCTTCATTTTTCTTTTGCAGAAAGTTTTATTGTTCAACTTTTTTTAGCTGACGTAATTCAACTTCTTTTTCTGTAATCTTTGTTTTTTATTTTTTTGTTCTTCCAGATCTTTTTTTAAGTTCTTCTAGAATCTTTTTTGTCAACGTATCTCCAACTTTCCCTAGAATTTTATTTTGTTTCTCTTTTTCGTCTAAATATCGTTTCCAAAATCTTCTTGCTTTTTCAGACGCCGTTTTAAAGATTATATTTATTTTTCAAAAAAATAATTTGTAATTCGGATCAGTGAATTGAAGCAGAAAATTTTATAATTTAGATCAATCACATGTATTTTAAAAAAAAACTAATTGTAAGTTAGAAAACGCCATTTGTATTTAATACTTAATATAAGATTTGTAATTAAAAAAAATTGCTTTCTGAATTGTAATTATCTAAATGGAATCAAAATACTTATTATTTCATCTACTAAATTATTGTTGATAATTCTCTTTAAATAAATTGATTAATACGAATTGACACACTGAATCAATTAACATAAACACATTAATAACCATAAATAAAAATCGGTTATTGACAAGTTGATACAATATTTTTTTTAAAAAAATACCTTGAAATATAGTTTTAATAAATTTTTCTGTTCTTATATTTAAATAAAAAATGAGAAATTCAATTGTAAAACTTGATGATAGTTTATACAAACTTCTTTAAAGTTCGGTATCAACCGAGGTAGAATATCAACAATTTATTAAAAGGGGTGTTTATTAAATTCTATTTTGAAGTAATTAAAGTAATGAAAATTAATGAAGCTCATATGCAAATGAGCAACGGAAAAAAATTTCTTTGCTTATTTAACATAGGCTCGTTACGTATAACATTTAACGGAATAACAGTTGTTATTTAAGAAAAAAAATATTTGAGCTTTTTATTCCCTACAAAATATATTTTTGTTGTTTTTTCAGTAAAAATAAAGAAAGGAACGTAACATGATACTCTTTATTTATTCTGAAAATTAAACATTATGTTTGTTCAAAAATATTGTGAAAGTAATTATTCTTGTATACGTAGATGCCAAAAACTTGATTTGGGATCTATTCAACAATCTTTTCTACCATCTCTTGGAATGGAATAATCAAACAATTATCTGTTCGTACAGGTAGCAGGTAGGTCGGTGTGTATCCCTCTGACAAATTTCTATTCTGGCCAACGTTCGTCCATGGCAGCCCATCCAGCTGATGGCAACAGCTGATGGTCTCTGTATAATTGCCTGACGTCACAGGATCCGCATGTTTCCTGTCACCTGGACCGCATTCTTTCCACGCAAGATGCAGGTCTTGAGCCCTGTGACAGTTCCTCCACGGCAAATATGGGTCAACCCGAAATCCCCTACGAATATAAAAACAAACCCACCAAATCGTCCAATAAATCAACACCTTATCTTTACACACACTTTAGCGGCGCACAAAAATTTTGATTTATATCGAAAACTGCCGGAGTTAATAAATATATACACATCCCCTAAAAGGCGATCTGCAAAATACAACGGAAAAACCGACACCCCGTGGCGACGTGGCGGTGTGCAGATTTGCGGAGAAGGGGACTTTCATATGAGCTGCAAATCATCAGCCGGAATTCCTAAACGCACCCGCTTCCGGTCGAGCATAAATCCGAAGCCGGATCTGCCAGATTGCCTTCCACTGTTCTGAATCATATGACCCTCGATCAAAATGGGATGGATTTATTCACTACAGATCGCTAATAGGCCTGCAAGGGTAGAAGTCTTAAATAAATGACAAACCCACTCCATTACCAACATTCGCTTCCGCTTTTTCTTAATCTTTAAATTATGGCAACCATTGTTATTCTATTGCATTATTTCTTTATAACATTTGCTTTTTGTATTTTATGTTTCATATTTTTTTATTAATTTATTTGTTATTATTAATCAGTTTTTAATTAAATATTATTTAATTTTCGGTGTGTGTACAGCTTTAGCTGCAGGCTTCAGTCCAGTATTACTGCTACTCGTTAATAGATGGGACTGACCAATACAAATTTAATCCTCTGCATTACAAATGCTTTTCATTTTAATTGCAAAAGTTGTTTTCGAATTACAATTAGTAATTTCTAAAAAGCTTTTGATTAATCTAAATTAAAGAAATTGTAATTTAAATTATCTGAAATACGCCTGATTCGTATACGTTTTTTGAATTACAATTATTATACATTTAAAAGTATGTAAATCTGAATGATTGAATAAATAACAATAATTATAATTCAGATTAATCAACTGTAATTGACAATTGCATGTCAATTATAATTTAGAAGATTTGACAATAGTAATTTAGGAGATATTATAATCAAGTCTTTTGATTCTAGTTCTTTAAATAAATATGTATAAGCATAAAAAGCAGTTTCCTCCGAACATTTTTTTGAACTAAATATAATTTTTTTTTAAATTTTAAACGTCCATTTTCTAAATTACAATCCGTACTTTCTCAATCTAAAGATTAATCTAAATTATAAAATTTTAGACTTCAATTTAATAATAGGAATTACAATTTATATTTTCTGAAATTTAGTAAGTTCTGAAATCGCTGCATGAGAGAACAGGAAGAATTTGGGAAAAGATGTTTGGTAGAAAAAGAAGAACATATTAAAATTCTAGAAAAAGTTAGACACAGAAAAAGATTTTAGAAAAGTGTGAAAAGGGATTTGGAAAGAGAAAGAATTACAAAACCATAATTATAGAAAAAAAATTAAATAAAAATCTAGACAAAGTTGAATCGCCTGCTAAAAAAAAAATAAAGGAGATTCTAGGAAAGCAAAAAATGATTTTGAAAGAACATATTACAATTTAAAAAAGTTTGAGCAACATTGTTAATTAAAAAAAAAACAAAAAAAGTTGAGAAAAAATATTGGTGAAAAAAGAAATGTCATCACAATAGAATGAAATGACCCAATAACACCAAACATTTCTAGTTTTTTGGAAATAATATTGTCTTTATTAAAAATTAAATTAAAAATTGAAGATGGCGGCATTTAGCTGCTTTTCTATGTAACCGTAATTAGCTATAATAAGCTCTGTAACAGAAAAATAAAGATAAAATTCAAAAAAGTACAAAATAAGTAAGAAAATAAATGAAATTTTTCTTATTTTTATTTTATTTGGTGATTCTTTTCTTTCATTTGACACATCAAAAAGATTTAACAACAATATTAAAAAACTAAGATTGTTAGAAAAAGAAAAGCAAAAGACAGTTCTAGAAGAATTTAAAACCTCTTTGGTAAAAAAATAAGAACAAACAAAGGTTTTAGAAAAGCAAATAAAGATTCTAATTAGGAAAGAAAGACGATTTTAACGATGTTTAAAAGAAATAAAAAAAATTAGAAACAACCATTAATAGAAAAATAAAATTCAAGTCCAAGTTGAACAACGTAGACTAGAAGAAAAGCTTAAACAAAAAAAAAACGATTAGAAGAGCACAAAAAGATTCTGGAAAAATAAAAAACCAGTCTAAAAAAACTAAAAAACAACTTTTAGAAGAAAGAATAAAATTTAAGATGCAACGATTGAAAAATAAAAAGGATTAACAAAAGATTTTAGAGAACACGTTTGGTGGAAAAGGTGCAGCAGGAAATTATAACCACAAGATTGAGAAACAAAGATTGTTAGAAAAACAAAAGCAAAAGACAGTTCTAGAAAAATTTGAAAACTGTTGAAGATTTTAAAAAAGCAAATAAAAATTTTAACTTGAAAAATAAAAACAATTTTAACGACGTTTAAAAGAAACAAAAAAAAATTGAAACGACTGGTGAAAATATAAAATTTAAGTACAAGTTGAACAACGTCGACTGGAAGAAAATGAACAAAAAAAGGTTTAGAAGAGCACAAAATTCTGGAGAAATAAAATACAAGTCCCAAAAAACTAAAAAAAACGACGTTTAGAAGAAAAAATAAAATTTAAGAAGCGACGATTAGTGCAAAAAAATTTGAAAAACGACAATTAGTAAAAAAAGACGAGCAAAAAAAATTTAAATTTAGAGAAAGTGGAAAGACGCCAACTAAAAAAATTCTAGAAAACAAAAGGGATTAATAAAAGATTTTAGAGAACACGTTTGGTGAAAAAAGAACAGCAAAAAATTCTAAAAAAGGTTGAAAAACGACAGCTAAATAAAAAATGACAATTGAAAAAATTAAAATGCGTGAAAGTCAAAGTTTAGAAGAGAAAACGAGCAAAAAAATTATAGAAACATAAAAAGAGTTTTCTAGAAACGCGTGAAAACGAGAATAAAAGTAGATGAGCAAAAAAAAAACTAGTTGTACAACGTCGACTGCAAGAAAAGCAAGAACAAAAAGAAAAGGTTTAGAAGAGAACAAAGATTCTGGAGGAATAAAAAACAAGTTTAAAAAACCAAAAAACAACGTTTAGAAGAAAGAATAAAATTTAAGAAGCAACGATTGGTAGAAAAAACATTAAAAAACAACAATTAGTAGAAAGAAAAGAGCAAAAAAATTTTAGATATAGAGAAAGTGGAAAGACATTGAGTAAAAAGATTCTAAAAATAGAAAAGGGATTAATAAATAATTTTAGAGAACACGTTTGGTAAAAAAAAACAGCAGGTAATTTTTAAAAAAGTTGAAAAAAAATAGCTAAATAAAAAATGGACAATTGAAAAAATTAAAATGTATGAAAGTCAAAATTTAGAAAAAAAAACCGAGCAAAAAAATTATAGAAACATAAAAAGAGTTTTCTAGAAAGGCGTGAAAAACGAGAACAAGACTAGATGAGCAGAGAAAAAACATTAGAAAAACAAACAATGTTTCTAAAAAACGACAATTGTAAACGGAAGAAAAAGAAGATTAATAAGAAAAACTATCTGTAAAAAAATAAAAATCTACAACAATCTGCTACAATATTTTTGAAATAATTTTAAAAAGGACGACTAAAAGAACAATTAGATATTTCCAAGAAATCCAACAGTTTGCAAAATACTTTGCAAAGAGACAACCCAGACAAGACGAAGAATTTAAAAAAAATATATCGAAAAATATAATTTACGCGCTGCTAAAAACGTACTTTTCTGGACAGAAAACTAGAAGAGTGCTAGAGTAGGTACAGTTTAATGTCTTTATTGCCTAATTAAGTCTAATTAGGCAATAAAGACATTAAATAGTAGAGTAGGTACAGTTACACTTAGTGGAACAAAATGGTTACCACGGTCAAATCAAGGGAGATTATTGAAGGCGGTAGAAGTATATTATTAAGTGGTTCAAGTCACCTAGAGTTACTTTTAGAGTTGTGTTAATTAATTCCTTGTAAAATAAATAGGTTGTTTAAAAATCTAACTCCAATCTTTGAAATTTGGATTAATTAGTTGTATTTATGACAAAAAACGTAGTCAAATATTTTTATTTAAAACTTAACTATAGTTGTAATCAACAGATAAAATAATAGGTATTTTAATATCTATGACCAAACTTGTAAAACATTTTTTTTTAATTTCAAAACATTAAAAATTGATTTAAATATCTCGGATTTACCCTAACTAAAAATTCTAGTTATGGACAAAATATTCTGTGTATATATTTTGAATTAAAAAATAAACACTAAATTTCTTTTTGTGAATTTACTGTAAACATATGAAAACAAGCAAAAACATTTATTTAAAACATCAGAGCGTTTTATTTACATGTTAGTTATACAATTTCCAATTAACAGTCTGAGTAAACCTTACCTGAAGATAAATACCGAAAAAGAAAGTTCAGTTATATTTAATATTTTCATATGGAAACGTACAACCCTCTGGAGACTCTTCTGAAATCAAATCAAAAAGAAGTTTTAGACAAGTCAAAGCCCGACCAGTCGCCTATTGGCAATTTTACAGTTTCTATACCGCCGTTTTTCTTTTACATTGAGTTCATATTGATAGAAACTGATTCAGTGTAAATATTTAACCTCGTCGTATTTATATTTTCATTTCCTGTATTTGTAAAAACTGTATTTAGACACAACATTGCATCCTACCGTTTCCCCAATTGCATCTTTTATTTTTGTCTAGTTCTGAGTAAAAATGTTCCTAGTTTGTGGTTAAAAATAATTGCCCAAATCGCTACACTAAGCCATCTGTAAAGCGACTAAGCTATTAGAAATATTTCCAAAACACGCAAAGCATTGTTAATAAATAAGAAATTTCTTCAAATTTACGGAGACTCGTGTTTTAGTCGAGTAAATAAAAGAAACAGAGCTGTTCCTATAGCCATTATATTACCCGTTGACAAAATTATTGTCAGAATACGTCGAATTTTTCTACGGTAAAAGGCAACCTCTGGACATGCACGATGACATGCATGCAACTGTTGCCCATAAAATAATGGAGCAGAGGAAATAATCTGATAATAAATTGATTCTTGACTAGTTTATATAATACGGTTTCGAAAATTTATTATTTGTTTGAGTTCGTCGCTTATTCGAGCGTTGTAGTCTAATTAAATAATGCTTTATATTTATTATATTTTGCTGTAGCAAGTGGTACCACCTGCTGTTTTATATAATTTAGGCCGCTTTAAAGTTTGGTAGAATATTATAGATATTAAAAGTGATTGAAAAAAATCCCTCTGGGACCGGTAGTGCTTGTAATAATTGATACATAAAATATTCTTTTTTAAAATAACATGTGCAAGTTTGAATAGCATCCGTGACAGAAGGTCGTAAATTGCCGAAATTAAAGAAATTAGCACCTTGGCAAGTCGCCGATCGAGTCGCACATGTCGTCGGGTCTCATGGTGGCCGCATACCTTCCAGGTATTCAGAAAAGTTCAATCATCTAAGGTCCACCTGCTGATCAGCTGCCTTTTACCCGAAATAAGTTATATCAATTTTCCTCGCTGCTTTGATGATCTCGGTAGATTATTTTCGCACACTGCTATCTAACAAGTTTCTAATTAGGACGCTCGTGTTTATCTAATGCTAATTTCCAGCCGGTTTTGCCGAAAAATTCTAGTTCCAGAAACGCGATTTGGTTTATTGTCGGCCATATACATCAATAATTACAGTATTTTCGAGCAATAAAAAGTTAAAAAACTGAGAACAATTTAACAATGTTGATGTTATGCGTAGATAGCACTTAATTATAATAATGCCTCTGTTCAGGAATAGTACATTAACGAACGTCACTATGCGGAACGGCCATATCGCAGTCTAGGCTTTAAAATGAGTGAATTTAAGGCATCGCACGCATATGCTTGAAAAATGGACCAGATACAATCAGGAAAATTTTCTATTATAAATTACAATGTTTGAATGTTTTATGCATTATCTGGGGAATCTGGGTTTCCGTGTGTGGCACTTTGACAGCCCGTTTGTGTAATGATTGAGTGATGACCAACGCTGGGAATAGTGCTACCCCAAGTGCTGAAATCAAAGCTTTGTCTGCCCATTTTTTCAATGAAACCACACTGCATTATACATCACAATAGCTGGCAGAACTTTACCAAAAAATGTTTTAGGAATTTAACATTTCAACAAACACGTGTTGAATAATTTTGTCAAAAACGCGGTATCGACACTACATTTTTACGTTCTATATATAGTTTTTTCGAGTGAGATAAAGCCGCAGCGACTTGAAACAACGCTAATAACTAATTGTGAGGAAATGACAAAAGAACTAAAAATCGTCACTTTAAATAACGCACCATCCTCAACTGTTCGATGGAACAACTACTCCGCTAACACAACTTTCCACTGATATTCAATTATATTAGCTATAAAAATTAGACGTCTCACCAGTTAATAGTGCTAATACATACACTAAAAACGAGCCTACATGAAAAAAAATATGTGGATGTAATTATTGAGCAATTTACTGTGGGTTTGTAGTCACTAAATTTTAATAAAAACTGCTACAAATAGTAGATACAAATTGTGGTAGAAAAAATTGTGGTAAAAAAATTCTCAAATTTGTATCATTTTTGCTCTATAATTTTTTAAAGCTTCTGCTATTAAAACTGTTTTTAAACAATACGTAATCTCCAAAAACTACGAAAAATCTGACTATTATTATATTGATTTTTTGCACAATCTTCGTTAGATTGACCGAAATTTTTAAATATACCTTTATTTATTTTATTATTTATATTATTATTGTTAAAAAGCCAAAACAATGCAAAATATATAAAATAAAACTTTGTATAAACCACGAGTATAATAGTCAGTAACTGCTTTCAGAAATTTAAAAGTTTTCTTCGTCGGGCTTTAAATGTTCTCTCGTGCCATAAATGTTTTCAAAATGCCTTTAATACATTTAACTGTTACATCTGTAGAAACCAATTATTCGTTTCTGTACAATTATTGTTTTTTTCTATCCATAATTGTTGTTATTTTTAATAATAATATATCCAAAACATTCTGACTGAACTAACTAGCGATCAATCAGTGGCATAAAAGTCGGTTACTTAGTTCAATTAATTGGTGAAATAGATAATTTTAAAAAACTAGTTAAAGTTATTTTGTGATAAAGTAGTGTTAATTGTTAAATTACCAGAACAGACAGAATATTAGAACAAATCGAACTCTGTAACATTTCAGAAATTTAATATCTTTATTATGATTTTTCCTTGTCATCAAACTACACACTAATGAGAATAAAAATTTTTTTTCAATAGATACAAAATCAAAGCAAAAGACAATAACAAAAAAAAAGAAAAAAAAAGACAAAAAAGAATAAATAATACAATTTAATAAACAGCAATTAAAGAAAAAACGTAAAAAAGACCAAAAAAACAAAAAAAAGTAAAAACTAAGAAAAAAACAAAAAAAAGTAATGCAAACAGGTTAACGAGAAAGACGAGAAACGAGGTAAATTAAAAAATAAAGAAAAAAAATAGAAAGCAGAAAGTGATACATACATAACAAAAAAAAGAACAAAATTAACAAGAAGTTATTCCTATAAAAAATTGGTTTTAGTCAGCAAATCGATAAAACTTGATAAGGGCGTAGAAAAAAATTGACACAATTGATAAAAGAAAAAATATTAACTAAATTAAAAAATTGATTCAAGAAACACAAAAAATTCGAAAAGTTAAACGTAAAAAACCCACTAACACCAAACTTTTTACTTGATAGGACACACGTTTGGACAACAAAGTTGTCATCTTTAGGTAGGAATTAAAACAAATAAACTTAAAACTAAAACAGCTTTAATTCCTTTCTGAGAATAACAACTTTGTTATCGAAACGTGCGTCGTATCAAGTAAAAAGCTTGGTGTTTGTGGGTGTTTTACGTTTTATTTTTTATTTAAACACACCAAAAAGATCCAACAAGTTAACAAAATTGAGTAAAAACTTAGGAATTTTTAAATTTGTAATATCATAAATTTTGTCTTCTTTTGCATATCGTAAGCTGACGTCTGTCTTGTGTATTCTTGCCCAAGAAAATTTCGAGAAAGAGTAGAAGCGTGAGTTTATCTTCAAATGTTTGATAATGAACTGTGTGATACAAAAAAAACATAAAATTGCAACATATTGCAGTCTCTTAAGTTTAAAGAAGAAAGCAGAACAAAAATAACACATAAACAAAAAAAATAAAAATAAAATTTACTGCTAAGTATTCTAAGAAAAAGTGTGGCATTTTACTGATCTATGGCCAGTATATGCTTATTAGTAAGATTTTAATGCCCGGTCGTAGTTATCAAAGCCATCTACCGTTAAGCACCAAGAGAATATTTTGATCTCTAAAGTGCCAAAAAAAAACTGCCAAAATGTTATTAAAATTGCCTGACAAGTTATTGAGAAGCAAGACTAAACTTCTTAGTGACTTAGTGTACATTTTACAATCTGTAAAATGTAAATTTGTAATATTCATAGTAGCAGCGAACCTGTGACAAAATTTTTGCGATTAATATAGTGCAAATGCATTTTCATCGCGTTTTTGATAATAATTTTTGCTTAAATAACTTAATAAGAGTTTGCTGTTAGATTTGCATTTCCATTCTAGTTATCAAAATTTTTATTTTATTTTAAGTTTCCGCTAGAATTGTAGCGCCCTTGATTGAATTATAATTATAAATATAATTTTTGTTAAATCAGATTTAGTTTTACAGTTGTACCGCCAAGGTTTGCTACTATATTCTAGTCCTGATCTTTAGTTGCGCGTGAAAGATGAACGATTTTTTTTGACATCGGCTGATTGCAAAGGGGGCGCATTTCGTTTTGATGTTAATCTCGTGACACAGTTATAACCATGGAGGAATAAATAAATAAGACTGGAGGTAAGGTCGCCTATGTTCACCATGTAAAATTCTTGCCTGAAATTTAAGCACCTTTTACGACCTTTTTGACTAACGCGCACACACAGGCGCATCGAACTGTGCCGATGAATGACGAATGTTCGAACTCTGTTATTCGTCAGTGGCGTTTCGTCTTGAGAAAAGCATCAAAGTAGCGTCATTTTTAAAGTTTTGTTTTATTTTATTATAATCGTTTTTGCGAAGTGTTTTTTTGGATAGTGTTAGTGTTAGTGTAAGTTAAAAACATTAAAATGGTGAGCTGCAATTTTCTTTTAACTTATTTTTTAACTTATCTTGCCCCCAGAAAAAGATTTGATGCTACGCCTCTGGAATCCGGCACCATATTGAAACACCTTTTACGACTTTGCCGCATGGCGCGAAATCTCAACTTTTTAAACATTCTTCCCTCCAGTCTTATTTATTTATTCCTCCATGGTTATAACACACAAGGTACAAAAAGCAAATCACCGACTAGAGGGAAACATTGCGTAGTCATACTAGGTTGCGGATAATTATTTTTAGTTATACTAAGTATATGTACTTGTACATATTATTATAGACAATGTAATATATATGCAACCAATAATACACAAATAATTTACTAATTTTTATGTCTACTTTAGTTTTGATATTATGTATCCGCAATAGCACTTCCTTGCTAACAATTTTACTTTACGTTATAAACTATTTTATTCATTCTACGGACGATTGCAGAAAAATAAATTATTTTAATTAATTATTTAACAAACGTTAAACACATTTGTTAATTAATTTTAAAAAAAGTAGAAATAAAAGATAAAATTTTGTAATTTTGAATAATTTATTTGTATGATCTAGTTTCTG
The DNA here is from genome assembly GCA_029207805.1 of Tribolium confusum. Taxonomy (NCBI): domain Eukaryota; kingdom Metazoa; phylum Arthropoda; class Insecta; order Coleoptera; family Tenebrionidae; genus Tribolium; species Tribolium confusum. Next base: position 20,430,052 of record JALGAY010000003.1, read on the forward strand.
CTTTCAAACAGTAAGGATGATTCATATCCTTTACACCAGTTCGCAAGCTTTAGTAACCGGCAAAGAAGATAGAAAGTAAAATACAAGCCCGCAATCTCTCTTTAACTCCTCTTTTCATAACTATTTTATCGAAATTATAAAAAAAACATATTCTTTGATTGATAAAACTAAAAAATAGCTTTTTCATTCATCTATCTTTATTTGAATAACTTTTTTTACTCGCGGGCATTTTTGGTAATTTCGGGCACGAAACAGGTGATTTGAGTTAGTAAAACGCGGCGGCACGTGGCACATCAACTTGCCTTCTGTGATCGGGCATTAGCATATCAATTAATGGACCAGCTGTCGCAGCCTCTTATAAACTAGACACGTGTTTACAACGTTACTCGCTATGGACAATTACTTATTAGCCACGACCTTGAAAGACTTTTCTTCTATTAGATACAGATTATTAAAAATTATCATCGGTTTGCTGGTTTTGAAACGCTGCACTTGATAGAAATCACCAGTGAGAAAAAAAATCGCCCGCGATAGATTTATTTAAGCAAAACACTTTTTCTCATTAGCGGCAATCATTATTTTATAATAAATTACAAACAACCCTTTTTGAATTGTAATTATGTTACGTTTTGATCTGATATGCATAATACTTTATTCACGTCAAAGAGAGGTTTAATAATAAAGCAACAATAAATTAAATATCATTACCATTAAATAACTACACTGTAATTTGAAATTTATTCGAATAATTTTACAATTATTTAATTAATTTTATTGCGTCTGATTTTAATTAATTTCAGTCTGAAATAAAATCCGACCCTTAATCGAGTTAAAAGGGATGTCTTGCATTTTTTTAATAAAAAACACAAACAGTAATTCAATTTCAAAGTCTTGAAGTCAGTAGACAGAAATTTGCATGAACTAACAGAATTACGTAATTTTGAAAGCAACTGAAAGTAAATGATGGAAATAATGTTAAGAATAAATTTGCTTTATTGGCAAAACATAAAATTGCATAAGAATGAGCTCCTATTTTTAATAATAATTAATAGAATTTATTTTAAATAAAATCTCGAGTTTATTGTAACTTTCTCTGTGGTTTATTCTTTTATGTAACTTTATCTAAGATATATGTATTTAATAAACTTTTTTTTGAATATTCTTTGAGGCAAAATTTTCTAAGAATAAATAATAAAGTTTAATCCGCAAATCGCAGTAATGCCGTGTCACGTCGGAGCTTTAAGTGCAATTTGCTTCTGGAAAATTAATAATTAAATTTTCCATTTTGCATTTTACGGTCAAAAACTATGCCTCCGGTCTCACAAAAATGCACAAATAACTTCTGTTTGCGCTTTTAATTAAATATTTACAAAGGCAGGAAGGGAATGAGTGAAGCATAAAAGAAAAAGACGCATTTTCATTTTATGAATTCATAACCTCACACTTTTCAAAGGCGTTAAAAGCGAAAAAACTGAGCTAAGTTAATTCAGCACCATTTACAATTAAAGTCTTCATTATCTCGTAAATATTACAGGTTACTTTGATCAAGCGACTTAATAGAATCATGCATTTTTCTTCAAGAGTTCTGTCTGGATATTTTTTCAAATTTATGGAAATGTATTAACAGCTCTTTAGAAAATGAATATTTATAAACCCTACACGGTTATTACCGCAACCACATGTTACTGTTTTTATAAATTATAATTTCCTAGTTTATTAACCCTTAACTTGTCGTGTTTTGCAATAATTAGACTTATTGAAATATTTTTGAATCGGTTTTTTCGGCACCAAAAAACAATTTCGTTCTTTGATTACCTCTCAAATTCACGCCTTGGGTTATCAAGCTCCCTCTGCGCTTCATCATCCCCTCTCGATCCTGACAGATCTTTTCACGCTCTACATCTCATCTTAAATATTGCTCTTTTGACATAAAATACACAAGAGAGTGTTGAACTTAAAAAAAATAACCCGACGATGAATACTTTCCGCTCCGAAAATCATAAAAAATAAACGGCGAATTGTTGTTTTAACTGAGTGCAACGCTGAATTTTCTCATTTCAGTCATCGAGAGGTAACAATAGAGTTCGAGAGACAAGCTTCTTCTAATTTCCAGCCTTCCGGATTTAATGTAAACACAAATAGGACATTTAACCAAATCCATTTTTCATGTAGCCCCCAACAACATAATTCCCAAGGAATTATCCTAACGATTCGGGAGTGACTGGCAATTCGCTGTATCGACTGGATTTCGAGTGTTGAAAACTTTGGAAAGTTCTCGAGGCGATACCTTCTTAAGTGTGACTAATCCTTGACAGGTATTACTTTCATATTACCCATGCGACTTTGATAACATGAAAGACGCATCAAACGATACTGTGAACTGGCCTTAAGCGATGTCATTCGTTTTCCCCTTATACACGTGGAGTCCTGAATTGAGCCGTACTTGGATGGACCCCTCTGGTGTATCCAGGGCAACGCTCTTGGATACGTAATACGCAGATTCTAAGATTTAGAGCGTATATTGCAGTTTTTCGGGTTATGATGGAACGTACCTTCATTCCCTTCAATTTCCTGACAACGATTGACGCACATAATACGCTTTCCGACTAAATCATAATTACAACGACAAACACGGAAAAATCACTTTCAGGAAATACAAAGCCGATAAATTGATTGCTGACTGACATTGAAAATGAAAAGAATTTTTCCTCTTAGTTGAATTAAAAGCTCTTAAAAATATTTTAACGTTTTGGTTAGCATTCTAAAGAGTATAAATTATTGATCCATTTTTCAAGCTTCAATTAAAATTAAAGCTTTTTCCAAAGCAAAACGTACTGAAAGCTCAATAATTTAATAAAGCTGTTATGAAGGAAGAATTTCATTAAATAATTGGTCAAACGCTAAAAAAATTTTAAGAGAAAAACAATTTTCTGTTTCTAAAATTAGCTTAATTTATTTTCGTTTGTCAATAAATTGTGTCAATTTATGTTATACATTATTCTCAACACAATATTAACGCAATTCTGAAATATTAGAAAGAGAATATTCTGGAGACTAAGATAGGCTTAGAAATCACTACAATCTTTATTCAAAAGTAACTGATGATGACATTAAAAATTTTTTTGCTAGTAATTTATTAATTAATAAAAGTGAAATCATTAATTATCAGGTGGCTGCCAAACCCATTTGGGCAATCGACGTGAGGTTGCAACTATAGCGCTATCTTTATCACGGTTCTCATTCTAGTGTATACAAACCATATGGTATGGTATAATTTGTTGCATACTTTAACGCCCGACTTATTTTACATGGCGGATAAGGCCATATTATAATAGTCAATTCACCGTGGTATAAAGTAACTACATGACAACAACGCTTGATAAAGGTTAAGAGGTAAAATTTAAATGTCATTAATGTCAGGTTATCTTGTCAAATATTGGTTTCTGTTGATGGTACACATCTGTCATTCGGGTGAATATGTAAATTAGTAGAATTTCTCTTCACGCCTCATTCTTTTTCCTCTAATGTAGTAAAAGTTTTTCTTTTTTGTTGGTTTATTTTCCATAGCTTAACTACCGGTTTGATTATATTTTTATAATTTATTTCCACTAATTTTCCTTGGTTTTTTTTGTGTTCCATTATGTGTCCTAGACTCCTCACACATCTCTTGGCTCTTCGATTCTAGATTCTGATCTTTTTGTCAAATTTGTCATTTATTCTAACATCTAGACTATCTAGAGAAATAAAGTTTGTTCACTTACTAAAAACCACCAACGTCGCAATTTCGCGTAAAATACAACCGGCAACATTGCACATTTTTGACATGGGGTGAAAATTGACACTTGTCATCGAGGCATTATTTATGGTTAGGTTATACCATAAATAAACGTTAAAATGTGTGGCCTGCCAAAGTGCATAGTAAAATATGTATTTCACTATTAAAACACCCCTTGTCCTCTTTAAACACTCCAATATGCCCCAATGCCTTTAATAAAATTCGGAAAAAACATAACGTAAAAGCTAAAAACACGCGGGCAAACGACTTTGACAAAGAAGGATTTACAACTCGACCAATCACAATTAAACGAGCACGGGCGCTTCGTTCCATTGGTTTTGCTTTCCCTCAGTCGTGGTGACCAACCTCAAAATGTGAAATTACCAAATTTCGAAATTTTATGAATTACCAACTTAAATCAACAGGTGATGGTTTTTTGATAAGTGAACAAACTTTAAAATTTTTGACTAATATAAAATTGTACTTTGTTTCTTTTGCTTTATCTTTAAACTACCTTTTAGACCATTTCCCAAGACTACCATATGCTTTGTTTTCTCTTCATTGATTTTTAAATCTTTATTTTTAGCTGTTCTTATCAGTTTTTTAAACGCTACTCTAAAATCTCTATCTACTTCTAGCCAAAAATATTATTAGCGTGCTTAATGAGTTAATTTTAAGTTAAGATACCAATAGTATCTTCGTTCCCATAAAAAATTAATAAAATTCGGGAGTGTTATTGGTTGTTTCTACGAAAAAGTAGTAAAATTTGCAATACTACCGGTAGTATCTCAACTTGAAATTATTCTATAAGTCTCTATTTGTTTTAGTTATTTATAAATTGCTTTATTTATTTTAAATTTTGTTTTTTGAATGACTTTTATTTGAACAAAACTAAGCTTGTCAACTGGGAATCTTCCTGTCTAAGATATCTTTTCATAGTTAACTAATGTTTACCAAAAATCCTAGAGTCGCAAGGATATAATTTTGGTCGTCTCGTTCAAATCTTACATACTGGATTTTCATGTAGATCACTAAATTAGCTTTTTTACAAATATGTCTTAAAAATATAGTGTTCTCCATTCTCTATAAAAACTCTTAGGTATAAGCAGCACATCAAATTTTTTTCTCGGTTCTGTACTAATCTGAATTGTTGTTAAAACAAGTCAGCTATTGGATTTTAGTTTCTGGAAGTGTTGGCTTCAACCGGATAAGCTAAAAATTTTATTGGGAAAAGCCGAAAAACTATTTTCTTAGGTTACAATTTTAATTCGTAAACGCAGATAAAGGTTTGCAAAACTGTTTTAAAATATAGGGTAAATAGTTATAGGTATAATTAGTACAACGAATCTACAGAAAGAATTTAAGAATATGTCCAAAAGTCCAGCTGCTAACAAAAAACATCATACAAATAACTTTATTAAATACAGATATTCCATGATTTTCAATTATATAACATCTTATTTTTCAAACTGAAGGTATCAAAAATTATTTTTATATTTTTCAAATATGACGAAAGTGCTATTTATTTTACGTATTTTAAGTTTAAGTTGTTTTTGAGTAATTTAGGTAATTTTATTTTTGTTTCATCTTATTTAAATTTTTTGAAGTTTTCTATTTCATAGATTTCTTTATTTCAAAAAATTGAGTAAAAGAGAAGATCGATTAGATCAATTACGTCCTAAATACGTAAAATAAATATAATTAAAATTGTGAAAAAATAAAAAAAATGTAGATACACTCAGTTTCAGAAATAAGATTTTAATTCAAAAATTGAAAAAATGTGCATTATTGACGCTTCTTGTTTTTTTCTACTGTATTCTGGCAAGAATTTTTAAATACAAAATTTAAAAATTTTGAAATATTTAGTTCCATTTTTCGCGAAGTCACAGCTATTGAAAAAAAAAACAACGTATTTTTTATACTTTTAAAAATTAAAATAACAGAACAAATTAATTGCTCACAATAAGCTTGTTCTTAAAAACCATGAAACAATATAGTAGTCTTTAAATAAAGTTTTTTTCTTGTAGGTAAAGTACATTTTAAATTATAAATTTTGAAAAAAAGGTTTTGAGATAGCTCAATTTACCGCAGAGTTAAGAATAAAAATTTCAAAAAAATTACAGATAATAAGGCATTTATCTAATACTTATCGTGAAACTTTTAAATTTTAATTTACTGTTACATTTCAAAAACAAATTAAGGTAGATATATTTTGGTATAAATGTATAATAAAATTGAGTCATTTGTGGCTTGTGTTCTTATCTTAATTACAGATTAATACTAATAGCCGGATATACTAAATTCTAGTGCTGCAAAGGTAGTAACAATTAAATACGCATTTAATTAATTTTTTATTTTAATTATAGTTTAATCCTAACAATTATAAAATTACTTGTCTGGGAAGTACGCTACAATTTTTTTTTTGAAGAAAACGAGCCTTTCCCAGAAAGTTTTAATTTATTGAATAAACATTTTTTTTAAATCAATTAAATTTTTTCATAAATTTTGGCGCCATAAATAATGCTGCGAGGGTCTGTATTTTGAAGATAACATTGTGAACACACCAAGACTAGACACAGCAAAATTTTATAGAACTTTTATAGAGCATAAAATTTCCTCCAGGAAATATCTATTTGATGTAGGTATATGGCCAAAGTTAATTATTTAGATATGTCTTTGGAAATTGGTTTTGTGCTGAATCGATCATTGAAAATTTTTATTACGCTTTTGTCTAAATTTGTTTCTTGTGCACCTTTGTGACGTATTTAAGTGACGTAAAACGCCAAGCACATGCTTAGCAAGCGAGTGAAATGAGCAAAAACGCAAAAAACGAACTTAAAAGCTCATAGAGCTTGGAGACATATTTTAGCTCTCGTCTGATTAATCTTACAAAATGCAAAGTGTATTATGGTATTAAGCAAACATTTTAAAACATTTTTCATTTTGTTGTTGTTTAATCTAGCTATGCATCACGTATTTAATTTATTTAAGTGTGTAGTGTTTAAAAATCTTGTAGCTAACAAAATGCAATTTAATACTACTTAGTAAAACATGTTCAGACCATAATTTAATAATGATTCAATTAATATCAATGACTACAGTTGTTCCACAGGACTGAGGCTCAACGAAAGAGGCGTAGCAATTTACATAAAAAATACACATAAATTTCCATAATTTATTACACTTAAATACAGTCGACAAAGTATAAAGTGTCCAAGTGCTAAATTTGCAAATCACCCAATTATGTCAGTTTAGAAGATACTTCATAACACGGTTAAGGAGCTTTGCAGTATGTGCATGTTCAATAATGATCCACTCGATGCTAATCAGCCAAATTAACTAAATTGAGCCATAAATCAAGATTAATTAATTAAATTATTTCTTCTAATCTGCTTTAGTCTCTATATCAATATAATAAGCAAAATATATTTCCCTAAATCCGGGCTTTAAGTTTTTTGTTTAGAAATCCGCATTGTAATAAAGAAAATCTTTGGGAAAGAAGACAAAACATGTTCCGCACCATGTGGCAGTACGCTTTCAGTTTGTCTTTAATATTTTTGCATAATGCGTCTTGAATAGATATTAGCACATTAGAGGGTGGATTTTATGTGAAATAAATACTTGGCGAACAAGGACGAGTTTAATGACGAAACTAGGCTTTTATAAAAGTATGCAAATGCTGGCGCCGGCGGAGATAAACTTTCGTTCCATTATTATTTGGAGGAATTAAGCTGGGTCCTGGCTGGGGCCGCTGACCCTATAATCAAGCAAGGACTCCACCACCTGATTCCTCTTGCAGGTGACCTGTGTCGGTCACAGTCTGTAGCCATGATCAGGGGCGGACTGGGAAACTGATTTTTATAAACACGCATCATAGATTTTATCAGGCCAATTCAATTATAGTCAAAAAACAAATTAGAATCATAGTAAAATAGATGAAATAGTCCATGAAATAAACCAAAATAGTCTGAAAGTAGCACTTTTACAAATGCATGTGTCAAAATCAAAAATCGACTGTTTATATAATATTGTTACGGTGAATCACCTAGAACGAAGTTTCGGAAAAATTTGAAGCATTTCGGAAATAATTCTAGAAGGTTGAAGAACCAATATATAAAAAAAAACTGACCGGCTGTTAATCAGTCAGATAGTGCGAACGAGATGAGTTAGTAAAATGCAAACAGCAACAGTAAACGGTAGCAAAAAGAATACTGAAGTGTGTTCTTGAAGAAGACTGCAGTGTCTGACTGAATGAAGGTAAAAGTTTTATCTTCACTGTATTTACGTATTCCAAATAAATTTTAAATTTTAAAATTTAGACCGGGGGTTTAATTAAAGATATAAGTTGTAAAAAAAATATAATGCAACTTTGACTTGAAGTCATCCGTTGAGACTCTTACAAAAGAGCCCTTGAGAAAGTTCCAGCATTCGCCTACCGACCGAAGAAAACCTCTCAAAAACTGCGATCAGAACAGTTGGTAGCCCCAATTGAACCTCATTACGTCCTAAAGGCTCTCTCGCCAAGCACTCTACTCGTTTAGTCACTAGATCGGTCATAATATAGTTAAAAAAGTTTTAAACTCTTAACTTATTCTGTTGTTTTTTGTCAAATTACACTCTATAACAACGTGTTTAATTGTTTCTATATCATTTTTACAAATACAGTTTAGATTTTCAGAAACATTTTATTGAAATAAAATATAATTACATCGTTCATGACCAATTCTAATGCTATTTAACAAACACCAAATTTTGCAGGACCTATCTTAGTAGATAGAAGCAGAAAATAATCCTAACAGGTAATTTTCCTATAGAGGTTTTCGTGATTTAGGTTTTCTTCTCTAAAAGTTATTAAAGTTATTTTGTGAAAAACGTAATGTATGCGAAGCTCGTCTAAAATCTTTGTAAAATTTGACTAATACGGTTCCAAGAGTCAATATGGAGGGTAGCCTCTCCCTTACTTATAATCTAAGTTAACTCTAAAAGGAGGTGGAATAATTAGAAAGTAATCTAGTCATTTCTGACGTGTTTGTTTTGGGGCGGATTTCTCACTCTCTGTCGCCATCAATAAATTTCTATGGACCGACTTCTAAACAATGCAACTTTTACCAAATTTTTCACAAACATTGAGAAAATATTATAGATTGTAGCAAAATTTATCGTGTGCTCCTACATTTAATGCAAATCAACTCGTGAATATTCTATCAGAAAAATGCACCGATACACAAAACACTTGCTCTTCCTAAGTTTTTGGCTAAAATCTGAACAATTGTGTGACTGACTTTTCTTTCTCATTTGTCTGGTTTTGCTCCTGTAATTGTTTTAATTCCCTAAGTGTAAAATAGTTTCCAGTAGGTTTTTGAAGGATGTGAAAGACTCCACGTTCAGACTACTAGAAAGCCTTATAAAGGAGATCTTAAAAGATATTTCTAACAGTCGAAAAAACGTTTGGGTCACAAAAAAAATTCTTTTAGAGAAGCTAATCTTCAGTTTCTCGATTAATTCTCAAATTTTTTTATTACTTGTTTTCCGAATTTTTTTGACAATGTAGAGAGTTTTAAATATTTTACAGCAAAAGGAGTTTAACTGTTTACAACGCTTTTGTATAGTTCCAACAAGCAAAAACGGTAATTGCAATTGACAGCCGTTACTAAACGCAACGTAAAAACAAACTTAGCGGCTGATCCGTAAAAACAAATTTCGCAGCCGACACAGAGGTCGTAAAATGACAAATTATCAGTCAGTTGCACAAAAAAGCTTTTTTATATCAAAAAAATTTTTCAAATTAGTAATAATACAAATATTTTTTTATTTTATTTAAATATCTTGCCCTAATACTTCGGATTTCTCTAAATCTGCTTTTCAGTTCATTCACTGTCGGTTCTATTTCTTTCTCTATCTGTTTTCTAGTATAAGTCATATGCAAATTTTTTTAGCTGCCATAAAATTTTACTAACTTTTTAAAACCGCCGTGATGTATTTCACTTATTTAATTTATTTATGAGTAACTTTGAATTTTCTCTCTTTTTTTCTCCACCGCAGTTAACAAGTCATAAATAAATTAGACAATAAGAAGAAGTTTGTGAAATTTTATGGCAGCATGATTGCGATGGACTATATTTGCAATACTTGTAATTCATCCGCTTAAATCTATCTGCTCACCCAGGAACTAACTTGACCGTAATCAGAGAATCAGCTAGACCCATTACTTTTTGACCATTTTTTTAGATTTCTTTTGACTTTTAGATTTCTACTAAAGATTAATAGAAACCAACTCGTCTCTGACCAGAAACAGATGTTCTGGAGAGCGGCAGCGTGCAAAAAACTAAATTTAAATGGTTTTACCTCTGTGTCAAACAGCATTGTTGCTATCTTTACAACTGAAGACACATTTGATTTTTTTTGTGTAGCACGATTTAAAGCTCCCTTAGCTACTTTTCGTGTTATACTTATATCCCAAAATGTTAACGTTATATGGCTCTATTTCTTTGTATGTAAGTTAATTTCTTAAGAAAGAGTTTTTCAATCCAACCCGTCGACTCATGCCACTACCATAATTTACTGTTTATTGCTTACTTCTTATCAGGCGATATGCTGCTCGATTCTACCGAATGTTTCGAGCTGCGTTTAGGTCTGATTTATAGATGTTGAGCTGTTATCTAAAAAGAAACCAGAAGTGGTAAGTAATTTGCTCATTATTAAAGTTTATCTATTTTATTGAGGTTCTATAACGTTAGCGTTTTTGAATAAATATACCAGAATACACTTTTGCAATTCAAAACAATTGAAAATTTAGGTAAAATGTAACCGGTGTGTCTACTAGCAATGGCCTGTTGTAAATCTAGATTACCAACTCGTTTTCTAAATTGTTCTAAACAGAAAATTTGTTTATACTCACAATATCTAAAAGTGGGCTGACTTTTTAAGACCCTTCCATAAACCAAAAGATAGCTATTGTTCAATTTATAGACAGACAAACCATCGTAAGGATGAATCTTAATTTATGACAATGTTTATCTGGCGGGAAGAACTGTCATAGATCAAGATCTAACTTGTCCATAAATTGAACAATAGCTATTTTTAGTTTATAGAAGGGTCTTAAAAATTCAGCCTACTTTTAGATATTTTGAGTATACATAACTAGTCTTTTGTTTAGTCTATTATCTAAAATATTTGACTTTATGTTCATTTTATTAAGAATTATTTAACAGAAATAAAAAAATTAAAACTGCTGTTTTATTTTAATTATTTTTAAATACAAAAATAAAAAAATTCTGACGTCCTTCACAAAGGGGGGGGGGTCTAAAACAGTGACAGCCTGTGACAAACAGGAGGGAATGGGTAAAAAAAATCGTAAAATTAGTGTGACGTAATTTATGGATGACCCCTTTCTTATTGAAAGTTTGAATTTCTGTTTCGGGTTTTCTTATATTATCTTTTATATATTGTCTTTTTATCTGTCTTCTGAATTAAAGAAGTCTAGTGCAGAGGATTAGACATTAGGTGGAATACCATCACTTGGCAGCGCCCACACAAGTTGTTTTTCTCTTGAGTCCGCCCCTGTTCATAATTGCCGAATTTCGGCACATGCACTTCTCTTATTGTCATTCGTCGTTCCAGATGCGTGCCTTCTCCGTCTTCTTTGATGGGAAATGATCGTTTGGTACGGAAACCAGCTTTGTTACGTGCTGCATTGAGGGTGTGCATTTCACGGTCTACAGTTTCCTTCATTATCGGCCATTGTCGTCTGCAAGAAGATTTTTCGGCTTGCAATTTTATGCAACGAGGTCTCGTTAAATTACTTAAATTACAATAAAACTCGGATTAATCGTAAGTCGCGATCGCGTATTTCGCGTGTCTGCGGACACTTTAATTATGCCTTCCTGTATGCTGTTTGTTTTATCCTTCAGCTTTTGCTTTGTTGTTCCTGGTTGATAGCTTATCGGAACCGTTCGGTTTTGCCTTCTTCTGACTCATGTATTAATCTGGACTGAGATAACGGGGACAAAACAATGCTTTTTTTTTAATACGAGGACGATTTGGAAAAATGCGATGTGACAATTGTGTAACTAGTGACTAACACTATTACAAATATAGAGCACACGTGTTTTTAAATACGTAGCTAATGCTCACGTTATTGGTATTCATACACACGTCTTTGGAAAAATATTTTTTATATAGTAAACAAAAGAAGTACTGGGTTAAGGTCATAATAATCAAACCTGAACTACATTTGACTAGTTAGGAAATCTTCAAAACGTTACTAATTACTAAATATTATGTTTTATCACACTTTAACAGTTAGAAAACATTAAAGAACATTAAGATACGTGTTTTACCTCACACTTTTATGACGTGAGATTAATAAATGTAGTGAAAACAGTGATTTCTAAGATACTCGTCAAAAATTAACTTTATGGCGCGTAAAAATTTCAATAATACACGAGTCTCTGTTTTAAGAAATTTAAAAATATGATATTTCAGAATGTCAAAATGAACATTTACCGATTAATCAGCATTTTATAAAAATAGCAACTGACCGAAGAACTATTTTTAGAAACTGTAATAAAAGTTCAAAACTAAGACTTTAATAAACTAAAAATTTTAGTGCAGAATATAGACAAATTCTGACAAGAGTACTGACTAGTACTAACTACAGAGACTATAACAAGACAGAGGCGACACACGAGTGTATCACTTTTTATTGGTTGGCACGGTCACCAATCACCATGCGCCGTTCGTGGGCTAAACACGTGCGTTTGATTATGATTGCTTCGTGTGTCGGGTGTGTCGCCTCGGTCACCAATCACAATGCGCCGTTCGTGGGCTAACCAGGTGTGTTTGCTCCGTGTGTCGCCTCTGTCTTGTTATAGCCTCTGTAGTACTAACATATCACATCATAAGTTTGTTGATTTACTTATAAATGTTTTAATCTCAACAAATCTCGAGATCTTGCTTAATTTGTAATATTATATTTTTGAAATAAGCAAGAGTTTAATTACGTTTTTTTGACTTTTGGGTCGATTGAACTAGAATATTACTAACATTACTTTTTGCAAAAAGTTTGATTAATTCTGTAGCATCATAGATTTGATTTGATTTGCAGTTTTAAGCTTTATCTGGCTGATTAGGTTGTTAAATAAGATTAGCATCTTCAAGGAGATAGAATTATCTACTTTTGGTGCTAAATGCCAAGTAGATATTTCGTTTCATTTCCATTAGACAATTCCATATAACCATAATTTTAATTTCTTTTTAAAAGTTCTACTTCTTCTTCAAAAAGAACGTATTTCCTGACAAAATATTTAACAGTACAATTTTTGTCTTGCCTTCCTGCGGACTTTACATTATCAAAAATTTACCATTGGTTACTCTGCATCACAAATATCTAATAAAAATCTGAACACTAATTTCAGAGATAAAATTGAAAGACGTAATATTAATTTCTGCAAATAATTTTGGGTTAAAGCTTGTCTAGAAATCCCTAAATTTTATGGTGCAATAGAAGCAGTTAATTTTTGGGCATTTAACAATAAAAAAAACTACAGCTAATATTGTTTTAATCTACCAGGTGGTCGTTTCGGTAACAATAAGCACACTCATTTTTACAAACATCCCTATGAAATCCCTCATAAACTAATCTCTAAGTCAAAATCGTAAAATTCAAGCACTTTTAGACAAACTATACTCTTTCAATTTGATTTCGGTTTACTATAAACATTAATTTTACTCGTATTATTAAGCGTTTTTTTAATAAGAATTTGAAGGTAAATGCTCAACAGACGTTAATCCCAAGTTAATTTATAAATTTGCCTTCAATTAGGTGGTGTAGTGAATCTAATGAAATAGTAGAGTGACTAAAGCAATGTTATAAAAAAGTTATAACCATTGTTAACTCAACAAAGAGTGGTACTCGAGTTAGGCTGCAGAGATGATAGATGGACTTACAGTAAATTTTTCTGACACCTGATTGTGTTGCTGTCCTGAGATCTTGAGACAGGTAGATATAGCATTATCTGTGCAACCAAACTTGAGTACCACTCTTTGTTAAGTTAACAATGATTATGACTACTGCTTTAGTCACTCTACTATTTCGTTATATTCACTATACAACAACTGCAATTTAGATGTTCAAAAACGTAAATCATTTTTTGATCTATAATCCCACATTAAAAAACACAAATAGACATTTTAAGAGTGATTTTTTGAGAATGGCTTAGCTCGTTACTCGTAAACAAGTAAATAATTTTTGTACGTTTGACAACACTGCTACAACTGCAGCATTGGTCGCGTTTAACAGAGTTGCCAATCTAAGATTTCTTTCTCCGCTGTTGGCAATTGTGGAAGATTTAAATTTAAAACGCGTTACTTTACAGTTTTTACTCAATTTTTTTAAAGATTGTAGAAACTGATCAAAAGACTTTTCAGTTTGTTGTTTTCAAATTGATAAAATAAATGGTTTAATTTTTTTAAATCTTTTAAAAAGTTTTAAGGCATCTACAATACTGTTTGTGCTTTCATTCATGAGTCAAACACTGAAGAATATGTAATTTACTAGCAGATTTAGTGGAGCTTCAAAACCTCAACAGATAAACAATTATCTAGTAATATATTGTGTATAACAATGACCAATGTTGTTGAACAGAAAGCTCTATTCAAGGATCAGTTTACAAATGTGTTCAACCTGTACTACACCTGAAAAAATAATGTCCACCTACTTTAACATCTCTAAAGTCAAGACTAGCACGTTTTACTATCAAGTATTTAACATTTATTCAATTTTAAATTTTCTCTTGAGATAATCTGACATTCTTTTCGAAAAATATTCAAAAAACGAATTATTTTACTGAGATTTTTATTATCTACATTGTTGCGTATTTTTAGAATTTTAATAGCTCTTGTTAATTAACTAAGTAATTATAATATTTTTAATCGTTTATGATACTTTTCTTGAATAAACATTTCAAACTGAATTAATTTTAATTAGAAGAGGAAAAATAAAAATTTGATGATTAGATCGCTAATGGAAGCAAAAAAAAAAACATTTTTTCTTGACACGATTTTAGTTTTTCTAAAAAGTTTTCACTGTCAACAAAATTTATTTTATTCGTGCCGTTATTTTCCAAAGAAAAACTATAAAAAATTAATTCAGTAATAAAGATTATTTAGGAAAACTTAAAGTTTGGTTATCTTTATCTCGAATCTTTAATTTCGATTCTGAATTTGGGTTAAACGTGTTATAATTTCTAGCTTCTAAGTAGAAAAATTAATTTCCATTTTGGCTCTTACGTGTTACCGCCTTCGCCTTGGACGATTTTGAAGACAAATGGGTCTGTTTATTACGTTAATTACAAACGAACTTTACAAAAATGTTGGTTTCTCACGACAAGAGTTTGTCATTAACGTACATTTTTATTCCAGTTGGCACGAGATGTTGTCTGCATTTTTGTGTAGTTTAAAATGAAACGCAACAAGAGTTCTTTTATGACTAGGTGACACCGGGTTTATAGCACTAGTACCAATGGTGCGTTTGCATCTATCTTATCTCTAGTTGGTCTTTCAGAATTAACGAAACCATTTGAGCCGGCAGCTGAAGATCTGTTGTACACTTTCTTTAATTTATTATCTGTCCTATATCTGAAAATTGTTTTTTAGATAAGTTTATGTAATGATGATTTTAAATTGCGAATTTCGTGTATCCAGCTGGAGCTGCCGGTTTCCTTCGTGTCAATTCAAGAACAAGGTGATATTTAATTGCTGCAGCTGATAATAAATATGGGTACCAGCGCTCCTTGTCTAATCTGAAAGGCGAGAAGAGAAGGCCAAATGAAAACGCTACGGAGATATTCGATACCTGCCCGTTTCAACCTCCGTCGACCAGTTACATGTGGGTACCTTTATGTCTGCATCTCACGGAAAAAAATAATTATGAGAAGGATTGAAAGGTTTTTTTGCGATGGTCACAACAGGTAACGTGAAGAAAAAGACGTTAATACGGATGTCAGCACGACATTTTTCAACCAAAAAAAATTATAGCGCTGATGAATTATAAATAAACGTTTTGCGAGAGTGGGTTTCAAAACGAAATGTCGAATTAATTTGGTTCCACAATAAGTCGAAAAAATAAAAGAGTATAACTATAAAGCTGTCATTTTTTCGAATAATAAATTTAAGGCAACCACAAACTAACAGGTACATACAATCGATTGTCAAGGAGTAGTTGTGGTTAAAAGCAATTCAAAGAATTTAAATTTTGGTTCCAAATAAATATTTTGTTTCTCTAGCTAATCGTAGTCTCGTACTGTCCTAACACACAAGAGTATTGTTTAAATTTTTAACTTTTTTTTAAATTGAATCAATAAATTATATAGAATTTTTATTGACAAATAGTTGGTCAAGCCTAAAACAGTATAAAAAATTCCTCAAAATTACGAATTAATTGTTAGTTTTGAAGCTTAGCATCTCCAGAAAAATGCCACCAGATAACGGCACAACTCCCTTTGGCTTCCTAATTTCTAATTTTAACGATAGATGTCGTAGTAATGTTTTCTATTTCTTACTGATTCTCCAATCATTTCCTGAAAGTTACATTTATAAATTCCTTTACTGATTTACAAAAATACGTATAATTGAGCAACGATAATAGAGAATTTTGACTTAAGTTGTAAATATTCTAGCACGTTTGTTTGCAAAGCAAATGGTGCAAAGATTGTATAACTACAGCAGATAAAAAAATCAATATAACTAGTTTATATTGTCAGACAATCTACCTCTGTTCCAAACGGCATTGTTAATTTATAACTTAAGTCAAAATTCGCTATTATTGTTGCTTATCTGTACGTATTAATGCTGTTTTGTTTAAAAAACCATTAAGAACATGACACAATTCTATTCAAAATTTCCTTTGGGTTTGTGTTTTCTAATACTTTTTGGGATTTTGTAAAAAGTTATAATAAATGGTGATTAGCCTGAAAACTCTTCTCGACTTCCTATTTTCTAAGTTATAGAACTCGCAGCTGAATTACAGTTTTGGCAGTTTGAAAAAGATCTTGTTTATTGATAAAACACTATTTAACTAAAAAACAAAGAGAGAATTTTACTTTTTAGTTTTTCTAGAACATTATTTATTTAAATAAAGTATAAAGTTTCATTATTTAATATCTGTGAATATATTTAAATAAATCTAATACGAGTAGCTATTATATAATTATTATTATGTAGTTCTTAGAAAATTTGTTATTATAATTTTTCTCTAGCCTCCATTTATAATAATTTAATAAAATTAATTATAGACGACTGATTACTCAAGAGAATAATTTTTTCGGAGAATAGACAATGATAATCTAATTTTAAATGTTTATTTTGTAAGTTTTTATAAAAAGATAAAAGTGTTTTTATTTATCGTTTTATTTAATGCCTGATTTGAAGATAAAACAATGTCAGTAGTACAGATAATATTCATTTTCGTTTCCAGAAAATTAAAAGAATTGTAAGCTGTGACTGCTTGCTGTTATACAAAAATGTTAAAATCTGTGATGTTATCTATATCATCTCAACTAACTCCTAACAGAAAATCTCATCATTTTGTTTGTCGAAAATATGTGCAAAATAGTTTTCACTTCTTCTAGTCAATAATATTTATTAAATAAATTTGTTAAAAAAAGTGATCGCAATTATTAATTGAGATGTTTTAAGGCGCTTGCTTCGCTCACGTTTTAATAAGAGTCAGATTATTAACAGCTTTTTCTTCTTTTTTTGTAAGAGTTTTTCGCTTATTTTAATTTATTCAGAGAGATTACTAGTCAAACTCTTTCGTTTGCTTTTTGTTTTTCCGACTAAATTATGTCTTTATATCCTATGTCTTTTTAAGTATTATCTTAAAAATTCTTTTTCTTATTTTTTTTTTTCATATTTTATTTTCTTTTGTCGGACTAACGCATACGTCATATGTGCTCATTTTTATCTTGTTTTGTTCATTTTTCAATTTTTTATTTCTTAATTTAATTCTTGATTTTTCTTATTTCTCTTATGCCTCTTCTTGCCTGCTCCTCTTTTATTTCTCTTATGCCTATTTTTTTTTATTATTTGCTTTATTCATATCTTATCATTTCTCACCTATTTCTTTTTCTTTTTGTCATCACCTGATAATCCTTTTATTCTTTTTAAATTCTTTGTTTTCATTTGACTCTCTTTTTGTTTCTTCTCAAGCTATCCATTTTTTTCTTAAGCCTCACGGTGGGGCCATTATACCACCACTCTTAAAGGCATACTTCACACTGGTTACGCTTCAAGCTAACTGACCATGTCGATAAACTTGAAAAGCTTTCGAAGATGCCGTGCTGGCCAAATTGTCCAAAAGTCTCCGAGTATAGATCTTCTTAAAGCGCTGGAAAATAACAGAACATGTGCGCCATGCACTCATAATTTTCATTGCATTTTTGACATGTTAGGTCGTCGATAATTCCCATTTTGTATAGATGCCTATTTAGTTGACAATATACAGCTTAAATGTTCATCAGCTTCTGAAGATTATTATCTTTGGATAACTGTGGACAGAATCTTCATTTCGTTTCTAACTGTAGTTTTTGTAAGTTGTGCAAAATCTGGTAGATTTGTTTTAGTATCTTCCTGTATTTTTTTTAACTAACTATTTTAAACATTGGAATACAATTCATAATTAACACAATCAGGAGAGGAGGTTTTAATTTCACTTTGTTCACATTGATTTTAATAGATTTTTGACAGATTAGGTGGATTATATTTAAATTGTCTTTCTTTAACTGTTCCATTCCTATGACAACAATAAGAAATGAATTTTTTGGATACACAAAACTTTGAGATTTTGCAGCTATTGGTTCAGTAGAAACTAAACCAACCCATCAAATCGTTGCTTTGATGGGTTTGAGCCAAAATATTCGAGTCTTTCGAATTCCTTAAAGACTGAATAAAGCTACTCTCATAGTCTTCGCTTCTTCTAAACACCAAATGCTTCACTGAATATATGAACTAGTTGTTGCAAATTTTAGATATTTTCTTTTTGAGACGCCATAATTAGAAACTTTCTTCAAAAGAAAAAGCAGCCGTCATAAGCTGCGTTCGGCTTTGTCATTCCGAGTGCACCGCCTCCTTCCTTATCTACCTCATAAAGTCCATATATCACTAACTCTATCCAGTGACCCGAACTTGATGCTTTTTGAACCTGTATACAAAACAAAACACGCTCTTGTGCACTCAGTTAATAAATTGGGCAGATAGAGTCTTTAAATTAGTAAATCTTAAATTTAAATAATGCGACAGATTTATCTGTCCAAAATGAGTCAAACAAAGACAGAGTAGGTGCACTCGAGTGGCAAAGTCGAACGTATTTTCAAAAATATTTTTAATACATTTATTTGCATCGTCTGCGTTAATTGACAGTTATGTCAAGTCGGTCCATTCAATTTCAGTACAAATGAAGGCGCTCTTATTACGAGAGACACACAGCTTAGCCTTCGTTTTGCAAATTTTTTGAGAAACATGAAAACACCTAACAAGATTTGTATCTTAATGCAACGTTTCCGTCAAATCAGTTTCAGCTTTTGTCCGACGTTGATTAATTGCTTTTCAAATCTTTGATGCTACCGAAATCACCTTGACAGAAGTCTACAAATCAACAACTCCTTGAAGGTGACTAGTTTTGGTGACTTTTCCTAGTTAGTTATTTTATCTCGAAATACATCTCTGTTCTCTATATTTATGAGTGAAGTAAATTTGGTATCGATTTGAATAATTGATCTTTTCCATATACGTGTTATGGGTTTAAGTGGCACTCGCTCCTTGTATTTTTGTTCTATTGGTGAAGCAACATTTCCCCACTATCCCTAAAAAGGAATAATTCGCCAATATCTCTGCATTTTCGGAAAAAAATCTCCCCGAGAGAGAGTATTAACGTTCCATGATAAATATTTCAAGGCGTGCCTACGTTAGCACTTAATTTGGTTTGGTAATAAAAACCTGCTCGTCGTTAAACTGTTTCAGAAAAAAATTAACTTGATACATTAGATTGTGGGGAGAATACAAATCTAATGAGTCACTTAATTTTTCGCGTGCAAGAAGCGTAGCTATTGGTGGTATGAGAGAATATTAAATTATAATCAAATGAAGCGTGCAGCAAACTAAGGGCAGACAAGCTCTGCCTGACTCACGCTACAGGTGCCCATTCTATGTTTGTTTATTTTATGAGCACGACATGATCATGTAAACAACAAGATAAGAACGGCTATTTTAAATTTGCCACAAGTATTAAATGTGCGATTATTAATAAATTATACGATCATCTAAATTATGTTAATTGGTGACAGTCATTTCACTTGAATTTGCATAACCATCTAACGAGGTGTACTTTTATATGTAGTAAACTCTTGGGATTATTC
The DNA here is from genome assembly GCA_029207805.1 of Tribolium confusum. Classification (NCBI taxonomy): domain Eukaryota; kingdom Metazoa; phylum Arthropoda; class Insecta; order Coleoptera; family Tenebrionidae; genus Tribolium; species Tribolium confusum. The sequence goes on from JALGAY010000003.1 coordinate 20,450,239, forward strand.
TCTGAGAAAATATTTAGATAATTGGTCATAAAAGTAAGAAATTTTTTGAAAAATTGGGTAAATTTTAAATTCCAATGCCATTTTTGTTTACTTAGAGATCAAGCAATGTAAAGTCTATTTCTAAATCCCAAGAAACTTATCTTAATTCTTCTTCCAAAAGTTTTTTTCGTAATAAATTATCTAGTAATGACCAAATCAAGTAGAGCAACTAATAATCCATAAAACATATTTCTAATTACATTTAGGTGTGTCTGTGTTTATTCACCTAGAACTATTAAAACCAATGTCAAAATCCTAAATTGTATTACAACAGTAAATTGCGAGAGATTTTTCAAATTTCTGTAAGAAGTAGTCATGTAGACAATGTTGTACTGACATTAATATTAAAATATTACCACGGAAATTCAATTTACACTAACAGATAGCGGAATTTGCATTATATTATTTTATGTATAGCAACTAAGTCGAGTTTAAATGTTTTTCTCAATGCATGATTAACTTGGAAAAATTCAGATTTGTTAATATGGTTTGTTATTTGTTACTGTAATATAGATTAAACAAGCATTAACTTACATTTTCTATTTCAACAAATATTTTCTAAACAGTAATGCTTCTCACCTAAATGCTTACCTTAAATGGCAAACGTAAAAGCTCAGCTAAAAAAGTGCCAGTGACGTAACATTCTATTTGAACAAATACTTTAAATTTTTTTACTAAATTCATCCATCTACTTTTAATTAAATTCGTAAACAACACTTCTTTACATTTGATGAATAAACTCAGGTAAAGAAGGTGCAGCATCAAATGCAAAACGGCACACAGTAAAGATTAAAAGACAGTAATGACCAGGCTTCGGCGAGAGCGAGCTGTTTGCAGTGGCGTAATTTCTCATTATTTTTACATTTTATTTCTCATTGTTTAAAGACGATACGACTAACGAGCACATATTTAGATAGTCACTCAATCAATCAGTATTTGTTTATGTTCAATTTATTTCTTATATTTAAGCAATAAATATATTTTGACCACATTTTTCGCATTAACATTAATGATTTTCGATTACATTTCGATCAGTAGAATGAATAACATGCAGCCCGCTGGAAAACACTGATTAGTTAGTTATAGTATAAACCAAATAATAGCCATTGTTAAATCGAATTGTAAGCTAACATCTGGACGGAGTGGGTGAGTGGGTCCCTACCTGAGGCATTGACAGGGACCGTAAAATTTAAAGATAAGTAAAATTTGCATAAATTTCTTATCACTAACGATTAGTTTACATTAGAATCAACAATGGCCATTATTTGGTTTATTGCGGACTTTAGAAGTCAGAAATTTTAGATTTCCGAGACGACTAAACCTGTCGGTTTGTTCGTTAGCTTGCTGTAGCCGAAGCCTGGTAATTATGGAACGAAGTAACAGTTCAGCATTTTTTAGTAACCAAACTGTATTTTCAGGTTTTGTTTTTTTAGATTATTTCAAGCTTTAAAACTAAAATAATCGTTTATTGTGTTTTTGGTGTCTTACAGCTACTCGTTTTGATAAATTTCGCCCCCAAGGGCATCGTTGTTTCGCGGATTGTCAAATAAAGCAGACTATCAATAAAAATTATCAATTAATTTTAAAATTAATGTTGAAAATATTTTTTTCTAGCAGGATTTGCAAGATCATAATTCTCTGGTAATTTTTAAAGTCTTATAAACTAATTTCAAGTTGAGATAATATCGGTAGTATTGCAAATTTTAGTACTTTTCCATGACACCAACCAATCGCAGCCCCGAATTATTTTAATTTTGCCTAAAAACGAAGATACCACCGGTAATATCTCAACTTAAAATCAGCCTATTAAACAACAATTAAATTTTTAGTTATTCTCTGAATTGGCTCTTGTCAGTAAAAAGTTGGTCAAAAATCTAAAACACCTGAAACAGTATCTTTAGGTTGTTTAAAACAATATTCTTGTCGTTTGTCTTTTCTCAGCAAAAAGTTTCTTTTACCAGAGTGTAAATATGCAAAGACTAAAGACTATTTCTCGATCAGAACTCTAAGAAAATATGACTTTTTACTAGTAAGTTGAATTTACGTTACGCCACTGATTAGAGCTGACCATAGATTAAACGCGTCATTAATTTAAAAGAAGAATCTTCGATTGAAGAAATTATTTACAGTCACAATCTAATTTTGAAAATGCCAGATGCTGAAATATCCCATATTTAAAATTAGTTCTTGTTAGTCATTGGAATTTATATTACTTAGTGTCAGTCCCTTCTTCCTCAAACAAAAAATGAGAGCTTGAAATTTTAATCCTGAAGAAGGATATCCTTGATGTTCAGTTCCTGATGTCATTGGTCTTTGATTTTAATTTTAAATAAATGAACAAAACTAGTTTTAATATGACGCATCTCCTATTTCATTTGCTTTTTTCATTAACCGCAGACATAAAATTATGGTTGATCGTACGCTTACTGGGCGCCGACCCGAGAAGGACCGGAAGTGCCTGTAGAGGTGAATCACAGACTTTACAGGTCACTTGATCAAACCACCATCAAACAAACCAGGTTGACTCATCTTACATTTTTAAGGTAGAAAAACATGCAAATAACTGTAAAAATTATCGCGCGCTAAATTAATTAACTCATCTGTTTTCTTATGACTCAAACACAAATAAAACTAAAAAAATACTTTATTTAAATATAAAAAGCTGAATTGTATAAAAATACTGATTAGGTGTGTTGATTGAGTTGGTTATTCTTCAAAAGCAAGTTTTCCTCTTCGAGCATTGCAAGTTTTTGTCTCAAAGATAAATTTTCTTCAATAAGCGCAGACTGACTTTGAGGGACTTCGAAAATTAATTTGGATTGTATACTGCTGAGTTGATTTCCGACTCTAATTGATTCCTTAACGTTCGACATGATCAAACTTAAATAAAACTGTCTGGTTTGGGATAAAATATGTGCTGTCTGGTACTTCATTTCACTTTTTAATTCCTCTGATACTATCTTTATTTCGTCTCTTACTGCAGTTTTTATAAACTCTCTTAAATCTTGTAGATTTGTTTTAGTTTCTTCCTCATCTTTTTCCACTGCTTGTTCCAAATTAATTACTGGCGAAATATTAGAATACAATTCGTAATTGACACAATCAGGAGTAGAAGTTTTAATTTCGTCAAAAAATTTCTCTTGAAGAATTTTTGACGGATTAGTTGGTGTATATTTTGGTATAAGATACTTTTTACTTTGATCATTTAGTTTAAAACTGTCTTTATTTGACTCTTTTGTATTATTTTGATCCATTCCCATCGCAGCAAGAAATGAATCTTCTGGAAACAAATTTTGAGATTTCACAGACGTTCCTTCAGTAGAAACTAAACCAACACTAAACGAATCATTGCTTTGATCTTTCAATTTCTCTGAAGTCAGAGAATCTTTCAAATTCTCTGAAGACAGAATAAAGCTACTCTCGTAGTCTTCATTTTTTCTGAACGCTAAATGCTCAACTGGACTATTATGTCCTATAAATGTCTGAACCGGTTTTTGCAAGTTTTTCACATCGTAGATACAGATGGCTCCTTTTTGAGACGCCATGATTAGAAACTTTCCATCTGGGGAAAAATCAATCGCTGACATACTATTCTCAACAAAAATATTCCCAATACATTTATTTGCACTAACATCGTATAGACAAAATTGTCGATCCAGACCAGCTGAAACAACCAAATCTGGATTATTCGGAGAAAACACAACTGAAGTGACTGGAGCTTTATGTGATCCAATAAAAAACTTGTTTTGATTCCCGTGAATATCCCAAACTACGACTACCCCTTCATTACTTCCTGCTACAACAAAATTTCTTTTAATCGGATTTGTTCTAAGTGCACTTATTGATTGAGATCTGGGAATTTTGAAAGTCCCAGAAAGATTGTTCTGGACGTTACTGTAAAGGTAAGCTTCGCCATTTTCGCAAGCTGCTATTACGTGGCTATCCTTGTATGTGTATTCGACAAAAGAAACAGCAGATATTGCTCTTGGAAAACGTTTCTTTACGTTGCGAGATTTTATATCGTAGACCAGAACTTGGCCGCTGTTTGTACCAACAGCAATGTTTTTTTTAGTGCTGTTTTGAAAAGAAGCACATGAGGGTTCTTCGATTCCTTGGACAGTGTGGATAAGTTTCAGTTGATCTTTGATGCTAATGATTTCGGTTAAACCGGAATAGGGAACTAGAGCTAGCCAGTTACCGTCTTTGCTCCAGGAAATACTGCGGATGGGACCGTTGATTTGAGTGCCGGGTTGGTAGTTGTGAAGGACGTTTCCAGACGGAAATTCGTGGAATTTGACGATGGTGGAGGATGAAGCGATTGACATTTTCTGGAAGAAGAAAAAAAAACACATGCATACCATAAAAAGTAAAAAAACGATCTAAAAACAGCACTTTTTTAAATGAGAAAAAACAATATTGAAAAAAATTACAAAAATGTTTTCTCCCAAAATTATACAGAGTGGCATAAAAGTATAGAATAAAATTCATATCTTCTAAGTTAATGTTTTTTTAGAGAAACGCCAAGACAGGTCGATTTAATTTTTTTATTGTGCACGTTTTTCACTTGTTTCCAAATTTTTTTGGCCAACTGGTTTTTTGCTGTGACGTAATCGATATTTTTTTAAATACAACACTGTGCAACCACCATTGCGTTTGATAATTTACAAATTATTTCCTAGATGAGTATATAGCACTGCTTGGTCTGAAATAACGATGAGAGGAGTCGCTAAGAATCGCTATTAATTTGGTAATTTATGAATAATGTTATAATGTTTTTAGAGATTTTCCTTACTGTGTTTATGCCAATTGGAGTAATCAATCAATAACTGATACGGTAGGTAAAAAAAAAACATTTGTAAGTTACTTACACAGAATTTTGGACAAATTTGAAAACACTTTAAAAAACATTTGACACTTTCATGACATTTATTACCAACTATCTCGTACTAACGCAAAAGTCCCTAAAGATTAAATAATTAACTTTTTGACTTAAAGATCACGTAAAACGCACAAAGTAGAAAAAATAGCATAAAGAACTCGTTTCTCAAGTCATTGTGACACAAAGTTGACTTTTCGAGACGCGTTCTTTAATATACTATTAAAAAACCGTTTTTCGGTTTAGAACTGTACTGCTCATGCGCATTATATGCTCAGTAGCAGTACAGTTTTAAATCGTTGCGAAATGTTTCTGAATTGTTGTTGGAACAAACCTAGCACAACATAAAAAAAAATTAAATAGGTGAGAAAATGACCATTGGTAATGACAGAAAAACGACTTTATTAATTATTATTATTAATGATCGGATACAAGGAGGGATTTGAAGGGCACGCGCATAAGCTGATCGCTTTCTGCGGGTACGATTAATTCAAGCGTTTTCTTCAAAAACTGGGATGTGATTCTTAATACACCTATTTTTTATTTTTTAATTTGTTTTTAATTTTTATCGATCACACATAGATATAATAATTAATTTTAAATAAAGTTTTGTTTTAAAAAACAGATGTCCAAATTTTAAACAATAAATTGTAAGTGTTCGAGATCTACGCTTATCACTTGTAAGCACGTCATTACTACCGTAATCGACCAATTCAAGTTTCAAGATTTTTTCGCGTGGCGAGTGCGACTAGTTAGCTAGACGGTTGCACAGCGTTTTTTGTTCCCTCATTGGATCCGCTCCTTAATTATTATGTACTGATTTACATGCAAATTATTAAAAACCCTCGGTATATCAAAAATCCTCAAAATAGAATAGGTAGGGACCTCTAGTAGCAAAAACTGAAAACTCAAACCTTGCGTCACGTCGGTATCACAGTTTTTTATAATAATAATAAAAAATTGACAGTTGACAGAAATATAATCAGCCGGTGTTGGCGAAAAGCCACGTAAAATTTAGTTTTTCTCTAATTACAAATTATCCAGAAAAGAGCTGAAACAACAAGTAACGTAAGTTTTTGCCCAATTATTGCCTTTTTCATTTATAAAAAAAATCGGATTGAAATTGACAGTTTAACGGTTATTTCAGTTGAAAACAAACTTCGGCAAAAAAGTGGAACATTTGGTATAAAACTAGATTTTCGATAATAAACAAATTGTAACTTACATTGATTTTTTTCAAGTAACAACCTGCTGTAATACGTTTTCACGAAATTTTTATTTAAAACGGTTATTAAGAGGTTATCTACACGAAGAAAAAAACAATGATGCTCGTGATGTGCTGCCATCTACATTTCAGGACCTTGAAATAAATTCTAGTTTCCTGTAATATGATTCAAATCATTTAAATTCGCCTTTTTTTTCAGAATGGTGACCGACGTTCATCTGGCGATTCTATCAAATGCCCTTGGAGTGGTTCTATTTCTTCTCGTTGTACTTTTCCATTACATAAATGCAAACTATTCTAGACAGTAATGTCAAATTTTAATATATTATTTTAAAAAATGTATTCAATACTTTATAATCTACAACCTATGTATTTGTAAATTTTTCTAACAATAAAATGCTTATTACTGTTTAATGATGTTTATCCACAATTACCTTATAATTGTTTTATAAGTTTTATCCACACTTACGAACCGTATAAAATAACACTTTATCGACTAGTGAAATAATGAAATCATTTTATTCCACAAGTGGAATAATGAAAAAATACAATCTTAAATCAATCGCATTCTATTTATTACTAATATTGACATTTACATTAATAGACATTTCGTTTTTTGTTTTATCATATTTCACTTCGTTTCCATTAATAAGAAGCTTGTAGTTATCAGTTCTAGAACGAATAGTAGTTGTAGGAACAATAGACGTCTCTTCTAGTAAGGAACGACTAGTACCAGGAGAACCTTGGATTTTCCTTGCGATATCAAGTTTATTAGATACAGAATCTTCGATATAAGTTTCTGCTATGGCGGAGCTCCTGCACCCACCATGTCGTTTAATTATTGTAAGATTAGCACCTCCATTGGCAAGTAAAATTGTTGAAATGCGCCTCATACAATGGCCGGTATAAGCTTCTGCGCTCGCTAGATTCAAAAACGAAGCAACTTTAGAAGAAACTTTCGATAAAGTGTTAATTCCAACAGGTTGCGATGTATTTTTGATAGCATATCGTAAAAAGAATCTTTCAATTAATAACTTCTTCGGACGTAAGGACATGTATTTCCTACACTTCTCCACAGTGTTGATAGAGAATTTTTCTTCTATAATTGTGAATTTTTGTGAAACGCCCGTCTTGGAAACAATCAGGTATGCACCCCTGTCTTCTACATTACTGATTTTTAAATTTGTCAACTCACAGCATCGACAGCCAGCAGATAGACACCCCCATTATTAATGCAACCTAAAATATTCCAAAATTTATATTATCTACAATATCTATGTAAGGACAGAGATTACCTTGATCATCAAATATTCTTTATCGCAAGCCCTTGTCAAAAACTCTTCCACCTGTGCTCTTTCCAATACTGCAGCTTTCTTCGGCTTGCATCCTCTTGACTGATTCTTCAGATAGACCATGAGCTTACTATATTTTCCAATGTCTTTGTTTTTATAGACCTTTATTTATTGTTATTACCTTCCGTTTTTCCTTCCATTCATTAAATTCTGAAAATACTTTTTCATAATGTTCCCTGGACTTCACAGGCAATAACTGGCGAGTTCCTTGTTTAGCTTTCTCAAGAATTGTCTCTGGAACAGTACCTATCGCACTTTCTTCCATTTTCACCAAGTTGCACAGCGTTTCATACAAATGGAGTCGATAAACAATCGAAAATAAATAGCAACGGTTCAACACCTCCCATGTTTTTTAGTTAATTTCATTGATTTTTGAGGTAACATCCGCTGTCAGAGTGTAATGTCAAATCATTTTTTGATGACATGAGATGAAATTTTGGCGATTCTGATTTTAAATAGCTGTAATTGTGGATAAAACATTATATTGGATTCGTGTTTTAGTCGCGTTTTATCCACTTAAGAATATTAAACGCTGGACTGCGTCTCGCGCTTAAACATTCTTGCGTAGATAAAACGCTGTTTAAAACACTTACACAATAAATAACTATTATTTCACTTGAGTATTAGATACTATTTAAATAATTTCTGGAAAGTCTAGGAAAAATATTATTTGTATGTTTATAATTTGAAATTTAATTCAAATCTTTTCTAAGGTATCAGTTTTCTTAAAATACAGAAAATGAACATTTTAAAATGCTAGAAAATATATAAAATGTTAGCAGCCACAGTTTCAGAAAATATTTGATTTACAAATGGTGATTTACATAAAGCAGGTAAACTAAAGGAGAGTTCAAAGAATTTTATTTCTTATAGACGGAAAATATGTTTTGGTAGAATATACCTGTCACGAACTGGAAACAGTTTTATTATGTTGGCTTAAATATTTAGGAAAATAAATGAAGAAATATTTTATTATTTCTTAGAAAGAAATATAGATTTATTCGTCTATAACTAAGTATGTATAATGTTTTGACTTATTTTAATTATAAACTTATATAACCCAATGATATGATTTAACTTCAAACGTTGAATGAGGATTCACGCTTCAAAACAGTTTAAATTAGGTTTATAATCAAGTAAATATAAAATCGCTAAACGTTTACTATTTACAAAGCAGCGTATTTATGAATACTCCCGTGTTTTTCTTAATTACAGCAGTAGTAATACCATTAACTTCAATGATTAAAATCTTATTTCCTTGAAGTGCATTTGTACAATTCCTATACCCTCGTTTCTACCTTTATGTTTTATGACAAATAAATTCGAACATTTTATATTATCGTTTACTTGTATTTTATTGTAAGAGCCTAGGCCAGCTAGAGACTGGACATGAAGACCGAATTGAATAATAATGGTGAAGCCACAAAAACCCTAAAAAGAGAGATATATTACTAATATTTTGTTTAATATCTCTACAGACTGTTATGGAAGTGAATGCAATAATTTTAACCTGAAATACAGCACCACGAATAATAAAAATTGCAAAAATTTTTTTGTCCTATCCCAACTAATAACTAAATTACAGGTCGTCAAAGTTGGGTATAATAGTTATTTATACACCAAGGTGGTGAAGAATGTTATTATTGACCGAGCATCAAGATTATTTCGCGAGGGGCTTTGCCCCGAGCGGAATAAGGTGCGAGGCCTATAAATGTCTTCACCACCGTGGTGTATATACTATTTTTTCCACTACTATCCAAATTTAAGGCAAAAATTAAAAACAAAAATTTTTCTTGTAAAAATCAAGTAGCACAGAAATAATAATAAAATTTAAAAACAAGCATAAATCTATCATTCTTTGAAATTACACCATGGCAACATGAACAACAACAAACATTTTCGTTGACAACGAACCTAACAACGAGTCAACAACAAAAATTTCTAATGGCATTTTTATTCTAATAATTTTGTCGAAAATACATTAAATACATTTGCAAATACGATAAAGACGATCTCCTGAATATACAAAACCATGTTGCACAAGTTTTTGTTGAACAACTATCCCTAGATTTTCAAAAAATTTGATTTTGTCCATTATTAACCTTGGTCAACAATAGAAAAATTATTAACCACTAGCGGAGAAATTCAACTTCTCAGTTGACTAGGAGACACAATAATGGTCAACTTCATAGCTAGTAGTGGAAAAAAAACATTTTTTTGTTATATCTCAAAAACCGCCTACCCGATTAATACCAAATTTGGTACATAAATGAAGTTGAGTGTATGTACATAAGTACGTACTTTCATGTGTATAAATAGAAAAAATATTTTTTTAAATGTAAATCTATATATTTAGGAATGTCTGTAAAAGTAATGTCACTTTTATGTATGTTTAAAAGAATTCAAAAGATTTTTTATTTATTTCAGAGTCCAGATTTGCAGAACGATTATAATTTTTAAAAAATATCATCAATACAGTTCGTGTAGTGTACGATCACCATAAACCTAACAGAAAACGAGGTTTTATGAAGAGATTGGTCAAATGTCTGGGGTTCTTCTTGAACTGACGTATTTCGCTAAAAGATTATGACATGATGTTCCCGAAATATTTTATAAACAATTTACAATTATAAAGGACATGTTAGAAACACTGTAACTCACTTGACCAAAAAAAAATTCTGGAAAATATTAATGCAAAATTAGCTTGTTTAGGAAATAGCATCTAAATAGCTTTAAATTAGTTTAGACATGTATCAAGAACACAATGGTAAACTTAAAAAATACTCTAATAAACCTTCCTAATGGAGAATTTTCTGTTTAAAAAAAACTTTTGAGGCAGTTTCATGAACCATTTAAAAACATTTTTAACATTTCATGTTTTTCAGAACTCCCTATTTAGTAGTTGTAAAATAAAAAAAATAAAACCCTGGTTAAAGTTCTTAATGTTTATGGGGTCGTTCATCGCGATTTTCTATTTTTTTTTTTAAATAACGTGGGATTTGCTTAAATTTTGGGACTTTATTAACTAGTTTACAGATCAGTTTACTGAATTAACTTTATTCACTTTTATAGCAAATTAAACGTTTTACAATAAGGTCTTTTATTATTTTACGATAAATTAACTCTTTCAAAAATTATTGGAAGTTAAAGATAAAATTGTAATAAATTTGAAGATTTTTTTACTACTGTAGGTTATTGCATTTTCTGTATATGTATATAAAAAATTACGCACATATATATTAATAGCTATTTATTATACAAGTGTCTTTCTTATAAGGCAAATAAGTCACGAAAGAAATGTTTAGTCACAAGAGCTTGCTTGAGTGGCCTAATTTTTTTAAGTGACTTATTTGCTGTTAAGACATGAGTACAATACATAGTTTTATCCAACACCTCTCTCTGTAAGAGTTCTTAAAAAATCATCAAAACCCAAAAATTTTATATTTACAAAAATTAGTAGTAGTCTATGATTCACATACCTTATAATATAAATATACGGCCAACGTCCTATCTCCGTAATATAACTGAAGTGAGGCAAACATCCCATGAGTGCGACAGAGAAAATAAGATGATTTTCTGTTGCATTGATGTTCAGTTGTACATCAATACGCATGCTCAACTAAAAAAGTGAAGGAAATATGGCATCGTTTTAAGTTATATCTTATGTCTCCCTATATAAAATAAATAGAGATAGACATATATCTCTGTACTTCTCACAGCTCGAAAAAACCAATCAAATTCTTGCTTAGACGGAAAAGGACATATATCTCTGTATTTTTCTAAATGTTTGCCACAAACGCTGACCCCTTGAAATCCGTATATATTATTTATAAGGATTTGCTATGATTTGGTTGTCATGTTGTTGTTGAAACAAAAATATTATTTGAGAAAAATTTTGCAAAAAAACTGTTTCGGCGCTTGTAACATTGTTGGAAATAAAAAGAAGTAGTTGTCTTCCTGAAAAAATTGAGAAAGATGTTGAAAAAGTCACATCGAGTTTGCTACCCAAGAAATCCAGGGACGCTTATTACAAAGAATTGAGTGAGTTCAATAACTGGAAACAGGAAAACGATGTTTGTGGGGTAAGCGAAGACGTGCTGTTGGGTTACTTCTTCAACGCCAAAAAAAGATTCGCAGCTTTTTAATGTGGACGAAATACAGCATGTTAAGATCGACATTAAAGCTTCACGAAAATACAGATATTTTTCAATATGGCAAGTTGATCGCTTTTTTGAAAAACGAATCAAGAAATTACAAGTGCAAAAAATCAAAAATTTTTGAAAGAGAGCATAAATAACAGTTTTTAGCAAAAGCACCCAATTAAAAAATATTTGATGTTGAAGGTAAGTCGATTTTGTTATTAGAGAATGAAATCTAATTTTTTTACGTTACAGGTCGCACTAATTTTTGGTGTGTCACGTGAGTGTCGATGTTGTAAATTATTGAACATGTCAATCATTAATGTAGAAATTAAGGATGTGGGTATCTGTACCAGACACAAAAACATATGTTTCACGTAGCTTTACGATTATGGAAGAAGGATTTGCAGTTAATGTGCTAGAGATTTGTAGAAAATATATGTCTTTCCGACCTAAGAGTATTTTTCACAACAGGTTGTTTTTGAGCTATAGAAATGAGAAATGCATAATACAGCCAGTGGGAATAAATAGTCTATCCAAAATACCTTCAGTACTAGCTGATTTTTTGAGATTACCAGAATCAGAGTTTTACACCGGACACAGTATGAGACGCACATCAGCGACTTTATTGTCTAACGCTGGAGCCGATCTTGGTATGGTCTAATGTCATAACCGATACTGGGTGAAAATTCGGAAAAAGAAGGCAATGTTATTGTGAATACTGAGAAGCAAAAATCGAATAAATATGGAAACAACATTGAAGTGACAAAAAATGAAACAAATAAGGTTATATCTTCAAAGATAAATGTATAAATATAAATAATAAATAATAATAATATAAATAAATGATAAATTTATGTATTGTATTTTTTGATGTTCAATAAATTGTTCTATTTTCTGTTAACTGTTCAATTATATAAAAACAGTTTTATTATTGATTCATAAAACCACTTGTGTTTTATAGGTTATAGACCCCATAATTCAATCAAAAACATCATTTTTATAACGTCATAATAAAGAGGTGTTGGATAAAATTTATAATTCCAAATACGTTTTTTTAATTGTAATTTTCGTGATATTGTTATTGTTATACTAGCTAAGATTATAAACAAACTTGGAAAGCCGTCATTAATTTAAATATTGTAATTTTAAGTCATTTGATAAAAATTTAGAAATTTACTATAATTTTAATTTTGCTCTCCAATAACTTTTGAAAAGGTTAATTTATCATAAATTGATAAGACAGCGTTAATTCTAAAGTAATCTTGCTTAGCAAATTTTGTAAAAGATAATAATAATTGGTTTACATCATTTATCTATAGGATGTTTTTGAAGTATCTTTACAAATTTTAACAGGATGATAGCCCTTCTTGAAAGGAAGCTAAATAACTTTATCCAAATATTTATAATTTTAGAGATAACGATGTAGAAGTTTTTGCTCAAAATCAGTGTTGCATTATATCGGAAATCTCAAAAATATTGTTTTTTGAGAAAAAATTTCTATAGTGTGTAATGTGTAACACAAACACCAGCAACATTATATGAAAAACTTTGGGGTCTTTATTTGAAATTTTAAAGTTGAGGGTCGTATCTCGATTTGTATATACACTTTTTTTGTCAAAACTTTTAACTACAAGACCGTAATAACTCTCTCCATTAATAAAATTTGCATAACTTAATCTTAAATATCCTTCAGTCCGATTATACAGGCTGTCCCACAAAAATATTACCGAGTGGAATATTTCAGTAAATAACTGTTTTTCTGTAAAATCCAAAAACAGTTTCTTTTTTTTGCCAAGGAGATGTTTAATAAGAATAATTGAATAATGCTAAAATTTATATCATCTATCAAAGATTGATATAAATTCAGTATATAAATTACAAGATATTCTTACTTTTGTAGGTCATTTCTTTCTCTGTAGTACAGTATAATGTCATCAAATAATTTAAAATTATAATATTTTAATTATTGGCGCTCTTCGAAATCTATTTTTTGATTTTTTTTTGTGAAATTAATTATTATACTAAGCAATATAACTAAAGCAAATAAATAGGAAATAGAAAATTGCCATGAGGGACTTTTAAATATTAACAGTAGAGGCTAATATTTTTCCAAAGTCTTATTTCATTTTATGGCAACTATTAAATGGCCCTAAAACTCGGCTTCATGTCGTGTTTCAAATTAATTCCGCGCTGAAAGAATGTTAATAGCTATTAACTATTTTTTGCTTTCACTTCATAAATACTTTTTCTTGATTGTTAATTTAGCATTTCAGTTAATAGAGAGTGTGTCTCTAAGAGGTACACATCATTTTAACTTCTAACAAGTACTTTAAAAATAGTCTCTTTTATATTTTTATTGATTTTCAGCTATCTTTTACTTTTCTTGGAAGCTGTTATCTATTGTGAAAACTTTTTCTTTACCCCTTATTATTGGGGTTTAAAATTATTCATGGAATTCTAATTATTTACTAGAAATCATTGGTCATGCGTAAATCTAATAAGTACCTGTGCGTTCTATCGTCAAATATCTACCTACCTATCATCCCTTCTCACATTCTGCCTCCATTCGGCGTCCGCGTCACATTGCTAGTATCACAATAATTTTGAAAAGTTGTTATGCGCGCGATAAATTTCATGTTTCCATTTCATCTATTTTCAAATATAACAGTTTCTATTCTACAATGAACTACTTTGCAATTTGCATTTTTATATTGACGGTAAATGTACGGAATTCGAGAAATGTGGAAATTAACAACGTGCCTGAGGAAAAGTTATTAGACGCAGTTTGCCGAAGTTTCCACAAGGTAAGTCTTCCAAAAACAAATATTATATCTTAGTTTACATTTATTTTAATAATGTAGAAAGTCTTTATTTAAGAATAACTTAATACTTTAGATGTCTGTAGCTTCTAATCGGTTTTTTGCGTGATCAAGGTTAATACATTCAGATTTTTGATCAGATTTGCTGTTTACAGTAACAAAATTGGCAAAATGTAGACGACTACACATTTACACATTGCCATTGATTTTGCATGAATATTATTGTGCTTTAATCCCCTCAGTGGTTATTTGTTGTTTACATCCATCAAACTAAAATATCCTCTTCGCTAAATTAAGAGTATGACCTGAAAAAATATCTTTGCTGTGTTTAATTTCTTCAGGAGCATTTTCAAGTTTCATTTGTCTTTATAACAAGATTCGGTACATTAATTTTAAACCTCAACATAATTAAATCTAGTAGGTATAGTATATTTCGCTATTATGTGAATCGGTACACCTGGAATTACTTATTAGAATTCGGTTTCAATACCAGAATTTGACTTGTATACCTCGTTTTTGCATTTCAGTGAGAAATATTCACTTTTATTGTAAGTGGAAACAAATAACTAATATAATCTGCTTTTGGAAGAATGAGAATATGACTTATAGGTAGGTAGGGTTGCCACTTTTTCGATATCGAAATAAAGAACGTTGTCAAAGGCTTATCTAGGATTGTTTTTTAGAGAGGCAGTGCAAGGGGGATTGAGTTTGAGTTTTTACAATCTAATTATTCTCTTTAGAACTCTTCTTTTGGGTAGGCTTTTGAACTTTTTTTTACATGCAAAAGCAAAAGTTTTTACAATATTTATTATAAATAAATTTAAACTGTTGTTTTAATTCCTAATTTCTATAAAAAATCATAACATATACATTTTTAAGGAGCGGAAACTCTTCTAATTCAGACTTTTCTTAATGTCTTGCTCGAACGACCATCAATTTTTTAATACAGTTTTTATGTTTAAAAAAGTAGAAAATGTTTCAAAAACTTTTAAGTTGTTTGTACTTTTATATTTGTTTTTGTTAGTTTGTTGTCTAATTTCAAGGTTTCAAGGCTGTGGAACTTCTTAACATACTTGTATATTTATGGGAGTCACGAAAAGGACTATTGCAAAGTGTTCTATCTATATATAGTAGTCCTTATTCTGTAAGGTTATATGACGGTTATGTAATTAGATTCTATTGTCCAGGAGGTAACTATATCCTATTGACAGAAACCTCAGTCGTAAATAACTCAAGCAGATTTTAACCTACCAGCAAATTTGCAGTTTACAGAGCCGAACTGATGGAACATCACGCAACAGCTCTTCAAGAGTGATTTATTGCAAGGGAGCATGTAGTGAAGCGGATTTGTCGTCGACATCGTTCAAAAAATTTTTTCGCGGTAGAAAGATATGAGACCCACACCATTTTTTAGAGAAATGTTCAAATTATCATATTCCCGTTTTACGACCTCGTGCTTTGGTCACGACAAAAGTTATAAAGGCTTAAAGTCAGAAGTTTACAATTTTTTTTTCTGGTGCACTATCAATGATATAAACGTATTACTCGGAAACCATTAGGCGTAAGTTACAGATTTTTTTTGATAAGTAGTGTATAAGATGTGTTATAAGTCTATGCTAAAAAAATTTAATAATTTAGATTTAATTACTATGAAAAAAATATTTTAATTGGGAAATTATCGACTAAAACTGTAATATACTACATTTGAATAAGCAAAGCTTTTTATTTCACGATATGGATTTCAAAATTTTTTATACCAGGTGAATCCCTGATGTTTTGGCAACATTTTCGTCCGTATAACCTATTCCTGTGAGCGAAGGCATGGTAGGGGAAATGAAATCGACCGAAGCGCTTGCAGTGGTCACGTTTAGCAATTCGGGAGGCTATTATAGTCGATACTCTATGTAAACACACGCAGAAATATTTATTTTGTTTTAATTTTGATAAATTAAATAAAAATGAGACACCAGAATTGTTGTGTTGTTAATTGTACAAATACTAGCAGAAAAAGTAAGTGCAAATTTTATAAATTTCCGACCGCTGAATGGAAAATAAATCAACGGAATCGGTGGATAGCTGCAGTTAAAGGGCAAAAGTAAGTAGTTCCATAATCTTATAGTTATCAAAAATAATAATTCAGAGTATTGTAAATCTTTAAAATTTAGTTAAAACGTAATTTTGTAGTGTTAATGGATCACCGTCACTGCGCATTTTTTTTAGAATTGTTCAGATAAGACAGGCAAGACATGTCCGGAATGTCATTTAAGGGTCTCCTTTCTTCGATTTTAAGTTTAGAGGTTGAAGTTAATTTTTAATTTTTTTTTGTTTTTAATTTTTTTTCATGTTTCTTTATAAATAGAGTATTTTTTTTAAAGTAATAAGTATGGGACCTTATAAGATACCCCTATAAAAAACCGCATCATTATAGCTTCATTTAAAAATTTTCAAAATTTT
The DNA here is from genome assembly GCA_029207805.1 of Tribolium confusum. Lineage (NCBI taxonomy): Eukaryota > Metazoa > Arthropoda > Insecta > Coleoptera > Tenebrionidae > Tribolium > Tribolium confusum. Next base: position 20,467,146 of record JALGAY010000003.1, read on the forward strand.
TGGTATATTTGGTGGCGGCTGGGGGCAGTAGGGGGAGTGGTACAGAGCAACTGATATTTTACTTCTTTATTGTACGTTCATGTGTATAAGATACAAAAAAAAAAAAATTAAAAATCTGAGAAATTTTTTGGCCTTACATCCATCTCAAGATTAGATATCGGGGGGAGGGACGAAAACTTTTTTATTTATGACCTTAAAAATCTGAAATTCTGGAGTTACAAAATACGTTTTAAACATTCCTGGCTCTATCACAATTTTTATACGGTATCTAGTTACCGAGATCTATAGACGTTTATTGGGGAATCTGGGGAGCCCAAATGGCATTGCGCATGCCAAAATTTTTGTAGAATAGTAAAGCCAGGATATGTCCGGGATTTTATTTGAGGGTATGCGTTCTTCCATTTTAATTTTAGAGATAAAAAATTATTTTTGAATTTTAAGAATGTAAAATTTACCACTTTTTAACCCTTTTTGAGGGGGTAGGAGTAAATTTGAAGAAATGAAATTGTCAAATTCGTATTTCCCAGATCAAAATACGTCGGGACTGTCAAACTTACCAGCCTGAAGTTCGGTTTAGTACCCATTTTTCATCTCTAGTTTTTGACATACATATAAAAACATACTCTGACAGCCTCCGTAGTTCATATTTTGTCTGGCGCTGGAGTCACGCTCGGAGCAAATAGTGGCGTTTTATAAATAAAGGCTCTAGAGCAGGGGTGTGCGTACATTATTAGTGTGCGTACTGTATATATAATAGGCTTAATGTATTGTCCATATTAGCATATTATCCAAATTAAGATTAGATTTCTGTTTTTGCTTACCGTTAACAGGTTGTGACACAGTGAGTGCATTTTTTAAAAAAGGAAAAAAATCTGCATTTGATATAGCTTTGAAGAACAAAAATGAAATAAGCAAATTGGTAGAATTTTGTGACTACAATATTTATGTTGTTTCTATGTCACGAAATTATATAACAAACCAAATTGTATAAACACCACAATATTGAGCATTTAGACGAACTCAGAAGACTAATAAGTTAGAGTCAATAAAATTTTCTGCAGAACTTCCTTCAGCAGAAGATTCTTTTAAACAACACGTGCTAGGGTTTGTATGTAAATTTTTAAATAATGTTAATTGTTGTCAGTTTCCAGGTGTTTATTGCAAGTAAAGATAAGTAACAGTTATAAACTGTTAATAAAAGTTATATTCCAATCTGGTTGGGAAAAATGTATTACGAGTAATACGTTTATATCATTGATAGCGCATCAGAAAAAAATATTGCAAATTTCTGAATTTAAGCCCTTATAACTTTTATCGTGACCAAAGCACGAGGTCGTAAAACAGGAATATGATTAATTGAACATTTCTCTAAAAGATAGTGTGGGTCCCATATCTTTCTATCGCGAAAATTTTTTTCGATGAGTATGGAGGTAATTTCTCTTATGGGAATTCCAATGTAAACGCGCGAATCTGTAGCACTTTTATTTATAAAAATATTTTAACGAAATTGGGCACAATCATTCTTCTAATTATTAACTACAAAATGATTGGAAGCGATTTTTAAAAAAATGTTTATAAATAATATAAAATAATTATTAAAAAATCATTAAAATTTAAAATCAACGAAATTAAAAATTTAAAAAAGTCAAAATGTAGTCCATGTTATTACAATACTCGTAGTCAAAACCGTTTTTATTTATTTCTATAAATAAACAAGCTACAGATTCGCGCGTTTACATTGGAATCCCTATACTAGAGAAATTAGTCCATATTCCTCTTAAATAAGCGTCGTAGACTTACCGACCCGCTCCACTATTGTGTGCGTACGTCCAAACACTTTTACAATTGCGGATAATGAGGTCTATAGTGGTTGTACAGGGTAAAGACAACTTTATATTCAGACATTTCTCTATATCTGGTTCAAAGACCTATACAATTTTTGAAAAACAACTAATATAAAAAAATGTTTTTGTAGTAATTATAAAAAAACTAAAATTAAAAGCTTGCGAAAAATTGTTCTTTTCATACTAGCAATAAGACGTTTTACTACATCTGGCTCGAAGGCCTATAAAATGTTTAATAAAATTTATAATTCTGAAATTTTCTTAAAAAAAAAAGTACAAAATGTCGCTTGCAACTTCGAAATTCTTACCTTCGATTCTTCGAAACCCTAAAATATAGATTTTTGGGAGTGGGAAGCAAAAAATATTGTAAATCACTCCATCTTTATTCAGACTTTTTTCAGTATCTGGCTAGAAGGATCATTCTTTTATTAATCTAGATTTTTTTCTGTTTTTTTTTTAACAACACACTAGTTTATTTTGTCATTAGGTCATCTTTTCTACAAATTTTTGTAGAACCTACTTTTATTGTTTTCTTCTCACTAGTTGTACTTCTCTTTGTTCTTTTTTCTCTCTCATTAAATATTTTATTTACATAGGTCTTATAACTTCAGTCTGGAAGGAACTTTTGAAGGACGCCTAGACAATTAATTAATTTTCGAAATTAACTAATCACAATTAGGTATTTCAATTTGTTAAGACTTACTGGTTTCTCTTTGGTTTAAAAATTAGATAAAAGAATAAATTGTGCCTTTTTACATCTTAAAGACTAAAGGATAGTTAAAATTAAAAAACGATTGGCAACCCAACTTATAGGCCAATTTCAATTTGACCGGTAGTATCTTCGTTTCCATAGAAAATTAAAAGCATTTTTGTGATTGGTTCTTGTCATGAAATTAAGATTTGCGACACTACCGATAGTATCTCAACTTGAAATTAGCTCAATAAACAGTAAATAATGACAACAAAGGATACTGAGGGGTCTGAGAGCTTTCAAAACATCATAAATCGTCTAATCGTTATTAGTAATAATTGTGAAATTAGGATTCCTTTGTTCGGATTATTTACGGTTTAGGTCATATTCTCATTTTTTCATAAAAAGACAATACAGGTTAAAGACCAGGAGACCGACTAAATTTTTAAATGGTTAATCTCAGACAGCACATATAAACCGCATTATTATCCTATTTTCAGTTGTAATAATGGTGTTTTAAGTCTTTAGTAGGTATAATTAAACTTCCTTTAAACAGCTGAAGTAGATACTCCATAAAAAAATATCGATACTGTAATAAACAGTCTCTGTAATAGTAACAGTATCTGTAATAACATTTAAAAAAAGTAAAAGAAGTTTTTAATTAATATATAGTTAAATAAAAAACTGCCTGTAATACAGGCATTAAATTTCTTTTGTTTAATGAAAAATGCAACAGGAGTGCAGTGTATTATATTTCGGAGTTTGTAGTTTGAAAAATAAAATTTTTCTTTCTCTAAAAACTATAATTGTAATCGATTCTAGAATTGTGTGAGGATTTACATTATTTTCACTTTATAATCGAAATAAATTAATTAAAATGCAGACGACAGACAATTGACTTGCTAATCTTACCCTTTGAAGCATAAACACTGAATAAATTCTTTTAAATTTTCTGTGATGCGTGCATTTGTATTACGTATACAGAGCCTTATAACAACTTGATAACATACATTTTACTTCCTGATACTCTAGTTTAATAAACAAAACGAAATGTGTAGCTCATTGCATAGTAAAAAGTAATTTTAATTTAAATAAAAAGCAAAAAATTCAAAGATAGAAATTTATTCAAAACTGTAGAATTACTTTAATAAATAAAATCCATGTAATTAATTATGTACTCCTAATTATCTTTTTAAAACAAAAAAAAAAAAATAAATAAATAAACTGAAATTTACTCATTATTTTGTTTTGATACAGTTTTTTTTGTATTTAGTTACATCAGAAATGTAGTACAAAAGAACTGTTCATTGTTGACTGTTGATTTATATATTTTACAAAAGAAAATAATGGAAAAGTATATAAAGAGTCAGATATTGATGAAGTTTATTTGCATTTATACGAGTCTTGTTATTCGCGGAATTTTATAATAAAATGAATACGAGTAAAACAAGTTACAATTTAATAATATCTAATTGTAAAACGAATATTTAATACGGATGGATGGTTTTGTGAATCTAATGAAGAGAATTTAATAATTTCTCTTTTGTATAGCAAAATGGTCAAGATACTACTCCGTGTGATGCTGACAACAGGTGCAACAAACAAAACAGGAATCTACATTTAACAGGTAACTTAATTCAATTGTTTTTGCTGTTGAAAACTTGACAAAGCGATTGGATCATGACTGAAATCTAGATAATAAAAAGTTTATCAGAGCAAATCGAACTGATTTTATTCGTCGTTAATAAACTCTTTTCATTATCAACCTGCTTCCGTCTATTTGTTTCAGATTACACTTTGAATTAATTAAGTATAAATTGAAATTAATTATTAATTACCAGTCTTCTGGAAACTTCTCCACTTATTACATTTTCTCGCACTCTTTTATATCTAGGTTTGTTTACAGCAAAGTAAACCGTGAAAGAATGACGGTAGGTGGAGCAACTTACCCAGTATTAGAGTAGGCTTAGCATCGTTTCAGCGAGAACTATTTCTGGCACCAGACAGTCAGACACCTATGTATTGCACGCCCTACTTTGAAAGGCTATAATTAATTGACTTTTTATTGTTTTTATATTAATTTATTCAATTTTATTTTATAAACAGGCGTTTATTTATGCAATTGTTCATTTGACCATTTTATTCCGCTTGCAATTTAACAATTTATTTTGTTGTTTTACTAATATCTATTCGAAGAAAATTTTAAGAAAATTTTAAAATTTGAAGCTTTGGGGACAAAATTAAATAAATATTTGTACTTTCCTCTCGGTTGAAAAAAATTTTTAATTTGCGGATATTAAAGCTCAAGTGTTTAATTGTTCGCTTAAATGGTACTTTTAAATGTTACTTTAACCGCTTGTAAAATAAATATAATAAATAATAAATATTCCTTCGTCCGAAAATATGGTACACGAGGGTCGTTTGACGAAAATGTGTTTTATCAATAAAAAAATATTTTAGAGTAAAAAAACAAGCTTATTACTTAACATAGTTTTCTTACAATTCTACATATTTAATTCAGCGAGTTTCCATTTTTTAAGCTATCTAAAAAAAAATTATGGACGGTCTTCAAAATAAACGTTTTTTCGGCTAAGACTTCCTCGTTTGGTATAAATCTTGTTCCACCAAAACATTTTTTTAATTAATTTCGGCAACAACAAAAAATTACTAGGAGTCAGATTGGGTGAATAGAGTGAATAAGGCAGTAATTTGTAACCTAATTTAATAATTTAGAAGTAGCAGCTCTGTACGAATAAGAGGGCGCACTAATGTGATGGAACAGCAATTTTTTTTGTAGAGATGTGGTCGTTTTTTTGTTTAATTCGGCGTCAAAACGTGTCAGCAAGACAGCACATTATTAACGAATAATCTTTCTTCTCTTTTTTAGATAGTCAATGAAGATTACGTCTTTGAAATTCCAAAAAATTGTGACCATAATTTTATTGACCGATATAAAAGTTTTTTTTTTTTTTTTGGGAGCACGCTCATCGGAAAAAGTCCTCTGTTTTGACTATATCTTTGTTTCTGGAGTATAATGATGTGTCCAGGTATTATCCACAGTGACAAAACTACGCAAAATTCTGTTGAATTACGTTGAAATATAGTCAAACAATCATTTGAAGCAGTAACGCGGGCGCGCTTTAGGTCAGCATTAAGCAAACATGACTATTTCGCGGAAACCTTTTTCATAGTTAAATGTTCATGCAAAAAATTGAATATCTATTTAGGTGAGATGTTCACTTCATTAGCTATTTTAGGTACCTTCAATCGTGGATCACTGTTTATAAAAATTCGGACTTTATTAATTATTTAGGGAGTCGTTACTCGTTACAGTAAATAAGGATCCGCGCGCTCAGCATCTTCCGTGCTTATATGACCAATTTGTTGTTTATTGTTGTTTACTTATATGACCTGTTGTTGTTTACCAAAAAATAATGTTTACTTAACATTAAAAAATTTTTTCTTCCATTTCTATATAACAACGATAACACTTTCTTTTAAAAAATTGTAAAACTTTAACTATTTGACAAATTCGCACGGAATTTTAAAAGTAGTTTTCTAAAACATAATAATAACCAAAAAAAAAATATATTGCGGTAGCAAAAGTCTTACCAAAAGTCGTCAAAAAGTCACTCCTTTTTCAAACCACCCTCGTAAATTTTAAATTTATTATTCTCGGAAAATATAGTATTTATTTGTATTTTTAGCTCAGGATTTTATTTCTAGGAATACGTTTTTGTTAATAAGGGATCTTGCTTTCACCACACTATAGAAATAAATCAGTATGGACAGCTGATAAAAACTTGTCAAAAGCTAGCATCCCTTCTCGTAAAATATGTAAGATGGAGCCATTGATTTTTAGATTTTTAAGCAACTAATCATACACAATTTTAATCTAAACGGCTATAATTGTAAATTATATAATAAATAATTGAAAGACAAAAGTCAAACAACGATTAAAATAATTTTTATAGTATTTTATTTACATTTATAGATGTTCAGATTTAAATTGTGTATTAGTTGCCTGAAAATCTAAAAATCAGTGGCTCCATCTTACACATTTAAAGTGAAGGGATGCTAGCTTTTGCCAAGTTTTTATCAGCTGTCCATACTGATTCATTTTTATACTGTGCTTTATTTGCGCTTTCTCTAAATACACTAAAGTAGTTGGTAAACGCCCTTTTGACAACAAAGTTTTGCTTTTACTAATTTTTGAAATAAACAAAATTTTGATGTCAAAAGGGCAGTTACCAACTTCTTTAGTGTGTTTACAGAAAGCCCTAGTGAAAGAAAGTCCTCTTATTAAATAAAACGAATTCATAGAAATAAAATTTTGAGCTAAAAATACAAATGAATTCCATATTTTGCGACAATAATAAATTTGTTGTAAATTTACTAATGTAAAATATTAATTAATTAATACTCAATTTTGAAATGTAAACCATATTTCTGACGGACGGAGGCAGTAATTAATAATAATTAGTGGTTAGTGGATGCTGCCAAAATGATCAATAATTATAATTATCGTTTGCATTCACGATTTTTTCCATAATTGTTATTCTACCTACGAAAGATTTAATTTAGTTTGCGTCAAAAAACTTATTTGAACTGTTTTGTAAATACCCTTTTGTTTATAGAATGCTTTTTGTCAGGTGCAGCGACAAATAAATACAGATTGTAATTTTATTTGCCGATTCCAAGAAAAAATTCTATAACACAATTTGTTTTACTCTTTACTCGTATGTATCTAAATAAACATTTATTGCCAATTTTTATTTCAGAATTTAAGCTCCCAGAATCTTTATTGAATTTACCTGAGGTTGTCTGCAAGGATTCAGATATGATAAATTTTCGTCTAGAAACCAAAGAAGATTTTGTTTATTTCTTAGAATTCGCAAATCAGAATTCGAAAAATTTTAGCAGTGTGGTAAGTACTCCCTACCACAAAAATCCAACGCAAAACCACAACATTTTAGACAACATGCAATTTCTACACTTTAAAAAATTTACAAGAGGATACGTTTTACGATATTCGACTATGGGCTGTCTCATTTCTGCAAAAACAGATTTTATACAGTGATATAACTAAAATTAAAACTTGGAACAAGTATTCAATTCCATCTCCAGTTACAAATATTTTCCTTGGAAATTTTATTTTGAAGGAAAATAACTACGATGCTGTTATTAAATGGAGACCAAATGAAGGTAAGAATAGCTTTCAGGTGGGTATTCAAACAATAACCTTTTCACTCATCAACTATTCGAAATTTATGATTTACTTAAAATTCTTTGAAATGAGATTTTGGAAAATAACTAGCTGACCCTGACCTTTCCAATTCATGCGATTGGAACTGCTAGAAAGAGTTGTTTGCTCCAAATTATCAAACACGATTTTTTATTTTACTTTTTTAGATTATTCGTGCGAATATAATCTTGTATGGATCAAGGAAGATTCCATTTATGACGAAAGAATAAGCGTTGTAAGTATATAATTTTCTCTCTTTGCAAATTATTTACTTTGTATTTATAATTACTTCAAAAAAAAAAAAACGTTTCTGCAAATAATTATAATTATAATTAAAAGTTGGCGTCAACAATTCTCTTTTATCTAACATGTATGTACATGGAGATACGTAATTCCAGTGTGAGAGTTTGGTTTTGTTTAAATTTAGTTTGATTTAGCTACTGCTATGTCACATGTAGGGGTGGGCGATATTGAAAATTGAATATCGATAATCGATATTATAAAATTATCGATAAATATCGATATATCGATATTTATCGCAATATCGATATTTATCGAAATATCGATATAAATCGATAATTATCGATATTTATCGAAATATCGATATAAATCGATAATTATCGATATTTATCGAAATATCGATATATCGATAAATATCGATATTATTGTTTTAGCACAAGTTATTACTAAATACCAATAAGTAACTACTATTTATGTATGTATATTATACAAAACCAGGACAACTAACATTACTTATTGGTATTTTATAGAGAGATTGTAAAATAAATAACTTGTGCTAATACGGTAATATATTGATATTCCGATAAATATCGATATTTCGATAATTATCGATAAATATCGATATTTCGCAATATCGATATATTAATAATTATCGATATTTCGATAATTATCGGTATATCGATAATTATCGATAATATCGATATATCGATATTTTTTGAATGTTATATCGATCAACGATATATCGATATTTTTATCGATATATCGATAAAAATTCCCAGCCCTAGTCACATGCATTCATACATATAAAATTCACCAGTAGAAACGAATATAACTAACTCATATTATACTGTAATTAAAATTACCTTATTTTCAATTACTAATTAATAGTGTATGTACTAAAGGTTTCAGGTGTACATCAAACAACTTTGACCGATTTGAGCTTTGGTACAAACTATACTGTCGAAATTGTTGCTAAAACTGAAAGCTCTCTTCATGAAAGTCCCAAGAAAACGTTCCATTTCCTAACTCCTACGTGTCTGGAAAGCTTTCATTCCTTGGATAAATGTCGTAAGTTACCTGTTTAATATCCAGTGTTAAAAGAAATTGAATCTAAATAGGCCAAAACAAAAACAAATTCTCTTTATTTAAAACTCTTGCTTTGAATGTCACAACTGTGGAGCAGTCCAAGAAAATCAGTGTTTCAATAGGGAAAAAATTCGAAGCATTATAAAATTTGGGAAGTATGAAAAACAAACGCCATAAAAAGAAATCAAAGACTTTCTAAACGTCAAAAAGCCTGCTTTTTGGTGTGTTGTTGATATTAGTCGGATATTAGTGATATTAGCCTGTTTACTAGAATACTTAAGTATACTAGAATTAGCGGTCTGTGTTGCTGGATACAGTTCTATGTCCATAGCCTATACATTGTCGTTGATTTTGAAATACACTACAATAAAAATTTCCTAGAATTTAATTAATTTTTTTTTCTAAAGGATAATAATTGACCGATTACAGGCGATTTAAAATTCTGAAAAATTTATGTTTTTTGCTGTTTTTGCCTTCTCCTAGGAATTTATATAACGTGACAAAATTTTATATTAATTAATGTTATATTTTGCAAAATTTACAATTTTATTTTTTTGCAAGTTTTTCTGACAAAATTAGCTGAGTATGACGCCTAGAAGTTGAAATTTTGGGAAAAAATTTTAGTTAATCACGATTTACTCGAAATAAGTATGATAACTGCTGTGAAACTTGAATCCATAACAGCAATTTAAGTAGCGACATCCTATTATTATTATTCCATTCGGGTTTCTTATTAAAATTATTGATGGAACAAGACAGTATGTAGATACTAATATTCTGTAGGAAAATGGCATAGTTTTAATTTTTAAATCTTCAATGCTAGGGCTGACAAAAACTGAGCGTTTTAAAACCAAATAGAAATCATCTTTAGCCATGTCTTTACCAGATAAACTTTTGAATCTAATAACCTGTTAAAAACTACTCATGCAAAAAAGCGAGTGTACACTGCTGGATTCTACGCGAGACCAATATTTTAAATTTCCTATATTTAATTTTTTGAATAAAATGTAAGAAATAGATCGATGAATGTACGAATTTTAAAAACAAACCAGAGAAAACATCTTTTATACCAATATCCATGCTTCCTCAACTACAAGAGGGCAAGATTTTCCAAAACTTTGATTTTAAGTTGTTTAAACTCTGGCACATGTTTAAAAAGTCTTCTCAGCAAGACTAAAAATAAAATAAGCTTTCTAAAAAAATAAAAAAATTAAAATTTTTTAATTAGTTAGATGGTCTTTATTTAGAAAAAATAATAGTACATGGAAGGCGAAGTCTAGTCAACAGGCTATTTAACTTAACCTTAACTAAAAATAATAATAATAATTATAAAAAAAAATTATAGAAAAATAATTTATAATTCTAACATCTCTTTTGAACAGCGGGATAAAATTTCTTTACAAAAGCATGAAATTTGCTCACTGAAAATGACTTAGCTTCTTTTGGCAGCTTATTATAAAAAGTGACAGCATTATATGTGAAACATCTACGCGACAGGGCAGTATGGAATTTTGGTAAGGCCAGCAGAGTAGAAATCTACGAAATAAATTCTAAAAATTGTAATAAAAAATATATTGGGTAAAGACGCAGATCCATTCACACTAGATTTAAAGATTTAACAGAATATTGGGACAGTTAATAACTGTAAATTTTTGTAAATTTCTCGACGCTTTCGTGAGTTTTGACATATATATAGGAGCAAAGATAGACTCATGAACTCTGATAATAAGTCTATCCCCACCTCCTCTTTTTTCTTATTAGGTGAGGTGCGAAACCAATAAATTTTTACTAAATTAAAATGGCAAGTGTAAAACTGTCAGCTATTACATAATAAATTATTTAATTATATATTTTTTATTTTTAAGCTATTATACATATATTCGACTAGTATATAACATCGTCACCAAAACGCGCGCCGTGTGTAAAAAAGTGTCTGGTGTAATTGGGTGCATTTTTCGATTTAGCCTAAACATGCTCAATTTTTATCCTAATTTGGGAGAAATTTTTTTAAATATAATTTTTATATGCAAAACTGTATGATATCACCCATACATTCTGAGTAAATCGCCAAATATTGCAAAAAACACATTTTTTATGTTTAAGAGATTTTTGATTTCGATGATTTCTCGATTGTCCAATTTTTTTTATTATTGGGGCAATATTTTTGCTCGTTTTTTGAACTAAGAGTTTTAACTTTTAAGTGTAGATATATAATACAATAATTAGAGTTATTTTAAAGCAAATTGGTCACGTAGGTTAATATTATTTGTGAAAGCACTTTAAAAATCATAATACTGCACTTCTAACACTTCCTTCAAGATTTTGGGGATATTATATTATAACTTTGTCAGAAGAGTTAATAAAGAGCCACAAATTTCAGTTTACAAGGAAATTTATTCATAACAATTAACAACAGTTTTAACAATAATAGCACTAATAATAACAGCAACTTCTCAAACTCCCCAACCCCATCAGGCACCACTAACTCTAAACTGGGAATATTTAACTGGGGCCACTCAGAACTTGAAGTCATGTTGGAGTAACGCAAAGCCAATGATAGTTCAAGTCTAAGAACAGAAATTGTGACGTCATAAACGCAGTCAAAGCGGTAAAACATAGAAGCTGAAAATTTTCAACAGAAATAGTTTCAAAACCAATAAAAATAATACTGTTATATATACATACAAAATACCTTGACTTATAACTATTTTTGAAGCGTTATGGAAGGGTGCTAATCAGTCGAATATTTTATCTATCTTCTATCAAAACTACAATCATTTTAAATTTTAATTTTTAAATTGACAGTTTTTTAAAAGAATTGTAGTCTTGATAAAGAAGAAACAAAATATACGAAACGTCGACTGATTACCATAAAAGAGAGTTTTTGTCCATCTTTCTATAACCCTTACTTTTCTTTTGAGACTTTTTTAACAGAAAAAAATATCTTCTTTACTTTACCAATTTGACCACGATTGTGGTGTTACAATAAAGATCATGAATTAGATGCCAGCTTGTAAATTTTAACAATTCCCTTGAGTTTGTGTTTCCGGATATAATTAATCGATGGCGCACCATTTGTGAAATTTGTCAATATGCGCTCTACCGGTAGTTTTGTTACTGGTGATCACGTGTGTTATTGAGGGATATATCTCAAATTTATAATTAGAAATTATAGAAAAAAGTTTTAAAAATGTAACAAGCTATTATATTAGTGAACAGATAATATTGAACATAGCAGGTTAATTCGCTTATCAGTTTGGGTGTAATCTCTCATTGGCCACTAGTTTCAATAACCGTCAGAGCGCGTATCGCTTTTTGTTTCTCCTCATGTTTCGCTTTGTTTCCATGGCATAGTTAGATTCATTTATTTAATGGAAGCTTTTATAAAAAATCTCAATTAATTTTTAGGTCCTGAACCTCCTCAAAATTTGGTAATTAATGAAAATCTTGTGGATTCTGATTCAGAAACATACAATGTGAATCTAATTTGGTCCAAACCTGATTTATTACCTGCTTATTATATTGCCCATTTCATTAATGTAGATCCTCAAAGCCATAATAAAACTGACGCATTTGTAAATATTACCGGAGTAAGTTTGATAGATATTCCTGTAACTTTTAGTGATTGTTTGCTTTAGGAAGATACAAGTGCCGTTTTCAACGAAATGAAATTAGGTCCTTTGTACCATATATCAATAGCGGCTTGTTCTCCAGCTGGTTGTAGTAGAAAAGTAGCTGAAGAACGCCACCGGACTGATATAAATATTCCTACAGTTTCTTCACATCGACAATGGAGAATTTTGGTCCTTATTGTATTTCCTCTTATTGCAACTTTATTAATAACGGTTATTATTAATAATTATCGACTTAAAAAGAAGCGACGTGATGAGAGAGACCGATATTTCAAAGTACACAACACAATTGTAATAATTTGCCTTCCTAATTTCATATTGTAGGGACTTGATGACGACAAACTATCAGAATCAGTGGATAACATCGAAATCAATCTAATAAAACCGGAAATAGCTGATCGGTGGGAACTAGATCCGCTCAAACTTTCCTTTCAGAGTGTCATAGGTGAAGGAGCTTTTGGTATAGTACGACGAGCTTTTTTAGAAATGAGTGATAACAGTAAAATACAAGTCGCAGTGAAAATGTTGAAAGAGTCACCAAGTTCAGAAGAAATCAGACAGTTTACTCAAGAAATAAATATAATGAAATCAGTGAGACAACATCCGTATATTGTTTCTTTGATTGGTTGTGTTACGGAAGGACGAGTCGAAGGACCACTTCTTGTGGTAGAGCATTGCTCAAGAGGCGACTTGCAGACTTATTTGAGAACAGCTTGGGATAAATATACGAATATGTACAATAAATAATTCAAAAGCACGAAAGATAATAACACAGGACTATTCACTCTCAGAGCTAACCGCTTATTTGTGGCCTTGTTGAAGAGAGAGACAGAAAGAACGAGAGAGATGCTTCAGCGATGAAATAATTTTTGTTTTTATAAAGTTTTGACGATTTGCAGTAAATTCTTTAGATATATTTCAGTAATTTTTTAATTTTTTTTAATACAAAAAATACGAATTGAATCCTCTAAATGACAACGTTTTTGCGTTATTAGTTCTGCAATTTTTAATTCAAAGCGGATTGCAAAGTTAGCTCTGTCTCTCTTGATATTTTTATGTGGGTCCAGGCCGGCAAGTGAATACTCCTTTTTATTATTTTGCTTCGTGTTTGAAAATAAAGCAAAATAAATGATAATTTTAGGCAGCAACAATTCGTTTACATCGATGAAACTTCAAATAACTCCAATTACTTCTCAAACCGGTCGTACGATTTTCACAATATGAACTTTGAGGAAGATTTTATAATTCAGCCGAAACACCTCCTATCAATTGCTAGACAAGTCGCACTTGGAATGGTACAAAAAAATAATTTTAGGCAAGTTTTAAATTTAATTTTTAGGAGCATCTTGCTAAAACTCGAGTTGTGCATCGCGATTTGGCTGCTCGGAATGTTCTAGTTTGTGAAAACCATACTGTGAAGGTGTCGGATTTTGGTTTAAGTCGCGATGTTTATCAAGATAACGTTTACTGTAAAAATGGAGGTGGAAAATTGCCGGTTAGATGGATGGCGTTAGAGTCTCTTACTCATCAGAGGTATACTACCTACAGCGATGTTTGGTCCTTTGGAATTTTACTATGGGAGATCGTAACACTCGGAGGGACCCCTTATGTCGGTGTACACTCTACCGAATTATTGGATTTTCTCAAAAGTGGGAATCGGCTAGCGTGTCCGTCAAATTGTAGTCCGGATTTGTAAGTTTTTTCCGGTATTATAAAGTCCCTATACATATAAAGCCAAAAAATAAACTATCAAGAAAAAATTTTACTCAGTTTTTTTCGGATAGAAAAATAGAGTAATGAGGGGATGTAAGTGTGTCATTTTTCAATTCGCGAATGGCAATATCGCTCACTTTAATCGCTGTCGAGTTTTAGACTAACTAACTGCCCGGTCAATGTCTCTGCTCGCTTATATAATCATACGTCCTTCCAAAATGTGTCTGGATAATTTACGACTTTTCTCCACGTATGCGAAGCGAATTTCCGGTTACGATGCGACTCTCTTCCTCTTATTGTTATTACAAAAGGTTCATAACAATATAATCAACCTAAAATCAAGTGTAATTAAATAAACTACCCACCTTTTATGTGGTGATAGTCCTCGTTAAAACAAAGCTAAATACCCTCCATAATGTGGCTTTCTAGAATATCGCTCACTTTAATCGCTGTCGAGTTTCACACTAACTGCCCGGTCAATGTCCCTGCTCGCTTATATAATCATACGTCCTTCCAGAATACGTCCGGATATTTCCCGACCTTTCTCCACGTATGCGCAGCGAATTTCAGGTTACGATGCGACTCTCTTCCTCTTGTTTTATTACGAAATGTTCGTAACAATATAATCAACTTAAATCAAGTGTAATCAAATAAAGTATCTAGCTTTTACCTGGTGGTAGTCCTCGTTGAAACGAAGCTAATTACCCAGGGCTTCCACCAGTTAAAATTTGTAAAGTAACTTCAAAAACACCCATATATTCAATCTTCCTGGATTGGGATAGCAAATTGAAAATGACACTTTCATTTTCTCACCTTTTCTTAACTTTCTGTCAAAAACCTCGTGCCAAAATTTCTTTCCAGATAATTTTTCATTTTCGCCGTTATTTATTGTACATTTTTTTTTATTTTAAGGTATGCCGTAATGATGAGTTGTTGGAGGGAAAGTCCGAAAAATCGCCCAACTTTTACCGAATTGTGTAAATCACTGGAAGTATTATTGGAAGACGTGTCTCAGTATCTACAAATTGAGACAATTGAGCAGCCTAAAAATTACGATTTTAAAATAAATAAATGTCAAAGTTCCTGTTCTACCGAACGGTACATTCAGCCAGTCACTCCTCTAATTAGAGGTATTAGCAATTAATGTTTTTAAACCAAATACCTATATAACAAGTTTTCATTCATTTTTTAAACCCAAAATTTTAACAAAATGTGTGAAAATATGTAGGTAAATTACCTAAGAGATAATTAACGTTGTGTCATAAATGTACCTGCATCCAAAGATCAATTATTTTGTGATCGAATGTAACGGATTTACGTAATTAGTGTTTGGACAATACGTGACTGAATTATAGCTGTGAGTAAATTAGTTTAATTAATCAATATTAGGACAATGTACTATTGTGCATATTTTTAAGATATCGTTTTTGTATTATGTTTACATCTAAACTTGTTCCACGTTGAATTTGTGTAATAAATATTTTTTAATATATTTTTTGACTTTTAATACCGACCATAAAGTGATAGAAAGGAGTATTCACTCGCCGGCCAGGACCCACGTAAAAATATTCAAGAGAAATAAAAGTAAAAAAAATCGTTAGGAAAATTTTTGGGTGTTCTATGTGTTATCTTGTCTACCTCGAAGCTTCGCCACTGGTTTGAGAACGAACACATTTTCCTTTTTAATTTCCTTCATGTGCGGTTAAGAATAAAAAAATTTCTATGATAGAAAATATATATTTTTATTAAGCATAAATAATAGCTTAGTAAAGCATACAAAGTATTGAAACTTATATTTAAACATTTACATTTTTTTACAATAGAACTTTACATAAATTACACTAAACTTATCAAACATTAAGTCTATTGCTTTTAAATTTAGGAATGTATTTACACAGTTAATACTCAATCCTTTAGTGCTGTAAATATCACCCTGTGAATCACTAAAGTCCGTCCGGTTTTAAGGCGGTATCTTCTTTATCAACCGGAGGAGGTTGCAACGCTACCTTGGCACTCGAACCTTGGGTTAGATAACCAGCGGCAGTTGGTGTTCCGGCTAACCAATAAAACCTTAAATATACTAAACTTCCAACAACAAACACTCACCAGTCAGATAACCAGAAATGGGCGTACTTGATATAAACAAATCGTGTTTTTGGTCCTTGTACTCAGCCCAAATAGTACTTTTATCAAGAATACTCGTCACCCTCTCTCCATAAAGCAAACTCCGAGTCATCGATTTCAGAGCTTTGACGATTTGTGCTTTGGTCATTGCAGGATTATCGATAATCTCGAGTCTTCCTTCTAGGAGAGTTAGGAGAAACTGGACAAAATCAACATCCAAAGCTTGCTTTACTAACTGATCTTGGTTGTTCGAAAATAAACGGTTTAAAGCTTCACAAGCCACTGCTATCATATCTTTTCGGACTTGCATTGCTTGCTTCAAAGGGTGCATACAGTCCGTTTGGGCTATCGCAGCCACACAAATCTAGTGCAACAACAATGATAGCCATAAGTTGAAGAGTTATGAGAAAATAGACAAAAACTCGTCTTGTTGCTAATTAGTCGACGTTCCCGAAGTTTAATTTTTCCTTAATCAAGACTTTTAGCTATCCTCTAAAATACTATACGCCACGTGATCGATGTCTTCCAGACAATATCACCAACAACAATTTTGTTGATATTCTCCGGTAACCAACGACTATATGGAGTATATTTTAGAACCTAGCCAATATCAACAACCTTTTGTTGATCTCCTCTGGCGCCATAGACCATGTGGAGTATATTTTGGAGACTAGCCAACACCAACAACAACTTTTTTGTTGATATTCGTTGGCAGCTATCGACTATATTGAGTCTATTTTAAAGTAGATAATATTAACAACAAATATCAACAACATTTTTGTTAATATTCATTAAATATCAACAAAAATGTGAAGTATATTTTAGAGACTAACTAATAAATCTTGATAAAGGAGAAATAAAACTCCGAAACGTCGACTAATTAGCAGAAAAACAAGTTTTTTGTCCATTTTCCCACAACCCCCTTCTGTAGTTATTATAAAGAATATACTAATACTAATAATAATAACAAAAAAAAAGATAAAACTTACGCTACTATTCGAAAGTGCATTTAATATAAGTATAGCAGACTTCGGCACAATTGTTTGCCTAATATTGGCCCCCATTTGTCTACAAAGACGAGGAATATGACCCATGGATGGTATCAGATCCAAGAGGGCCGGTTGTGCTTGAAGAAGCGAACAAAGAGCTGTAGTACCTACTTCTAACAAGTCAGTCTAAAACTCCTCTTATTAATAAATATTTTCTCAAGATATGAACCATTTACATTCGGTTTGTCTTTCGCCATTAAAGTCAAACAAGTTTCCATAAGTTCCGATAAAAATTCTTTAGGTTTTCTTAAAGTCCAAGCAGGATTTGCAATAAAAATCCTCAAGTAAACACCACCAACAATAAATTCGTTTGGTGTTGCAAAATTCGTAAGTCCATTAGCGTCTGGAATCTTCCATAGAGCGGTAGGGTTCGTACTTTGAACCGTTTGGTGCCTTAAAAATACCAATTTGTATTAAAGTAAGAGCATTCGAGAACATTCTAGAATAGTAAGTGCTATTGACTATTGATAAGAAGCAATACGCGCTCTGAAGATGTACTTTAAAACTATGTAGAAAAAAAAAAAAAAAGAAAACTCAGCTGTTGACATGCTACAAAATGTTGTTGTATTGTCCTAAGTCACGTAACCTGACTATAAACCAATAAAGTTTAAAATGCAACTGTCACCTGTCAAAGCCGCTGTGAGTTTGAGTCTTTATGTTCAACTAATGTATAATTTTAAATGTCCCAATTTTCATATAAAAATTGTAATTTGCGATCTCAAAGTCGAGTACTCGAAAATATTATGTTTATACTCAAATTTGTAAATATATTCGTATTTACTAGGAAAAATAGACCCATCCGCGCGCGATAATCTTCAAGTGATTCAAGTGCGTGTAAATAAAAACAATACTCACTCTCTCCTTAGCCTTGCAACCGTTGTACAGACCCGATCCTTGGCATCTTGATCCCAAATCAGTTCCGGATGTTCATGAGCACTTTCAAACATATTAACAGACGCTTCTGGACTATCTCGCATAGCATCGGCAAAAATTGGCGGCAAGAAAGTCCCCAAACACAGTCTAACTTTCGGTCCGACAAGTTTATCCGAACTCATTCGAGCTAATAACTCGGCACAAGTAAGTCGAATTTGTGAATTGGTGGAATTACAGAAAAGATCCAAAAGATAAATCACTGCACCTTTACTTAACGCTTCTTTAACGATTTTCGTCGTCGACATTAGAGCATAAAGTGTGTCCAAAATTTGCGGTTGGGAATCTTGAATTGTATATAAAACTAGTAGTAAATAGCCCAAAACTTCAGTAGCGGCGATGTCGTTGATACACTCGTTATTTCTAGTAACTACTGATATCACATTAAGTGCACCTTTTTGAATTGGGCTATGTGAAACGTTAAGTAAACTAAAAAGTAGCCGGAAATGGCCGATGCATTGCATCTCGACACCTGTATTGTTCCGTATCACATTTGTTAGAGCTTCCAGAGCCATCACAGAGTGTTTTAATCTATCTTCTATTGTTACAGAATATGCTATATTCACCAAATTCAAAAGATACTCAGACTGCTCAGAAAGAAAATTTAAGAGATCAACTGTGAAATTTTTGGCATTCTGAATAGGATACGTAGGTTGTTGGTTGTATATCTTTATAAATATGCCACCAATTCGTAATTCACCCGAATGTGCAGAATATGTAAATTCCATTCCAACACTTAAATCTATATCACCTCTACCACTACGTTGTTTTTCTAAAAAGTCAACAAGTTCGGCTCTGGTGCCATTATCCCAAACCAAATATGGCGTCGAACTGTTACTATTTAGTGTTTTCAAAACCTGCAATACCAAATTTAGCAAAAATCTAAAACCAATTGAAGCACCTACCTCTTCAGGCTTCTCTGTACCAAGCTGACAAGCTAAGAAACTCGTCAAAAGTGATTCCAAAATTCCCCTAGTTAGCTTATTAAGAGGTGGAACATTTTCACCTGGAATATAACCCCCCAAAGCTCCACATGCCTTCACAGCTTCTTTAGCCAACCTATTGCTAACTTCCTGCTGATTGGCTTCTTCACTACGTTCAACTCCACCCTCATCAAGAGTAAAATCGTAATCAAACATAAAGAGTAACAAATGCCATAAAGCACCAGATTTGATCAACTCTAATTGAAGGATTGAGTCAATTGAGAGAGCACTTACACACTCAGTTGCAACCGAACACAGTTTAGTCAAGTGCTAAAACAATTTGCTAATTGAGACACTAAATTTATAGTTTTTACCTTGAAATAAAGTATCCTGCACAAGTCTTTAACAAGTTGTTTCAAGTCAATCATACGTTCCCTACAAGCTGGGAATTGTGCTGCTACACTAAAACATCTAGTAATGTGAGTACAGACTTGAACTGCTGTATCTGTAGGTTTTGATGATTTGCTTAAAACATTTACGCATCTAGTGTAAGCTTCAAGTAAGACTTCTAAACCATTTTCACGACGTAATTCTTCAGCGTTTAGAGCTGAACAATGAACTGTGTGATATGCAAGTTCACTAGCAGCGGCAAGTAATGGGGCACTTTTCGAAAACAGTTGATCATCAGCTGTTTCCATTTTGATTGTTTTGATCAGTTGAGGATAACCCGCGTATTTATATGGTTGCAATTCTTAAATAGACATTTCTTGTTTAAACAATATAGTACAAGTGTTAAATTACCTTCTGAATATCTATGAAACAAGATACTTTGGGTTTGAAGTACTAAAACAATATTATGCGGGTTTGGACCGTCTGTAGTCCAACTACTTCTACTGCACAAGAACTCGTAAGCTTTATTGACTTCTTCAAAGCGTTCCTAATACAAAACAAAACAGTGAAAAATTAGACTCAAAACAGTAAGTTATCTCAACATCTTAAAACAGTACTGTCCCTAAGGAGGCGCTAGGGGAGCACCTGGGACATTGAAGGGCGTTGAATCAAGTATAGATTGGGTCGATCAGGTTTTATCTGCACCCTCAAAATACCTATATTTCTAATTATACAAAAATTGAAAAACAAATGATTTTAATTAGAAGATTTTGTCCAATTTTAATAGAGAGTGATGTAGGCTTACTTTATCGAAATTTCTTTAAGTATGCAGAAATTTTCGAAAAAGAACCGATTAGTAATTGTCTTTTTAAAAAGAATGGCGATAGGTCATTCAACTGCCTGAGATCCAATACAGATTTTTACGCCAAAAGAATCTAAAGAAACTTACCCTTCCATCTGGATTTTTATCTGGATGAAACTGCTGTGCCAGCTTGTAATAAGCTTTCCGCACAACTGCTTCTTCATGAAACGACCCACTAAGTCCCAAACTCTTATACGCCTCTTCGACTGTCATAACTGGAGGCTTCTTCTCAACTTCTGACCTCCAAGCATCAAGAACATCTTTCAAAAGCCTGACGGGATCAGGAATCGGCCAATCAGGAAACTTGCTAGTATCACAGAGATGTCGCAGATAGAAAATATTACAGAAGAGTTCTCTTTCCAATTGAGGATACCGAACTGCTGGAATTGGTATATAATGGTACCGAGCCATTGTATGACTTCGTAGTCTTGGAGTGAAGTCAGCAATATGACCAGCAATTTTCTCAATCAACATTCGTCTGAAAAACTCGTTACCAAAACGACAATTTTAGAAGAAACTAGCACTAACCTCATCTCCGCACTCCAGATAGCTTCAGGTGTATCAAATTCCCCAAGGAAAATCTGTGCAAACTTTTCTGCTCCATGATTTTCCAAGTAGTTTACCATAGCTTCTGGTAGTAACTGACCTAAGATGCTTCTCTGCATGATATCAGAAGTGGCCTCATCAGATTTGAAAGCTTGTTTCATGTGTGTCAGTTTCAAAAATCTGGCTATTGGCAAAACGTTACTTCCCGTATACATCAAAATAAAATAGAAAATTCCAGTTAGGTAAACTTTTGACATTTCAGGATTATCCCGCATTATCTCACACAGCAGAGTTGCTACTTTCTCAACCAAAATTGGATCAAAAGTCAGCAAAAGCTGAACAGTATGCGATAAACTCGTTGCATCAGAAAGCAACCGTTTAACTTTTGGTAATGGACGAATTATTGCATCATCAGAATCCCTACTAGGATAATACTCGCACATTTTTATCAAAATATTTAAGATACAAGTCGCTAATTCGCTTTCGTTCAAAACTGGAGTTCCTTTAGCCAAAAGACACCATTTTAATTGTGGCAATTGCGAGACAGTTTTCCAACTATCAAGACCCATAGCCCAACACCTAGTTCGATGATTTATCACATTTTGCTTAAACAAGTCTTTCATCTGGAACCAAAAATTAAAACTTGACACCAATGCCAAAACAATAGAACCTCTTGGAAACTGACAGGGCCATTTCGGCCTGTCTCTTCAGTATTGTAGTACCACTCCTTTTCCTGTATTGCTTGCATTCCAGGTCCGGCTTCAATAACATTAGTTTGGGTCGGAATAACAGCTCTTGAAGTATGTAAATGTGCCAAAGTCATTAAATCAACAAGAGTGCGTACACCTCCTGATTCGAGAATATCTCGAACGTTACGGTGATGTAGAATTAATTTATTTATAAAGAGAACTAAACGGTCGCGTTCCATTTTATCCAAGCACTAAATTACCAAAAATTTAGAAGAATCAGAAATGGAAAAAAAGATTTTACCCTTTCTAGCATTCCGATGATGTATTTGGTGTCACTAAATGGCCCGATGTCTTCAAAGTATCTTCCGTAGACTATAGACATCGCTTGAAGGCACATGCACTTCATTTCAACTTTGGTTGTGAGTAAAAATCGGTGATATAAGTCATTGAAAAATTCGTATGAGCGTCTAATTGGTGAGTCGTCATTCTGATGGTCGTCCATTTCTAGTAATAGACGTAAGTAATAATCACCAATTTTTACTTCATCAGCAAGACATTGATAATGTAATTCGAATTCTTGGTGGTTCCAAGCGACCAAAGCTGAACCTGCCAACTCACGATCGGAAGCAAAGGTTCTCACTTCGTTGTCTAAGGCACTTCGCAATTCTTCTCTAGTCTGTTATTTACAAACAAATATTATTTTACAAAGAAAACAAGTAGTTTTTGCTAGACCAGGTGAATAAAGTTTTATCTGCACCCCAAAAACATACTTAAAGAGTGCTTAATAAAACTACATTGGTTTAAAGCTCAAAACATATCACCTTACCTTGTGATTCCAAATTAAGTTAGGAAGAGCATGATCTTGATTAAATTTCCAATAAAACAATCCCCAATTCGCTTCAGCCTTAATTCTCTCTCTTCGCTTCCTCAACACAATCGGCCTTTCTTTAATTTTCTCCTTCCTTTCAATTGTTATCCCCACTCGTGCCCCCCAATGTTGCAAAGCTAAATTCGTATAATGTTCCACCCTTTTCTCCACATTTTTCAACTGTCTTTCAACCGCAATCCAATTCGGGTTTCTTTTCGTCTTATTGGCATGATCCTGTGCTATTTTCAAATTATCTCTATGATTTAACAATTCTTGTTCGAGAGCATGTTCAGGTACTTTATCTTCTGAATCCAAAAACGTAATTAAACCCGTGGGCATAATCCGTTTGAGTAAGCCCATAGCGGTGGGGTTCCCCGTAACCCACAGCCCAACCAAATGCCGCGACAGTTGCCTATGTGTCAGCAAACGGCCATCAGAACCCTGAGTGTATAAAGACGCAAGGAGATGCCGAGGCAAAGCACCTTCAGCTAGAGCTAGATTTTGCATACGAGCTGCCACTTCAGCCTCGCCTTCTTCGATAAGAGCGCGCATTACGAGACCAGCGCCTTTCACAATTGCCATAGATGGGTGCTATATAAACAACAACGCGTAATTTTTTTATTGCGAGATCTTATCTTACCTGGAATAGTCTAAACAACATTCTACCACGTTCTGATACCATTTCTAAAAGAATGTCGAATTGTTTACCGTCTGTTGTTTCACTATAAGGAACGCAAAGAGCAAAGGTCAAAACGTCGAGCATTGCAGACACGATCAAAGCGCCAGTGTTCTGAGCCTATGTAAAATTATTTTTTTATAAAAAAAATTGTATCCCACTCCTGACGCCAAGCACCATCTAATTAAATAATTCAAATATAAACTTACTATGTGAGTAGTCCACATGTTTAGCAAATTCTCTAAAAAAGCTTTGGTTTGTAGTAGAGACGATTTGTTCAATTGTTCCTGACGTAGATCATAGTCGTCATGCATTGGATGCATTAAAGCACAAATCATATCAATAGCTGCATGTGTTAACCCAAAATCATTTCTTTTTAATGCTGACACAACTTTATGCCCTATTGCCTCCCTAAAACTGTAAACAACATTTTTTTTTTGAAACACTCGGTGCATTATCCTAGTTACCCTGGTAACACTGTAAAAGCTGCATAGCCTACTTTGCTAGCAACTAGTCGTCTTAAAGCATGAAATTGTGCCTCGAGTTCAACTGAAGTGATTGTTTTTTGATCGCCTTCTCTTTGTACAAGTGTTTGAAGAGCACCTGTTATAATTTTTTCCTTATTTTCCGAAAAAATACCCTATAAAAATTTCTTTAGTAAAAAATCTGTTATCTATGGTTAGAAATACGTCTTGTGTGACACTATAGAGAAGTCCGCTGTATGGAACATTAGCGTTAAACCTCCGAACACATTCAAAAAAAGATTTCCTAGGTGGTGGATTTTGCAAAAATTTAACATGTATACTTTCAGCTTCTTCTTCTACAGGTAAGTGTAAAGGACCTAAACGTAATCCTCGTTCAGTTGGTACCATTGCAACATGAACGTCCCGATTTCCAGAAGCTCGGACGCCATCTAGTAGAGACGCTAGTAACGAATCGCTAAAATCTCACTCTTAAGGAGGGTCTAAAAAACAGAATTTTTTACCGGTCTGTTGCTGTGTAAGTCCTGACAAGGCCGTTAATATATTCAATATTAAATAATTGTGGATTATTATTGTCTCTAATCAAAGCAAAAATCTCGCTTAAAGGTCGGAGGGTACATATGCTGTAAGTTTGTGGATCTCTTTCTAAAAGACATGTTTCTGATAAACAAAGTGTGCGACGCATTGGTTCTGAATGTCGGGCTTTATGGACTTTATAAACAGAAAATTCTGATACGGAGGTAAGATGTTCATCGTCGCTAATAAAGAACATGTTAAAAAAAAATAAGAAAAAACAGTGTTTTTTTACCTAAATTTACCAAACCTTTGAAGTTGGAAGTCTTCTAATGTAATTGGAGTACTGAGTACTTTAATTGTGAGACCTAAGTTTTGACTTGCACTTTCAAGCATTTTTACTTTGATTTCTTCGAAATCCACAGCTTGGAATAAGTGCAATCGGCCGAAACCGCCATAAACTATTACAAATGCCCCTAAAAGACATAAAAGTATAAAAACTGCGTTTAAAACAACTTTTTTCAACTAAATTAATTAAGCAGTTTTCATAAAGAGCTGAAAAGCTTGCTACATCCGGCTCAAAGAACCAATAAATATATTAAAATTTATCCAAGGCTGAATGTGACAAAGGAGATCGTTCCCATCTTATGGAAATCTAATAACCACACAAATCGAGATTTTTTATATCAATCGATAGCTCTTGAAATAAGGAGCAATTGCTATCATTGCGCCAACTTTGTAGATCATCAAATAAAGTCCCTATTGAAGATTAAAAAATTAAAAACGGCAATACAAAATGCATTGGCAAGAGTGAGAGTCAGTGAGGTCGGATAAATTAAGAGGTAGGAATGTTTGGAAGTCTATAAATCATCAAAGCTTGGTTTGGACCCTAATAATATCGTACTTTTAACAATAGGCTTAACATCATGAGAGGTTGCATTATGGTTTAGGACATTTCATATAATATTGAGAAAAATATGTAAATACCACGAAATATCTATTTAGACGGTTTCTGATCTGAGGCTCAAGTACCGACTTAATTCTTCTAAATAACAATAAGTGAGAGTTTTATAAGCTCAGTGACAAAAGTCATTTAAACTTTAAATTAATCTAGCCACTTTATTTGAAGAAATACAAAGTTGACGCAATGATACCAATTGCTCCTTATTTCAAGAGCTATCGATTGATATAAAAAAATCTCGATTTGAGTGGTCATTAGATTTCCATAAGATGGGAACGATCTCCTTTGTACCGATTATGTATGTACCATTTGCTTACTTTTCAAAAAACTACTTCTTGTTGAATTAGAATCAAAAAAATAAATGTAATTACCAAAACTTGACAATGTCAAACGAAATTAGACTCACCCCTTTTTTTAATAGTATTTTTTAAATAGAAAAACGAAACTTGGAACACTTATTACGTTAGAAAATCCCCATTAATTGAGTAAAAAATGAACTTTCTGTCACTTCCGGTTTTACCGAAAACGGCCGTAACTTTAGATTTTTAAATAGAACACTATGTATTTTTTATATTTTTGGAATCTACGGTGAATTTTGAGTCTAATGAACTACTTTTTATAACTTTTTGTGAAATAAAAAAATTTCTAATTTTTGTAATTTTTGTTTTTTTATCTAGAAGGCTGTGATTGTAAAAAATATTTCTAAATAATGTAGGCAATCGTTACAAAATAAAACCAATCCCATAAATGATTAAATTTAGAAAATATACGAATTTAAAGTAAGATAAATTACTTTTTCCGTTTTAGCTCATTTTTTTTCAAATAGAACAATAGTGGCTCACTTGACTTTTTAAAATAACATTTATCTCAATCCAAAGATACCTACCAAAATTTTGAAAATCTACTCAGTAGTTTTAGTAAAATTTACAAAAATAATTTATTTAAAAATCTAAAAAAAATTTAGATTCAAGAAAAATTTTAAACAAGTTAGCGTTTCAACAAGAAAATAAAATAGACAGCTATTAAATATAATTTGTTACTTTTTTTTTGTTTTACAGCCTACTTGAATTAACTTATAAGGATTTTTCCAAAATATTTTTGTAAGTATGTATTATAAAAACTACAAAATAGATTTTCAAAATTTTGGGATTTTAAGATTAACAAAAAAAAAAAATGTTTATTTAAAATGTCGAGTGAGCCACTTTTGATCCATTTAGAAAAATTGAGTAAAACACTGGTTTTATTTTTTAGTTGTTGTCTACATTATTTAGAAATATTTTTTCACTATCACAGCTTTCTAGATAAAAAAAAAACAAAATTTACTAAAAAAAATTATTTCACCAAAAGTTATAAAAAAAAGTTTATTAAACTCAGAATTTAACGTAGATTCCAAAAATATATAATATGCATAGTGTTCCATTTAAAAATCCAAAGTTACGGTCGTTTCCGGTAAAACCGGAAGTGATAAAATGTTCATTTTTTACTCAATTAATGGAGATTTTCTAGCATAATAAGATTTCGTTTTTACACCCGGTATATTTACCATTTATTTCAAGCTCTTTTGTGAGATTTAAATAGAGAAAATTGATCTTTTAGTTAAACGAATTAAGCTACATTATGTTTCAAAATCTTAAAAAATCTTCAATAAATTAACAAAAAACAGTGAAAAACCTAAAAACTAACATTTCTGAACTGTACTTCAAATAACATTCAGAAAAAATGATTTTGTTACTTAATTATTTTAAAAAATATTTATTTGTTGTCCCACCAATCGCTTAATCAGCTGATCAATTGTACGCAACCCATTGGTCACGATGACAATTAATGTGGCTTACACATCCGTGAGCTTACATTATTTTATTTGTCATATTCAAATTCTGATTTTCGTTTTTTCTTTGTCGCGAACTGTAGAATAAATGATTAAAATTTTATTCAAGGCGCCTATTCAACTGATAAAAAGAAATTCATCGTAAATCAGATAACAATAATTATCTGTATCCTATTTTGAAAACTTGAAATTGTTCAAATGACAATTTATCTGTTACATCAGTTGACAAAACGAAAATTTTATTTAGATTGGCTTTTAGGATAATTTATTTATGCTAATTTACTTTCAATAGACAGTCGATAGAAGTTGAGACAAGTGAACACGTGTGTTATTGAGGGAGAAAATTCTAATCGTTGACAAAACATCAAAAACACTCAATTTAAATTTGACTTTATTTTTTCTCCCTAGATAACGCACATGTTCAATCAACCGTGTATCACATTTGCTAATTGGCAATGCTACAGAATATTATGTAGTAATTTCACAATATTAGGTTGGTAACACGTCAAAGCAGTACTTAGGATGACGTCATGTTTTGTTAAAGCAGGATGAGTGAATCACCTTTCCAGTTTAATAAAACTATTTCGATAAAATTGTTTATCAAAAAAACTAGAAAGACTTTAATTATTTAATTAATTTACAATAGTGACCTTGCTGAGGTTCATTTCTTCATAAATTTCCTCCAAAAAATAAGAGCGATAATAAATTGAAACATTAAATTTTAATACTGATGATAAAACTTATGTAAATCGGCCTTTTTTGTAACAAAAACACACTCAAGTGACATTGTCAAAGTCCAACTAAAAATATTCTTTCTACATAGTCAAAATCATTTATTTAGTGGGTACTACTTTTCCTAATTAAATTTGAATTTTAACTGACGTTCAAGATCTTAATTATTCTGAAATTATAACATAATATGTAAGATATGTTCCAAAAACGCTTTAGAATCAGTTCAGAACGGTTCAAAATTGAGCTGAGCATGCGCAATAGAAATTTGGAACCGCTAAAACGCTTCTGCGCATGTGCAGTCCAATTCTAAACCTTATTGTTGTGAACTGTTGTTGGAACAAATCTATTATAATAATTCTTTATATAACTATAGTCTTTATAATTATTAAGCCATTTTATAATTCTGGTCCAAATATCTAGAGCTACAAGATATTATTTTCTTGAAAAAACATTTATTTTTGACATTTGAAAAATATGGCGGTAATGTCACTTCTCAAGCTTGACAGGTTATGTATTTCTTTTATTTTATTATTTTACGAGTAAATACCTGGATAGTCCGATATTGTGCAAATTCCTTCAAAATTCTTAAAACTGTAACTAGCTAAAATATGATTGGTTGCTGGATCAAGTTGATCCAATGAATATGGAGTAACTTCTAAAACAATTGGCAGTCTGACATCTGACCAATGATGTTTATAAGCATGATAACGCTAAAACCAAATGATTATCTCAGTATTTAACATGTTGGTTTTAAATTACTAAAATTTCCTTTGGCTTTTCAGCAAAACTGTGTCTAAATTTTAAAGCCTCCGTCAATAATTGAGCCCTATGTTCTGAGGAAAATTTCATATGATCTAATTTGCGCTCCTTTTTCATTGTTATAATGAACTCATTTGGTGTATTCCCTGCACCTTTTTGTGGCTGAAGCGATACAAAATCGCTGTATGGCCACCTATTTGTCACCTCCAAAGTTGAGGGATTGTAGGTGGTGATTCCCATTGTGCCCACAGAAAATATTCTTTTGTATCTAAAATTAACACAATAGAAAAAATTTTCCCCAATTTTCCGAAAACTTACTTTCCTTTCCAGGAATGTTTGGTAACGAAAAAGCATGCAACATCTTGATTATCTTTAATGGGCATCATTTTTTCATCTCCTGAAATTATTAATGACGTAGGAAATAATGACGTTACTGAAATTAAATATTGGATAGCGGTTTTAATGAAATACGTACGAATTGGTTCTCTTCTAATCTTAGGTCAATAAAAACATTGATATTTATAAGACACTTTGACTTTCTTCTTTTAGAAGACACATTGCTCAGGGGGTGTCAGCTGTGTTGATGTCAAAAATCATAAATAACTGTCAAAATCAAGATGACTCATAACCTCACAAAAAAATTATCATGTTTTTTATGTACAATTTATCTTTAACTGTAATATAAGCAATAAAAGATGAAAATGCAACAAATAAACTATTTGTTAGTCTTAAAATTGACAGATTTAATAAACATATAAGATTTTACAGCCTTCTAGAACAAAATATGTAAAACAGAAATCTGTAATGGGTTACATATACTGACATTATATAACCTCACACTTCGAGGACATGTTGACAGAGGGCAGCACAATTAAATTTTAAATTTATACAGGGTGCGACACCAAAAATAATATGATTACTTATTAGCACAGTTAAAAATAATCTAATTAGTTAAAAAATAAAAAAATCTAGTATTTGTTAGTTATTGATATATTTGAGACATTTAAATCAGCAATCACGAGGAGTGACACCGTCATATCAATCTGGTAGGTGTCCCTGCCTATTTGTAATCTAGGCAATCATTTAGTACACATCGGTAATCACTATGTAATCTTTGTAATTAATCATAATATATGTAGAACAATTGTAATTGTATTTATTATAATTTATAATTAATTTTTTGTGGAAATCTTGAAAAATTTTGCTCACTTGCTAATGGTGGTCGATGGATAATCTGTGGCAATCAGATCTAAGCATTGGTAATCTGGGAAATCATTTGGTAATTACTATGTAATTTTTTAATTACTGGTAATCTGATATTTTGTGTCAGTCTTGAAAAACTTTGCTAATTTTAAGATAGTCTTACGGTAAATTAAAAGTAATCTCAGTGACAATCTTATAGTATTTTTATCTTTTGGATTTTTTGGTATAATTAATCAGTTTATGGATATTCTTTGGTAGTTCCAAGAATGTATAAGATAAAATGCATCTTTCCAAAAACTACGAATGATTTCCACTAAATACAAGTAAATATCAAGAATATCTTTCAATGTACTATGAATTTCTAGGACTACCAAGGAATATCTACATTCCTTGGTAGTCTTAAGAATTCATTGTATATTGAAAGATATTCTTGGTATCTACTTGTATTTAGTGAAAATCATTCATAGTTTTTGGAAATCTTTCGCAATCTAAGTAAATCTTAAAATACTTGGTATTCTTTGGCTATCTGGTAGTATGGTGTTTTTTATTTTGCTTAGAATCTAATATTATAGTCTTTCACACACTCTCGAGTTAATCTGTGCGGTCTGAGTGCACATGTCGACTTTATTTGCATAAAAAATGCAGATGTTCAAGTAAACCTGTGCATTGTGCCTGCACAGGTCAACTAGATGTTTATAATAATTAAACAATCCTGTTGCTTGCACAAACACGGACAGTGGCAAACTGCACAGATTTACCTAAAGGTGTATAATGACTAATGAGCTAATGCTATTTGTATAGCTTCAAATATTAAAACTAGAGATATACGTCACGTCTGATCCAGCCAATAGTAATCTTAAGCTACTATTTTTTAGCATCTTTGGTATTCGGTGGTTAATATTCAACGGAAATTTTTGTCAATTTTTAAAAAATCAGTGGTATTTAAAATAATGCAAAGATAAGCTTTATTAAATTTTATATTCGAAAATTGTTGTTACGGGGAACTGGACAAGGCAGAAAAAAAACTATCTTATAAGGCCTATCTTATCTTATAATGTTTTTTTGTTTTTTTTCTGCCTTGACCACTTCCCCGTAACAACAATTTTCGAATATAAAAAGAATGGACGTAATTCACCAAAATAATTAAATTTTATATTTTTTTAATATATTATGTATACTACGTCTCACGGTCTTATCTCCATCTGTAATAAAACCTTCATGCAACGTACGTAAAAATTCACGTTCTTACTGCTATCTCTTTCTACATCATGACCTAAAATGCAATGAACACAAAACGTATTGTTTTAATCATGTCACACTTTTCATCTTTTTTCAGCTCAACGCGACGACAAAGACAGCTTCTAGTTTCTATTCGAGCTTGAATAAGTTATATAAGAAGTTATATATAAGTTATATATATAAGTTAATATAAGAGTATAATTCCTTGTATTCAATTCTGTTGCAGCAACAAAGATTTCTGCAATGTAGTTTCCAAATTACAATATTTTTGTTACTTAAATGTTTTGTTTGTGTTTTGTCAAATGTCAATTCCACACGAAGCTATACGTCATAGATTGAGATTTACTCTAATAATTTTATTACAGATGGAGATAAGACGGTGAGACGAACTATACAATCATAGTTAAGTACAGATAGATACTGAAAAAATTAAAACAGATTTTGCAAAAATCTGTTGTTTTCGAAAAATAGAACAGTATTGTTACCAATAATACGATACGATTTCCCGTTTGTTTATAAAAAAATATTTTATTAATTTTGAAGCATTACTTACTGTTCTTGAGCGCTAAGTATGATTATCAACGAGTTTTCATCGATAAAAATTAAACAGAATATTAAGCGACGAGTTTATATTAGCAACCAGTCAATAACCCTTACTGTCTAAGAAACCTACAAAGTAAGCAATCAAACAGAGTTTAATAGCACAAAAATTACTATTACTATTTTAAAATTAAATACAATAATTTCATGGAACACTGGTTACGTTGTGGTACTAGTTATTATTCAATAAACCAATCAATGGGTCAATTGAAAATAGTTTTCTACCGCCGGTTTTCTAGACCCTTTTCAACTTTGCTATAGTAGGAGGAAAAGGTTTAAGAAACTCATTATAAAAGTAAGCTGATCGGTGCACAACAGTTTATAGTCAGAGGGTTATTAGTGCCATAAATAAATGACAAGACACCAGACGCTATCTCCAAATACTTATTGTCTGTTTCACGAAAGAAGCGTCTTTCGTCATAGTCATTAATGGTCCGAACTATGATATGCACGTACCGCGTTGATTGAATGAGCGCGGAGCGCCTGCCCCGTTTTCCCAAAAAACGAGAAGTATAATAAGTTGTCTAAACTAATAATCAACGACCGCAATTATATAGCCATCTTCCTCGTTATTACGTTTTTCACCTTTGGCTTCTAGTAGACACTACTTTGAATATTGGGTGGTTTGAATAAAAGCGAAGTAAATGCTAATACTACAGAAACGAAGTAAAAACTTCAAGTAAATACTACGAAGACGTAGTAGATTCTATTGAGAGAAGTAAATTCTTCGATATTTCCGGAAGTAATTACAACAGAAGTTTGTTAAAAGAAAATTCGTAGTATTTGTTACAAAAGAAGTATATGCTACGTTGGAAGTATTTACTACCAATTTTAGCGGATGCTTCACTTTGAGAGAAGTTTGTAAAAACCTAGCTTCGTTAGTCGTGCTTCGAGTGTAGCATCGTCAAAACATGGGGGAAAGAATAAGAAATCAAAAAATTACCTTCCTAGACGAACTGTCGAAAGTAATGTTTTATATCGCAAATTACTTAGGTAAGAAAGATGTCTGTATACAGGTGGTGCCTAAATTTCTAACAAATGTTTTTGTAAAATTATACAGTAGTATTTAGATAACACATGCACAACTACATTTTTTATGTGCCAGTTTCCATTTCTATCTGACCAGCAACACCGCAATTGTGCCTGAAAATTAATTGGTTTAAATTATTTCTGCACTTCAAAAATTAAACGGTTAATTATTAGTTTTCTATCTTAGATCTGTTGACTGATACCTTCTTAAAATTTATATCAATCTTAATTAGAAAGATAATTTGGTAAATTGCGGTGTTGTTAGTCAGATAGAAATGAAATTTGGTATATAGTTAATTCTCTACGGTATATTTGGTAGTTTCTAATGAGTAAATATAAAATGCCTCCCCGAAGGATATGACCCTTCAAAACGTTTGTTTATACGTTAAAAACTTGTGTAAAAAAATCCAACAGTTTAAAAAAAATAGTTTCTAGAGAGAAAAATATCAAAATGTACAAAAATGGCAAAAATTCATAGATGTTGTGCGCGATTACATTTTAAAGTATGTATTTACTACTCTCTGAGAGTATATACTTCTTTATAGTAGTACTTGCTTCAGAATGTGCAGACCCTCCACCCATTGTTTTTTTTCAGTACACCGAAAATGTGAATAACGTGTGTCGTAACTTAAAAATAAATTGATGACGAAAGTCGCTTCTTTCGTCAAACAGAGAATAGGTAGACGAATTAAGAAATTGTTGTAAAATTTTTTTTCAGTTGGTATCTTTTGTAGTTGACCGTAACAAAATTAGTGTTTATTGAGGTCTTTTGTGAAAAGGCTTGCTACTAATAAATTTCTGCATAAGTCAGTTTCTTAGATCTTTTCCTCCTACTATAATACGAGTTTTTGTAAAAATTAAAAAAATATTACTAATTTGATGATAGTCTTGTGGTAATCAAGAAGTATTCTTATTGGTAATCTAGAAATATTTTTTTATTTAGACTTGTTGTTATTGCCAATTAAAGTGTGGTCCTAAAAATTTAGTGCATATTGGAAAAAATTCTTTGCAATTCTAAATGATAGTTCTATAGAACACTTGTTACAATGTGATACTAGTTATTATTTAATAAGCTGAACAATGACTCGGTTAAAACTAGTTTTCCATGGCTAGTTTACTGGGTCCCATCCAACTCTGCTAATCTATTTTTTGAAGAAAGAATATCGTTTGCATCTTATAGAAATCTAATGACCAGTCAAATTGAGATTTTTTTACATCAATCGATAGCTCTTGAAATAAAGAGCAATTCATATTATTGCGCTAACTTTGCAGCTCTTCAAATAAAGATCTTAATAAAAATTAAAAACGGCAATACAAAATGCATTGGCAAGAGTGAGAGCTAGTGAGGTCGGACAAATTGAGAGGTAGGAATGTTTAGAAGTCTATAAATCATCAAAGCTGGGTTTGGACCCTAATAATCTCGTACTTTTAACAATAAGCTTAACGCCATAGGAGGATGCATTATGGTTTAGGACATTTCAGATAATATTGAGAAAAAAAATGTAAATATCAAAAAATATCTATTTAGCCGGTTTCTGACCTGAGGCTCAAGTACCGACTTAATTCCTCTAAATAACAAATGAGAGTTTTATAAGCTCAGTGACAGAAGTCATTTAAACTTTAAATTAATCTGGCCAATTTATTTGAAGAAATACAAAGTTGACGCAATGATACCAATTACTCCTTATTTCAAGAGCTATCGATTGATATAAAAAAATCTCGATTTAAGTGGTCATTAGATTTTCATAAGATGGGAACGATCTATTTTTAAAAAATATTGCTAATTTGATAGTAGTTTTGTAGTAATTAAGAAATATTCTCATTGGTAATCCAAAGATATTTTTCTTATTTTTGCTTGTTATCATTGCCAATTTGTGGGTAGTTCTAGAAATTTATTGCATATTGGAAGGAACTTCTTGCGGTTTTATACGATAATCCTATGAAACACTGGTTACAATGTGATACTAGTTATTATTTAATAAACCAAACAATGGAACGGTTGAAAATATTTTTTCACGGCCATTCTACTAAATCCTACCCAACACTGTTAATCCCATTTTTTGTACAAATCTTAGAAAACATTACTAATTGGTTGGTAGTCTTGAGGTAATCAAGAACTATTTCCAATAATAATCTAGAAATATTTTCTTATTTAGACTTGTCATTGCCAATTTGGGAATAGTGCTAGGAATTCATTGCATGTTGTAAGAAATTTTTTGGTATTTATTAGTGTTCAGTGGAAATCGTTGATAGTTTTTGGAAATATCTTGCAATCTAATTTAGATAATTTTATACTTTTGGTGTTTTTTGGCAATCTGGTGTCGTTTCA
Source organism: Tribolium confusum (assembly GCA_029207805.1). NCBI lineage: Eukaryota > Metazoa > Arthropoda > Insecta > Coleoptera > Tenebrionidae > Tribolium > Tribolium confusum. The sequence continues at coordinate 20,502,329 of JALGAY010000003.1, forward strand.
AGCCAGATTTTGTAATGTTTTAATAATAACGTTTTCATCAGTTTTTACAATTTGTATTTAAGTAGCTTATTATTATGAAGTGAAAGCTCTGCAGCAGATATTTTATTTTCTGTAAAGATCAGTCAATTTTGTGAGCTTTTGTTAAATTCTTAATTTCCGAGAAGCAGCAGAATAAAGGAAAATAAATAAAAGAAACTCAATTACCATTTAGTCTTTTATTTATACAAAAAGTTGAATATACTATAAATAATATCTACATGATTGTTCAACGAAATTTACAATTATTATTAAAGAGGATGGAAGTGTGTTGCAGAGGATGGTGAAACTGTATTTTGTAACTTGTTAATTTCAAAAGTAAAGATATGTTTTTATACACGTTTGGATAAAATATGACAGATGGAACAGGGATTTTAGTACAGCCGTGGAAGTGATGACGGTAGGATTGTTGGACTTGGGGGTGATAAATGAAAGTCGTATTTACAAGAGGTTTCATCTGATGTGTTTTATTATGAAGACAGAGATACTATATACAAGGGTGCAGTGCAGCGACAAAGACAACGGCGCCGTGTTCTTGTTTCCATGTTGCATGGCCGCTGGGTGCTCTCCTGCAACCAAATTATATAATAAGAAATCATGTGCATGTGGTAGAAATGGGACGGGCGGCAATTACGCGCAATTCACTCGCCCAATACGCCTAATTATCTTTGCTTCGTCTCGGCGTCGAGACGCCTTTACACGTTTCCCAGTTGTTACGTAGCGCGACGTCTATTACATCCACAACGCACAGGAATATCGCAACTTCGACTTGACTGACACTTTGATGTAAATTAGATTAAATTTCTCTTACGAAAGTGTGTACGATAAACTCGACGCATTTTTTTCAAGCATTATTTTTAAACATTTAAAAAAAGTTTTTTTCTAGTCTTATTTATAAAGATGAAAGCTTACATATTATAAAGAATTGTAGAAGTGTTATTTAATATTATATTTTTGTTCTTCTACAAAGAATATTTGTACAATTGTGTCGAGTATATAAAGGTTTACATAGAAATGCAGTTGTCAAAAGTGCTTGAATCTGTTACGTTAAAAACTTATTTGTAATTTTTTTATTTATTACAGGCTGAATAGCAAACACTTGTTTAAATTTAAAGAAAACTATCATTGCAATTTGGTGATAGGTTTTGTCAAATTTACGCGGACTATTTTTACCACCGCCTTAAAAATTTCTATATAAGGAACATGTTGTCATCCTTAAATGAGAAGCTAACAACAATGTTATCGAAACGCGTATCGTTTAAATAAAGTGTGTGATGTCTGTGAATTATTATTTTTTATTTTATTAAACACCCTTTAAATATATCTTGTCAAAAGCGTCAACGTCTAACATTTAAAAATCTAGAGCATACTAAACGCCGGTTTTTATTTGAACACTCGTTACTGAAGTAATTTTTTTTATATGACCGTCAATCAGGGTGTAATCTTTGTCTTAAAAGCACTCAAACTAAGCATCCACTGTCAAATAAATACAATTTTTTCTGTTTTCATTCCAAAAAAAAAAATTGTATTGCTTTTTGCAATTTTTTTCTAAATTGACCGAAATTTTTAAATCTTTTTTTTAATTAAATGAGCCAAAATAATGAAAAATAAGAGTAAACGTTGTATGTACCACGGGCTTAATTGTCTTAATGCATGAATATTAAGTAAATAAAAAAGATTTTATTGTTAATTTTTATAAAATTTAGGTACAATAAGTTAAAAAATGTGCGTAATTTACGAGGCGTTTACCTTTATGTATAGTACTGCTCTGCTTAAATAACCATTGCAATTAAATCAGTAAACCTTCAAACAATAGATTTTCGGATATGATGTCAAATACTATGATCATGTTTATTACTTAGGCTGGATAATCTTGAGAGGATTAAAATCGTCTCTAAAATCCAGATGTTTCTTATATACGAGTAGAATAAACAGGGCAGAAATTTGCTTGACAAAAAGTTGAAAACAAATAAGTAAGCAAAAAAAGCTAATTACTGAGTTTTTTGCCAACTTTTATTAGTTATTTTTAATCAAGATGTAGTAAGTTATTTTTATGTTAAAAAAGAAAGAAGTAGATTACAAGGTAACAGCAGGTGTGTTTGGTTTAATTGTCTTATCTTCATTGATCTATAGACCATATAAGGGTACATTGTATAGACAATTATTATTAACCAAATTTTATGGTTTATTTTGTTACAAATTTATATTTATAACCAATATTATTATAATTATTATATAATATAATATAACTATATTATATAATTAATTAGCGTTTTGTGGAATGCCTCTACAGTCACTCAAAAAAATGTTATAAGCAAAAGTTGTACAAAATAAGAAAATAAGTGTTTTACCCTTTTTATTTTCAAGCGTCTCTAGATTCCTATAGGAAACTTATACAAAATTGAATTGTTTACAACTTCCTTTAAAAATATTTATGTGACTTTAACCGTTTATGCAGCGTCTTAAAGCTAGCGTCGCATAAATTATAAACTTTTTCTTTTTAAATAAAGAACAGTCTAATAATACTTGTAGAATCAAAGCAGGTTTAAACAAAAATAATTATTACTGTCATCTAAACTGTGAGTTATTTTTGTTCTATAAAGTATATATATTCTAATAAAAATTAATATATTCTGCTATAAAATCTATCAAGTTTAGATTTTGTGCAAGAAATATAGTTAGCAGTAGTTACAGCAAAAATAATTTATTATCAGTTTACAGAGAGTACAACTGTAAAAAATTGAGATTTAATTCAGACACTTTTGATATTTTAAAGACGTAAAAATCTCAGAAATGAGCTATATCTACCTCTTTCTCTCATGGCGAATTGATATTGCAGAATTTTTAAACCACTCTCTTACGTTATAGCAACTTTTTTTTAATAATCTCTATAGGTATAAATATCAAGAACTTAATCCCCTATATGACAGTTTTTTAATTCATTTCGAAACTACTCTAATTAAAAATTTACATTTTTTATTTTTTATCACTTTGTCAACGTTTGTGACGTCATGATTTCAGACTTGAACTAGGCTTGAACTATCGCAACCTTTGTTTAAACGCAGTTTATTTAAGAATTAAAAAATAATAGCAAGTAGTTAATAATTTTGTGAACATAATTGCCACCATAGGAGTTAAAATAGAGACTGTATAGTAAACAAGTTTCAAGGTCATTTATTTTCTAATTAATAACCATTAACAGACTAGGTTACACATACGTATACAGAAAAATGTTTAAAATGAATTTGTTGCCTAGTTTTAACGAAAATAATTCATAGCATCCTTAGAAGCGTGTCAGAAAGTATTATTTTTCGTTTTAGAGCACTAAATTTTATATTAGCCCGCATTATTTGTCAATTTCGCTTTTTATTTAAGTCAAACGGTTAAGCTTCATTTAATGTCTTCGCTACGCCCATGCATAAAACACAGCTTTAGGCTTTAGATACTTACTTTTTGCTTTTGTAAGTAGTCTAGTATCGCGCAAGTTTGCTTCTATTATCACAATTTATGATGTTATATGTAAATATTTAATTAAAAATTGAAAATTTATATATTATGTTGATGTCAAAATAGAGTAATATACACTAATTAAGGCATTAAGTTTATTATAAATAGTTAAGTACAAGCTATAGTTAGTTAAAAGTTAAAGTGTTTTAGCAAAGCACAAGTCGTGCACAAATGCAGAATAAATCATGTGATTGACAATACATATATTATATGACAAAATAAAGATAATTATGCTTCATTTTTACTTTGTATTTAATTTTCTAAAAAAATTAGATTAAATTTTAAAAAAGCAATATTTTTGTTAAAAATAATGCATAGAGAGGTAAATCGTAAAAGCATGACGGTAGGAGGAGTCGAAAAAATGTGCATGTTTGGCTAAACTTAGCAAAATAAGTTTGCTCTTCCTATCAGAAGTTTTTACAATTTACGTTGCTGTATGTAAATACTTAATTTAAAACTTGCAAAAATTTTATTTCCAAAAAATATTTGCTTTTTTTACATGTTTAGAATGTAAAGTTAACAAATTGACATTTCAAATTATTTTTTTTCTGCATAATTGATTTTTTATACGAATGTCAGTGAAATACCTTGCGGGTCAGTTTACAGAAGCTGCATTAAATATTTAATTACATTTAATTTTCATTTATGACATCTCATTTTTCAAAATTAATATTTAATTCCGATTAAAAGGTGATTTTAATTAAATATTTAATTTATTATCTGAAAACCTGTCAAATTAATATAATTCAAATTAGAACTAATCTTTTTGTACCAAATTGTAGAGGCGAGTTTTGCCGTGAAAGTTCAAGGCCAGTCAAACTTTATTTCCTTCAAAACTTCCAAAAAATGTTTTCCCAACCCAAATGGAGTGTTTGCCAGTGGTTCAGTTATATATAATTGCAGACCCTCGTAAACCAAGTTTAATATTGCTGAAGAGCATGTGAATTGGGATGAGGTCGTGTAGGCAGCTTCATATGAGCTTTATTTACGGGTGAATTCCGATTTTGTGTCAGTGAAACATCTCTGAGCTTTTCTATGACTAAATAAACATATTATTATTGCTGTGTAACATGTGTCTGGCAAAAAACTCCATCTTGTTACATTTTGCAAGTAAGTTGCATCTTGCTGCATTTTAATTTCCTGCACATATGCGACATTCATAGATCACGAAATGCATTTCTTGAAGCTTCATGTACTAAACGAACGTTTCGCTGCAAACATAAACATTTTTTTTGTTCGTTTTGTGGAGGTAAATAGCGTTAGAGTCGTATCATTCATTTCCTTATTTCCGTTTAATATTTTTAAATTTTATTTTTAGGTAATACATTCTTGTCAGTTGCTACAATAAATCAATTGCTTTAAAAAACTCATTCGTTTCTGCCAACTGAACGTTCGTTTCTTCCCTACTGACCAAATTGTAACACTTTTTGAGTTACATCTGTCAGTTCTTGTTTCCGGTAAAAAGCAATTCACTTAAAGCATCTAAAGTAGATAAAAGGTACAATTAACAAAAAAAAACAACAAATTTTAGTTTTTTACGGTTTTAATTGAGGGACTGTTTAAAGTTAAAAACTCTGATAAAATAAAACTTATTTGCTACAAAGGCTTTCTAACAAAATCATCTCTTCATTAAAAAAGTAACTATAATACTCAAAGTAAATTTCTACAAGCTTTGTAACACAAAATTCCTTTAAAGCGGTCTTCAAAATAGCTAAATTGTATTATACCAATAAATATAAAAAAATGACGATATGCCACATTGTGTGATTAGTTATTTATTAATGATTTGCCTCTGCTCTACTTTTTCTCTCAATTTTGTGCTTTTTGCTAATAATAATGTTCAAAATGTTTGTTTAGAATTGATTGCAAAATTGTAAACAGATATATTGTTTTTATATTTTGACTTTCACTACATCGAAATGTGTTTTTATTGTTTTGTTTAATTGTATTTTTATTAATTAAATTTTAATCGATTGATTGTAATAACAGTAGCTCAAAAACCTCTTGAAATTATTTAAAATTTATTTTGTTTTAATTAAAATTTAATTTATATTTCAAATGCAGCTGCTAGTGATCAATGTATAATATCCTTTTTAATAAAATACTATTTGTCTTAAAAATGTCATCTTTCTTGGGGATATTAAGAGATTTATTACAGAATATTCCTTTAAAAATAAATTAAAATGTGAAATTGTAATTCATTTGTAGCTATCTCTTAAGGAAAGTTAAAGCCACAATTTTCATTCATAATTTTATAAAAACAAAAAATTTAAGAACATTGCATTGATAATGGTTAATGTTAGGTTAAAATTAGTTAAAGGTACAAAGTTATACAGGTTACAAAGTTAAAAATTAGATAACAAAATTAAACTTTAAACTTTCCACATTTTTAATAAATAAAATGTTATATAAAATAACTAATAAATATTTCATAAATAATGTAAATTGCAATTAAGTAAATAGTTTGTTAAGAACTGGAAAACCGTTAAAAATTGCGCTTACAAATTGCAGCCTTTGTCGCTTTTCTGTTGTTCTCTGAAAACATTGTGTCTTTTTTTATTCAAATAATAATGTTTTATTTGCCTTTTATAGTTATTTAATTGTTTTATCATCTATTGATAACATTATAAGAAGATCTAGGTCGGTCGTACATACCTTAAAAATCTTATTATTATTTATATATGTATATATAAAGTCAGCAAATGCATATACAAAGTAATTTTTTTATTTGCTTTCGACCAAAATTTTAAAAATAGGTAACACGTTATACAAACAATAAGCAACTTTGAGTAAACTACAAATGATCTAAATGAACTGACTCTGGAACCACTGTCAAAGGTATTGTCAACAATGTTAACATTAATTCACAACTCTCTGTCTTAATTTTAAAAATTAAATTTTAAAAAACTAACAAAGTATAATGAGTTGCCTATTTTTGGAGTTTTGAGCGAAAACAAATAAAAAAATCACCCTGTACATATATTCGTTAATAAGTAATGAACATGTTTTTTCGTCAATCGACAGTAAACACCAAATTTTTAGTAACAAAAAGCACCAAAGTATTACAATTAATGCCTAGTTAAGTTAATGTTAGCATCTTTATTGATTAGGCCGTAAACCAAACATTTTAGTGAGTCTTTTAGCTCTGATAAACATTTGTTTAATGTTAAGTAGTAATATTTATTTAAAAAAGTGGCAATTTGATAAGTTCAGCGAAAAAAATATACAGGTTTATTCACGAATGATGACGAAAGATTTATGCAACCAATCTTAGATTTTTGCAAAAGACTCTGATAAAATTTAATTTAAAAATTGTTTTTGTGATCACAGTTACTGTATATCATTTCTTGTTAATTTGACTGTCTTTGAGCAAATTTAGTCAAAATGTTCACTGATAACAATTGATAATTGGCATAATCTTAATATATAAGTAACGTAGAAAAAACGCTTCAGATGCTGTTAGACTTTATGCAAAAAATATCTCAATCTAGTGGGTTAATTGCCAAAATTTTTTTGAAAACTTGAAGCAAAATTGCGTCAAGGCTGGTCTCCCTTGAAAAAGTCACAAAACAAAACTGCGACAGAAAAAAATAATGAAATTGCTATTTTTGAGGTGATTACAGAAAATCCATATATTGGGCAAAATGTTATCACACAAAATTTAGGAATTAACCGAAGTTTTTTTTCTAGAATAATATGCGGTAAGAAATTTCATCTCTATCATGTTACACTGACACAAAAACTAAAAATAACGGATTATTATTAAGTAGTCATTTAATTTGACAAGCTATAAAAAAATGACAAAAATTGATAATTTTTGGGTAACTTTTTTTGAGTAATATTATCACTGAAATAAAAATTTTATTAAAAAAGTTGCTTAATAAGTAAATTTGGTTGCATATTTGGATTCATCATCATTTGTGAATAACCTTGCACGATGTGATTAAAATTAGTTGTAGGGTCGAAGGTGGTTGAGAAAACAATAAACAATATTCCTCCTTTTAAAGATAATAATTATAACTAGCTATTATTATTATAATTATTATTAGACAACTGAGTAACTCCCGAAATTATTCTCAAAAATTCCGTTGCAGAAATAAGACATTACAATAAATGTTCGTGTTATTTAAAAATTTCCACAGCCTTCTACGACCCTACAATCATTTATAAACACTTTGTATAATTAATATGGCAATAAAGCAGGTTTAATGGCTTGTCTGTTTTTAATACCATATCTTGCGCATTGTATTTGAGGTGTCAGTCGTCACATGCTAACAAATAACTATTGTTTTTTGCATTTTAATAAATACCTTTTTTTATTACTAGAATCTGTGTTTTTTTAACAGTACCGTTTTTTTAAGAGTTAAACATACGAAAAGTTTGTCGAGTTATTTCACCCGATTGATTAGGTTAAAACAGATTTTTATTTATATATTTGTGCTTTGCTGAAGCATATAAACTTTGGCTTGAATTTGACATATCATCCTCTCAGAAAATAATAAATAAACAATAACACAAATTTAATAATTGTTAATTTTATTGTAGGTAAACGTAAACAATCGATAGATTTGATTCTATCATAAGTTAACTCGACAAAGTTATTTGTTTATAGAAACTTATAAAAGACCTAGCTCAAATATTTTATTCTCATGAGCTAATTTCAAGTTGAAATAAGATCGGTAGTATTTTTGTTTCTATAGAAAATTTAAAAAAATCTTTGCAGTAATTGGTTGTTGCCCTAAAAAGTATTAAAAGTGGCGATACTACCGGTAGTATCTTAACTTGAAATTAATCTATAAGTAATTAATAAGAGAATTGCTGATATGATCTTTCTAAAAAACAATTTTCATTTACCAAATTTTGTTTTTGGTGTAGATTTGCCCACTGCTCGTGCTTTAGAAACCCTCTAAGACATTTATTTCCGCCGCAATCCGTCTGTTAATCCCCCGTTAAAGAGCGTAAAACATTTGAAATATATTCCGAGGAGTGTCGACTGATGCAAAATTGATGAGTAAAGAGTTAAACCTGCCGTCCCATTTGTAAAAGCGCGCACACACACTTTAAAAGCTTTCGATGTGCGCTTACCATTAATGACGTGTACGTTAACACTCGTGGGGGCTGCAATTGTGGGGACACACGAATAGTTCCCCGAATCAGAGAGATGTGCACTTGTGATGTGCAATCGTGACGTTAAACCATCCGTCCATTGGTTCTGAAACGAAACGTGAGTGGAATCGCAATCGGGGACTTTGGGGCCTCACCTGGATCGTCACGCGGCTGGCGGTGTCGGCGTCGTTGACGTGGGGCTGCATCGGCTGCACGATGTCGGCCCCTTTGTACCAGAACACGGTGCCCAGGTCGTGTGGTCCTTGGTTGATGACGCAAGTGAGCGTCACGGAGCTGCCAGCTTTGACGTGCAGGTCGCTGGCTTCCAGGATCCGAGCTTTTGCTTCTGGAAATAGACGAAGGTTGGGGTTAATTTTTGCTGTGATACATTTATTGGGGAGTGTTTGCCTTGGGATAAATCTAAGGTGGGAAATATCATGTGCGGATTTGTTCGAAATCCACATTCGGGACATTTCTCATTCGGAAACGATAGATGTAATTTACGAGCGGACCGGTTACCCCTGGAGAGGAGAGTTTACCGAAGAAGGCGGCTGGGCCGAAGCCAATTTCACAATATATGTGGGATTATAGAAAGATGAGAGGGTGGACTTGCTTTGTTTCTGTTTCACAAGGCGATTTCGATGAATTTTAGACTAAAACGACTTTTTTTTGAAATACATTTTTATCATTGAACAGAGCAATATATTTGTGCCTTGTAGGCACATTTGTTATTAATTTTCATGCAATATAAATTTAAACTAATAATATTAATTAATAGTGGAGATAGTAGTAACAGTTAGCAACAAATATTCATTTCAAGTCGATCAATATTTTAATATACAATCTAATTTACATAACACTATAAGCTTGACAAGCTTTAAATGCAGCCAAAGACAGTTCATATACGCACAGTATAAAAATGAATCAGTATAAATAGCTGAAAAATGCTGAAAACTTCTCAAAAAGCTAGCAATCATTTAAGTTAAATGTGTAAGATGGAGCCACTAATTTTTAGATTTACTATAGACAACTAATAATACACAAAAGCTATAACTGTAAATAATATAATAGATAATCGAAAGACTAAAATCAGACAAAAGTTAAAATAATTTTAATCTTTCGCCTGCCTAGTATAATAGTGTTTTAACTCTACTTTTATCTGAAATAGAGATTTTTATATTATTACGGTACTTTACGGTACGGAACTTTACTTTTACATGTTTTGAGTGCTATAACAAATTTATTTCTTGTTTTAACAACTTAAAAACTACCTAGTATCTATAGTAACAAATGCATTTGTTGGTTTTTCAATTACCTGCAGCACATAAAAGTCTCTCCTGTAAAATTTGTTACAAATGGAGTTAAGACAGTATTATTCAATGACTTTTGTCTTTCAACTGTTTATCTAAGTTATGTATTGTTGCTTCTGGTAAATCTAAAAATTAGTGGCGCCATTTTACACCTACAACTTAAAGTGATGCTAGTTTTTTGACAAGTTTTCAGTTTTTATCAGTTTTTATCACCATAATGATTCATTTCAATACTGTGATATGACGATATGAGCAACTAAATTAAAAAAAATATCATAAATTTTGTGTACAATTTCTATAATTCTCGACATAAAGAGAACATAAATAAAAATTGGTCTATATGCATACTAGACGGTTCGCATCAAACTACAAGCGTGACGACTTTTTAAAAAAAAATTAAAAAAACTATTTATTTTTTTCAAAATTGTTAAAGAAAAGTAAATCTACGTCACAGTGTTCATTCAAAAAAATTAGTGACTTACAAACTTTTTAAGATGAAAACCTTATCTCTATCACTAAAAAGTATGCTTACGTGATCTATTTAATTTTTTTTAAGTCTATATTAAGATACTAAAAATGTATTCAGAATAATGCAGATCGTTTTAGTAACAGAGATCTAAGAATGGTAGCCTTAAAAATTTGGTTAATTAAATTAGGTACGTATGCGCACTGTTTGCTAATCTTGACGACATACAAAAAAAATATAAGCAATTTTTAAAGATTCTAAAAAATGAAAGAATAACCTTTAATGCAAATGTAAAGAAATTGAAAATTATCAGTAAGAAACAAAAAAAAAAAATAATAATAAACGGAAGAAAATATGAGATAAAAAGGCAGATACAGTAAAGGTTATATCTGTATTTTTGTGTTTTTCTAGCATTAAACCCATTCAAGAGCCTTCTTAACAAGTTTTAAACAACAAAATTTTATTTAAATGCCTTATTTAACCTTCCTAGTTTAATCTTTATTACTTAATTGAATGTTTGTTTATAATCTTGTGTCTTTACATACAGATAGTTATGGAAGTAAATGCAAAAATTTTAACATGAAATACAGCACTATAAAAAATTTGGGTATAAAATATAATTTTTTGGTTATATCTCGAAAACTGCTTAACCGATTAATACGAAATTTCGTACACAAATGAACTTGAGTGTACATACTCATTTTATTTTTACTAGCAAAATTTTCCTGCACATTTCAATTTCAAGTTTTTTGTTTCACATTTTGGGTAATTAATCTATTTTTTTCCTATTATTTTTAATTTTTGTAGCAAAAATGAATATTCTAGCAGATTTTAAGTAAAAATGCAAAAACGCAATATTTTGCTAAAACGTAATGTTTTCAAAATATTTACGTTTAAAGTATAAAAATGACTTTTAATCTCTAACTTTAGCGTTCTCTAGCTCCTAAACGGTATAACTTAGTATAGAGGTAAATTGTGTTAAATCCTTAGACCATTTACGTGTAATGGACTGCTAATACGGTTCAGAAACACACGCAAACATCTAAAGGACAAAAATATATCTTGGTCCTTTACTGTGCCGGAACGATTTCAAGTTTTTGCTGTGTAACGTTGGCATATCATGTTTTTAAATTTAAATACAGTGTAAGAAAAAAAAATATAAGTCTGCAGAATAAAATAAATTGTATCAGCTTTAAAAATTTTGCAAATGTTACATGATGTTTCTATTTAAAATTGGCTGTTTGTTTTTTTTTAATCCCCAACTTAGAAGCAAAATAAATTTGACAACTGCGTACACCGGCGCGCGGTGCTGAAAAGAAAGAAACAAAATATATATCTCTGTCACTTGCATGTTGGCGTGTAACTCACGCACAGGAAGGTTAGGAGATTGGCAGTCCATTACAGCGAAGCGGTTGCGTAAATGGTCTAAGGTTAAATCGCTTTATTTTCACCTAAAAAACCTATAGTCGTTCTATTTAAAAAAAAAATTGTTATACGTTTTGTAATAATTAATTTTTTGGTTATAATTTTGTTTTCAGTTGAAATAAAAAAAATTTTTTATTTGCAGATTTTTATTTTTTGTGATGATGTATTTCAAGTTAAACTTTTTGCATTCACTTCTATAATCAATTTAAAAATTCGATTTGTTTAAATTATTTTTAATTAATTTTTTAAATCAAATATTAACTCATTAAAACACAGGTTTAAGCGGTTAAAATGTATCATTTTTTTTGTCAATTTTTTTAAATAGCGAAACAGCATATTTTTACTTTCTATAAATAACTTTAGCTTTATTCTACATTTATTTTTGAATTTATTATTGACAAAAGTTCTTTTAAAGTTTTGCTACTTTTTGTAGTTTTTTTTTTGCATTAATATTTAGGCACTGATGATAAAACTCAGTTTAAAAGAGCGCTTTGCCATTTTAATGTAAGAATTTATTTTGATTAAACCTGTAGAATTGACTTAGATTTTTAATTTTTTTATTATTTATATTAAAACTCTTCACTTTAGGATAAAGAATCTTTATATCATTTTTTTATACAAGGTGAGTTGGGAAGAACGCACCAAACTTTAGAAAAATATACAAAACTTAAAAATAATGTAAATAAAGTCATATGTTCTTATCTGATTTGCATTTCTTTTCAAGTTACAGGATAAAACAAAATTTCATACATAAACATTTCTTAGTCGTAGAGTTGTTTTGATAAATGCTCAAAAATACCCCCATTAACCTCTGACATTTTCTGTTTTATTTACGAAAAGCATATGTTTCTTTCCTAGTTGACTCAGATCTGATTTCTTTAATATCGGCTGCAGTGTTTAGAATACGTCGAATTAGTACATCATGGTGTCCACTTTCATTTTGTACAGCTTATTTTGGAGAATTTTGGAGACCAACTAATACTATCCACGACAAAATAAACTAAACACCAAATTCTGACCTTGACAGAAAAAAATGTGTAAAGCAACCTTTATGATGATTTGCACACACTTCTCAACGTACGTTACTGAAGAACTGTTAAAAAAAAATGTATTGGTCAGTTTACACAATTCTTCTTGTCAATGTCAAAATTTGGTGTTCAGTTTTATTTGTCGTGGATAGTAGGACCACCACGACCTATCCAACGCCCTGGACGGGGCGAAATGTGTAGGAGCTCGATTGTGCTGATAGTACATTTGTATTCTGATGTTTATAGGAACATCTTCTAGTAGTGTTTGTAGTTCATGTTGTAGAAAATTTAAGTTGTGGTCTCCCCGTAAGGCGATTATCGAAAATAAGAGTGTTGCACAGCAAGAATTTGTTATAGTTGAATAAAATAAGTAAAAACCAATTTTCAATTGTGTAACGAGATGAGTAATAACAAAAAGTGAAACAACTGTTTAAAGTTTGTCTAGTTTTTTAATTAAAATTATTTATTTGATGTGTTATTAAAATTTAAAAAGAACACGCACAAAACAATTACATATATTGTTCACTGGATAAATCAAAAATCTTATAAAAATCTTCCTCAAATAGTATTATTTGTTTCAGCTTTTTATAGAATTTGATTAATGTTTGTAGATTTTTTTATCATAGCATATCTTTACAAAAGTGGCTAAATTAAAATTCCTCGTGTGCTGTTTTTTGAATAAACGTTTTAATTTTTTTATAAATGTTTTTTTTATAAAAGAATTCGTTTAGCAAACATGTAATCTGTTCTAAAAACTCTGCAATTAATAATTTAATTTGCTTTTTTTGCCAAAAAATAAAACAAACGTTTTTTTTTGAGTGAGAATTTTTTCTTAAATCAACTATTTATTTAAAGACAGTTAATGTATAACTGCAATGTAAGTGTAATTTAAAACCACATTAATACCTAATATACAGTGTGTCTCAGAACTGGGAGATCTGCTGTAAATTACAAGTTCCTCTCTTTAACTTAATACTAAATTCCGAAAAAAATTTTTTCTAAACGATATCGTTTTCAAATTACAGCAATTTTATTTTAACCAATCACATAATAAATACTAATTGTTAGTAAAGATAATATTCATGTTACTAGCCACTAAAATTAACCCTAAAACTTTCAGTATTTAGTTGGTCTGCTGTATAATAGAGAAGACAAAATTGATGGATGCTGCCGATTTGGAACACGCTGATGATGCAGCCTTGCAGCAGTTTTTGCGTTCTTGCCACAATCACCGTAAATTAACAACATTTTTATATAAAACATTTTTTCTTAAGATAATTGACACTTGTCACTTTGACAATTTATTTATTACAGTCAACCAAATAATAAATACTAAATAATAAATATTGATTTTATTGCTTAGTAACAACAAAAATATTACTTTTACTAATAATTAATATTTATTATGTGATTGGTTAATATAAAATTTGTTGTAATTTCAAAATGATAGAGTTTAGAAAAATATTTCTTCAGAATTTGGTATTAAGTTGAAGAGAGAAACTTATTGTAGTTTATAGCTGATCTGCCAGTTCTAAGACACCTGTATTATTGCAATGTTTGTATAATAATATTATTATTTTTAATTGAGTTGCACAGATTTTTATTAATATTTTTAATCATGGTCTTGTTATAAAAAAGAAACTAAATTTTGGATTTTGCTACATATTAGCATATTTTAAATTGTCCAATCTACTTCTTTTTAAAAAAATAAAAATTAAAAAAATTAAGTTATTTTTTTCAAAATAATAATAAGAAGATTTACTTTTAAGGTATTGTAAAAATGTGTTATTTCTTACTACAAATTTATTTTTTTATATAATAATCTCATACATACTGCCACATATGTGCGAAATCGGGGTTCTTTTGATTCAAAGAATTGCATTAATAACGAATAATTTATTTCTGCTGTATACACGATTGCACACAATAATAATTTAGAAAATAATTTATAAGATAAAAAACTCTACCTATATTCAGACTAAGATCACTGTCACTTTGATAAACCTCTCACTTTTCAATCGCTTATTGAGTAGTTACTAACTCTCGATTATTGTATTCGCTTGCTTATATAAAGATACATTTTTCCAGCATGTGCCCAGAAGTTTTGAGACCTTTCTCCACTCATGCGAAACGATAACATTATGTTTCTTCGATAACAGTTTCGAGGAAGTTAAGACTACAGAATGAGTCTCACTACGCAATGTCTTTTTGGTATTTACTCGAATAATTTACTCAATATTCTCTTTTTTTGGCAATGTTTGTAACAATACATTTTGCTGGATGTAAATATGCAGGTATTATTTTGAAACAAAATGAATACTAAGCTCTTAAAAATATGATAAAAATAAAAACAAATGTGAGATTTGTGTGTCAATAAATGAAAATGTTGTATGCATTGAAAACTAGCTGATGAAATTTTTTTGTATAAAAGCAGATCCGACAACGCCAAATCAAAAAACAAAAATATTGGAGTTTACAAGTTCAAAATTTGCATTTGAATCTAATTTACATTTTTACTTGTTCACTACTATTATGTGAAATAAAACGTATTAAAATAGATAAATATTTAGAAACGGCAAATAAAAATGGAGGATTACAAAGCGTTAGTTTTTTAAAAAATAAACATACAATAACGTTAATTTATTTAGCAGAGTGATGCATTAAATTTTGATTAAAATACGTGTATATTTGATACAATTTTTATATGTAGAAACTCTCTTTTGTTAAAATTTAAAATGTCTTAAAATATGTATTAAAAACTAGAGTTCATCTCATCTATATTTAAACTCTAAACCGTATCACTAAATAATAAAATCCTCTCTGTGCTTTAAGTCAGTTATAATCGCACATTCCCAGAGAAACCAGCAAAACATAAAATATTTAAAGAATTTAAAGGTTGTATATGTCACTTTTTGCGTTTGTACCATTTAAATATTTCACCATTCTTTTAAATCTTTGAACAATTTCAGTTTGTTGAACAAAATTCTCTGAATAAATTCAAATTCACAAAATATGTGCGGGTACCAGTTTGTCTTTATGTAAATACTGCAGAATCATTAAAATATCATAAAACGAGAATTATTTCCACGTTAAAAAATAATATAATAAAAAGTTATGCTTTCCACCCTTCCCATTAGGCTTAATTTTTCTCTGCACAGAATTGTAAAAACTCGCGACATATTCCTGTACACAGAGTCATGCAGTTTTACACATTTTTTATATCTTAATTCGTCTACTCTGCTGTACTGTGTGCTTAATGAAATTTTGATATATGAATTTTTTTAAACACTGTAAATTTAAATTATTTGTCCGACTGTCACAACGGGAATTTCTCTCGGGCTCCTGAGGGATTTCAGCTTCCCAGATATTTAGCTATTTCATGCTGATGTGTTTTTATTTAATTAAAAATCAGACATTTGCAAAAGTCATAAAGCACACAAAGCTAAACGCAATTCTCTCTAGAATATTTCAAGTTACACCCAGTGAGCATACTCAGTAAAAATTCGTTAAGTTTTAACCATTTCTTTGCATCGAAGAAAGTTATTAGGCGTTGCAAGTCGCAAGAAATTACTTTTGTCATTCGTAAATTTAATTGATAAAGGTTAATGTAAATGACGCAATTTTTTTAAATTTATAAAAACCTTGCCAAAAATAGTGTTCCACTTTTTTAATAGAAACCACTATATACAGAGTGTTACTGAAGTAATGTTAAAGATTTTAACTGATCCCTAGTAGTTCTAGTAGAAATGATGCTAAAACCCAAACTTGTCTTATACAAATGTGTTTGAGATACATTATAAAGTCTTTTTAAAGTCATATCCATCAATAGATTATACCTTTTTAATATCTTAACAACGTTAAAGTTACCAAAAACACCGTAAAAATTGTGTTGGCAAGTTCCGATTTTATAGCTGAACTTTAAGACTAAAGATTTCTATGGCTTTAATAATAATTATTAATTAACTAAGCCAGAAATTGATTTTTCTAAAGATGAATAGGAAATATCTTGTCTATATTTTTGTTGAGATCACATCCAATGAGTGAACGACTTAATGGTCTGGAACTGTTTACAAAATTCCCGATTCTTGTTTATCTTTTTTCCTTGTGGGGTTAGAAACAAGTTTTTTGTTTACTTGTAAAGAATTTTGAGGATCAAAAACTACAATTTATTTCTGGAACAAAACTCTAATTAAACCGTAATTTTAGACTGCAGTTTGCAATGGGATTCTAGAGTAATCCATTTTTGTGTCGATTTTTTGGTTAATTTTTATTGCCGACACGTTTCCTGCTAAAAAAAGTCTGATTGAAACGAGTGTTTCATTTGCAGGATTTTTACATTTGCAAATGATCTGTTTAATGCAAAACCCAACTGAACGTTATATTCAGACCGTACAAAGGCTAATATCAGGTTTTCAAAACAGAACATATTCGCATGGATACACTCAGAATCAGGTAAATGTTGCACTTTTAAAAATCCCTTCAATTTTTCCTGCGATTTATTCCGAAGTTTTGATTAATTCTGGGCGAGTGCTAGTCGGAATGAAACTTAATATAAAGTATTAATGACCACATCTGTGATAGCATTCGCGTTTTCCACGAGTCCTCGACAGTGGCAGTATATCGCACGTAATCCGGATATATCCTTCGTAGGATTTGACGACCGTTATAGATTAAGATATTAAAGCACGGGAATATGGATCGTTCAGTGGCTCCGGATAATGGCCTGAAAGGGACGAAAAAGATGGAGCAGCTAGACACGACAAAGGAGAAAACAAACAAGGAGAGGAAAAGACTTATTGCATACCAATAGGAAAGGATAACGCACCATCGAAAACTGGCGAGCTTTCGCTTATTCTCTTAAAGGATGTTTTTATGTATTTATACAATTTGTTTTACGGCATAAGTTCCTAAATAGGGACACAGACGCCACGATTCTGCCACAAAAAGCGACCTTGAAAGATCCTTAAAAATTTAATTTTATTTACATATCTTTTTTTTATTTATTTAGGTAATGACTGACTAAATAGGATTTTTTAGTTGTTGGGTTTTATTCCCACATAAAGTCTAAATACAAATGTATTTGTAATGTAACTAAATAGTTGGCAATTATAAAGTGTCAGGTCAGGTCAGGTCAGGTCTTCAAAGCTCTCAAATTTTCAAAATAAATACATTTTCTAAAATAAGAAAATCGACGCTAACCAGAGCTACAAAGCAACATATATACCGACTGATTATAAAAGATTGTCCGGAAAAGAAAGCTATGGAATTTGCCGTCTTTTTGAAATAATTCCACTAGGTACTATTTTTTGATTGTCAATTTAACAGGTCAATCTCCGTTACATTTTGTCAGTTTCGTTGCCTCGCTCTGTGCTCTAATTCTTACTGCTTTTATAATTCCACTTTGCTATGTTGCGACTCTGTAATTCTTATTCATTTATCGTTATCTTCAAAACCTGTCTTTCTGAAGACAAAACCTGCCTTTTTTGAAACAAAATCTGTCTTTCTTAAAACAAAGTCTATTCTAGCGCTTGACTTCTGGTAAGTTTAAAAAGTTTTATTTAGCTGATGGAGACTGTCCAACTTTTTTAAACAAACCAGAGACAAATATACTTTACATTTAAAAATTATTATTACGGAGAAGTGGACAAGGCAGATAAACTATTTTATAAAGCCGACTTTTCGAATCTTTATTAGATTTTTTATTATGTTCAACAGATTTTGACATTTCTTATAAGCCTTGATAAAAAATCCAATAAAGATTCAAATCGTCGGCTTTATAAATAGTTTATTTGCATTGTCCACTTCCCCGTAAAAATAATTTTTAACTATAAAAATAATGGACGTAATACACCAAAATAATTTACACTGTGGAGCAAAACGTGTTCATTGTCACATCCTACTTCCGAAGTGGTAGGTTGCAAGATGGTTCTTGGAGCTACAACATCAATACTTGCAAACGGGAATACCTCCAGAGATTTCCTAATCTGGATATCGCCGAAGATTCGCTAATTCGGTATATCCAAAAAACTGTGGATCGCTTCGAAACTACTGGAAGTGTCAACAATGGGAAATCTCCAGCCGGTGAAATTGCAGGTGAAATTGTGGAAGACATAAGAGAAAGGATGAAAAAGTGTCCCAAAAAGTCTTTCAGAGCACTTTTTTTGTAAAAGCCCTCTGTGAATGATACAAAATAAAAGTGTGTTTGTAGCAGCAGCATCAGAATGCAAAGCCCTCCGTGAAGGTGTGATTTCAACAAAAAAGTGCATTGCATAACAAACTCTACTTGCGTGGTGGCTTCATTGATGAATGATTCTAAATTTAAAATGAAATACTGAAAGTGTTTACCTGCAAGTAGTTTTTCAGGATATTTTTATATCCTTATGAGTTCAAAACTTTCCGAAATGGAAAAATTAAACTTATTTCAGTGATCCTCCTTTTGAATAAAATGAAATCGGTAGTTTTAATCTATTCTTCCTTTATTTAAAATTGCAATTTTGTTACATAACCTACATAAATAAATCAAAACACTAATTTCAAAGCACTCTTTTTTGGACAAATTGTTATAATCAGTCTGTATAAAGCTGTAACAAAAATTAAAAAACTAAATAGAAAAATACTAAATTCAAAATTATAGCTTGTGTTGCAGATATTTTTTCGGTAAGTTCCATATTAACAAGAAAGTTGAAATTGTTTTTGTAATTATGCAGGTATTGGTTTCAAAAGTTTACAAAATTATGAACGAAGGGTTAGAAAACGTCAAACCAACAGTTGAGAAGCGAGGTAATAACAAAAAAACATTATAATTTCATTTTTAAGAAAAACTTGCAAAAAATTTGGTATTATCAGAAAGCAAAAAAACATTTTACCTTAGACAATCTATTTATTTATGCAAAAAACGATTTGGAATTTACTGACGGGCAAAATTTTCTCTACAAAATTTTAAAAGCCATGAGCTATAAATACAAAATTGTTAATAACCGCAAACTGCTTTGTAAACAAAAGCATATCTTTCTTAAAATCAAGTTTTTAAGAAAATATCTGCAATACAAGAAACAAGACGTAACTTTTATTTATTTGAACAAAACCTAGATTTATAGAAATAGAACTGCTGTTAAACAATGAACAAATGAATTTGAAGACAAACCTATTAAAAAACAACCAGGAAAACGCTATACGATTTTATGTGCAGGATCAAAATTTGGTTTTTAAGATAGATGTAGTTTGCTTTTAGACTCTAATAATAATGACTTAAGTTATTATAAAACCATAGATAGACAACTTTTAAAGACTTGGATATTAAATTAGTTAATTCCTCACTTGCTAAAATTGAAGGTAAATGCGAGGTGGTTATGGATAATGCACCATTCAATGCTTGTTGATAAACCACCATTATTTGCACCTAGGAAAGATAAGATGCAAAATTGGCTGGTTCAACACAACATACAATTTGACCCACATATGAATAAAACGCAGTTGTTTTCCCTAATCAAAACTTTTGGCCCAAGAGATAAAAAATGTTATAGATGAAGTTTTAAAAGTATATGGTCATGACATTGTTAGGTTGCCTTTATACCACTCTACACCATACAACCCTATAGAATTGGCTTGAGAGCAAACCAAAACTTATTATAACAAAAACATCGTCTCCATAAAAAATATTGACAAAGTTTCAAAATTATGGCGGGAAGAACTACAAAAATGTACACACCAGATTTGGCAAAACAATATTAAGCACTGTGGAAAAATCATATCAGAGGATTGGGCATAATTAATAAGAAATTCCAGCATTAAAGATATACTGCCCATTATTATAAATTTGGCAGAAGATTCGGACTCAGAACTTACAAGTAGTGAGAGTGACGAAGACTATTAAATTTAAGATACAGTATAGTGGACAATGATAACAAATGTGTTTTTATATTTCGTGTTTGTTGCTTTCATCTAGAACTGTTCTCTCTTTAGTTCAATTTCATTAAGTTTATCTTATGAGCTTCTTTTAATTATATAAAAAAAATTTGAAAAATTTATCCACATACAACAAAATCTAAAACAATTTAATTTTTAATATAAATTGCACTAATTCGAGCAAGAGAAAAATCTGACAAATAAACTAATTTTATTTGTTAAAATCGTAGTCAAAACAATGTCAGGCAAAACAACCTAACTTAGTAAAGCCAAAATTCTCGATACTTGGTTGCTAGTAAGACATGATCACAACACAACAGTTATTAAATCTGGTAACTTTAGTTACTTATTACAAAAATAAATAAATTTTATTTATTACCAGTTAAAATGTTATAAGAACATTGATTTCTATCATTAGGTACTTAAAATTGCAAATAATCATCTACGCTTTAAGAAGATTTAAAGTCAAAAAAAGTAAAAGTATTATAGAAAAAGTTCTATTAATTGAAATATTTGTATTTTAATTATAAAATATGGTAGAATTGATTTCAAAGTAGCGATTTGATAGTCTTACGTTTTAAATATTAATTGGAGAAAAAAGTTGTTTTCGTGGAAAGCAATTTAATTTCGGCAAGGGTATTAAAAAAGGCAATTACTTTTTTAAACGATGATGTCAAAATGGAAGATTGCTGTGGGATAGAAATTCGGCGTGCTAGTTAAGTAAACATCGAAGATATCCTTTACCTTAAAAAATATATATTAATGGAAATCTCCAATTTAACTTTTCTCGCCACTCGTGGTACAGATTACAGCCTACGAGTACTTGATGATACTTAGCTGGAGTTTGATTAAAATTTTAAAATAAACCAATACAGCAAGTTTCAAACGAGTTCTCTTATCACAACAGGATTAATAATTTCAATATTGAACGGTTCTGAATTAAAATTCTGAAAGAATTTGGTTTTATGATTAATCCCCACTGACTACTTGAACAGTTTCACCATTTATTAAATTTAAACTTTATTTGCTCTTTTTAAGTAATTACATGAAATTCGTCGAATTAGAAGATATTTTTCACGTTTTAAGAAAATACTCAGACCAACGGATAACGAAAACTTCATTTGCATTATAATTAAATTATTTTTAATGAATTTAGGGATTCAGTATCTACTTAATTCACTTAATTGTTTGATTATTCACGTATAATTTCGTATACTTTTAAATCAGCGGCGGCATTAAGAGAAGACACTTGAAATTATGCCCTTACCGATAACATTCAGCCGGAATGGAAGTGACATTTTGGGTTCGGTGTTAACCTGACACTCGTATACTCCGGAATCCCGGAGTTGTGGAAACTTAATCTGCAACGTCCAATTGTCCGACTTGTCTGGTCGAATCACTTGAAACCTTTGGTCGGATGTGTATGTCAATATTCCCGCCGTCAGAATATGCAGATCCCGTTTACGAATCCACGAAACCTGAAACAAATAGCGACGGTATTATAATTTTCAATTTACACGCGTTCATGATACTGCTCCATCTCATTTCGGTGGAAATTTTAAAAGCTGAGAGGCTTATACAAGCGCAAAAAATTAACGTGCTTAGGATAAAATGGATTGGGAGGACTAACACCAATTAGGTCGCATTATTAAAACAACAGTAATGAATCCAATTTTAAAATCGATATTTTCATTATTTTGCGAAAAACGCACCCAGATATAGATCGGTGCCGGCGTAGCGTAACCAACTTTATTATTTTTTAATTTCACAAAAAAACCTGTACAGGCTGGTCCAAAATTATGTGGTTTCAACTTAAGCAGACCAGACCAAAATTCTCAGTAAACTTGCACCTAAAAACTATAATTTATAAAATAAATAATTTAAAAAATGTAATTAAAACGGCAAACCTGTGTCAAATTTAATTATAAATTGTTACTTTCCACTGCTCAAATTTTAATTTAAGTCATTTAAAGCAAGTTTTAATCGCGAGTATGGGTGGGCGATTTTCATTTTGAATAATCGATAATCGATTATTCAATTTAATCGATTATTTCGATTAATCAATTTTTTCGATTAATCGATTATTTCGATTTTCGATTAATCGATTAATCGAAGTAATCGATTAATCGAATATTCTAAATAATGGATTATTTGTTACTTTGATTAATTAATCTTGATAAGTTGATTTAAGTATTTAGAATAAAAATTTAGAATTATAAAACTTAGATTCTACTACCTTACAAATATTGCATAATCGATTATTGCTTAATCGATTAATCGAATAATCGATTAATCGATTAATTAAAAATAATAATCAAATTGCGATTAATCGATTAATCGATTTTTTAATCGATTAATCAATTATTTTGCCCAGTCCTAATCGCGAGTACTATAGTTAGGTTAACTTCCTTAATTGACTAGACAGTCTCTTCATTAACTAATAGACTGTGATTTTTTTTATTATAAAAAGACTAGCAAAAATTAAATTCTAAATTTATAAAAATTAAGTAACCATAAAAAAGTAAATTTTCAAAATTTATTTTTATGGTTAACTTTTCTGGTTGTTTACCATAACCACAAGACATTAAATATTTTCTAAGTTTACAGTGTTCCGCAAAAACTCCAACTGTTTTTTGAATTGCTGCTTGCTTATTGTCGCTTATTGTAGCAGTCTGCCAGACTTTGCACTAAAAGGTCTGCCAATGAACGAAATTACCGAGTCTCGAGATAGCATTCTAATAGGAACTAAATATGATCTTGTTTTAATAGATCTTTTATTTCCTACAAGTAAACAGAAAACTTATCAGCTTTGTTTTATTTTATTTTTTTCTTTTTTTTTTCTTTAATTTTTTGGTATTTTTGCATCTAAGGTAACTCAGTTCAGCTAGTAGCACCAGAAAATCGAGACATTCTTTAACAACTCTAGAAGTTTAGAGTTAGGTATTTTTTACATTTTTAGTACCTACTTGTAGAACCGTCTGGCTAATAGCGGCTATCAAGAATCTTTCTACAGAGAGATCAAAAAGTCTTTTCATCAAGCAGAGGCCCTTCTCATAAAATCCTGTCTTAACTTCTTTTTGCTTTAAACAATGTCTATTTTGAGCTACTTCTCAGTTACTACAAAACACCTATGATTTTCGTAGAATTCATGTCTACATCCTACAATTAATAATAAGTGAAGAAACCATTATAATGTATTTAAAAAAAATATTATAATAATTATTATAATGTATTTAAAAAAAATATTATAATTTTATAAAAATTGTAGAAGCAGGAAAATTTAAAATATTGTTTTTATAAAATCTTGTCTTAACTTTTTTTTGCTTTAAGACGGGCGTCCCGCTTTTTCGCTTAGGCTAGAGACGAAGTGGCAAAGGAAGGCAAAAATAGTAAATAGAAAAAAACTAATCTAATTTTTTAAGAAAATTGTAAAATTTGTCTCACTTTTCAATCTATCTTGCTTTAAACATATAAACATATCTTGCTTTAAAGTAAAATTTTTAATTATTTATTAAAACACATAACACATCCAAACGTCTTAACTGACACATTTGGTTTTTTG
Organism: Tribolium confusum; assembly: GCA_029207805.1. Classification (NCBI taxonomy): domain Eukaryota; kingdom Metazoa; phylum Arthropoda; class Insecta; order Coleoptera; family Tenebrionidae; genus Tribolium; species Tribolium confusum. The sequence goes on from JALGAY010000003.1 coordinate 20,526,674, forward strand.
AAAAACTTTAGAAATGGGGTACGTTGACAGTATTTTAGTATAAATCTATTTACGTATTTTTGAGAAAATAATTACCAACTTTGGGTTTAATTTGGGAATATTTTTAAACGTTAATTATTTTTGATTTATAATAATTTTTGGGGACTAAAAAATGCACCAGCTCCATGACAAAAGTGTTGGATTTTATACGCGACTAAGTTTGTTTAACTTGGATTTAGTAAGCTCAAATGGTATATGTTCAAATACGCTCGTTTTTTCCATAAGCGGTAACATAAGCTAAATACCCGTCTTAAACAATGTTTATTGTGAGCTACCCTTCAGACACTTACAAAACATTTATGGCTTTTGTAGAATTTAAATCTACATTCTACAATTATATAATAAGCAACGAGATTATCATAGTGTAATTCAAGAAGAGTATTATAGTTCTATAGAAATTGTAAAAGCAGAAAAATTTAAAATATTGTTAATAGCATTCCAAAGCCAAATTGGTAATTATTTATATTATATTATTGTGTCAAATTGTTAATTTTACAAATAAAGTTACAATAATTATATCTTAAATATTGTGAGACAGTAAATCTAATCTTAGATATTAGAAAGAGAAGAATAATTGCAAATCTTCTGTCGTGATAGTTTCTTAAACCCTGTAGAAGTTCATAAATTAAAAAACGGTAAAAACTTAACTATAAAAAATGCGTAATAATACATTATTTTTATAAATAACAAAAGCAAGTTTTTTGTTTGATATCTACATGTTTGTCTGAGGATTTTATGCAGACTAGCGACGCAATAATATAAAGAAACATCTTCGTAAACTCAAAAAAATATATTAATCTAAATTTTAATTTATTTTTAATCAATTTTGTAATAAATATTTAAAAAACTAGCAATTTTTCGCATTGATATAAAATAATCGCTTTTTACAAGTTTTCGGACAGTATTAAAGAAATTAAATTTGACTGGTCTTACAATTGCAAAAAACACTTTTCTTTATATGTACTTACCAATTTTGCAATACTATATAGCAAAAAATATATTTGAATCAATTGTTTTTATTGTTAAAGTTGTGTTTTGAACATTTATCATTTTCTACAAAAAAGAAAAATTTCCAATTACTTTTTTCTTTGTTTTTTTGCCATTGAAAAAACATATTTAAATTTGCATATCCTCACATAGGATGTAAACATTATTTGGTAATTTGCAGTACTTTGTTGTTTTTGTAATAAAAAAATGGACGCTTTTATAATTAAAGCAACTTTTTTAAAGTAATTAGAAATTCTAAATAAATATAAACAGCCTACATTAAGAAATTACAAAAAATATTAAGAATATGAGAACAAAATTTCATCATTATTAGAGATTATAAGCCTACAAAATGATTGCATTAAGTTAGCAGCGGTGATGATTTTATTTGGCCAGGGAGATAATGCGATTTATCACTAATTAAGCAGGCTGCTATTGACTAAACCGCTTTCTTATTTACTTATTTTTTTATTTTACTAAATACTTACTTATTGTGTGATCAAAAAATTAAATCTGATAGTAGTTTTACACTTTTAATTTCGGTGTGTTTACAAAAATAGGTATAATCTACATTTTACTTTGCTAATTTTAGTACCAAATTTTAAAGAGCACAAAATAATAATAACAATAGAATAATAATTAAAAAACATTTATTGTAGAACAACATTAGAGAGTAGATTTTAGCGAGGACAGAAGCCAAAAGTGTGTGTATTTTATTAGCTAGAGTTTGGTTCAAATGCAGAGTATGTATGTCTACTCTAGTAGCGTCCTAAAGAAAGCTTTTAATTGTTCTGGTTTGAATTATATTTAAATAAATATACTTGTCATACTTTTAACGTTTATTATAAATTAATAAAAGTTAGGTAGTCAATGAAATAGATCGCATTTAAAAGGTAAAAATATTTATAGATTTTCCTCGATTTTTCTGCTTTATTAAAATATGCAGCACTATCTCCTGGTGACACTACACTAAATAGAGTACATTCTTGAGATATTACCTCCTTAATAATTCAGACTTTGTTGAAGAAGACAATAACACATATACGTCGTGTAAGCTTAGAGTCTTGCCAAAAATAGGTCACGTATGTCTTAATCTGAAGCTTATTTGAAACGTAATATTGCAAAGTTTTTTTCTTCTTTTTGGTGCTTATTTCAAATCAAGTCTTTTCAGCCCAGTTAATAATCCTTCAACACATTTGCCTGATTTATAAGGCCAAAGTTAAATCGTAACTCTGTTTTAATCGTCACACAGCGACTAGCAGTTGTGACAAATGTCTTTGCTCTCTTCGCCTTCGCCCTTGTGCACGCACGGCTTAATATGATTCAATTAACGTTCAGAGAAAGCTCGCAACTCTCCCGTCAAATAATATCATCTGTCGATTTTCAGGCGAGGATATTACATGTTCCATGCGTGCTTTTGTGTACAGGCTCTTTAATGGGAACTAAATTACTTCCTTGTAAACCCTAATAACTTGTTTCTGGTGTATCAGATTTTATTATATCGATGAAAATTGATATTTCCATTAAATTGATTTCTAAACGTCACAACGAATTCATTTCCACACTAATACACCACGGAATAGAGAAATCACAGCAACTATTCCATTTTACGTTTATTGCAAATTGCAAGCTGGATTTTGCAACCACCTTATTTCATAACTTTCAATTTACTGAACGATAGTTTTAAACAACATAAGTCTTTACCTCGTTATCTTCCGGGAACACGAAATACAATTTTGCGTCTTAGAAATTTTTACTTCAGATTTTAAATCAAATTGTAGAAAACATTGGATTGATACAAAGTAAAACCTGTTCTGATAATTTCATTTCTTTTAATAAATATTTTATAAATAAATAATCTGTAGTTAGTTCTACAACTTTGTAAAATTTTGTACCCATCAATCTAATTGTCAAATTAATCATGATCTATCTACAGTTTTTTTATTTTTAGTGTTTTTATTTGCCTAATTGGCTTTACAGTCCTATGTAAGTAAGAAAAAAATTAACACAAAATAACACAAGAAAATTAATTCTTTTCCAATCTTCTTCTAGCACACGTAACTCCTTTTATCCATTCTTTCTCTTCTCTATTTCCGTTTAGAACTTTTATCCTTCCATACTCCCACACTCTGACAAACAATGCTCTATCATCTCTCCTTTTTCTCTACATAATCTACACATTCTTTCCCAATCTTCTCTCCAAAATTCATTTTTCCTTTTTTCATTCCCACATCTGAATATTGCAACCATTTTTTTATTTTTACTTTTTATTTTAACTAGATATTTTGGTAGTTCAGTGGTAACAATCAGGGCATACTTTGAATTGTACCTTGGTTCTTTTATATTTGCAATTCTTTCCTGTTTATCTATGTCAGGATCTCTTTGTTTTAGTTCTTTTTTCATTGATCTTCCTTCTTCTCTCATTCTTTCAATTTCTACACACGCATACTTCTTTTTCTCATAGAAGTCATCTTGTTCTATCCACCTAAAATTACCATTTGGTTTTTTAATTTCACACTGTTGTAGTATTCTGCATTCATGTCGCATTCTTAGATTTTCCTCGAATCTTACCACTCTTTTTCCTGTTTCCACTTTCAAGTTTTTTTCTTACTTTTTTTATTACGTACCCTGGCGTTTGTTTATTTAACCCCAACATCTATTTTATATATTTTTCTTACACATGCTTAATTTTTTATATTCTTTTCATCCCCATACTTCTGCTCTATACATTACAATACTTTTCATCAAACTGTCAAACATCATCATTCTTCTTTTAAAAATTTAATGTACGTTTAAATTTATGTACAAAATGTACGTTCTCCCAAACTCCAGACATTTCTCATTATTTTGTTTGCTTTTTTGACTACTTCCTTTATTTGTTCTTTGTCTGTCATACTACTATTTAGTACATATCTCAATTACTTCAACTATTTCAGTTGTTCTATATTTTTTCTTCTCATTTCTATTCATCTTCTTTTTCGTTTCTTACTTTCTTTTCAAACACCATCATTTTTGTTTTATCAGCATTAACTTGGAGTTTTTTGTTTCTTACATATCTCTCTATAACTTTTATCATTTCTTTTATTTCACTCTTGTTCTTTGCTACAATTACTAAATCATCTGCAGACGCTAATAAGGACCACACTTTCTCTCTGCCTACAATTATCCCTCCGACTCGCCCTCTACTTAAAACTTTATCGACATCTCTCATATATGCTAAGAATAGTGCAGGACTTAATGGGCAGTCTTGTCTGACATCTGTATTTGTCCAAAAACTTTCACTTTCTTCTTCGCCTACTTTTACTTGGTTAATAGTTTCCTTGTAAATTTCTTCCATCTTGCTTACCAACCACTTACACACCCTTTTCTCTCTAAGATATTGCCATAATTTTTTTTTATCCACACTGTCAAAAGCTTTTTTTCACCTATCTACAGGTGTTTCGTAAATAAACGGCAATACTTGTTTATAGCATTTTTATCTTAATTTTGTGTAATAAGCAATAATTTGTTACCTACTTCTAACTGTTTTTATTAGTTATATAACAATTTTTAATTCTTTAATTTGAGACATTACTCTGAAAATATTTTTTACTAGAGTTTTTCTAATAATTAGCGTGGATCTGCGGACACTCCAGTTTGTAGTCAAATTTAACAAAACCGTTTTTAGTATTTCAGCATTCACTTCAGGATAAAAGCAATCGTTGAAATAAAGTTGGTTTTTTATGAGTTTTGCAAATGCATGAGATGAAAGGAAATTTTTCCGGGATTGATTTCCGGATCTGGTGCAATCAGTAGGGAAGTGACGTTTTGTTCCTCAATTTCTTTATGGCGCGTCATGTCACTTGGTGCATAATGACGCCCTTTAGATGACTTGGAAACGTCTTTACTCTCCTAATATATAAACGTTTAAACGTGCCTATATTGCTTTTTGATGCGGTCGACGTCAAACGCCTCTCCGCCATGATATTGTCGTCTGGATTCTAATGCCTTCCAAAATTCGGAATATTGCTTATGTCAGATGCGTCATTATATTAAAAAAATATAAACGTACATTTAGTCACAAAAAAATTCTTATAATGAGCGAAATGGAAATAAAATGTAATAAAGGTTTTTACGGAAATGGATAAGATGAAAATCCATAATGCTTTCACGGCATTAAAGGCTTTAATGGACGCGTTTGTACCTTACTCAATTTGACGAAAGAGAAAACTTCATTATTTTCAGTTGTGCTGTTAATTTTATGCGAAAACTAAACTAAAAACTATTTTATTAAGCTGCTTAGACGAAAATAAGCTTCATGATTTTCAAACGTAGAAACTGTTGTTGAAAATTTAAACTGTGTTAATTGTGCACTATTTTGTGTTAATAAAAAAGTAATTGTTTTATAAATTGTTAAGTTTAAATATTTAAACGCTAATAAACACAACAAACAATTTAAACAATGTTTCCGCCATTTAGTTAGTAAATGAAAAATCTGTATTTTAGTTAATCAAAAAATAAATTTGTTCGAAGCACATTAATGAAACAAAATTGATGAATATAATAGTTCGTTTAAATTTAGTTAAATAAATGGGATTGGTTATAACTTATAAATTATGTAACTTATTATTGTAGGTTTTATTCCTAATTTTAATAGCAAGAGTTCAGACTTTTCAGCACACAAAAAAAAACTGAAATATATGAGATACTCTATATCAAATGACCTACAAAATATTTTGACATCTGCGACACTTTAAATCATTGTTACTTTGTTCGTGTTAATAGTTTGTTATGTAATAAACTATTTGTTAAAAATCTCACTTATCAAACTAGATAAACTCGAAATTCAGTGATGGTTACAGTACATTATTAAAATGTTTATGCTTAATGCAAATAGAATGAAATTAAAAACTTAAAACTGTGTTTTGGTGACGTAAAAAGTTGTCTCCACACTTATTACAGAAGTGTGCTTGACAACAACATTACATTTCGAAACAAAATAAAATTTCAGAAAAATACGTATTGCATTTGGCGTCTAGTTTTAAATTTAGTCGTTGTATGTATGCATATCAGGCACTAAACCTGTCGAAATATTCAAGTATTGAATTTTTTATGAACTCCGCTTTATAGAGAAATTAAAATTTTACGATACTGAGCAGCTTTCAAAGAAAAAACAACATTTGGGTAAATATACCTTTGGAAAATAAAAAGCCAGTTTTTCCATAATTTTTTCGTTGCGCTAATTTAAACGAGCGGCATTTTTAAAATGAATGTGTATTTACATGTTTTAAAACTCAAAGAATGCGAGAGGGAAAATTGGTAGGTAATTTTCGGTTTATTGTCACGCAAACAAAAAATATGAATGTGTGAATGGGTTCAGTCTGAAATTTATCACAGCTATAAGTGTGTTAAACGAATAAAGAACTGAATGTATAAATTATTTATATATATTTTTTGACAAAAATTATTTCAAAGAAGGCAAAGTAAATTTTTAATATTGTTTTAAGAACTAGCAATTGCAGGAGACAATATTCGGATATTTATTGCGAAATTTTCTCCCCTTGGTCGTAAAACTTGCGCTCAAAGTTTGAAGTTCTAAAACACTCTAACGCTAAGTATGTATTAAAAAGAGTTTCTAATAGATTTTACACAGCTTTCTATCTTATCCGGTAGTTTAGAAGTTTTATTTTAAACGCCGGATAGCAGATAACTACGATTTTAACCAAGTTTAAAAGTTAACAAATTTTTTTCTATTTTTCCAAATAAAAAAAATTTAAAATTAGAGTTCAGGTCATTGTATACTCGTAGACTTATAGAAGGTCGTTAAAAATACAGTAACATCTCTCTAATTCGGATACATATTTTTGGGTGAAAGCAATTCATAAAATAACTAGACAACTACCAGAAAATAAAATTTATTATCTATTACTTTTTGGTACAATCGTAATATGAAATATAAAACAAACTTCAAAGTCAGAAGTGGGATTTGCTACTAGAAATAACAATACATTAAGAAAGATAATGTATATAAATTATTACCTTTAAAATATTTTAGTACCCTTAATTTGAAATAGTATAAGAACGGATTTTTTAGTACCTGCCTCAGTCAATCAGACAAAGCGTACCGTATTCCGTGCGATGTACGTTGTGAGTATTTAGCCGGTCTACTGTACCGGCGTTTGAGATAGCCAAAAGAGCGGCGTCCGCAAATATTTTTATAACAACCAAATTTTTTTGTTAACGGATACAAAATTAATTGTTTAATATTATCATATGATATTATATCAATTAAGTAAGACTCTGGTCGGCTGCAAGGGAATAAATAATCGCATCGAAATCTTAGAGCTCAAGCTACATTTGTTTTGTTGGGTTGTAATTGTAAATTCATTTCGGTGTAGCGTACGCGCACGCATAGCTTCATATTCACGACGTCCCTGCCAGGGTACTGATCCATTCGCTCCTTAATTATTATTCACAGCAAAATTCTCCAGGTTAGGTCAAGTTAAGTCAGGCCAGGTTAGGTTAGGTTAGGTTATGCAAGGTCAGGTCAGGTGAAGTCTAGTTTACAGCTAAGGATAAAGAAGAACTGATGCTGAAAACTAATGCTACTCCGTCCGCTGTCAACATATGGATGACTCAGAACGAGTTAAAAATCGCTCCGGAGAAAACTGAAGCCATCATATTTGGTTGTAAAAAAATAACAAACATAAACTTTACAATCGACGGAACTATTGTCAAACCGACTCCTTCGGTGACATACCTGGGAATAAAAATAGACAGTCGCTTAAATTTCAGCAAACATATCGACGCCGCATGTGAAAAAGCAAAATGCACGATAAAGACACTGAATGCCATATTACCTAATGTACGAGAACCAAAACCAAACAAGAGAAAAATACTAGCCATGACAATGCAATCTGCCATCCTGTACGGGGCACCAGCATGGGCAGACGCCGACTGGAACGCACAAAAATCAAAACAAACTGAGGACAACACAAAGAACTATGGCACTACGGACGTGCAGTGCCTACCGCACGGTATCTACTGACGCTGCAGCGGTGGTGGCCGGCCTGGTACCACTACACATTCTGGCGGGCGAAAAGCAACGTCTTTATAATCTCCGTAGACAGATAACTTTAGAAGATAGAAGAAAAAAAAGAAAAAAGTCATACCAAATATGGCAGAAAGAATGGGACGAATCCGGATCAGGGAGATGGAAAATTCTCCCAAAAATCGAAAAGTGGGTAGAAAGAAAACATGGACACGTCTCCTTTTACCTAACACAATGTCTTACGGGACATGGAGCGTTCTGCTCATACACAAAAAAAAATGGGAAGAGAGCCAGCGCTGACTGCCAATACTGCGGCGAAGGTACGGAAGATACACCCCTACACACTATAGTGTATAGTGTATACTGTAGTGTATAGTGGAATGCCTCAAGTGGGAACAACGTAGAAGAAGACTGCAAGGAATCGCTATCAACAAAGATATGAAAATGGAGGACATAACAAATGTAATGGTTAACAGTAACAAAGACTGGAAGGAGATATCAGAATTTCTGGAAAAAATAATGGAGGAAAAAAGCAAGGACGAACTGGAAGAGCAAAAGGAGGAATAAAGAAAGAAACGAAAAGACTCGTCTGTTTGTGGGGGACAAGGGCAGAACGGCGGGAACCCCTACAGATGTAAGCGAGGAGGCGGTTTTAGTGAGTATGCCCAGAAGAAAGAGAGAGTCCCACACTACCCCACACACAACTGTGGGGTGTGCGTAAACGGCATTTTGCCCTTTTTCCTCTCCTCGGATAAAGAAAAAAAAAGGTCAGGTGAAGTGAGGACAGGTCAGGTTTGTTTTAAAAAAAATAGTTTGCATAAAAAATACCAGCCGTCTCTTAAATTATTAATTAAAAAAAAACATTTAAAAAAAAACAGAAATAAAAGTAAATCAGCAAAAAGAATGTTTAAAAACTTTCGAAATAAGTATTACTTGACCCATTTTTGCTATGTATTTACAAATTGGTGAACAGAAAAGACAAAAATAGCTGTCAAAAATAAAAAATACATAAAAATATAGTTAAAAAACAAACATTTTAAAAAAATCTCGGCAAAAAAAAAGAACAGCGTTATGAGAAATTAATAAAACTGTTAATAATATTTGGTTAAACAGTAATTGTTCCACCAAAGCCAGTAGGTTTTCAATAAAAAATGGTTTATTTATTTCATTCATTTAAACAAATCAACATTTATTTTTAACAATAAGTAACATTACATTTTACCAGGTAATTTACTAATTGTCTTGCCGGATTTTTATTTGCTATTTTGTTGGGTTTGAACTCATTACTTTACTTGAATTTTTGCTATACTTAATTTTCAAAATAAAATTCTATAAAAAAAATATTATATTAAAGATTAAATCAAAGAATTTTGTCAGAAAAAAAATTATAAAAAAAACGAGAAACTATCAGGTACAAGACAAAATACAGAGCACTTGCAAAACAAAAAAAGAATTTAAAAATTTAAAAAAAAACTTAAAAATTAAATGTTGAATAGAGTTACTAGAAGATAAAATAATGGAAGATTTAATTAAAACGATTTTTTGCAATCTGTTAGAATAAATAAACTATTAAAAAATTAGAATAAAAAAAATAGAAAACCTTTATAACAAATTCAAAACATCTATGAATAGTAAACGCGTTTCAAATTTAATTTTTTTTATTATACTAACAGTAAAAATTTTGTTTTCATCGCTAGGCAGTGGGCGTTATTGAATTAATAGTGAGCGAAATAGCGTTGGGTTTGTACTTACTTTTTAATTTTTTATATTAATTTTCTAAAAATGTCAAAATACAGTTAAACTTATAAAAATGTTTGGTTTTTGTTTTTGTAAACAGAGCTTTATATATAGAAAATTTTTTAAAATTATATTATGTTTATGGTATTAGATATAAAAAGAACCCCGTCATATAGGTAGGCGATACACAAATAAAAAACTTAATTAATTACAAAATTTGGATTATTACCTATATTTTAAAACATTTTAACTGCGACTGTTATTTGCTTGATATCGGTCTTATGACGTTAATAACTATAACGCTTCAACGTTATTTGTTAAATTTTTCTAACAGATTTAACAAAACCATTTTGAATTTGCACAATTTCGTATTATAATAAAATATTTCATTGAAAGTAACTTTGCTTCTTAACGTAAATTGTATTAAAAAATTTAATGGCTTAGAAGAGAATATTGTCAAATTACAAAATAGCTATATACGCAAATTGGGAAAACGGTAATAAAACTTTTCGTTCACGTTCTGAAATAGTAAAGAATTTATTGCAAATTCAAGTTAAATTTACAACTTGAGTCATTCACTTTGACTTTAAAACTTTTTTATCCTTTTCAGTTCTCCTTTATTTGAAGCTGTTTCAGAACTTTGTGAGAAAATATTTCAGTTTATTAATTATTATTAATAAATGCAAAAGCTTTAAAAGTTTTGTTTCATCAACTGGCTCTAAACATTGCTTTATTTTTCCTTCTCTCAGCTTTAGGTAGGTGTTATTGAATCGACCTTGTTTCTACTACACAAACCTACTACAATATTGAATTTAGAACATATGGCGTACAATAATTTGCATACGAGCAAATATTGTTTCTGGTGGTTGTATTTCATAAATTTATCAGTGCGTTTGATGATTTTTGTGATGATAAATACGTTGAATCAGTTGTTGAATAGATCGTTGCGTGCTTTGTTCCTGGTGGAAATGCGAGAAATGCGTGGTATTGCCAAGTGCTGGCACACAATAATTCCCGTTATTATTGGCGAACGGGTTAAAGACTATTCAAGGCAAGCGTTAGGCCCGTCTAGCTTAACAGCTGATCTCTGCGGTATTCGCAATCAGCACTCACGGGGGTGATTATCTAGCCAAGATTGCGGTACGTCCGGAACGTAGAGGCTTGGCGAACTTCCGACGTCTTCGGAGAGTTGTGCTCGCTCTCACTATTGAGAATTATGGCTCGATTTTAGCATTTGGTGTAATACTCGACGGCCGGGCCGCTCTAATGAAGCTTAAACACAAATACTCGCACCAGGCGAAACCGGGAATACATCCATCAGGAGGCGGTGCTGGAGCGGGAGCGATTAATCGGACAAATTTTTATAGTTGTGAGACGGTGTTGTATCGCGCGGGAAATGACGCAGATGAGGGTCGTAATTCACAAAATCTGCAGATTTCGTGAATTAACAACGCTTGAAACAGCAACGCACCGCTTGTAACCAGCAATATATTTGCTAGAACAATGGATGCGACATTATTAAAGCTGGTAATGTCATTGTCAACTTGCAAAATAGAGATGAGAGTAACATTAGCATCGCTACCCTTGGACTACACTGGAACTATGAACTAATTGAGGAAATGTTCACTAAACTAGGCGGTCCACGACTGAATTTACTGTATTATTTGCTAAAAGTATAAAGGCGAGTCAAAAAATCCGGAGATGAAGTCATAAATTAGCTCGAGAGGTTCTACTCTGAAAGCATTTCCCATCTGACTGCGTTACGTAGTCATAATATTAGCTAGAATTCTCTTCTCTCACATAATATCACATTCCAAATACCTACTACTTAAAAAAGAAATTGATTCCAGATATTTTTAATAACAATTCATATACACTAGATATATTAAAAGCTGCACTAAATGCAAATGTACCAGACAGGCTTTAATAAAAATCATAATATTAAAAATTTTGCAAAACATTTTCTATTCCTGTTTATAAAAAATTCTTTAATCACTTGTGTCGTATTGTTAATAATACCAGCAACAGTAACCAAGAATTACTGAACATGTAATAATAAGCACAGACTGTTTATGATCTTTAGATCCGTAAGCAAATTATATATGTAATCAAAACGTATCTTTTAGCATCTGATAAGTGTCGGAAAATTAATATAAAAAATTATTAAAATACTTTATTAAGATAACAAAATTAAATTTTTTATTAAAATTCTATTGTAAATTCACTAGAAATGTACATAACCTCACCATGTTTTTTTTGTTTCTTGCTGTTGTTTTGCTCTAGACCACATTTTTTTTTCTTTGTTGGTATTTCTCTTACTGTACTGTTCTATATGTTTTTGTGGTGTGTTTTTTTGTTTTTTTTGTTGTTTTGTTTTCTATACTTGTTTCACTTATTTGTTTTTATCCATTCTACATAAGAAATATAAAACAACTTAAATGTTTTTTTTTTCTAGAACCTCACTTAAACTTTTAAATCTTTTCTTATTTAACTGCTTTTTTTGTTTTTCAATGTCACTTTTCTATCTCTTGTAAAATATTTTATTTCCTATACCTTTATGTAGTTTTATATGTTCAAATTTTGCTATAATCAACTTTTACTTCTCGTTGTTCTTACAACATTCAAGTAAGTTTTTGTAACCAACACTTATCTTTTATACTTTAGTCTGGTGTAAACTGATGACTTTTTAGTTCATAAATGAAATGTGTAAATTTCAAGAGTTTTGTTACAAAGTTACAAAGACGATTTTTGTGCTGTTTTTTTATTGTGACAGGTTTTTAACAGCTTAGTTGTGTATTTTAGTATAAAACAACAAAAAATGATATGATTAAGAACCATTAAGGATTAGCAGTAGTCTAATGGTAGCGGTTGCACACACACTCCGAGCCACTAGAGCCAAACCGATGTTGATTTGAATTCTACCGAAGCCATGGCAGTCTTGTCTATGTCTTAGAGGTAGCATAATAGCAAACGTTGCAATCTATTTATTCCATTTTTATAAATTAGTACTATTGGTCATAGACTTTTAAACTTTAAAGTTTTTAGTACTTTTTAGAGAAGCTTTTGGTTTCTATTAGTATCATTTTCTAGTTTATCCACAAATTTTTGGTAATTTTTTTCTTCGCTTCAGTATCATTAAGTAGTTGAGTCTTCTATTTTTGGTATTGCTGATCGTCTACTTTCGCTGAATAGTTTTGCCAAATCTACTTTTTCTTTTCTTATTATATGCAGAAATAGAAACACTAGTGATGTTGAAAGCAGACTAAACGGTGACAAATAGTAAACGTTTTCTTCTTAATCTTTGACTTTTTATCGTGATTTTTTGCCAGATAATATCAATAATATGTTTATTTTGTTTAAATTCTCTGGAGGTTATAAATAATGTGTAATAATTTGTTGAAACTAGCTAATAAAGAATAAATAAAAATAAAACATTCAAAGTAATTAACAGTAAAGAGAGTTTTTATTCATCTCTCTTTAATCTTATAAATAAAATAATTAATTGTTTTTTAATTCTGCTCTCTATATTGATTTTTAATAAACAACCTCTGGGTGTTGTAGATTTGCTTAAACATTTTTAAGCAAATTTATTAGAGCAAATATTTTATGAGTTTTTAAATTATATTCTCAAGTTAATAATGAGTTATGATGTTGGGAGTCTGTAATACGAGCATTATTATATTTAGAAAAGCTAATTATTATTAGATAATTAAGTCCAACAACAGCAAGCAAAACGCGGCGTCCAGTCTTTGTTCGTATAAAGTTTGTTAAATTGAAGGCTACCGATCCTAAACCCTTTTAATCATTATTACATGATAAAGATTACTTGTAATATAGCGTAAAATTTGACGTTGAAAATTTGCGTTAAATCTTTTAAATTATCTCCCCTTAGACTTGTATATTATCCAAAACATAAAGTTTTATGCCTTTGTCAATTGAGCTGTGATGGCATCAATTTTCTAACAACCTCGTTTAGGCAAATAGAATAGAAATGTTAGTAAATTTTTCCGTAAAATTTTTACAACGGATAGGTCATGCAGGCTCAATATATTCAAATCTTAATCCTCAGCCGGCAATTTACATTATCCTGTGGTATCTACAAAAATTCCACATAAATCCGCTCGAAATTTACAAGGCGAGTCTAAACTGGAATCAATACAGGTCTGTATGACTAGCACAAACCTTTTAAACAAAGGGTTATTGTAGTAATCGCTTTTGTACCCGACAAATGAGAAGAGAAACTTTTCCCACTAATAATTACACACAAATACGAATTGACCCATGAAATGGTAAAATACGATTAGACCTACCTTAATTAATGTATTTAAGGGCGGCTGCACGTCATCTCGGTGAGTTTATGTGGATATCTCTACATCGCACTACCATAAAACACGGATTTGGTCGGCTTATCTGCTTGTTATTTGAAAATCGACGCCGATTAATTATCTAATCAATTCGGACTAGTACTGTGGCTTCACGGACGGTTACCTCAACAACAGCGCTTTCAATTGAAAAGGGATAAAAACAAGGATAATAAAGCTTGCATCAGATGAAATTCTTTAGATAATTTTATTAGTTTCTTTCTATATTAAGGGAAAATGAGTGAAAACAAAAAACTTTAGAGTTTTTGCATTGCTAAGAAGATGAATTGTGTTATGAGGGTTTCAGTCAACAAGATTAGGTCAGAATATACATACTAAACCCGGATCACTTTTGTAATAGTAAATTTCAAAATTCAACCCAAAATTTTGGCTTTGTGAATTGTTTTTTTACCGAAAATTCGGGTTTTTAAAATGTAGGTCATGTTATGTAACATAATTCACAAAGCCAAAATTTTGAGTTGAATTTTGAAATTTAATATTACAAAAGTGATCCGGATATAATAAAGTATACATTATATTTAATATCAACACTTTTGCAGATTTTTTTTCAATTGTAATATTTTTTAAATTTTAATTAAAAAAAGATTTCGTAAAAAAATCTGAAACAATACACAATGCTTTATACCTACTTGTACAAGTGCCAAAAATACCAGTGTGTGGTTACAATATAACAATCATCTACAAAAAAAAATCATAGCTAAATAAAAAGATAAAAAAATACTAATAAAAAGACAAAGTAATAAGACAACAAATTTTAATATAACTTCAAACTTTATATCATTTTTTTTTATTATTTTATTTTACTTACTCCGCATATAATTTACTGGTCAAAATAAGTACCAAATAAAAGCTGAGATTGTTTGTTAAAAAAATATAGATTGCCTTTTTTTACATTTATTAGAGCACCTGCCACTCTCCTCAAAATATAAAGACTCTTTGGCAAAGCAGGTTTTTGGAAAGGCAACTTTAGGTAAAAATATTATTTGTTTTCAACATTTGATCATGTAGTTAATGCACCTATTTTTTGGCGTCGCTTTGGCTCCGACTATAAAAGCAAAAAGTATAGAAAACATAATTTAAAAAAAAATGTTTTACTTTAAGAAAATGTATGTTTTTAGAAATAACAAGATTTGTAATTATTTGCAATTTATTTTCACTCTCGTATAATATGACAACTAAAAAAATCTTTAAACTGCTATTATTACATTAAACTAAACAAATTTTTTGGTTTTAAAAAGCGCTGCTTGTTTGATTAACGTTCAATTTTTATAGATATTAACAATAATAACAAAAACGCCAAATCTTACCGTGTTTTATATAAAAATATTACTTATGTGAACAATTGATTACATTTAGATTAATTAATTAAAACATGTATACTATATCCTTAGGTACAGCGGTTATAGTGTATCGCCAGATCTAAATCGATTCCCTCTGTGTATTTTTGCAGTGTGCAATGTGTATATTTAACCTTTTATTTATTAAATTGTTATAGCAGTTTGATAAGTCAGTCAATTTTTTTTTATAAAGACGTCAATCTTTCAGTTTTTAATATTTTATCTTGTGTCTACGCTACATTTTTTTTTATCAAAATTTCGTAGCACACTTAACAACTTTTTTAAGTAAACAGTTGTTACAACTTCAGTTTTTTTTAGTAGAAACTAAAATATTAACTTTAGTTCCGGAGGTGCAAAAATATAAATCGTGGTCACATGCTTATAAAATAGATGCAAATTAAATAAATGCTGCAACATCTAGAAATAAATAAATATTTTTTTAAAGTATAGCGCTTTTCGGTGCTTCACGGTATAAACAATTAATTAGATGAAAGACGTGACAACTTTGATCAATTACCTCAGAATTACTTGAGATCGTTATCACCTAAACCGCAGAGTATGCTACTACGATTTGTTGTTATGTTAAATAGTTTTGTACTGTCGTTACAATATTTTTTTATTTTTTATTAATTACTTCTTTGTTTGTTGTCTGTTTTTGTGTACTACTTGCATGTATTAGCTTTTTTCAAAATTTTATTAGTTTTTCTGTTTTTCTAGACTAACTAGAGCTTCAGGGCTTCTACATTTTATATTTTTGCTACATCCAGGTAATAATCTGTTTCAGCATCTGCTTCTGTGTATGTCCTAACGACTGTCATTTTTTTGTTTTTTTTGTCATTATATAATTAAGTTGTCAAGTTTCTATATAATTACTTATGTTTTCTAGAATGTTCTACTTTAATTCATTTCGGCGATCAGTCATGTTATTGAATCAATTTTTTCGGTTACTATTATTTATTGTATCTTCACTTATTGTTTTATTTATTTTCAAATGTATTTCTTAAAGCTATTGTTTTTATGTCTATCTAAGTTGTTTGCTTGTTTTAAGTTTTAACTCTATTTGAATTGGGTTCTGAAAGATTTGACTTAACCTAGCCTGACCTGACTTATCAGACCTGACTTGTCTTCTACAAAATTCTTTTAGATTATCTTTATAAAATAACGTAAATTTTTTGTAAAAATAAACTAATGTACAAAGTAATACCGGCTATTTTTTTGTTAAAATTTTTTCTGCAGATTTAGGGTATCTCTAAATTCAAATTTTACAAGGAACGTGTATTTATGTTTGGAACGTTGTTGATTTTAGATTGAATTTGTGCGATTGAGAATAAAGTTAAAAAAGCAAAAGTTTCGAGTTTTGTCGAAAGAATGCTAATTGTAAATTGAGCAGTACAGATTACAGAATACCCAAGCAGCTTACTGAGCCAGTTGATCCGATTTGTGATTTAACAGAACACAGATTGATTTTGGAGTCGTCGGTTTCGTCGTAGTCAGGGTTCTTTCAAGAATTGTTGTCTTTTATTGGATCTTAAAGTGTTTACTCGGTAACTGATCCATCTTTAGAAAATTGGTTAGGTATAGCTCCGCTTTTAACTTTTCAACTTACAAAGCTACTAAACATAAACCTGTTTAAGAAAGTATATTAGAGATTGTCCGGGAGAAGCTCCAAGTTCGTACTTTGCTGGAAAACATTTCATTATTGTTTTAGCGAAAATTTGAGATATCTTTGAAGAGGGATATTTTTGTTTAAAATTTATGGACAATAGTAAGCACTTGAAAGCAATAAATTTGGAGCATTGTAACAAGTTTGCAAGACTGGGGGAATTATTTATTGCGTAAATTAATATTAAATTTCGAGATTAGAATTAAATCTTTTCTGTGTATGTGTACAAATTACGATTCCATTTTGGGCGTTGCGCTTTTATTCAGACGGGAATTTATTTTATAATCGAATAATAAAGCACAGATGGCAGTCTTAAGTCGCACAAATATTTCAATCAGCAACCAAGTCAAGAAATTAAAGCGCCAACCAGGAGAGAAAGTCTAAACTTTATTAAAGTGTCGGGAATAACTCTGTCCTGTACCTGCCACTGGGATAAAGTAATAAGGAGGATAATAAAAGAAGTTTGCAAGTCATTTTATGGCATTTCATTAAAGCGTCACCTTGCTGTTGACAGAGTACAGTCTGCATAATGATGCTTTCAAAAATAAGAGATTTTTCATCAAAGAAATCTTCACAAATATTTTATTTGCGGATTACGATCCCTCTTTTCAAACTAAAAACAAGAGCTTCTTGCCCAAGGATACTCGCAAAAGACAACATCAGGATTGAATAAACTTAAAGGATTATGCTTACCTATAATAGTGGGATGGAGTTAGCAAACTCAGTTAGTTATTGATGAATACACCGAGGACAAAGTTAGAAACTCGTTAGGTGAATTTGCTGTGGTGTTGATTAAGTTATTTAATAAGCAAAGGCTTCCTTATGTTTGACTCTTTATTAATTCATAATAGAATTAAAATTCTTTACTGATATTAATGATGCTACACCTCCCCTATAACCTCTTTCACGTCAATTATTTAAGCTTCATTCTGATTTGTCAATAAATTAACACGAATTATTTCCAAAATTCATTATCCTTGCTATTTTATCTCCTATAATACACACAATATCAGTAATATTTTAATTGGAATGAAGCATGCAAACATTATTTTATATTACCCGATGTCAAATAGGATTTAAATAATTAATTTGGTAATTTGTCAGTCTGCTTACCTCCTACAAATGCATTACCAGCCATATGACAATGACAAAAAAGCGATTTACAATTCATCAAAAATTGTAGGCTTAGAAACTTCACAAAAATAAACAGAGAACATGACTAAAAAACAAACATTTTTTTTAAATACAGGCAATTTCTTTAATTTCTTACAAAGTATTGTAAGAAAGTTGTGGCTTATAAAATTCCTTATAAGTTTACTATTATAAATTTTTTTTTGAATAAAAATAAGCTTAAAATCACAAAAATAAAAAAAATTACAAACGTCAAGATCATTTTACCGATTTCAGACTATAATCATAATTGCCTTCACTCATAAAATATTCTAACAATTTTTAATATTTATTATACTATTTTTTAGAAGTCTTCTGTAATTTGTTTAAAGTTTGGAAGTAATTTATAAAATATTTTGGATCAGAATTGTAGCTCATCAAAAACTTTTAAAGCTATTTTCTATATAATCTTTTCTAGAATTAAAAACTGGGCCTCTCAATATTAATCAAAATATAAAAAAAACGTTTTTTTTTTAATTTTGGCATGTTTTCTGACAACTATGAGTGATATGAAATAGTATATTAAAGAACGCATTTCGAAAAGTCAACTTTGCGGCACGAATTTAAGTTTATAAAACGAGCGCAAAGCGCGAGTTTTTATAATGAATAAGTGCCATAATGACTTTAAAAAAATAGTTATTTATGTATCAAAGGAATCATAAGGATGATAATTACCGAGGGCAACGACTGTCCAGAGGGCCGTTAGGCCGTTCATAAATAATTTTATTTCTTATTTAATTAAAGTATTTTTTGTGAATAAATAGAATTTTGCGGACGATTTACTTAGTTAATGTGCCTGATTGCTATAGAAAATATTTGTTGCCAATTTTTTTTTCTGAATTTGTAGATTACAAAAATAAATAAAAATAGTAAAATTCCAGAAGAATTACAAAAAAAGCCAAAATTTAAGCCAAAAATTGTTATTTAATAACATTTCTTCTCTTCTTGTAACTTTAGAGCGCAATATTTGTAACTCTTTTTAATATGCAAACTAGAGGGAATTAAGAATTGTTAACTCCCTTCTATAACTCCCTCGGGAATTATGGATGTCATAATGGTTACCGTAACTAAGGTATTATTTGGCTACATTGATGTAGTGAAAAATAAAGTTCTGTATGCGATTTTTATTACTTTGCGCGTTTTACGTGATTTTTAAGTAAAAAAATATAATTTTTCAGTCTTTAGGGACTTTTGCTTTAATACGAAATAGTTGGTAATAAATGTCATTAAAGTGTCAAATGTTTTTTGAAAGTTAGTAACCCACAAATATTTTTTTTTTACTTACCGTACCCATCGGTTATTGATTGAATACTTCATAAACACAATAATGAAAATCTCCAAAAATATTCCAACGTTTCTTAAATTATAAAATGGCAAACTTTATAAAGATCTACTCATCATTATTTTAGACCAAGCGGTGCTATATTATATACTCATCTAGCAAATTATTTATAAGTTGTCAAAGGCTATGGCGGCCGCACAGTGTCTGAAGCGTCTCTAACTTCAAAAAAAGTTAAAGTTACCTCATTTTTCAAGCCGCTTGTCTATCTCTTGTTGAATGTTTTATAGGTTAATTGCGACACACACAAAAACACTTTGATGAGGAATGCTGGTCATCAAAAGCAACAAAATTTATTCAAATAAAATTATCATAATCTCAACGGTGACATAAACGCTGAAACGTCACAAATGTCAGCAAAAGCGTGTTACCAACCCAAAAAAAATATAATAAAAAATAAATTGTACAAGTACTTTACGCACGCAATTTAGGTGCTGAATTGGTTAATACGACACTTAAATTGGTACCGTATCAAGCCATATTATAGACCCAAAGTAGAAAAAAATATTTTAATAAAAGTTGTAGTTAATGAAATTTACCAAAAATTTAATTTTACAAATTCGTATTAGTATAAAAATGTATTCAATTTCTCCAAAATATTAAAACACGTTTTTATAATGTTTTTTATACTTTCTTCAATATTTGTGAGTGATTTTAAAATTTTTTTTTAATAAAACTTGTAGCCAATGTAATCCTTCTTTATGTTTGTTTTGTATAAATTTTTCTTCAAACTGCTTCTTAAAAATAAAAAACAGTTTATTACAAGTTATAAAAATTTTGTAAAATGGTATAAATGGCATTAAACAATGTTTTGCATAAAAATTTTAGTCAACAAAATTTTAGTCACATAATTCTTTTTCAAGATAGAAATTGAGCTTTTGCTTGCTTCTCAAATAAAAAAAGCAGTTTTTTTAAAATGTCAGAAAATTTACTGTTACGTTACTAAAATTAAAGTTTTACTGCTCAGCCTTGTCAGCAAAATTATTAATTTTCAGTCTTATTTTCTATTGCTAAAAGTATGTGACAGCAGACATAACGTTTTGTTATTGTTATAAATTGTATGTTTTAAAAAATGTTTTTTATGCGGCAGGAAAGACACTGCTAATGAGTAAGGCTTTTCTTCCCTACAAAAAAATGTTATACACATTAAATTTATAAAATTTATATTATTAAAATGAAAATTTAGTCTATTCTTTCCATAAATTTACAAAACATTTTTTTAACTGTAGCCAACAAAATTAGCCAATTAGATTTTTTTATAAATGTATCCTTGATAAATTTTTTTTACTTTGTAAGCTGTAGATCAAAAAAAGCATGGCTTGAGAGCTATGACGTTAAATACACATTTATGGGCTAATTTCAAGTTGAGATACTGCCGCAGTATCACACATTTTAATACTTCTCTATACCAATCACAACTTTAAATTCTTTTAATTATTTGTAGAAATGGAGATACTACATATTATCTCAACTTGA
Organism: Tribolium confusum; assembly: GCA_029207805.1. Classification (NCBI taxonomy): domain Eukaryota; kingdom Metazoa; phylum Arthropoda; class Insecta; order Coleoptera; family Tenebrionidae; genus Tribolium; species Tribolium confusum. The sequence continues at coordinate 20,547,834 of JALGAY010000003.1, forward strand.
AATTAATCTATAAAACCTGTTCAAATTAGTGTATGCATATTTCGTAGCTCAATATTTTCTTTAAAATTTTATTATTATAAAAAGTAGTTTAAAAACTTTGTAAAATTTAAAAAACATTTTTTGCAAAAAGATATTTCTTTTAATTTGTCAAAGTCGTGACCTAATTAACTAAACACTGAAAATGGTTTCAGGATTAGCATGAACAATTACATCAAATGCACGTACAAAATAATTGAGTTTGTTGACTAGAAAATAGTTAAATAACATAGTCCACCCACTTTAAACCACCAATTTTTTGCTTAACTATTTGAAACAAGTTAGCAAAACTGCAAAGCTCTAGGTCAAAATTTCAAGCGTGGACTTTCCGGCTTTTTCCTGCCAAACTTTTTTACATTTTTCTAAGTTTATGATCCAAAAGTTGAAGACAAATTTTCCGGTAAAATATTCGCCGCTCAAACTTTTCCTAGGATCAAAGTATACCGCTGAAAAAATATGAAACACAGCTCAACTTCAGATTTTCCTTTTTTAATTGCCTAAAATTCTACGTTACAATTTCAATATTTGAGGGCGTCCTTGCAATCCTGAGATCCACAGTGGCCTTCCACCAGTTGTACCAGGGCATAAACTGGTTTTTCAGCAGCAGGTAGAGACTGGACAGGTATCCTGTGAGTACTAGTGCCATAAACATATAAATGCTGCCTTTGATCCACTTCTTTGAAACGCCGGCTTGGTTTCCCTCGATGATGAAATACTCCATTCCGATGAAACATACCGTGGCGAGACCCACGGTAACGAGTGTGAGCAGCACGGCGACGACAATATCCGCCTGGATATGGACCCGGTTTCGGGGATGAAGCAGCCATATTTTGAGGCTCTCACAGAGGGTGTATCGGCGAGTCTGAACTGAACGGTAGTTGTAGCCACACAACTCACAACTTAAACGGAACGATTCGTTTATCCAGGTTTCAAGGCAGGATAAGTGTACGTATGCCAGGCTTCCCTTGCAACGACAGGGAGATATTAAATTTTCACCAGGCACATTGCTAGCGTGACAGATACGACAAACACTAAAGTTTGATGATGATACGGATGAGAGATTTTTTTCCAAGCCGTTTAAAAGGGCCGATTTTGATTCCTTACGGTCGAGATTTATACTTAAACTGGATTTTTTCTGTTCAACGGTCGACATTTCTAATCACTACTTGACAAGGTAATTTTGAAAGACATGACGTGGGGTAAAATATAATTGACTTGACAAGCATTGATAGATTGATCAATGATTTTGAATAATTGGGAGTTTCTGAAGGGCGGACCATTGAACCGTTGTCAAAGTTATCAAAAGGCTTTCGGAAATATTTCTGAATAATCACATATTTTTGACAGAAAATGCTCATTAGGAAGCAGCTAATCAAAATACACAAATTTATCTCTAAAGATATTTTAAATTTTTTGTTGACCGTCATTTTAAAAGCTATACGCTAAAAAAAATGTTTTGTTCAGTATACAATCATAGCGACCGATCCAAAAGTTATGAAATTTTAGCTGACTATAAAACAAAGAGCTAAATATAGTGATCATGTCTAATGATTCTCTGTCATTTAAAATACCGGAACTGTCAGAACTTTCAGTTTTGAATCGCTACTAGAAAATTAAAATTTACTAGTTTTTCTTCCAGCACAAAATACAGACTTTTATGATATGACAGTAGTCCTGCTTTGATTCCAAGCTTTTTAAATAGTTCTTTATGTTTTTGCTACCACTTTTAGAAGTTTTTTTTACTATTTTTGTTATTTTTATAAGCTATAAGTAATGTATAATAAAGTTCTTTATTTTTCTTTAAAATTTCGCATTTTTATTAACTCTACAAGAATCATTAAGTTAGTTTTGTACATTTATACATTTTTGATCATATCTCTTTCACACGTATCACAATTTTAGTCTTTGTAAACATATGCTGCCGCCGTTTTCTTGTCCCAATTTCCATAATAATTGTCTATCGTAACATAATACTCTGCTAATTCTCTAGTCGTCATGGTATTATCGATTCTATTACAACTTCTTTCTGTTTTTTTTTTCTTTTCTATTGTACTCATCCTAAAACTCTTTATACTTGTTTTTATTTCTATTTCTATTTATTGTTTTCTTATTTTTTGAGCATCGATCTTTTTAGAAAATTGGTATACCAAAGTTTGCTTATTTTCTTTGTGCTTATGTTTCAGATTTTAGCACCATATAAAGTCATGTTTTAAACAATAAGACTTAAATATTATTTTTTTTTATGTTTTTAATGTTTTTAACCTATAGTATCTATATGACACACTTTATTTTTTTGTTTCTTGACTATTATTGCTTTAGTTGTAAAAGATCAGTTATTGTCACTGATTTTGTTATATTATTTGAAAATATGTTTTATTTATGTACATACATGGTTTAAGAAAGTTTTATCCGGTCTTTTTGATGATCCTTATTAGTCTCCAATTATTCTACATAGCAAATCTAAGTGCCGCATTAGCTTCATAATTGCTAATTTAGAGTTGTTTCTCTTAGTCTTCCCTTGCAGATTTAGTTGCGTTAATAACTTTTTAAGCACCACAAGGTTTAAATATTGAGTGAGTTGGCAATTGGAGTATAGGGATCCAATATTTTAGCGGATACAAATCTGGATCTACGGATTTATCCAAATATTGATAATTTTTTGAATTCGGATCTAAATATAAATCCGTTTCTTTGGATCTGAATTTGGATCCTTTGTTTTAGATCTGTCCCTAATCCTTTGTTTTAAATAATAAAAAAAATATTTAATTTTTTAAATAATAATAATTATGATTTTTGAAATTTTTTAAAAGCTTTAGAAATTTTTAAATCCACCCGCGAAACTTCTATACAAACATTAAATGACTAGGTAAATTTGAACGTTAATATTTTATCTTCATTTGTAAAATTTTTAGTTAATTAGTTAATGATTAACCTTTTTATTAGACTTTGTAATTTTTAAATTATTTTTAAAACAAAATAATGTTAATTTGTCAATAATTTTTTATTGTCAACTAACCAGTAGCAACAATTTGTTTTTTTTTTTTGCAATCAATAAGTATTGAACTAAAAATACCGTTTTATTCTATTTTTAAAACACATTGTTGTTGTTTAATATATTTGTATATATATTTTATTTTATTGTATGTATTTATTGTGACACTCATTCTTTATAAAAACTTGCGTTTTGTGCTCGCTTTATGAATTTGAATTCGTGTCACAAATTTGACTTTTCAAAACGTGTTTTGTAATTTTTAATGTACTATTTTGTGGAAAGTTTAGAATGTTTTTTACAAACAAAACAATTTTTACTTTTTTATATAATTTTTTTTTCTATTATAGTTCAGGCACTGAAGATAGAACTTTAGCTTCTGAAAGCTCTTAACCACTGTTGTATTAGAAATTTTAAGCAATTTTAATTACAGATTTGCATTGTGGGTTTGACATTGACTTTTATTGTCATTATTTATATAAAAATTATTCCACTTCGAGAAAGAAAGGATGCTTTTAACAAATTTAATATGACTACGTTTAGAAAACAAATTATGAATTTGTAGATCTCGATACTAATACCTATATAATCCGTATTTATTAAGATTTAAATTTAGATCCGGATGCTTAGATTATTTAAAGACAGATCGGATCCGGATCAGATCTAGATCCTTAAATAGATCCAAATCCGGTGCACGCCACTAGTTAGCAAACTAGGATTTTAAGATATCTACGGCTAGTATGACATTGTTACATGTATATATTTGTAGTATGTCCAAAATTTTACCGTTTTTTTTTAGACCAAGTTATAACTATGTTTTATAAAATTAATAAATAAATATTGTCATAATTGACAAAACGTATTTAAAGTAGACATATCAATTTTGTAAATTAAAAAAATCGGCATGAAATATATTTTTACAACAATAAGTATATGCCATAGTAAACTATATTTGATATGTGGTACGCAATGTATATATAACATAATAATAGCTGATATCTTTTTTAATATCCAATCAGTTTCAACGATACTTTTGCGTTGATTTCGATTCGTTAAAAGTTTAAAAAATATGAGAATTTAAATTTAATTCTAATTTAATTTAATTTAAATTAACTTAAAATTTAAATTAGTTTTTTGAAATAATTACATAAGTTCGATTTTCACAAAGATGAACTAAATCTCACAAACGTCATGTCTTTGATGGTTTCAAACATAATTAAACATGTTGAAGACTAAGATAGAGTGTACAGAAGCTAAATTAAATATTTAATTGTAATTAGTTTTTAATTCGGTATTAATTTGACATTTCTGACATCTTGTTAGTCAAAATTAAAATGTATTTAGTTGCAATTTATCTATTAATTAAAATTTAATTCGCTTTCTGTAAACTTTTTACATATTTTTTTTTCTACTATTTCATTAATTACACTGATACATAATTTATCTAGAAACGCTTAAATTTTATATGTTTGATTTAAAAACTATAGGTTATGTGAGATTTAATAGGGGTTGTTGTAAAAATAAGTGTGTGCTACTGTCATCAAAGTGATCAGCTGGTTCGTTAAAGCAACCTTGAAAGAGCTACAGGTTTTTATCTCTAAAGATCCAAAAAGTAAATTGCTTTCATTGCATCATAAAATTTATAGACAAACTATACTTGCGTTTAGATCAGATATATGTTATAAACAAATTTGTTAAAATTTTGCAACCGATTTAAGACACGAGTTGAAGCCAAGTGTCATTTAAACTTGCCTTAAACTTGAGAGACAAAGCAGAAAATTCTACAGTTTTGTTTAAAATATTTATTAAGTTTTATTGTTTGAGCTCTTTGTTGTTAAGCTCTCTTTAGCATTTGTTAAGCCAAGATAAAGCGTCTCCATTTTTGGGTCTTGCAGTCTGCATTTTGCAAGGAAGTCGCATAGGATACCATTAATAAGGATAAAGTCTAGTGGAAACTTGTCAGACATTTAACTCCGTTCCATTTCTTACCTTACTAAATATGAGTAGAGTGGAATAAATAGCGTTTCGGGCATTTAAAATTTCCCTCTAATCCGGCATCAATAAAATTTTGACTTTTTTTATTTCGACATAATTTTTCATTCTTCTCATAAAAAATAATTTATGACGGAGTAAATTTTGCGGAGGATTTTCAAGTTTGTCTATGTTGCAGTAAACTACTTTTAACTTTCTACATAAAACTCTTTTCATAATGAAAATATCTGTTCCAGTTTGTATAAATATTTCAGCAGCTGAACAAAAGCTCACTTGTGGATTTAAGAAACTAAATATTGATTTTTCCTGTCCAACATTCGCGATTTTATTTTTGAGCAAAAGTTTTATCAAGTTCTAGGCAATGTAGAAAGTGTCGCTGCGTTAAATAAGTCTATATTTTTTTCATTGTTCGTTTCCAAATCTTCAGGCTCAGTTTAAATCGATACATATAAGCTTTTACCCTCTGTAGCGTGAAATTTTGTTGCTTTAAAAGGGGGAGAGGTGCAAAATCAATTCGCTAGGAATGATCTCGGAAACTTTGTTCTCCTTTTATTAAATAAACTCTCCATATTTTATAAGAAATTGACTTGACATTCTCATACCTATTTCAGGAATCGAAATATAAAAAAGCTGAAATTGGTTGGCAAAGTTCAAACAAGAAAATATGAAATAATGTAGATCCAACCAAGTCAGACGGAAACTCCTACCTCTTTGTATATTTCATCAGCCGAAATAAATAACCAACAAATCTCCGATTTCATAAATTAAATGAAGCTTTTTTCTTCCAAATGATCCCTCAGATTTGTCATTTTCTTTACATAACTACACAAAATATCTCATTGTGTACAACAAAATAAGTAAACCATAACTTGGACTGCTTTATAATTGCTTGTATAGAAATGTCAACTCGAATTTTGCGACGTCCAGAACAGAATATATAAAATACGAAATGTAAAACGCTCCACACACAGAATATTAATGATAAAACTACACACAATTATCTTTTCGACCTTTCATCTCAATTACTGAGTTTTAATTTGGTTATTAGTTTTTTTTTAAATTGCTGAAACATTTTAATCGGATTGAATTGAATAGATCCTTCTAGCTTTCAATTAAATAATTGCTAGGATTGTCTTTGACAGTTCTATTACCCTAAACAGGCAGTAAACTAACCTGTATTTTCTGACATATGCGCGGTAATTCCGGAAGATAACTGCCCCCCAATGCCGCTTCTATGCTTGAGCTGGTGACAATTCAAATCTAATTTACTGAAGACGCATCTGACACAATGCAAATGCACCAAACATGATTTATCTCATCGACTAATTAAATGGAAATAGGCTTAGAGGCCGGATTTTTGGTTTGTTACCCAATACAATGATATAGGTGGGTGAATATTACAAGTATAACATCTATAACCATCTATAACATCTATAGTGTTTAATCGATGACTGTTATGTCTTATGACTAGTTTTAATTTTAAGGCAAAAACTTGGGTACTGTTACAAGCAATTCAAAATAACAATAAGAAAAAAAAAGTTTAAGTAAATAGCTTCAGAAAATACTAGAAAAATATCGCGTCAGAAATTAATAGACTCGCTTAAGAACCGATCGAGAAGAAATAGTCATTATTTCTGTTTAAATTTAAAATGGTCACAAAACATTTAGCACCTTCTAGCATAGACGTTTGATTATATAAGGAGAGAGACTGATAGGGACGCAGGCATTCAGTTAGTTAGCGAGAACTAGAGAAGCGACTGAAAAGTGAGGTATTCTTGGAAACGACGTGATTAAATTAAGTCGACAGCCATTGTTGGGTGAATATCAAGTTAGTTTTTTGTAATTGTTATTGTAAACGTGTACATAGCTAAAATAAATTGTTTGTTAATTAAAATAATAAATAAATTAATTCAACTAAAAATAGAATAACTGTAGTATTTGTATAAAGAATTGAAAGAAAACTGGGTTTTTCGTTATTAAATAAAATGCGGAGCTAAAGACGATAATTGACATGTTAAATAATAGAAGAGATCTCTCGTTCAAAATTAAAGAACACATAAAACTTAATACTATGCATAGCGGTTGGTCTCGAGCATAAAAACTCAAATTACAGGATACCTTTAGTACCGGTTTTAGTATCGTAAGCCACGGCAGCCTGGCAGATCGTAAAATTTCAGCAGACCCCTTCTTAGCTGAAACGGATTTCGCATTACGGTTACCCGCACAACAAATGTTTGAATGTATCATTTTACAAAATCTGCAGTATACAAATGCAGCGGTTGGTCCTGAAAGAAATGCCAAGTCAGAAGATAAAAAAAATATTATTTTTATCTGAGTTTGTTTTTTGCCATAATTCTAAAAAGGAGCAAGATACGTTTTACTTAATACAGTTAATTAATTAGCTGCTATGGAGCAGTGGATATGTAAACTTGCTAACGAGATAAATTAAATCCAACTGAAGATGTAAAACTCTTAACACTATTTGTTTATCTTTTACGCAGTGTAAATTTCTGTTTAGAAAAATTCAAATTACGACTTTATTACTGTTGGTTTTGTGTTATAAATTTATATTACTCAGGCTTGTACAAACAGTGATATAATTTAAATGCGATTTTTTGTAGGTTAAAGATCAAGTACAAACTAAACGTTATGCAGTTTATAAGAGAAATGGCGACGATGCGACGCTTCTATTCAATGCAACTAGTGAAATGAAAAGCTTTATGGTGAGCTGTTATGTAGAGTGTTGCTGTAAAACTGTGCCAAAATAAAAAAGATATTAGATTACAATAGATCGAAACGGGTAAAACAGAGGATTTGTGAGCATTATCTATTGCTCGAATGAATCGAATCGAATGTGGATTTATTATTAAGAGGCGATCGTAATTCACAAACATGAGCGTGCAAAAATACCAATTCAATTCTACAGTAACAAATTTTATCGAGAAACGTATTACAATAATACAAGATAAATATATCCTATTTGTGTTTTATTTAGTGATTTTGTATTTTTAAATTGCTGAAAATTGTACGAACCTAGTTTACAAATACCAAATTTAAATAAATCTGTTTTAAATAGTTTTAAAATTGTATTTTAACTAGAAATTTTTTATACTTAAACAAACAAAATACTGAGAAGAAAAATTAAAAATATATTACTCAAAAAACAAACATCAAAAGCTTATAGTGTGCAAAAATTTGTATTTTTTGCACTACTTTATAATTAAGTTAACTGATCGAGTTCGTAAGAAAAGTTGATGAGGACTACTCATGTCTGCACGCCTGACTTATGAGTAGTGAACCTCTTTCCTTTCTTGAAATCTATTGATTTGTGCTCTAACATGTTATATGCATTTATATAACAATTTTGTGCTAATCATAAGCTGCATGCTTATTAACAGATTAGCTTCTATTTCTGTTTTTTGTTTACTTTTTTGAACTTACAATTTGTATAAATAATTTTTCAGTTTTACAAAAAGACTCAATCAATTAGAGGTTTTATGTTTTTATTGTTATAGCTGAATGGTGGACCTTGTATTTCTAATTTTACTTATAAATAAACAATAATTTTACAAAAAAGATAATTTTACAGTAAGATAAAGAAAACAAAAAGCAATAATTAGCTCACTATAAAGATGATAAAAACACTTATCTAGCTTAGGTCTACGAAAAAGAATAGCTAAACACGTAATTATTTTAAACATTACTGAAGCAACAAAAAGGAAATAAAAATAATCTTTTTTCTAATTTTCTTTAATTTTCGCCTCCGTATTTTACTCTCCAGTTTGTATCGTATTACATTACTTTAGACTTTACTGGCTGGGTTATCGTCATAAATGTGTAAGCTATTAGATTGGGAAAAAATAATAATTTATCTTTTATTTAGTTTTTTAAAATATTGTTAAATAAAAGAAATATTAAAACAAAAAAATTGTTTTAAACTAATCTTATTCAAATTTTTTTTATAAAAAAACAAGGAAAGATGGTGGGTTCACTGGGAACGCAAAATTTACTGGTACTAATCTAGTTTATCTTTAAACTTTCTTATTGCAAATATAAAAGTAGATATTTCTCAAAAATTATTTTCTATTTTAAGAGGTTTTGCACTTTTTGTTACCATCAGTATTAGTGTCCCGTTCGACTTTTTATTTTAAGATATTTTTACTTTTATACTATTTATTTTTAGTCTTTTTTATAACTTTTAGTTGTCTTTTTTATAAATATTTTAATTTACTTTATATGTATATTTTTATTTTGTATTGTTAAGTTATAAGTTTGTACCAACGATTCCTAATCTTTTGTAATTGAGTTACTTTAGATAGATTACTACAAACAATTGCCTCACTAATAAAATTATGATTAAATATTGCAAAAAACCTAGTTAAAAAAAAACAATATAAAAAACAATAACAAAAAACTATAAAACATATAATAAGTTACTTAAAAAATAAATATATAAAATTAAGTAAATACAATAAAAGTATAGTTTGACATTTCGATTTTTAATTTAAATTAATTATAATTATTATTATAATTAAATTAAAAATAAATTAAATTAAAGTTATTTTTTTTTAAAAAAACTTTTTGAGCCAGAAAGCCAAAGGCATAAGTAACTCAATCACAAAAAATTTTAGTTACTTTTTATATTTCACTAATATTTTTATTTTCTTTAATATTATCCTCTACATTTTCTTTTTATGTACTTCCACGCAGATAAATAACGATACAGCCTGCATAAAAAAAAGTTTTTAAAATTCTAATCAGTAGTCTTCTAGGCTTTATAAAAAAAGAATGTATAAGAATATATTGTTAAATATTTTTTAATGTTTATAATTTGCGTTTTTAGGAAACTTACTAGAGTACTTGTTTTGCGTGCCTTTATCATTAAAGCACTAGTGTTCTTACAAACTGCTTGTTGCGCGCAAGATTTTACTTTTGTTGCATAAAAAAATATAGAAATGCAAATTGTAAAATTTGTTTTTGAATTATTGTTGGCACCTATTCTTTATAAAACTCACGCTCCGAGCAGGTTTTATAAACTTTAGTTGGTGTAACAAATTTAACTTATCTACATACGTCTTTTAATTTACTATTTTTTTTCTTTTATTTAATATTATTATAAAAAATTTATGGCCTTTTTGTTACAGGTTTATTTTTATAACACTTTTTTATTTGTTTTTTGTTTTGTTTTATATTTGTCAGTTTTTTATAGTTGCTCTAGTGTTTCTCAATATTAATTTTAACCTTTGCCTTTTTACAATATTTTTTACAATTCTAATTCTTTATCCTGCTTTTATATATTTCTATTTTATGTTATTTTTAAATTGTCTGATTATTTGTGCATTAGTTGCTTCAAAAACCGATGATTAATAAAATTTATAATTAAATTATCATTAATTAATTTATCAATAATGCAAAATTAATTACAAAACTATAAATATACAGAATTCATATAGAATGAAGTCTTTATTTAAGAATATTATTTATTATTAAATATAAAATTAGCTTATTTGATAAATGTCATCTATAATTCAAAATCAGTTTAAACATGTATTAAAGACTTATTCATAAACTAACAAAACCTTATTTATCTTATAAACCTCTGAAATAAACAAAATGGAGCTTGGAAAAAAACAAACTGTAAAGCAACTTGGTGAATTATTTAAACTATTTTATGGATATCTTCTATAATTCTAAATCTGAAATTAAAGCTGAATTTTAATTCTATTTAATGTTTTAAATTTACAATTCCTGTCTGAAAAACGGTCGGTTCTAAATTCTTGATATACCTTGTAGAGTAAGCAACTAACAAGATGAATTTTTAAGGACTTGCAATAAACAGAAACCAAAAATTATTATTATTATCACAAACATTTAACAAAGCGGTTGCAATAGCTTTATTTCGGCTGTTTTGCACATTCAATAATGACCTTGAACTTTTCGTTATTTTCTATTATTCACTCAATTCTTACTTTGCTTTTGAGGATTAGCAGATACAACATTTACACTTCTCTAAACTTATTGACAGGTTAGAGTAAAATAAAGAATGTTTGCAAGCAGGGGCCGAAGATCAATTGTAATTATTTTTTTTTAAAGAGTTTTTAAAATATAATAAAATTCTAAAACAAACGTGAAACTAAAACTGTTCAATATATTTCATAATATTTCTGGATTACTGGTATTTCTTACCCATTTTTGATACTATAATTATGTAACTTGATATTAAAGTCAAATTTGATATATCCAAAAGGTCAGAAGTTCGCGTTACATTTCCACATTAGTAAACAGACGATACTCTCATCCCTGCATTCAACTGCTTTGTTGAATAACTTTACTATGCCGTTGTGAATCATAAATATCTTTTTAAAATGATCTGTTTTCTCATCTCGTAAAATACCTCAAACATTGTATTATTTATTTCTTTAATAGTCTCCAAAGATAAAAACCAACTTTATAGTAAAAAAGCGAAAGCTTTAATTGACAAAATGAATTATAGCGGATGAGTCTGTACTCTGCTAACGTAAGATAATTTGTTTCTGTCAGGAGTAACATCTCTCATGACCGCAGTTCTAGCTAGGGTGTAATCATTCGTCAATGCAGAACTACGGAAATTGCTCTGCTCTAGCTTAGCTCAAAATTTTGAAATATCGTTGTAGCCCTCGATCGAATTTAATGAAGAGATTGTTGTGCAACACAACTTACCGCCTTGTCTCCCAACTGTTCGACCCTACAATGCAGGAAAGCAGTCTGGCCAACTGCGGTGGTGACATTTCGGGGTACATTGAATTCGAAGTAGGGATATGTGCTGACGTTGCCGTTTAGGAACACCTCGTTAGAGTAAGTCTCTACAGCACCTGAAAAGAAACCAAATTAAAGTCTGGAAAATTTTAATTAACCGGTTTTGGAATAAAACGCGCTTTTTTAATACTTCATTAAATTTTGTCCTACCGGGAATATTCCGGTAATGACGTGTAGTTCTGCATTATTATGCGCAGCAATAAACTAGAGAAGCTTAGAGCGTTTTTGCGCTTTACGGAGGTCTTGTTTTAATTACCGAATCGAGAACTCAGCATTCGGGTGCTAATCTGCTCGTTATCTATTATCTATCAACTGTCTGGGAAAATAAAACTGAATCCACTGCCAGACTGGCTCACCCAGATATTTTTCTTAGAGGGACCAACCACTTTACAAATGTGTACAAATTATATATAAAAATTAGCCATAATTTCAATGTAAAGTTAGTCTATAATAACGAAAATTTTAATTTAATAGCAGCTGCAGTGTATATTTAGTTGCATAATCGTAAATATTTAAATTTAACTATTGGACTTAATTATACAATAAAATTATTGAAGCTGAGAGGTCGTAATACTTATAGGAAAATTTTTGGTGAATCCGTGTGTACCAGTCCGGTCCTGACTGAATCGCTTAAAGTTGCACGTAATAACAAACGGCCAAAACAAGACGTGTTTGTTGAGCTCTTATGACCTGCCAGGGTCTAGGAAGGTTGTCATTGCACATCCTCAAGCGACCCTAAACGATGTCATACATAGAGCGTAATTTTCTCTGAGGCAAATGTTAACGTGTTCCTTGGGGTTGATGAGCTTATAAGTGCATAGCAAACACTGAGGAGGATCTTATAAATTAGTTGGTGGCAGGCACAACTAACAATGTAAATTTGTTTATTACTACTATAGTGTAATCTTTAAAGACAAACATTGCCTTAAGCGAGGATAAAACCTCGCGAAAACTCACACTTTTTCAACACTAAATAACTTTCTTTGTTGGCGATATCTTATGTATCTTTCTTAGTAATATAATGAGCCTGACTGCCACTTTATTACAAAGGTACCTAAGTCAATGTTTACGATTCATCTAGGGTTACTGTTTGGAGAACAATGATAACAAAGTCAAATAAAATTGGTCGTCTAAATAGGATCGAGTGAAATTAAACAATTACACACGCCAGGGGACGTTATATATTGACGACAAAGTCGCTACTCGAGTAAGTAATTGAGGATAAATAGCTGATGCTATAATTGCTTGTATTACGTTGATTTGATCCCGTGTTTCCTGTGTTTGGCCCACCATGGTGTTGACTCTGAAGGCAAGGTTCAAGCCAATGATCAAGGATGTACCTATAATTGCTTTTTAAGAGAGACTCGAGTTTTAATTTTTACAATGGTCTTATAGTCTCTATAGTTCAAGTTAAAACAAAAAAATTCGGCTCAAAGGATCATAAAATTTTTAATAGAATTTGGGAGCTAATTATGACAATTATTATGTAAATATACATAATTGTTTCTGCACTTTTATAAAAAAAAAGCAAATAAAAATTGTTGTTTTGGCTCCCAAACTCTATTAAACATTTTGAAATAGTAATTTTTGAGGAGCCGAAAGCGAAAATAGGGTACTTGCATAAAGCTGCGATTTTTTAAGTTAGCTTTTATTAAAAACTACATAAATTCAATAAAATAGGTAATTTTTGGATTTGGAAAATCTTTCTTTAGAAAATAAAACTTATAAAAAATTTACAATATTTTGGATATTTTGAAGATTTGAATTGTAAGCCTAATATTAAATCATGTCATAAAACAGTAGTTTAGATTTTTGTTTACATGACCAACAATTGTTTTTGAAAAAAACGGAAAAAGCTTGTGATATTCGGCTCCAAAATTCCATTAAAAACTATAATATGTACTTATATTGATAGAAGACACAAGCGGTAAGACATTCAACACAATTTGAAAGTTGAAGGTGATAATTACTATAAAACATATTTTTGAAATATTTAAAAATAAATAAATAAAAAATATATGTTGCCTCTGTCTCAAAAATTTTATTCAAAACTACAAAATAAATTTTTGTAAAAAAACTACGAGTATTTGTAAATGGCGTTTCTACAGAATGACTTTGAAGTGTGTTTGAAAAATTTAACCAGCTATAGTACGTAATAAAAAAAAGTCGAAATGCCCCAACTTGCTTTCTACAAATGGTTATAGCTTTTGAAATACACCTTGTAAAACTTATTTAAAAAAAAATTAACGAACTAAAATATATTACAACATTTTTTTTGAAATACATTGTGTGATTGGCAATATATGCAACAACTTTTTCTATTGATAGTTCAAAAAGAAAAAAAAGTTTTTTTATAATAAAATATACAGATGATTTTCAAAATTTTTTTACAAACTTTACTAAGTGATAGCTCTTGTTGAGCATATAAATTTGGAAATTTACGATGTAAAAGTTTTTGCTCAAAAACAGTGTTTTTATACATCGTGTTTCTCAAAAATAGTGTTTAAAAAATATGTCTACAGCATATATTTCAAAAACTGTTAATATTTGTAACCTGATATCGAAATGTAACTGAATCAGAGCAAACCGTGGAAGTGGGTATTAACATTAGACACATCATTACAGTTATGCTGGCACAGCCTGCTCTGATTCAGTTACAATTTGATCTCACTTTATAAGACAAATTTGGTTATTTTGACTTCTATTATTATGTACTGTAGCTGGTTAAATTTCTCAAATATACTTTAGAGTCACTCTGTAATAGTCACACTTTTTTTATATTTGGGTTAAAATATCATAAAATTTAAAAAAAATGGATAGAAAAAAATAAACGTTTTAATTAAAAAGAAATAATAAAACTGTCACATTCAGCTCTAAAATTTTGTTAATAACCTTAAAATATACGTTTTTAAAACTCAGAAGAGTAAACTACTGTAAATTGCCTTTCACATTTTTTACTGCATCTTCTTAAAAAACCATAAAATTTTTGATACAATTTGAATTTTCTATAATAGGCTAATTTTAAGTTAAGATAATACCGACAGTATCTTTGTGTTTATAAAAAAATTATAAAATTTGAGACTGAAATTTTTTGCTGCCATAGAAAAATATTAAAATTTGCTTTACTACCAGTAGTATCTTAACTTGAGATTAGTCCATAAGACGACAATTATTATAAAGAATAGTTATTTGTGCTACAAGCATGTTATAGGTCAAATACTCACGAGAAAAACCGTTAACTGTTAACTGAGGTATTGATTTAGGACTATAACACACAAGCTGGCATACAAAACTTTATCTAACAAATCCTAATAGTCATCAATTAAAAATTAAGCATTCTGTCACACTTTGATGACATTTGAGATGACAATAATAAAATAAAAACTATGCAAATTTAGTAAAAAATTAGTAAAACAAAGCAAAGTACAAAAAAAGTTTTTTCACTAAATAAAAGGCAGCAACGGTAGGCTTGAATGCTCAAAATAGTACAATTTTAGTATTTTTCTTGATAACTTTTCAAAAGCAAATTAAAGTAAGTTGTGTTGCTGTGCTTGTAGTGCCTTAAAAAGCTTTTATGTCACAAGTGAATAAAACCGTTTTTTATCTCATTAATGACTTACAGGCTAATTTCAAGTCAGATACTTCGGTAGTAAAGATACTCCGAAGTAAAGTTACTGCCGAAGTATTTTTAATATCAAAGTATCTGACTTAACATTAGCCCCGATATAAGATATTTTACTATTTTAGAATAAGCATAGTTAAAGGCTTTTTATATAAAGACGTTAGATAAAGAAAAAGATTACAAAAAATTTTTTTTGCAGCTTTTATGTAAAATATCCAATAAAGTAACCAACATTTTGTCTACAAATCGTAGACCCAACAGACACCGACAAAATTACAAATCAACTAAAAGAAAAAAAAAGTAGTCTTGTTGACGAAGAAGGGCTTGAAGTAAATTTAAAAAAAAATTTTGATACAATTTTACAAAAACTCAAAAAAACACTTAAGATTAGATTGAAAGTTTTAATTTTTAGTTTTGACTTTTAGTTTTTGCTAATTTAGTATTAACAAATTTGTTGTTAATTAAAAAGCTTTTATAGGGCTGGTCTCAATAACCAGACAGTGTCTCTACTACAGAGGCTATAGCTAAACACAGAGGCGACACACGAGTGTATCACTTTTCATTGGTTGACACGGTCACCAATCACCATGCGCCGTCCGTGGGCTAAATACATGCGTTTGATTATGATTGCTCTGTGTGTCGGGTGTGTCGCCTCGGTCACCAACCACAATGCGCCGTCCGTGGGCAAAATTCGTGCGTTTGATCCGTGTGTCGCCTCTGTCTTGTTATAGTCTCTGTAGTCTCTACTAGTTGTGTTAAACAAGCCACCCAGCTGTCAAGCAGGGTCTTTTTATGGCTCAATTTTGAGCTCAATAACAATAATATTGTACTATAATTTGATCTTTTTAAAAAGTAAATTAAAAAAAAACAAAAAAAAGTAAACTGCGTTGATTAATTTGGACCTCTACTTTTAACTTAACTAAATCTTGTTAGAATTAATTTAGTAATTTTTTTTGTTGAAATGCACACATGACTATTTTCTTCTGAAGTTAGTTCGTTAGTTAGTTATTAGATAATTAAGCTGAATGTAAGACTAGAAAATTTTCCGTCAAAATTGAAGCTAAATAAGATGGCTATTTTAAATGTACAGACTTATTTATAATTCTAATTGTTTTCGCTTTCAACTCGTAGGAGTAGCTTTCTTTAAATAAATATATTCTTTTGTTTAGTAAAGCTAAACAGCAAAAGCTTTATTAACGTTTAGTTATTTTTAAAAAAAGTCTTTATTGCATATTAAGCTTAGTTAATTAAGTATTAATCTAGCTAATAGTCTGTCAGGTAATTTTAAATGTGAGACAGAAGACGAAAGAGCAGAGCTTTGAAGCTAAAACAACAAAGTGTCTTTTATAATTATAAAACAATATTTTTACAGTTTAGTGAAAATGTAAAGAATTTAATTTCAAAGACATTTTTCACATTTGTTTCACATTATTGCAAAGCTCACAGCTTCTCAAAAGAATAGAAAAATTTTGCTTAACATGAACGTATGATCAAAAAGTTCTTTCTAAAAGTATTGTTCTCATGTCTTTGTAAGTCTATTTAATAATTTGTGAGAGAAATCGAATTTGCGAGCTTGGAATATCTCGCTGTTAAATATTTTGTTGAAGTCTTGATAAAACATCTAATTAATGAAATCGTGTGCGAAAACGCTTGTCGGGAAGTCATTTGAAAGTGATTAGCAGTAGTGAAGCGTAAATATTTGTAAATTTACGACGAAATAATAATTGAGTTTTGAAATAATAAGAGGGAGAGGTCGTTATTGTTCGGCAAAGCGCAACTCTAGGGGAAGAATTAAGGCATTTCAGGTCTTAATTGGGCGTCGGCATCGTTTAGCGTAAATAATTCCCGTGTCGTAAATAAATGGCTGGCATTATTAATTTATCAGCTTGGCAAATCTTGCTTTTAGTAAAATCTGATCAGTAAAGTTTGTAGATATTCCATTTAACGGAAACAACAAACGTCCAGAGAAACGCTATCCGCGTAGAGACACTCTCCCTCACGAAAACTACAACAGGGCAACTAGGTTAAGTGCTAAGTTCTGGAGTATATCCTCTCTTATCCTGCTCGAGGACAATTGCACCTGGCCGCGACGCCCACAAATCACTTTAATTACGTCTGATAATAACATACGTACACTCAAGAGAGTGCGTGCGGTTTCTCTGATGCTTTTTGTTCGGATCCTATTGTTTATTAAGCACCTGCAGTTTACTTCACAAGTAATGAAGACGCTATTCGAGTTTTTTGCCGAATTTAGCATCCTTTGTTGCTAAGGGTAATTCCAAACCAGCCGACAATATTCACTCGTTATGCGAACAAAACCAGCTTAATTCCTAAACCAAAAGACGACTGAATGCGTTTTACAATGTAAATTATTGCTCATTAGAAAAGGCCACAATTTTTTACGACTTTTTACAGCCAAAACTATCGGTTTAATTGTTCGTAAAATCAGACTGTCCAATGCAATATTTACAGCGAGCTATCTGCGTAAATTTCAAGTGGAAGGACGATAAAATTGCGATAAACTTGCAGGATTTTCTAAATTTTAAGGACATGGAGGGCGAATTGCCTGCTAAAATGGAAAATAGCTAATTTAATGTTTTTAGACTAAAAAAATGTCTAAATAGATGTTATAAACGAATCATAAATAATTTTACACAAAAAATTATTTTATTAGAAGAGTTAAAAAAGAATTGAAGTGGCATAAGTATAACAGACATATGAACTAAATTCATCTTGATATTATACCGGTAGTATATCAAATTTTAATATTTTTTCATAGCTGCAACCAACCACAGTTCTGTATTGTTTTATTTTTTTATGGAAATGAAGATACTACCGCTATTATCTCAACTTAAAATTAGCCTATTAGTTTTTGCCTCTAAAACTCTAAACAGAAAGATTTAAAAGTTATTCAAAAAAATCTCGTAGCATGCCACAAGCATCTAATAAAAAGCTAAAATATGTTGTAGTATAAAATACCGTTTTTTGTTGCTTAGTGGCTAGCTTAAATTAATGAACTGATAGGTTGAAAATGGCTGCACAGCTTTACCACAGTATAGAAACGAATCGGTATGGCCAGCTGATAAAAACTGAAAACTTGTCAAAAGCTAGCATCTCTTCAAGTTAAATGTATAAAATAAAGCCACGAATTTTTGGATTTACTAAAAACAACTAATAAAACACAATTTAAATCTAGAGATATTAAGTTAATTTCAAGTTTAAATAATACCGGTAGTATCTTTGTTTCTATGAAAAATCAAAAGAATTCGGGGCTGTGATTTGTTGCTATAGAAAAGTATTAAATTTTATTGATGTTATTATTATTTGCGATACTACCGGTAGTATTTCAACTTGAAATTAGTTTATTAAAGTGAAAATAATATAATAAATAATCGAAAAACAAGACTCAGACAAAATTAAAATAATTATAATCTTTGTCTGACTTTTGTATTTTGATTATTTATTTAAATTGTGTACAAGTTGTCTATAAGAAATCTAAAAATTAGTGGCTCCATCTTACACATTTAACTTGAAGCAATACTACAATGTTTTTAGTTTTTAAGAGCTCTCTATATTGATTTATTTCTATACTGTGGTTATCTATGTGTCTCAAATTTCTACATTTTGACATTGATCTTGACATTACCTTTGATCTTTGACATTGACATTAAGGCTTAATTTAAATTTAAATTCCAAATCTTACATCACAAAAACTAGAACATAAAACGTTATTTTACAAACATCTGGTAAAACAATATGATTACAGATAACGACCCAAATACGAGTTCTTTTTCTTATATCTTAATTTCAAATTTTTCTAAACAATATCGTATAAAAAATACAAGAGATTTATCAGGACTTTTTTTCAAATAGATTTTTTTAATGCTTTGCTACATGTTTTGGACACTTTAATTTCTTATGTTTATCCTCAGACAATTTTTTTTTAAATTTAATAATAAAATTAAAAAAAGAAATATTAAGTACCAATTTAAATAACTTTTAAATTTTTAATTTTTGTTTTTAATGTTTTTTATTTTTAATTTTTTTGCATTGATATACATATACCACCGGGTGTAAATGAAATTAGGCTCATCTTTTTTTTAATAGTATTTTTTCATATAGAAGAGCAAAACTTAGAAAACTTCTATTAACTGAGTAAAAAATAAACTTTCTATGGCTTTTGGATTTACCAAAACTGGCTATATGTTTAGATTTTTAATTGGAATACTAGGTATATTTTTATATTCTTAGAATCTACATTAAATTCTGAGTCTAAAATACTACTTTTTATAACTTTTTGTAAAATAAATTGTTCTTTTTGCAAATTTTGTTTTTTTATTTAAAAGAAAAGAAATAAAGTTTTTTTGCTAATCCAATAATATTAAAATGTTGAAAATCTACTCAGTAGTTTTTTCAATATTTACAAAAACATTTTTTTTATCTGAAAAATTTTAATATTAAAGATAAATTTCAAACATGCTAGCATTTTAACAAAAAAAATAGACAATTATTAAATATAATTTGCAATCTTTTTTGTAGTTTACAGCCTTCTCAAATTTTAGTTAACTTTTAGTGATTTTTCCAAAATATTTTTGTCAGTACATATTACAAACTACTGAATAGATTTTAAAATTTTTGGTACTTTTTGACTAACAAAAAAAATATTAATTTAAAATGTCAAAAGACCCACTATTGTTCCATTCGAAAAAAATGATTTTAACCGGAAAAACTAATTTATTCTAATTTAAACTCGTGTAATTTTTAAATTAGATTATCTATGGAACTGTATTTATTTTTTAATGGTTATGTACATTATTTAATTTTTTTTACTATTACAGTCTTATAGATAAAAA
Organism: Tribolium confusum; assembly: GCA_029207805.1. NCBI lineage: Eukaryota > Metazoa > Arthropoda > Insecta > Coleoptera > Tenebrionidae > Tribolium > Tribolium confusum. Next base: position 20,568,121 of record JALGAY010000003.1, read on the forward strand.
ACAAAAATTGCAAAAAAAAATTATTTTACAAAAAGTTATAAAAAGTAGTATTTTAAACTCAAAATTTAATGTAGATTTCAAAAATATAAATTGTGCATAGTGTTCTATTTAGAAATCTAAAGTTATAGTCATTTCCGCTAAAATCGGAAGTAATAAGAAGTTTATTTTTTACCCAATCAATGGGTATTTTCTAACATAATAAGTCTTGCAAGTTTTATTTCATTATTTTAAAAAATTCTATTTAAAAAAGAGGTGAGCCTAATTTCGTTTACACTCGGTATATGTAAAGTTTCTTTTCAATAATTTAATTTGTTAGCTTCTAAAATAAGCGACAGAAAAAATAGCTGAGAAAGAAAAGCGGCAGATAAAACAACGTTTAAATTTCTTTTTTAATTTTATTTTAGAGTTAAATATTCTTGTTTATTAGCACTACATCCTTGTAGTACTCTGTTTAGATTATTTGTTAGAACACAACAACTGTAGACATGCTTTATGTGGTCTGTTCTAGTTGAGACATATATATACTTTAAATTTTAAATTATTTTGCGTGGAATAATTTTGAACCGTTCTGTGTATTAGAGGTTTATGTTCAAAGTTTTCCAAACTAAATCTGCTGAAAAATGTTGGGTTTGTGAGATGAATGAGAGTGGGACCGAATCGGTGTCGGTGGGGGTTGAGAAGAATGAGTAAGAAAAATGTCGTTCGATGGCCGCAGCCCCAACAGGTGAGGCCACAATATGTTTCTCTGGGGTGTCGAAAGATGCATCTCGTGAATTTAAATCAGCCGTGTTGGCGTATTTCATCGCATTCGGACCGAGAAATTGCACATTTGGCCAATAATTTTATAAAAGTTTCGGTTTAATGGTAGGCCCTAGGGAAAAATAATATTGGATTGTTTCGAGGCAGATATTCAAGTTAGGAATAAACTTTAGAAAAGGTTACCTCTTTTGTTAACATTTACTGCTGGACATTCTCTAGTTGCTCCCTAGACATTTGCACGATTCAGGAGTTTCCCTCACTGTTTTATTCTAAATGCGGAATTTGGATGAAACGTTGACATTTAGGCGCAGATTATTTCTCCTAAACTTTCATAATTACCATAAAAATTCCGGATTTAATCCGCGATGAAAAGGACACTTTATTTGGGAGCTGCAGGTGAAGTCCCCCATCGAATATTTATGACATGTAAACTACATTTCTTCCGGTGAAGAATTGGCCCGTGATCGATGAATGGACATCCAGTCAACTATGCATTATTCATTGGAACTCCGGTACAGTCGTACCCCGGAAACGTCGCAAACTCCGGGGGCAGATCCATTGGCCGTGCTATATTCTTATCCGATTTCACCGCATTCGCTCATGTTTATTTGGAATATTTCAGGCCGAGTCAAATTTAGTCTCTAAAGTCCTGAATACGAATAAGATTTTCATGTTAAATACAAAGAGAGAAAACTTTCCGGACCCCAATCGAGACTCGAAGATAAATTATTACATCGTTGTGTATTTGCACTAAATAGCTGACGTGCACTACCCGAATCGTAAACTAAGAGATAAGAAGAAAAACACTGAAAAAACACACCGAGAAACCTTCATAAATCTCCCAACTACTAAACCACGCTTTTCAAATCACTTGCAAAGCAAGAAAATTAATAAGAAAAACCCGCTTATGCCATTCATATTTTATAATTAGAAAGCTCATTACATCATTGACTGCATTGGATTTAATTGCATTGCTCCGCAAGGAATCACTGCAAAATTAATTAATTGCTTCCTTTTGATTCTGAATTATTCGATATGTTCTATTTAAGAGCTAATTGCAATTTATTGGCGGCAAGTAATAAGCCACACAATAAAAATCTGTTATGGATAATGTACAGATATATCGACCTAATCCAATTTTGGTAGTTGGGGTTATAACGTATATATGAAACATTCCAGACAATTATTGCTCAATTTGTTTCATTTATTGCGTTCATATATTTTAAAGGCGCAAGTATCAGGTTTACTAGAGAATTTATCGAACAATTTGACGGTTTTCATGTGTACAAGATATGTTTTAGGGGTGCTTTAGCTTGTCCGAAACCAAATAAATTACCACTTGTAAATCACAAAAAAGTTTATTAAGGTTATTATTGGAACCTGCTCCAGTCACGAAACTAAATTTTAATCACATTTTGTTAATATAGAATAAATAATCGAAAAGACTTCTGGATAAAAATATAACAAACACTTGTTTAAAGCTTTATAAGCTTTTACGTAATTTGCTTTGTTGTCTGTCTGCTGATTAAAATTGTCTGATTAGAAGCAAGTCAAAACATATCTCAGACAACTCAGTCAAAGACTTTTAGTACAGCTTGCTTGTAATAACTTCAGCCAGAAAGTATTTTCACTTATAATGTACAATCACGTGTGTAAAGAACGTTTCTCCTACAAATTAAAAAAAATATTTCTGTTAAAAATGTAAAATTTTAAATATTTTTAAATCGAGTAAAAATTTTCGAAGTGTTTAGAAAGATTAGAAAGATTTATATTTGCGGCTTTAGCTTAGCTTTTTATAACCCAGTCTAGAGTTGATGTGTGACATTTTATATACATGTGACTGTACAAGGTGAATCAAGTGTTTAGAATATCAGCCAATATTTGTTGTTTTTGTTACCTCTCTTTAAATTTTTATTAGTTTATCTATCTACCTAGCTGTTCGATAATAATTTATGCGTCTTGTGCAGTTGATTAAATTATGATTAATTCTCGGCAATTAGTGTATATTCATGGCTCAAAGTTAGTATTTACATTAGTTGATCCACATATTTGTACAACCAGAGGAAGAAATGCATTCGACTTTGGCAAACTATTTTAAATTCAAATTAGTAGCACGTCCTGAACAAGCCAAGTTTAATCAGTAGTAAGTGGAATGTTAGTAATTAATTTAATTGCAAAATACGTATGTCATCGTCTTATTGAACTTTGGAAATACAAAGCTCCTCAAAGCTGAAACTCTGTTGCTGTTCATTAATTGCCTTATGAAACATCCACTGTTCTTCTGTTCGATTTCCATTTCCTATCACACGGTTCACTAAATTATTGTTTGAGAGCAAAGAAACTATCGGAACTAGATATTAATGTAAATAATAAATAAACATAAATTGAAATTGTTACTTTACAAATTGAAAAGTGTGTTTTAAATTCGGCTTGTTTGCAACAAATACAATTGAATCAAGCTCTCGAGAGACGACCGTTATATGTATAAATCATGGAATATTGAAATGTTCTATATTCTCACCCACTCTGATCCCACGAAAAAGTAAAAAGATTCATAGTGATTTGGTGACAATATATTGGGACCAAGTGTATTCATTTCATACGGTTGTTCTTCGAATTTATTTCCTCGATATAAGTAACACGATTTATGTTGCTTCACGAACGAAAAAAGACACTCCACTTTCTTGTAAAATACATGCTTTTTCACTAAAGTTTAAAATGGCTTAACTTAAAGCGCCATTTTTACACTTCATAGACTGTTTTCTAAAATAAAATGATTAAGTTTTAGGATGTTTTTTATTTTAATACAATTTGAAAGCTTACTTACGCTAATTAAAGTAAAAATCTACCTATAATTTTATTTTTATGACTTCTGTTTAAACTAGAGTTTATTATGTCATTTATTTGGGTTATGTAATGTATTTATTACGTAACTAATGATGTAAAATAATTCAAAATGTTATTAATATTTTTATCAATATTTGTAGGAAAAATGTTGTTGTTATCAATATGTTAATAGACTACCAAATCGGCTGTTCTCTTAGGTAACTTGTCCTACTACTGCGTCGTTCAAATTTATATTTTTATAATGCCTGTTATGTTATAGAATATAATTTTTAAGAAAAGAAAGAATTTGACTAGGACACCATATGCTACGTTTTGTTACACTATCATCAATTCAAGGTACTCTTAGGTGGCTCTACAATCTCTGTATTTTGTTTAGTACTCCCCACTTTTTTTCTACTTTATGTTGGTAACAGGGTCCGATTTGGGTGCGCTAATAGCCAATTTCGCACCCAAATTGCGTGCGCTAAGTACTAGTGCAATTTACTGTTTTCGGATTGGTAACACTGGGTAACACACTGTCGCTGGAATAAAACGTCACGTTTATGTCAGCGTTGAGATTATAATAATTGTATCCCAATAAATTTTGTTGTCAATGACCAGCAGTAATCCTTAACAAAGTGTTTGTGTGTGTGTGTGTGTCGCAATTAACCTATAAAATATTTGAAAATGGGGCGGGCGGACAAGCGGCATTAAAAAAAACGACAAACTTTTAAGGTTAGAACAAACATCTTTAAAATGAAACTTGAAACTAAAATGAAGCTTTGGTCTTTATTTGGCAATTTACAACAGCCACAGCAATTGATAATTTACAAGTTATTTGCTAGATGAGTGTATATACACTGCTTGGTCTAAAATAACGATAAAAGGAGTCGCTGAGAAACGCAATTCGTGTGGTAATTTAAAAATAATTTTACAGTTAAGTTTTTGGAGATTTTCCTTATTGTGTTAATGCCAATTGGAGTATTCAATCGATAACCAATACGGTAGGTAAAGAAGAACCATTTGTGAGTTACTTACACAGAATTTTAGACAAATTTGAAAACATTTCAAAGTTTAATGACTTTATTGACACTTTAATGACATTTATTACCAACTATTTCGTATTAACGCAAAAGTCCCTAAAGATTAAATAATTAACTTTATTACTTAAAAATTACGTAAAACGCGAATAGTAGAAAAAATAGCATAAAAAACTCGTTTTTTAAAGTTATTGTGGCACTCATTATTTATAAAAACTCGCGCTCGCGCTCGTTTTATAAACTTGTATTTGTGCCGCAAAATTGACTTTTCAAAACGCGTTCTTTAATATACTATTTTTTGTTTTAAAGTTGGTCAAAAGTTAAGAAATTGTATTGATCAGTAGGTATGTAAATTATAGAAAACTAGAATAACATCGCTTGTTGTTATGATACTATTTGCTTTATTTACAAATTTGAAACTAATATTATGCACATTATAATATTTAATATCTACATATAAACTAGTAAAGCCAAACAAAAAGTAGTTATTACCCTGTGTTAAATTAGACGCAGTATTGAACATGTTGAGTTGTTTGTCTCTACAGATTAGCGAATTCCGAGTATTCTAAAAGGTGCAGGATAACACTGGCAAAACTTCTGTACTTTTCTATAATCAAAGAAGGCGTAGTCATCTTGCAGCTCATCGATAAAAAAACCGTTTGCAGTTGGTACCGTACTTTCACAACTACCATTGGGTAAGCCAAATTAACCACGTTCTCTATATCGGCTCCATATTCTTGAAAACTCTTTTTGCTCTTTTGCATTCTTTTGTTGCACAGCGTCGGGTACACCATCTTTAGATACCTTTTTTCTAAATACTTTCTTACTTCTAGAATGCCTATCCATAAAGTTGTTGTTTTGCAAAGATTTTAATTTTTGTATTTTGTTTTTTCCAGCCGCAGATCAAATTTTTGTTTGAAAAATTTTTCTTTGTTCCTTTTTTCACGTATTTTCTTGTTTTTTTACTATAATTTTTTTTATGTTTATCTAGAAATTTTTTGCTTGTTTTTTTATCATTGTGTTTTAAGCTCTTTTTTTTCCAAAATCTTCCAGTGCTTCTCATTTTTTAAATAAAGTCTCTTGTTGTTCTGGATTAATTTTTTGCTCATCTAGAACTTTTTCTCTCTTTTTTAGTTAATATTTTTCAACTTCTTTTACATTTTTTTATACTTTTTCTTTTCTATCAATAACTGTTTTTAAAATTTTTCCAAAAAATTTTTGTTATCTTTATTACTTTATTTGCTTTTTTCTAACTAATAAAATTTAGCTTTTTCCAATCTTTTCAATTTTTTTTACTAACTGTCTGAAGTGACTGCAGTTAATCTTAAAACGTTTTAAAAATCTTTTTTTGCTTTATTTTAATTTTTAACCAACAGTTTTATACATCTTTTTAGGTCATCTTTTTTTACTAGTAATTGTCGTTTCTTAGATTTTACCTTATTCTTCTAACGCCGGTTTAGACTTCTTCAGAAATTTATTAATTCCTCCAAAATTTTTCTGACTTTAAAGAAATTTAGGAAATAGTGGACTGAAACAATAAAAGATTTTTGCAATACAGCCAACGTTTCGAGCCGTTTTTGGTTTTTTATCAAGGCTTTTAACTATGGTCCAAAAAGTTTATTTTTTGGCGGCCACTGATCTTCTGACAGTGTAGTACCATGTCTAACTTTTTTGAACAATTGTTATATTTAATTTAGTTAAACTGTTTATGCTTTTGTCAAAATGGAGTAGGCATAAGAATTTTTGTGTTACACGGAAAATCGTCTGCAGAAATCTATTCAAGAATGGTAAAAGTGTACAAAGACTCTACTCCATAAATTTGCACCGTAAAGCTGTAGGCATTTTAAAAAAAGGAATTCGACACATACTACATAATGCATTGAGCATGAGAAAGCTTTGTGCAAGATGGGTGTTGCATTTGCAAAAACAATTGCGAAAGCAAAATTTATCACTATAGACGAAACATAGGTTTACCACTTTACACCCAAAACAAAACAGCAAGCAAAACAATGGGTGAAGGCCGATGGATCTACTCCAAATGAAGCGCTGTTGGTTGTGCCTGCTACAAAAGTGATGGCTAGCGTCTCTGGGATGCAAAAGTAATCATATTAATTGATTACTTTGAAAAAGATAAAAGGGTGTGCAGAAGAAGAAAGTCATCCTTTATCACAACAACCAAATGTGCTTTGGCAATAGAAAAATTAAGAAGATTTAAAGTGCAAAAATTAGAACATCCACCTTATTCGCCAGATTTGGCTCTTTTAGATTTTTATCTTTTTACGAAACTAAAAAAAATTTGGCTGGAAAACGTTTTACTTTACATGAAAAAATTATTTCAACGATTGGCAGTTATTTTCTACTACAATCTCAGTTTCTGCAAAAACGTTGGACTAAGTGCATTGAAGTAAAGAAAAATTATGTAAAAAATAAAAATAATTCGTTTTTGAAACTATTGTTTTTAATAGAAAACCAAAAACTTTTATCTTGTCTTAAGCAACACGGGTCCTATAAGGCAGTAAGTAGAAGCAGATACATGTTCTCCTGTTTTATTAAGTGGTCAAAAGATAGTAAAATATAGTTTCGTGTTTTCGAACGCTCTAGAAAAGCTGCTTTATAGATAAAAAGTTATGTTTACGGCCTTTAAGGTATAATATACTATTACTTGATATAATACTGTGTTTTTAGCATTTTAAATTATTACCTTATTTTGGAGATTTTCTCTTTGCACTACCACTGTATTTTAATTATTTTGTTTTAATTTCGAGTTGTTGCAAAGTTGAAATCTTTCCGTTTGCGTATCGAGCTAATTTCCATTTAATGTTGAGAAGCGGCTTTTGTTTCTCTTAAACGAATTTAAGGCGATTGACGGTGACGTTTAGTGAAAGAGGCGGCTCAAGTATTTGTAGGTTTCGATATCTTGATGGATGACTTTTTGATGAAATCGATTCGAGCATTGAACGTTAACATTACCTTTGAAAAAAAGGTTTAATGCAATTGATCTTACTCCAACAAAGTAACTGTACTTTTGAAGCAGAGTAGAAAAGACATTTATCTTGTGGGATCTTTTTAAGCAAACAGTTAATCCAGGACGAGTTTTCTCAATCCGTCATATTTCTTGGATAACAATACCTGGATTGTTGTCGACAGACTACCATAATCACATCGGATGTAATAACAAACCGAGATGTGCATGGATTGAGCTATGGCGGTTCAGATTGATAACTGGCGGAATCGATTCGGTGCATTCACAGATGATATATGAACAATAAAGATGGCGTTATCTCGACTCCAGGTAAAAAATCGGAGTTTGCAGAGCTAATTAACTTGCTTGGGAATAAATAGGTGGCGGTCATTAAGTCCACACTCGGCGACATTAAAATGTTTGTTTAAATGCGACTAGTGAGGAAACCCAACATTTGAATAATCTTTTTTTAAACGAAAAACATTTTTGTAATATTCATGGAGGTTTTCGTGTCCAACTTCAACAAATGCTTTATGACGTCGCATAAATATTAATGGCCTGGTTTGTTGACGTTAAGTATAATGTTATAGTTGTCAAAAAATCCATTTCTGGCGCAAAGCTGATCAATATGGAAGCTTGTTTGACTTTGATGATAGATTTTATGCATTGAAAAATCCGATAAATAACAGATTTAACACTTATGTAATAATATAATAAAACACTTTTTTTAATATTTAACACTTTTCAACAAATATTTTATAGCTAAATCATTTTAAGTTAGTTGTAACAATATTTTATATTAACCCTTTCAGACCCGACGTCCATTACAATGGACACTGAACTTAGAGGGTTCTGTAAAATTAATCTTAACATCTATTACAGTTTTCTAGTTGACCTTGTGTTAAAGAAACCTGTATTATCGTAAATACATGCAGACAGCGCTTGCTGTTCATACTGTCATCAAAAAAATCTGCTTATATGACAGGCGTACAATGGCGGGAGTAGCAAGTTCTTGCAAACGTAAGTAAAATCCATTTTATTTTTAATATCGGGAACTCGCATTGCAAAAAATTTGTATTTGATAGTATAATAAAGGTTGAATGTAGTTATTATTGGCATTTTAGTAGCTCGTAAACGTCAAATGTCACTCAAAACACAGTATTTATATCACTGTCCATTATAGTGGACACTGGGACTAAGTTAAGTTTTTCTTAGGGCTCTACAATCCAGATAATCCCCTTGATGCCGAAATTCTGCTTTCATTCTTGGATGATGAATCCCTTGACAAAGAATGTGAGAGAGTTTTAGAGAGAATAAACAATTTCTCGGATCTTGAAGATGACAGCGGTGATGACGAGATCGTCGATATAAGAAATAGTGCAAAGTCTGCGCCAAGAACAATTGAAGTTCAAGCAGAAATTGCAAATCTAAATGAGGATCAACCTGAAGAAGAACTTCAAGGTGCGGAAGAATTTGCAGATACGGTTGTGCATGAAAATGAAGAAGAGGCTCACTTTAGGGAAGATAGATGCACAAAAAAAGCAGATATAAAATGGACAAAAAATAAATTTTCAAAAATCTCTTTTGAGAGTGAAACTCCAGATGAACAAAAGGAAGGAGACGCTGTTGTGATGGATCCAATAAATTATTTCTACAGATATATTCCTGAAGATATCTTTCGAAAAGTAGCGGAAATGACGAATATCTATGCTTTGCAGCAAGGAAATAATTTCAAACCCTGCAATTTTGAAGAGATAAAAAATTTATTTGGTCTGCATATAATGATGTCTTGTTTGGGATTCCCCCGCGTCAGAATGTATTGGGAAAAGTCCTTGAATATGACCTTATTTACTGAGACAATGAGTAGAGACCGATTTTTTCAATTACGCACCAATCTGCACATTGTGAATAATTTGAAAAAGCCTGAAAACAATACTGACAGATTATATAAAATTAGGCCATTTTTTGACAGCATAAGAAAACGATGCCATGAACTTGTTATGGAGAAAAATGTATGTGTTGACGAACAAATGGTGCCGTTTACAGGGCATCTTTCTATTATACAGTATGTCAAGGGTAAACCATGTCCATGGGGAGTGAAAATTTTTGTCATTTGCGGAAAAAGTGGGATGGCGTACGACTTCCTCATATACCAAGGTGCTACAACGGAACTTGATAAACACATGGTTACAAAATTCGGCTTAGGAGCTGCTGTTGTTCTCAAATTGGCAGAAAATGTTCCTGCAGGTCATTATCTATACTTTGATAATTATTTTTCGACCTATAACTTGTTTGAGGCGCTACAACAAAAAAAGATTCATGCAGCTGGAACAGTGCGGGTAAACAGATTTAACAATCCACCTTTGCTACCTGATAAAAATGCACTAAAACGAAATAGAGGATTCAGCGAAGAAGTCGTCAATGCAGATAACTCCATTGTACTTTGCAAGTGGGTGGATAATCGCACAGTAACTCTGGCTTCAAATTTTGTAGGAATTGGCGAAGAAGATACCGCTAGACGATGGGATAAAACTAGAAAAGAATATATTGAAATCAAACGTCCAGAAGTTGTAAAATTATATAATCAATGTATGGGAGGAGTCGACTCTCTCGACCAACTTGTAGGGCATTATCGCATTTTTATAAAATCCAAAAAATGGACGTTGCGAATGATATTTCACGCTGTAGATTTGGCTTGTACCAACAGTTGGTTGGAATACAAGAAAGATGCTGAAAATGCAAAAATTAATAAAAAAAACGTACTCGACTCCTTACATTTCAAAATTCATATTGCTGAATCTCTTATAAAAGTAGGAAAGCCTTGTAATTTGAAACGAAAAGCTGGACGGCCTAGTAAAGAAAACCTCTGTGATTCTCCTCAATCTTCCAAAAGAAAATCTGGTGAATGCATGCCATTACGGGAACTCCAGCTAGACATGTTTGATCATATGCCTGAATACGATGAAATGAAAGAAGCTACTAGATGCAAAAAATTAAAATGTACTGGTAAAACCCACGTCTACTGCATCAAGTGTAAAGTTCATCTTTGTTTTGTTAAAAATCGAAATTGTTTCAAAGAATTTCATGCCAAATAATATTTTTTGATCATTTTTCTATTTTTATTGTTAGGCACATAATTAGTTAAATTTGTATCTTTCTACAACATTTGTGACCCATTGTCCATTGTAATGGACATATTCATAATTTTTGAAGAAAATAAAAAAAACCAAAAATTTTCTTGTTTTTGCTATTAATTGATCATATAAAAATAAAACAACCATAAAAAAAATTTTTGGAGATTTTAAAATTAATTCGGGTCTGAAAGGGTTAACATTATCGGAATGTTCTGAAATTAACTAAATTTTGTATTCATCAACAGTTTTGTTTAATTAATAATAATCTTTTGTTAATTGCTTAACTAAAATAGCTAATTGTGGTTAAACAATAGTATAATAAACCATCTACAGAATGTCTCCGGATAAATTTAAAAAAAATTTCTTTTAATTCCTAAAACCCAAATTATTTTTATGTTGACGATTTTTAAATTTACTGCATGATGCCTAAGCAAAAAAATGGCAGCTATAAATATTCTACTATAGCAAACCAACAGTTAATCAACTGTCTCCTCACTCCTTTCTTCTTGTTGAGATAAATTATAGTACAACCAACTGATCATATACAGTAAAAAAAGTGTTATAATATTTTGTAAAATTAAGATAAATTAAACTATTACAATTTGAGATTAACATTTAAAATAATAGTTTAATATTTTGTAAAAAAAAATTTGCACATAGTTAAAATTTGATGTAATAAAATGTTCGTTGGATTGCTAAAAACCGTTAAAAGTTGCATCTGCAAATTGCACTTTTTGACGCTTTTTGTTTAATAAGGTACTATTGTTATGTTTAATTTTTTTATTAACAGTACCGAAAATAATCTGTCAATAAGTTACCTCGTCTAAGCTTTTAAAATTTTAGAGAATGTTTAAAAGTTAACTATTTAATTCTAATTGATTTAAAGGAAAAGCATAAACAAAATTAACTAGTGCAACAAAGCCATAAAAAATAATGCTTTAAAGTTTGCAAATGTTATTAAATATCTACTATTTGACCTAACAAAAGCAACAACCAAACATATTTATTTTAGCAGTAAAAGATAAGAAACAATGGCGTATTTTATTGTGTTTTTTAAACATTGTTATTTATATTGTATTTATAAAGAACTATATTTATTAATATTTTCTACATTAAATCTATAAATATTAATCATACGAGTATATCTAACATTCGCATTGATTTGAGTAAATAATTATAAAATTTGTAGTCAGTTAAAAAAAAATTGTGTGAATGCTTGTTTGACTTTGATAATCGACTTTAATGCATTGAAAAACCCGGCTTAGCGCGTTATGTGATAATAGTTTAGATTAGGATCTTAAAATAATAACCGTGTGTGCGTGATATAACCTCATTTAACAATTTTAATAATGCATTCTGAATGACTCATAAACGCCAGGTGCATAGTTGGGAGCCTTTCACAATTTTCTAAATTATGACATCTTTATAGCACACATGATTGACTCCAACAGCGATCAAAAACAAGATTAAAGTAATCTGCAGAATTAAAATTTTGCCGGTGAAAGCAAGGTAAATTTCTTGCATTTGTAAATTAAAGAAGATACGAGATTTGAAATCCCCTGAAGCAGAATTCTGAAAAAAGTTAATTAATCTAATTTACGCCTCCATGTTGTTGCTAGCAATTGTTTGTCTTAGTTGAAAATTATTGCAGAAACTTCTAACAAGCGCTGAATTTTTTTAACGTAATTGAATTTTGCTAAACTTGTGGTGAGTTTGATAGATCTCAATTTTAACTTGACGATTGAAGGTGGCATTAAAAACATCCTCATGTTGTTTGAACGATTTTAATTAAAACCATTGTTTTATCGTACGAGCAGAACAAGTCACGAGTTTCCGAAATAACGGATTTTCGCTCTTGTCTCATTTCCCATTATTTTAAATCCTTTTTTTTTTCATCTCGCTTCCACTTACTCTTTAAAGTGGTGCCGATTGTTATCGCTCTCGTACCTATCAAATCCCAAGGACTAAACAAATCACTGAAATGTAATAGATAGCGACACTTTTCTAATGTCTCTTAGACTAAATACTTTATTTTTAACAATGTTCTTAAAATACGAGCTTAGTATCTCACAGGAATACATTTAAATTGTTAATGCTTTCAATATTTGACTTGTGATCTTGTGAAAATATTTTTTATTAAAAGCTCGCTACTGCCAAAATGCTTCACAATCTAAATTCTTTTATGAAATAAAATTGAACTAATTTTAAAATTAAATTTCCCAGTCAAACAAAGAAATTTTATTTGTTTAATAATAATATTTTTTTATTTTAATGGACAATGAACAGTGTATATGACCCCAGGAAGTTGTAAAGTGAATAACAGGCAATATTGGTTAGATGAGTAATTTAATTAAAATACGGAAACAACAATCACAATACTACGTAGAAACTAATTGAAACCAAACTGCATTTACTGCTGATATTAACAGAATAATAGTGTGAGGATCACAGGATTTTAGGTCGTAAATGTTTGTTCAATAAGTTTTATTAAATCGTAAAATTTTGGAAAAAATAATACTGTTTTTATCGATCGACATTAAATATTACGTTTTAGTAACCGCTCACAGGCAACAATATGTTACTTTTTGATTTCTGTCAATGCTTTTCCTTTTTTACAAAAATTTAATTTCACTAGTGAAATAATAAAAAAATAGAATCTTAAATCGATCGTATTCTATTTATTATTAATATTGACATTAATAGACATTTCGTTTTTTGTTTTATCATATTTCACTTCGTTTCTATTAATAAGAAGCGTGTAGTTGTTATCTGTTCCAGAATGAATAGTAGTTGTAGGTACAAGGAACGTCTCCTCTAGTAAGGAACAACTAGTACCAGGAGAACCTTGAATTTTCCTTGCGATATCAAGCTTATTAGATATAGAATATTCGATATAAGTTTCTGCTATGACGGAGCTCCTCCAACCACCATGTCGTTTAATTGTTGTAAGATTAGCACCTCCATTGGTAAGTAAAGTTGTTGAAGTGCGCCTCATACAATCGCCTGTATAAGCTTCTGCGTTTGCCAGATTCAAAAACGAAGCAACATTAGAAGAAACTTTCGATATAGTGTTAATTCCAACAGGTTGCGATGTACATTTTTGATTAGCGTATCAAAAAAAATCTCTCAATAGATAACTTTTTCGGACGTAAGTACATGTATTTCCTACACTTCTCCACAGTGTTACAGAGAATCCTTCTTCTATAATTGTGAATCTTCGTGAAACGCCCGTCTGGTATCTGGTATCGAAACAGTCAGGTATGCGCACTTGTCTTCTACATTACTGATTTTTAAATTTGTTAGCTCACAGCATCGACAGCCACCAGACAGCCTTATTATTAATGCAATCTCAAACATTTTAAAATTCATTATCTACAATGTCTATGGAATGACAGAGATTACCTTGATAATCAAATATTTTTTATCGCAAGCCTTTGTTAAAAACTCTTCCACGTGTGCTCTTTTCAATACTGCAGCTTTTTTCGGCCTGTATCCTCTCGACTGATTCTTCAGATAGACCATGAGCTTACTATATTTTCCAATGTCTATGTTTTTATAGACCTTTATAGCGGCCTTCGGCATGGAGTACTTTAGCCACATGGATAAAATTGCATACTTTTTTTTCAAATTAAAGAAATACGATAGCTAAACTTTCTCTTTTATTGTCATTACCCTCCGTTCTTCTTTCCATTCATTAGATTCTGAAAATACTTTTTTATAATGTTCCCTGGATTTCGCAGGCAATAGATAGCGAGTCGATTCTTCAGCTTCCTCAAGAATTGTCTCAGGAACAGTACCTATCACTTTATTTTATTTTCATCAACTTGCACAGCGTTTTGTACAAACAGAGTCGATAAACAATTGAAAATAAATGGCAAAGATTCAACACCTCCCATGTTTTTTAGTTAATTTCAAAAATTTTTGAAGTAACATCCGCTGTCAGAGTGTAATGTTAAGTCATTTTTTGATGACATAAGATGAATTATTAATGATTTTGATTTTAAATCGCTATAATTGTGAATAAACGTTATACTGGATTCGTGTTTTAGTTGCGCTTTATTTACTTACGAATATTAAACGCACGACTGCGTCTCGCGCTTAAACATTCGTGGATAAAACGCTGTCTAAAATATTTATACAATAAATAACTATTATTTACAATTTTTCGGTGTGTACAAAATTTTGTAAATTTTTTGATATGAATTGTATAAAACGTTTCTCTATTACTTCGCGGTCCTTCTTACGGCTGCTGATCTATATTTATGTTATTGTGTTTGCCATTTTGTTTATCTTAAAAGGACTTTGTATAAATTTGTTGTTGTTTAAAACTATTTTAAATACAGCAATAATAAAAGAATAATAACAATCATCTTTATTTTCCTAAGTACAAAAAAGGTGTAATGCTTGAATTACTTTTTGTAGCAATTTGAAAAATTAAATTCTAAATAAGTGACAATAACAGTTGTTTTTGAGCTTTTTATTTAACTAGAAAACAATTTATTAGTAAATATTGTAAGTAAAATAATAGAGAGTTAAAATTTATAAAAGACAAAATAGCAAACAGTGCACACACGTTTTATTTTTTTATTAGTACTATAAAACTACTAAAAAACAATTGCAATAATGCAAATTGCTATAGTAGTCTTATAGTATTTTAATAGTTTTAAAGCCTTAGTAGTTACATTGCAATTTTAATTTGTAGCTAATTGTAAAATTTAAAAGTTTGATTAAAAAGCGTTTTATGCATTGTGCCGTCTAGTATTAGATATAAAGCTTTCACCTAAATTGAACTCCAAATTGCTATTCGAACACTTCTAATATTTAAATGTTTAAATTATCAAAAATATTAATTAAGATATTTTGAAATTACTACATTTTGTATATTATAAATAATAAAAATATGCGTAGCCCGGCGCATCCACCATTTTTGTTATACATATTTCTTTGAACACTGATAATAAGACGGTTGAGTTAACTATGCATGTGTTATTATTAATAATATTTTAAATCAAATATAGATTACTTTTTGGTGTTTTAATCTTCAGTCTACTGATGAGGTACATTTGTACCCCATAGCTCATTTTTTTTGTATAACTTTTTACAAATTAAACTGTTTCTTACTTCTTTTTATTGTTTTTCATAATCTAATGTTATTGTGTAATACTAATTTTATTTAAAAATTATAAACATAAATTTTAGGAATTATTTATATAAATCTAAATAATGGCTTGAAAATTTACAATTAGGTAGGCAGTTAAAGTGTTGATGCTATAAAGTTTAGTCTAAAAACAATTTTTTTAATAAAACAATTATTTTAAACTTTACACGAGATTAGCTAGTTTACTAGCAATTCTCTACAATTGATAACACCTTACAAAGATCTATATAATATCTGTTCAAAATCCTAGAACCGAAAAAAATGTTTTAAAATGTTTACGTAAAGTACAGTAAAAAAGTTATTTGTAAAAGATGCTTTGTTTCGTATTAATGCTTTTAAAATAGATATAATAAACGTTTTTGTTTAATTTACTTTTCTCATAATTACAGATCAGCTGTTGTTACAACTGTAAATTTTTTCTATCTTTGAATTAATTTGGTTGTGATTATTGACCTCTTTTAAAATCTGACAGTTCTGACAAATGCCGATCTTACTAACGACATACTTCACAAATTGCTTTTATTTTCAAAGCATTCTAGAGTGTTTTATATTTGAACACTTAACACAGTATAGAAATGAATCAGTATGGACAGCTGATAAAAACTTGTCAAAAGCTGGCATTTCTTCACGTAAAATGTGTAAGATGGAGCCACTAATTTTTAAATTTTTAGACAACTAATAATACACAATTTTAATATAAGATGCTATAACTCTAAATGATTTAATAAATAATGAAAAGACAAGAATAAAACAACGATTATAATAATTTTTATAGCATATTATTTATAGTTATAGCCATTTAGATTCAAATTGTGTATTATTAGTTGCCTAAAAATTTGAGAATCACTGGCTCCATCTTACATATATTACGTGAAGGGATGCTAGCTTTTGACAGGTTTTTATCAGCTATCCATACTGATTTATTTCTATACTGTGACTTAATATATTAATATAAATACGAAGTTTTTTTAAAATAAAAAGAAAATATATGCAAATGATTAAGTGAAAATGTTGAAATATACCTCACATTGTAATCTATGTAATTTTGAACACCTAATAATTTAAAAGTTAAATAAAGTAAATATGCCTCAACTTTCTAAATTATTAAAATTACACAAAAATGAAGATAAAACCTTGTTATTCCAAAGTAACGACAAGTGTCTTTAGTTTGATTGGCTTATTTTTTGTAATCTAGAAAGTACAATATAAAGTTTGTAAAATTCTTTGCTGTAACATTTTACTAAAAAGATTATAAAAATTTGCGTGATTAAAAAGCTTTTATGTAAAAGCTTTAGTAACTCGCCGATAATAAAACATTTTTTTTACTGTGTAATATCGTCATATAGTTATCAAAATAAAATAATAATTATTAAATTTAATTTTATTAAAAGTGCATTTTTGCTGTTATCACATAGTTTTAAAAAGATTTGCAGGTTTTGAAAGTGTAAACGAGCACACAAACATGTAGAGTTGAAACATTGGCTATTGATTGTTAATATTTCGAAGAATATTAAAAAATTTTAAATTTGTGATGTTCTTTAAGCAACAAAGACTTAATGTCTATATGTGTGACAACGCTAAAAAAAGTGATACCACAGTATAGAAACAAATCGGTATGGATACCTGATAACAACTAAAAACATGTCAAAAATGTGTAAGATGGAACCACTAATTTTTAGATTTACTGTAAACAACTAATATTATTTGTTATGCATTAAAATGTTTTCTACTATTTAATTAATTTTTAAGTTGTATTTTTATGATAATTTTTATCTTTGTCTTTCGATCATTTACCATATTATTTACAGTTATTTATACCTCTTTAGACTTAAATTGTGTATTACTAGTTGTCTATAATAAATCTAAAAATTAGTGGCTCCCTCTTTCACATTTAACCTAAAAGAATACTAGCTTTTTGAAAAGTTTTTTGTTTTTATCAGCTGTTTATACTGATTCATTTCTATAGTGTGGTAATACAGTTTTTTTTGAATTTTAAAATTTGCAATTAATTTTTTGCAAGTCAATGTAGTGATGTATTACAGCAACAAAATATTGTACCTCATTCTAGTTTAAAGTTAAATATTTTATAGTGGTTTTAGCCGACATTTCTTAATTCTTTATTTTTTCTTAATCTTAGAGTCACCCTGTATCTTAAATTGACTGTTTATTGTTAAATAGAATGTTAGTTTTGATAGATTAGTAGCTCAGTTAAATTTTTTTTTCCAATTACAATCCTGATAAATACATTTTTTAAATTTGATAGAAAAGAATGCTTTTATTAAATTTTTAAAACTATTTATATAAGTACTTATTTTTACATACTTCTAACATTTTTTATTTTTACCATTTCAATAACCAATTTAGTTTTATATGTATTTTTGTAGCAATGTTATTTTTCAACAACTTTTCTTAATATCCCTAGTCACTCACTGTTTTACTTCAAACAAGAGAAACTACAAACAAAATTCAATCAAAAAAAAGTTCTTTGAATATATAGGTAAATCAAATGTATATACTTACAAATGTCAGCTATTTAAAGACCAGAGTAAATGTAAAAAACACTTTTGTTTTATAAAAAAATAATCAATAATACGTTTGGTTTTATATATTTGCATAAAATACTAATAATATATTTCTGGCAAATATTAAATTTGAATGTTAGTTTAAACGAAACTCGTTAATTACATTATCTTTTGCCAATATTAATAATGTATCTAATTAATTTAAATTATTAATGTAGGTTTCAATAACATTTGATACAATACATTTCTCATGTCATGTTTGGTTTATTTTTCTAGTAAAGTCTAATGCATCTGTTGTCGTAGAATCAATAATAACCAACCGCAGTATTTACAAAGTTGAAAAGCAGAGATCAATAAATTTTTAAGCTAAAAAGACGAGACTCACCTCAAACAAAGAAGAGATAACCATTCGGAGAATATCTACAGTAATGTTCAAAACATAAAAAGAAAATTATTACAAATTGCTGATTGTGGGTTTCTACATTGTATTGTTCAGTAATCTAAATTTGCTTGTTTCCCAAATGATTTGTGCACTCAGTGGGTAATCTAGTGGATTTATTGCTTTAGCTACTCATGACTGCGATATTATAATGACATTTATGGCGGCCGTTTCTGGTAACATTTTTGTGTCAGTATTTCTTAACAATCCGAAATCCGGTGTATTCACCAGGAAGTAAAAATCGTGCCTCGAAAACTAAGCCGATTAATTTATCAGTTTGGTGGAAATTATAGCAACTTTCGTAAAGTTTGTGTCCACATGATTGTGTGCAATCGAGTTAAGTTAATCGCGAGTCGTCAGTGAATGGCGTCAATTAGGCGACGCCGCCGCACCTTCACGTGACTTTGCCCCACACACGAACGCCCCCAGAATGCGATAATCTGTCCCTTTTGTAAAGATTCATTCGCGACTCGGTGTTAATTACTTTCATAGCCCGTGTTTCTTCAAAGAGATAATTAAAACAAGTTGTCATATTTGTCGTGAATAATTAAAATACTAATTGCAATGCCAGAAACACACTTGAATCGGTCGATGATGACGGGATTTGTGCAAGGAGAGGTTGAGAGCCGAAGAAAGCAGCTGGCGTAGTTAATAGCTGGCATAATCGTCTGTAAAGCACAGTCTAATAATTCACTCGTCGCTAGTTCGAGTCACGGACCTATAAATTACAAAACATTAAACTTTTCCGTAACTGTCCAAGAAATAATTGCGACTGTAGGCGTGTAATTGGAACTAGAAACTTTTCCACCTAACGTGTATTTCCTCAAATTCCTTAAGGAGTACATGGCGATGCAAGAGCGCTAATACTTTAAAGATTTACATGCCTATAGGATCAGTTCACGTTCCTGAAACTTGATTATTTATTCATGTAATGTGTCGCTCTTAACGAAAATATTGCGTACAAATCGCGATTTCTTACCAACTGGCACAACTCACACACTAACTTTCTACAACTTTACTGATAAAAGCCACAACCAAATCGTATTTGCCCAGTAGTTTTCAACGGGTAATTTTTGAAGTGGAAAGTTGTCAAAAGCATTGTCATTTTTCATTTAAAACTAAAGAATTTACTAGGATAAAATATTACCTTGTACAAACTTCGATAATGTATTTCATAAAAGTTGCACCAGATCTGACAAGAACTCCCGAAAACAAAAAGTCTATCAAACTGTCATATCTTTCACTGCAGTGCATCCATTCACTAAAACTACTTTATTTATAGCCTTCATACATCCAAAATAGATAGTAAATGAACTAAAATATGTAAAATGATTTTTTAGTTTACCATTCATTTATGCTAAAAAATATTTAATGCATGATTTTTTCAAGATCGTTTATTAATATAAATATTAACGTATAATTTTACATTATTAAATAAAATTTAATAAATACGTTTTTATTTCTAAATAATAATATAATAGACTTTAAAAACTCTAAGCATAACTTTTCGTATTAAGCCCGTGCTTACCGCTCAAGGTGCGTAAATAGTGACGTTTCTATGCGCAGTAATTGTTGCTTACTGTTGTTGCTAGTGTAACATTAAAGACATGCTTACGAAACAGGCGTTTGAAAAAACGGTTTTTCCTTTTCAGTTGCAACAAGTAGCTATTTTAATATGTAATTTCAGTTCTCAAAATTTTTTCATTATGTAACTAGTGATAAAAATTAACGTTGTTTTAAAACTAGAGATACAAAGTAACATCAATATAATCAAAAAACTACCTCAATTTTATTTATTTAAAATTTTGTATGTAAAAATGGTTGCTTTTCATAACTAAATTAAATTTTTTTAATGAAATACGTATCAAAATGGCAAATATTTGCATACGACGTATTGAGTCATTTGTGGTTTTACGTCTAGTGCAAAAAAGCTCATTTTGCAACTCGTTTCATAATTAATTATTTTTTATTTTTTAGTACTTAAGATGTTTTTTTTAAATTAAGCTAATTGATAAAAAAAAGTAAAAATATTAACTCACAGTTTAATACCTAAAAGTTGACTGCATCTTACAATAGAACTTTTTTTTTAAATTAATATGGCGATTAAAATCATCTTTTCGCGACTGTACATAAATTAGTTTTTGTTACAAAAATATATCATAAAACTGTCACATTTTGCAAGTCAATGCCTCAAAACTATTCTGTTTAGACATTCTGAAAACATTTTTAAATAATTTTTATCAATTTAATATTTATTTTACCTATCATTTATTGTCATCTGATGTCTAGTAAGTTTTGTGTTAAATATAAATATTTTATTGACAACATGGCAAAATCTTTAGATTTTTTAAATCAAATTAACTAAAATTTTTAAGCGTGGCTGTAACAATTTGATATATTTACAGAGCTGGTATCATAAGATGTTACCAAACACAACGTTACAAAGTTGAAGATTGTAACACAGTTTTTAAAAGACAAAACATAATCAAAAATATTAAAGTATTGAAACAAAAAGTAAGTAAAGTAAATAGAAAAAAATAAAAAAAATGATATATATTAAAATTTGAAAGACTAGCATTGCCTTAATATCTCAAAATAACAGAAAAAATAGAAAACGTTGAAAACGTGCCAACGTTTCTTAAATTTATAATTTATACAATTAATTATTTTAAGAAATTCTAAATTCTATTAAAATTAATAAATTAGATAAAAAGTTATAATAATTCTAACTAATACAATTTTGTGTAGCGTAGAGGAAGGATGTATTAAGTTGTTTTATTTTGATATCAGAAATCACAGGTTGCTCTATGAGATTGCCTTTCTGACACTTTACATACTAAAATTAAAAAAGATTTTTACATTTAAATAATACTACATAATGTTTAAAAAACATTGTGTATAGTGTTTAATTTTTTTTTTTAATATTTAGTAGAATAATGTTTTTAAAAACTTTGATATTAGTACTGTTTCTATGTTGTTTTTTTTAAATAGTTATACCATTTTTAGTAATTATTTGTTGTGATCAAATAAAAACTTTTTTAAAAATAATACTTACGCCGGGTTGCACAAACGTTTATCAAAATTGATGGCTTGTTAATCTTTCATTAACGTATATCTAGCCAATGAGAACACGATATTTTTATTTAATTGGAGTTTAATAGTTTGTCAAATTTAATTAACGTTTGTGCAACCGGGGGCTATTATTTTATGTTGATTTTTGCAAATTTATCTTTAAACATAATTTCTATAAATTTATATGTTATAGCTAGTTATTACTTATATACAAACTTTTTTTAATTGAGGTCAAAATTTGCCTAAATTTTGTTATTTATTTATCAAAAAAATTATAAAGATATCAAAGATTAAAAACAACAGTCTTAGAACTCGAAAATCATGATATTTGAAATGTTAAAGGTTGCTCAAAGACATTAACACTCTTGTAATTCGCGTGATACATAAAAAATATTTCTTTTGTGTTACAAGTGCAGATTTATAATTAAAATGTTACTAAATTTTGTTGTTTTTTAAATTAGAAAATTTATAAAAAAAATTCTAAATTGTAATAGTACAGAAAACAGTCTTACAATTAGTAGACTTAACAATTGCAATCTTTGTTAGTTCTCCTAAAAAAACATTGAATTAAGTTATTTCGTATTCATAAGGTGTTGTTTAACTCTCAAGAGGGTTAAAACAATATTTATTATTACTTGCTTAAGCTCAACTTTTAATAGTAAATAAAAAAATACTTTTATGTTTTCTATTATTACATACATACAACTCTTGTTATATTATACACGTACAATTCTTACAACTAGCATAAAAATAATTATTTAGTTATGAAATTACACAAAAGATAAAATAAAAATTGTTTTTCTACTTTCTCTACGAGTAACATATCTGATCTCAATTTTGTAAATACTCTACTGTGTTTTTAAACTTATAAAGCTAAATTTAATTCCACGATACGTGAAACTACCATTAACTTTAGTTTTTTAACAAGCATTGTAGTGGATTCCAGTTTAGAATTACTGATAAAAAGAGTTTTTTGCTCTGATGTAATGCAGTTTGTCTAAATAAAATTTGAAATACCTAACATGGACTCTGCAGTAATTTTAATCAATTTCTAATTTTCTGTTATTATTTTACAGACTTGTTTAATTAAACCCAATTTTGTACTGTGTTAATTTAAATTTATTTTTGTCTAAAAAACAAAAATTTTGTTTTATAAATTACACCTCACAAAGCAAGAAAACTTCATGATAATTTATTTTGAAAAATTGTACGTTTTTGTTGAACTCAATGTAAACAAAGATAAATTATTTCCCGACACAAACCCTTTTATTTAGAAATCTATTGTAATAGTTTTCCCTCTTATACAACAAGTACAATTGTAAGCAGCCAAAGCACTTGGAATAAATGTTAAACTCTTAGGTTCGAAGTGAGTTAAAGTGCGGTTCTTAATTGTTTCTCATTTTTCAATTCGGAAATTTATTGAATTAGAAAAACGTATCTTGAAATTATTTCTGTTTCAGTGAATTTCAATTTAATAAAACATCTGTATTTTATTTAAATCCACTCTGTCCTAATAAATTCTCGATCAATTTGGTGCGGCTTCAATTCTTAATTGGAGTTCTTAGATATTAGTGGTAAGGAATGTAAACAGAGTTCCTTTAATTGGACCAAGCTGACAGTAGTCCTTCCTTGAGTCGGTCTGCAATTAGATCGGTTTACATAGTCTCGTTCGAATCGATTTGATCAGAGAACATGTTTACTTACCACTCTTACTAAAGTAAATAGCTCAACGCACTTTCGTTGATCTAAATATCCTACTAGCTCGAATTCCGACCACTTTTCTAGCGCAAAACAAACACTAATTTAATTCTACAATTAAACATTTTTAGCGAGGCCCGGCCTTCATGAAGATAAAGTCTTAACTCTGATCGATACATGATCTGCCCGGAAACCCGGAGGAAACCCGGACCTCCCTCATTCCCCACTGACCACCCACAACCCTTTCGTTTTACCCTGACCATACTCCTCGATTTCCATTCGGTTTTATCTCGTTCTTTCCTCTCGCCTACTTGATTTTACAAGAATTCAATTCTGCCCTCTTTATTGATTAGAATGGGCTACTAGGAACAAGGAGAAACTGGTTTTATCGACGGCGATATCCAATACCGATTCTGTTGCGAATTCGTATTTAAGGACGCACTCGGTATTAAATATCCTGCGAGGTGTTCCAGAACTTATTATCCGACAGTAAAGAAGGAAAACTGGTTGAGAGCTTAGGAAGTGCGGACATTTTCCGCTTTTTTCGCCTTCTGCAAAGGATAATTATTTTAAATGAATTATGCGTTCTCTTAAATCAAGACATTTTTATCTTGTTGGTGAAAAATAAATTGAAGGAATCTCTAGAGGATGCAAGCGACGTGCTTTGAGATTTTACTTTGTTTTCTTTCTAATTATAAAATATTCAAAAATCTCAAGCTACTAGGTTTTGTCAGTTCAAAAATCTTATAAATCATAAAACTATGACTTTGCTACATAAATAAATCATAATTACATTTATGAATAATTATTCTACTTCTTCAAGAAATTTATTTTAGCTAAAGAGCTCTTTGAAATTAAAGAACTTGAATTAATAAACTTAACATCTCTATTCACTTGAAACTAAAAACATGATACTCTTATTATAGTAAAGTAATTAATGTTTTTTTAGTAATTATCTTAGCTCGTGATATTTGAAATCTCGAGATGATGAAAGTTGGCAGTGCACATTCTTCGACTTTTCTTTAAAAGCGTACTTTGCGGTTTAATTGCCTCTCAAAATATTAATACCTTTCTGGCTCTTATCATCCAGTAAACGCTCTTTAATATTGCCCTTTTCATCTCGTCAAGTCGTCAACTTCCTCACGTTTTATTAATGTATCAATGGGAAAAACATGTTGAATTTTATTACTTCAGGAAGAAATTTTACATGACTCTTATAGTAGATTACAAAGTGTCAATAATAATATTCTTATCAGGTAATTAGACGATAAGTTTTATCGGATTTTCACTAAATGAGCTTCACTTGAAATCTCAAGATGAATTTAATTAATGTAACAAAGCTCGATTAAAATATACTCCCAACGGTCGTTTTCCTAACACTACCTAACACTACGATGAAATTGCTCAAATGCTTAATTTAATTAGCCCTTTTACCTTTACTATATTTGTAAATAATTAATTTAGGTTATGAAGAAATTTAGAACCGTGAACATTTTATCCCGAATTTGCAAAACGTATTACAATAAAGAGCATTTAGAAAATTATTATTCATTGTCGAATATATTTGCCCAACTTCAAAGGGTATTTACCAGAGCTAATGCAGACTTATTAATCCGCTTGTTAATACAAAGCACGTTTTGAAAATTTATGTTACATGGTCAGACTTTCATTACAAGGTATATTCAATATTTCAAAGAAGAACGTTATGTTGTTATTAGTTTCTAAATTTGTTTCTATATTACTCGAATTCTATTTAATTAAGTTTTGTTTGAAACGTTGGAAAATTTCAAGTTTCCTGAAATAAATCTGAGATTAATGTTGACATTTACGAGTTAATTTAATTAAAATATAACTAAATTAATTTTTAGTGAAGTAGAAACGAGACAAAAATATTTTTAGACATGAAGAATTAATGGTGTTTTTAGAAAATTTGTAAATGAAATTTTCTTCAGGCATTTAAAGAGGGTTAACTATGTATATTCGCGTGTGGTAACTTAAATTTTATAACGCATAGTTTATTTATAACACCAAGTAACAGTAGAGTGCTTTAATAATAATTGTTGAGCACTGTAAAAAACCTAACACACAAGATTTGTATTAAACATTTTGGTCAAAAAATTTTATTAGAAAATTAGAAATTATGTAGTAACCTAATTTTTTAATAAAAATAACAATTTGTTACCGTTTTTGTAACAGTTTTAAAACGGTTTGAGAAAATTTATAAAACCAGTTTTAAAAAATACAAAAACCAGTTTGAAAACGGTTGTAAAAACCGAATTGGACAAAAATCTAATTGACTGTTTTTATCGAAAACCGGTTTTGCTTTAAATCGTTTATTCGGTTTTGATTTTTTATCGGTTTTGCCACCACTAGTCTCGAGAAGCCTCAACTACTTAAAGGATTAAGAAAGAGACTTAAGTCCTTAGATATAGAAAATATTTTTTGCACTTCTGATAAAGAAAATAATTTATAATTTTAAATGCTTATTTTAAATTTTTTGAAACTAACAGTGGTAGTTATTATATCAATTTTAATCCCGAAAGTGTAGAAACATTGTAACCCAATTATTTAAACATTAGTTTCTCTGCGACTGCGGAGTTATTAATAAGAATTTTTGCTTGACGCTACAAAAATATTGCAACAATATAAGTTTATGTTTTGAATCATTAATTTATTAAGTCCTTGGATTTCAATTGACAGCTTATCAACAATGTAGCACGCCATTTAGGACAGTCTGTATAAAATAAACTAACAAGTATTAAAAACTTTGTAAACGCATCACATTTACAATATCTGTTTGCAATCATTTATTCATTGGGGCTGCAGTAATTACAAACTGTAATGAATAACAAGCTAATTACCTTAATTAGTCAATTAGTCATAACAATTAAAAAATTGATTTATGCAATTCCAACAAACCGCTCTTTCCACAAATATGTATGTTTGATCTGTTTAGAAAAATAAACTTTTAGCTAAGACATTAAAAGTTGAAGCTATGCAGATTAAAATAATAGAATTGTCTATTTACAAAAAATAAAAATGTATCAAAAAAAAACTTATTTTACAAAGGCAACTTTATGTAAGCAATTTTTACCTATAGTCAAATTTATAGTTTTTGGGTTTGTTGTCTGGCTTTGGATACCATAGTCTGCGGTTATTGTCATAAATCGCCAGCAATAACTACTTCAACAACATTGCTTTGCTGTAATAATTTACGACTTCAGTCACATTTCTATTTTTTTGCAAATAAATTTTTTTACGTTCCAAAAAAAATTTGCTAGAGCTACTTTAAGGCCAAGACTTATACCAAGAGATATACGCTGTAGACATTTTTTTTAAACAGTATTTTTGAAATACACGATATATGACAACACTGTTTTTGAGCAAAAACTTTTACATCGTAAATCTCTAAATCTATATGCTCGAAAACAGTGCTTTCATGGATCTTATATCGTAATAATGTTATTTGAAAAAAAAAAGTTTTACAGAATGTACCTCAAAATCTATAAACGTTTGTATAAGGCAAGTTGGGTTATTTCCCCTTTTTTTATTATGTACTATAGCTGGTTACATTTTCTAAACATACCTTAAAGTCATCCTGTATATAGTTTGTTAATCGTTAATTTAATTTTAAAGATTATATTAACAAAACACTAAAGTGGTATACAAGTAGTCATAATTTTAAATCTTGCTAGTTTCATATCACAAAACATCGAAAAATAGTTTTGGTTAAATTTGAAGGTATGCAAGTAAGGTAAGTAATATTTTCTGCACAAAACAAGAAAACGGATAACTATTTTCAGTGCTGTATCTGTTGTTGTATCTGTAATTCAAGTAGATAATGTTATAAAAAGTATTTAGCAAAATGGACCATTTTTTTAATAAGTTTATTTTATGATTAGCGTTGTGTGAGTTTATTGACAGTCATATCAAGTTTGTCCATTTAATTTCAGCGCAACTAAAAATGCTTTAGTTACGAAAAAATAGAAACTGTAAGTTTAAAACAGATAAAAACGTTAAATTAAATTAAAAAACGTTTTCCGTTAAATTATTTGTCAAATTTGAATAATGAACTATTTTTCAAAATTGAATAAAATTAATGTTTTGTGTTTATTTTAAATAGAACTTGGTATGATGTGTTTTACCTTTATATTGTTGTGTGTTAAGAACACCAAGTTTTTTAATTAATTTTTTTTAACTTTTTTTATGTAGTAATGTTAGAGGTTTCTACAATCCGTCAGGTAATTCCATCTACCTAGAGATAATTTTTATTTTTTCCAGACGCACATTTTTTAGGTATTAGAACGACTTTGTATCACTGTCATCAGCGCAGCCAAAAATTTTTAGAAATTGAGTTCGTGCTATAAACTTCAAACAAAATTATCAAACAGATAAGCAGATAAAAAAAAAGTTTTAGTTATCAAAAAAAAGGTAGCATTAATGACTGTTAACTATAGTACATTTTATATAAACGAATTAAGTTATTACAAGTGGTACTTCTAAATAGAAGTTGTTGGCTATTGCGGTGCCCTAAAATATATTTTTTTTAATATTCCTAATAAATTTTTGTTAAAGACAGATTATCTTTTTTCCAGATGGCATAAATTTTAGTCACACTCCTACATTTGCTAATCCCGTTGTTAACAACGTTTCAGGTTATTAGCATTCATGCGTAATGTTTCATTAGGTATAAGCTGAAAACATTCATCAATTCTCTTTTATCGCAACTGATGCTTTACTTCTGATTGAATTAAGCCGCTTCACAATTTGTGAATTATAAAACACGTTTTGTTTCTTACAACGCGCAGATTTTAAATTAATTGCTAATATTTGAGACGAAATAAAAACTTTTGAACTTCGTCTAAACTTGAATTTTCATATTTGTCGCTTTAATTTAGCTTTTCCGTATTTAGTTGACGAAAAATAAAATCAGAAAAGTTCTTTAAAGATAAAAATTTATTTTAACACTAAGACAAATAAAAGTTTTAAAATGTGGTTCTTGAGAAACTTTACTCAAATTCTAGTGTGTATAAAGATAGTGAAGACACGCTGAAAATACTCCTTAGGGAGAGTGTCGTCTCGGAGGAATATTTTAGCAGCGAATTTTTATTTGTTAAAGATAGCTCCGGATTAATTTTGCTTTTTGTTGTTGGATTTGCAAGTGAAAATAATTGATTTTACATTTTATTTCGAGCTGTAGGTATATTAAATTTGCAAAATTAATCCGCCAAAGCTTTATTTTATTTTTATTATCATCCATTGTGTGACTGGTACTAAAAATGAAGTGAATGAAATAATTCATTTAATTTTTTTATTTTATAGCTGAAAAATATGCTGAATGTGGTAGCTAGAAATTATAAAAATGTTTTAACCAGAATGCTCTATTTGGGCGGTCAAAATCACAGTGCGTGAAACCAGATTTACATTGGAAAACGCTGACTGTTTCCCAATCACGTTTATAATGGTCGGAAAGCGTTTTCCCAGCGATTCGTTAGTGTATCCCCTCATCCATTCCCCTCTAATCTAAAAATAATTTCCGGACGTATGTGAATTAGATTTTCGTCAAATTTCTACAAGCCAACTGTACTTCTTTAATGAAAATAAAAGGAAGCTTTCTCTTTTAATAACAAAAGCTGTTGTGCGATAATAAATCGTCGGTAATTACGTTGCTAGAAACGATTATAAATCTAATACACAGCTATCCTCGTTTCCGGGCTTCGCTTCAATCCTTGGGACCACTCCACTCTCTGCATTGTCTCGGAAATCACCGGCTAATTGTTACGTACACACTGCGTATACATCTTTGAAGGATAGCGGTAGTGAGCTTCCTTTGTGCTTTGTTTGCATTTCTCGATAGCTTATCCTGATTTGAGATACACTCGAACTAATCAACCCGGTTTACTTCGACCCCAATTAATAAAATTACGTCACGTTATATACCTACAAAGGATAAACAATAACTGAATTTTATATACTGTGGTCAACCGAAAATGTTGCTTCCGTTAACGAGCCCCTAATGTAGATCTAATTAGCCACTAAAACCACAAATTATGTTACATTGTTTATCATGCAACATTACAGTGGAACATTGTATTTAATTTCTTTTGTTAATTCAAACAATTTATATTTTAAAAATAACTACATTTTGTACAAACCTATTTAGAAATTTAAAACAAAACAATCAAAATCCATTAAGCTTATTTTTAAAAATGGATTTTTAAGCAAATATGCAGCAATTTTTTTGTTTGATGCATTGCTGTTTATAAATAATATTTTTCTGTAATCTAATGAATTAATTACGCAATTAAAATTTTGTTAATCGTCGGAAAAATTTGCTGTAGGGATGACGTTTAATTCAATTTGTGGTAGGTAGGTATAAAATTGTGGAAGTCTTATTAAATTACAGTTTCATTCACCGCTCAAGTACTGTAGGAACGTTATCTTAGAGGGTGCATATTATAGTAGATTATGGTGATTTCTAGGTTCTATTTTATTCCGCCTTTTCAAGGAAATTCCCAAAAGCTCTGATACTGTTTTCAATAAAATAAATGAGTGCTCTATCAAGTTGTGACACTGTTTCAATAAATAAATTTGGAATCACAGTTAGACATGGAAGTATACAGAATTGTGAATTAATTCATGAGGGATTAGTGTAATATTATCCACAAAGGATAAAGTAATAATACATTCTACTAAATAATGTTGTAGCCATTTTTTTGCTGTTTTTATTTTTTAAAACCTTAGTTTAACTACAAAATTTGTCTAAAATATGAAACTAGTAAAGTGTTAAACAACTGATAAAATACAGAAAATCTTCCCTAGACTGTCACGACACGTTAGTACCGCCAAGCACCGCTAAGGGTGTGGTGCATAGTCGAAAATGCTAATATCAATATGTATAGCCGGAAATGCCAATATCAATATTATGACACTAAAAAAACAATTATACAAAACTGGATCAAATAAAACTTGTTATTAAGATTACTTTATTGCTGGAAATTCTCACATTTGCTACTGTTTAAAGCTGACACTTAATTTTTTTAATGAATTTTTTAAAACTTAGGTTTATGCTTAAAAATTTGTGTATCTATTACAGACATAATTGTTGAAAATAGCCCTCAAAAAATAAAAGCTTGCCGCCACACATCAGGCTTTTTTCGGGCCACAATTCCCCTGATTATACTTTCTAAATTTATAAAAATTAATGTAAAACCAAGTATTTTTAACGTTTAAAAGTTTTTTTTGTGATCAGCTGCGTTAGTTTGCTTACTTTTTTATTATTTTTTTCTTGTTGCTAGTTTTTATGTATTATAGTTTAAGGCATATTTTTGTTTGTTTGTGTGGAGATGTATTAACAAGAGTTCATTTAAAAAAGTTGTCAAGTGTGTTATGAAAAAACAAAAACATTTTGAAGTATGTCTTAGTTTACAGTCAGTCAGTAGTGACGACAAATCACGACTGCGCTCGCACTGTGAAGCTGTGTATCAAGTTCCGACATCCCTACTTCCCTACATTTTCTTTTATAAAAATCTCATAGCACACTTGACAACTTTTTTAAATGAACAGTTGTTATAAATATTCAAAAACAAATTATCTTCTAACTAAAATAGTAACAGAAAACCAGCTGTGCTATCACATTAGAAAAAATTTGTAGTTATACCTATTCTGCCATGCTTTCTCTGCGAATATTAAACAAATATAACTACAGATTATCTTTAGTGTAATAAAAAAGTCGGTTTCCTGTTGCTATTTTTATCACAGATTCATTCATTTTATGCTATATTGATTAGCATAATTTTTTTAAAATTTAATAGCTGAAGAAACTAGAAACAAAATTTTATTTATTAATTTAAATAATGCATATTTTATGTGGTAAAATATGCCTAGTTTTATAATTATTATTAAATTAATTTAATAACTTAAATTATTAGATAATTTCTTTCACTATTTTTTTTAATTTTTGAGACGTTATTATTGCTTTTTGAAAGAGATTTTCTTATTTCTTTTAACTGTCTTAATTGTATAACATTTAATAACCATTTTTTGTTGTTCTATCTTGATTAATAACTAAGAAAATATAGTTTTTATTTATTTTATTTTGTAACAAAATGACAAATTTAATTAATGACCTTGTAGAGTTTACTGAGTGTCCTTTTTTCTCATTTTATATAAAACAAACTTTTTATTATTATTACGAAATGAGCTCGTAAATGTTAGAAACTGACGTCGTTTTATCTTTGAGCTTAGTAGCATATAGGATTAAAACAGACGCTTAACTGACTTTGGCTCTGTATAAGAGAACAATGGGTCGGCTGCTTCGCATAGGAGTTTAATAAAAATGAAAATATAAGATAAAAGTAAAGGAGGAGCAAAGAATAGTTCTAGACAAAGAAGACAGATTCTGGCAAAATAGAAAAGAATATTTAAACAGAATTTGAGAGACGACAGTAACAATTAAAATATTACAAATTAAAAGACATCGACTGGAAAATAAAAAAAATTAAAGCAAAATTTTAGAAGAACAAAAAAAAACTTTTTATAAATATGGCTTTAAATATGGCATCGTAAAAAATTTTAGAAAATTAAAAAATATTTAATTATAAGAACTAGGAAAGTAAAGATTAGAGATAAAAACGAAAAACAAAGAAACAACGATTTAAAAAAACCAAAAAAAACTAAGTCTGGTAAAAAAAGCAAATATTGAAAGCTATAAAATTGTATAATTGTATAAATTAGATTACTGTTATAATAAATTATTCATTTAAAAGTTTAACTTTTTAAACTGCAAAAAAGCTAATTGAGTCTACACAAAATTATGTTTTTATAAATTTTAATAAAACATTACACTACTAGTTACGTAATATGGCGGGACTTGTAAGAAAAAGCAAACTTGAGCACTTGCTTCTCTTGACAGTTTAATAATTTCAAAAAATTGTTTTATAGACACACAAAATAGCAATTTCTAGATAACTATTTAATGTAGAAAATTTTGTTGCTTTTTCTTAAACAAAACATTTGCGTGCGCTTATGATAACAAATTTTAATAAATTTTGTTACAGTACTAATTAGGTAAAGAGGCTTTACGTCACTAGCTATAAAAAGTGTTTTAAAAATTTAAGTTTTCGACAAAATGAGAGATAATTTTGGGCTTAATGTGTTATAAAAAACCTATTACTGTTTAGCGAGCATAATTTGCAAACCTTGCTTAATTTGCCTACTTGATTTGGTAAGCAAGCTGCAACAAGATCCGCCTTTTCATAACTGGTTATGTAAATAACTATTTTGATTATTTTAATGCGACAATTTAGCGTATATTTATTTTAATAAAATCACTTCAATAAAGGTAAATTAGATGGTTCAGTGATAGAAAACTTTGTTACGGCTGTATCAATGAACTGAATTTGACAGAATTATAATTTAATAATCTCACTATATAATTTATGTCTCTCTATAATTTTATTGGGGGTATATTAATGTGTTAATAATTAAAATTTTTGTCAGTTCAACACTTTTCCTCTTTGTTTATACATAAATAGGTAATAATTACTCTATTTAGGTTTACACAATTATAAATTTTGAATATTTCTGCTAAATTTTAACTCAAATTTGTTATATCTCTATTAACATTTTATATTGCAAATATATTATAATCACAAACACAGTTAATTGCCTATTGATCTCAATTCCAAGTTCTCTTTGTTTACCAATTTGCTGTAAATTTACCTTCGAGCAGAGATAGGTTACCTACCTATATGAGCCACCTATCTATGTATGTGCAATCACGATTTCCATTGTTAGATAATCTCAATATGAGCGAAACCTCAGTTGAGAAACACCGATAAATAATTTTTATTTTAGAGAAACACATTTAAAACAAAATAAATCTAGTTGAAGTTTATTGTGATATTTTGTTTATATTATACTATTATAATTCATGTACAGTCTTATTCACTCTAAAAAATTGATCATTTTCCGCGGTTATACAAATTTTTAATCAATACTTTTTTATTTGTTTTATTTTATTTTTTTCTTATTTCATCTTTTTTTTAGTGCGTAGAAAGGTTTTTATTTACTAATTATAATGATATACTAATGAAATTTATTTTTAAATATTTGATGTTTTTCATTGTTTTTAGCAAAAATTTCAAAGAAAGAGATACAAAATCAATTATTTATTTAAATTCTTTTATTTGATTGGTTCATTTTAAATTCATTTTATTTGATTGGTTCATTTAAAATTGCCTGATATTTCACAAGTGACATATGACATAATATTAAAAAAAATTGTATTAATCATCAATTAAAAGTGATTTGATTAAATGTAACAATTATTTTTTATTAATAGGAACGATTTAATAAGTATTTAACTCAAAATCTTCCTCTTTGTTGTTGCTACAACGAAAAAAATTCATACAAAGATTACCTAACCTAAAAATTTTACGAAACTTTTACTTTCAGTGAGTGCAGTGAGTGCCTAAATAAAAACTATTTTAAACGTTTAAATTCTAATAATAACAATAAAAAAGCCTCTTTAGAATCTTTAGGCTATACAATACATTACAACATTAAGAAAATTATAGTTTCTCCAAAAGGGTTAACCACGAAGGAAATCGCTCCCATGAACCATAAAAAAATCAACGTAACATTTAGCATAATGGCACGATAAATATAGGACATTTTTTAGCAAAATGAGAGGAAAAACACTAAAATTTATTCAAAATTACATTTATTTCTGCCCAAGGGGGCCCCTGTTATTTTTTATTACATAAAGACTGAAAACAAGTACGTACATTTTGAAAGAAATATTATAATTTATTAATAATAATTAAAAATTTATTCTTTGCATTTGATTGGCTATTTTATTTAAGTGACTGTGACATATGACAGATGACAGATGTAAACATAACCTCAAATTTTTGTTGTCGAATAAAAGTGATTTTAAATTTAATTAAACGTGATTTAAAATGTTATATCTGTTTCACATAGGATTGTTTATAATAAAATCAAAATAATTTCAACAAACAGGGTCGGCCCAAGAACTTACTTCACTATGGAGGCTCTTTGTTGCCCCCCCGAGGCCCAAGAACGATAAAATAACAGAAACAGGTGTCTGTGTTATTTATTGGCCGTGTCGACTAAAAACAACACTGAGTTTTCGTTGTGACCCAATATAATCCCTTTTGGTTATCACCAAAACGAAAAAAATCATCACTTTAATTTCCTAACCTAA
The DNA here is from genome assembly GCA_029207805.1 of Tribolium confusum. Lineage (NCBI taxonomy): Eukaryota > Metazoa > Arthropoda > Insecta > Coleoptera > Tenebrionidae > Tribolium > Tribolium confusum. The sequence continues at coordinate 20,602,961 of JALGAY010000003.1, forward strand.
AAAAATTCTAACAGTAAACACCCTCTAAAATCTTTCGACTTTTTCCAAGAAGGTGATTCATGGAGAAATGATTAGTCTCCATAAATAAAAAAGTCCTACATTTTAATGACAAATAAAAGTGACCTTTTAGAAAAAACAAAAATGGAACGCTGAATATGGGACATTTTTTAACAAAAACAGAGAAAAATTGACAGAAAATTGGTCAAAATTCTATTTATTCCTGATCAAGGGGGCCCTTTTTTATAATGTAAAGACTGAAAATCAGTACGTGCATTTTGAAAGAAATTATAATTTGTTAATAAATAAAAATTTATTCTTTGCATTTCATAAAAACATAACCTCAAATTTTAGTCAATTAAAAGTGACTTGAAATAATTAAATTAAGTTTAATTAAACGTGATTTAAAATGTTATTTTTGCTTCACAGTGAGGTTTTGATAACAACAAACAGGGTCGGCCTAAGAACTAATTTAACTATGGGGCCCCTTTGTTGCTCCCACAATTAAATAAGAGATGTGTGTGTGTGTGTTTTCAATTACCCGTGTCTACTAAAAACTACACCGAGTTTTTGTTTTGACCTAATATAATCGCTTTGTTTTTTGACTTAATATAATCGCTTTGTTGCTATCACAAAAAAAAGTGCAATAAGTAATAACTACCTAATGTAAAAATTACAACAGTAAGAAGCCTCTAAAACCCTTCGACTTTCTTGGAGTAATTCAAGAAGGAATGAGCCCCAATAACTAAAAAAAGTCTTCCATTTTGATGTTGTTGAAAAATAACATTTAGCAAAAAATGGAACGCTGAATACAAGATATTTTGTAGCAAAATTAAGGAAAAATCACAAAATCATTAAATATTCAATTTATTCCTGACTGAAAGGACTCTTTTCAACATTATTTAAAGTTTATAAAATTTCTTCTCTATAAAATTTTTTAGCAATACGATATGGAGATTTCAATGAATAGAGACGATTTAGTAAGTATTTTACCTAAAATATCCATTTCTTGCCACCACAACAACAACAAAAAAAAGATGTGCGAAAAATAAAAAAATTATCTAACTAGAATTTTTTTTATCAGTAGCAAGGTAAATACCAGTTAGAGGCCAAAGTTGTTTAATTAATAACTATCTTACAGTTGATAAGTAATTGTTTTTTGCAAAATAATAAAATTTTAATTAAAACACGCAATTAAAAATTAATTAAAGAAAAATAAATAAGGTAGGCAACCAAGAATACGCTTTTTTTAAATTGTATAAAATAAAGTTTCTAATATGATATATTACTTTATACACGTTAGAATAATTTTATAGGATAAGTGTCCCATAAATGAAGAAATATATGCATACTAAGTGTTTCAGTAAAATTCTTATACACTATAAATGTGTAACAATAGAAATAGAATATTTTGAGCTTATTAGGGTGTTTAAAGTATATAAAATTGAATAAAATTTTTTTTTTAATATAATCTCAATCACAAACATAAAAGTCGACATATCTATTGTTTCCAAATTTGATGCTATTGTTAATAATCTTTTTATTTCTTTTAATGTTTTAAACTTACAAAAATATTCAAGGACATTTAATAATAAAAATTTTACTATTAACTAAGTTATTAAATAATACTATTTAAAGCAATAATTATTGTTCGGATGTACCCACACTCGCACGCCAAGAATTTTTTTTTTGTAAATAATAAAACAAAAATGTATAGTAAATTTTCACCAATCTATATTTTTTTATGATTTTATAATATTAATATATTTTGCTAAAGTTTCTGTTGTAAAACAAATTTTGGTCAGATACACATTCTTTCGCAGGCGTTTTGCACGCAATATAGTGTCATAAACGTCATATAATTTAAAAACGTGATTACAAATATCATATGTTATTTAATAAATAAAAAATTATTAAATATAATAAATATATAAATTAAATATAACAGTGGTTCATCTACATTACATATTGCTTAAATAGGAAAATAAAAAAAATATTATTTGAAAATGTAATAATTTGTTTTTTAAGTAAATTTCATTATTGTTTTTTTATTAAATGAGTTAGGGTCACAATAAATTTTGTTAGGTGACAACAAACAATTGCTAAATAGCTAAAGAAGATCAATTTTTTAACCAAAGGCCGAATATCTATTGCGCCTCAGGCGTGAACGCCTGTCCAAGACTGAATATCCACCGCGTCGAAAGCGCAAATGTCCAATCTAAAGGTGAATCAAAAGTCGAATATCTATCTAACGTTAAGACGAAAGCCGAGTATCACCGAGAACGTCTGGCCAAAAGCCAAATATTTATTGCGCTGCAGGCGCGAACGCCTGCTCAAGGCTAAATTTTATCGCGCCGCAGGCGAGAATGTCCGGCCGAAAGATGAGTATTTATCGCGGCACAGGCGCGATCGTCTGACCAAAAGCTGAACATTTATCGCGCCGCAAGCGCGAACGTCTTGCCAAAACACGAAAATCTCCCGCGCCGCAGGCGCGCACATCTGCCCGTAAGCCGAGTACCAACCGCGCCGCAGGCGCGATCGTTTGAACAAAGGCCGAATATTTATTAATATCTGACCTAAGGGTGAATACCTATCGCGTCGCAGGCGCAAACGTTTGACCAAACACCAAATATCTATCGCGCAGCAGGTGGGAACATCTGGCCCAAAGCCAGTATTCAACCAGATATTCAAGTTATACAAACAAACAAAATTTTTTATACTTCAATCTAAGGCGGCGTTTGCGCCGCCACACATCGCTTTCGGTTTCAACCGAAAGCGGCGGCAGTAGCGCAATATCGCCTTCGGTGTCAACCGAAGGCGGGCGCCAGTAGCGCAATATCGCCTTCGCTATCAAGCGAAGGCGGCGCCAGTAGCGCAATATCGCCTTCGGTGTCAACCGAAGGCGGGCGCCATTAGCGCCCTGGCGCTAATTGTTTGATAATTGTTGATAATTTTTGATAATTGTTGTGATTTTATTTGGGTTATGTTTGTGTATTGGCCTCGTCCGTGAATATCTGTGCAATAATAAAAGTTATGTCAGTAGCCGTCTATTGTAAAAGTTTTCTCGGAAAATTTACGAAAGCGTAGGGGAAATGATAAAAAATGTCAATTTAAACCGATGGAGGAAACTCAGGGTCAAATAATGTGAATTTCTTCGAATTTTCCGGCTTAGCTGTTGGCAATTGGAACGTCTTATTTGTCAATACTCGTCCGAATGCAAAGTTCAATCCAGCTGTGTAGCTTGGGATATCTGGTGACCTACTTGTAGCTCTCTGGTGTTGTTGACTTCAGAAACAGTGAGATATGAGTCGAAAAGGCAAGCAAAATGTTTTAGCTTCAGACCTAGTGGCGTCGAGTTGCTCGTTTCACCTGCTATTTCTTTCTCCACGTAATTAAGGCGATTGCCTCTGTTTTAGCTTATCGCTATATTATGTTGTTTGCTAAACGTAAACTCTGAGCTTTTCTTCTTTCAAGTCGGAAGCTTTAACATTAGGAGACTCCGGATATCTTTAAAGCTTTTAGTTTTACTACTTCACTTACAAGTAACCAGCTTAATGCACTACCTGATTTCGAAAATTTACTACTGATTAAATTTAACACTAATTTAATCAAAAGCTTCTCAAATAAAATAAAACTAATAAATCTTACAAAGGACCGGACAAGAGAAAAACATATATATCACAATAAAAATAAATATTATTTCAAGTTTCACAATTTATGGTTTTCGACGGAAATACCAAATACACTTAATTTTTTTTATTCTTAAAACAAATTTTTCGGGATGTTTGCAGTAACTGTACCAATAACTTCAATAGAATTACTCCTTTAATGAACAAAATTTCTCTTTAAGGGTTTTTTGTAGACACTCTAATTTATTTATGGAGGAATTTTGTGTTAAAATCTCAACTTAATACAATTTGACCATAATGAGGGTATTTAAATGATAATGACTGTGGACTGAAAATTTACGCTTGTTCACTTCATTTCAACTTAAAACAAAATTGTTTTAATTATAAAATATAAGTTAATCTCTTGATAAATTTTCACAATAAAATACCCACATAATAATAAATATTAATGCTAAATTAAAATTTATACTACTATATTATAAAGTGAATATTGTTAAACCTGTCAATAAAATTATGTGTGCATTAATAAATTTTATCTCTGGTAATATAAATGATAATTTTTTTAGTTTTTATTAAATAAATACATACAAGTAATAATAAACATAACAAAATTTAACATAAAATATAACATAATCCTTCAAGACCAGTTTCTTTATTAGCCGGTTTAAGCACACTGGAAACATTTCTTCGTTAAATTGCCAGACTAATGTTTTATCTTAAAACATTTTGAGCACCTCTCGCACCTGCTTTTTGTCGTAAAAGCTTAGCCAAGGTGTTAATAAATGCTTTGGTCTCTATTTCTCAAGTACCGAAGGTTTTACAGCAAAAGCGACGAATTTATACCTCTCTTTAAGCTCTACGTATTTCGTGTGCTTGAGAGACTCTGCAGAAGCAGCGGTTGAACTATCAATAGAACAGCTTCTTTGAAAATGTGATAGTGTTAACCCAAATAACATTCTATACCAGAGAATGACTATTTTTCAAATGACTGTTAGAGGGATTCTTGTCGCATCTTGATAAGCCAGGTGGTTCCAACACACACGAAATATCAGCGAATAAAGCGCACGGTTTAAGATCATATTTATTTTACTGTGCTAAAAAAATGTTCTGCTGTTTTTGATACATAATAAATTGTAGTAAATTAAGCGATTGACAACTGCCTTACAAACATAAGAATGAGACTAACAAATTTAGGTCAACATGTTGTTGAGAGAGTAAAGGCTTCTAACCATGCACCCGATTCGTGTGGAAAACCAGATAATAAAGCAGTTTGTTGTTGAGACAGTAAGCAAACGTTTAGTAACAAAAAAATGCAGTTTTATGCAATAAAGAACCAAAAAAGTCCAAAATTTTAAAAAAATGAAGAGATTAAAACTGCTTTAAAAGGAAGATAACAATATCATTCAAAGAGGTTATAAAAAATTTGCGTTTACATTTAAAAAAAATATACCATAATTCTAAAGTTTATATGTTGAAAGTATGTAAAAACTTTATAAAAAAAACTGTACTACATATATCCGGATCACTTCTGTAATATTAAATTTCAAAATTTTGGTTTTGTGAATTATGTTATATGACAACGTCAACGTGACATTGTCACATAATATGACCTACATTTTAAAAATCCGAATTTTCGGTATAAAACATAATTCAAAAAGTCAAAATTTTGGGTTGAATTTTGAAATTTAATATTACAAAAGTGTTCCGGGTTTATATGACATTATTCCAATAACTAATTTTATCAAATTATAAATTCAAGTTTGTCTAAGATCGAAGCCAACAACAGTACAAGCCCGGATTCGACTTATGACCTTTACTGTGAGATTACAAACGTCAATACCAACGTAGTAAAACAAAAAAAGTTTTATTAAATTTGGTTAAGAATTTTAAGACAAATTAAGAAACTTTTAGACGACTAAATTCTTAATGTTTGTGACAACACTTCTTGCTAATGTTTATTGTCTCGGTTTCGACTGTTATAGTTACGAGCCAGCACTACCAACTTAAATTCGATCACCAAATTTGAAATTTAAAGTATTATACAACATTATGGTTAACAAAAATTATTGCAATCAACTTATATTAAAATATGTAACTTATAATCTTGACAATAAAGCCACTTACTTTCTAGAGCTTTCTTGCGTTTATAATTTTTTTAATAAATAATCGCTTTTTTAAAAATTTTTTTGTTAGAAATCACTTGTGATTGTGACACTAATTTGGATGCTTTAATATCACAGGCGGTACTATAATAAGATATTACAGAACCTAAAATTTTACTTTTTTACTCTCTGATCTTTTTTAAATATTTTGTTCTTTTTAGTTAATTATTTTCTAGATAATTTTTATTTTTTTTGCAAATTTGTTCTAATTATAAAAATCTACAAAAAAAATCAGAACAAGAAAATTTTGTATTTGTTGTTAGCTTTTCTTTTCTTGAACGAATGCTTTTTGAACGAATCTACATTATCAAAAATTTTTTTTAACTGCAGCTTTGAAGAAACTTCTTTAGAAGTAGAAAAACTAGTTAAAAATAATGACAAAATTTTTAAAAATTTTTAAGATTTGTAACAAAATTATAATCAGAAACAGCTATAGATTCTAATTTAGACAGTTTAATTAAAATTCTCTTTTCTTATAACTATAGGTTTTTTGTTAAAAAATCTCGTAATTTGTTATAAGACAGAGATAAAAAATAAATAAATGTTATCTGTCACGAATCTGTCACTTAAAATAAAATACAACAATATACGTTCAATTAATTTTAAAAAAACAAGAAATGCATACAATTTGTCATTTACTGGCACGCACACACGTACAAACTTACCAGATACAGAATTTTACAAAAACCTAAAAATTTCTGTAAATTTAATAAGTTTGTTTTTTTAGGCAATTTTTTAATAAAAACATTGAAAAGTAATAATTTTTAGAAAAACATTTCTTATGCTTACACCAGTTTGTCTTAGGAGTTCTTATTATTACTACTTACAAGATATCCGATATAATTAATATTTATCGCATTTTACCAACGATTTTTGTGTTGCTTCTACACCGCTGACAAAGCAATGCGTTTTAAATTAAAAATTGCAGCAAAGTTAATTTTTTTTGAAAAATAGAAATAACGCTTTATAGACTTTAGTGTTTAAAATTTAATTTTGTATTTTTTTTTGTTAAGATTTTTTGTAGGTTTAGCCGTTTGCGCAACGTTTTTAAGTAAAGCCAGCACTGCACAAATTTTAGACTTACAACATATCTATAAGTACATAAGTCTTTTTAGAATGTTTTTTTTGTTATTTTTTTATTGCAAGTATTAAAAATTAAAAATAAATTATACGGCAGTATTTTTTTATTTGTTGTAAAGCTACTTTAATTTAAAAAAAATCATTTTTAAATTTTATTGATAAAAGAATTTTTCTCAGTTTTTCTCTGCCTCTCTTTCGAACATAGGTCCATATTTATAAATCGCAAGTAACCGGTTGGATCTCAAAGTACATAGTCCTGTGTTATCACAATTTGTAATTTATTTACTCAAAAATGCTCTGTACTGATGAGGTATTACCGGTTGTTTCAACTGCACCCTATTTGGAGATCCTTTGAGTGTAAAAAGCGATATTTGTAATTTAAATCGGGTCATTAATATCGTAATGAAAGTGGAAATGTATGCATCTAAGAGTGTGATGACAAATTTTAAAGCTTTTAACATCGGCGAAACGTTATAGGCTTATAAATATTTATCAGATTTGAAAGCGGTGCGGCAGAGTGTTATGGAGGAAAATCTGGTGTCGCAGGGGCCCGTACACACAAATACATTCTTTATTCGCCCAGTTATGATCCATAAAGGCCCACATTCGTCATATCGCGTTGCCTTATGAATACTTATTGCTTGCATATTCACTCCCACACATCGAATCGAGTCAACAACAAATGACCAGCTTAATTAAAAGATCGCCAAGGTTTATTTACATAAAGTTCTAAAAGAAGATTTGTTCGTTAGAAGCGATACTTTTTCGAGAAAGACACACAAGCGCAGCCTTAATTGGATAAAATGTCTTTTTGAGCTAGTAATTAAGGATAATGAATTCATTTATAACGCCAGCTAGATGGTGTTTTAATCAGAAACGGCTATTATTAATATTATTAAGAATTGTACACACTCATACACATATCACTCAAGGAGCAAAATAGTAATTAAAAGACATAAAGGAGAGGCGTTCGTTATTTCACCTGTACGAGGCATGGGGTCGCTGCGAAAGCTCTCAACGTTCTAATTTGATTTCACTCTCACATAATGGACGTGTTGTTTTTAGCCCCGCTAGCTCGTTAATGTTGTTAAAATGTATGCCAGAATGGTTCAAAAAAGACTTCGTGTTGGATTGTTGTCCGTCCTGGGATTTTCTATCATCATATACCTGTGCCTACTGTAATCTAATTAGCTCTAATTATCCCTGAAACGCAAAGCTGGATCTTTTTCAACGCGGTATGAGATCATTATTTCGACAATTATTTTCGTGAAACACGATGAAAGATGAAGATAAATCAAGTCCGGGAAAATCCTGCGACAGCCCGTCTTACTCCTTCTTTTATTTGACAAGTTTTTGAATTAACCGAACCAACTTCTATACGAAAAAATAAATTGAAATTTTTTTTAACACTTGCAGCTTTTTAACCGAATTTTTTTAAACTCTAGTAGATTGAACTAACACAACTTTATCAAATTTATTTAATAAATAGTTGTTTATATTATTAACTGAGATAGAAAATTCACTACAACACTACGAGTGGAAGAATTGCAAATGAGAAGGTCAATTATTGACTATAATTATTACACGAGTTACTGTAATGGCTTTAGTCTACAAACGTAATACAAAATTTTATTTACAAATGCATAAAACAATTTTTTTAAAAATAATTTGTTAATTAAACTCAAACACTAACAAACAAAAATTTTAAGAAGCTGAAATGAGATAAAAATGAGTGATTCTAAAGAAAAAAGTCTACTTAAAAAAGTTTAAAAAAACAGAAGCTAATGCAATGTTTTAGATTTTGTCGGATAAAATTTATAATTGGAAGAAATAAGAATTTTAATAAAAAAAAATAATTTTTATATTATAATTTTTGAAGTACCTAATATAAAAGGGGTAATTACTTAACTGAAACATGATTGATTAAAAAAGTGATATAATAAAGCCGTTATAAAGCATTTGTAGATAAAACATATTAGTCTATTTGAGATGTACATTTAAAAAACAATTAGAAAAAAGTTTTGATATTTTAATATATTGTACAGTTACTTAAACGGTTCAGAACCGAACTTAAGGAAATTCTGTGTAATGAAGCGTTTTATGATTTCCATGAGTTTTGTCTGTATTTTAGAAATGTGTAACTATTTTATATTTATCTTGATGACTGTATATTCTTTCTGTTCAATTTCATACTTATTGTTTTACTGACGTGTGTAAAATACTAATGTATTCTAAACACCAAATAAAATTATTATTATTATTATTATTATTATTACTTCGCTTATATAGTTACAAATTTAAAAATATTAACTAATAATTGAGTTTAAAACATTTCTAAAATTTATTTAAAGATTGTTAGAAACATTTTTTTGCAAATATCCTGCTCAATACAATTTTTGGTAAAAAATTGTTATTAATTTTGTAGATCACAAAACTGTTTTCAACAAAATTTCTAAAAACAAAATTATCTAAAAGAAATTAATACGATATTCATTATTTTAAATTACGACCAAATAAATATTTTTACTGTTGGTTAGTGCATTTGAGAGCTCTATTTAAAAAAAAACAAATATATAAACTTTTAGTTCTGTTAGAACAAGTGAGTATTAGCATCAAATAGCAAAAAACACATTGTAAACATGTAGAAAAAAATTGCAAAATTAGATTTTTAAATATGGGGTGTCTACTCTGGCTATATCTAAAACAATTTAAAATAAAACAGTGTCAATTTGTTTATAATTAAACAATAAATAAATGACTAGTTTTGTTTTTGTTTTAATTTTTTTGAATATTTGAAAATAATTTAAATTTTCTTTATATTAAATTATTGATAAAAAATAGAAAAACTAGTTATTTGTGTCATTTACTAACAAATAATACTGTCAATGCTTTAATATAAATTGTTTTAAACATATTAAATTAGATAATAAAATTTCAAAAACTTATTGTTAAAAAATTAACTTTCAAATGTTTATAACTACTTCTAAAATAAAAATTTTAGAAAACAAATCTGTTTATGTAGTTAACATTGGTGCTAAAAAAATATTGTTTTGTTACATATAAACTGTTTAAAATGTAGCTAGAGTAAATAATGGCTTCTTTTTGAAAACCCAATTTTGCAAATTTTTTATTAAGTTTATTGTTTTACTGCGGTACTTTTTTATTTAATGCCAGTAGTCACAACTTACAACAGAATTTACAATTTATACTCTATTTTGAAAATACAAAGGTTTCAAAATTTACCAGCCGCTACTAAAAATGCTCTTTTATTTAGCGATAATTTAAAAATAATTAATTGCGGCAAAAATTTACAGACAATTATTATAGAAATTTTTTTCTTTTATATGAGTTTTGCGGATGTTCCAAACTCTTAATTTAATTGATTTATATGTATTTATAACTAAGAGAAATAACTGTATATACTACATACTGAAGAATCAAAAATATTTTAAAAAATATTTTTTTTTGTAAAAAAAAATTAAAATATTCTAAATACAAACAAGATCAATTTTAAAACAATTTGTAGCTGTATATAACATTAGAATTTGTAAATACATAAATCAAAACAAATGTTTTGGTGTTGAACAGAAAATGTTTAAAATTAATATAAGTTAAAAATAAAAATTTATAAAATGAAAATTATAAAAATGGTGGATACGCCGGACTAATATTTTTGTTTTTTTTAAGATAGCAACTTTAGAATCTTGACATGTAAAGTAATTATTGACATACTTAAAATATAAAAAGTGGCATAACAAACCTAAATATGATTTTATTTTTGAAAATTTTAGAACATCTATGGCTGGTATGGAATTGTTGCGTTCTATGCAATAACTAACATTATTTTATTTTGGTTTTCATCTGTTTTTTCAACAACTTTTTACAATATTTGTAATAAACATCTGGCGGAGAGAACTGTCATAAATCAAGATCTATCCTTACGGTGGTTTGCCTCTATAAATTAAACAATGGCTACTCTTTGGTTTATAGAAAATTTTTTAAAAGTTAACCCACTTTTAGATATTTTGAGTATAAACCTTTACCTGTTTCTGTCTGTTAAATCCTACGTAATGTTTCTAATATGTATTTACATTTTTTTTATTATTAAATTATTATTGTACAGTTATTAAATTCTTCCAAAATAGTTTAGACTAACTCTTAATTTTATTTTTAAAAAACTATTAAAAGTTTTGTTTTTTAACGTTATGATAAAATCAGTTTAATTCTTAAACAATTATAAAGTAATTAAAGTAACAAAACAAGTTAATTAGCAAATTAACCTGTCCTTTAACACAATTTGCCCTGCCCTCCCTGTGTCAAAGTAAATACGTTAAGATCAAGTCATCTAAAGATAACAATAATTTTTACTCAATTAATTAAGAAGAAATATCCCTTTTCGCTGATATGATTTATTGGCAGAATTAAAAAAAAATTCTATTTATAAAAACTTGATGTTTGCTTTTTTTGTACAGGAAGTTACATCAGATTTATTTTCTTCAAAAGTATATAAAGAATACTAAATAAAGACGCGCTTTCACTGCTGAAGTATAATCATTATCGTCGGTCAGAGAAATTCAGTTCAGAAAAAAATATTTATTCGAGCTACAAGATAAAGTTCTGATTTGTAAACATTTCTGTAGAAATACGAGCAGTCTAACTATAGTTCCAATTTTATGAGTGGTATTTAATACACGTTTTTTCTTATTAACTAAGAACAAAAAAAGAGAAAACATTTTTATATATTTAGAAGGTATTAGAAGTAATATATTTATCATAAAAAGTAGGGAAAACAAAAACTTCGAATAAGATCAGCTGATTAAAAGACCTAACTCTGTACAAGCTGTTACAGTTTAGCCGCAAATATAGTATATTTATTTTCACAACAAAATAATGTAATTTTCAGTTTTGTAAAGTTTAAAATCTTTGCTACAAGTGTTTAAAAAATATTTTTGATTAATTCATTTTGAATTTCAATTTTTTGCTATTTTTGTTTGTCTGTTATTGATTTTAGCCAGTGAGTTTATAAAGTACACAGAATAGTTGATTTGCAAATAATATTTACTAATAATTTGTTCGTAAAAAGAAAAAATTCATATTACAGCACAACAAAATTTGGATAAAAAACTAAATTACAAAAACTTTATTGTATAAAAAAATTCTTCGGTATAAGGAAAGCGTTGTGACAAGTGTAAATCTAATAAAACATCGCAATAAAAAAGGCCGCAATTATTTTATTAAAGTCAACGAAAACAAGCTTGAACTAAACGCAATTTTGATCATTAAGTCAAAACACGAACCGTCTTTTAATGGTATAAACGGCCAACGTGATGATAGGTCAAGGAGTTTAAGGGATGAGACATCTTTCTAGATTGTGTTTCGTCCCTTTTTAAGGAAGGATCGAAACGCATTATCATGCTAGAGGCATACACGTTTCTCAGAAAAATGTTACATTTTGCTCCAGATCCACTATTAAAATGCAAGTCGAGGTATAAATAAAAAAATGGAGCAGAATATATTCTACATGAAAAAATTAAAATCAAGCAGCATGTTATTTCGAGATTTAGGACAACTTGAGAATTGTAATCAGGATCAGAAAGACGTAAATCAGTTCTATTTTTTGAATGTTTAAAGGCGTGTTTAATTTTGTTATAATACTCTGCTGTTTATAAAGTAAAAAGAATCAAGGAAAACGTAGGCTGGCAAGGTCGGCTTGATTGGCCATCCCTCGAGTGTAGTTTCCTGAAACGTCCTGTTTCTCTTGCAGAGTACTGAATTTTAATGGACAGTAATTTTCGCAGGGACGGCCTTCCCAAAGAAAAACGTCAACGTTTGAAAGAAAATTTGATTGGATGATGACGCAAGCTCGCCTCTTTATTTAAAAAAAATAGCAAATTTTGCGTTGTTTTATTTTGTTGCAAAATTCCTCGTCTAGTGATAAATGATAAGTTTGCCGTCATTTCCGATTATGTTTTAGCTGTCGTGATAAAATAATGCGAAAGAAAAGCATTTTATTTTATTTTTCAAATCAGCTTTTCTCATTTATCATTTTATTTGCCGACTGAAAATGAATGAAATTTAATAAAAAAAGTGCGAGTTTTCAATTCAGTCCCACCAATCTGTGGTTGAATAACCTCCGTTTTTGTGAAAAGGTTTTAAGTTAAAATATTTGTGCAAAGTTAAATTTTTGGAACAAAATCGAATTGAAATTTTCCAAAACCGGACTAACCCAGTTTCTGTGATGTAGTGAGCAGTTAGAGCGACCGAGGGTATAAGGAATTGCGACCATACCTCACATATCGACCTGTCAAAACTTTATTCGCCAACCTCAAATTGATATATCTGACGTGCCGTTTCCAGTAACATATTGCCTACGACTTCATCGCAACCTCAAATGGGGATTTTTTGCACCTGGAGGCTACTTAAAATCCAACAAGCTCATTCTGAATGAAAGAAGTAATTAGTCTCTCTTTCACTCAAAAAGATTTGATTATTAAAATTGTGATAGAAGAGAAAATGCATTGTTCTTTTTTCTTGAGAAAACTCAATAAATCAAAAGAAACTTTACAGACGACTTCCTATTTTATAGCTGGAAGTTCAACTAACGCTCCGACGTAAAAGTCACTTTATATAATTGATTTTACAAAAACTTAACCTATTATTATTATAACCTCATAAAATGATGGCAGTTTGAGCATCATCGCGAAAGGTCGGCTTTATTCAATTTATTAATGAATTTGCACTTGCCAGCAAATAGAAAATGATTTTTCTTTAGAAGAAAAGTGAGTCTTTTTCCATTATTAAACTTTAGACTAGTTTGCATAATAATATCTGCATAAATTTGTTGTTGCGTGACCCAATAACAAATTGCAATCAATATTTAACAATAGCTTGCAACAGTCAATGCCAAGTTCATAATGCTCGGTCCAATAATAATTACTTTTTTGGTTTTATTGAAGTTTCAATAGTTTTATGCATAATCCGATTACCAATAAACCTATTATCAGTCACTACGTTATTAACCAAAATTTTATACAAATTGAAATTACATATTTTCTGGCTTTGATAATTAAAAAAAAAACACTTTACAGCTGTCTATACTCTGGTGGAAAAAGAAGTTTTGCACACAATGCGGTAAAATGACGATATTCTGATACATAAACAGTCAGAAATAATTAAAAAATAAATGTAGTTTACAGTATAAGTATACTTTATTTTACGTTATATTTAAGGCATTAACTACAAAATAAAATAAAAATTAGACAATTTTAAAGTTAAAATTAGGAGCGACAAATAAGAAACAAAAATATACTTAATTAAAATTTGTGCTTGACCAAAAAGTTAAATACATTTTTCGTGTGTAAACAGTATTTTGCAACCTCTAAGGTCTAAGAAGTCGTGCTTCAAACAGTTTTCAGGTCGCAAACTATCTATTTACATCACTTTACTGTAAATAACTAGTAAAGGTTTTTATTTTAGAGGTAACGGGTTGCAGGAACAATAAAATAAACGATTTGACTTTTAATCCGACGTTTCGACTGTTTTTTTATTACTGTCTTTTTCAAGGATTTAAGACAGTAATAAAAAAACAGTCGATACGTCGGATTAAAAGTCAAATCGTTTATTTTATTGTTCCTGCAACCCGTTACCTCTAAAATTAAAACCTTTAAATAATTATTGAACGTTATCATATTAAGAATAACTAGTAAAGTTTTTTACGTAGTCGCAATTTTGTTTTTTTTTTTTTGTATAGCTAATAATCAATATACCTATATATTTGTTTATGCTTTTTGCTTGTGTCAAATTTGGTAACTAAATTATATGATAACACTGAAAATTGTTGGTATGTTGTTAGACATAATTTTCTGTAAGATTACTCGAGTCAAATTAATAACAGTGGTGATATAAAGAAAGATAACAGTTAACATATGCTTTTTAACAATGGAAGAGATGTTAGCGTGGCTGTGTGGTCTGGAACATAATTGCTCTTCTACGTTGAACATAAATCAGAGTAGAGCAGAGAACGTTTAACCCGCGACCGCACCTGTAGGTAAATCACCACTAGCAGGATTATAACTGTTATCACAAATTTCATGAAGACATCTAATAATATTACTTTTGATTTAACATTTTCCAAACAAGTTTATTTTGGAATTTTATGGTTTTGTGCCTGAAATGGTTATCAAACAGAAATCGATTACGTAAAGCAAATTTTAAACACTGCCCTACATATTTTAGCCTCTTTCTAGATTAAAAAAAAATTTCTTAATAAATTAATCTATTTCTCTATCGCGCGACTAGTAAAATATCCATTTAGCGTTAGCCATGGTTTTACCAACAGCAGTACTGTAACCACTAACAAATAGGTGGGATTTATGAGAAAAAAGGTTGTTTTAATTACAGAAATAAATGTTAGAAGCAACAAACAAAATGTTTAGTCAAAAATATATTTTACAGTACAGAAAAGAAAATTGAATGACCAAAAATGCGCTGAAATACAGTCAATACCAGAAGAATAGAGTGCAATAAAATACAATACCCAAGAAATAATTGTAATAAACGACATGATCTGCACGACAAAATAGGTTAAATCAACGACAGAATATTTTTTTTGTATTTTAAATCACTTATAATGTAACAGATTTTACCTGCTCACAGCTGTGCGTCTAATTAAACTTACGATAGTACAAGCCTAGATCCAGCTTATAACTTTGACTGTGACGTTATAAACGTTGACAAATTGGGCATATAGAGAATTAGACATTTAATAATTGTATTAAAAAAAAATATAACAATAAAAAAGTTTATAGAATATTATATTTAAAAAATATATTGCAGTTTAAAATTTATGCACTTCTAACTTTAATTACAAAACGTTGCGCAAACGGTTAAAGCTACGAAAAATGTTTAAAAAAATGTGGTAAAAAATTAAATTTTGCATTGTAAGATCGGCATAACTATATTGCAATCTTTCATACTTTTGACTTTGAAAACGGTTAAAGATAAATTACGAGTAAAATTACGAGTAGTACAACAAGCGAGTACACGATAATAATGTGACATCTCTAAAAATTAACGTAGTTTTAATTAACCCGACTAAATATTATTATTGTATTTTTTCAAAAACCAGTAAAAACAGAAAAGTACAATTCGAAAGAGCTAAAACAAAGAACATTGAGTGAGCCGACAAATATTTTTGTTTTTGATTTCAATAAAACATTTTTTAATTTGAAATAATTCAACTTGAAATCTTAATAATAATGTAAAAAAACTAATTCATAATAATTAAAAAATAAAATAAAATTGATAAAAGAGGTAAAATTGAGTTTGTTAATTAATTTATGACCACAGCTTCTTTATCAACGTTTGTGTTTAATTAATCTATATCTAGACTTTCTAGATCTAGATCTTAATCTGTATCTAGACTTTTGCATTGCTCGTTAAACTTAAGCCCAATTTAACAATAAATTATAAACTATACAATCGGTTAAAGTAAAGGCTAGAAAAAAAAGAAATAAAAAAATTAAAAAAGACAAGTTATAAAAAAATAAATTTTTTATAATAAAGTTTTCTGACTAATGTACATAGGGCGGATAAAAAGGTACCGAGTATGAATGAAAGCGCGTGACCTTGCCAAAGCATTGGCGCACGGCGATGTCATACCTCCATTTATTATAATAGCGCTGCATTGACCCGATGCCTGCAATGTGTTTAATATGCTTACACTCGATCGCGTCCCCTCCACGCCAAGCGCCACTGGCACAGGTACCTTTTTATCCTCGGCTTACTAATGTATCTTAAATTTAATACTTAACTATTTATCTTAAATGTTTTACTCATTAGAGATGCTTAAACATAAAAAATAGTTAAGCTCTTAAGCTTTTTAATGAGAAAAATCACTTCAAGTGTCTCTAAAAACTAGTGGACTAATTTCAAGTTGAGATACTACCTGTAGTATCGTAAATTTTCATACTTTTCTATGGTAACAACTAATCATAGTATCTAATTCTTTTAAATTTGCCTAGAAACAAAGGTACTACCGGTATTATCTCATCTAGAAATTAGCTCATAAGCTATAAAAAATAAATATATTGTTTTAGAAAAATTATTAAAAATATTCTGTTACCTACAGTAACACTGTTTTCTTATAAGATCTGTTTGCATATTTGACCGTTTGTGCATCGTTTTTAAATAAAACCGCTGCTGCACAAATTAATTTTTTTTTTGATAATTATATTTTACTAGTAGACGTATAGGCAGACACAGTGTGCCATCTTACGAAGAGTGCTGGAAGGTAGCAAGAGTTGGCATAATAATGTTGGCGGATAACAAAGTTATCTCTTTGGTTCTCGCTCGGCCATCAACATAACCAACCTCCACTATAAGGCAAAAACAACTACTTCGCGGACTATACACTGTAATACACTGTACTGATGAGAGACAAAAACCCCAAAACCGGTATACAGTTTCTCGACGTTGTTGTTTTTTGCTAGTTCTGGTTACGCTGCGTTTCAGTGTGTCGCTGGTTGGGCGATTGGGTGATGTAATTCAATGTCGGTCGGAGCATTAATCCGCAAAGCAGTTGTTTTTGCCTAATCGTAGAGGTTGGTTAGGTTGGTGTCGAGCAAGAGCCAAAAAGATAACTTTGTTATCCGCCAACATTATTATACCAACTCTTGCTACCTTCCAGCACTCTTCGTTAGATGGCACACTGTGTCTGTTTATACGCCTACTAGCCGAACTTCGCTTGATATATGCGAGTTCCCGTTCCAAGATATACTGTACTGATGAGGGGCAAGAACCCCGAAACCGGTATACAGTTTCTCGACGTTGTTGTTCGATTGGAACACTTTTGCTAATTATATTTTAGTAATTGTGTTGTAATTTCTTTAATACAAATATTAAAAATATAATTCTCTAAATGACAATAGATTTTTTTATTCGATTCCAAACTTCTTTACAAGAAATAACAAAACTTTTCTTTACTTTGCTTTATTAAATGTTACTTTTCTTCTCTCTTAATATCGACTCAAGATATTTTCATTATTGGGTCAAACTGAAAATGCATACTCTTTTTTATGCTTCCGATATATTTATACAAAGTTATAGGCTAATTTCAAATTAGATAGTAGCAAATTTTAATGTTTTTCTATGACAATCACAGCTACAAATTATTTTAACTTTGTTACACACAAAAAATTGTATTATTTAATTATAATAAATAACACTAAATAAACATTAAAAATCATTAAGAAATGGCTAGACTTAGCTGATTTGCAAAAAATTATCTAGATTTATATGAGCAAATCTACAGCGCAGCTATAGTTACAAAACTGCTACAATAACTATTGGCAAGCTTTATAGCAGCAAATGTAAATGTTTTTATAGCTTTTTTTCAAATTAAAACACGTTAACAATATTAAGAATTTATATTTCAGTTAAGCTAGTGATTGATTGAAGCGAAGTAAACACAATATCGCATGCATTTTACTTAGTCCGCGGCTTTGTGAATCAACACGAGAAAATTCAATGCAAAACTGTTGTTCTGCCCTTATTTAGAATTTTGTTTAATAGTGATACAATAAAATGACACAAAATATCTTTGTTAAACTACTCTTTTTCAAAATTATTTTATAGAAGCACGTAACAAGCAGGAGTATATCGATTTTTAAATCGGATTTGTTGTTTTTAAAACTTAATACGTGCTATTTAGTAAATAATTGATCAATATCATTTTGGCCGGCAACAATTTTCGGTTAAAATGATACAAAAGTAAACATTATTAGTAGATGTAAACATTCACTCTAGCTTAAAAATAAATACAAAGTCATATTACGATATCCTAAACAAGTAGAACAACTTGTTTGCAAAAGGTCAGATTTCTTTTAGAAAAGTGAATTTCCCTTCTGAACTCAATTTCCGGTCTAGTCTGCAACAGACCGATAAACGATCATCCAGACTTTTTGCTGTTAACTGGCGACGATTGTACATTTGAAATTTACGAGATTTTCGCCTACAATTTTTAAGACTGCCATAACAAGTCCATAATTAAAAAAATACAATTCTAAAAAAATATCAAACAAGATTAATAGACGAGTATCTTTTCAAGTCCACTCATATTGAAACTCCAAGTTGTTCCATTAATACCGCAACTTCGTAAATTTATCAAATAGCTCCAACTAGTTATAAGCTCGGTTGTCCAGAATAAATAAATAAACTTTCAGCATTGTGCTCGAAGAGAATTTTGCCTTGTTCATAATCAAAACTAAACCAACACAGAGTTCGGATTGTATTGTCAACACATTTCGCAGCCACAATAATTTATTAGCAGAAAGTCTAGCTACATGTTTCGAGGTTGAGTCATCCTCAGGTCAGAGAGGGCTTGTTCTAACAAAAAAATATTTTTCGTTGAGAAGATTTGGAGTCCGCCCTTGATGGTTGTAGTCACGTCTAAACGACGCGTTTACGTGCTTGAAACATCTGTTCCAACAATTACATTGTAATAACAGTACAACAAAGACATCCCATGTCCATTTTCCGGTTTCAATTTAAATTAGCGATATAGTCTGGAGTTTAACAGCAAGATGGTGCCTCTGGAAAAGCGAAAGCTGTTTGCTTCGAAAAGTCAGTCGACCGCAGAGATTCGTTGGAAAATCTTTAAAGGGAACAAAGCATTGCTTGAAAGGGTTGTACGTTCCACTTTATAGAGACTGTAACATTAGAAGATAGAGAGAGATATGGGTGATCAGGGAAAGCAAATAGAAAATTACACTCGAGGAAATATCCTAACAGAGAAATGTTTATTAAAGGAAGAGCTCCATTAAAACACAAATCGATCAAAAAATGACAACAAAAGATTTTAATCAAATAGAAATAAACTGCGAATCCGATGCATTTCAATTAATTAATTAGTTGAGATTTAATTAAAATCCAATAAAGCTTGATTAAAATTTCATTTACTGATTTAGGATTATAGTCCTTTCTGTCGTAAATCTTAAGTGCTTGATGTTGATTCAAGAAACACGTTTTAGTTTTGCATGTGGTGTCATTGCTTTACATAATTTATTAAATTTCCCTGGGGGTTGTGCAGTAGTTTGAGATAAATACAAACGACTTGATAGTCGTATTTTACGTTCTTTAAAATTGATTTCTAAATAATTCTTTTTAAAGAGATAAAGCCGTGATAATGTTTGGGAGCTGGAAAGTGGGTTTGTGTTATCGAACAACTTTGGAATTAATTAATATTTACGGAGTCGGCAAAAGAAACTGCGGTTGCTACAAAGATTAAAGTCAGTTTTAATAATTTAGTACTTTAAAAAATATTGGGTAGAAACTGCTTTCAAGCACGTCCTACTTGAATATATTAAAACTAAAGCAAATCAGAAAGCTTTGAGATTTTCATTAATGTGGAAATACAAAGAGAAGTAATTTTGGCCACCGTCAAATATCAAGTGATTTAACAACAAAACATAACGTAAAATACAGCGTCACGAATTATAAAATTTGCAAAAAAATTGTGTCATATCAAATGATAACAAAATTAGAAACCTTCAAACTCGGGTATGGAAATAGTTAACTTACTCGTTAGCTACAGAGCGAAATTAATTTGAATCACTACGTTGCGCGTCGTGTTTTAATAATTAAGCGGCGTAAAATAGTTAATACGTTAATTGGTATTAAACTTTTAGTTCGTTATTTACACTGTTTATTCATCCTTTTAAAATGATGTATACAGTAAAACTTAACGCAACCTGAGATTGAAAAGTAACTGAATCAGAGCAAGCCGTGAAAGTGAATATTAACATTAGACACATTATTATAGTTACGCTGACACAGTCTGCCTTGATTCAATTACACTTCGATTTTATTTTTTATAATACTAAAACTAATTTTCAAAATAGTTACCGTTAAGAGAACTGCTGTTTGATGCTTGTAAACAAGAATTTTGTACTCAATTTCTAAGTTACAGCATTACTGATAAAACTCTCTGACAAGACACATATCCAGAATTGTCGGTCGTTAAAAAAAAAGAAAAAGTATTGATAAGAAACAAACCCTAAATAACTGATAAAGTTGTGCAAGATTTTAAAACAAAAATAAAGCAAAATACAACTAAAAAACTGTCTCTATAAGAAGTCTTTGCAGGCCCTTCCGTAGCTATTCAAAAAAAAAAATAATCTAAAAATGCAATCTATCGCCTAACAGTACAAAAACTAAAGTAGGTAACTCTCTAGAGTGTGTGAAATACTATAACTAATTTCTTTATAATTTAAACGAAAAGTTGTTAGATTTACTTTTTATAATTAAGCTTGGATTCATTAAGTAAATTTACAGAATTTTAGAATTTGTGCTTGTTACAATAATTCTTATGTTCATGAAAAAACATTACTTTATTTTAGTGTTCAGAAAAAAAATAATTATTGGATTAAGACTTTGTCATGAAACGAATTCTCAAAATTATTGTAAATTTTTTTGGAAATGTTTGTTAATAAACTGGATGATAACAAACGACAAACAGGATATTTGCAACAGGATGGTGTGACAGCGCATACAACACATGACAATTTAAATTTGTTGATATGAACTTTGGTCATCGAATAATTACCAGGTTAAAGAAAACCGTATCTAGATTTGCACGATACTAAGGATCAATGATTGAAAATCGTTCTTTAACAGTGTTTAATTTAAAGGTGTTAAGTCTGAAGATATAATACTTTTAGCTTTCTGGTTATTTAAGGAATACCATTTATCAAAACGGATTACACAACTTAGGTAAAATTATGTTAGTAATGTAAAACACTAAATAAATATATTTTCAAAAATATTTTTGAAAATAAGAGAGACTACCCGGTACAAATCCAAACTATCAGAAAAATTAAAAAAAATGGTTTATTTTGATATAATTTTGCTATTTTGATTGTTCTGTTATGATAAAAACTGAAGTAACGTGTTGCATAATAATAATAATAAGATGAATGTTAAACAGTATAGGTGCTACGTGCCCTAGAATCTACCTTTTGATTTTTGAGAAGTAAAACGAACCTAACCTCAACCTGCTACAAGGATAGCTGCATGATAAAGTTTTAAATAATTTATTTAAAGTTATAGTGATCGAGTTTTATTTCAAATTTAATTTTTTTTGTGATAAAATTTTGATGTTTTTAAATATTTTTTTTTGTTTCTTATCCGTGTAGTTTATGTTATTTTATAAGTTTTTGTATAATTGATATAATAAAATTTAATAAAAACTTTATTTACTAATGTAAGATAAAATCTTCACCTTAATAAAAATTTAATTATTGTAATATTTGTCTTTGTATTAATTTTTTCTTAGCTGCTCTAGAATATTGTCAAAAATACTGTCAATGTGAAGCTTCAAAATTATTATAGTAGATATTCCAAATGGAAGTAGTAGAATTTATTGGTAAATTATTTTTAGCCGCAATTACCGCTTTATGCAAAGTAAAAATTTACAGAATTAACGATAAATTACTCCAAACATACTAGTGACAAAACACATTGTTTAAAACTAATATATTTAAAACTTAATCGCAGTGTTATTTTTACACTTGTTTTACTTGGGTTTTACTATCAAGCGGTTGCACAGTTAATCAAGATTACGCGTTATTTACTATTTAATTTTACGTTGTTTAGAGCATAAAAAAAGTAATCGGATTAAAAAGTAATAAGTTTGAAAATAGACAACTCTTTTATAAATCAGCTGTTCGATGCGACAGTGGTGCTATTATCCGTTATTTCAGACACCTACAGTAGTAATTTCGAAACTTTTATGTAAAAATTAAAAATCTTTAGTGTTTTTTTTTGTTAAATCAAGAGGGGAAGTTTGAACCACAATCAAAAATATATGATTTATATTTAAAGATTACTTACTTTTGTAACACATTACCTATGTTACGACTTTACTATTTTTTAAAAAAGCCCAAAATGATGTATTAAAGAACGCGTTTCGAATAGTCAACTTTGTGGCACGAATTCAAGTTTATAAAACAAACGCGAGCCCAAGTTTTTATAAAGAATGAGTGCCCACAGTGACTTTAGAAACGAGTTCTCTCTGCTATTTTTTCTACTTTACGCGTTTGACATACCTTTTAAGTAAAAAAGCTAATTTTTCAATCTTTAGAGACTTTTGCGTTAGTACAAGTTAGTTGATAATAAATGTCATAAGTGTCAAATGTTTTTTGAAGTGTTTAAGTAACTCATAAATGATTTTTTTACCTACCGTATCGGTTATTGACTGAATACTTCAATTGTCATAAACACAATAAAAGAGATTTCCAAAGCGTTTTAAAACGTCTCTAACCTCAAAAATAAGTTGAAGTTATCTCATTGTTCAAGCCCACCCCATTTTCGGATGTATCAAAGATTAATTGCGACAAACACACAAGAACACCTTGGTAAGGAATACTGGTCATCAAGTGGAACAAAATTTAATCGAATAAAATTATTATAATCTCACAACGCTGGAACGTCACAAATTATAAAAAAAAATTGCACTAGTACTTTACGTACGCAATTTGGATGCTTAATTGGCTAATATGACACCTAAATCGGTATCTGTTACAGACGCAAAGTAGAAAAAATATATTTGTAACTATTCGAAGTGACCGTGTTTAGTAGCTATTTTTGGTGTAGCCAAAAGTGCTATAAAATTAATATTATTTTACATTAATAGATGTGTAAAACAAAAAAATAAAAACTCGTAATAAAATATTTTCTGGTTCTCTGCTCTCTACAAATAAATAAAAATATAACAAAAAACATAACTTACTATATTTAAAATATAAATGTAGTTAGAATATTTTATTTAATTTAACACGACAAAAACGCAAATCTGAAACATGTTATGTTTTATTAACTCAAAATGTTTGTTAAAAAATAAGTAAAAAGTGATTTCAATCAACTGCATTGAACGTATTATAAGCTGTGTTCTGTTTTTAACATCTAAAGTAATTTTACCTTCACGATTCAGCAAATGTAAGTTATTTAATGAAAAGCAAAACAATAGTATCAAAAAACAAGAAAATTGAAAAATTGTTCATTTAATAAATAGAATGAAACCCACTTGTGTTAGGTGGAAAATGTCAAGAATTTGCTTGAAGTTTCTCGAAGACGTTTGCAATTTTTCAGTTAGATAACAATTTTCTTAAAAAAATGTGCGTGTGGTAGACTTGGAAATCCTGTGTTTAAGTGCCTACCAATTAAAATAATTTAAGTTGTGCCGATTTTCGTGTAAATGTTTCGCTGAAAGGAATAACGATCTCGCTATGCTTAGCAAAGTAGGGTTGGAATCGCACTTCGTCTGTGATTATTAGAAGCCATGGCAATCCAGTTGATGAAAGTCAGGATGTCCTAATTACAGCCAGTTTTCGCAGTTTCACATTTCGCATCGTCACATTGACTTAATTGCGGAATTGAACCTTTGCAATTCGTTGTCAAAATCTAAAGATATTCCCAAAAGTGTCAACAGTTTGAAGTCATTAAAGTGGAGCTTACAATAGCCGCTCACCAAATCTACAACATTAAATTTAATGGCGTTTTGGGGGAATTCACATCGCGTTTTCATGAATAATTGCTTTCCAATACTGAATAATATTAATTACGGCTGCGACATTTGGCGGTTTGGTTAGATGAAATTAAAAATTTCAGAGCTTGGCGGATTGGAAATTACTTAAAAATTCAGGCTATTGTCCGGGGTCGCCGTAAATTGAATACCAAACAATTGACCATAATGTTCCACAACAGTCACGGATTAATCCGAGACGAATTCGGTACAAATTTGCATGTCTATAATTAATTGTAGAAGCAGCTTGAGAGATTACTGAATACAATATTGTGTGCAATTTCCAACTCATTCCTAAGCAAGTCACGATTAAACCGATCAACTCGATGATTTATCGCCATCGATTTCAATGAAAATTGTCTTAAGAAAATCGCTGATTTCATTTAGGCATTCATATTGGAATCCATCACAAAGTTTCGCGTGTCAAATCTTTGATATACAGATTGATTGAAAAGTGGGGAGCAAAGTTTTATTCTCAAGTACAACACCTATAAAAATAAAAATTTGCAAAACCATTAGCTAGTTTTAAAAGCTCTTTTCTAAAACTAATATTTTATACCGTTTTTATAAAATACACTTTATTTTTTTTAAAAGAACTTTTGATTAATTTTTGACCAAATCATTGATACCGAACCGCCTTAAAATTTTAGGTTCAAATTTTACCAACTTGGTATTTCTAATGAAAATTTTTATCCTCAAGTTTAGTTTAAGTTTATCAACTCCTTGGTGTTGTTTTTCGTATGACACTCAATATTTTTTTTAGTTAGGTTGCCTAGATGAGATACCACTACGCAGCCTTTATGGTAATTTATGTATAATAATAAAAAAAATTGTTTAAAAAACAGATGTAGATAAGTCCTATAAATCGAGATCTTGTATTAAAATAAAACTCTTGTTGTCTTAATACTTCTAAAATTGTGTTGAAGAAGTTAAAAAACAAATAATAGCAAACTACGCACAAATGAGAAGGGATATTGCTAGAATTTTTACTTTTACTTGTCAATAAGACGAGGTTTTATTTTAAGTAACAAAATGGCATCAAACATTACAAATTAAAATACATTTTGTAATTAAAAAAACTAATAGAAATGCTCAAAAAAAATCTTTGTTGCTTGTTTATGCAATTTTGATGTTGTTGATTTAAAGTCACTTTTAACATCGAGTATAATGTCTACTTTTATTAACAACTTGCTGACATTTCTGGCATACTGTTAATAATGTTATTAAAAGTCTCAAAAGGGAATGCGTTCCAAAAGGGCGGTAGCGCTTTTTTTAGTTCATGGAGGTTTGAGGGCTGTGAATAGTGATCGGAAAGTCTCCTTTACAATATCCTACATATGCTCAATTAGGTTAAGGTCTGGTAACATTCGTGGCAAAGACAAATATGAAATTTGATGGTTTTCCAAAAATTGATGCACTATTGGAGCTCTATGTGGGCGTGCGTTGTCGTCAAGAAAGCGAAATTTTTCGCCAATAAAGTTCTTTGTGAGTAACACTTATTTACAATTTCCTAAACATAACACACCCCTGTGAGGTTCCCATCAATGATGTGTAGGTTTGTACGGCCTCCAGAATAAATGCTAGCTCTGATAGAGAGGCTGCACAAATTGCGGCATGGTTCGCATTCCTCGTTCTCTGTATACTATTTGTCGTCGGCTGTAGCTATGTAGATAAAAACGAGATTCGTCAGTGAACATAACTGCTTGCCAGTTTATGTGTTCGGTCAGCCTCTCGCTACACCATTCTCTTTGTAACCGCCAGTGACGTTATGATGTGGCTGGTCTTCTTAAAGAAGCATACGATAACAGTCCAACTTTCCGTAAACGGTTCCGAATTATTTAAAGTGCAATAGGCCGCTTAGGAACATTTTGCAATAGATTTCAAGACTGACGCGCTGTCAAAAAGAGGTTGCGCCTGGCTTGTATGACTATGTTACAATCTTTTCTAGGGGTTGTAATACGTTGAGATTTGCTACCAGACCGCCTAGCAGTAGATCCTGTTTTCCGAAAACGTGAGAGGGTGTGAGAAACCACCCTTTGGGATACACCGATAGTTTGGCCAATGTCAACTTGTCGGTAACCCTCAATATGCATTCGCACAATAATTTCGCAAAGGTTGGCTAGAAGATGAAGCCGTTCCATAATTTAACCGTAAACTGATACGAATAAGTAGGTACAACAAAAGAAAATAAAAATTTTTAAGAAAAACTCAAATCTTCATTGGAGCCTTTTCTTTCAGACCCTAACCTTACTAAAAAAAAAAACAACGATTATTGTGGTTTTCAGTTTTTAGATAAACTAAATGAAGGTTAATTAATCACATAGTTTTGAAAAAAGTTGGTTACATCATTAAATATTATGATTTTTTAGAATATCTCTATTTATTTGTGCATACTTTATATTAGACTTTAAGTGACATAAATTAAATATATTATTAACAAAATGTCTTGCCAAAAATTTTCGCAATAAACTGTCAGTTACTGCTTTTGCTTTATTTTATCAATTGACTCAAAATTTACTTATCGTTAAAAATACTACAACATAAAAAAATTATTTGTAATATTCAGAGATTGGCAACCAAAAGTTTCTTTCGCTATTATAAAAAACTAAAAGTTTTTTTATTTTTTTAACAAAAATATTTACGTTTTTTTAGAGAGCATTAATCTGTTTTCGACTTGCGCTTAGGGATCTAGGGATAGTAAGCAACTTTATTTCTGTAATAATCATTAAAAGGTCAGTAACAATTGTTGCTTATTATTGCAATTAGTGTAGCAAATGACATACTCACAAAACAGATGGCTGTAAAAGTAATGTTAATTAGTAGAAATGTTTTTTGCTTAAAATAATTAGAAAAAAATATTTCAATTTGTATTGTATTGTCTAATTTGTTTTTAAAGTTACGATATCTAGCTTTTTTTAAAAAAAATATTAATTGTCTATAAACCTACAAATTTGTTTCGATTTCAAGTTTAGATATGAAAGTTTTATTAGTATTCCTTATAAATTTTTTATCAGATGACTGAATCTTGAGATTTATAATACACTGTTCAATTTATCTTAAAATAAAGAAGAAAACTTTAGGCGCTTATAAATTTCAAAAGACCTGATGTTATGTCAATTTAATAAAATCCAAGCCAGCTTTTTGTATCTTTGTAGACATAACAACAACTTAAAGTCTAATATAAAATAAAAAAGAAATATTGCTGAATCGAAGTTGAAAAATAGGAAAGTTTACAAGCTTGAATAAGGTCTGGTTTTTGTTAGAGAAAATAGGAAGAGGTTGTAAGAAAAGAATTACGTGTCGCTGGTCGCATAAAGTGCTTTTGTTAGTGGTACCAATGAATAGCTTGATGCTTTTTCAAATTAATCCTTATACAAAACTGGAGAAAAACTATGGAAATTTATTTTTCGAAGTTCGCTATTCAAATTCTTGACTTATCGTATCGGAATGTTTACTTTCAATTGGCGTTGTTTTGTTTTAATTTAACCAAGTGGTATTAACTGTTCAAGACTTCAAGAGGGAAAAGTTGTAAGATATATCTAACTTAAGGTTGAGTACTAATTACTTTTAATTTGCTAAGTATCTGGTCTATTTATAATGAGCAAGAGAATTACGCCAGCAATTGTATTTAACCTCACACCTTGTTAGGCGAATGAAAAATGTAGGGAGCTTTTAAGAATGTAAAACGCTTTTAACTCGAAAAAGCATTATAAAGAAAATTGTTTTAAAAATCAAGAGCACATTTATTATGTTACGTCTTCTAGGATAAAAGTTTTTATACGCAAGAGAGTTTTGTAGTTTCCTCAAGATCATTACTGCAACTACCCTAACAAAATTAATTAATTTGTTTAAAAACTTTTGTAAATAAAACTCGTTTTGTTTTTTTTGAACATAAATTTTGTCATTTAGAGTTGAATTCAGATTTCGATTTGAAACCGAAGTAAAATAACTTGAAAAGAAATACTTTTAGTGCTTGAGAACTCTTTCGAAGCAAATTAAACTTTATAATGGCCCGGAACAATTTTCCGGCTCCGAATCTGTGAATTAAAAAATAGAAAAAGATCAGGGCCTCAATTTGTTGTAACTGGGAATAAAGCGAAAATCGCGTCTATTCTTAAAGCTCAGTTCGCGTGTTGGCGAGTCCATTAGTTAAGTTCATGTTTAGAAGTTTAGGCAGTTCGGCCGTGTTTGCAATTACGTAAACCACCGGATAATCAATCATTCCCGGAGTAAACGAGCTAGAGGATAAAAATATATTAATACACCCAAAAACCACATACGTTCTAAATTTGATTTATACATGTGTTTTCACATGCCCCAAGAAAAAATTTACATGAAATATTTTTAAAACCGCTTGCCATTAATAAAATGCTCAAATTAATGTCCGATCTTTTTCAGCTTAGTTACGCGCTTTATCTCCCAGCTTTTCCAGCACTAGCTTTTTTCTCCTAAAACATATTTTATTTCTTTTTGTTTTCTGGACGCTACAACGAAATCGCCGCAATAAACATTGTCACAACAGATCTCGCTCCCGAATCGCTGCTTATAACCGTAATTACCGAAAATAAAGAGATTGAATATCCAACACTCAACTTGTCGCTACTCGTTTATAATTTTAATTGACTGTCAGCTGGACTTGATTTGTAGACTGACTTTTAATTAGTGCTCAGTGAGCACACTTACGTTTAAAAATTATGTATAAAAATTTCAAACTTAAACATTTTCTTTACATTAAATATATTTGAAGCTCACTTTATTTTAACAAATTTGGTAAATTACACGTCTTTTAAACTTAACTAAATTAAAGTTTTTTTAAAAATTAGTTTTTACGCTACTGTATGTTTCAAATACATATACAGGGTGCGACAACTTATGTGCGCACTACCAAAATAGCGACTTCTGCTTAAAAAAAATTGACGATATTTTATACACTTAACTAGTTATTAACTTGGTATACTTGAGAATTTTTTTAAAAATTTTTAGTAATAAATAAAGCCGTTGCAGTTTTTTGAGTTTTCTGGCAATAACTGTTAATTTAGTGATAAAGTTTTTGCACTAGGTGAATTTCTACCTGCTAGTGCATCAAACTGTGGTATTTACTGTGGTATTAAATTACAAATTTTGATTTGGTTATTTAAATAATCGCTATTTTTAAGTAAATGTTAACCAAACGCGTGATTTATGGCTGGATGGCATAATTTACCAACAAAGGGATCATTTAGTAGTAGTCAACCGCTTTGAAGGGTCTTATTTACAACTTTGCCATAAAATTGACGAAAACTAACATGCTTGCATTCAAATATCCATTTTACAATCTTACCCCAATTACAATCTCCATTGTCACCTAAAATTTACGACGGCACAGTAGCAGGTCGTAAATAAAAATAATTTTTAAAGTAAAAATCTAAAATTGCCATTAATTCAAATTCTTATTGATATTTTTGGGTGTTGATTTCGTAAACAATTATTAGAAGTGAATCTGCGTCTATTAGTACAAAAATCAGAATTTAATTTTTTGTTCGAAAATTACTTTTTTTGGATTTTTGACTTTATTTGTAAGTGAAAAATTACCAAAAAATTCTTAAATGTACCTTAATAATGTTTAGTTAAGTGTGATAAATTTCAATAATTTTATTTAATTAGAAATCGCTATTTTGGGAGTGCGCGTTTAAGTTGCCGCACCCTGTATATTTTTTAATAACAAGTAACACGTTTACTCGTCCAGAGTTAAAAACAAATTATTGACTATCGACAAAACACCAGGAAACAGTAAACCGGTTTTAGAGTTATAATCCATTACGATGAATATTTATCAAAAATTAACGAAGTCAAGGATTGTTGTGTAAAGCAAATTTTTTTTATTATTTGCATTAGAGTGCGGTAGGTAAAATTTACGGTGCACAGACTTAATTTCAGGTCCGAGTTGAAGGCGAGAGTCAGATAAGTCTAAGCACTGTAAATTACCTATCGCACGTCAACTGAATTAGATTTTTTGACCTAAAAAGTTATTAAAAGTCAATATTTATAATCGTAATTTATAATAATATATACCGTTATCATAAATGATTACAAGGACGTAGTTAGCTGTAATTGTATTAATTTGCTGCTTTATTCAAATAAAGCGCGCACTATTTTAGCAGTTGTCATTAATGTCAAATCTGTCAATACTGTCACTCATCTGTCACTTTTAAATTCAACGCTTTTCTTTTAAGATATTCTATGATTCGTAGCTATTTTAAACTTTTTTAGTTGTACAACTTTTTTTTTTAAACTAGTTTACTTGTTTTTCGGTTTTTCCGATAAGTAATTAACAAAAATTTACTTTTAAGTAAATGAAAATTTTCTTAAAACAAATTAGCAATGGGGTACACTGTAGAACAAAATATTGTCATTGTGATGTCATATTATCGAAATAGAATTTTTGGAAATGGTCAGTGGATCTATTCAATGTTAGCTTGTAAAAATAAATTTCTTCAACAATATTCTGATCTACAAATTCAAAAAGCATTATTGTTGGCCTTTATAGGAAACTTTCTAAACAGATTTATTCAGACAGGCAGTGTAAACATGGGAAAATCAACTCGAAGACCTCAAGTATGTGAAGCAATTGTTCAAAACATACAAGAATTAATGAAAAAAATTTACAAACATTTTTACAACACCACACAAATAGTTGTCAAGAAAAAATTGCATAAACATTAATACAAGTTTAGAATTTTGCATCGGCTTTTACCAGTAGATCTACCACATCGAATTGAATTATGGAATTGGTTTTAAGACAACATAGACAACAAACATCTTTACATGCCCAAAAAGTTGGGGTATGGTTAGCAGTGTTTCGTAGAAGGTTATGTGGACCCATTTCTTTCTATGCTAACATAAATGCAATTAGGTATAAGAAAAAACTATCAGATCCGTTTATTAATTAGTTGAATAATAAAAAAATTTAATTTAAACACTTTCAACAGGATGGTGCCCTTGCACATACTGCGCGTGAAAATTATTAGGTATAAGAAAAAACCAGAACCGTTTATTAATTAGTTGAATAATAAAAAAATTTAATTTAAACACTTTCAACAGGATGGAGCCCTTGCACATACTGCGCGTAAAAATTTATTCTTTTTACAAAATTTTTATGTAAATTGTGTCATCAGTAAAACTGTACAGCTTGCATTTCCTGCACAATTTCCTGATTTGACACGTTTGGATTTTTCTATTTTTGCATATTTAAAGGACAAAGTGTTTGAGCAACAAATAAATATTTTAAAAGAGTTGGAGGCAAAAATTGTAATATGTTAAAAAAATTTTTTGCCAATATGAGCAGAGTACAAATATGTTTACAAAATAATAGTGAACATTTTGAGCAGTTATAAGATTATAAAATGGTTTTACATATCGCTTATAAAACTTTCATAATAGAAGCGTACTTTTGTTCTAGTCAGGTAATTTATAGAAAATAGCAATATAACTTACACTCGAGTTTGAAGACTTTTCGAAAAAAAAATCTAATTTTTGTAGTAGCACCCGATGTTTTTTACATGATCCCAATAAAAACTGTAAAAGTATTTAGAAAAACAAGTTTAATTACTCGTAACAAAAGAGTCGGTTGACGAGTATTTATACAGAGAAGTGGTTGCCGATATTTAGAAACGCATGCAAAATGAACCTTTAAAATCTATTTACAGACTGCGTCAAGAAACAGATATATCTTATGAATCATATAAAACTATCTAAAAAAAAGAATAATGAATGTTTTTTACAAGATGCAGTCGTTCCAAAAAATTTAACCAAAAGATTATAACCGGCGTTTGACTTACTGTCAGTGGTTTGCCAAAAATTTAGTAAATATGTGATTTGTTAGATTTAAGTTTTTTCTCAGATGAAGCTTGGTTTTATTTATCAAGCTACGTAAATTCGCAAAATATGCGCACGGTTCTGAAAACCCTCACATTATTGTAAAATTATCTTTACATTCTCAGAAAATTGGCGTTGGGTTAGCGGTGTCTTATGGAAGAATCGTTAGACAATTTTTTTTTGATTTTACGGTGAATGCAAAAAAATACCAAACTAATATTTTAAGTGTTTTTGTAAAACAGTTAGCTGATCGTGAGCTACAGTATAGTTTTCTTCCAACAGGACGAAGCAACCGCACACACAACAGCAGAAACTATTGCATATTTATGAGAATTCTTTGATATAAAGGTTTAATTAGTATTTAAGATATTCAGAACATTGCTAGCTGATTTACAAGAACTGCAAAAAAAGTTAATTGAAAAATGTGCAGGAACAACTCTAGAGATGCTTGCAAATGCATACGTAAATATGAAAAAACGAGTTTAGTTGTGTATATAAGTTAAGAGTAGACATATTCAGTTGTTCTTTTAAAAAGTTAGAAGTTCAAGCTTACATAATGTTCTTATTTTAGTTGTTTAGTGGGTTCTTTATTTAGATTATTAAAATATTTTTGTATGTGTCTAAACACAGTTTTAAATTTTTTAATAATTACGCCTTCAATACGAATTTTTGGTTTTCTTTTATAAAAGTTTGTAACTTGACTTTAACCAGCGACTTTGACCATAAATTTGACGGGATGAATTGTAAGGATAGGAATCTGTCAGTGTCAACGTTTTTTAAAAAAAATTTGTTGTTGTCTACAACCACCCTTGACCTTAATAATTTTTGATAATCCGGTACAAACATTAGCGTTTTTAAATATACGTTAAAAGTTGAAAGAATTATTGTAAATCGACACAACAACACCCGAAGACAGTGAACCGCTTTTGGAAGTTGTTTCTGGACGTTGTATTCAATTGAAATAGATGAGAGATGCACCTTTATCCAGAAAGGTACAAGACATGGGTCATACCGATTGAGGCTAAGCTTTATGTCACGGAGATCGCTAATACGCAATGAGAATTGATGCATTTTGTTGGGAAACAAGGCTGCCACTGACGTCAATAAGTTCTGTTGTTTTATACTTCAAGTTAATGGCATGCTGAAAAATAAACTTTTAAGTATTTATACCCAAAGTATTTATACACAAATTTTTCTAGTTAAACATATATATGTATTTAATTAACGTGCAGTTAATGTGTCCTCACGGTGAAACCTCAAATATTGTCTGAACTAAGCCTCGGTTTATTCACTTATACGCTGCAAAAGCTACATTATCATTGCATGAGAATTATTTGCATTTTTATGAAAACATATTGCACTAGACGTGCTGTGGTTGTTTTTGTAAAATATTACATTTTTATTAGAGTGTCCTCTGTTTGATCTAAATAAAAAAAAAGTAATGAGTCTTTGTGTAAAAGGTCTTTTTCTGTGTGGTGTCTCAATTCGTCTCCAATTAACAAGAAATTTCCTGTTATCCTTCCCATAGTTATAGGTAACAAAGCTCCAGTTAATTGGAGGCAGGGCTTTCATCCTGAAAAGCACATCCAGAGACAATACCTTGTTATCCAGGACGTCGTTAAGATACCTGTGCAAACCAGTAGGGAATGCATGGTTTGGTCGTAATCTCGCGTCAATGAATCAAATTGTTGAAAAAAAAAATGGTGTTAAGTTTGTGAAGAGGGAAGAAATAATAAATCATGAGTGGCGGAAGTTAATGTTATTTGGTCAGTGTGGTAAATATCCTGGCGGTAATTTTGCTCGTGATGAGGTGATTTTTTGAGAACAATGGTTTAATCAAGTTAGAATTTCTCTCAACTTGTCGAATAAATTAAATCAAATATTTTTTAGGAGCGTTATTTTCTCTCCTTGGAGGATTTTTATATAGATTCAAACTCACGAAACTCTTGATTTATCTATTTGTTTGTGAAATTCAATTTCCTTGGTTATATACGTCAAGAAGACTACGTATATCAAATTTAAATATTATCATATTCCAGTCACTTGTTTACTAAGTAAGTCAGTTTTTCATCATAATTTTAGTACGAGAGAAAATATTTATTCTGGACCTGTTTGTGCTCAGACTTCAATTTCAGCGCGCCCTCACAATGAAAAAAACTAATTTGTTGTGGCAGCCTCGATTTGAAATAATTTAAATGCCTGCGTTGACTGATTTAATTTTTACCGAAGTGGATCAAGTTTTTTTTTTTATAAGAAAGCATAAAATTTATGGCTTTTGCGACGCTGTATAGACCCCTTTCTTTAATATTTTGCCCGGTTCATTTATGGTTTCATGAAAAAGTGCACGAAGAAAAGCTTCGACCTTTCACAAACACATTTCGTTTTCTATCTACCAGCCCGCTATCAAATTTTATTCGCAAGTGTAACCTGAGGCTCACAATATCGCCAGCTATTCGTTATGTATTCTTGCACTCTATCGATTATTGGCCTCACGTTACCGAATGTGTAATAAATTTTTCAAGCCTGAATAAATTTGTAGAAAAGTGTTAAAGGCCGCGTGTATTTCGTGTTTACCGCACATTCAAAAAATATTATTTATTCCAGTTGACGCTCTGCTTTATACAAATATAGGACCTAAGCTCGCCGTATGTTATACATTATCTATAAAAAAACCTTAGAATAATGATTATAATAGTAGATTATATCATTAGGAGTAGAAGTTAGCCTTTTTGTAGTGAGCCCAGAGATGGAAAGCCAAGACAGTCGAGGTCGACAACTGAGCGAAGCACAAAAAGACCTTCTACTCCGAATGATATACATATACTATTTTATCTTCAAGCGAGAAGCATAAAAAAATTTAAATTTAAAAATAAACTAATTTATTATTTTTTTACACTTACAATAAAACTACAATTTTCAAATTTTTAGACACTAGTAACTTCTGCTTCTTTTGTTGCAATGTTATTAATATTTGGAGTCGCAAAATCTATAGTACTAGAAGTTTGTTTAATAATATTCCTAAAATTTACGTTCTTTAAGGTATCTGATGTACTAGATTAGTTATTATTAACATTATTCATAGATGCAAGAATATTCATAGTTATTTGTTTTTTATTCTCTATGGATTCTTCTATATAACTTTTTGCCACAGCCTTGGATCGCCAACTTCCATTTTTTAGACCGAAATTTTACTTCCATTGTCCACCAACAATGACCTGTATATTCACTAGAGTTAGGCAGATTTAAAAAAGTAGCTATTTCTTGTGATGCCGATCCTATTTTATGTTTTTCCATAACCATTTTTGCACATTTGCTGTTTTGGTATTTAAACATAAATCTATATATTTCTATATCTTTTCGAAAAGACATATACGTTTTGCAAATGTCTAAATAAAACTCTCCCAGAATGGTATATAAACGTGGTTTGTAATTCTTAGCATCCTTAATTTTGACTAATATAGCGGAGCCCAAATTTTCTACATCTGATCTGCCATTGTCAAATTGGTAATTTTATCACATGGACAAACCCCAAATCCGCCTAGTATCAATATAACCTACGATAACAATTTAGTATAATTCTTCCAATAAAAAAACTAAAGATTTTACTTTTGTCGCCAAATATTGTTTATTATGAGCATTATGTAAAAAGTTTTTCACTTGTTCTTTTGATAGAATTTGTGTTTTTTCTGGTTTATATCTAGCATTTTTTCTCTTTAAAAAAGCAACTAGTTTGGTATAGTTTTGTAATTGAATATTGTGGTTAATATTTAATTCTGCTTTCTGCAATCTGTGTCAATTCTGGAAAAGTGCACTGCATTGTCTGTATTTTATCGGCTATAGTTAGGTATTCGTTAATAATAATAATTATGAAAAAAATTCAAAGACAATTAAAATTTTAAAAAACTTACTTCTATTTTATCAATAATATCAATTATTAATTAAATTGTAATAAGCATTCCTCACTTTATCAGACTTATCAACGTTCCCTTAGACAAAATAGAATACGAAAAAACAAACAAATTATTTTAGATATTGCAACAACTAATAGATATAAAATAAAAATAATAAATAGATTAATTAATAAAAAAGAAAAACAAAAGATTAGAAATTTTATTTTCCTTGAAAATAATGTTCAACATAACAACAAAAAATATATTATATTTAAAGACAAAAAAGACAAACTAGATAGATCAGGAGTTTACTCACTAAAATGTAAAGATTGTAATGCTTACTATGTTGGTAAAACGTTTAGAAATTTTGAAACTAGGATTAAAAAACATCTTTCTAATTTAAATAAAGTGGATAGTAGACAATCATATTTTACCAATCACCTAAAAGATAACCTACATGATTTTGATATAAATTCAGGTTTCACTATTTTATTTGAACAAATTTTATTTGATAGCTTTTGAGTCTCTAGAAATTTATAAATTAAACAATAACAAAAATAAAGATACATTAAATCGTCAACATAACGTCCAAGTGTCAAGTTTGATAAAAAGTTTTAATTCAGTTAATAAAATTCTTCTGTATTTACCCACCCAATATTTCCTGTTAGCTGTTAGTTGTATCTATCATCTAAATAGTTTTAATTTGCTATATCATGTATTGTTGTTAAATTTATACCTATTGTATTTATATTTTATTTTATTTATAAGGTAGAATGACATGTTATATTTAAAATATTTGATTTGTTTATTTATTCTTTGTTGACAATGGCCATCTTCTGGCCTAAACGTAAATTAAATTTTGAGTATGCTCTAACTAAAAATAAAAAACTTCACAAATATGGTAAATTTTTTAAAATAGTGTAACTTTTAATTCAGTAAGTATTAAATTAAGCTTACAAACTATTTATGGTTTTTTATACGCCTGAAGATGACCACAATTAGTGTATCGAAACATGTAGCGTTTAATTAATAAAATCTGAGAAAGCAGAGCCATTCTATTATTTTGACAAAAAAAATTATTAATTATATTAGCTAATATTAATCAATTTATAAACATCTTTATTAATTTAAAGCATTAGCCATCTTGTTATTTTTTAATTTTGACATTTTACAACCAACAAACGTTATACATACCTATAGACATGTTAGATCAGAGAATAAAATTTTAAATTTATTAAAAGGATAATTATATTCAGTAAATTAAATAAATGTAATTTATTTTATTATTATAAATTACGTATGTATTGATAAATATACCGTGAGTTCAACACGTAAGACTCTTCAATATTTAGTTTAGACGAACCGTCTATGTACATTGTATAATTTCAACTCCTAGGGATTGAAGTGACTTCTTTCAACTCCGACTAAAAAAAACTTCAACCGTTTCTATAGAGATACACAAAAGCGCGATTCTGGACCGCTTTGAGATACAATTTATTGGTTGTGTTAACACAGTTAATTATTAGAATTGTAATAAAAAAATTTAATATGCCTGTATTTACCAAAAAAATAAATATGATCTTAAAGTGTGCACTTTCATCGGCAAATATTCTGTGTACGTGTATGTTGGAACCACGTGGTTTATAATATTGTTTTTGGTGTGACGTCTTTCTCATTTTGTCTCACTTTTAGTTTGTAGTAACTTCAAAATACTTCCTGTGTTGCTTCTTGTAGCATTTCAGTAGCAGCTATTTGCAAAGATAACAGTCAATTATTTTCAATTCTAGGGTTTCCCAGAGAGGCCCCTGCAACGTATCAGAGAGCTTATGCGCATTTAGTATCCAACCTGTATTCATACTATTTACCACCCCATTTTGCTCGTAAATGAAATTACAAAGTTTGCTAGCTCTGGAAACTAAACAATCATTTTTGCTATTCAAAACTTGTTTTGCGGTAAATTAAACTTATTATTATTTAGGGAAATAGTTGTAAAATCGCGCAATTCGTTAACTCCGATTGTATCTACCAAATATGGTGACGTTGGTGTTTATTTAACAAAACTGTTATAATGATAATTTGTCAGTATTGTCCTGTTGTGGGATTTTCCCAATCAGGACGCCACGCATCATTAGCGTGTTCTCGTTATATCCGGGTCCAACAGAGCGCGCAAACTCCGGCCAGATCTTCCGGTTAAAGAACGTTTGTCACTGGCTATTCTGACAACTCGGGTTCATTTTATGGATGCTGAATTAATTTACAAGCGTTCGGTCTTCCTAATATTATTATTGCGGTAAAAACAACCCTCGCACCCCAAAAACTCATTTTATTGGTATTGAGTATATTTTAATTCGAGTCGTTTCTCGCTTGCCGAGATTCGTTTAACAATAAAAAAGCAATTAATGACAGGAACAAGAATTACAGGAAAAATAAAAGGTTTGTTTATTAAATTCGCTGTCTTCTCTGATCACGCAATGCTGGAAATCGATGCAACTCCACGCTTAGAATATCCACTCGAGTGTGTATAAGAACTAATTAGTCTCATTGAAACTAACTGCACATGTTCTACTATAAACTGCAGCATCTCTTGTGCTTTCGAACAGGTTGCATTTACGAGATTTTAGATATAAGTTCAAGTAGTGACTCGAGTTTTGCAAGCGAGCTCCTAGTACTGTTTACCGGCTTAGGTTGCTGAATAAATTTTAACAGTAATGGAAGTTATGCTATGATTACCTACAGTCACAGAAATGAGAAAAATTAAGTTGTTCAGCTAACTTCAAGGATTACATAAACAAGCAAACTTGACGAAGCGAGCTGTAGGAAACTAGAGATTTGTTTAACTGCCAGGACTGAAAGAAAAACTGAATTTGTTACTTAACAAGCAAACTTAATAAATTTAATACTATTTTCTCTTTTTTGTCATAAAAAATTAACGTGATCTTATTTTTTTAATAAATAATTATAACAAATATCAATTTCGAATTCACAAGTTTAATTAAATTTCTAATATTCAGTAGCACAGCGCTATTGGAATCTAAAGTTCCATTTTCAGTAGAATTTCAATAAAATTAAAATATTAAACAATAAAAATGTACAGTACCTATAAAATAAAACGTTATTTCTACTTCACCAATTTCTGAACGACTTAAAGAAAAAATGCAAAGAAACAGTTTGTTGCTATAGACAGATTGTTGCTGTTATGTGAACATAAAATATTAACATCGAAATTGATCTGCTCATTTAATGTTTGTATAGGTTTGTGAGTGTATTTAAAAATTTCTAAAGCTTACAAAAAGTTTAAAGAATAATCTTTGTTGCAGATGTAAAGAGTTTTAGAATTATCAGTAGGAGAAAAAGAATGGCCGGTAAAAAAAATATGAAAAGCAAACGCAGATGGAGTGTTAGTTGTGTCTGTATTTTTCAATTGTCACTACATGTTCTCAGATTCTAGTTTCAATTTCTTGTTCTCTTTGATTTATACAAACTGCATTGCACTTATCACAATATAACTTATAGATGCCTGAGTAATGTAAAGCAAGAATTTGATCTTTTTTGTATTTGATATATGTTAAAAGACAATTTTTAGAGTTAAAAGCAACTTTTATATTACAATTTTTGAAAATATTAGAGATTGAACGAGAAACTTTGCCAATAAAAAGTATAAAAGAATAGATAGGTTTAAAAAAAAGATGCAAAAAAAGAATTTTATAATGTGTTAAAGTTTAGAAAATATTTGTTTCTGAATTTATGAAAGAGTCTCATTAAAACTTTTAATTTAAAGTAATTATTTACTGCTAATTGCTTATAAATAAGCCATTTTTTAAAGAAAATGTGGTCTAAAAAAAAATCAAAAAGTCTTAATAATAAGAAATTAAAAGCAGTTATTATATGAGAATAATAATGTTTGAAATATGGATCAATTATATTTTATTTTATGTAAAGCTAACAGGTTAAAGGAACAAATAAAGAACGATTTAACTTTTATCCAACGTTTCATTGTTTTCCGTCATCTGTCATTGATTGATATGGTTGCTAAATTAATTAGGTGTATACTTTTATTATAAACTATGACTCAAATCCTTGAAAAAGACACAAAAAAATCACAGACGAAACGTTGAATAAAAGTTAAATCGTTCTTTATTTGTTCCTTTAACCGTTAAAGATTTAAACGTTTAAATTAACTTTACTAAACATATTTCAAGAAATCAAAATTGCATATACGAGGATGACTCCCGTAGAGAGTGAAGTCGTATTGACATTTTCGGATTGGTGGACACCCTATACGCAGCACGATTTTTGTCGGACAAGTTGACTACTATTATAGTTTTAAAATTTAAAAATTGTGGTCAACTTGTCCGACAAAAATCATACTGTGTATGGAGTGTCCACCACCCCGAAGATGTTGGTATGACGGCATTCGAAAACGCAGCAGTGCCGAAAGTTTCTAATTAGATAAGTTTGTCGGACTCGTTGCAAGAAAGGCACTCACAAAATTTTACATTTGTATGTATCAAAAAATTTTTTAGGGACATTGTACGAGACGAAGGGTTTATTGAGGATAGGTTAAATTAATAAGAAAAATAATAGAGTGTTTTTTTGTATTTTTTACATTTTGTATTTTGTATTTTATAAATTTAAAATGGCAATTTTACAATTAACAGCTAAATTCTGAATATCTTTGGTTAAAGTAGAAAAGGGAAAGACGTTCCTATTAGAGACCCTTATTTAATAAATCCAACTCTGAGGTAGAAAAATTAGCATGTAATAGATTTTTGACTTTTGGGTGAAAATTAAGTTCAGAGAATTTTAAATTATTGTCGAAACTGTTAAAATTTAAGTATAAATTCTGACTTTAAACAAGTTTAAATAAATTTCTATATACTGTAGCAGAGCGCTTTTAGAATCTAAAGTTTTAACTTCAGTATCTAACAATAACAAAGTAAAAAGGAAAGTTATACATAAAGTTAAAAATGTTAGAAAAACTTACAAATTTTTTGTCAAAACAATAAAAAGTACAGTACAAATAAAGTAAAAGGTTATTTCTAGCCTAGCAATTTCTTGACGACTTTAAAAAAGAATGCAAATAAACAGTTTGTCCCTAAATATAAACAAATTGTTGTTATTAGTTAATTGCCAAAAAAAAAACATAAATATTTGACACTAATTGGCATTTGATCTTTGTTGTTCTGTTCAGTTCTTATAGTGTAAATTTTTTTAGCGTGCTTTTGACTTCTTCCTGAAAGTAGCAGAAGGTATAAGCTTAGGATATAAAAGAATGTGTGTGTAGGTGTTGTAAAACGTGTGTTTTATGATATCGTCATTCAGGATATCTTCGGTGGTGTTCCGCTAATTATAGAGTTAATATCGATAAGAGTAATGAATGTTTCCTTAACTGGCCTAAGCACGCAACACTAACTGAATTAATCTGGCCGCCATATGTTAATCCCGCTTTATCACCCGTCTTAATAATTTACCTGTTCCATTTAATTAAAGTCTCATAATTCGGTAGCTGGCATCCTCCCTTCTCGCCCTCCCGTTACGCAAAAATATTTGCATAATTACGATCGATGTCCATCAGCAATTTCCCCGGAGACGTCCGGATTTTATTAATTTGTGTTTCCAGGTTTTGCGGAGGAATTCGCTCAGGGCTCTAGGCCATAAAATCGTTTCGTTCAATGTAAACAGATGCCGGGAATCGGTCTGGGGTGGATTTATTCAGAAAGTGATATGTTTACGATGCATCGATAAATAGATAGCGGCGGCAGGAAGCCGGAATCAGCGGGATCAGCGCCGGATTTGATTAGCGACCACAGCGTGCGACGGGATTATGTCCTGACGCGATTAAAATTTTTACGGATTTTGTTGGACAGCCTCATCGCCTGAGGTTTCACCCGACTCGACAAAAGAGAATGTATGGCTGCCACCGGAAATTACAAGTCCCATGGAGCGGCGCTGATAAGTGCAGAGATGAGAGGCAAGCCAACATAGTGTATGCCTTCGACCTACCAACTACCAGTAATCAAATTCCGTTCGGGATAAGTGCCAGCAGTTTAGATAAACTTAAAGTCGTGTTGTTTGCCTTAAAAGAAATAAGACAATTCGCACTCTAACACGAGGTTAACCTACATTTTTTCGCAGACTGATTTACGATTTTTTAAGCTCTTACAACTTAACCAATAACCGTTTTTTTCTTTGGAAGACAACAAAAGTGGCATTTCTTAATGGAAAGTTAAAACAGCATAAAACGAAATTTCAATTTCAACTTAATCTAACTTTTAGGATGCAAATGACGGCCACTTTTCAATGAAACACTGGAATAAATCTATAAGCTTCTAAATTTCTAATATAAACTAGCTGAAATTTGTTCAATTTTTAATTTTACCTCGTTTTATCAATTATTTGACTTTGCTGATGTTTGTGTTATTTATAACACTAGTCGTAAATATATAAATGTCACAAATAATTGAAAACTCAAACATCACAGCTCGTAATTGATATAAATTTATCAATAACAGATTGTTTTCTAAACGGTTTCTATTTAATCTATTTATTGACGGTTTGATGAATATATCTTTTAAACCATCATCATAAAGCTATAATTCTGTAAATTAATTACTCGTGTAAATAGAAACG
The DNA here is from genome assembly GCA_029207805.1 of Tribolium confusum. NCBI lineage: Eukaryota > Metazoa > Arthropoda > Insecta > Coleoptera > Tenebrionidae > Tribolium > Tribolium confusum. The sequence goes on from JALGAY010000003.1 coordinate 20,645,781, forward strand.
TGTTGTGTTAAATGATATAAATATCGTCATAAGCCAGATGGGATTTTTGGTACAAAAACTGTGTATACAAGAGTCGGAAATGATAACAGGGAATATCAACATTTTGGGCGAGTTTTAACAATGGTAAATATGTCAATAAATATTGTTAAAATAACAAGAATTATATAAGTAACTTTTTGGAATATAACATAAAAAACAGAGTTAACAAGGTAAAATAAGAAATTAAATAAAAGTAACAAATAATATACCATATTAAACATACACAAAAAGATATATAAAAAAAGTATTAATTATTGGGAACAGAGTATTACTAATTCACCCTCTAAATTGTATGAAAAAATAATTAAAAATAGAATAGAAAATAAAATAGAAGATATAGAAGATCAGAATGGCTTCGCGCTGATCGATCTACAAATAATAATATAATTGTCCTTAGACAACTCGTAGAAAAAAAAGCGTGTAGACTAGAAACTCATCTTGTTTTTGTATATTTACAGAAAACTTATAATAGCGTATCCTTGGTCAAGCTCTGGAAAGCAATTAAAGACGCTGAAGTTAAAGATATATACATCCAAGCAGTCAGATTCCTATGCTCTAATATAACTAGCTGTAGCCACTAAACTATCATACACGCTTCCAGTCACAAAAGCTTGCAACAGGGATATGCTATTGACCCCACATTATTTGAAATATATCTAAATGCAACATTAGAAGGCTGAAGAAGAACTTGCTGCAATATGGAAATATCTATCGAAAACAGCAAACTTTTTACTTTACATTTTGCTGATGACCAAGTTATCATGGCAGAAGACCATGACGATATCTCATATATGCTAAAAAAATTAGAAAAAAAATTAGAAGTGGGACCTTACAGTTAATATAGAAAAATAGAGTATGTAATAGGAAGCAAAGAAGTCTGTGATGATATTCAGCTTAAAACTGCAACTATAAAGTAAAGATTACAAGAAAAAAAACATGTGAAAAAAAAGCTGTATTAAACAAGGAAAAATTGTCATAAGGCAACTGTATTTGGTACTAAAAGGTGAATATATACAAAACAGTAGTTGAAAACATTGTAACATATGGGGCTGAAACATGAACTACACCACCCACATATAAAAAAAGTTACTAGCAACAGAAATGGACTATTGGAGAAAAACCTGTATACTAACACTAAAAGACAAGAGTGAGAAACAAACAAATAAAAAAATAAGAGCAGGAATAACTATATTCGATACTATAAAAGCTAAAGGTTTAAGGTGGTATGAGCATGTAAAACATATGAGCCTAGAAAGATAGCTAAAAAAAATAATAGAATACAAATCAACCAAAGGGGGGAACGACCACGCAGAAAATAAAAGAGCGACATAGAAGAGGTCATTAATAAAAATAAACTTTAATAAAATTATTTAAATTATTTAATAAAATTAATAAAAATAAAAATAAACAAATGTTGTATAGATAGAAAAAGATAGATGTTAGGATGCGGAATACAGTTATAATAAATTTGTAAAAACCCGCTAATAAAAATAAAAAACAAATTAGGAGATCAATAAAACGAAACAAAAAATCAGTAATAAATATCAATAAAGTCAAGTTAAATAATAATAAGTCTACAGAGGTAGACGACTGTTTAAAGCAGTAACTGATGACAAGAATTATCAAAAAAAGCTAGAACAGTACACTAAACTTAAAAAAAGGTGTTATTAAATTCCACGACGACGTGTTATTGTTGTTTCTGCTAGTCCATGATCACTGCAGTATCTATACTTTTTTTTAAAAGCTATTATTTTGTACTTCATACTTTTGATTAAAAAATGCCGACGTTCTGAACTACTAGTCTTGTAGGTATCTTGGTTTAGTCTGTGTGTAGTATATAATTGCTATTTAGCAGTTAATTAGTTTGTTTCTTTAGATGCAGCGTTTAGCGTTATCAATCCAATAAAAATGCTGAAAAGTTGCTGTTAGTTTTTAACGTGTATTGTAGATTTTTGGTAGAGAAGCATTTAGTATTGCGTTGGAAGTTGACATAGTCAGATAACTCAGATATCTAGAATATTCACACTTGAAAGGGTTGTTTGAGTCGTGTTAATCTTAAACTCAGCGATTGTAGTTAATAGTTTTTACCTCTTCTGTTTATCTTAAAGATACCAAAAAGGCCAATTATAATCCAAATTAAAATTACGCAATCTTTGTAGCCATAAATCCATCTGTAACAAAGTTTTTGGCTTTGTTATAATGCATGTGCATTTTTATTGCGTTTTTCAAGTGACGCTACGTGGTTTTATCATTTCTAGTTCAAAATTCAAATTTTTATATTTCTATCATCGTTTTGCGGTAGAATTGTAGCCCCGAAATTAATGTAGGTGTGTATTTTAGTATGTGGAGTCAATTAAATTATGAAAATTAAAAAATTGTAACTATCTAGTCTCGGCTACTAGTGTCGCTACAGAAATTTGAAAAGCAAGTGGTTTAGTTGTTAAATCGTCGTCAAAGATTATATTTTTTAGCATTAGTAGCGTTAAGTTATTACATGTATTTTTATTTATTTGTAGATAATTAACGTAGTAAATTTTTTTTATTTTTATTTTACTTTTTTTATTATTTAGAATTTTTTCTAGTAGTTGCGTTTCAAATTAAAATTTGGATTTAATTGTTGTTAATTTAGTGAATTTAGTTTTAAACATGGGGTGCATATTTGACTCTAAATGTAATTATAATTCCGTATGGGCATTTTTTTTTGGACATCGGCTAATTGCTAAGCAAGCACAATTTGTTTGTTCTGGAAATAAATCTATATTTATCTCGTGACCAAGTCACGCTACAAAAGGTGTGAAAATTAATCACCAAATAAAGAATTATTTTTTGATAGTTTAAACTATGGTTTATAAGTAATTATCATTTATATATTAAATTTGCAATGTTAGTATAAATTTTCTACAGGTACTTTCGACCTTACAACATTACTAAATTTAATTTTAAATTGTTATCTTGTTTAAAATTAGTTTAAGTTTTTATTTTAGAATAAAACTAAAATGAAACACTGAATTTTATCTAATATAAGAAAATATAAGTAAAGCTCTTCGTGCAATGTGCAAAATTTGCTGAAACTGCAATTATTTTTTACTCCGAGTTTAGTTTAGTTATTTGGAGCAAATGAGCAAGTGCAAGTGGCTTGAATTGGTATAAAATTGGGTCGTCATTAAAGTTAGTATTTTGCAAGAGCAACCATTTAAATCAGGTCGTAATAAGGTTCCGGAGTCGAAGTAATTTATTCGAAATTGGTATGCGGAAATGTACTAGCAGAACAATAATTGTATTATTAAGTTTATTGTAGTAGAACAGATTGTGTTTTCGTCCGTTGTACTTACTTGGTGGTGTAAGTAGTCCACAGAAATTAGTAGTTATTGATAACGTTTTGGGACAATGCTCGTGTTTTGTTTATTCGAGTATTAATGTTTGAAACAAAATGATAACGATCTAATTTCAAACTGAAAATGCAACTGCCAGAAGTCTGCATCATTTATCGCCCGACTGAAGTCACGATTGCTTTCATAAAGAATGACAAGTCACGAAGCGACCGGTCTTCTTTATCGTCTCTGACAAGCCGAGCTAAATTTTTGATTCATTTTTGTTTGGAAAGAAAAGGCTTTACGCTGTTCTATGACGCGAGGATGCAATTTTCAATAAATTTTTGAGCGAGTAAAATACCACTTGGAAAATCTCGCTTGTACGACATTTCTAAAAGCACACGTGAGCTTTTTTATTTTTCAACAGATAAAATGATTTGATACTCCCCAACAGCTTGTTCTCTTTCTCATTATGTCTCTGCGCATGCAATTAATTGCCGAAATCGATGAAGATGTCAGACATGTGGTACATAAACAGGGAGGGAAACTCACCGAACATGTCCACAGGATTCTATTAATTAATAAGCTATTGTTTACGAGGGGAGAACGTGCTGTGACGTGCGGGAACTTTTCTATTGGCAGGAGCTAATTAGGGGCTGCAGTGTAGCGATCGGGTTATCCTGACAAGGTAACCGCCGACCATGTGGCCAGCTCGATTGTTTGCTGTGTGATCTGATGAAATCAAGCTATTACACGGCCTGTCCACCCGCTAAAACGATTCTCAAATTGCTTTTTCCGAATCGCTTTATTTGACTATCTCGTTAAATAACGACAAGTAATTGAAATAAAAAATTGACGCAAATTAAATGAACTTTCTAGACGGGCTTTACGATCAACTTTCTGAACGAATTTTGATCGACAGACAATATCCAGTCTTGATTGTTTTGTTTTTAAAATTTCTTTTTGCTTACAATGTTTCTACAGTTAATTTTATGAAATCACAGTTTGTCGTAATTTTTTTATCTACTTTGTTTATTTTATTTTTTAACATATTGGGTAATATATTTTTCAAAATCAAAATCATCAAAATTAAAAAACGAGTATTTTACTTTATTTTTTAAAAATGCATTTATGCCAAAAATTCCGATAAAATTGTTTCAAAAATTGTGCAAAATTCGTTATTATTAAATTCCTAAGCTTTAAGTTGTCAAATGTAATCCCTTTAATATAGTCATGTTTCTAAACAACAAAATATAAAAATAACAAATAAAATTATTGTTTTCTGCTACTCTACTTTAAAGTTAGCTAACTTTAACTTTTTGACAGGTTAGAATATCGCTCTCTAGAGAAACCAGCATGTCGCAATTTGTAACCGTTAGATGACGCTGAGTTATACATTAACTCAAAGCTAATTGATGTAGTAAAGTAGAGCTTTACCTTTTCTTAGAATCTACGTGATAATGTAGTTTCTACTATTGGAATACAAGATCTAATACAAAAAAATGCGAGTGCTCTAAATACAGAAGATGAAAGTCAGGCTAAATTATTGCAAATTTAAAAGCCTAGAGTTTTTATTATTACAGTCAAGTTACTATGAAATATTTTGAGGTTAGGTTACATTTCCGTCAGCATATTTTACCGTTAAGAGTTTTTATTTTGAGTGGTATATAAAATAATGTGTGCATCTCATCATTAAAGAGGTTTTTCAAACCTCAGGAAGTGGATCTCTTCTTTTGGCTTAAAAACTGCATCTTTCTAGCCAAGGTGCACAATATATTATTGTTTTAGGTGCTTAAGTTAGGTAGTTAAATTAGTTTTAACTGACTTTAGGCAAAATATTTCATGAACTTTCTAATTTTCTTAACAATTTGTATATCTGTTTTATTAATCTAGATTGCGAAGTCTAGAGTCTTTAGTAAAATATTTCGTGTTTAAGACATAATTTGGTATTTAACTTTCACTAAATTTGATGATGGTCTAACCGCAAACCATTATTTCTAGATTTCAATAAAAGAAGGTTAATAGATTTTGTAAACTGTAAACAATGCGGTAGCCATAAACCTATTAAAGAATCATAGCCGTGAGAGGTCGTAATCACAAAATATCTTTTTGAGAACTTTACGTTATTATATTATGCATGTTTTTTAAAAATTGTAACTTGGTAACTTTTTTAGAAATCACAAGAGAACTAAATAAACAGCTGTTTAAGCAAGAACAGCTATTATAGCAAGAACAGACAGCATTCGTTCTTTACAACAAACAATAAGTCAAGACCCAACAACAAGAAAGTTGGGAGGTATAGCTCTTTAAGTTACTATTACACTATTAAAATAATAAACTTACCACATCACAGTGTTATCTGCTTATTATTTTAACAATAACTCAAAAAAATATATAATTTTGAAGTTTCCATCACCATTGATGTTTATTTATATGAGGTTTCCCTTTACTTTATTTATTATAAACCAGCGATAAATTAAAATAAAATATTTTAGAATTTGTCCCATTTATTAATTTTTTCTTTGTTTGTTAACATATTTTTTTTATAGATAAATTTAAGTCTACTGTAAACTATTTTGTATTTTTTTTAATTATTTTATTATCTAGCGTTTCAAGCACAAAGTGGTTATCTTCAGTTGAGAATAAATCTAACTAAAATTACAACAAAACAAATGTGAAGTAGACTTGACTTAAGGATTGTATTTAGACACTTGAGCTTATTTTAATGCAGATCCGTTACCGATGCCTTTTATTGCATTCAAACCTGTCTTTGGTAAACAACACTGTCTACTTCTCGGAGAAAACCTCTCAAAAACTCTATTCAAAACAGTCGGCAGTAGCTCTAACTTCGGAATGCTACATGTGCGCACCAGTAGCTTAGTCCACTAAAATTACTAGAAATTGTGTTTTATATACTTGTTGCGATTTCCACTCCCTTAATAACGAGTTAAAAAAAATGCGGGGGTAGAATTCTTGTCTGAATTTATTAATATACTTTTAGCTACTTTTGACAAGCCGCTCTTTGTGCTTGTTCTAGTAAATACTTATTTTATAAAAAGCAAATTTCCGTTGAGTTTTTAGGTCGTTGTGTTCTTGCTGTGTTTTACAGCTTCTTGCCGTTTTTAAGTCTTAGGTAATTCAGGCACCCCGGGTCAAAGTTGCAAATAATTTAATACTTGGTGTTGTAAGGCGCTGTTTTATGTAATTAGCCATTGGAAAAGATATCAGGCCCGGAAGTTATAACAGAGTATGTTAAAAATGTCTTTAATTAAAACCCCTATAAAACCGTGAGCGTTTCTAATAAACATCGTATTTTTCGGGAGTGAAATGTTTAAACACGCACTGAATTTGCGTTATAACTCTGTAGAAAATACAACTGTACATTTGCATACCCAATGTGTTTCATATAAACAGTGACCAAATAATAACAGGGTCCGTAATTAAAGGCCGCTCCGGTTTAGTGTGAATCTTTGTAAATCGTAATGATTAAATCTAATTTATACGTTTCGTTGTATGTTTGCACAAACTTAATCAGAAAATGTACCATTGAAGAATTCACCAAAAAGCTGAAATTTACGAAACGAATTTCTTCCACCTGCTCCTTCCATCGCTCTTAATGCCTCAGATCGAATTTCGATACGACCAGTAATGAAATACATCTCCCGAAAGTTCTTAAGCTAAAACCCGTGACCTATCTTTTATAAAAAAGTCAACACAACTAACTACCACTGGATTAATAAATCAATACTTGCAAAACTCTGATGTAAATAGCTTCAAGCAACATCTCTATATTTGTCTATTCGGTCATATTTTGTTTTTTCACTTCACTGCTTCTGATTTATCGAACTTATCGGTGAAAAATGAGAAACCCTTTGAGTCACAATCTTTGTGAAATATAGAGCGACAAAAAAATTTCACAGATGGAAACAAAAGCCTGTTACACTTATTCAGGTAGACAGCAAAATTGCTCACTTGGAAAAATTACTTCCAATTCTGTTTTTATAAAAGAATCAAAATGCTGACTACAACTATTATTGTGAGAGACAAGAGAAAATTAATAGAAGTTTCTAGATCTGTCTGATTTTTTCAGTTGAATAATTATTATTTAAAGAACAATGTAATATTGAAGAGGTCAGGACTTGTCACTTAGACAAAGCTATATATTATTTCTACGTGTATTAATTTAGCTCACACATTGTTACAGAGTTGGCAAGTCGGATAAACTAATAATTTACTGCGTAGACTAAATTTTCTATGAGTCGTCCTAAAAAAATTTGAGAGAAGCTAAGCTGCTTTAATATGTAATATTATAATCCCTTGGCAAGATTCGCAAAATGTCCAGTACAGAAGGAATGACAAGGGCGAATACAAAGAGATGGATCTTAAGCAGTGGCTTAGATTTGGAACAGACACTTTAGGTGGGCTTTTAGGTCAGTTGGGAAAACACGCAACCATCTTTTAGCCTCAAGATTATACATTTTTAATGTGTAGCAGAGGTAAAAAGCAGTCAGGCCTAAACAAATCTGCATTTTATTCTCGTAAGATAGAATCTATCATAGCATCAAAGAAATGCAATTTTTATAAGGTTTCACGTAACGGATTTTAACAAATTAAAAATCGTGTTTAAATTTCATGCCACTTTTATAGGTAATTTTGATAAAAATAAAATCTGCGTGACTACCTGCATTATGACGCAAGAAATGCAATTTGTTAAATGGTTGGTATTTTATTAAAATTTAATATTGCCTACGACTTGTATTAGTAGAAGAATTTTTCTAATAAAAGGTTTTTAATTATTTTTTAAATTATTTTATTCTAAGACTAAAAATACTTATCAGATATTTATTTTCCTGCCCTGCTTATTTAGTTTATTCATTTTTATTGAAAAAATTCTTTGAATGACTCTGTTATTTTTTCTAATCGCTGCTTTTTTGTATAGCAGTTTCTATAGGACTTAGGTTATTTAAATTGCTGTTTTAGTTTACCAAAAATTATTATAACATCTCAGAATATTAAGATAGCAAAACTGATTTAAATTTGACTTGCAAGATTGTTACGACAGATAAGAGTAAACTTAATAAATAAAAAACTTTTAAAGAGAAATTTACTGAACTGGTACTCAGTGATTACTATGCTTCGGCGGCAGCAAGCTCTTTGCAGTGGCGTAATTTCGCATTGTTTTTACATTATATTTCCTCTTATTCTAAAGTATTTACTTAAATTTTTTGCATTGACGCTACTGATTTCCAAGCGTATTACGTATAACCTTGTAAACCAGTTAAATAAATAACAGGCAGCTTCTTAAATTACACCGATTAATTACCTAGCGGTTTGTTCGATAGCTCGCTGTGGCCGAAGTCTGATAATAACACACCTAACTGATTTTACGTAAAAGTTGTTTAATATATTAACTGAAATAATCAAAACCTACTTACAATGTTACTAAATTATTTTCAGCCAAGGTCTTGTCAAGTCTTCCTAATATCAAGATGATTACGAGAAAAATAAAGATATTATAAGAACATACTTAAAGAAAGTACAAAGAAAAATATTAAATACAAGGTATTAATATTGTGTGGGTTGTAATAATATTGTCTTTTAAACTTTTGTAAAATTTTTGAACATTTGTAAAGTTTGGTATAAAGTATTCAAAAGGATAAAATTTGTGTTTTGTTTCGAGTAGTCTTTATTTGAATCCGCTGGCAACTGAATTACTTTGTAAGGGAGTGATATTGATGAATTTTTAATTTGTCTGTAGCAAACGTGCCAGTGCTGAATATTGATTGATTTTGAATAATTTTAATTCGGAATTCTGTGACCGTAATAAAAATTGTTGTCTGGAAACAAGTAATCAAACAAAAAATTCGTTAATTTACTTTGAGCGAAACTTGAATTTGTCCGTCAAAGTAGTTATGAGTCAAGTAAATAAAAGCAACTGTAACATTTCCACAAAGAATGGAAATCAGACGGCGACAATGGTCTTAGATTCTTCTGTAATCCCACATAGCTAGCGGTCCAACGTGATGAGTTTTCTTTCTTGAGTTTAAATTAGTTGTAGCCATTGTCCTAGATCTAGAAGTTTCCTGTGAAGGAAATGCTTTCAAACCGGAAAATTCCGGGTTTTTGTCAATGAATTGCTAATTAAACTTTTCAACAAACTAGAAGAAAAAATCAATTACGTACTCTGCAAATATTTTAAGCTAAAAATAACAAATCGCGTGTATGAATAATAATATAAATAGCTTTTACAAGGAGAATTGTTTTAAATATTTTACCCAGAATTGTACCTAACACACGACATATGTAAATGTCATTCTGTCGCATTTATATCAGTCCTATTTTTGCGTTTTCAACTTTACTATTTATTTATAGCTCAAAATCGAAATATTATTGTTAGCTGACCTAGCTTTTTATATTTTCAGCTAATTTTTAAATTTTAATAATTTTTAACATCATGTATTGTCAACTGCAAAAATCCTCCATATTCGCAAAATTATAAACTATTTATGTACATTCATTATTGTAGAATATTGTAATAACATCAAAAAAGGATTTTAATTTACAGAAAATAATAAAATTTGTATTGAAATTTTGCAACATTTTGCACAAATATGTTAAAAATTTAATTCTTTTTTAAATTAATAAAATACTAATTCAAAAATCTGTTGTAATGTATATTGCAAATAAAAGTGTGATTTTGTACATTTTCAGTAAATAATATTTATTTTTATTAGTATTTTTAATTTTTATTTTTGTTATAAGGAATATATTTTACTAATTTTTTTAATGCAATTTTTTCACTATCACTAAACGATTAAAGAAAATATATTTGTTACAGTTATTTGACAAAAGAAGTCATTGTATAAAATCTCTGATCAGTTCGTGAAACACTGACGTTTCTTCCATGAGCTGGATGCTTACATCAAGGATTTTTTATTATACAGCCAACAATTATAGATTTTTATAAAATTAGTAGTGGTTTTTTACATTTCCATGAGTGTAAACTAGATCAAATAGCTGATTTATAAGCATATATAAATCGAAAAATTTCTAAAATATTTAGCCATTTAGTGTAATATAAAGGTAATTTATAAAATGTCGTTTGTAGGTTTTGTTAAGAAAGGTAAAATGTTTTCTGTTTCCTCTAATTTTTATAAAATGTTTGCCAGCTTTTATAATATAAACTGTAAAATTTCTAATATATTTTTTATTAACGAAATTTTTTCCAATGTTTATAAAATGCATCTTTTTGCTTCACTTTTCATTTTTATAAATTTTTTTTTAGCTACTAGTTTTTATAAAATGCCACCTACAAAGAACTCTTGATTTTAAATTAATAAAGCATTAAAGTGTTTCTTGTTAATACCAATTTTTAGAAAATGTCTTTCGTGACAGCCAATTTATATAAGATAAACCCTTTTATTCTGATTTTCACGGTTTTCATTTTCTAAATTGTTTTCTGTGGTTTCTAGTTTATATAAATTGTCATTTACGACTTTTAATTTTGATAAAATGTGTTCTGTTGATTTCAATTTTTATAAAATGCTTTTTGTGATACCCAGTTTTCATAAAATGACTTTTACAATATACTTTCTTTTATTATATTAAAAGGCTAGTTTTGATTGCATCTTTATAAAATGGCCTTTGCATAAGTCTTTATTTTTACAAATTGTTTCTTGTAATTTTCTCTTTTTATAAAATGTTACCTACAGCTGCAGGTTTTGATAAGGCAGCTATAAAATGTCTCTTTTTAATACCTACTTTTATAAAAGGTTTTTTGTGACAGCTAGTTTTTAAAAATAAGCCCTACAATTTTTATTATTTTTTTTTTATAATTAGGCAGGTTTTTTATAATAATTATAAATGTATTTTATAATTTTCATTTTAATAAATTGTGTTCTGTGGCTTCCAGTTCTTATTAAATGTCATCTATGGCTTTTAGTTTTGATAAAAAAGCTATAAAATATGTTCAGATAATTCCAATTTTTATAAAATATCTTTTGTGACAACCAGTTTTTATAAAATTACTTTTAAAACATATTTTTTTTTATTAAAAGACATGTATAGAAAGACTAGTTTATTTTTATAAAATGGCCTTTGCATGAGTTTTTATTTATATAAAAAAAATTCTATGATTCCACTTTTTATAAAATGTTACTTAAAACTTTTGGTTTTATTAAGAAAGCTATAAAATATTCCCTGTTAATACTATTTTTTTATAAAATGTGTTATGTAACAGTCAGTTTTTATAAAACAAGCCCTACAATTTTCAATTTTATTTTAAAAAAAACAGTTTTTTATTGCAATTTTATAAATGTTTCTTGCAGTTTTTATTTTTATAAATTGTTTTCTGTAGTTTCCAGTTTTTATTAAAAGTCATCTACGGCTTTTAATTTTGTTAAAAATCTATAAAATGTGTTCCGTCGATTCCGATATTTATAAAATGCTTTTTGTGACCGCCAGATTTATAAAACGACTTTTACAACATGTTTTCTTTTATTAAATTAAAAGACTAAATTCTGATTGCATTTTTTTAAACAGCTTTAGCATAAATCTCCGTTTCTATAAATTGATTCTTGTAACTTCCACTTTTTATAAAATATTTATTGTCTTCAAATTTTGTTAAAAAATCTATAAAAACTTTTTTGTTAATTTCAATTTTTATAAAATGTTACCTACAGTTTTTGGTTTTGATAAAAAGAGCAATTAAATGTTTCGTGTTGACTCTAATTTTTATAAAATATCTTAGGTGACATCCGCTTTATCTATTGTATATAAAATTAGTTCTACAATTTTTCATACATTGGTTTATAAAAAGACAATTTTTTGTAGCAGTAAGTATAAAATGCTTCTAGCATCGGTCTTAATTTTTATAAATTGTTTTCTATAAAATGCTAATTCTAATATTTATAAAATGTGGTTTACAATTTAATATAAAAGTGATATTAAAAGCGATATTTAACTACTATTTTTATAAAATGCGCTTTGCAGCTTCTATTTTTATAAATTGTTTCCCATAGCTTTCAGTTTTTCAAAAATGTCATCTACAGTTAATCTAAAAACCTATAAAAATAAAAAAATATTTGTTTTACATAAATTATAAGGATATTATTTGTGATTATTTAAGACATTTTTGACTTTTAGCAAAATTGTTTTATTCGATTAATTTTATTTTTAATTTTTATTCTTATTTGAATAGTAATCGAATAATTGTTGTAAGATTTCAGAATCATTTTATTAGAGAGTCGCTTATTAAGTCCTATTCTCTAACAAATCTTATTACAATGTGGCACAAATATGCCGCTTTACAAAAAAGGAATCGTAGTATGGTTACCGCCCAACGACTAAAAGGTCAGTTTAAAAAACTTTAGAAATCATATCAATATACAAAATATACGAATTACGTAAAAATGTATAAAAAATAATAAGTGTTAAATCAAAATGTTGCACAGGTAATTGAAAGTTTTTTTGTTAAAAAGCTTACTAATTATGTCGCACTTTTCCTGCATTTTTGAATATTTTATAGCAATTTTATTATGATCGTTGCTGGCGCAATCATGAATATTTCATGCAATTCTCGTCCTGCAAGTAACTGAGTACATCACCATAACCGGCACTTTATACGCTGATTGAATGAGTTTTCACGCATCATTTTGTCTTTGGAAAAAAGTGTGCTCATAATTCCGGTAATCACCTTTTTGATGATTTCAATTAACAATGATTTTAATCTGTAAGTCATTGTTATAGGATCTTGGAGAGTGCTCAGCTTTCCCTATAAAAAAGTAATCAGAACTGTATTGTAATCGTGTTACTGCAATGAACAATGGCTTAGACGCCGCTTCTCTTACACCGTTTATCACCAACCGCGGGGGTTCTTCAAAGGCGAGTTCCTCGCTTTGATCTACGAAATATTTACAGGGCAGCTAAGCGGAAAGACATGATTGTGTGGTTATCAAAATGAAACTTAATTTGGACAAAACTTACCGGTAAAAGCAGACACATAAATAATAATTTCAAATAAAAAAAACAAAACATATTATTTCTTTTTTTAGCTTGTTTTCTAGCACAAAATGAATAAATCGGTTAAAGTGTTTTAGAAATCAACAAGTTATTAAATTACTAGTACAAAAGATTTATTTCTAAAACTGAAATAATATCAAAACAAAGTATTGAACTTTTATTTAATTTGTTCTATTGTGTTATTGGGAAAGCTTTAGTCAGTCACTATAGAGAAAATAAATTTCCGAAATCTTTATTGTAAGAAAATCCAATATAAAAGATTGTTGACAGTAGATCGAGTTGATATAAAATCTATTGCGATGGTACAATAACGTAAGTTGGGATGAATATATTTCTTTGCTTTTCAAATAACTCAAAAAGTACTCTTAAATTTCTACATTTTATTTTGCTACTATATTTCTGAATATTATAGTATAAATTGGCTAATGCTACATGGTATAATAAATTTGTCTGAATGAGCATTAAAGTGAACTGCTAACATAATCACAATCTGAATTTGGTTTTATCGTGTTCATAACTTATTCATTAAATGTACACTGTAAATGACAATGTAAAGTGTATTACGCTGCATAAATATATCCAGCATTATTTTAAGATGCAAATTAGATTGGCGGAAATTTTTTACATGAAAATAACGCGAGTAAAATATTACAATTTTTCAATATAATCTAATCTTTCTAAAAAATTTAAATTTATTTTAAAAAAAGTTATTTTTGCTTATTTCTTATTACAAATTTACAACAGATTTAGGTTAATTAAATCGGCCTAATTTTAGTTTAGATTCTTATTATATTCAAATGCCAAGGTAAAATTATTTGATAATTAAGCAATGTAAAATACTACAGTAAAATAAATCGTAAAAGAATGACAATATGTAAAAAATATAATGTGTGTTCGTTTAAAACAAAACTCGTAGCAAGCCATGACATTGTTACGTATGTCGTACATGACCCCATACAACAACCTCCATGACAACAAAATTTTTATTATTTACATTATTCGTGTATTGTTGGTTGCCTACTATGCAATTTTATCCGTCACAAATTATCCTAACGTAAAAATGTCTCCTCTTCCCGCCAAAGCGGGCATAGTCTTGGTGTGTTTTTGTGTGGTTGCCTTCGTGGTGTTTTAGTTTTTCAAACATTCGTTATTTTATTTATCAGTATTTTTCAATACTAAATTTTGTGTTTTCCTTGATTTGTAATCATGGTGTACACCAGTGAACAAAAGACTTTTTTGTTGGAAAGTTATTTCCGAAATGGAGAGAAAGTTAACGGTGTTTGGAAACATTCAATTCATCCGTGCCTGGAGGAGTTTCGAGAAGCTTTTCCTGACGTTGTTGTTGTGTATGAAGAGTTTAAAAACACTCTCCACCAAAGTGTGAATCTGTTCCGTGAAATTGGGGCCATTACACGTATAGAGGGCAGTGGAAGACCAACTAAACGAACAGATGAAGTTATTCATGCTGCACAAGAGATTCTACAGCAAGATCCAAAAACGTCGATTAGACATCTGTCTCAGCAAGTTGAACTTTCTGTTAGTACATGTCATAAACTCCTACGAGAAGATTTACATATGTACCCTTATCGTCTCCAAGCCGTTCAAGAGTTACGACCCGTAGATTTTCCTAGAAGATTGCAGTATTGTCAGTGGTTTTTAAATAACATTGCAAATAATAATGAACTCCTTCAAAAAACTTCCTTTACGGATGAAGCGTGGTTTTACCTGTCCGGCTACATGAATTCACAAAACATGAGAATTTGGGCAACAGAACATTCTTATGAAATTGTAGAAGAACCTCTCCATTCACAAAAAGTAGGTGTTTGGGCAGCTATCAACAGTTTTTGTAGGTAATAAATGAATATATTTATAAAAATGTATTTTTGTTCTAATTGTCGAAAAGTAAGGTTATGAGATCTGTCAGTTTGACAAGTGTGTAAACGATTAATCACAGACATACAAAACAATTGTTTTTTAGTTTCAAAGCACTCTAGAGTTTTTTTTTTTTTAAACACACTATATTATACTACATTGGCAGTACACATTCTATTTTATATTAGCTGAAATGCTTATTTACACAATAAGTGCGGAAACATATATTTTGCATATGAGTGCGACAGTTTATACACAAGTGTGCTTTGCGCACGAGTGATGAATGTCGTACAATTAAAGCAAAACTGTTCCTGCACGTTTTTTGTATATTATTTTTCGCATGAATCCTCCACATGGCCGAAAAACGATCATTTTAAAATTTATCTTAATTTGTCAAAAAAATTAAGTGCCTTGATGTCGATAATGTAGGTAACTAACTGTCAGATTTTTTTCAAGTTACTAAAATTTACTGTCAAAATTTGACATTTTAATGTGTTAGACAACTTCTTCCAGACGGCGCTACTAGCATAAAACTTTAAATGTGAATTATTGCCTTTTTTTAAACGAGAAAAATTCCTGTGCTCTTTGCAGGCGCTAGTGCGGTAAAAACGGAAGATGATTGTAAAATTGACGATCCCGATTGTTCGTTCCGTATAGTATAAATTGGCTAATGCTACATGGTATAATAAATTTATCAAAATGAGCATTAAAGTGAACTGCTAACAAAATTACAATCTGAATTTGGTTCTATCGTGTTCATAGAGTAGTGCAAAAAAAATTTGTGTTCTAGGGATCTGAAAACAAGCAGCGCAAATCATCAAGAATAAAATATTCTAAGAAATTAAAAATAAGAATTTTTTTTAAGTCAATCCAAAAACATACTGTATAAAAAAATATTTTAGAGTTGTAGCAAAAATAGCTGAAAAGTGAAACGAACTTCGCACTAAACAACTCATATTCTCCGTTCTTTTCCACCTGCCATCCACAAACATATATCAGGGAGCAGGAAAGTACACCGCATATTTTAGGAGGTAAAGTCACTTCGATCGAAATGCCACCTCGGAATTATAGCTGGCGAATTCCGGAGCCGTAGTGGGATATTTCGAATATCTTTTTCCGGAGTCGCCTCATTGAATATCAGAACGTCATGTGACAAATGGCTGCTGTCTAGGCTTGTTGACGTGTCGATAACCAACCTCGTGCTTGAATATTCTCTTCCACATTACATCACTATGAAGATTGATTGATTCCTTCCCATTAGAATACGTTTATCGTATCACACAATGATTTCCTACTGACAAATTCGCAAAAATATCTACACAACTATTGATTTTTTGCACACTCAAAAGTATTAAAAACAAATCATTCTCGAGTTTAATCTAAATGATTCTGTCAAAGAAACTTTACAAGTTTCTAACTTGATAGGGAACTCACGTTCTGATTTTTTCGAGACGGAGCTTTTTGTCAATTCGACGAAAAATTTCACTTTCGTACGGCATGGATAACATTTTTTGCAAAACAAAACTCGGGTGTCAAGGATGTGTTGAATATTTCATACCCAAAGTCTGGCAGATATTTTTAATGGCCGAAAAATTGTAATGGAGACGCATTAAAAGTCACCACATTTCTTTTTTTTTGGAAAATTGTAACTGTAGTTTGTTTATATGTGTTTGAAATAAAAAGATGATAGTCGGTAAACTGTAAAAGAATTGTTTTTTAAAAAAATATAAAGTATACTTTTTGCCTATAATACTTGTCAAATTGTTGTACAGTTGACAACACGTTTTTTAAAATGACTGAATTTGGTTGCTTAATGTTTACGTCCTGCTTACCTGTCACATTGACTTTTTGTAAAGCACATTTTTTGATATTAATTATGAATCCGAAAAAAAGACGCAATTTATTAAATGCGAAATTAAAACAAGCGGTACCCGATATCTCAGAACAAGAACTGCTGAATTGGCTTTGCAAAACATTTGATCTAGTATTTCAAAAAGGTTTCCATTAATTTTGAAATAATACTCCAGGTTTCGAAATCTGTTATTTACAACATGTATCGCAATAAAGAAAATTTGGAAGACGCTCAGACCGGTAGAAAAAAGAGGGAAAAATAACCTGAGATCGAAATGTAACCGAATCAGAGCAGGCTGTGCCAGCGAAACTGTAATGATTAGACACATCATTATAGTTACTCTGGCACTGCCTGCTCTGATTCAGTTACATTTCGATTTCACCTTAGTTTAATAATTTTTATTTAAGAGAAGAATCAGAGCCTAAATTTTGCAAAATTTAAAAACGGAAAAACATTTTGGAATAAATGAATTGTATTTTGCAAAACGGAACTTGAATTTACTGGTTCGCGGAGTTTATTATATGTAATAGTTCGAGACATGAGTTTTACTGATTAAAAAAGTTAATAATCAAAAAATTTTGATAAAAAATCATGTAATAACAGCGAAAATTAAATTTTTGAGGCGCTAACTTTAATTAAAATATTCTGTGAAAGAAGTTAATTTTATATTTTTGGATGAAACTTGGACCTTTAAAAACGGTTCTGGTCTATGTATAGTCGACCCAGGGTCGAATGGCCACTCTGACTTAAATCGTAAATCTTTACATAATAGATCTCCTGCTGCCCTGCCAATTGCAGTTAACAGGTACTTTAGTTGGGCTGGGGGTTTTTACAATTGTGTCACAGGTAGATTTCAGATGTTTCTCATTTAATAAATAAGAGATAATGGAAAGTACATGATAACTGCAATTAGCACCGCAGCAGGAGATCTATTATGTAAAGATTTACGATTTAAGTCAGAATGGCCATTCGACCCTGGGCCGACAGTATGTAGGTAACGGAAAATGACAAAAGAATGAGAAATGTAAAAGTAAAAAGTGGAGGACATCGTTTACCGTCCTTCACGCTGATTATGGAGATAGCTTTTTAAAAAATTGCAATTTACTTTTAATACTAAATTCAGTGATAAAGATTATCACAAAACTATGAGCTCTAAAATCTTTCAAAATTGAGTTAAATATAAATTCATTCCGTCAGCCAAAAATTTAGCAGGCAAAAGTGACGTTATTATGAATAACGCCCCTTAATGTCTCTCTAAAAAAACACAGTTTTCCCAAAAATTAAATTGCGGCGTTATTTAAGAGAACAAAATGTTGAATTTTGTAAAATAAGAAATAAACGCTTCACTTTGGCAAAAAATTGAGCCACTTTTGCAGAACGGCGTAAAAAATATGCCGCTGATGATTTGCTGATTCAAAACAATATTGAACTTGCTTTATATCATTGCCAACATAATGCGATTGAAATGATTTGGGCTCCTTGCAAGACCTAGGCAAACTGCTTTATTAAACTGTACGTCAGAAATATGAGCTCATTGTGTTAATCATGTTAAGACGTTATTTGAAGAAGACTGGTTCATTCATATAGACAACATCTCATTTTAAAATATTTTCCTTATTATAATAAATCTTAAATAATCATATCTGAAAAGCGACGAGTCTTATTAAAGCAATGACAATTTAGACTAAAAAATAACGTTGTTTCAACTTAAAGAAGTCGTGTTATCTTGCACAGGTACTATTTCAGAAAAATTCTGCAGCTGAATGAAAGATTTAAATTTGTTAACATTTTGTTTTTAGGAAGAACGATGAGGAGCAGGGATTATATAAGTTGCCTCGTAGAATAAAATATTATAGAACGTCACAAATTCTTTGATTTTAGCCTATCTATAAAACTCTGGAAAAATTATTTAGCGACCACAAGCACAAACAATCAAAATAACTGTTCATTTCCCACGCTCAACGTAAGTAAATTATTTTTATATCTGTCTTGGTATATCAATTACTTAACTCTAACAATTTAGTCACTAAAAAGTTATCAAAAACTAGGCAAAAACATAAATTATTTAGGGACCTTAAATATTACCAACAAAAATCTTAATATTTTTAAGATTAAATTGATATATTAATAAATATATTAGAAATAAACTCTAATTTTACAAAAATCTTTTTTGGTGTCGGATACAAATGTTAACACAATTTTAAAAAAGCAAGAAGAAAATCTAAAAAGCACTATAAAAAAACGGGGTAATAACAAGAAAAAATTTTTGTAGGTATAAATTTAAAAACGGTTTGCAAAGGAATATTTGGAATTTTTGACAAAACAAGAAAGACTTTACAATAATTAATAATTTACTCAAATATGCTCAAGAAGAACTAGAATACACGGGGTGTTGTACAACTTTATAAAACATAATAAAATTGATGAAATGTAAATACAAAATTATTAACCCAAAATTTTTTTGCGAATAAAAACATTTATTACCTACAAAAATTGCTTTTTATAAAAACTACTTACAAAATTTTGACAAAAACGATGTAACTTTTTCTTACTTGAACGAGACTTAAATTTTGAAAATTAAAGCTAGAAAATTACTTGTTTAATCTTCGATTAAACAGATTTTTTCTTTATTAATTATTCTAAATTCTAAACGGATGTTGCGGACTTACTTAGCTTGCATTTAATAACTTTCATTTTTGCAGCGACAATATAAATGTTTATAAATCAAGTTTAATTCTCTTTGTTTAAAAATTACTTTTTATGTTATTCTGGTTTAGAACCAATGTAAATAGTTTATATATTGTTAAGATTTTGAATGAATAAATTAATATAGAACGAACCCTCAAATCTTCTTACTCAAGCACTTTCGACCATGGTCCATCGAACATGGTTCTTCGAGCCATGGTCTTTTGAGCAAAGTGAAAAACTGACAGTACAAGTCAGTTTTGAATAAAATCAAACATTGGAAAAATTTGATTTAAATACAAATTCGCGTCGCGAGTTAAAAAAGGGTCTTTCGTGGTCAAAAGCTCTTCGCCGCGAGTTAAAAAGTAGTGCTGTGTGTGAAAACAGTGCTACGTTGGGAGAAAATCATGTACATGAACATGAATTCTTTTTTATTTCAAAAACAGTGCCCTGATGAAGATCAAATGATGTTCATCGAGGAGCAAAAAATTCGTTTATTAGAGTTATCAGATTACCTTGACAAAGTCGAGGTAAAATTAACACAACAAATGTTAACAATTTTTATCGAACAACATTTGGAACGTTTATACGAAGAGTTAAATACGATAGAATTTATCGACGTCAAGATACAAGGTAAGGAAATAGAATTTACAGACGAATATCTTAACAACAACGAATATGAAACAATAAATCAACATTGTGTAGATGTCATATTACAATTATTAATAAGAAAAGGTAAACAAGAAACTACGGCTAAAAGAATAAGCCCAGTAAGACTTCTACCTTTATAACGATGGATTAAATTACAAGCAAAAAATGATGCAAAAATGTTTGAGAAAAATGTTAAGCAGTTTAAATCTAAAACTCAAGAAAATCAAAATAATTTATGAGAAACAAAAATCGACTCAAGAACTAAGTTTTAAGCCTAAAAGAGTGGAAAGAGAAGAGTCCATTTTGAAAATCTCTGAAACTTTTGATAAAAATTTTTCGGAAAGATGGAAGAAAAAATCGGTTCTAGAGCTAAATCTTAAACCTGAAAGAGTTGAAAAAGAAGAGTCCATTTTGGAAATCTCCGAAACTTTTGATGAAAATTTTCCGGGAAGATGGGAGAATTATCCGTTTTGAGAGTTTCAAAATCCGATAACGACTCTAGTAACAAACCAAAATTAAACAACAACATAACGCAAATGAAAGTCAAAGAGCTTCCAAGTGAAGTTATAACTGAAAAATTTCAAACAGATGCATTAAAAGTTTTACGAAAATTTACTCAAGAACCAAATCTTAAGCCTGCAAGATTGGAAGAAACAGGCACCAAACTACAAAAAACAACACCGAAATAAAGAAAAAGTCAACAAGCTCAACAGGTAAATGAGAATATATCTCAAAACAGTGAAATAAGACAGCCGAGAGTTAAAAAGAAAATTTGTGAACAAAACAACGAATCTTCAAGTAAAAGTCAGTTATCCACAAAACACAAGCTATTTTCAAAATTTCACCAACAAAATAAGAAGCAGTTCAAGAAGTCAAACTACAAAAATTGTGAAAAAACGAAGACAGAAATCAACAAAACAAAAATTGTTAATCGCTTCAGTTCGGCGGTGGCAAATTTGACGCCCGCAAAGAAACTTGGAATTCTACAACGGTTGCAGAAAGAAGAAAAAAGCAAAATTATCATTGATTTATCAGCAAGAAAATCAAAATAGAAGTTTACCCTACAAGGAAAACATCCACCGGATCCAGGCATCGATTTCACGATGAAGATTTGGAATCAACCGGAAGAAGAATCTTGGAGCCTCTAAAGGCAGTAATAGAGGCCGCAAGTTAGTATACCTTTTACAACAGTTTAACAAAAAATTTAGAGTCAATTCAAATCAGTTAAAAATAATGAAAATATGTTTTAAAAAAATTATAAAACTAGAACAATTAGTTTTTGGTTACACATCACTTAAATGTCAATTAGAAAGATCTTTAGCAAGCAGTATAACTCTTAGATACAATTGAATTGAATTGAATAAGGATGTTTATTAATCAAAAGATTGTTAAATACAAAAAAGAAGTAATAAAGTTACATATAAGCAATAAAGTACATATAGGGGATAAACGACATTACATTGGTATAGTATCAAGGACGTATTGCTTTAACAAACATTTAAACTGTTGAAAATAACAACAAAGTTTTAGTTCACATGGCAAATTATTATACATACATAAACCTTTAAAGAAAACAGAATTAAAACGCTTATTAGTTCTACAAAAGCCTATATCAAAATTATTTTTGTTTCTTAAAAAACGTTGCTGCCTATCAAAATTACACTGTAATTTTTACGTCTTTTGTAAGCCTTTTTTTTATTTGTTCTAACTCTTTAATGAGTTCTAAACTATTTTTGCGAAAAATGATTTTAACTAAGTTTCGATACGCGTGTTTAAGTCACTCTTATTGCATTTAAGAATAGGTTGGATAAAAATATTTTCAAGATTTATAATTACACAAATTCTTTGTTGAAAAAAAATTAAAACACTAAAGAAAGTGTCTATTTTTGTCAAGCAGGTCACATAACTTTAAATTTTAGAAGCCTAAATTTACAGAAATGCACCATATTCACAATGTAATAGTTACTAACTTTGGGAACCCTAATACTTATTACAAAATTAAACACATTATAGTAGAGTGACTTGATACAAAAACACAATAGAGTTTTTGAATTATTAGTAGAGTTTAAACACTTTTCAATGTACTTAAGAAATTTATCTTCTCCATCGGATCTCACAAAACACTAATTTTGGCGTTATTCGCCTCGTAATTAATTAATGTTCTGCCAATCATAGAAGATAAGAATTTTGAATTTTTTTTGTGTTATTATTACTAACATGTTTCCAAAGTAGCTAAACTCTTCTAAATTTGATACCTTACCGTTTTTTTTTTTGCACCGAGTCACTCTACTAAACAAAGCTTGGAAGCGCTGATGTAGATGTCGTGTAATTCCGGTTCACGGCTCGACGTGTGGACATAAACTTAGCAGTTTTAGTGGCCGTTGTTTCACGTAAGTTTTCATTGCTTTGTAATGTTATTGTCTTTGGTGACAAGTTCTAGCAGGGAACTTAGAGGTGCTTTGCGCCGACCCACGCTCAACTCCGTTTAATTTTTCCTTATTTTCCTAACCCATTTGCGTTAGAACCGCTCCACACGATTTTACGTTTCACTGATAAAATCGGAAAAGTGTCATTATTAATTGGTTTTTAAACTGTTTAGTTTCTGTGCAGTCGTGTGTGATTTTCAATAAAACTGAATGTTCTTTAATGCGGCCGCAAATTCACTCTTTTTGAGTTAAAGGGAAAAAATCGTGAAAGCATTTCAAAAATCGTCACATCTAAATTTCCCATTTATCATCCGTTGCTAAAGGCTCAGCTTGATTTCAATCTAAAATTGATTGTCTATAAAAATGGAATAATTACAATCATCAATCATTTTCCATTGTACTTTTTACGTTTACAATACTTTTGCAATTGAATTATGCGACACAGTTTTAGCACAAAAATTATAAATAATTACAATAAAAAATTTTACTTTTAAACTTTAAGATTTCATCAGTTTTTTAATCAAAATCCTAATTGTATTTGCCTAAAAAATATTTGCTTAAGCTCGCGGCTTCTATCTAAAGAAATAATTAAAATTCAATATTGAATTTACGATCTTAAGAGTTTTATCTATCTAGTTTTTTCTTTCAAAAATTAATATTATTTTAAAATTAAGCCAAAGTTTTATTAGGCGCTATAAATTCAGATCAGGATTACTAAAGATTATTTTTTGTTTCTCTATAATTAAAAATACATAAAATTAAATACATAATCTAAACTTTTGTTAATTAATTTTGTAGTTAGTTTTTAGCACAAAGTAATTAAGTAAGCAAACATAATTTTATTGTAAATTAATTACAGAAGGAAATTGATTTTCTATTGACGCTTTGATCCCATGATTATAATGCAGAAGCACAGTCTTATTGCAATATTGCGATTAACGCTAAGTACATTAGATCGAAATTGATTAATTCTAATCATTAACAACTACTAGAACCAAATTTTTAAAACTATAATCTCCAGATTAATTATTAACAAAACTTTATTGAAATATGTAGTTTGCTACATACCTAGTGTACAGTTTAGAATTAACTCTCAAGTAGTTCTAAATTTACACAAGTTATAAAAATATAATAAAAAAATCTGTTTATCTACTTTGCGTTTGTAACAGATACCGATTTGGGTACGTATTAGCTACTTATTTTGAGTTGGTAATACGCTTTCGCTGGAATGAAACGTCATGTGTGACGTCATAATAATTTTATTCGAATAAATTTTGTAGCACTTGATCACCAGTATTTCTCACCAAGGTGTTTTTGTGTGTGTGTCGCAATTAACCTATAAAACATTTAAAAATAGGGTGGACAAGCGACGGTTACAATGAGATAACTTTCACTTTTCTTTTGAGGTTAAAAACAGCTTGAAAATGAAACAGCTTTCAGCCACTATTTTGACAATTTACAACTCCTATAGCGTTTGATAAATTTACAAGTTGTTTGCCAGATAAGGTCAGACACGCACTGCTTGGTCTGAAATAACAATGAGAAAAATCGGTGAGAATCGCAATTAATTTGGTAATTTAAGAATAATGTTACAATGTTTTTAAAGATTTTTTTTACTGTGTTTATGCCTATTGGAGTATTAAATTAATAACTAAGACAGTAGGTAAAAAAACTATCCGTAAGTTACTCACTAACATTTTAAACATATTTTAAAATACTTCAAAA
Organism: Tribolium confusum; assembly: GCA_029207805.1. NCBI lineage: Eukaryota > Metazoa > Arthropoda > Insecta > Coleoptera > Tenebrionidae > Tribolium > Tribolium confusum. Next base: position 20,670,362 of record JALGAY010000003.1, read on the forward strand.
AACATTTGACACTTTTATGACATTTATTACCAATAACTATCTCCTGTTAAAGCAAAAGTCTTTAAACATTAAATAATTAACTTTTTTACTTAAAAATCACGTAAAACTCGTTATATAAACTTGAGTTCGTGCCACAAATTTGACTTTTCAAAACGCGTTCTTTAATATACTATTATACCAACGCAATTAGTTCGACTTTAAAATCATTTAGTTAATTATATTTGATTTTACAAATTTATTGGAATGTAGATGTTCCAACAATCAAATAATTTAATTCTATTTGTATTTTAAATAAAATATTATTAACGCTTTGTTAATCTAGTTAAGTAGGTCAGATTTATAAAAACCCATTTTGTAAAACAAATATTCAGCTACATCAGCAACTGTTTTTTTGACATGTCCTATTTAGAACATTAACTAGATGTTAGATTTTTCTTATTTATTTACGAAAATATCTTGATTGCATTATTTTTTAAGTAATAGACGGTAAACGTTTTGATAATTTTTGTCTGTCCTGTCATACAATATATTTAGTTTACAATAAAGTTTTATTTATTTATACAACAGTAAAAGAGCGCTCTCGAGAAGTGTGTGTTATTATCAGTGTCTAAATAATAATGTAAAAAATATATAAAAGAGTTAAAGAATGTAAAAATTTGTTAATAACAAACTAAAAATCATAAAAAAATTTAAATATTTAATAAAAAAAGTAAACCGTCATTTTTAGGTAACTACCTAGTTGTTTATTCATACGAAAAAAAACAATAAATGAACAAATGATTGCTATTTAGAAAATTGACAAAAGAAAAATAAATTTTAGTTTGATCTTTAGAGAAAAATTTAAATCTGAAAACGACAATGGCGGAGCTAAAGCTGCGCCATAATTACAGCGTACTATAATACCAGTGGCGTAACACAGATTTGTCAATTAGCTAAAAATTTACAACAAACAAATAAACAATACAAAATATCTTTAATAACCAACAAGACAAAGCTAAATTGCAATAAGTAACCTCTAAACTTTAAAAAAGCGCTTAAAACACGAGATCAAAGTACACCAAACATGAATGATAGTTGACGAGCCGACTCTGCCATACATAACTTCTCCTTATAACACAATGGATTCGTCTAACATCAGAAACTTGTCCGTTGCACAGAGACGCCATTGTCTTTTTCTCATTTGATTACCACTCTACATCAATTTAAAAAAGTTAAAAAAAACTAATAAAGAGAACAAGACAACAAGATTATAAACAAACATTAAAGTAACTAATGTAGATTAAACTAATAAAGATAAAATATTAAAATCAAAATTCATTTGGTTATTTAAACTTCGTAGAAAACATTCGTGAGTGAATCTAGGAACTCCTAAAGCTTTTAAAACATAATTTTTATTGTAGATGTAAAAGATTTTAGAATTATCAGTAGAAGAAAAAAAATGACCAAAAGAAAAAACACGTGAAGCAAAAGCAGATAAAGTGTTGTTAACATATGTATTTTTAAAGTTTTTTATTGTCCACAGATGTTTACGGATTTGGTTTTAATCCTTTGGCTTCTCTGACCGATATACCGACTGCATTTCAGACATTACAAAATAATTTATAAACGCCTAAATGATGTAAAAAAAATTTGGTTCTTTTTGTGTATGAGACATGTCGAAACAATAGTTTTTTAAAATATGAGAGATAGAAACAAATGTGGCTAATAAAAAAAGAGAAAATTAGAGGACTTTTAAAAGAAGAATTGTAGAAGAAAAAATATGTAGAATGTTAAAGCTTACAGATTTTTTTTTAAATTTATGACCAAATCTGTTGTGATAAATCCGTCAAAGTCCTGTAATTAAAAATGATTATTTACTGCTATTTGTTTAATAATAAGTCATATTTTTTAAAGTCAACGTGGTTGTAAGAAAATTTAAAAGTCTAAATAATAATGAATTAAATGCAGCTACGACGTGAAAATAACGATGTATGGAATTACAAGATACGATAATATCAATTGATAGATTTTCTATAAGTTACAAAAGCAAAAGATTTATCTAATAATATGTTAGCTTTTTAATTATATTAGAATTTATAAATAAAATTCAAAAATTCGTTTCTACTTCTACAATGAATTTAATGTTTTAATGTAATAAGATAATAACTAAAAAAATTATCTAATTCTTTCTTGATATCTTTGAAAGAAAAAATAACTTTTTTAACATATCGCAACCAGAAACAAATATATGCTTTGAAGAAATAGAAAGATGCAAAATTTATTCTTCTTGGTCATAAATAATTTTGCTAAAAAGAGGCTGAAAAATAAGCTTAAATGCTTAAACTCGTGTTTTGTTTATAAATATATAATGTGTGTTCGTTAAAAAAAAACTCGTAGCAAGCCATGACATTGTTACGTATGTCGTACGTGACCCCATACAACAACTTGATGAAATTAATGAAAATTTGGTTGAACTGAATAATGTGATAGATAATGTTCGAAGACGATATGCTTTATGTGTTTAACATCAAGGAAGACATTTTCAACAGTTTTTGTAGGTAATAAATGAATATTTTTATAAAAATGTATTTTTGTTTTAATTGTCGACAAGTGAGGTTATGAGATCTGTCAGTTTGACAAGTGTGTAAAGATTAATCACAGACATACAAAACAATTGTTTTTTAGTTTCAAGGCACTCTAGAGTTTTTTTTAAAAAAAAAACACACGATATTAGATAAATAAAAATAGAATATTTTTTATCAAAAACTAATTTAGCTTAAGAAATTAATTAAATTTGTAGGGTGTAAAGAAAGAAGTGAATCAAAATAAATATTACTAAAAATGTAAAAAGATTCATTAGCAAAAATAAGAAGAAATAGGTTAAATTTTTTATAACTTGATTTAACTACTTTGCTAATTTATAGCAGGGTGAACTTCTGGTCTTATTAGAGTACTATTTTTGCAAATTTTAGAAAGTTTATAAAGCCTAGAAGTGGGAGGATTCATAGAAAGAAGAATTAATATAAAACAATCGTGTTTTTAATTTTGATATGTTTTTAATATTTTTTACATATTCAGACTAAAAGCATGCTTTATACTTTATTATTAATAATAATAGAAGTGTATGAGCTTTGGAATTTTTTATATTTTATTGTTAATAATGAAATTCTTGCTTGCTAAAACAGATATTTCGTTTCGGATCTAGTTTTAGAGTAATATTAAATGCTTGGTAGAGACAGCCCATTTTAGCCTCGAGTATTATGCCATATATAACTAATCGCGAGTAAGAATTCTGCAACGTTACATCAAAGTCAACATTAGATCTAATTCTCCGCAGTTTAATATGCCACATTTCGTGCTCAAGTTCTTCATTCAGTATTACCATCATTACTGAAACATTGTTAGAACAAGCACATAACGGGCAAGCAGATGTCTCGTCATTACGCCCTCCACTCACGCCATCATCTGGCGGTCCAAGAAATGCTCGAATTAACGAGCTGTTGTTATTAATCCACTTGAAATTTGTTTGCAGACCTGGTGGACAATATAACAAACAGTAAATACCGACGATATCAATAGATTCCATAAATTTCAGCGCGCATTGCCATGAAGGAATGTGTGCAATGTGAAACTGAAATTCAGAGTCATCGCATTCGAATCAATGACAATATTGGCATAGTTTTGAGAAGGCTTCCAATACAAATCAAAGATACACAATAGACATATATGTGGGACACTAACCGAATTTGTTCGCTATGTAACTCGACAAGCTATAGGATTGTAATCGAGTTTCAGGAAAAACTTGGACACAATTTTACTACGCCCACACGTCACTCAAATTTCAGACGCTCCATTTTACTGCTCTATTTATATAACGTAATACTGCTTGTATGCGTTTTATAGCTTGTGATATTTTACGCTAAAAGTTAGGAAGTTTGAGAATGAACTAGAAAGCTACTCTGATAAAGCAGAGCCATGACAACGGTTAAGAAAGTATGAATGAATGCATACCCTGACAGATTTTGGAATCAATACGGCTTTGTAATTCCGTTAGCTTTGTCTTAGCAAAATTTAATTTAGAAGAGTTTTATATATTGCAAGAATTTTGATAAAGTATGCAATAATAACTGTGTCGATAATTTCACTCTTTTTAAAAAGATATTTTGTAGTTAAATTTTTGTTTTTTCACAATTACAGTCACACGGATGTTATAGAATTGGACAAAATTTTATATTTATCAATCATGTTGTCAAATTAATATATATTATAGTAATGACTGTAAATATAATTTACATGTCGTTAGGATCACTTCTCACCCTTGGGAGAGAAGTTGGACTTTTGTCACGATTTTGGCATTCGAAAACTTGACTTCTACACCCTGCCGTGCAAAATAATTATTTTTGTAGTAAGTACCTAAAATGTTATACGTGTTATAAACAACATTTTTTTGTTAAAGCGCCCAAGAAGGAATTCGTATAAGTAACGTAATTAGAACAAATATTTTTCAAAATTAGTAAGCTTCGTATTTATTCTATGTTATCCCATAGTAGCCGGACTGTTTACATAATCTCAACAAAAATGTAGAATCCAGAAAAAATTACTGAAAACGCGAAAAAAACTTGACTATACAGGACATTGCTTTCAAAAAAGTTCTGCGACTCTGGCGGCAGATGCTGACGTTGATTTAACTTTGTTAAAACGGCTAGAAAAATAGAGGTCAGTTTTTCACAAAATTATTGTCTTTTATTCTAAATCATTACTAACTCCAGGTCATCATCAACAGCAGAGACATATATAGAACAATCAATTGAGAAGAAGAAAAAGGTGAGCAGAAAGTTAATAGGAGAGAAGGAAACCAATAAATCATTATCAAGTAACAAAATATTTGTTACTACATAATTCGCAACGTTAAAAAAATTAATACAACACCCTCAAGCTCGGGTATTTCGTTTGGAGGTAACTGCTTTGAAGATGCGCAAAATTGTTCATTTCGTTTTTATTTTACGGAATAAGTAACTATTAAATACTATAACTGATTATCTTTGTTCATACTTTGTAAACCTAATCTTGCTGTAACTATTGAATATTACATTTAATAAAGTTTCTTTATTCTTATATTCAACTATTATGTTTATTTACCCAAGTAATCCTCAATCCTCTTTTGGGTTTCAGTCCAAAAAAACTCATTTTACAGACTTAAAGTAGTCCGTAAAATAACTGTTTTTAGGAGCGTGTACAAAAAAAATTTTTTAATTTTTAACCTATTTTATTAATTTTTAATTAAAGAAGGTGTTTCAAGAAGTCTCGTTCTTATAATCTTATTACTACTTATTTAAATGGTGAACACGCTTGCTTGTCATGAATTTGTCGCAGCTAAAATCCACCATTTTGTCTTCTATTGTCTTAACGCCACCAGGAAGTGTCAGCTTAACCGCAGCTTAGCATATGACGATAACACTCATGTCAGTGGTTTTCATACTCAACAAATCCAATTATACAATCATAGCCTGTAGGAGTTTGTTTAGTTTGATCAAAGTTTTACAAGTTTCGTCTCATATTCTATGAGTTAGTACAATATCAGAACGTGTATGCCAACTCCGTTGGAAAATATCTAAAGTCATGCAAATCTAGAGACAATTGTTATTATAGTTCGTAAAGTTCTGCGAAAGTAAACAAACAGAAAGTTTCTGCGAGAAGAGTAAGGCGCCCTTTATCGCTTCGGATTGGAAAAATTGTTGCCGAATTTTGTCGTAAGTAATGCGTTGACAAATAAAACCGGCCAACAAACAAACATCGAACGTAGATTTTGCTGGTAGGTAGCCGCATTTCGCACAACTTGCTTTTTACCAGAAGATAAATGGATGCACGTTTTAGGACTATTTATATGTGGTCAGGCATGAGTTTATTTATAAAACATACCGGAAAGTTTGGAACTAGTTTAATTCACCGAAATCTATTCAAGGATTTTACATATTTACCCAAAAATACTTAATCAAATTAATTTATAAATATACGCTTGAGTAAAATCTTTATTACACATATGTTAGAGGATTACATTTGAGAAGAGTTAGAGCAGAGGAAATGTAGAAGTAGTTATATTATATTACACTAGAAACCATCAAAAACAAACCGCTAGTAGATTCTCTACTGTGTAACATAATAATTATTTGTTACTTAGGAATGCATTCAGCTATTTTAGCGTGCTAGGTTGCATTGTTTTACAATAAGATGCTGCAAATAAATGCTACAAAAGTGTAATCAACAAATATAAATTGTACATTATGTATTGTAATAAATTTGATAAAGAAATTGAAATATGTTTTAAATGTTTTAAGACCAAAAATTGTGAATGTTTCAGGAACTCGATAGCAATTAGATATTTGACCACATATTACGCCACTCATAAAAAACGAAAAACATTTAAATATTGGTCGTTTTATTTCAGAAGAGTATTCTAGATTTTAATCGATTTTCGGGAACAAAATGTTATAAAGCTTCTTCCACTTGACCACAATGACAATATAAATTTTTTACAGCATTCTATTTAAACAACATTAAAGTATATCAAGTATGACCTGTTCATAACTGTTTAATTTAAACCTGATCTATTTTGGCTGATCCTTTCTAGGTACTTCTTTTGTCGGGTCTTCTATTAAATCCTTATAGAAAAATTAGATACTGAACTACATATTACGCTACTCATACAAAACAAAAAAAATTTGAATATTGGTCGTTTTAATTCAAAAGAGTTTTCTAGATTTAAATTGATTTTTCTTTAGAGCAAGATGTTGTACAGTTTCTTCTACTTGACCACGTTGACAAAATAGATTTTTAACAGCATTCTGTTTAAACAACATCGAATTACATCTAGCATGACCTGTTCTTAATCTGTTCAACTTCACTCAGATTCATCTTGGCTGGTCAAATCAAAGTACCCTTCTTGTTAGATCTTTTATTAAATGTTTACTGAAAGACTGGATATTGGACCATATATTGCCCTATTTATAAAAAAGAATTTAAGAAAAAAATTTCAATATTGGTCGTTTCAATTCAGAAGAGTTTTCTACATTTTTGAGGGCTATTAGGACTTTTTCTACATTTTATCTAGAGTTTTTTGATTCAAAGTTTTTTTTATATAAAAGCAAAGCAAGTACTAGAAGCCATCTATTTAAATGACTTTAAAGTATTTAATTGTAGATCATTTTTTGATTGTATGTATACTGATTTTTTTTTAATTTGTAAAAGTTTTTCGGCTTGCCACTCTTACACCAAGGCCTAAGAACACGAGATAGATCCAAGTGCCCCAATTTTTTGTAATTCCAATGAGGATAAACGTTTTTCTAGCGTCCGGTTAAAACGTCGTACCTGTTACAACCTTTTTTTTGTCGGTTTATATTCTATTATAAACTTTCTTTCATTACCTTATTTTTCTTAATTAGTTTTTAAGACTGCATTTTCCGTTTTGTTTTTTTATTAAATCTGAGTGGCTAAATCACTAAGTGATAAACTCTAATTTCTTAAATATATTTAATTAATGATTTATATTTGATAATAAATGCTTTCTAATAAACTATATTATACATGAAATTTAAAATTAGTAGAAAAAAACATATTTATCTCTGCATTTAAAAATTTCATGTGCGTTAAGCTATTTAAATGTCAGTTCGGTTACCTATCATTCAACTCGTTAATCATGCATTAATTATTGACTAGTGGTTTGTTGCTTTAGCTTGTTGCTTATTCTGTTTGTTTAGCTAATTGTTCTACCTGCGTTTTAAAGCGTTTTTTATCTCTATTTTTATTAATAAAAAACCTTTTCTATTGCTACTGCTGATCCGTTTTCTTATACCAAGCCGCCAAACCATAAATAATTTTTTTGTGTCAAAAATTGTAACTGGAAACTGAATATACTATCACATTAAGAATAGTTTGTAGTTATATTTTGCTTTGTTTGCTACTCGAAACTGTCATAGGGCAATTTATTATTAATATTTAAAACCAAAAAATCATCTTTTTTAAGCTGTTTGCTTAGAAATTTAAAACTTCTGAAACAATCTTGATGCTCCAAAATCAAAAATTATAGAAAATTTATAGAAAAGTACAAAAAACTGACCTTAGATTGACTCGACTGAAAAATTCGGAAAAATTTATAAATTTACCGATTTTTTTTAAAATTTAGAACTTTGCTATTTTCTAAGTTGTAGAACAAATTTTGAACAAAAAATTAGTGACACATCTACTTTATGTTTGCACAAAATAAACGATATTAGACTATTAGTTTTGCACTACTACACTATTAGATTGCACTACTGAGCTCTTAGAATATTTAATATGTGATAAACAAAGATTGATATACACTGAGTGAGCTCTAGGGTAATTAATCAAAGATAAAAAACTTAACTTAACTTGTTGTTTCTCTACAAGTGTACATATAATAAAGGTTAAATCTACAAACTACCAGTAAGTTATGCAGGATGTCAGAGTCAAATTGAAGAAAAATAAAAAACATTAATTAGCAAAATAAATTTTTAAACTAAAGTAACAAAAAGCAAATTTTTAAGTTGTGTTACACTGACATCTTATTAACATTAATTTACACCCGATATTTTGATGGAATATCTTGATATTTCTAGAATACTTTTCTTTTTTTTATGATATATTTTTACATTTATTTTTATTTTTTAATTACATCAACATAATTACTTATTAAGTGTTTACAGTAGATAAAAATATTGAAAATTTATTAATTATTTAAACAATTGTTTTTCAATGTTTTTCTTTAAAAAATTATTCAATTATTTAGTGAAAGTGCAAAATGAATGCTTTTTACTAAATAAATTGTGACAACAAAGAGTTATATTTTGACACATTCATTTATTCATTTACATTGAAATTGTCTCTCCATTATTTGTCTTCCATTCATTTCCATATCTGGAAAGCATTTAATAATGATATAAGCGCTTTGTTATGCTGCTATCAGAATTTGTAAAATTAGAACATTATTTATCCTAATATTAATACATACCTACATAAATTAATTATATGTATATAAAAAATACGTTGATAATTAAATTAAAAATATTTTTTTTATTGTTATTGCAGCATTTGTAAGGGTAAATATAAATTTACCAACCTGATTAGAATCACAATTGGTTTTAAAAATTTAGTATTTTAATTAAAAAGGTTATTCTGAAACAAAAGATATGTTTATTAAGCGTATGAGCAGGTAGGTCATTCGTTTAATAAAATTTTTTACAGAGCTATAATTTTTAAAGTTTTATAACGATTGTTATATCCAAGCTTTATTAAAAAATGAATTTAAAAAAATTCAAGTTTGTCTCTGTTACAGTTCTTTGAAATTATTGCCGCTAAAAGCCAAATTTTCCAATTTGCAACTAATTTCCAACAACGGCAAGGAAATTAAAAGGAAATAAGCAATTCAACAATATTGTAATTAAAATAGCAGCAAAGCATTTACAAAAACGAGATGATACTTGGCAAGAGAAGTGCTTAAAATTTTCATAGGCAGTAAAGTTGACTAACTCCTCGTGTAAATGGATCGACTGATTGAGGCAATTTTCTCCAGCCTAAAAAATTCAAGTTTTCGGTACATTGAGATAAAGTTTCCATTTGATAAAAATTGTGCAATTTGGCATACAACATGAGAGGAGCAAAATAGCCAAATAAATCCCTCACTATGCAAATTACCGCAAACACGGCCAATAGAATTTTTTCAAAAGAAATGTTTTTTTGCGATAGAATTCACAAATCTTTATTTATGTAGTAAATGCCGACTAGTCTCATTTTTCACCGGCACAATAAATTGCGCACTCGAGTAGAACGTTTTTCTACTTATTTTTCCTAATTTATTGGCCACTGTTACGGATATCGTTGAGCAGTGAACTTAAAAATTGATTCATTTAAGAGGGCAATGTAGCACACGTTTCTCTATTTCCAACATCGAATTACCTTTAATTCGAAAAGAAATTCAGCTAGAGCTGAAATGAGAAGGGAATTACTAATTTTAATTATTTTTCTTCCTAGAACTGGGTAATCAGACGAACAAATAAACCGAATTTGATTTAAGACGGAGATTTAACTAGATTTTTCTCACTGATAAGTCCTCTCCAGAGAGAACAAGAATTTCTAATTAAACATTTCATTTTCAGTAATTCCCTGATTTTGCTATTATAGAATTTATTTTATTTCATTTAAACCTATCAATTAATCATGTATAAACTTTCACAACTATTGTTTAATTTGGACAAGCAAAGCGGGCCTATTTAGGCACCAAATTAAACTATTGACACGTTTTGTCTACTTTTCAATTAACAAAAAACTGTTTTTATAAATAGTTTTTACAAGAAATGATTGCGATAATCTAATATACAGGTGTTCCTTAATGATATGCAAATATTTAAGGGTGTGAATCTACATGAAAAATTAATGTTATTTTGCTTTATAAACTATGGTCCAAAAATGTTTCCTTGCAAAAACTCGGGGTGTTAAAGTTTAAGGAAAAAAATGGAAATTAATTAATATTTTCAGAACCGCTTCAGATATTTCAGTGATATTTAGTACGTAGTGAAACTTAATAAAGGTGCATATTTTTCAATGCAAAAAAAAAACTTTTAGTATTAACAGTGGCGTGCGTACGGGCATAGACTTCAATATATTTTTTTTTAAATGGTACGCCAATGTTTTTTTTTAATAAAAATAATTTTTGAATTTCTCGTTCAATTTAAACGTATGATTTCTCTTGAGTTGTGTTTTTCGATTCGCCATTTTTGAATAAAAAAATAAAAACCGTTCTATTGTACAAGAAAATTAATGTAATAATTAAAGAATGCAATTTAGCAATAAATATCTAGTTGCTCTGGAATATGTCACTAGCTTTTGACATCTGACTTTTTCTAGTAAGTCTCTGTTATTCGAATCTGTTCGCTGTGACATCTTTTTCATTCTTTAGTTTTTACAATCTTGTTAATAATGGTGAATTATTCAAATGCAGAAGTAACGGAAATGCATTACGTATATGGCCTTGCCGACGGTAATGGTGAGCGAGCCAGAAGTATTTATCACCAGAGATATCCCGGACGTGTTTTGCCAGATAGTCGAACCTTTTCTAATATTCAATGTCGTCTTGTTGATACTGGTTCTATCCAAAAAAGAAAATTTGAAGGTAGATTTTTAAGTGTGAAAACACCTATAATTGAGAAAGCAGTGCTGCACGAAGTTAAAGAACATCCTGAAACAAGTACGAAGAAGATCGCTAGACACTTAAATATTTGCCATCAAATTGTTTGAAGAATTTTAGTGGATTTTTTGTTATATTCTTACCGTATTTTAAGAGTAAAGACATTACTTCCCATTAATTTTCCAAAGCGTGTAGCCTTTTGTCAGTGATATCTTCAAAATATTACACAAAATCCGCAATTTGAATCAATGATTCTGTTTACGGACGAAGCTAATTTTTCTCGAAATGCCACTCAGAATTTCCACAATAATCATGTGTGGACAGAAGAAAATTCCTATGCCGTAACCGAAACCCATTTCGAACACCAATTTTCGGTTAACGTATGGGCAGGAATTATTGGCAACCACTTTATTGACCTATTTTTCTTGCCGGGACGACTTGACGGACAGACCTACCTCAGTTTTAGACAACAACAGTTGCCTTTGCTGCTTGATGATGTTCCGTTAGAAGCAATAAGAAGCAATATGTGGTATATGCATGATGGTGCACCAGCGCATTTTAGTGTAGCGGTTGTAATTATTTACAAACTCTTTATTTAAATCGTTGGATTGGTTGCGGTGGGCCCCTAGAGTAGCCACCAAGGTTCCCAGACCTCAACAGTTTAGATTTCTTTTTGTGGGTCTATCTTAAGACACTAGTGTACACAATTCCCATTAGCACTGTAGAAGAATTAAGAGAAAGAATAGTTGCAGCTTGTGATAGAATAAAAAACACTCCAGGGATATTTCAACGAGTGCGCAATTCCATATTCCAGATAGAGGGCGGAAGCATGCATACTAAGTGAAGGAGGTCATTTTCAACAATTTTGTAATCATTTCGTTGCCTTGGTTTTAATGTTATGTTTATGTTGTCAGTTGTTGTTGTTTATCACCTCTAACGTATTTAATTTTTCCAATTAAATTAATAATAATTTTGCAAGTTTTTTTACTCAAAAATGGCGTATCGCAGAAAAACAACTCAAAAAAGATCTTATGTTTTAAATTAAACGGGAAATTCAAAAATAATTTTTATTTGAAAAAAAAAACTATTGGCGTACCACTTTTTTAAAGTTAATGCTGTTAAAGCTAAAAATTCTTTTTGCATTGAAAAGTATGTACCTTTATTAAATTTCACTACGCACTAAATTTAACTAAAATATCTGAAGCGGTTCTGAAAATATTAATTAATTTCCATTTTTTTCTTAAACTTCAACACCCCGAGTTTTTGTAAGGAAACATTTTTGGACCATATAGTTTATAAAGCAAAGTAGCATTAATTTTCTATGTAGATTTACACCTTTAAATATTTGCATATTATCAAGGAACACCTGTATATAAGATATGCAACACAAATTACATGTTTCATATTACGTTATCTAAAAAACTAATTACAGGTTCTCATTAAAAATTGTAATAAATTAATAAATAGTAATACATACATTATTTAGGTACATTAAAACAAAAAAATTGAAATAATAGGTCAGTTGAGCTTTCATCGCTCCGACCTCAACGAATTAATTTTACGAATAGCTGCCTGTAGATATTTTTTTTAGTAGCACCCGTATCGATTAGCAATATATTCCGGGTTAAACACCTATTTCTGCCAAAGTTTGCTGGAGCACTTAGTCGATAATGATAAACAAATCATGCATCAATTTATTAGCTTTCGACGGGTCCTTGGTATTATGATTTGCTTCTAGATTAATTAATGCAAAATCAATCTTGAAACACGAGTTAGATTTTGCCGCATTCTACTGCAGAAAATAAATACGGCAAGCAGGCCGAGTCGACGAATCTAGTTATAAATGAGAGGAGACTCCTTGTAACTTTCCTTGGAGAAGTTGGTAGTTAGTTGTTAAACGATGGTTGTTGGTTGTTTGCTTTAGAATACAAATAGTATTCAAACAGTTCGGACGTTCACGCGATCCCACATATTAGATAATGAAGTTTATGTTCTGATAGTTCAATGTTAACTATAAATGAAGTTTCGTAACTTAATAATCAATCATCATTTTGGACTTTAATTTTGATTAAATTTCAGAGTGTGAAATACTTCACAAAGAGCGGAAAGCTATACACAAAAGTTCAACATTAAAAATCGTTTAAGAAGTTACTCGTAGGTGGAATCCTCTTAGACTTGCCAACTTTCCAATAAAATACGAAAAAGACAATCGCATATAAGTATCTCTTTAACAAATAAAAGAATTTTGCACAGTTTTAGTAATAAAACTAAAGGAAGAAAAAATATGAAAGATGAAATTTTGATGTTTGAAAAGCTCGTTGATTCATGCTAAAATGGGTACACAGACGTTGGGAATCTTCACTTCAGACGGTCATTGCAAGCAAATGTGAATAGAATTAAGAAGCTTATCAGACATAATCGCCACATGACCACTCTTGGTATAACCGGAATTAGCAAAGGAAGTGTGGGTTGGGTGGAATTAGAGCTTTACAAAAGTTGAGCTTCTTAGTTAGCTAGTTTTACACAAAAACTGACTCTATTGATTTTAGAACTTGGGGTTTTGTGTCATAAAAGAGTAAGAAAGTTTACTAATTTAGCTATTAGTTTTACAACTTTAGTCTTAAAGTATTATTTTAAAAGCTATAAAAATTTTGATTCACTACATAATTTCCGCATTGCTGGATTACAATACATTAAGAAGTCTGAAATTTTACATCGTTTTAAAATGTCATCAAATAAAAGAATAAGTGAAATAATCTGATTTTTTATGACTTTTAGTTTCATATAATAGATTTTAGTGGATATTGAATTGATATAAAGAGAGTATTACAGCTATGTGTTTTTCGTTTTAACTTCTTGTCTTGATTTATTTTTTTTAGTACAAGACGTTGTTGTAGTAGTATTTGCTATATATGTTTAACTTTTAAAAAATATATTTTTAGTATGCCCATTTGCTGTTTTACAGCGTTTATTTCTTTTGAATGTAAAAAATTGTAATTGTAAAAATTAAAAAATAAACACTTTTAGCGCTAAATGTGTTTTTATTTAATTTTTTTAATACACTGTATTTATTAATTATACTGACCATTTTGAGAATAAATATTTTTTTACAATTTACAAAGTATTATTTAACTAGTCTATCTAATTTTCAATTGTTACTAATGAAGCTGGAAATACTAGATAGTTATCAGAAAGCTTAGGTAAATTTTAATTAGATGATACCGTTTGTAGCTTTCCTTAATTGGATTATCAGTTACAGCTAGAACTTTAATTATTTTAATTTGACTACATTTTCAGTTTTGTAAATTTGTACAAAATTTTCTGTTACATCGATTATCTTCAACAGATTTTGGAAACATCAATTAATCATTAGTTATCAAAAGTCATAATACAAATTTAGTAAATATTTAAGTATTAAGAGAGTAATTATCTTTCTAATAAAAAGAATAAAGCATCCACAATATTATCAGAAATTTTAGTTAGAAATTTAGTGATACAGTTTAAATGTAAAACAGTCGACAATACAAACTTAACAAAATACTTCAGCTTAGATTGAAACCGCAGTTAAGCTGTAAAACGGTTAAATTTTATTAAGTAATCAGACACTTTTTAAACGCAATACAGTCAATACATTAATCTTCATTGCCCTCCCATCACTTCGACTAATTTACATTCATGTTTAAAAAAGAAATTTTATATTAAATTTTAGTAAATTAAAAACAATTTTTTAGTATTTACGTATTAATTTTAAAAAACTTTTTAAAATTTTTGTTTATAATAATAGGAAGCGAGATTTAAACTCGCTACCCCCCAAATGCTAGCAGAATGCGCCAGGTGCTCCGACTTTGATTTTTTAGTATGTAATTAACTAATTAAAAACATAATGACAATTTTACAGCTTATATACTTAAAAAAATTGAAATTTTAAACAATAAAGTTGTTTAACGATCAAGGTTGCTAACACAGGTTACAAATTAAGATTTTGAAAACATTAACGTTAAAGTTAAAAGAGTTATATACAATTTTTTTTTTATTGATTTTGCCTTAGAAAATTAAAAAAAACTTTACTGCAAAACTTGATGACATCTTACATTATTAAGTGTAGCCAAGCATTTTTTTTAATTTTTAGCTTTGTACCTGTTTTTTTTTTATAATAAATGGTTTTCAAAAATGAAGCTTTAATAAATCGTTCTGTTGCTGATAAACTATAAAATTTAGTTCGAAAATTTGATAATAGTTTCTACAATTGCCAAATTATTATTTTCTCAGGTTTTTCTTTTAAAAAAAGACCAAAAAATATATCTGAACTCTCTCAAATAAAGACTAAGCAGCAGTAGTGTGTTTCTAACAAAATTTACTTTTTTATTTGCAAAAGCTTTCTTGACAGCAAGAGACTTCAAATGACAGAAATTTAAAAAAAAAGCAAATGCAAATATGTCTTCTCGGTAAAATAATAAATTTATAAGTAAAGTTTGCCATAAAATGTACGAGTAATTAGCAACATTTTTGAAGTACTTTAATAAAGTTTGTATGTAAATGAGCAGCGAAGTAAGGTATGAAAAAACCAATATTTGCAAAATCAAATGAGCATAGCGAACGAGTTTTGCAGATTACGAGAGTTAAATCAACTTGTTTTTTTTAAAACGATTTATAAACAAAATTTTTGTAAACTAAGTAGACGAAAAAAAATTGAATAACAAAAAATTAAATGCGAGACAATAAAATACAATAGACAACCAACAAAATTGCTAAAAGCGAGATTATTTGCACGGCAAAATAACGGCCAGATCGTTAGAAGTTAAAAAAGCTAACAAAAAATGACAAAATGCATTTTTTTATAATGCTGTAATAATATAAATGTTTTAAATAAAAAACTGTTAGAAAAATTTTATTTCTTAGAAGAGATCTCAAATTATTTTTGTTGGGAATACTGCGCCAGGATTTTAGAAGTTAGCCTAAACTCAAGTTATTATAAAATAGCAAAAAGCTTTTTAGCACGTTGTAGAAAACTGTCAGAAAAGCCCCAAAAATTGTAAAAAATTTCTATTCGCCTATTTTGTTAGATATAAAGAGGTAAAGTTAAATTTACAGCTCTCTTCTATTAACAAAATTTTAAAAATTTTATGCTTTATTATCTGTTGTACCTCTTTGATCATGCTACAGCAAATTATGTTTTAATATTGTTTGTTAACACTTGTTTAATTTAATTTTTTAAAGACTTTCTATGTTTATTAAATTTTGAACAAACTACTCATTCAAAGTCAGCAGTGTTACTAAATCAATACAATTATTTCTATATTTTTTCTAGAAAATATTAAAAATAAATGTACAAAAAAGTTTTAAACAATTTTTTGAAACTCCATTAAGAGTTACCAACGTACTGGAAAGCTTCTTCGCCATTTTGTATTTACCCTGTAAAGACACAATACAAAAAAGTTTAGATATCTCAAAAAATTTTCATATTTATTATAAGTAAAATTCGTCTAAGTCTCAGTCAAAACAGTAAAAACAAAACATAATAAATGCAACAAAATTTAATCAGCCACAAGTGAGAAATATAAAAAAAAATTTTGACTATGTATTATAATTTTTTTTTACTGACAAACATTGTATCTTTTTTCACAGTCGGGTATATTCTGTTTTTACAAGTGTTTTTGTTGTTTTTTCTTGTACTATAGTTGCTATTGTTATATACAACATATAGTCAACAATTTTGTGAAAATTTTAACACATAATAGTCTTTGTTAAAATGATGCTAAATTCCCGAATTTATTTTGGACACAAGTTTATAATTTTTTGGATATACTATAGCTGCGTTTGGCTTTGCCACTCCGAGTGCAACGCGTCTTTCCTTATCTACTTCATTGAGTCTATATATCACTAGTTCTATCCGGTGACCAAAACTTGATGTTTTTTGACACTGTACTCAAAACATCACACGCTCTTTGTGCACTCAGTTATTAGATAAAGCAAAAAGAACGTAAGTTTTCATAAAAACAATATGAATTTAGTAAATCCTAAATTCAATTAATGCGACAGATTTATCTGTCTTGAATGGGACAAACAAAGACAGAGAGGTGCACTCGAAATGGCAAAATCAAACGCATTTCATGTAGCATTTTTTTAAATTTTATACAAGGTACCTATTATATATTACAGCAATTTTAATTTTATTGTGATTTTTATTTTAATTTTTTTGGCGTGTAATGCTTGTTAAACTTGTTAGCTGTACAAAAATATTTTTTATCGTTTTAAAATCCTTTCTAACATGCTAAAACATTTTGTAATGTAAAATTTTTGTTGTATTGGTCATATTCTGTTCTGTTATTTATTAACTTTTCCCTATTAATCTTTGTTCTTAGGAGAAGAAATTTTGGTTGAGTATGTTTTAGGCAGTATGATGAAGACTTCAACAAGTTTGGCGTAGAGAATCAGTGCAGGTCCCTGTCGGTTATTACAAAAAGATTAGTGTATAAGCATAGAAAGTTATCGAAGTTGGAATACCCGGAAGCTCCATAAATTCTAATAAATTCCTGTCGTGAATTATCGCGTAGGCTTCGTGGTGCGAACTAACCCGTCGAGCTTTAATGTGTTCGAACTCCGCACGATTAACTCGTCAAAAATAGTATCGCGGTCTGAGAGCCGTCGAAATTCGTGTGATGGGTGTCTGATGGGGGTGTCTCCGGCTCCACACAGCCGGAAAATAGGTTATTACTTGTCCGCGTCAGGCTCTCTACTCCAGTATCATCGATCTCACGCTCACTGCATTTCCTGCTGCTTTTGTCGTCGAGTTGCATCCACAATGCCCCTCCAGAGCCGCCCCCGTAATCGTTCACGTACCTCGCGAAACTCTTTTTCATCGATTGTTTGCGCGAGGCATTAGTGCCGCCTCGAAGCACTTGGCTTAATTTTGAATAAACTTTCGAAATCGACAAGAACTAATGCGAGCGCCGAGCCTCGTCTAGGCCGACATCACTGTATTAATACAGTGTTAGCAAATTGCCAATATCTCTCGTTGATTTCGAATTCTGCACACGTTAGCAAAGGAAGGTACAAAGAATAAAATCAATAGTTCTAATTCTCTCAAGATATTAAGGTCGCCCTATCGTATAAATTTTGATTGAGTTTCCCAGCGGTGGCCTAGACAGCTTTCTAGCCAACAAGGCATTACCAGCCTGCCTTCTGTATCGACCATAGATGATATTAGTTGCCACACTAAATCTTACGCAGATTATCGTTCCACACTACGCCCAACACATTCTCACACACAAAAGAAAAGATCTATTGGCTTCGCATTTTAAAACAAACTTTGGTACACTCAAATATCACCAAATTAAATGCATGTTTGCCGACCTACAGAATACATCAAAGTGCGCACTTTACGACCGCAATAACATAATTTTAGCACTAACAAGATTTTGCCATTTTGCTACCTTTTTTTTAAATTACAAAGTCATAGTTGAGCCAACAACTAACAGAGATGATAAGCGTCTGACAGTTAAATTAATGCTCTTTTCATGGCTTCTACTATTTTAGAACGATAATGGAAACGAAAAATGACTTCAACTTGTCGATTCTAATTTCCGACAAACTACGTCTTAAGCAAAAACTTTTACAGTTTTATAGTTTTACTCAATTGACGTTTTAGTGTTTTTTACTCGATTTTTTATGATGAATGAGTTTTTTAATGCGACACTTAAAAGAAATATAATTAACAACATAAATTAATTTATTAACTTGCGTCATCATATTGTCTTTGCACAAAATATACGTAAAATAATATTTGTATAATACTATGCACGATAATAAGTTTTGGAACACAAATTTTGTCTTGATGTTAATTTTTTCTAATTGTAGAATCATACTACCAGTTAGTGCAACAATAGCTAATGTCAGAATTAATAAGTAAAATTGTAGTTATTTACAACTGGTTAAAAATATGTTAATGAAAAATTGATGGTCTATCAATTTTGATAAACGTTTATAGTTTATAAACGGGTAGTAGTAAATTAATAATTGAGTTCCAAAGTTTACAAAGTGAGCAACGTAAGAGCGAGTTTTGAAGTCTAGTAAGCTTAATACACGCTAATTCATTTTTATGTATACCTATTATATAAACTTATCTTATATAACTTAATTACATAACATAGCCGAATTGCGTAATTTGAGAACATAATATTCAATGACTACAATAACTGTATGAATTTGATTATAAAAATGATTTAGCAACAAGTTTTTTGTTTATATAAATGTCTTAAAACCTTAAGTATAGAAGAGATTTTAATAGATAAATGTTAAAGTGCCCTTATTTAAAAATGCGTTTAAAAAAACATCTAATTTGCATAATTAACAACATATTTTTAAATATAACGTAAACCAAAATTTTACATTTGGAAAAATTTGACAATTAGAAACCAATTTATAGCTATTTACATTCGTATGTGGTAGGCTTAATTTTACAGGCGACAGCTTTGTTTCGGACCCGAGCTGAAAGCGAGGGCCTGATTAGTTGGAGCCTGTAAAATTAACTAACGCATAAGATTTGTATAATTTTTTATGATTTGTGACGTTTCAGCGATTTTTTCAATATATTATTTTTCTATTAAATATAGCTTTATTTGTGGCAATATTTTAGCAAGGTTAGTTTTTTCAACTATGATAGCCTACTTTACAATACGGGAGGACAAAAAATACTTACTTATCTTATTATATCAATGATAGTTGACATATAACTTAGAAGATTTTAGTATTAATAATGATAAAAATATTGTTTCCGTACTCATTGATTTCTAACTGCAAATGTAAAATACTTTTATGCATTTTTTAAATTTATTTTCTAATTTTTACTAGCGCTGTTATGTAGAAAGTTTAATAACATTATTTACAAATATAAAGTTTTGAAAACAAACTAACTAGTGAGTAAGAAATCGCAATTTAACAGAAAAAACTAAAGAAAGCACTGTTTAAAATTTAAGATGGCGTTTGAGTCAGGGAAAACAATCACTGGCAGTAATGACAGCATAGCATTTTTCAATATATTTCTATTAACTTTATAGATGTCGTTATTTTACAAACCGTTTTATAAAATTACAACTAAATAAAACATAACTATTATAGAAATAACAACTCTTCCAAAATTCTGGACCTAATAAAATAGTATATAGAATAACTACCGAGTCATTTTTAAAATTATTAATTAGAGTATGCTGTAGATTATTTTTTGTAGTTGGCAGTACTGAATTTGTGACAGTGACATAAAGCGCCAAAATGAAAATAGAAAACAGAGAAAACGAGATGGCGAAGCGATACGCGCTTTCTTCACCTGTTATTTATAAGCTGTTATCAAATGCTCCCTCCACAGGCTCCCTCTTATTAAAAGAAAAAATTCTAATTATGTAACACTTTTATGACATAAACGTTTCATTTGTTTATTCAGTTTTGCCAACCAACTTATTTAAAGCGTTACCTACTTCAATTAATAATTTAAAAAATGACCCGTTACTACTACGTAAAATAGTACGTAGTAGTAAAGATAAAAAATCTAGTTATTTTAGTGTTCAAGATACAAAGCTTCAACATAAATTTTTGGTAACGTTTATTTTTTTATATAATTTTTTTTTACTCTAAGGTGTTTGCATTAAGGCTTCTAAAGAATTGTACTTTTTTGCAGCATTTACTGTTTAGTTTATTACATTTTTAGAAATGGAATTGTTGTTAATTTTATTAAAAAAATTATTTGACAACAAAACCTTACAAACTTTATTATTTTTGCCTATTAATTAAGATTTCTATTATGTCAGATGTTGGCTGTTAAAAAAATAATATTTTTAAAATATTGTTTTATTATTTTTTGCATAAAAAATTACATAAATTTTTATAGAAAACATTTTGTATCATTTTTACACATTTTTTCTTTCTGCTGTATACATTTATTTAATATGCACTTCAAAATAATGACCCTTATTAAATGTAATACCGCGTGACTTTAAATTTTATTTTCTGCTAATAACATCTAAAACATTTTAATTTGAGATGGCAGCTTACTAAAAAATTGTTGTTTATAATACAACAATTCAATGTTTTAATACAATAGATCTAATTTACAGTGTAACATTTTTGTTTTAATTATTCAGTTTTTAGTTAAAGCACTGTAAAATAACGCATAAAATTTGTATAAAACTTTTTGACCAACCAACTTTAGGTGACTCGAGCTCAAATATTTTAATATTTTTTTTAAAACTAGCACTTAAAATTTGACCACATTTTAGTTTATGCGCTGTAGCAATTAGTTGTATTTATTTATTTATTATATCTAGAATTAATTTTTTTTATACAAGCGTTTTGTTACACAAACTTACAACAAAAATAGTTGTCATTAAATATCTTTGTAACTATCTAAAATTGATCTTGTTATTTTAACCCTCTGTTGTTCAAATATTAACTTTTCTTTGATGTATATGAATAAATGTCACATAATATATCCACTTTATTGTTCAGAAAGCCAAACAAGCAATTTACTGTACGTTTTTTTATTAGTATATTACATGAATTTTATGCTTAAAATTTTTAAATATATTAAGTCACTTTTTTAATATCAACTTAAAAAAATAATTAAAATTATCAGTTTAGCAAAGACGTCTAAAAATGGTGGTTGCGCCGCGTTACTTAATTTTTATTTTTGACTTAAAAAGCTTACTACAAGTTAAAACAACATCAAAAACAAATGCAACATAAAACACATAAACTTAATAATAAAAAATAATTTATAACTACAAAACAAATACTAGATTTTTTATAATACAGCGCTCAACAATTGAAATGGAACACCCTAAAATTTTAACAAAGTTTAAAGTTTTGTAACTCTTAAAAAAAATTATTAATTAGAATTTTCTTTTCTGGGTAGATTATTTCTTATACTTGAAAATATTTAATAAAACTTTTTTTGTAAATTTGTTGTTTATGATATTCAGGGTGTCAAAAACAGAGCCTAACAAAACAAGAAGTTTAGACATCTATTTTAACAAAAAAAAATTTTGTATTTTCTTAATGAATTTCGATAGAGGGCTAGATCTCAGTACAGTTTTACAAATTTTGAGCTACACTTATAATAATCCAAAAAAGAATGTTTTTTGCGCATTAAGCAATACTTTTGTTAATTGATGTAAAATTTAACCTTTTTTTAGTTTATTCTAAAGATAAAAGTTTAAACTTAAATTTTTAAGAGCAGGGGTAGACATACTGTTAACATTTTGTGTAAAAAAAATAACATTACCAAATTTTTATTATTTTTTATTTTAGTAAATTTTACAAATGTTGCATAAAAATATAATTCTCATTTAAATATTCTTATTAAATTAAATTATAAACAAAACTTGAACACAAGTAGCATATTTTAATTTTTTAAATTATGGGGAGTAATTTTTTTTGGAATGTATATTAAACCAAAGTTTAAAATTTTTATTCAATAAAATACCACAAACTTATTTTCTAACATTTTTTTATTTTTGATTATTTTGTGGTTTAACAAACAATATTTGTTCAATATTTTTTAAATAAAATTACATTCAGAAAAGCTTTGAATTAAGCGACGCCGTATAAATCTTAAAAATGCATTTTAAAACAATTTTATTTAAAGAGATAATTATTTGTGGTTGTATACTATTAATATATTTGATATATTCTGGCAAGTGTATCTAATAACATTTTTTTTGTTTTAGTAGTAAATAAAAAATAATAATAAAAAGTGTAAAATGTTATTAATTTATCGCAATACAATTAACAATCATAACGTTGAAACACTTTGGTTTTGAGCTGTTGAAACACTGAAATAATACCTAAATTTAGCGTTAATCAAAGACTTTCCGACCAATAATTGCAACAAAGCTGTTCAACACAGCTTTCAACTCAAACTAGCCCGAGCTTATAAAGTTTGGCATTGTTGAAGCCACGTGGAGGCCTGCAATAACCATTTACGTGGATTTTAACGTAACAGAAGCGGTATAAATAGCAACTAAGCCTTAATATTGAAGGTAAACTCTGTGCATCATCGTAAAATTTCGAATTGGCCGAGATATTGCGGAAGGAATTTTCGTGAAGTTGCAAGTATGAGACTTGATTTTAAAATTTTGCTGTCTTTCGGTATCTTATTGAAATTCACGTGCCGCTGATGCCATTAGAAAGAACCAGAAAGCAGAAAGCACTTTGATTACAGACCGCAATTCCGACATCGATTCAATTATGTACTTCCAATTTTCATGGGATACGAAACTTTGTAAAACGTGAAAATTGTTCCCTTTTTATTATGAATTAATTTCCAGAAAGACGTTTTCGCACTCTCATTGCCAATTAAACACGCCTCCGTTTCGGATTATACACAGAGAAAAAAATTAAATTCCTCTAACTGCTTGCGCATGACAAGCCTGAACAACTATAAAATATTAAAATACGTCTTAGCTTTTAGGGTTTTTTAAACAGAATTTTCGATCAAAAGAAAAGAGGTAAAGTCTGTCATTAATTAAAATTTACAAAGAGATTGTAAGAAATAACAATTTATTGCAAATTGATAACAAAATCACGAATTTTCTGAAGCACTAGTATTCTTTGAAAAGTATAATATTTCACTGGCAGAAGTCTGTCTAGTTTAAAATCTTGTTTGGAGCACTTTTAGGTGTGTTTCTTTAAAAGTTTGAACTGAATTATAAGTTAGAAAGCT
Source organism: Tribolium confusum (assembly GCA_029207805.1). Taxonomy (NCBI): domain Eukaryota; kingdom Metazoa; phylum Arthropoda; class Insecta; order Coleoptera; family Tenebrionidae; genus Tribolium; species Tribolium confusum. The sequence goes on from JALGAY010000003.1 coordinate 20,694,250, forward strand.
TTAGTTCAGCTTGCTTATGTGTTATTCACGATATGTAAGAGTAAACACTTGAACAAATATGTTTATGAAATTATTTACCCATCGGAAAAGAGATAATAAACTTAGTGACAGCTTAAAATTTATATATTTCTTTCCTGGTAGAAAAAATCAATGAAAGGAATTGCCAGTCTCTGATGCAGGTCTCCTGTGAATATTTCTCACCATCGTGGATGACTTTCTTCGAATATTAAGTAGAAAGGGGAAGTATGAGCCCATTACTTTTTCTATTGCTATAAAATTTGCAAATACTCCATATAACCCAGACGTGATCCCTCGAACCGTACTTCCTAATATCCTTTTTAAGGTGTTAACAGAATGTATGTTATAGATTAAGTACTTAAAGCTTTCCAAGCATACATATTACTAATGATGAAACCCAAAGGTCTCGCTTCTACATCTTCCTTACGCTATTTAATAATTTCAATTTTGAAACGCTTCAACTCGTTTACTTCAAATAAAATTCACGTTGATGTAAACATGTAGGTGAACACGATGTGGGCACTGTCTTTTCCTCCCAAACGTCGAGATTAAAGTAAATTAACTAATCTAAGTTGTTTAAATTGTTTCAGAACTTTGCACCCCGACACACTTTTTGTCCCTAAACACTTTATTCGTTTTGTTGATCTAGAGAGTTGATCAGAGTGTGCGAGCATACTACACACCAAGATATAAAAAACAATTTTTACTACTATTTTAGAATGTATCGTTTTTTAGTCTATCGATAGTATGTAAAGTTGTTTTTTTCTTTAACTCGATAGTAGTCAATTTTTATTAGAAACCAAAAAAGATAAAATTAGAAGTAGATTGATACCGATATCTAATAGTACTGTTTGTTGCGAATATAATGCCATAATAGTATATTAAAAAACGCGTTTTGAAAAAACAACTTTGTGGCACAAATTCAAGTTTATAAAACGAGCGCGAGCGCAAGTTTTTATAAAGAATGAGTGCCACAATGACTTTAAAAAACGAGTTCTTTATGCTATTTTTTCTACTTTGCGGGTTTTACGTGATTTTTAAGTAAAAAAGTTAATTATTTAATCTTTAGAGACTTTTACGTTAATACGAAATAGTTGGTAATAAATGTCATTAAAGTGTCAATAAAGTCATTGAACTTTGAAATGTTTTCAAATTTGTCTAAAATTCTATGTACGTAACTCACAATTTTTTTTTTTACCTACCATATAAGTTATTGATTGAATACTCCAATTGGCATTAAGACAGTAAGAAAAATCTCCAAAAACCTTCTAAAATTATTTCTAAATTATTGCACTAATTGCGATTCTCAGCGATACTTTTTATTGTTATTTCAGATCAAGCAATGATATAAACTCTTCTAGCAAATAATTTGTAAATTATCAAATAATCAACAAAATTTATTCGATTACAATTATTATCCTCAGGGTGACACAAACAAACGTGACGTTTCATTCCAGCGACAGCGTTACCCAGTGTGACCAATCCGAAAACAGTAAATTGCATTAGTTGTTACCACACACAATTCGGGTACGAAATTGGCCAATTCGGCACCCAAATCAGATTTTGTTTACGACGCCAAGTAGAAAAACAAATATTTATATACCAAAATTACTTTTATTTGGTCTATTGTGGTTTAAATGGCGTGCACTTGGTATTAACTTTTATATAAGTTGCTATAGTATCTATAAAACCTATAAACAGTTGTATAAGCTAAATTTAGTTTTTTAGCTTTTAAAAAAAAGCTATTACTTGTTAAAATTTGTCAGGTAAATTTATAAACATTTTATATGAATAAAATAAAACATCTAACAAATTGTTAATTGCTGTAAACAGCGGAAGATCAATTGTAACCACAAAGCAATATTTTCATCAGATATGCCTTATTGAATGTTTTAAATTTTTTTTATAAGCGACCTAGTTTTGGGTCCATCATGGCAATCAAAAATTGCACGCAACCTGCAAACTACGCCAAAATATTCCATTTTTATAAAATGGTTTTGAATACAATAAAAGTTTGCTGTTTTTTATCTCACGTTTTATAACTGATAACAGAAATACGACCAATTGACATTTGTCAAAAAGTTAAGAAAATACAGCAAAATTTACATTTTGCAATAATGCCGCTATGCAAATAAATAATTTGTTGAATTTTTTTGTTTGCAAAAAATTGTCATACACATAAACATTATTCGTAGTTTCATAGCAAAATCAGCCTCCCTAAGAAATTTTACGAACTGCTGACGCATAATAAATTTTTATTGTACTACGTTATTTAACTAATTTCTTTATAAAACCTTGATTTTTTAAAAGCATATCATAAACTACACAATATGCCGAAATTTAGATATAGAATAAATATTAAATGTAATTTTAAAACAAATAAAAAATAGTTTTGAATAGGTACTTAATTGAATTCTTAATATTTGTATTAAAAAAAATTATTTATTAAAAATTTAAAGTTTGTGCAGTCTTGGCTTTATTTTGAAACATTGTGCAAGCGGTCAAAGAAACAAAAAAATATCACAGATTAAAACTGAAGTATTTTACCTATTTTTCAATAGAGAAACGTACTTTTACAATATTAAAATTGCACAAATAATTAAATGATATTCTTACTTTTTGATTAGTGTCGCAAAATTAATTTATTTTATAATGGTGTAATTATGATCTACTATTTTTATATAAAAATTTAAACTATAGAAACTATAGTTTGTTTTTCTTTTCAATGCGCTTGCCTGTCTCTGCTCAACATATTATGTATATGCCATAGCAACGTATACAACAATATGATAAAAAGAGACAGACAAGCGCATTAACATAAAAAACAAATTATAAAGACAATAAATCTTAAATATCTAATAACATTATCATTACATTATCTAAATACTAGACAAAGTAAGCGTTTTATTATAGTAAAATGTAAAAAACGTATTAAACTTTCTTTTTTAAGCATCTATAAAGTCCAAACTCTTATTGTAAGTAAGAATACCTCATCGCCAATTTTAGATTTAATTTTCTACAATTTTTTTCTATGACGTTTTTTTGTACTACTACCGAGAAAAAAATTGAAACAACAATGTCTTTGTTTTGTTTAAATAACTGCACATTTCAAAATTCTTAAAATGCTTTAGATTTGTTGATGTTTGTCTACATCCACATGACAGAAAAAGCCTAATTACAGAAATTAAAATTTTCAAAAATTAATATTTAATTTATGTTAGTTTCCGGTTTATATGTTGTTTGTACAACGTTTTAAAATAAAGCCAGTCTTGCACAAATTTTAAATTTTTATTTTTTTAAATGTGTTTTACTGTGCTTGTAATTTTTAAAATCCTTTTTTATTGAACCGTATTTTTTTTGTTCTTTTAGAACCTATTTTAATCAAAATTTTTACTTTCAATGTTTTATCTTTTTGACCTTATTTGAAACAATACAATTTCTACATCTAGATTTGAACTCTCGTAGGTTGTGCCCTATAATTTATCTAGAAATCCTTGTAGTTTTGACTTACAAACTAATTTATAAGAAATTTAATAAGAGTTATTGCACAGAGAATTGTGCGTTCTAGTCACTGAAGCGACTAGCAGGACTTTTAAAACAATTATAAAAAACTGCGGTTTTTTATTTCTAGGGGCTCAAAAAAATAATTGTTTATATTGTATCATAAAAGTCAAACATTTATAGACAAACTATACCTCAAATATCAAATATCAGTCAGTATTGCTTAAACCACAATTTAAAAAAATATTATTTACGAAGTAATTTAAAGTTGTAATACATAATTGATAGATAGCTTTTATTTCACATTATGAATTGTAACAAATAAAAAAAAATTCAAAAATAATAGGTAAATAGGGCTCGGGCATCTTATATGCAATCCACAACACTTTTGAGGATAAACAAATTGAAGTTAGCTAGCTAAATCACGTGACTTTCAGCAAAAACAAGCGCCTTTGTTGATTTAACTTAATTTCGTTTTTGTTGTGTCCTAATTTTGAAAATTTTAATCGTTCTGCTAAAGGTATTACCAACAATATTGATATTAATTCACAACTCTAAAGGGCTTAATTTTGAAAATAAATTTTTCAAAGTATAGTGTGTTGCCTATTTTTAGAGTTTCGGGCGAGAACAGATAAAAAAATCACCCTGTATTGTATATTACATGTTTGAAAACTGTTTTAAGAGTACTTTTGTTTTGCTTGCGCTGGCCACCAGAAACCGTGCACTCGTACTTGCAGAATGGCGGCTTTTGTACTTGTAATAATATAACTATTGTTGTGACAGTAAAGTATTTTATTATTTTGCCAGTATTCATTGTTAACCTTGATCAATAATAATTATTAACCAAGCCGAAAAGAAAGCGAATTTTATGCATTCTCGTGTAAGTAAATAACTAATGTAACGTTCTGAAATTGGTGGTGAAAGAAAGATATTATTCATCGTGGAAATATCTTGCGACTTTTATTTTGCGTTATCGATGCTCTAATGCGCGAAACTCTGGGGAAAGCAACCGGCGACCGTCAAATAATTTATTTGGGAACGTGTTGCCTGAATTCCCAGGATTTGTAACAAAATATTCATAGGTTGGTAAACTGCCACCTTTGTAGGCGCTAGTGGTTTTTATTGAGGTTATGTGATTCTACAGACGACGTAATGCGGAGGTTTTAAATAACCAAGGAATTCAACTCACCGACTTTGCAAGCTGAGAAAGTATAACTGTTACACTTAAAGCCAGCCTGAAAATAATGGCATACGTTGCTCTACCACAATCTTATAATTTATTTTGCATTTTCTGAATGGATATGATAGCTATCTAATAACATCATTAAGCTTTCTTCAACGAAATTAGGTCGTGGAAATTTAATATTTGTATTTCTGGTAGTTAAGTAAAACAAGAATTTGAGTATAAGAACTGCAATTATTAATTTTACTCGAAATTGGTCTATTCAGAATAAAATTCAATCAGGCGACTGCTGCTTTCGACTTTAAATCAGTTACCGGAACAGACGTTGATAACTTTAAATTATTGCTGCAGTTTGCAATACATGCTGAAACTAAGTGAATAATTGAATAGTATACAGCAATTTTCTTGAACGTAAAGTTTTACGATTGTCGTTACTTGAATAATTGACGAATTACAAAAACAATTTAGACAAAAAAAAAATTGTAAAAAAATGTTCTTACTAATAAATAAAAAATAATTAAACCAAAAATACGGGCTTAAAATTGATTTTTAAAACGCTAAGCAGCAGATTGACAAACAAGAAAGCACGTTTAATAAAAACTTTTCAAAAATAGTAATCAGATATTTAGTTTTCGAATCATATTTGCTTATATTTTTTGTATTTGTTATCAAGCTTTTGTTCACGCTTCTGTCAATGCCTTTAATTTTTTTTCTAATATTTGTTTTTTTTGTGTAGCCGTTTTATAGGCTAATTTCAAGTTAAAATAATACTGGTAGTTTACACAAATTTTAATACGGTTTTATGACAACAACCAATTACAGCTCCGAATTTTTTAAATTTATTTAGAAACGAAGATATCACCGGTATTATCTCAACTTGAAATCAGCCCATTAATGCAATTTAAGTAATTTAAGTGGCTAGGGTTTTTTTTAATTATAAGTTTTTAAAGTTTTGTTATGACCAAGCTTCGGCCACAGCGAGCTATCAAATAAAGGGCTAATTAATCGGTGTAATCTAGCGGACACTATGCACCAAAAGTTAGAGATATTAAGAAAATTCGTATTAAATTAGAAAAAATTTAATAAACAACACAACACAATATTTTATTTCCTATTTTATAAACATATTTTGATGATTTTATATAAATAAATTAAAAATAAAGTTTATAAATAAAACAAAATAAATAAAAAATAATTTCTGATACTTACACAAAAAAAATAATATAGATTAGCGAGTATTTTGAACTCTAACACGTAAAATTTCTCAAATTGTACGAGGAATTCTTCTTAAGAGAGTATCAATTTGTTTCTCTAGAATTTGCAACCATAGAATGTGTTGCGCAAGCTTCCTCACGTTTTCGGATTGAGGTCAATGCAAATGTAAAGCTCTTTTAAAAAGGTCCCATACATGCTCTATTCTCTATTGGATTTAAATCTGGTATACGTGAAAAAAATGCAATTTGTTCAATTCCATAGAAATCAAGTGCATTTTGCACTTTTGCGGTACGGTGAGACCGACAATTATTATCAATAAAAACAAAATTTTGACCCATAGCAGCTTGAAAATTAACAGCAATGTTATTTATAATGTCAGTCGCGTATATATGGCCAGTCATCGTTTCATGGTATATGTACAAGTCCCCCAACATAGATTTCTCTCCATACCATAATTAAACCCTTTTGGAATAAAAAGGTTCTCTACAAAAATTGTTACTGATGCTATCTACCAATCAATCTCCATACTCGAATATGCCTACTATCACTTCTAAAGCCAAATTTGGATTTATGAGCAAACAAACCGAGTTCCATTTGAAATCTCACTTTTGATAATGGGTGGCCCATCTCACACGTGCAGCATGGTCTTGGTGATTATCGAGGACCTCGACATTGTAGATGATTTCGTAACCCAAATTTTCAATATCGATTTTGAATAGTTTGGACGCTTAATCTTGGTCCATTCGCAGCATGAAGAGCATTTCTTGCTGCCGATACATAAATTGCTGGGTTTCTTCTTATGACTACGCGTATATAACAATCTTGATTTCGCATTGTAAACCAAGGTTTTCCTCTTCTAAGTCTTTAACGAATAGATCTTGTTTCGAAGTATCAATTCCATAACCGACTTACAACACTTTGACTCACTCGAAGGATGTATGCAACATTCGATTGAGTAAAGCCAGCCGGCAACATCTCAAAGCTCTACTGCCTTCAGCTTTAGACCAAATTCTTCATCTGTCCATAATTTACATAAAAGTCGCTAAATTTTGTGCAATAATAAATACTTGACGATGATCAAAACGCTCTTACCGAACTTTCGTGATGAGAGAGTGGTATGGTAATGCAGAAATTTTTTGGTACAGAAATCTATAACGCATTTTGTAATTTTGAAAATTAAATAAAATATTATTAATTATACTAAATATTTTTGAATTTTTATCAGATTTTTACATGTACACAAAATATCTGTTTTAAATTTGATTTGTAAGATTTTAAGCAGACAAGTCGACAGACAAGTAAAGTTTAATGAAAGCATTTTAAAAATGTTTTTGAAAGAAGTGAACCATTACTGATGAGTAAATTAGACGCTTCCAAATTGTTGCTTTGTAGTTTCTGTTTGCAAAAAGCGTCGCTTCTACTAAGACTCTACGTTAATTTAATAAACACAGCGCTATTAGTCTGTTATTCTAATAGACTGAATGTTGGCCGCTTTTCCTGCGAGCGTTTTCTTAACTGTATAAAGTTCCGGAGTTTTTAGTTGATCTAAAATAGAGTACTTGCTGCTTTTTTTAAATATACAGTGTACGTTAAATGTACTGTAATTAAGCTCCACAAAATAAAAGCTAATCGGAACGTGTTCAGGTTGTTTTACTCTAGGTATGTGGAATGAGAGTTCCGTAGAGATTGAAGTATTTGCTTTTCATTAATATTCTAATCACATTCGGAAATGTACAAGTATTTCTTAAAAGCCTTAAATCTACGAACATGATTCGTTAGTAGAGTTTTCAGAGTTTTTATTTGCTTTGCACAAAACATCAGTCTGGATTATTTTTACGAGCCAGACTTGTGTTCTGCACTTTAAAAGACAGATAATTAATTTAAAAAAATAATACCAAATACTAAAAACATTTTTTTCACAATTTTTTTACTTAACACAAGTTTTAATCTGCCTTGATCATTAATTGTCAATAATCACTAATTTATTACTAACCAGCAATATGTGATCAGCATTATATTAGTAAAAAAATAAAAATATTTGTTTAAGATTGTGGTATAGTTAGCGAGTTTTTAAAAGTGCTTTAAAACCGTTTAAAATTTTTTAATTATTACATAATAAGGTAAACTGATAAAGCAGATTTAAGGTTTTGCATAGCGTCGAAAGCTCGGCTGCGCCTTGTTTTTAAATTACCGGTCACATGCTTAATTGCTTAATTAAACCAATAACTGTCTTATTAAGTCAGTTTTTGTTTTGCTGTTTAATCAATGTGTTTAAACACAACAAACATAATTTTTAAAGATCAAGCCTACAATCACAGGTAACTGTCTAAATCTTTTTTCGCTTTTGTATCAGATATTTCTAATTTATTTAATTTGTTTTAAATTGTTAAAATTACAATCAAAATATTTATTTTAGTTTTGCCAAAGCCAAATTTTCTATTTTAATTGAAAATATATAACACGCTATTCCCAGACAATAGTTTTTGTCATTGTAACTCCTGACACGATAATATTTGTAACAATTCGTGTAAAACATATGTCTTAACCTAAATATCTCTCTCGAGAAGTTTTGCAGGAGATGAGCAGAAATCTCTAGCTCATCTCCCGGTCAAGCGTTCTATTCTCAAGAAGTGCCATTACATATTTGCCGGAGGGAGGTTTGTGGAAGAAGTTGCTCGTAAATAATCTCAAATTTTTTTATCTATGAAACAAATGATAGAAGAGACAAATTATAAGAAAGATTTTTCGTGAAAATTTATGTTCCCAGTTTACATAATTTATCATGTGTTTTCACTGCTTTAAAAATAGCATATCACACGTTGCAGAGCTTTTTTGAGTTGAGCAAATTCCAACAATCATTCTAATGGTAATTTTTGGTGGAAACTCTCGATAATTAATGTCAGAAGCTAGAGGAACATCTTGCTATAGATGAACTTTAGCGCTCGATTCGGTGTGACCTTATTTTAACGTATCAAACATTGAGGAATCCTCACCCTACCCAGAACCACATTGTTACTATTAATGAAGATTGCAGATTACGAGGTCACCCTTAACTCAACTGAGACAAGTTACAATGGTTTTTTCGAAAATGATTGTTGTGTAATTTAAGATAATTTGTTTATCTACAAGCAGGTGAATTAATGGACGCACGAAAGCTCTTGTGTGAGCAAATTCGAATCAATTATGGAATTGCTGGTTTGAGCAAAATTGAATAAATAATTTTGCAGTCTTGTTAAAATCATTTGAGAATTACCGTTATTGAAAATTTCATTTACGTTCAATATTTCGTGCATTAAAAACACAATACTGCGTCAAACATATTTAGCATCACAAAAACAATGGCCATTAACTGTGTAATTTCAGTCATATCCAAACTGAAACGTTCACTGATAAATTTTCCCAAGTAATAAATTTTAAACATGTCAAAAACTATGGATAGTTTCTGCAACGATGCACCAAGCAAATTGTTTACAGTTTTTGCAACTACTTCGGGCTGAAATGAAAATTTTAATAATTGTTTTATATACTGAATGACATTAGAAATGCAACACCTTTAAAAAAAAATAATTTATGATATTTTGTAAACACATTACTCTTGAGTTAATAAATAAATGACTAAAAATTAAAAAAATACAAAGAAAAGATACTACACTTTTAGTACAATAAATTATGGAATTACAAATAATGAGGCCTGGGAAAATATAGTCAAATTACAGGTAGGTAATAAGGTCGAAGCTGATCACATGCCTCTAGAAATTACGATAAAAGAACCCGAGAAAGCGATAAAACCAAGAAGAAAAAAAGAGAAAAATAAATTTCAAGTCAGCACAAAATAGAATAAAGATACAATTGAAAAATACAGACAACAAACAAATAAAGAAAACTTTCGAAGTTTAGACAATAATATTATGTATAAAGACCTAGTTAGTAAAATAAAAGACGCAATGACCAAAGAAAAAATGTATCTATAAACAAGAACAAATAAATGGTGAAATAAGGAATGCGGCAAACTGAAGAAAGAAGCTTGCAGTAAATTAAAAAAATGAAAAAAAGAAAGGCTACAAAAGCAGAGTATCTAGAAACAAGAAAAAAGTATAAAGCAAAGTGTGAAAAGAAAAAATACAACAAAAAAATGAAAAGAAAATAAAAGTAATAAAAACAGAAGCAGAAATATAAAAATTTCTAAACAAAGAAAGAAAAAGAAAAGACAAAGTAAATGAGAATAAAAGTATAGATAAATAATGGACACGCTTCATAGAGGTTTTAGGTGGAAGTAATAATAAATGTATCTTGTCAAGACAGAAATAAACAATCTTTTTAAAGAAAAAATTGAGAAACAATTGTTTAGGTTAAAAAAAGCACTCGAAAAAAATGGAATTCCAAATAAAGTGCTGTTGTTTGGTACAAAAAAGCTATGAGAAAGGGTATGGGAAGTGCTAAATGCAGTGCAGATAGAAGAAGACTTTCCTATGAAGTGGAGAATAGAGTTAATTGTAACACTACATAAAAAAGGGAATAAAGACCAAACTGTAAACTACCGTGGTATATCCTTACTTAACACGACCTACAAAATATATGCGATGGTTCTAGAGAAAAGATTGAGACAGGAAATAGACGAAAAATGTATATTACTAGTCGGACAAGCAGGGTTCAGAAAAAGAAGGAAAGTCCAGTGTCCAAAGAACGGGTATAAAATGAGTGTATTGGTTAAATAAACAAACGCAAGGGTAGATAGAAAGAGAAGAAAATAAGAGAGAAAAGTTGAGAGTAGAAACAGGAAAAGGAGCGGTAAATGGTAATGTTAGGTAGATAGAACGAGATGACTACTATGAGAAAAAATGCGTGTGCAGAAATTAAAAAAATGACAGAAGAAATAAGAACAATAGAAAAAGAACTAAAACAAAGAGATGCTGACATAGATAAACCGGAAAAAATTGCGGATATAAAAGAATCAAGTACAATACAAAATATGCTCTAATTGTTACCATCGAATTGACAAAATATTTAGATAAAATAAAAAGTAAAAATAAAAGAAATGTTGCAAGATTCAGATGCGGGAATAAAGAAAGGGAAAATAAATTTTGGAGAGAAGATTAGGAAAGATTGTGTAGATTATGTAGAAAAAAAAAGAGACGATTGAGCACTGTTTGTCAGAGTGTGTAGAGTTAAGAATGTGTGAGTATGAAAAGATAAAAGTTCTAAACAAAAATGGAGAAGGGAAAGAATGGATGACCGAAGTTACATGTGGCAGAAGAAGACTGGAAAAATACTAATTTTTCTTTGTTGTTACCTTCATGTAAGAATGCAAAGCCAATTAGGCAATAAAGATATTAAAACCTAAAAACGTACAAAAAACAGATAAAATTAATAATGGGTCTGACTTCCTCTATTGCGAATACACTCATTAAAACGTCTCGGCATAGAAAAAAATCAGGTGATCGATGTCTTTAGAATAATTGATCCTAAGCGTACTAAATTTTTTGTTGCAACCTAGCCAAAGTTTGAGGTGGTTAGACTAAATTGCATAATCTTTTTCTTATCATATCCCACACATGTTCGATTAGGTTTAAATCCGGCGATTCTAAGGGGCTGATTTCAAGTATAAGATAATACCGGTAGTATTATCGTTTCTATGGAAAAATAAACAAATTCGAGGTTGTGATTCGCTGTTGTCATGGAAAAGTATTAAAATTTGCGATACTACCGGTATTACCTCAACTTGAAGTCAGCCCATAAGAAACCAAGTCAAAACTTTAATTTCAGCTTCTTCTAAGAAGTTTCTTGTTTGTCGAGCAATACGAAAACGCGCGTTGTCTCGCGATTCTATCAAACAGTGATTTATACAAAATGCAAAAATCACAGCAATAATTTACAAAATTTACTTTATAATAATTATTTCTCTAGCAATAAGTAAATAGAGAACAGTAAAAGATCGATAAGAAAAACTGCTCCAAAAAATCTAAAAATTTAATCAAAACATCCTTGTAGATAACCAAACAAGTATCTAAAATTTCGTGTGTTAAAAACATATTTTGCAGGTGTTGCACTTCTAATGTCATTCAGTACAATTTCGAATTGTTTTGCGTCGTTGCAGATTGGCATTCTTGAGAAAGGAAGTGAACAGAAATACAAAATCTAGATATCTCGAGTGAAAAGAGTTCCAGCCGTGGAGAACTAAATTATATTATCTTAGGGTATTTTGTTTCTTTTTGTTGTTCTCATGGGCAGGCCATCTCGGAGATGATGTTTTACAATTGCGTTGATACTGTTAGTGAGGAAATTCGCACCGACATAAACAAATAAAAAAAAATCCAGCGCCAACTTAATTTATGTGTACGCTTATTTGAATTTAAACAGAAAATTAATGAACGCGAACTCTAGAACAAATTATGGAAACTGTAATATTGTTTCGCTTGAATTATACATGTATAATTATTACTGAATTTGTATGCATAGTTGTTGTCCAGAATTTATCACTGTTTTGTGTAATATTATTAAGTTCGCGCTTTCTATACATAATTCTAAATCACTCCAAGATTGTTTATTACAATGTGTAATCGAATTTTCTTCAATCTGACCAAATCGTTCGACTAAACTGTTTAGTTCAAGACGCATTCGCACGTCTTCAATTGACTCGGTTTTATGCCTCCAACAACGTAAACAAATTTACATTCGACTCAAAGGAGCCGAATACTCTTAACTTTTATGAATTTCGATGTCATCTTCATGAAAGCACCGACGGAGAGAGAAACTCTTCCAGATCTCTGACGTCTTATGAAATTAAACATGGGTGTATGCGGAATATGCTTAGAATAAACTTTACCTGGAACTACTATTGATTTAACCAACTTCACTAGCTCTCTGGAAGGTATTTAGCGACGGAACCGACATCCTATTCTATATATTTGTCAATATTATGACAGTCCGCATCAAATCGACAAATAATACAACATTCAACTTTAGTTCCCATTTTCTGCAACTCCCAAAACTTAGCACAATCAAATCTTAAATAACTCACTCAAATATTTAGCTCTTCTCCAAGACAAATGACTTAATTTTGTTTCTACGTATTTACATCACAAATTCGCTTTATTTTAACCAAGATTTATTATAACCGAGAGAGTTTTTAAAACAAATTTATTTTTCTCAACTTTAACAAATATACTTAGCGCTGAAAATATAAAGCGAAATTTTTAAAAAGTATATAACACATAATTGAGGTTTAAAATAAGACTGTCTATTAAAAAACGGTCTATAAAACGCCAGAAAATTATAAAACAATTTAACTTTATGCTTTTAGTAAATCTATTTATCTACTAGTTACAATAAAATACAAGAGTGGTTTGACATAAGAGTGACTTTTTGACTATTGGTAGCACTTTCGCTACCACATTTTTTTTTTAGTTTTTAATGTGTTTTAAAAAACTATTTTTAAAATTTTGTTCAAATTTTACAGGTAGGTCGCGTTTCACAATTTTTTAAAGAAGGTGTTTTCGTTGTTGTATAGAAATGGGGAAAAAATTTCGAATTTTGCGTAAACATTATTTTTATGTAGAAAAACATTAAAAATACTGAGGAAAAGTTGTGCAAAGATTATGGTAAAACAGTTCATTTTATGATATAATTTGTAAATAGTTTGCTCATTTCAAAATTGCTCATATAAGCACGGAAGATGCTGAGCGCGCGGAGCCTCATTTACTGTTACGACTCCCTAAATGATAAATAAAAAGTTATGAATACAGTTTTTTGAGATTTTAAAAACGTAATCTTTGTTGACTATCTAGAAAAACGAAGAACTACGAAGACTACTGGACGACATTATGGTGTTTTGCTGACAAGTCTTTGTGTGTCTTCTATATCTTACAAATATTAAAGCAAATCGATTTGTTTTTTTTTGTTTTAATGTTTTATTGATTTGTTTTTTAGATTAACATTTACTATTCTTGTAATAATTATAGTTGGTTCTTGTAAATAATAAAAAAGGTAAAAATGAATTAGATTTATTATTTGTAAAATGCGAATCGATCGGCTTTCAGCAGGTTGTCATTAGTGTTTGAATAAGTCATCCCGCATGTCGATGTCCGATTCAATCGAAATTAGATATTCTGTTCGGAAGATTAATTTGTCGTGCAACATTCTGTATTGAGTGAATGATGCTGATGATACAGTTGTGTGCCAAATGGTGTTTTGATGATACGCCATCTAACGTCTGTTGCGTCTGCAGGTGACGTATTATGAGGGCGATGCCACGCGTCGCGACGTACCTCGAAAGTGCCTATCGAAGCGGACGTCGCTCACTCACATTCACCTCCTCGATACTCATTCATTCTACGACCGCATTATTTTCCGAGTGCCATCCGGCGATGTCTCTCCCAACACTGTCCTACCTCCAAAGCTTGTCAACCTCTATACGTGTCATTAATCCTGGTACGCCTTCCATCAAAAAATATTACATTCTTGCTTTAATACCACACGTTTTACACTTTGGAAATTACAAAGAGACAAGACAAAAGAGAAATAAAGTTATCTGCTTGGATCGATACCACATTTCAAACAAAATAAATAAATTTCATTTGCCAGATGGTTGCAAAAATCGACCGGATTTCTTTACCAATAAAAAATGAAATCTGCCTATGGCACTAGAAAATGAATTTTTAGATTGATGGAACTTGCAAGATGGATTTCAAAGTTCAAATGCTGGGGACCTTATCTCGGCGAGGTCAAGAAAGAGCTTTCAGAGATATTTATAATAACTCGATACCACCAGAAATCAATCATTTTTTAATTTCAGAGTTCTAGTACAAATTAAAGTCAAACAATACCTGAAAAAGTGTTTTATTATCAGTAATTTAACTTCGACAAAGTCGATACAATCACCTGCCAATTTTATTACTTAATAAAACTTTAAAATCTGTAGGTGGGTAGTGTTAGCAGTTCGTAAATGTCATTTTACGAGCTTGACTAAGTTTATTACAAAGAATATTTGATTTAAAAATTGAAATTTTAGTTATTTACATTCGCATGTAGTAGCATAAATTTTATAGCGAGGAATTAATTAATAATTAAGTTCTAAAAATAGTTAACGAATGAGGTATATAACATATGTATATTACATTTTTTTGTCGACAGTTTTTATTAAAACAATCATATATTATTAAGTAACCAAACTTTTTTTATTAAATGTTAAAATTAATTTAGCAAAATTCACTGGAAAGTGGGCTGTGGCAATAAAAGACTTGTTATATAGTCGACGTTTTGAGCCTTTTTCGGCTCTTTCTCAAGGCTTATAAATAGTGCTTATAAAAAGTCTTGAAAAAAAACCAAACAAGACTCGAAACGTTGGCTATATAACAAGTCTTTTATTACCCCAGTTCACTTTCCCGTAAACTTTGCTAAATCTAAATAATGAACGTAACACATAACATAGCACAAAGTTAAAAATAATATTTTGTTCTAATGAATATTCTGTTGCAAAAATCTATGATTGATAATTTGAAAGACGAGATTACACCTATTGATTTGATTAAAGTTTGAGTAAAAACCGAATCAATAATTTTTTTTATTTTTCAACAAAATTTACTTTTAAAGATATTACAAATTATTTAAAAAAATAAGGATTTGAACCACTTTTACCAAACGTGTGTAGTATAAACCTACAGAAAAAACCCAAAGTACAGTTGCGATTACCCAAAAGTGAACACAAAAATCAATCATAGGCGTTGTAAAAAAC
The DNA here is from genome assembly GCA_029207805.1 of Tribolium confusum. Taxonomy (NCBI): domain Eukaryota; kingdom Metazoa; phylum Arthropoda; class Insecta; order Coleoptera; family Tenebrionidae; genus Tribolium; species Tribolium confusum. The sequence goes on from JALGAY010000003.1 coordinate 20,709,897, forward strand.
ATATTTTGACAATGTTTTTGTTATAATTTTTATTTCATTTTGCAGTAAGATAAATCGTCATTACAGTAAAATAAAAAGCTACGGCAATAGAAAAATAAAAAATTATGACTGACAAAAACTAGGTTTTTTTATAGTACTTGTATTTAAAATTCATGCACTTTTAGATGATCTTAATTGTACAAAGATTCTATAACTGTCAACTGTAAATACATTAATTTGACTTTTATCCGTCACAAAGTCAAAGAATTTTTATAAAGTAGAGGCCTCCAACCGTAGCTTATTGTGCTTAGAAAAAGATTGTTTGCTTATTTAAATTTATAGTATCGTAATTATTGTGGCCGTTTTGCAATGTTTATAGGCGTCGGGCTAAAAATTTTACCGAAGATTTATTCTAGTAATGTTCTCAATGTGCGCTTCAGACAATTTTTAATTTAACATATCGTTTATAATATCGTTTTTTTTACAATTCTAGCAGTAAAATTATCATATCTTATCTCTGCCACTAAAGATAGAAGATTTGGATAAACTGCCGTTGTAAAGGTTCCGTTTGCTTGTACCTTTCTACTTCTTATTTATAATCTTATTTATTTTACATTGTATTTTAAAGCTTCTATTTTTTAGGTGACGTTGATAGGGCTGCACATAAACGTTAAAACATTTCTATAATTTTAATAGTACCGTACTATCGTAGCTTTTATACTAGAACGTTCACCCAAAATTTACCGAAAATTTATCGTAGAAACTGCAAAATCCAACGTACCATTTACCTTATCATTTTGTGCGTTTACACAGTTTTGAGAAAAAATTACCGTATTTTATCGTTTTGTTGTCACTTTGCTAAAGTTACAAAGTTTGAACAATTAATCGTTGTAAAAATTCTGTTTGTTCGTATCTTTTCATAAAAAATTTTAGAAACATTTTTTATGTATGTACCTAAAGTTTCCTGTTTTTTGTCGGTCGTCTAGTTAAATAATATAGACGTTTTAATTAGAATTAAATTACACATAAAATAAAATCTATGTACTTCTGTTCGTTTTTGTACAAATCTAGAATTCAATTACATATTTACATACAGCTATTCTGTATTTCTATTCTTTAGAATTTAGGTAAACTACTTCACGGTTGTAATTTTTGCTCACCAAAACTGCTTGTACCAAAGTATTGTTTTGAAAAGTTTCTTTTTTATTAATCTCTATATTCAGACCTATTTTGTTAAATAGCTTTTCACTTATATATTAAACTGTCATGTGTATAAATCTTATTTCAGGCAAATTTTATAGAAAGTAAAGTAGTACTGATAAAAACAAAAACAATAGCATAAAAAAACAAAAAAAAGGAAGAAAAAAAAGCAATTAATGAATGATAAAGCACGAGCATAGATAAACACCAAATTTATATTACTATACATAAAATGTCAGTGTAGCGTAAATAACGTAAACGCTATAATATAATTGTAGCGTAAATAACGTAAAGTAATACTCAAATAATGTAATAAAGCAATTATCACCTAATACATACTACAAGAAATTGTAATATTAAAATTAGAACATATCATTAATCTTTTCTACAAAACAGGAGAAAATAATTATGTATACATATTAAGTTATATTTTATATTATATATTATATTATTAAAGAAAAACTCACAACATGCTTTATGCCAGAAGAAAATAAAAACTTGTTCCAACTTGATCTTTAAGTATTTAATAAATTATTAATAGCACAAAACCACATATTGCTATAGTCCTTCTTCATGTTCAACTACAGTAACATCTTAAAAATTACCAAAATTCTGTCTTTTTTATTTATTATAATAAATCAATAAATCAGTATTTTTTGAACGCTAAATTTTAATAACAGCTGCTTTTGGTTGTTTACAATAATAATACTTACACGTAAACAAAAAGCTTTTTTGCTGAAATGTTATTTTGCAACTGACGAAAAGTATTCAAAGTTTTTCCAAAACAAAAATTTTTTTAATATAAAATGAAAAATTCTTAGATTCAAAGAGAAGTCAAACAAAAATAGCTTATTTTAGTAACTATAGTTAGCACTAATAATTATTTATTGCTACAAAAAAATTTAAACATGAGGTTCTTTAATTAATTAGGAGCTCAATACTTTTACGAGAAAGTTTTGTTGTAAAACAAATTAGAATTAAAATTATCGTAAGCACATATATCCTCTTGTCGATTTCTCTCTTCTACCAAGCATCTACACGTTTTCTTTCCTAGTTCTAATAAATAATAATGGTTTTTTAAAAATGGTAATATTGAGAGAAAGATTTGTCTAATTATAAGAATCCTATTAAAAAGATTAAAGTATTTAACATCCAATCACTGAAACTGGTCAAATTCTGTCAAAACAAAAGCATTTTAAAAAGTAATTGTTTTATAATGTGCTTTAATGTAATGAAGTAACTTTTTTTATTTAATGACAAGTTATTTTGACTGATTGATACACTATAACCACAATAGTATATTAAAAAACGTGTTTCATAAAGTCAGTTTTGCGGCACAAATTTAAATTTGTAAAACGAGCCTAGAACAAAAGTTTTATAAAGAAAAACTTAAAAGTAGTATAAAAAGACAAGTTTTTATACTATTTTTTATCTCTTTAAGAGGGTTCACTAGCACACATTTTGTAACTTTTTGTAGCATTTTGTTGTTATTAGAGGTGCAGTATTAATTTTTGGCACAAGTGTTTACATAACATAACTTTTTAACGCTACACGCTCATAATTTTTAATTTTTAAATTTGACAAAAAAAATTATGGAAAAAAAAAACTGCGAGTAAATTTCTTTCTCTAGCTGCAAACATATAGATATTTTAACAAGTTTTAGCAAAAATTTTTTTTTAAAAAATGCATAATAAACAAATGGCACAAAAAGTTAAGTTTATAAAAAAAATTACTCTAAAGTGCCACCGCCACCGAGTGGAAATTGGAAAGCCAGGTTTTTGATAAAGTTTCTATTAAGGCTACACATAGCTAGCACAAAAAACCTGAAAAACAAGCAAGCGGCTAAATTTTGAAAGCGACCGAAGAACGCTAGAGAACCCTCTTAACTAACTATTTATAAAAAACAATACAATAAAATTTTGGGTGTTTTAAGAGGCACATAAGGGCACTAGTGTCCTAATAGCTATAAGCAAACGCAAAATAAGTTCTCCGCAATATCGTCCTAATTGAATAAAACAAATTATAAAAATTTGTTGAAAATATTTAAAACAAGCATGTTGCAATTTTACCGTTTCCAAAATTTTGTTTAAATAATCGTTATTTTAAAATTTAATAAAACAAAATGAGTTTAGTATAACAAAATATAATTTGTTTCGAGAAGACTGTAGTAACCCAGCATCAAAAACCAATGTCTTTTTTTAGAATTAAACATACTTGTGATGTGTTGGCCAAGAATGCAATATATTTTTCACTACCTGACTGTTGTAATTAAACAAGTTAACTTGAGTATTTTAAGAATTTAAACAGTTTTAATTTTTTTAAAACCAAATTAAAATTAGCATATTATCCGCCTTTGCTATTAGAACCGAAAATCCCCTTTCCCCAAGCTTTCAGGCTCGTTCTATTAAGTTATCTTCCGATGCACCGTCTGTTGTTACTGGGGTCAAAGCAGCAGTCGTTAGTGACCATTAGTGTTTCATTACTTTGGTCACAGGTTTTTGGGACCCCATCAGTGCAAGCAATTTTAAAGGACTCAATTCTTGTAAAGAGCCTACAGAAAAGTAAATTTACCCTTCCTAATTTGCATGATTTGATAGAACTATTAAAACTCTTGTGTCCTTCGTTATAAATCTTCTTAAATTTCATTAAATGTAGAGCTTTTTTCGGTGCTAAACGTTCTTGCAAAACCGTTAACAAAGCCTTTACATAACGCTTTGAGCTTGCCGAGAGTAGTTTGGCGGCGTTTTAGTGTCCTTTTTGGTCATGAAATACCACATTCACCTGAATAAAGACTTGAAAAATAACAAGGAAATTGTTTCGAGCTACATGAATATTAAAAAAAAACAGAAAAAGTAATAAACAGAAGCTTGCAATTTGTAAGTGTAAAGTTTAGTTTTAAACTAACATATGCAACAGACTTCAAAGACAAAGTTTAGAGCTGAAGGCATTTTCTAAGACTCAACTAATTTATTTATACAAATATTTACAATAATTAAAGTTTTTTTTACGAATTTGATTGATCAAAGTTATTTGGAGTGTTTTCATAAAGTTTAAGTACTTCGAACACAAACAGTTTTATGATGAAATAAAATTAGGTTTTTATATTTATTATATAGTGATCAAGCCTTAATAAAAAATCGACTTCCGTTTGAGCTTGCTGCTAATATACATTTTTATATTTGTGTTTTCCACACGGTTAACTCGGAATCAACTTGGAAGCTTTTTACTTTTAATGGTCAGTTTTGACGATATCGAGGTCAATTTTTCATCGGAATTCTGGCCGACTGTCAGATATCCCTTCGTCCTTGCTTCAACGACTGCTTGTTTGTATGATAAATGACCCCGATCAAAGCCGTTCTGAATGACGGAAATAAAACCAACTACAAATGTTTCGTCTCAAATTTAAAGCCATAACAGGTCACCTGACACAGCTGCGCAATTGTTCATTACCTTAAATTACAACCGTCCACAAAAGTAATTACAACTTGACTATGAAACTGGAACATTCTCCAACAACTTAATTAATAATGACAAGCACCAAAGTTAAATTACTAGCAAAAATTTTCACAATTGGGTAATACTCTTTGGGACATTATTGATTTGGCAATTAAAAATCTGTCAAGCGCAAAAAAATTTGGCTTATCGGCCACATCTTTGTCAGTTAACAGAAAAGCATTTCCTTGTATTACGGATTTTATCGGTCTTATAACTTTTTTCAATTTATATTATCCTTCCAAGATATAATATTGTAAGAAATTACTGCTACTCCTCCATTATAATAATAATCTGTTACAACTCATTATTTATAATTATACAAATTTTTTTAAATACATCTTAATTTTAGATTAATAAATCTTGCTGTATATATTTATATGCAAACTTTAAAAATTAAACAAAGAATTTTGATATATTTAATATTTATGTTAAACATTTTTTTTTTAATTTTGATATAAAAAACTTATATTTTGGTGCTCAAAAAATTCTATTAAGCATTCTCTAAACGACGAGGCTGTAATTCTAAATCTACCTTTTTTTTAAATAAGCGGCAACTCAAAGTACAGAAATACTATTTCTCAAAGATTTTTTCACATTTTACAATAATATTACAAAAACGTACTGTCTTAACGCTGTTTCAAAAAAATCGCCTCTCATTTTCAATGTCAGCTAGTCTGTTAGGTCTCTACAAGAAAGTCACCGCGTCATATGTCTTGTTAAATTCGTATGATAAAAAAGCGGCACCAGTGTCAAATGCAAAAAACTAAAAAATTGCTATAAATTGTTAAATAATCAAAATAAATATAATACATAGTTTATTTTAATTTGTTTAAAGTGCACCTAATTTATAAACATATTGTAAGCTTGTAGACTTGTTATTGTTATAAGAATACAGCATGTTTGTCTAAATAAACGTTATTTTAAAAACTTTAATTTTACTAAAAAAAAAACATACATTTTGTGTAATTTGATACTGCAGCTGCCCAGACAATTAAAAATACTTTAATTTGATGTATAAGCATAAATAAAACAATTAACTGTAAGAAAACTGTCTACAAATAAAGAAAATGCTTCTCTTTAAAAGCATATTTTTATTAATATTTTGAGAATATTATAATTTTATTGGTTGGGACCTCAGAGTCAGTGAAATCTACTATATTACTATTCCTTATGTTGTGCGCTTTATACTACTTTTAATTTAACGTATTGTTTTATTTTTTTACAGTTTTGGCAGTAAAATTACCATATCTTATCTCTGATTTTAAAATAAAAAGATTTGAATAAGCTTTTGTTGTAAAAATTCTATTTGTTTGTATCTTTCTATATTTTTGTACAGATAATCTTATTTACTTTGCAATGTATTTTAAATCTTCTGTTTTTTGTGTGTCGTCACATTATTATATAGGCATTTCAACGTTGATAGAGCTACACATAAACGTTGAAATGTACAGAGTTTAAATAATTAATAGTTCTAAAAATTATATTTGTTCCTATTTTGTCATAAAAATAATTTAGACATGTTTTCTAGGTAATTTAGAATCCATGTGTTTTGCTGCTTATTTGTTTAAATAATACAGCCGTTTTAATTAGAATTAAATACTACAGAAGATAATATCTATGTTTTTCTCCTCTTGAGTTTTGATCAAATCTAGAATTCAATTATTTACAGCTATTCTGTATTCTTGTTCTTTATAATTTAAGCAAACCACTTCACGCTGCGATTTTTGCTTACTAAAACTACAATAGAGCTATCTGTTAATAAAAGAAATGCTCCTCTTTAGAGAATCTTTAAAACATCTAAATAAGTTGTGAAATAAGTTAAATAAGTAATATATAATAAAGTGTATATAAGCGTTTATTAACTATAATGTTTTTACATTACATACACTAAATAATTGCAAAAAATTATATAACATTTATTTGTTTATTACTTAATTAATTGTGTTTCTTCAGATTGCAGCTTAAAGTTGCTTTATAACAAATATTTAGTAGATACAAAAAGTTGCATGATTTATAAAAATCTTAAAATTATTAAAAACACTCTCAAAATTAACTTTTAATAATGCCTATTGTCAAATAATTCAAACTAATTTTTAACAGCCCAGTTGAACCAATCATCTCTAGACTGAAGCAAAGAATTTCAAACAAACAACAGAACTGTTATAAATTAGTTTGAGTTATTTTACAATAGACATTATTAAAGTTAATTTAGAAAAGAGAAAGAAAAAAATAAAGTTTTTTATAATCGAATAATAAATACCAAAGTTGTAGCTTGACCCGTATTTTAAAAGTCTCAATAATCTTTAAATAAATTTTTAGTAAATGTTGCTTTGAATTTATTTTGTATGTAACGGCGTAAATTTATTTTTTAAAATTAATTTTATTATTTGACTGCATAAGCTCTTACTTTTTAAAAATAAATTATAACCTATGTAGTATACGTTTAGAAAAAAGCAATATTGTTTTTAAGTACAACGTGATTCATTTAAATTACTATTTTACTAGCCTACATCACTAAGTAGAATATATCAAAAAATACAATTACTACTCAAAACAAAATGTCACATATTAGGCAAAAATTGCTACAATTAAATGCTGGTAAAAAGGTAAATTAACTAAATAACGTTACAGTATTTAAAAAAATATTTTTTAGTCGATTTTAGCGTAAAATTAATTTTTTTTGCATCAACTGTATAACAGTAGCCAAAAAATGTGCAATTTTCAACCGTTGTCAAAATGTTAATTTACAAAATCTAATAAAATTATATTTTTCTGAAGTTGATCAAAAAACTTATTTGCCACGACCAAAAAGTGTTTTTTTCAGGCTCGTTTTCGATTCCAGTACTCGTGCTGCAAAACCTGCTTAATATTCTAAAATCGGATTTAACAGCGTGTCATTGCGTTGTTTCGCAAATGGCTGGTCTCTAGGAAAGCTTAGTCAACATTATGTACAGCAATTGCAAGTTGTCTTAGCATTCCAGCATTATTCGGTTGCCATTTTGCCGACTAACCGCATCTTTAATAACACTAATGGAACATTCACGCTTTCTCTAATGTAAGCAATTCTTCGTGTCATTCATAAAATAAAAGGCGAACATATTTCAGAAAAAATTTCGTTAATAAAGTTGAACATTCCGTCAATAGAAGTATTTTGAAACGAATCTTTTGAGTAAATTGTGTGGAAGGGAAGATTTGAATGGGCTCAGTAATTGCACATTAAAAAATTCTGTACTTGTACCGATTTAGTATTTGAGAATTATACGAAATCTCATTATCCGACTTAAGTGCAGACAGAGCATTAGTAAATAAATTGGATTAAGACGACCATAAATTAGAGAGCAAGTGGAAGGTTCTTTATTTGAACGCTTTACATCTATATCAAGAATTCGATATTCCTTGCGAATATTTGATTGATTCTGATTTGCATAATATTTGCTGAATAAAAATGGAGAAATATCTGGAATATTTATTTAACTCGGCGTCTAGTTAATCCCTGGTGAAAATCTCATAACGGTAGATACAATAGAAAAGTGAAGGGAAGGTCGCTGCAACTTACCCACGCAAGCAACAAACAAAAGACCTAAGAACAAAAGTTCTCGTGCGTTCTCCATTGCTCTTAGAGGGGTTCTTCAACATTACCACCAGCACTATAATTTGTTACCATTATCGTAGCGTCTCTCAGTGTGTCATTTTCTCTCCGTTTATTCCTAAGCGAGCTCACTGCACACTGCACTTAAAAAATCACTTGCAAGTTCACTAAAACACCATAAACGATTATACAACAGCTAACGGATATTACGTTGATCCTTTAATGTCTTCTATTTGCTATTGAGACACCGAAACGAGCTCTCGTCTTTGATAAAGAAGTTTAATGGTGGTAATTAGCGCGCTTATCAGGTGGCGGTCGAGTGCGCGGATTGCGGATAGGAACCATGCCGCGAAGTGGCTGCAAGGACCTTCAGGGAACGAGTGGCGCCTCGACGCCGCAAAACCCGGTCAAACTTCAGCGCCTGCGTCCGTCCCTTTAATTCTATTATGATTATAGTCATCGCTGATAACACGGATTCGATATTGATGGACACTTAGTTGGAGCCACTTGTAAATCTGGACCTTTCTTATCAGGAATCCTTTGACAAGCCCTTGCAGCTCCCGATAAAACCGTACTTTCAGGTTTTCGAGAGCTTTACAACTGTTACCCTTCTTGACATAAGGAGGCTTTGAATCGATTTTAATTTCGTTTAAATGCAACTCTAAAACCCGAGTAATTGTGAGGGACAGACCGTTAAAAAATTGTCGCAATTTAACTTCGGGAGTTTTATGGTGACGCGAGAATTCGATACAAGAAGCTTTCGGGAATGACGGATTCGAAACGATAATCAAATTTTAGATTTGACTACAATGAATTCACGTTTTGCATCAATTTATTTTAACAAGATTGCTGATATGGACGCACATTTAAATAAAAAGGTCTCTAGTGACTACTACACACAAGGATACACTACCAAGCTATCGCGCAAATAGGCTTTTCAGGTGTTTTCTAATTAAAAGTTCAAGGAAAATTATGCAAAAATTAGACGAAGCAAAACGAGAACATTTCCCACCGTCTGTTTATTGTACAAGTGTCAAAAGGAAAATATTCTTAATTAGTCAACTAAATTTAATTTTGGAACAACTTTCAATTTCGCGTTTTCTTTCAAGCACATCTGACTGGCATTGTTTGACATAATTAAAAATATTTTTCTTTCTTTATTTATTACAATAATTTTTTGTGCAGCAGGTATTTTATGATAACTTCAACATCGTAACACACATTTCTGAAGTTAGATAATAAATACTTAATTCCACATTTTTATTTATGCTCATATTTCTTTAAAAAGAGAGAAGCTAAGAGAGCCAAAAAACGTAAAAAGCTAATTGTCTAATCACGTGATGTATGGCAAGAAGTACAAGTATTGAGGCAATACCCATTGTGAGCTTCCTTTCATACGAAACAAACACCCATGGTTAACAAAGTTATCATCTTTTGGTAGGGAATTAAAATTAAACAAAATAGCAGTTTAATTCTTCACCTGAGAATGACAACTTTGTTGTCGAAACGTGCGTTGTGCAAAGTAAAGTTGTTCGGTGTTATTGAGTGCTTTAACGTAACAACAGGGTGGTTTTAAACCAACAAATATAAAATTTGAACAATAAGAAAAAAATTTCTGCTATATATAGCTATTACAAAAAAAACTTAAAAAAAACAATAAAAAAATATTAAAATAATAAACAAATTGAAGATTAGGTGTTAGCTGAACGACTTACTTTTAATATTTGTTACAAATAATTAAAGCAATTGTTTATTGCCTTAATTATTTATTTTTAGATCGCACAGTTCAAAATTTATAGCTATCCTCGTATTAGATTCGCTATATTTAATTTTTTAATTTTAATTTTTTATTTTTAATCAGCTATTTGAAAAACACATTTTAGCCAATTTGATCACGTCATTGACAATACAAACAATGTGAAAAATAAGCCAATTTGCGCAAAATTTAGCCAATTTTCAGAATGTCTAAATTATTATAATTCTAGTTATTTTGCAGATTGGGTGCTATATTTTCGGCAATGTGCGAATTGACCTGGCGATGCAGTCTTGCTTTAATTAACTCTAACTAGAGCATCTTGCTTCTGGTAAACAAAATAACAGAAAATATTATTCTTGCAGTTTTAGTTCTTAAAATGATTATGTGCTAATTAAGAAACAAAAGTTAGTAGTGTCAGGCAAAGTTTAGTATTATCATGAGGTATTTTTCTGTTACAGTAAGAGACGCAGAACGTCTTTACAAATAAAATATAAATTTAGAGCACTACACACTTTAAAACTCAGGCTGACGCCACTTAGCGTTTTTTTCACCTATTAAAATAACCATTAAACTTTGAAAAAATTGAAAACAAATTATCTAAAACAACTTATTAAAAAACAAATTATCGAATCATAAAAATTATAAAAAATATTTTACAGATACACAAAATACCTAAAGACATTTTATCAAATATGTCGGAACAGAAATTATAGAATCTACAAAATACAAAATAAATATTTACTTGCAAATGCATTTGCTAAAGAACCTAATCTGACCTGATTTGATCTGACTTAATCTGACCTGACTTGACACGACTTGACCTGACCTGACTCAACGTGATACAGATTTTGTAGAATCTGCTAGAAAAAAATGCAAAAACAAAACGACTAACAATTGTTGTGTCTAAGTTTAGAAAAAAGTTACTAAGACCTGACCTGACCTGACTTAACGTGATACAGGTCTTATAAAACCTGCTAGAAAAAAATTCAAAATTAAAACAAAACGACTGACGGTTGTTGAGTCGAGGTTTAGAAAAAAGTTTGAAGATACTAAGACTTGACTTAACCTAACCTGACTTAACTTGATCTGACTTAACGTAATACAGGTCTTATGAAACCTGCTAAAAAATAATACAAAATTAAAACAAAACGACTAACGTTTGTTTTGTCTAGGTTTAAAGACCTGACTTGACACGCTTGACCTGACCTGACTCAGCGTAATATAGGTCTTGTAGAATCTGCTAAAAAAAGTACAAAAACAAAACAAAACGACTGACAATTGTTTAATATAATAAGTTTAGAGATGAGTTTGAAGGTACTAAGACCTGACCTGACCTGATACAACTTGATACAGGTCTTGTAAAACCTGCTAAAAAAATACAAAATTAAAACAAAACGACTGACGGTTGTATCTAGGTTTAAAGAAAAGTTTGAAGATACTAGGAATTTTTTTGTCATATTTACAAAATGTCGCTTTAAATGGATAATTTTATTTATGACGGTTTTATTTTTAATTTAGTTTTTTTTTAATTTGACAATTTTAATTCAGTTATTTTTTAACTTCCATATTTTTTTTTCAATATTTTGTATAAACGACCATTTTTTACGATCTTTTATTTCGATATATTCATTTTTCCATAAATTGCTTTTGATATTTGTTTACGATCTTTTGTTTTTTGATTAAAAACTTGTCGTCCTTTGTTTTCTTGACACAACTATACCTCTTTCAATCACAAAGCTGAGAAGTTTGCATTTAAAATATATAAAATATTGTAAATTTAAAAATAATTTTAGTAAATAAATAGTTTCTAGTATTGCAAAATAATTTTAAACCTAATTTTTATAAATTTCTAAAAAAAAAAATTTTTTATTTTTTTTGGTTTTCGTTGGAGTTTTATTTTGCGGCAAAGGTAATTTCCTGTATGTTACCTATAGATTATTAGAAGAGATGGAAACTCAATAGCCCCCTTGTAATTAATAATGTATAAGCCAGCTATCCAATCGATCATCATTGATGAGAAGAGAATATAATTAGGTTAATGGTGATGATCGATCAAATTGAGAAGTTCTCGAAAATTTATAGTCTACTTGATACATCCTTGTTAATTACCAACTTTCTTCAACATCATTTAATAAATTTTCGATTATAGAAAATACAACAATCTGAACAATCATGCATTATATATTATTATTATGAGATTATAGCAATTACAAGGATCTTCCTTCTATATTGTGGAAAATTATAATTATATAATTCGTACGCCACATCATTTATAACAATTTTGTACCCAAATTTGGAGTTAGATGATCACTAATTAACCTTAATATGACAGTAAGCAGAAGGGAGATGTGATGGCAGTATAGCGGTATAAATTACTGCGGGCACAGTTGACAAAAACGACGTAATTAAAAACACAAAGTTACTCACTTTTAGTAAAATTAATGATTTGAGAATTCGACTTTTAATAAATTTTTAAAACCTCTCGGCATTTATATCACAAAAGATGTGGTAGTGAAGACCTGGAAAGGGTGAGGACGCGATATCAATTACTCAGACTGCGAGTTCTTTCATTTGAAAAATATTGCTGATTGACCAGGTTTCTAAACTGTCAAAACTTTTATTTGATTTCCTCAAATTAATTGGAAAATGTTTTTGTGCGTAATTTAATAAATTTTTTGCAATTATTTTGTAATAAGATGCTTCGTAAATTATGTAAAAATACGGCAAAGAATTGCAAGATGATGTAGCTCTTTGTAGGGGCCGCCTACCGCTTTGCACAACAAAACGATGTCAATTAGTATTTCAATTTTACATCGTCGCATCTGTCGATATACGCAGATAGCAACGACTTTTCGTTCCACCCTTAAGATGGGGAATCTCAAGAGAGCAGACTTTAAACAAATGAAACCAACTTTTTCATGTGTGCATTTGTACAAAATTTTTTTTAGAAATTTCAATTAATTTTGAAACAAAATTTGTCAAGCATACAAAAAAAATTGAGATAAACTTAATTTCGAATTTTTCTGTAATATTAAAAAAAGAATTTTTTTTCTCTCAAGTTTGGTCTTGAGTACATCTTATTTTATTTGAAATAAAAGAGATTTAGAATATCGTCAGTCTTCAACTATCAAATGCAATTACCTATGATCTGTACAGATAAGACCGTAAACTTTCAACATTTTAAAGCAAAGTTTTAAAAGCTGTATTTCATTCGCATAATGTAATGGTAGAAATTTTATGCAGACAAAATCCTTGCATTAAACAAATTTAACTTAATAATTAAAACTGATAAACTTTACTTGTATGCAAATTAAATTAAGCTACTAACAAGTACAGAAAAAATCAATTAAGTTAATTAAAAACAAATTTACTGAATCTTTTTACGGTGTATTACCTAGATACGTGTTAGTTAACTTAAATATTTAACAAAGAATATTTAACTACTTAAATTTAGAACTCAAAATAAACTAATTAATAAACTAATCAAATTAAGATACTACCGGTTTATATCAACATAAAATTAGCTTAAAAGGGAAAAAAAGCATAAACAAAATAGCTAGCAGCTGTAGAGATAACTTGAGAAAATTGGGTGTAAAGAATTGATAAAAAAATTTATGAGTTATAAGACAACACAAGAGAAAATAGAAGATGCTGCATAACAAAAGCAAAAAAAAAACAGTTAAAATATAAGACAAAAAAAATGGTATTTTTTCAGTCACATCTCATAGATGACGAACTCTCTTTCTTTGTTTTTTTTTTGACCAACTTTTACTACAGAAAATGGTGTATGTGGCAAGTCCTTGATTTACTTATAATTCATATTTATACCGATGTCTTTATAAACCCCTCTACCTCTATGAAACAAAAAATAACTTTAAAAAATGTATCTTTATAATTTTTAAAAATTGTGAAAAAAAAGATAAGTGCAATTTAAATGTTACAAATCCAAAATTAGCTTTATTTTTTGCCGCATTTCCTTTCTGATTAGCATCCGACTTTTTCGCTTTGCACTTCGTGTTATAATCACTTAACATATTACATTCGTGTCATAAGACATTTTCCACTTTTTGCAACCATTTGGCTCGTGGTTTTTAGGCTTTTTAAACGCATCATCCATATCTTTCTTCTCTTTGATATACATCATAGATCTGCGATAGACGCATTCCTGCTATGTTTTAATCTTACTAATTACATTATTAATAAGTCTATTATTGCTTTTTATATGAAGATTACATCTTCTGTTGGATTCTACCAGGACTTTTTTCCATGCTCCATCTGTTGTACTTCACACCTTTTTCGATCTAATCATTCTAATTTCTTGACCACGTTTTTAAACTTTTTGCAAACGCTTAAAAGTTTTTTGCAATCTTCAATACGATTGGATATTTTCTTATAGTTGCTTGGTTTTCTGATGAAGTCAGATGTAACATGTATTGGCCTCCGTAGTTGAAAACGATCGAACTGCTTATCAATCGTAAATTTTCTTTATCTTTATTAAATAATATACACAAAATTGGCGTTTTTTTTGACACAACTGATAGGTGGCGAATTCGTTTCTTCTGTTTTGTTTAGACCTACTTTTATTTCTAGAATTAATATTTTACGCATTGTTAATAAACACTTCAGTCCCAATAAAATAAAATAGAAATACTTTTAAAAATATATATTAAAAGATCAAAAGAACAAAACACCAATAAATTTATTAATGAAACAAACAATAATATGAATTGTACATATTTGGGTTTATTTTAACGTCTGAAACTTCTAAATACTCAAATAAGCTACTAAAATGGAAAACTGGGTATTTTGCACAGCTTTGGAAAATAATTAAAACACATTTACAACAGAAAAATATTTTCAGAAAATTATTACTACATATCAAGACAGAATTGTATTCTTTGATACGAATTTTTTAAGTCTTGTGTTACTTTTGTTATGAGGGTTACATATATTTTATAAAAACTTTATTAAACTATAGTAGAGCTATAATACTCAAACTATTGCAAAAAAATTTCTACAATGTTGGCACTACGTTAATACTAAACAAGAACATTTTAAAAAAATGTTTAAAATTTTGATTACCTAAATTATAATGGATAGTAATCATTATACAAAAGTAACTGTTTAAACTAAAATAAATTTTATAATCTAAATCATATTAGTCAGATTAAAAAATATAAAAAATTTTTTTTTTGTTTTTAACTGAGCATATTATTATTGTGTTTTCGTAAATTTTCTTTTTCATTTTGGGAAAGAAACATTTTTAACTTTTTTTTGAATGCAAAAGTATTTATTATGGAGCTTATTAAATATTATAAAAAAAGCATTAATCTGATAAGCGCAAAACAGTAGCGAAGAAACGAAAAGAGAATACATAAAATCGAACAATAAATCTCAGAACAATTTTGAAATGTAAGATAGAACATAAGATACTCCTAGATTGTAAATTAAATTATAGTGTTGTGCAAAAAAAATTAAAATTATTTTCAACTCTTTTAAGACTAAATAGACATTCTTTGTAATTTTCTTGTAGTTTAAAGACTATCAATTGTACAAAAATATAGTGAACTATATTTTTAGTCTTAATAAGAACTGTTAGAAACTTTTAAACAAAACTATCTTAATAGAAATGAATATTTGCATTATCGAAATGTTAGGCGTAGCTTTCTTTTAAACTGAGGAGAAAAAAATTGTAACAAAACGTAAAAATAACGTAAAAGATTACTAACAGATTTTTTTAAAATTTGTTTGATAAAACGCTCACTCTGTATAAGTTATATAGGCGGTTTTGATTTCCGGTAACTTTAGTGTTTTTTTTTAAATTAAAAGTTGCTAACAAAAAAAAAGATATATGATAGTGTTTAATTTACAATGCCAAACACAAAATTTTTATTGTAAATAAATAAAATGAAAATGCAAAAACTTTATTGTTAATAACTAAAATTTTTAGCTTGGTATTTTTACTCTACTAACTACTAACTACTCTAGAACAAACACGTTTATAATTTTTAAAACATATTTTAATACATTTTTGATCGAGTTCTTACAAACTCACTAACCCAATAAACTTTTTTAAGAATCACATTTACCACTTTGCTTACAAAAATAAGCACTAATATACTCAACCGCTAAATTAACCGGACACCTGATTTTTGTCCCTTAATTTTCGAAAACGCTCTCGACATTAATTTTATATGGTTACACATAAAAAATAACTAAAAGAAAGGATATTCAAGTTTTTTGGGTTAACCTCTATCACGCAGATTACTTTTTGTACCTATTTTCTTAGGCGGCTTCCAATCAGAAAAGTTTTGTTTCTTTTACACTTTTGTCAAATTTGTGTCGATAGCTGGTTCTGGTTTGTTTAATTTGGCTTTTTGGAAAAGAGATTTATTGTAAAAGCGATTCATATTGTAATGAGTCGCGAAGAAGCTGCCCAGGCTGTTGCTTTACATAATGATGGACGCAGCATACAATTTATTGCAAATGTGCTTGGTTTTCCTAAAAGCACGGTATCCGATACAATACAAAGGTTCGGGGCAACTGATTCCTATTCCAAAAGACCTGGACAAACAGAAAACAAGTAACAAATGAGGTGGAAGACCGATTTCTTCGACTACAAATGCTGCGAGAACGGACTCTTCCTGCTACAGCTTTGGCCAGGAGACTGGCGGATGTTCATAGAACCATGATTTCTCATGATACTGTTTTAAAAAGGTTGAAGAAAAACAGTTTGACATTACATTCACCTGCTACGGGCCCTAAGTTAAACGTAGAGCATCGCAGACAGCAATTGGAGTTTGCGCGAAATCATGTTGATTGGAATATGGATGAATGGAGCTCCGTTCTCTTTACAGATGAGTCGCATTTCACTAGGTATTTACCTGATCGTCGTGAAGGAGTATTTAGACGCCCGCGCCCGGGGAAACGGTATGCCCAGTGTTGCTTTGCGCCTAGAGTAGCATGTGGTGGTGGAGGTGTAATGGTATGAGGAGGAATTTCTTTGGAGGCTCATACAGCTCTTGTAACGGTGCGGAGAGGTAGCATTAACGCTGACTGGTACATTACGGAGTGTTTACAAGAGCATGTGATTCCTTTTGCGATATTTGTAGGGGAAGAGTTTCTCCTAATGCACGACAATGCGCGTCCTCACACAGCCCAGATTATGCATCAGTACCGTCACGACGTTTATGTTCAAGTGCTAAGGTGGCCACCCAAGGAGGTTAGATAGGACGGAGAGAGTACAATATGTGGACTTGCCGCCTTCACTGCGCACAGCTATAAACTGGTACTGAAAGCAGGCGCATCACGAGGTGGAAGTCAGTAGCGTCACACAATGTAGTGTAAAAAGTTTAAACAAAAGATAAAAACACAACAAAATGACAACAACAATAACAAAAAATATTAACAATCAATTCACACAGACCAAAAAAAACAGCAAAAAAATACAAAACAACGTTTGTTTGTAAACAACCAAACAAAAACTAGCATCCTGCGTCAGCTACGCCACTGTGCGAGACCAGACACAGCCAAATAGGATCTGTCGATTCTGCGCTTCATTTGAAACCTGTCATAAACTGGTACCAAGCTGGTTCCAAACTGTTTACACGGGAAGTATAGGGCGTACTCTCTCCTTTCTATCTAACCTCCTTGTGGCCACCCATAAGCCCTGACCTAAACCCCATTGAGCACATATGGGACAACCTGGGGAAAAGGATTAGGCAGAACTACGGCGAGTTTCATACAACAGTTGAGCTGGAACAGGCGTTGCTAAATGAGTGGAAGCTAATAGCCCAAGATGAGCTCGCAAACTTGATTACAAGTATGCCTCGACGAATGAGAGCTGTAATTCAAGGGCGAGGAGGAAATACTCTCTACTGAAACCATTTTTTTTGCAGTTTTCTTAATTTTGTTTTGCTTTGTTTTGTTACTTAAAAACAAATTTTTGTTTAATTTGTAAACAGATATTTATTTTTGAACACAATTAATTCAAATTATCTTGATTTCAATTTAAATGTTCATCATTGCACATTTTCAATTATTTTGATTCAAATTTTCGTCACTGAATTTTTTCCAAAAAACTTAGTGTCCGGTTAATTTTGCGGTCGACTGTATTAACATTAAAATAAAAAGAATAAAGTATTAAAGAATAATTGTAAAAGCATGTTTTCCAAAACATTTTTTTATATACAAGTAGTAAATAAAAAAATGCACGTAAAAAGTTTTCGACACTTTGTAGAGAGTGTAAATTTATACAAAAAACAATAAAAATATTGGTATTGAAATTCATACCTGATTTTTTTATTTATGGCTAGAAATAAATTAGGCAAAGATAAAATATAGAATACATAACTCCCTATAATGGTTATTATTACCTCGGATGATTATAGCCTCTCGCTCGATTTGGGTTGTTAACTTCGTCTGCAATAATAATAACTGTCGTTGATAATAATAATTATACTATTGCATGAAAGAATATTTACCAAACTTTAAACTTTTAATTAATTGGATAGTTGATGTATTGAAGACACCAGCGAGAATTAAAAAAAACCTGTCACTAATAGGGACGCGATTGGGGAACACTACTTCCAGTGCAAAGTTTCAGAAGGAGCGTTAGCTTCGAATTGAAGATAGTTTTAAATTTGATATTAAGACTTCTGCTTGAAAATGCTAATGAGATTGTAGTTTGTAGGTGGCGTGGTCTTTTATTCGCTGTCAGTGACGTTCCGCAATTACCGTTATTCCTTTTGTGAATGTCTTTCATAGAAATGAAATATGTATCATTTTCATTTGAAAATGTAATTTGAATCGAACAAGGCGGAGCAGAAGTTTTATTATCAGATGGTAAGTTATACAAAACTGTCTTGGTGTAACGTTGGCAACGCGCAAAGATACTTAGAATTTCGCCCGATGACCTTAGAATAAATTAAAATTTGTG
The DNA here is from genome assembly GCA_029207805.1 of Tribolium confusum. Lineage (NCBI taxonomy): Eukaryota > Metazoa > Arthropoda > Insecta > Coleoptera > Tenebrionidae > Tribolium > Tribolium confusum. The sequence continues at coordinate 20,728,854 of JALGAY010000003.1, forward strand.
TGTAACGGGCCGAAACGTTCAAGCGGAAAACGTTTTAATCTTGGCATAGTACGAGGTGGAAGATAGTTTTTGCATGAGAGGAAACGCGAGAAGATAATACGACAATAAATTATCCAAGTGCTCCGTGACAAACACACACAAGGCTTTGGCTTAATTACAAGATATGACTAATTACCGCGGAAAAATGAAAAAACGGAATTTAAAAAATTCGCGCAAACCGGAATTATTCAGCCGGACTCGGCGGCAATTTGCTTGCCTCAACGGTGAACTCGTAATTATGTTGTTATCAGCGTTTGGGGACATTGTCTCTTTTTGCTCATTATCGGGAGACGCTCGTTGCGAAGACATCGCCCTAATTAAATTTTCCTATAACTCTCTCTAACGGTTATCAAAATTTCAGCTTGACAACATCCTCAAAATCAATACCTAAAAGGTGCACCTCTTCAAAATTTAATAAAAATTTTCTCACACTTACGGAAAAATCTTGGATAAACAACTCTGCTCTCAACGACAGGAAGACTTTTATAAAACAAGATCTCGAGAGTCTTAAAGACTGAATCGTGAGGAAAAAGCTTCCAAGAAGCCACAAGACATAACGCGATTTAAAACTATTCTGAAATATTATTTTTCTAAATGCTCAACCGTTAGTTTTTACGACACATTTTAAATAAAAAATGTCGGCATTTGGTGCGATTTACAACCAGTCCACATGTCTAGTTGCGTTTAAAAATTAAATCAACAATAAAATTCCTGCGAAAACTACCATAATTTGCAGGGTAGACACAATTAAGCTTTCAGGATCTGAATTATTTAACGAAACTGTGAATTCCCATTTTATCACCGTTTCATATACTTGTCCCTTAATATACATAGCCTACAAGACTCTAGTGACGCAATTTGCCGTAATTCCAACACTAGAAATTAATAATTTAACTATTAATTTAAATTTAAATCAATAAATTAGTTTTTTGAAACAAATAGGTTACCATTACAATGAAAAATAAGAGGGAATAAAGTTATTTCCCCACGGTCGGTGTTTAGGGACCAGTTGCAAAATGTAAATTAATGAACTCAACCGCGTTGTTGCAAAAACTAAACGCATTCGTATAAATTAATTATCTTGTTTTCTTTATAAATAATTTAATGTTTTGAGTGATTTAATTTGTACCAAAATGTAAATCATATACCTCGTTTTGAAAACCAACAAGAAAAGCAAATTTTAGTATTTAGTTAGGAGTATTGACCGTTTCTTATAACAACTTAACCAAAATCAATACACATCCAGAATAAATTAAATCTCTAGTGAAGCTTCAAAAAGTTATATAAATATTTGCTTCTGATTTATTAAATTAAAACCCGATATGTTCTTGTTGATTCAACAAGCTTTTTTTAAGCAACTTCTAAAAGAAAATTACAGTTTTTTTCTTAGTAAAATTTACTTTTGTAAATATTGAAGTTAATTGCAAGAGTATCGAGTTGGGATTTATGAAGAAATTCTGCATTAAACTTATGCCAACAGAGACGAAGTTTGTTGCAAACTTTATTAGTACTTAAACTTAAAAACAAAAAAACTGCTAGAATTTGATGCTAGGATCAGAATTCCAAATTGTTGTGTCAAAGAAGAAATGCATTTATTATGCATTTTGTCGTAAATTTTATTTTGCAGAGCATCAAAGACGTGAGGTTATAAAAACCCTTTTTTTATTCGCGCCAATTGGGTTTTTTATAACTTATTTGTTAAATTTCTTGTTTAGTCCCAGACCTAACTAGTCTATCATTTATATTCATTGAAGCACCAAATTTTTCTAGTCGCTAACTTTTTATATTTAAGAAGAGTTATAATTTGATTTATTACTGACCACACTTTTTAATTAAATTTTCAAGACTTAGTACTTTTTTTCGTTTATTGTAAACTTGTTAGAGTCGTTGGTTGGTTGTCGATTTTGATCACGTGCTTGAAAATCCATATAAAACGTCTAAAGACAACGGTGGCCATTTTTTTCACAAGTATTGCACGAGTTGGAGCGATTTTTGATAGCTACCATAAAAACTCGAACATTTATTTTGCAATATACAATGCAGTCCGAGTCTGAACCCCTCGTAATCATCAGTTGCGCTCCTTATCTTACCCATTATCGCTCTGCCTGTTATCGTCTCCTTCTATTGTACACGGGGGTGGAGAAAAAATGATTTGTGACTGGCGGACTTTATGATCTGGAAAAATAATAAGTGCGGTCCAATATGATTGCCTTTACGACCGCAGTAATGACGTGTTACATGCTCCCCTGGTTGCGTCCTAGCTAGGGGCGAATAATGGACAACCCGTCAGCGGACAGTTTGTTTTCCCTACAAATTGTGCTTACCTGATGATAGTTGCTGTCAGGAGATTTAATGTGTTTGCGGTTTATATGTTTAAATTCAGAATAAACAAAATTTAAATTGAATTTTTATTTGTGGTATTTCATACATACTAAAATCAATCAAAATGTTACCAAGAATACAAGAATAGTTACTTCTATATAACTAAATACTAAATTACAAAAATTACACGAATTACTAAATTATCATGAGATAGTTACATATAATTACAAATTACATAAATAATTTTATTATTATTATTTTAGTTACTTATTGTTAATAATTAAAAATTTTCTTTTTTAAATTGTTAATGTTTTTACTTGATTTATTTTTATCACAATAATAATTATTTATTAGATCTATTTTAACTGGATAAGGACAAATGCAGAAACTTTTCTAGATTTTTACCAACAATTTATTTTTATTTACGTTAAAGCTTCTTCAGGGATTTTAATCCGCAATTTTTAAATAAAAGAATTTCGTTCTAAGATTTATATTTTTAAAATATCGACCAGCAAACAACGTTTTTATTCCAAAAGTATTTTTCAAATAAATTGTTTGTTGACATTCTTGGTTATCAAAATATCCTCAAATATAAGTTTTGTGATGCAAAAATATCTGAAAATTTAAAGTATATATATTTCTGTCCTATAATAAGCTTTTTTTTTAAATTTCGATTTATATTTTATTATTTTTTAAATATCAATTAGCTCAATAATTGTACTTATCACAAAAGTGTTTTTAAGAAATATCTGTTGACAACCTTGATCACCAAATTATCTTAAAATTTTTATGTACTGACCAAAAAACTTTTAAAAATTTCGAATCTGTCGCTATTTTCGTCTTGTGGCAAACATTTTTCAAAATATCGGTCAACATTTTAACATTTTCTAAATACCAAATTGACAAAATAGTTCTCCTTGATAAGAATTACTATGAATTACACAAATTACTATAAAATATCATATAAATTACACCAATTACGAGAATTACTATAAATTATATGAATTACTATAAACTAATAAATATTTTCTAGGATATTTCAATATTCTACCACTATTTTTCAAGTTGCAGTTACAGATTACTGAATACAGTTACAAATTACATAAATTACTATAAATTACACCAATATTATAAATTTTTATAAATTACATGAATACCTGAATTACAATAAATTACACATAAATTACATAATATATTATAAATTACACAATTTACCATAAATTACCATGAATAATATTTCTAATATATAGTCTAATATTTCACTACCATTTCTCAAATACCAGTTGGACTAATTGTTGTTGCACGATTTACAATGTAGTTGTTCTTCTTGATTTGTTTAAATTATATTTACGTATAAATACAGAGTAATTTTTTTATTTGTTTTTGCCCGAAACTCCAAAAATAGGCAACACATTATACTTTAAAAATTTAATTTTTAAAATTAAGGCATAGAGAGTTGTAAATGAATGTCAACATTGCTTTGACAGTTCTTCCAAAGTCAGTTCATTTAAATCATATGTAGCCACATTAATTAATTAATTAAATTGTTTATCGTTTGTATAATGTGTTGCCTGTTTTTAAGATTTTGGGCGGGAACAAATAAAAAAATCACCCTGTATTATTAAACTTATCTAATTATGAAATTTACTTTTATGTACTATGTACTATTATATTATGTTTTAAATTATATATGTACTACTAAATATGTACTTTTTAAAATTACAAAAATTAAACAAAAATATAAACAATTTTAAAACCGTTATTTAAAACTGATCTAATAATAAACTACGAGAATTTGCTTTATTTATTGCTTCACGCCATCTTTTAAAAAATATATAAATGTTTTTTAAAGTAATTCCTTTTGTTTTATTGAGCTTAAAAGGTTAAGGCCACCGTTAAAAATTTAGATTAAAAATAAGTCCAAAAAATGTATAGAGAATTTGCCACGTATTATAAAAAATGCAGCAAAATCAGAAATAGGTAGGTTCGAAAGAAACAGAAAAAGCAGATTCATGACCTAACAGTTGTGGCAAAAGAAAATGCCTAAATTGCGAAAATTTTGTTATAAAAATCGTTTATTATTATTTTTCAATGTTTTTTGTCTCAGGTTTACTAACTTCATAATGTTTTTTTGTTGTCAATTTATTTTATAAGTTAATTCGAACCAAATCTAAAGTTTTTTTTAATTTAATGTTTTTTAAACTCACTAACTAATTTGCTAAATTTTTACAGTTTTTTTAGAAAATTTATTATGCTTTTTATAGATATTGTATGTTACGTATTTTGGAATTCGCCACCTATCAGTTGTTGCAAAAAAAGACAAAAATTTATTTATTTTTATTCCAATGTTATCTTGTTTCAAAATTGTTTGTTTTTATTTTATGTTTGCTATGTTGTTTTAAACTTTTTTAGTTTATTTTTTAAAATTTTAAATGCTATTTTTTGGAATTACTTGCTGCAGAATGTGTAGGTATCAAAAACAAAAATTTGTAAAGGCCAGTTTTTTATTTTATAATATAATTATGGTATTATTTTTGAGTATTTTACAGAAGATACATTTTTAGACATTTTACAGAAAATAAATTAACTAATTAATTCTAATTAATCGTTAATTTTTAATTAACTTAGTTTTCTAACGTTTGATTGACCAAAATTAATACAATTTAAATATTTAATCGCAATTAAAGTAGTGCACTTTCTACAAACCGGTCTAGTTAGACATTAAAAATAAAATAATAATTATTTTTAAATTATTGCGTTTTATTAGTTTATATTTTATTTTTGAATTTAAAAATTGTTTTGTAAATTAAAAATTTGTTTTATTTTTGAAATAAATTGTAGAAAACAGAGATCAACAATTTTGATGTTATTAGCTTTAAAATAATTGAGCAAATTTTACTTGAAAACGAAAAAAATTAGAGAAATAAACAATTTAATATGTGTGTCCTATTGCGCTAATTTCAAGTTGAGATAATACTAGTAGTATTCTTGTTTTCATAAAAAATTAATAAAATTCGGGGTTGTGATTGGTTGTTGTTAGGAAAAAGTGTTAAAATTTGCGGTACTACCGGTAGTATTTCAACTTGAAATTAATTTATATTGTTATTTATTAATTAATAGAATTAATTTATAGAATAAATTGACAGCAAAAAACATTATAAAGTTAAAGAACCTAAAACAAAAAACATTAAAAAAGAGTAATAAACAATTTTTGTAACACAATACTATTAAAATGACTACTTGAAATACAATTCTGGCATCTTCTTTAACCACAACTGATAGGTGGCGAATCACCTTCTTCTGTTTCTTTCGAACTTACCTTTTTCTGATTTTGGTGCATTTTTTACTCTACCTGACAAATTTTCTCTATTTTTTTTTTGTTCGTTATTTTTAATCCAAATTTTAAACGATGTCTTAAACTCTTTGGGGCAAAGTAAAACAAAAAAAATTACTTAGTGTTTAAATTGACAATAATAAGATAACAACATTCTTCTATTAAAACTGATCAATTTGAATAATTACTCTATTGTTGTTACAAGTTCTATTAGCAATTGTTAACATTGAAAACATCCAAAATACTATTGTTGAGCACTCTATAATTTTTTATACATATTAATAAATTTGTTTATGTTTTATTTATAAAGTTTCTTTCACCTTATTCAAAGATAAATACAAATTTTAAAAATATTTTTCTTTGTTTTATTAGGGTGAGATAGAAAAAGTCAAAACATTTTTGGAAAACCAGACTAAAAGTAAGTTTAAAAAAAGCAGAAAGAGAGAATCCGCCACCTATCATTTGTAGCAGAAAAAGATGCTTAAAAGACCAGTTTTTAGTTAGAACTTTCTCAATTTGTAATTACACTAGTTAAATATACCTATAATAGTTAGTTTTTATTACACATACATCATCACTACTATCAGCAGTCAAACTACAACAAGTTTTACTTTTCCTCTTAATTATATAATGTACTATTTGTTTAGGTATTGATTACAGTTGAATTTCAATGTGAAACAGTTTGTGTAATAATAAAACAAAGTATTTATTGTTTTCGTTTCATATTTTTAATTGATTTTGTTTTGTGGAGCAAGTTGAAAGCGTCTTAAAATTTGTGTTTGCATCCGAAATCAATATCAATTTTATTCGGATGGATCCCACAAATTCCGTCAAATTGATGTTTAGTCGTCTAAAGGCACTACCGAGAATCCATTAGAAGATCCTAAAATATGATACCTTCCCCGCTGGTTTGCAAGTATAATGGTTGTACCGCTTCCAGTCTGAAACTTTACACGCTTCCCAGGTTAAAATCAAATTGTTAATTGTAAATTACGTTGTGTAAAGTGACTAGAACTAATTTCGTTAACTCTTAACTGTTGCTACTTTTTAAAAAGGCAAGTAATTTAAGTAAGCCCATTTTAAAATCGTTAAAGTCAAAAAGTTTTGCAAGTTGCAGCAATAAGTTCAGCTTTAATCGGCCTTAAAATAGTGATTTGTCGTCTCAGAGCCCTCTTATCTCTAACCTAATTTCCGCTGATTATTACTTCTGATTACTCTGCAAGGTGTTGAAGTATCAGAAAATCCAAACCGGAGACGGCTTACAATTTTATTTAGATTTATTTCAAACCGTTTAAATTCAAATCACCGGCGAACGAACCAATAGATCGATAAACAATAATTAAGTTATTTCATTGTTGTGTTGCTACGCTCATTCAATTCGTTCAAATTGCATCAACTAGGTTTCAATTTCATTATCAGAGTTTTCTCGTTGCTAACGAAGTTGTTTTGCGTGCTATTTGTTTTACTAAGAAAATTGCAGCGCTCCAAATGTATTTTTTATTAAACTTTATTTATTGCGAAAAGTATGTAAGCGGAATTTGAATTACTAAACAGTAATAAAAATTTTATAAGTGGAAGAGACGACAATCACGGTTTCTACAACTTCCTGCAAAGACTCCAAAAAAACAGTAATCATTTTTTTACTGTCCTGTTTTACAATTCTGTTTAATTAAGAACGGTTAATCGGTTAGAGAGCTAAAATTTTAATATATTTTTCGTTCGGTGAATTAATCTATAATCTATAAGAAATCTTTAGATGAAAATAAATAATTCATGTAGAAAACCCAATAAAGACATGCTCTAAAAGGTCGTAACACGGAAACTCTTTAATAAAGCAGAATGTTGGTTAGAAGTAGAGGGCAGCATTTCGTACATTTAATTTAATTTTAACGTTTAGCTTTTTCTGCTTTGTAATTTTTTCATTATAGTCTTTTTATCTCATACATAATTTTACTAATCCTTGTCAACGTTATTTAATAATAAAAACAAAACGGTATTGAAAGCTCACACGAAAAGCACGATCTGATAAGCTTAATGACGTTATATTTGAAAAAATCAATTTAATTCCGTACTAATTGGAATTAGTGGCTGTTGATCCCGGAATAACGGCTCTGCAAGTGCACTTTACTTCTCGGAATAAACTCGAAAATTTTCGTTTGACTTCACGTAAATATTGTTAAATCCCTGCTTTTCATTGAATAATTTATATTTTAATTTTTTAATAAATTAAAAAAAAAATGCTTATAAGCAGTGCGCTACGAAAATCTATTACAAGTTTGCTATAACGATTTTGCAACACTTAAAAAAATGGTATTACAAAATGCATTTTATAAAACAGTTTTAACGCTTGAAAATTTTAAGATATTTATGAAATACTAGAGTACGATCAAAAAAATATCTTTTAGAAGGCGGTGACAAGTTTTTTATACATATTTTACATTGAGAAAAGCATTTTACAACCTCCTAACGAATATTTTTTTTTATCATACGATACTACCGCTTAAAAGGTTTGATGAAAAAAACGAAAAACATTGGTAAAAATTTGGAAGAATAAAGTTGCAAAAACTCAAAAAGTTTTAGACAAGTTTAAAAAACGATTCTAAAAAGAATGAAAAAAATTTGTAAAACAATGTTTGGTAAAAATATTCTGAAAGATGTTAAGAAACTTTGGCTGCAAAAAAAGATTGTGGAAAAGTAAAGAAAGAGTCAAGAAGAACAGAAGAAAATTTTATTAAACTCTAAAAAACGGCGTTAAAAAAGGTTTTTTTTTAAAAAAATTTGATAAACTTGGAAAACAATGATCGGTAAAAAAAGAAAAACTAAAAAATTTTTAGATAAGTTGAGATAAGTCGTCTACAATAAAACGAAGATTAAAAGAAAGATTACCTATTGACAGTTATTCTAGAAAACTACAAAAAATATCAGCTGAAAGGAAAAGTAAAGCAAAGAGAAAACTAGTTTTAACTGCGTGATTATAATAGTTATTTATACACCAAGGTGGTGAAGAATGTTATTATTGACCGAGCATCAAGATTATTTCGCTAGGGGCTTTGCCCCGAGCGGAATAAGGTGCGAGGCCTATAAAATGTCTTCACTACCGTGGTGTATATACTATTTTTTCCACTACTATCCAAATTTAAGGCAAAAATTAAAAACAAAAATTTTTCTTGTAAAAATCAAGTAGCACAGAAATAATAATAAAATTTAAAAACAAGCATAAATCTATCATTCCTTGAAATTACACCATGGCAACATGAACAACAACAAACATTTTCGTTGACAACGAACCTAACAACGAGTCAACAACAAAAATTTCTAATGACATTTTTATTCTAATAATTTTGTCGTAAATACATTAAATACATTTGCAAATACGACAAAGACGATCTCCTGAATATACAAAACCATGTTGCACAAGTCTTTGTTGAACAACTCTCCCTAGATTTTCAAAAAATTTGATTTTGTCCATTATTAACCTTGGTCAACAATAGAAAAATTATTAACCACTAGCGGAGAAATTCAACTTCTCAGTTGACTAGGAGACACAATAATGGTCAACTTCATAGCTAGTAGTGGAAAAAAGATTATCTTATTCAGTGTGCTACAAAATTTTAAAACAAATGTGATTTTTAAAATTAAAAATAAATGATAATTAATGACTAATAATGACTAATAATTAATGATTAAGTGATCTTTGATGAGCTATATGCAAAAAGTTAACTATTGTAAATAACAGTAAAATAAATTAATTAGATAAAATTAGGCACAATTAAGTAGAATGAACTTTACACCACAAATATACAGTGCCCGTGATGGTTCTAATATGAGTACTACTCTAATTAGACCGGTGGGAAATTTGGAGAAATAGAAAACATTCTTCGTAGTTGTGCTTTAAAAAATTAAAAAAAAAACAGAAAGAGAATTGGGTTAAACATGCAAGACCGGAAGCATCTGATATAAGCTAAAAAAAAGTACCTTACTAAACTAGCTACAATACGCAGTTACTACGCATTTTAGACGTATACAAAAATGAAGAGGTAAAATATTGATAGATGAATAAAAAGAAATAAATGTTTATTCTTTATTTTTATATTCTTATAGACAACATAGAATAATTTATTAGTTATTTAAAATACAGAACAGGATAGACAATGGCAGTTCTTTTCTATTTAGTACTGAGTTTAGTTATTTATAGTTTTTTGTTTTACACATCCAAAATTAAAACTTGTAATGTTAAAATACTCAAAATTTCTATTTATTATATATTGAAATACATAGAGTTGGAATTGGTTTTAAATGCTTCCCCCCCTTTTCTTATATTTGATTTTTGAATTTTTTTTTAAAATGTTAGGGTTTTACTTACCTGTACAAGCAATAAAAAATCAATATTTTTTTTATTTTTACAAAAAAAGTTTGATTATTTTACTTGTAAAAATTTGATTTATAAAACCCACCACTTTTACTACATCGCTATTCAAAAACGTATTTAAGCAAATTTTTATGGTAATTTGATGCAAAAAATGTTGATCATTACTCACGCAATGAGAAAACAAATTCTTGCCAATAAAAATTATGTAAAAAAAGATGTAAAGTTTTTTAAGAATATTTTTTTTGATTATATTGTTTATTGTGTTGTTCACTTTTATGTCGGATATTTGACAAAGAATAGCTTTATCGATAAAAAATTTTGTCAAAATTTTATTAAACTCATATCAATATTAATAATTTAATTACAAAAAATTTTGGTTAAAATATTGGATTATACCTGTGTATAAACATTAATTATTCACTCTATAATAGCTATTTATTATACAAGTGTCTTTCTTATAAGGCAAATAAGTCACGAAAAAAATGTTTAGCCACAAGAGCTTGCTCGAGTAGCTTAATTTTTCTTAAGTGACTTATTTGTTATTAAGAAATGAGTGTAATACATAGTTTCATTTAACACCTCTCTCTGTAAGACTTCTTAAAAAATCATCAAAATCCAAAAATTTTATATCTATAAAGATTAGTAGTAAGTAGTCTATGATTTGGTTGCCATGTTGTTGACAACAAAATTATTTAAAAAAATTTTTGCAACCAAACTGTTTTGGCGCTTGTAACATTGTTGGAAATGAAAAGAAGTAGTTCTCTTCTTAAAAAAATTTGCGAAAGGTGTTGAAGAAGTCACATCGAGTTTGCTACACGAAAAATCCAGGGACGCTTATTACAAAGAATTGACTGAGTTCAATAACTGGAAACAGAAAAACAATGTTTGTGGGGTAAGCGAAAACGTGCTGTTGGGTTACTTCTTCAACGCCAAAAAAAGATTCGCAGCCTCGTCAATGTGGACGAAATACAGCATGTTAAGATCGACATTAAAGCTTTACGAAAATACAGATATTTCACAATATGATAAGTTGATCGCTTTCTTGAAGAACAAATAAAAAAATTACAAGTGCAAAAAATCAAAAATTTTTGAAAGAGAGCATATACAACAGTTTTTGGCAGAAGCACCCAATAAAAAAGCAAATAATGTTATATCTTTTAATGTAAATGTTAAAGTAAATCTCAACAAATAATTTCATCTGAGATTCTTGTTTCATATATTTGTAATTTTATGTACTGTATTTTTTGATGTTCAATAAATTGCTCTACTTTCTGTAAACAGTTCAATTATATAAAAACAGTTTTATTATTGATTCGAAAACCACTTGTGTTTTATAGACCCCATAATTCAATAAAAAACATCATTTTTTTAACGTCATAATAAAAAAGTGTTGGATAAAAAATTTATTGCTTTAATTTTTAAACTCGTGGGTAATTGTTTTTTCTTGCAATCTATAGGTACAGCCTATTTTTCACTCGCGTAGTAAATGATTATACTTTGTTTAATCTACATTCCATTAAATTTTTTTATTTTTATATTCAACTTTTTTGTTTGAGCTGCTTAGTTACCTAGTAATTATCACACTTTTGCTTTTCTTTACTTGTTTTTGTAACATTTTATTACTATTATTATTGTTTATATTTTTTTGTCGCTAATTTTATTAAGTTTCCACAGATTTAAATAGAAAAATTAATCTTGCAGTGCTTTTGCTGTGCCCATCCATTTTGTCTCAAAAAATATTGTACATAAAATTTTATTACAGCATTTTGTTACTAAAAAATTAAAACAAGCTTATTAGTTTTAAAATTTTTATTTATTATATGTATTTATAATTAAAAATATAGGTTCAAAAAATTGTTGCTTTACATAAGTTTCAAAATTTATTTAAAGTTATTTAGAAAAACTAGAAAAAGTAGCACTAGAAAAACTTTTATTAAAAATAGATATTTATTTTTTTACAATTTATTTCAATTTTTACTTTTTTCAGATTTTTTTGTTTAGTCTTAACTTTACGGGGAAGACAGGATGCACGAGTATGGCGGATTTTTCTTTATAACTTTATATTTTCTAATTCTTCTTGTTTACAAAAATTTCTGTATTATTTTTTGTTCTGCTTTTTTAGATTTGTCAATATTTTCGTTGTGTTTTTAAACCCTTTACTTTTTTTGTGTTTTTCTTTAAATTGAAATTTTTTTGTTGCGTTTATTCTTCTACTATTTTTTTTTATTTTCTATAAAATTTGTGTCTCTGTATTAAACTCTTGGTTTTTTTAAACTTTTTGTTTTTTTATTTATTCGTTTTTTTTATTTTCTTATTTTATCTGTCTTTTTCTAATTTTTTTATTTAGCTTTTTTATCAGAATTAATTTTGGTTTTAAATTTCGGATGGTAATATTCTTTTCTACCTCAATAGAAATAGTCGGTTATATTTAAAATTTAATTAAGTCATAGAAATTTTACTCATAATATTAAAGAAATAAGATAGAGTTTTATGATTATAAGTTCTATATATTAAAAATTTTGTTTAAAGTCATTTAAGATTCTTTAGATTTTTCAAGAATAGAAATATGGTTACGGCGACATATTAAAAACTACTAATTGGTATACGAAAAGTTAACTAAAAATAGGAGTAAAAGTGTGTTTGCAAAGTCTCGGGTGATACATTTTCGTGGTGCGGGCGGTATTTTCCGGCAGTTTTAGCGAGTTTTCCATTCTAAGTGAAGACCGGCAAAAGGATATTGCCAACAATTTTCCAAAGTACATTCAGTGCGCTTATTGTTACTTTCATAAAGTGATTTAGTGTAAAGCGTGTAGACGGTTATGACGGCAGCAATGTGTTATAATTAAAATTCATAGAGCCTAGCACACTGTTTATAAAATCCGTTAGCGTAGTAGACTGCCGTACTAACCCGGACTCGTGAAAGCAGTATTGATTTAAAAACTTCCAAATTCCGGGCTTACCCGTCGAAGTCTAAAACTTTGTAAAAAGGTTTGACATGCTACATCCTTGTTGCTATTTTAATACGTGTGTATGGACACATGCTCAATATTCGCTGTATACCTAAGTGTTCGGCTTACTAACTCGGACAGCTTTCCTCCCTCAGGACTACATTAAACCGCGCTCCAAACACATTGACCAGTATTTGCCATACATTTTTTTTTCACACAAAAAACTCACCGCAAGCGATACCAATTTCCTATGCGAATTCCAGAAAAAATAAACGCCGGGAAAAAACGCAGTCCTCGACTTTTCCTAATCCTGAAATTCTTAACTGATGGATTAAGATTGATTTTAAGTTGACCTCACCGAGTTCGATCTTCGTAAATGGGAGTAAATGCACGTCATGCATCTTCTAATGTCCGGCCACCCGGATTATTGAGCACCAGATTTTATTTAAGACTTTCGAACACAAATAAATATTTCCTTAAGCGACACGATACTTCAGTTTGTGGAGTAGTATTAAAAAATAAATCTTACAAACACTTTCGCTCTTTATTGTGACACAAGTTTTTTATACAATGTTTTTTTAAGCGCTTTTCATATAGTATTTATAATTTTTATTTTTATTTGGTTTTTGTACAGTAAGTTTAGTGTTAAAAAATTCATGTTGCAAAAATAAGAAACTTGTTTTTTTTACGATAAGTTTAGGTAGTAAGTGTGGACATATTAAAGAACAGACGATTAGTTAATCTCATACACTTCACATTTATTGACAAAAATAAACTGTTTTTAAGACATCAATTGCTTTCATTAAACAAAATTTTTATTTTAAAGTGTTTTTCTTTAGGGTTAGAGAACTTCGGAGTTGTTAACACGCAATGTTAAACACGATTTATCAGAAACTATTTGAGCACAAGAAGGTGATAGGTGAGGCTTCTGGAATTCTGACCTTGTCTTACAAAAGACTTTAGACATACTTTTGATAACAATAAATTGAATAAAATTATTAAAATCGAACATATGTTAAGACCCGATATTATAATCAACGTAAGTTACTTTAATATAAATGAAGTTTAGACTGTAACTGTCATTATGACAATATGCATCGAAAAATCATCGACAGTTACAGTCTGAACGTCATTTAAATTAAAGGAGTCTTCACTAATTATGAAATTAGCCCTTAGGGTTATGAATTCAAAATTCAAGAAAAAGTTGGTGTTATACTCCATCTTTGTGCTGTGCAAATTAAAAAACGTATCAGTAATAAATGTGTTTGGGACTTTTTAAAATAGGTAATAATTGCTTTTAATAAAATTGTTTTTTAGTGTAAGAAATTGACGTTTACAAAATTGATGACGTTTACTTGACAACTAGACGAATATGATCATATAAAAGTTTTCAAAACAACTGCATTATAATTTTAGCGAACGACTTTTAATAAACGGTTTTTTTTTAATAAAACAGTTTGATAAAATCATCTATGAATGTAATTTTATATCATGCATTGTATACCCGGTCAATTTGTAATAATAAATTTCAAAATTCAACTCAACATTTTGGCTTTGTGAATTATGTTATATGACAACGTCAACGTGACTTTGTCATATAACATTACCTACATTTTAAAAACCCGAATTTTTGGTAAAAAACATATTTCACAAAGCCAAAATTTTGGGTTGAATTTTGAAATTTATTTTTACAAAAGTGATCCGGGTTTAGTATATTCTTAATCTTGTTAAGCACTGAAGATTCAATCTTAGATTCCAAAAGCGCTTTGCCAGTGTTGTATCAAAATTTTAATTAAACTTGTAGGTTTGACATTAATTTTTATTATTATTTATAACCTGAGATCAAAATGTAACTGAATCAGAACAAACCGTGGAAGTGAATATTAACATTAGACACACTATTACAGTTACGCTGGCACAGCCTGCTCTGATTCTGTTCTATTTCGATTTTATCTAAGTATATTACGTTGCAGAAACAGAAAAAAGACACTAGCCACTCTTAGGCTTAGTTTAATCAAATAGTTGACATAAATAACAAACGAAAATGACAAACGCGAGTTGAAATATAATTTTCAGCTCATAGGCCGAAAATAATAAATATTTGTAAAAAAAAATTATAACTAAAATCATACATTGTCGTTGTTATTAATAATACACTGGTATCATAAATATAATAATGTTCTGGAATATATACGTATCGTAAATAATATCTGAAAAATCCATACTAATTTTTCAATATACTTACATGTTTTTTATAGTAAAAATAATTCAAATAAAAATAAACAACGAAACAAATTAAAAATTTATTACAAAATAATGTTTTAATTTTAATTTATAAACATTTTTATTACTTTCATTTTTGTGGTAGTTAAAAGTTTGCGTATGCTTTATATTTTAGTTCACAGAGACCACCACTAACAAAAAAATTTTAAAAAGAGTCTTCAAATCAAAACAAAATTTAAAAAAACTTTAAAAAATTTATTAAAAAATAATGCAAATTACAGATGACAACTAAAGGTAGAAAATTTTGGAATTAATTTTAAAAAACAAAATAAAGTTATTCCTAGTTTGTTTTTCTTTTTAATGCGCTTGTCTGTTTCTGTTCAACACATTATTAATATAACATATTGTCCGTTTTACGAAAGAAGCGACTTTTGTCATCAATTTATTTTTAAGTTACGACACACGTTATTCACATTTACGATGTACTGAAAAGAAACAATATTGAAAGTAGTGTCTACTAGAAGTTAAAGGTGAAAAACGTGATAACGAAGAAGATGGCTATATAATTGCGCTTGTTGATTATTAGTTTAGGCAACTTGTTATACTTCTCGTCTTTCGGGTAAACGGGGCAGGCGCTCCGCGCTCATTCAATTAACGCGGTACGTTCATATCATAGTGTGGACTATTAATGGCTATGACGAAAGTCGCTTCTTTCGTGAATCGGACAATAGCAACATATATAATAATGTGTTGAAAAAAGACAGACAAACGCATTAAAAAGAAAAACGAACTATAAAATGTTTTAAATTGAGTATTTGTTTTATTAAAAAAATAATTAGAGCAATTTTACATTATTAAACTGAGTTGCCATAAATGAAGTATTATTAATTTTATCAGTTAATACCTCTGGTTTCTCTACAAGTAATAAATAATTTCGCAGCGTTATATAAAATAGTTATTTATTGATTAATTACTGCCAGTTTAGAGCCAAGGCGCAAACCAAAGTTTTAAAATCAGACAAAGTATTAAATTTGCTTTATTGTCATTTTAAACATATTTATGTCCAACTTACTAATTTATAATTTTTTAGAAAAATTTGTTTGATATTAAACAGCAAATTTTTTGTAATAGCTGGAAAACTCTTAGCGGCTCTAAAATATCGCTTTACTGCTTAATTAATAATAATGTTAACATTTTAACTAGTTAATAAATAATGTGAGAGTTTAGTGCGTTTAAATTGTCATTAAATGTGATGTTTACTGTCAGTACGCGAAAAAGTACTTTTTACTTTTATTAAAAACTTATTTTTTGCTGCTGAAAATTTATTTAGTATTTGTGACAGCAAAAATAACGTTTTAAATTTGTTAAAAATCGTATATTTACAAAAATGTTTGCAGTTTATTTGTTTTAGTTTTACACCAAACTCACCGCGTTTGTCCGTCACACAAAACTGCAACAACAGATTTGGCACAAAAGGTATAACTTTTATGTCTTGCAAAAAAAAACTATTGAATTTGATGAAAATACTTTTTTCAAAATGAGGTATCTTTTTTATAAATAATTATAATAAAAATTATTGTTGAACCCACAACTTTATTCAAAATTCTAATATTTCAGTGGCAAAGCGCTTTCAAAATCTAAAGTTCTAAATTTAAAAGCACAAAAAACATTGTCCTATCTCGAGTTTAAATTTTATGTAAAATCCGTTAAATTAGAATTTTTGTTAAATTTTAACTAAGAAGCCTACCTGGGTCATCTAAAAATTTTTATCTAAAAATCTTTTAAAAAGCAAAAACTGTTAAAGATTTTTTTAGCCACAACATTTATCAATTAACTTTTTTTATTTGTCGCATTAAAACTGCTACAAATTTAGCACTAAAATTATAATTTTTTTGCTCCATAAAAAAGCTAAGTGAGTTAAAAAAAATCAACTTATTTTCGTGTACATATTACTGTGTCGTTTATGACTGGGCATTGTTTGTCAACAATTTTAGAGATGACCTGTATAATATAATAATGAACCATTCTACCAACTACAAAAAAAAATGAAAACGTGCAGTCATACTTTAATTTTTAGTAAATTGCTATAAGCTAAGGTTTTCTCTAAAATTTAACCTTCAAAATATATCTCAGCTAATTTTTATTTAAGAAATCTTCAAAAAAATTAACTTTTATACGTTGAAATTCACAAAAATTGCAAAAATAACGTTTTTTTACTTTTAAAGGTGGTTTTTATGATTTCTTGATTGTTAACTAAAGTATGTTTGTGTATTATTACTTGCTGTTGCGTTCATATTTCTGCTTGTTTTTTTGGACTACTGTAAAACTTTATTTACTATGACGTAAAAAGCATAATAACGTTATTTGTATTGTAAATTACTATTACAGTCGCTATCTTTTAAAGTTATTTGTGATAAAATAACTGTATAAAAGTTTTATTTTACTTTAGTTTACCATAAAAATTTTACGAACTTTCTAAAAGCCAAAGTGATTACAACAATGCTATTGAAGATTTATCTATTACTTATTTTTACATTTTTATCAGATTTTTACAAAATACATGCTGTAACAGATTTATTAAGCACGTATTTTAAAAACCTTTTGTCATTACATGTAGAAACGTAAGTAACAGGCATTTCAATACGCGGAAGTATAAACAAACTTACTAGAAGCCGACATTGATTTCGTAGATCACAATAGTAGATTAAGTATGGTGAACGGTAATCTTTAATGTTCGACATGCTTATAACGTTTTTTATGCTATTGGAGTTTCTAGAATAATAATAATAATAATAATAATTTATATCAATACATTTGTGATAATCGGAAAGATTGAAACTGAAAACTTTGGGTGGCTGTTCCATGGTTGGTATGGTTTGTTCCAAACAAGTAAAATTGTGTTTTTGATACAATCATTCCTACACAGTTCTGTTTTGTGGTTCCGTTTTCGAAGCAAATATGAGCGATAGTGATAATCTACCGGATAATTTAGAAGACGCTTGGTAAGAAGGATGTTCGGCAATAATTCAAGAAAAATCTAAAGCCCGATATAAACAGACATACAAGTTGTTTAAGGAATGGCGTGAAGCAAAGAAGATTTCTGTAAATGAAAAGAGCTTGTTAGCGTATTTTGTGGTGCGAAGTGGTCACTTGAAAGCTCCAGGCAGTTTATGGGCGGAGTATTCTATGCTGAAGAGTACAATTTTTCTCCATGATGCTATCGATATTTCTAAGTTTGCTACATTAATTAATTAATTGCTTATCTTAAGAGAAAAAATATTGGATATTGGCCCAAAAAGGCTAAAATTTTTACCAAAGAAGACATGGAAAAATTCTTGAATGAAGCACCAGACGAACAATTTTTAATTCAAAAGGTATATTGTAGATGATGAGGTGGTACATCTGAGTTCTAAGGAAACAATACATTTGCAGGTAGCAATGATATTGGGAGTATTGGGCGCTTGTAGACGAGAGGAATTGTACAATATTAAAATGAGTGACATAGCAGAACATGAAGAAATGTTTATAGTAAATATTCCAAATACAAAAACGAATATTCAGCAAACGTTCACAGTTATTAATAAAGAAAACGAAGCAGTTCATTATTTAGAAATACTTCGAAAATACATAAGAATTCGACCAAGCAACCCAACGTCAGATCATTTATTTCAGAACTATCGAAATGGCAAATGCACTAGGCAAGTCACAGGAAAAGGCACAATTGGAGACTGGCCGTCAAAAATTGCAAAGTATTTAAAGTTGCAAGCCCCTGAAGGTTTTACTGAACACTCGTTTCGACGCACATTGGCTTCACTTTTGGCGAATAACGAAGTTGATGTGTTGGGACTAAAAAGAATTGGAGGGTGGCGTTCATCAACGGTGGCCGAGTGTTACGTGGAAGATTCCCTCCAAAACAAAATTGAATTTGCTAATCAAATTTTACACAGCGATGTTGGTGGACTATTACAACAACCTGGGACTTCAACGTCGGAAAGTTTGTCTATTAACACTAGAAACTCGAATGCGGGTGGTATTACTATTACTAATTATAATAATTGTACATTTAATTAATAAATAAATTGCAAAATTGTTTTTTTTTTTTTAGATTTAATTGCTTACCGTTCACTGAATGGTAAGTCAATTACTTACTGTTTTGTTACACGTAGCAACCAGTAACAGCAACCTACCGTCGTGGAAACAGGCACAGTAAACTGATAAAAACAACCAATCGCGCAAAAATAGTTTTAAAGTGGGACAGTTTAACTTAGCCAAACAGAGCGATTTATCACGAGCGACTTGACAATATTGAAAACAATAAAAGCGCATTATTGAGTTGCATTTTTTCAAAACATATTTTTGTAAATTATTGGAGTCAACCTCATACTATTACTATTACTATTAAAAATTGAAAATAATTGTTTTTAATTTTTTTATAAATTTTCTTAGACACTAGTTTTATTGTTTTATAAAATTATAAATTTGATTCGGTTTAGCTTACTTAAACCATTTTGAGCAAAGAGACATTTATGATAGCCGCAAAACGCAAAACATGCTTTAGCTTCAAATAAACTGCATTTAATACTCCACAATTTTATCTTCTTGTTTACTTATAATAAATTTTATAACGCAGTGTTTACCATTTTGTTAATAAAATTTGTGATAGACATTTTATCTACAATTAATGAATATAGTTGTATTTTCAAGAGAAGCAACTCACGTTTTGTGTGCTTTTATCCACTCTAATAAATACATTAAAGAGATGAAACGTTTCAACAGAATACCTTTATGCAAAGTTTAAAGCAAGTGATATTGCAGTTTTACATCACATACTGTACTGTGTTTAACAAGAGTGAGTTGTAAAACAAACAATTGTTATGATATACTCGATATAAGAAAGATTTACCGAGTACTAGTTAATTGGCTTAGAGATTTGAAACAGAAACACTTTACTTTAGCACTAAATCAGAAATGAGGAAGGCACCAGTGCAACAATCCTCATTAAAGTCGGAACTATCTTTTAGTTATGACTTTACTTTCTAGGATTGTTTTCATTCACTTAACATATTAACTCTCAAGTTTCCTAAAGACAATACAATTGTTACAATTAGCAATTGCATGAATAACATAACTGTACAGCTTGATAATTGTTCAATACAGAGAATTAGCATACCACTAAACAAAGGGGAATTACAGATAAGCTTCAATGACAATTTATGATCATAATAAAATCAAATTTTGCCTAGATTTTAAATTAAGGTCAGCAATTCAATATTGTAGATACAATGATGATGCAACCAATAGAGATATATTTGTACTTGAAGGTGCATACACTTGGGTTTAGAATAGAAATCGGTTCTGTCACCAGATGCTGACAAATATTGCAAACCTTGCTGAAATAAAATATTTACAATCTGTCTAAGCTAAATAAATAAATGTTTTACTAATCAATTATAAAGATTAATAAGACAGATACAGATGTGCAGTGCACACGTTAATAATTAATTGTTAGGCTTTGACGATCGGAAATTTTTGTGATAAATATTGTATTTTAGGTAGATTATTACATTAGCATAAAATTTTAATGTTAGTTTGAAATTCTAACAAGTGTATTGGTGGTGAATTTAATGGCATCCGTCAGTAACAATATCTAGTTATGTTTCTGGAATAATATAGGAGTATCGATCACAGCACTTAACCGACGTTGTGGCCGTTTGCCAAACTACCACAATCCCGGTTATCCCAGCCCGCATATTTCAACAAACTGTTTAAAATCGAGCTCCTCAATTTTTTCCGTAAAATTTTCATACCGAAATGTCAGAAGATTTCCTGCTGTAATCAGTGCTTGAGGCTTTGGTATCAATGGGACGATTTTCTTATTTTCGTTTTATCTTTTTAATGTTTTATATCTGTGCGAAATATACAGCGAGTTGTCACGAACATCAAAAGCATGGGTTCTTTAATAATTGCACTCCGCGTCTCACTTCCGGTGTAAAGTGATGACATGTTCTCGCTTCCGGGTTTGCTATCGCAACCTCTTAACCGCGGCTTTTTATTTCCTGTTGCCTCTCCTTATCCGACTTATCTTCATCTCTTCACTTTCACGCCGAGCTTAATAAGAAATCTCCGATTTTTCAATTTACTTACATTCATAAATACAAAGTGGAGACGGAATTGGGGGCGGGTCGATCTGGACTGTATTTGTTTTTCCAAATTCAATAATAATGGTCCTAAAGGAACTGGGGCTTGACACTGAATTCCGGAGTCAGCAAGTTTCAAGCCAGAAAACAAACGATTCCTTCCTGCTTTTATTACCTTTAAATCAGCAAATACTTCAAGGCTTCCTGTGGCAATTTATTTCTGGCGGTTTAGTAACACAATATTTTTGAATTGTTTTAACTGATTGAAATTGCGAGAAAATCCAAATAAACACACCAATTTATTTTTGGCTATAAAAAGCACAACTTTTTGATTCCAGCAATTTACCAACGAAATGAATTTAAAGTATGAGGATCAAGTCACTGTTGGTAAAGCTTTTGGTAAAAATTGATACGTTTTTAAGGTTCAAGCACTTTTAGAATTTATTCCAGTCACGTTTTGGTTACTCGGATTAAAATATAAAAAAGCGACTAAAAATTAATAAATTTTGTAATAAATTGGATAATAACTACCAGCATTTAGTATGTAAATTTATTCTAAATCCAAACGCAAATTTCAGTATACATTAATAATTATAATTTCTAGTTTATTAATAAATCTCTATAAGCTTGTAGTTATGATTATTTAATTTAGTTCTATGTGAAATTTGTTGATAAAAATATTTTAGCATTAATAATATTAAGCTTAGCACAATAAACAATTATCTGCATATTTTGAGTTGTTTATTCAAAACGTTATTTAAATTTTATTCTGCTTTGTTATCACCAAATGTTTTGTAATATTTTGCATTATTTACAACCAAAAATGTATCTTAACTTGAACATTCTTCCAACTTTTTCTCTTAAACGAGCTACCTAAAATGAGTCGTTACATAATATCACTTTCTTAAACGACTTCGTAACAGAAATAAACGGAGTAAGATCTCCTAATGATAACAGTTGCTCCATTCTTCATTACCACAGTTTTTAGGATGTAGTGGATAATTTACTAAAGATATTATTTATTTTCTTATCGAGATTTTTTTTATTTTCGAGAATGAAATATGAACTGCCGACTTGATTTTATAAATTATTTAATTATGTTTTTTTTATCTACTTAAGAATTAGTTTGTTTTAGACCTATTATTTTATTTGTGTAATTACCTATTTATTGACTTATTGAACAACAAAAATCACTGCAACTACTTGTGTTTGTACAAAAGAGGTATTGTGTGCTGAGACTGCTAAAAATTTCTTTCCAAATTTTTGCCACGTATATAATACAGACTTTCTTGCGCACGAATGCACCGTCAAAACAACAAAAACATTCTTTGTATCAAAATCAAAAACAATGGGAGTTTACGATGGAGAGCAAAATTGTGTTATCTACACGTAGGTGTATAATTTTTCTTAATAATTTAAAAAGAGAAATAAATGTTTACAACAATAAAATTTTTAATTTTTGCTATTTGTGAGCAATATTCAACTTTATTAGAAATAATTACAACACAAAAAATGGTGGATGCGCCGGGTTATTAAAGTTTCTGAACAAAATCAATAATTTAAAAAAAAACACAGATACTACCAAAATAAATTAATAATAAAAATAATGCAATATAAAAACTTAACAACAAAAATTATTAAAATAAATTAAAAAAGTGCGTATTCTAATAAAGTTATTAATAATTGAGGTGAATTAAAGACATTTTTTACCATTCCAAAAAAAAAATCACTCACTATAAAAAACCAATTTTACTCTCTATTTTTTTCTGAGCTTTAGTATGTAATTAGAAGTTTTTAATTCAACCTGATGATAGTCAGCTGGAATTCATTGTCACTACTCGTACTAGATTTCTATCAATTTTTTTAAAAAAGCATACAATACTTTCTGTGAAAGCACTTTTCCTGTAAAAAAATTATCTCAAAAATTAATTTACTAATAATGGTAATGTCGTAAAAATTAAAATTTGCATAATTTATAAATATTTATTAATTTTTGTTGATTTTTGCATATTTTGTATAACTACGGTTATTTAATTTTATTCTTTGAGTGTTTCTTTTTATTTCAGTATTTTATTCTATTTGCGTTATACACATTTTTACTTTTTTGAATCTTGATGGTTTATCAGGGTTGTAGTTAATAGCATTGGAAATTACTTAGTTGTGATGTATTTTTATTTTGTTGAAGGCATTTTTGGTTAGTTTTTTTATAAAAAAAAATATTGTAGCCCTATTAAAGTCTGTTCTAATTTTTTTGTTAAGAATATACTAAGAAAAAAGTGTAATTAATTTTAAGATTTTGTTTTGTGTAGTTTTGATTGATTTTATCACATAGTCTTTCATTTATATAAAACGTGGGCTCGAGTAGTAGTAATGATGGTTTTATAATGCTTTAGTTTGTTTTCAAGAGTTAGTTTTCTCTTTTTGTAAGATGTCTAGTTTCTTTTGCGACATTAGTGATAGGTATTAAATGTTAATTGGAAATAGAACGTGACTATCAAGTATTTAGTGTTCTTGGTTCATGAGATATTTTAAATTAATTTTAAGATGCTATTTGGAAAAAAATAGAGTTTTAAATTTTCTATAGAAAAATACGGTTGCTGGACTTTTGTCGGCATTAATTTTGATTATTTAGTCTTTGGTCTTTTAGTCAATTAGGTCAAGATGTATTTCGAGCTCTTTTTGAATTCTAATCTATATTCCAGATTAGGTCATGATAGCAATATCGTCCGCAAACATTGCTAGTTTGCTGTTTAATGTTTTGGGTATGTCAGCAACATAAATTAAGTAGAGCAAGTGGTTTAGAACAAAGACTTGAAAAACTTTGGCTTTTATTTCATATTTCTTAGAAAGAGATAAATTAATTTTAACTTGAAATGATTGACTTTTGAGATAAAATTTGATCAGTTTTATATAAGTAAAGTAATGCAAAAGTAATTTTAAAGTTGTGTTCAAAAATTGTTTAAAAGGTATAATTGACAGATTTTTAATTGTTTCGGTTAATTAAGTTGCAATTAGTTTTTCTGTAACTTTGCCAAGTGAGGATAGCAAGCTTATAGATTTGCAGTTTCCAAGATTTTTTCTGTCTTTATTTGGTTTAGGTATGACTGTTGTGGTAGCAGTTCTCCAAATTTTTAAGAAGTATCTAAATTTAAAAATGCTACTGATGATTTTTTTAAAAAAATCTACAACATAACTTGGTAGATTTTTTATTATGATTATTTATATTTTTAATATTATCTTTTCCTAGAGCTTTTTTATTCTTGATATTTTAGAACGCTTTTTTGTAGTAACTTTTTTAAATTGGTAGTTTTTAGAGATGTTAATGAATTTTTGATTTTCTTGTATGACTTGAATGAGTGTGTACAGAATTTTTGTCTAGGTTAAGGTTAAACTGTTTATTTAGTGTTTTAGCGAAGAGACTTGCCTTTTCTGTGTTAGTTGTTGCTTTTTTGTTATTGATTTCTAGAACAAGTAAAGCGCTGTTCTTATTTTTCAGCGCTCTTACTATTGCCTATGGTTCTTTACCATTATTAAATTCTTCTATCTTGTCGTTCTATGTACAATTAGTTTCTTTATGTAGTAGATATTTACAAACAACTAATATTTGTAGTACCTATTTTACAGTTTACAGGTGTAGTAGTACAGTTATTATACGTTAAAACCAATATTTTGAGCGTTTTTTTTTAAATAATTAGCTTTAGGAGTATATTAAAAAATAGATTACATAAAACTCTAAACAAAAATTTTAGCACCGTAGCATAAATAAATATACCGAGACATTTTTTTGAACTCTGAACACATTAGTCCTTATATTTGTTTAAAAAAAAACAGATTTATAACTGCATTAGAAATTTTTGCTATGCAACCAGGTATACTTGCTTACCGCAAACTGTCAAAAAAACAAAATGACAAGTGACAAACGCAGATTTGACAATGACGAAGCAAAACACGTTAATTTTTGAAAAATTTATTAATAAACTATCAGAAACAGCTAAGATATCTTATTATTACTTTAACAAATGTTTGAAATGCTTATCTTTTTATTTAAGACAATACTCCAGATTATGGCAAAAACCTTGAACAAAATTTTTAATAAAATTTAGAAGAAATGTATTATAAGCGTGCATTATTTGATCTTTGAGATCTTCAATATTATTAAGCATGACATCACTATAAGTTTTGTTTTTTAGATGATTCCAAAGAAAAAAATTATATCTGGTCACCTAGGTGACCAAGCTGTTGGATCAAATTACGATGATTGGCGTAGAATAAGTGCCATCCATCTAGAACCAGATCTTATTGACATTGAAATTTTAAATTTGAGGTAAGATTTGTGTTTGAAGTAACTCCAAAAAAAATTTGCACTAAATTTTTCTAAATAAAAAATAGACCAATTGATGTGTAATTGTTTATTTCTGTCTACATATTAACTCTATCGTTGTACTGATTTTTTTTTAAATTTTGTAGGTGTAGATTAGAGCTTAGACAATATCTGTTAAAAAAAAAACAAAAGAGGTATAAAGTAACAAGTGGAATCAGTGAGGACTAACCGATAATTTTGAAAATTTACTTCACCGTCAAGTAAAAATAATGCTTCATCTTGAAACACTATTTTTTCTAATATTTTTTTATTGTAATTTATAAAATTAAACATTTTTTTGCAAAAATCTGTTTTTATTATTTTGTCTTCATTACTTGATGATAATTTGTAAATTTGTATGCTTTGTAATTAAATTTTTTTAAAACTCTTTAGATTAAAGAACGAGAGATTTTACAGTAGTCGCTTGTCATTCTTAACAATGACAGAGGTTTTTCTTCTGCGTAACATAAAATTTTGAATTTGTTTTCTTTTATTAAGGCATAGCTGGTTCTATTTCTTTTGTTGTGTTTATACTCAACGCATTCGTCTAAATTAAAATTCTAAATAATGTTGCTTATAGTCCCGATCGATGGAATTGGCCTATAGAGATAATAAACTATAAAAAAAAATCGCAAACCCCCCTGATGCTGTGCTTGGCATGATACAAGTTAATTACATATTCGAATTTTGTCTTCAGTTTAATACAACATTATTGTTGCACAGTATTAATTTTAACTTAATTATTTTTTTAATTGTCAAACTATGGGACGTAAAATATTTACTTAATTTTTATTTGTATTACCACAACCGTCTGAATGACATTTTGTGAAATTGATGTTTATAACAGCCTGTTTATTTGCTCACTTAGAGAGATCTCTGCGTGGCGCTGCTAACATCGGCTTTCCTTCAACCTTTAATATTTAAAATCTGACTCTGATAAAACTAAAAATTATTTCAAAAAATAACTAAATAAAAGATTAAAAAATTTTTTTTTGGGACGTTTTGATATGCGTTACTATTTTGGTTTACGTGTATAGGGTAAAATTATGTTTCTTTACACCTCGCATTACTGATACCTGAAATAAGGTGCGTGCAAGTAATGGTATATTTTAAGTAACACTTAAGTAAACGTGACAAAAGCAAAGGTTTTAAAAAATTTAGTAGTAATTTGACACAATTTTCAATTTTGACAGATTTGAATTTTGACTTTTGAGAGATTTGTAGGAAAGCTGACGTTAGCAGCTCTATGCGGAGATCTCTCTAAGTGAGCAAATGAACAGGCTGTTACAAACATCAATTTCAAAAAAATGACATTCAGACGTTTGTTAGTATTATTTTAAATTGTTGATTTGTATTTTTTAAAATTAAACATAGAGACTATGTTTAGAGTTCAAAAAATTTTCTGGTATATGAGAGCTCTTGAGTTGATAAATTTTAACTAAATTTGTTTGATAAAATTTTAAACAGTTGTTATTATTTGACTTAAAATTTTAAAAAGTGGCTATAGAAAAGATATTCTTTTAAAAAATTTTAACGAAAAAATCTAATAAATGGTTTAATTGTTATGTTAAAAATTAAAGTGTAACTCTTCTCCTTGTCTAAAACAAGGTTCGATTTTAATATCATTCCTCGACTAAGTATTATTTAATCCGCTTGTCAGACCTAATATTTTAGACACAACGTACAACTATGCGGTTTTTGCTAAAAATTAAAGACAATTTGAAAATGAAATTAGTTTTTCTTATCCTGAAGTTGTTATACTAAAGGTCTCGGCATTGTGTCGCTTTTGTTCGTTGAGTGCAAATGGTTAGCCGATACATTTCTAAACATAATAAATCGAGGCAAATGCTTTCCGCAAGAAGCATCTCAGTGTGATGTCATTAGAGGATTTAGAGTCAGGCTCATTGTTTGCCGGTGTTTTTATGTCAGGCAACAAAAAGAGGGCAGCGATGCGCGACACGCGGTCACGGCATATCGCCATAATCTGAGTCTTTGTTGCGGCCCAGTTGCTCCATCCTCGAAATCCCCAAATCCCGAGACGTTCTGGCTGTTCGCTGCTGCAGCGACATCTGTACTTACACATGTTCTTCCGCCGATAGCCGACCCAAACTACGCAAAGTCATCACCGGGAGTCGCGACCCCGAAACCGCCAATATTACTAAGAGGCGATGGAGTAATTTGGGAATGACCGAGACTCGTAATTCATTTCTCATTATGAGAGTCGTTTATTAATACCTGTTGGACAATAACCCGTTGACAGGGGTCAGATGATTGTTTATTGGCTCCGGTAACGCTACTTTGTTGAAGCTTCAAACTCCGGGGGATTCCGGGGCAATATTGATCGAGTCGTTCCTCAAGACCACAGCCGTTCGGTCACCTGTACGTATATTGCTTCAATGATTTATTACCACTATTAAAGACGTATCGAAGACCCATCCGGAGGGTTCCGCTTCAAACCCAGACGTCAACTTTCTACATGAGAACATCTTTCACACTTTCAGCTAGGTTTAAAGCTTCTGAAAGATCCAAGACGCGTCAAAGTGCTTCACTATTTTATTACATTTTTTTACATTTTATTATACATTATTATGCAAAAAATTATTTTACATTTTTTACCTGTACTCAGACAATTATTTTGAAATTGTTTCAGAAAAAATATTTTTTAAGAATCTAAATATACAGTGTCTTCAAATCATAATCATCATCTTAACCCACAATCTTAGTTAACTTTTTTTTATAAAAACAAGCCACAAAGTTAGTACTATTTTTTATTTATTTTTGTAATGACTATCTAAATGGGATTTTTTGGTTGTTGGCTTTTATTCCCATATGGTCTAAATACATTTAGTTGGCAGTAATAAAATGTCAGTTTCAGTGTCATCAAAGATTTCTATTTTTCAAAATGAATGCATTTTCTGAAGTAAGAAGATCGACGCTAATCAGAGTTACAAAACCACATCTATATAAAGCTGTAAAAAAATCAAAGAAATCGCTGGCGAGAAAAATAAATCCAAAATTATAGCTTGTGTTGCAGATATTTTTTGGTAAGTTCAATATTAACAGGAAAGTTGAAATTGTTTTTAATTGTATGTATCGATTCCAGAAGTTTACAAAATTATGAACGAAGAGTTAGAAAACCAACCAACAATTGAGAAGCGAGGTAATAACAAAAAAATATTGATTTCATTTTTAAAAAAAATTTGCAAAAAAATTGGAGATTATCAGAAAGAAAAAAAACATTTTATGTTAGACGATCTACTTATTTGTGCGAAAAACGATTTGGAATTTCCTGGCGAGCGAACAACTCTCTACAAAATTTTAAGATCCATGGGCTATAAATTCAAAATTGTTAATAACCGCAAACTGCTTTGCAAACAAAAGCATATCTTCTATCAAAAATCTGACAAATAAACTAATTTTATTGATCAAAACCGTAGTCAAAACAATGTCAGGCAAACTAACCTAACCTAGTAAAGCCCAAATTCTCTATATTTGGTTGATAGTAAGACACAATCACACACAACAGTTACTAAATCTGGTAACATTAATTACTCATTACAAAAATAAATAAAGTTTATTTAACATAAATGTTGCTAAACTATTATTTTGGCCATCGTTTGCTTTTATTAAAAACCTAACTTTTAAAAAACTATGACACAATTTTTTTATTAAAATTTTTGTTTTGATCTTGTCATGTGAATCAATGTTATTTCCGAAAGTAGTTTATTATTGTTTTTATTAACCCAATAATTTAAATTTTAACTGGTAAAAAATAAACTAATTGTTTAAGCAGCTTTTTCACGTTTTATTTTTCTTCGAAATTTTTTTGTTAAAAAACAGTAAAAGTACTATTACTACATCCTACGACATAAATCACTAAACATACGTGGTGACGTTTAGATTATCTTATTTCAATTGGCTAATAGAAACAGATATATGAAGTGACCAAAATTTACTGCTTGTCAAAAACTTTGCTCTTTTTTGCAAATATTTTGTTATATTTGCTTTAAAATTAAAAGTCATAATTACAGCCGCCGTTAATTAAAGCATCAAAAAATAATTAAAGGTCTAGTATTTACTGCTGAATAGCGGATCAGTACGCGAACCGAGTAAAGTAACAAAACAGTTTATTAGAAGAATTACTGTTTTATTTTAAACCAAGAAACTCTCCATTATTTTACAATTTATTAATTGTGAGCGAGTAACAGCAAGATAGAACCGGTAAAAACGCTCTGTTTATTTAGTTTTTAGTTTAAATTTTAAAAAACACAGGCTAATTTTCCAGAACCTCACAAATTTTACTACAAAAATATCTATCTTTCTCTTTTTAGAAATTATTTAATTAAGCAACAGCACAGTTATTTATTTAAATTGTACTTGACTTAATTAACTGAGCTTTTACTCTATATTCATTTTATTTCTGTTTTACTTATTCGATGCAATAAAATATAATTTGAACCACATCTTGTAGTTATCGATGCAATATAAATAATTTGAATCAAATTTAGTATTTTCCATTTTAACGTAGTTTCATGAGTTTATTGAGTACAGATTTACCGGTTTTTAACAAGCGATTGTGAAAAAAAATTCAAAATTTTTATAAGTGTCTTTGACTTACGTAAAAATTGTAATAAATTGTTTGATTACTATATTTTTTTGTAATAACGCCACTAATAGATAAATCGGTTAGTATATTTGTATTAAATAATAATATAAATTAGATAAATATTTATCTTGTAGTTTAAAATTTACTCTTGAAAACATCTATTAGAACAGACTACAAGAGAATCCTAATTTCGTGTACCACTTATAGTATCATTCAGTGCCATCACACAGTTTTCAGAATAAATTTATTATAACGTATTATTTACTCATTGCTTTGCTTCTTAAATTAAAAGAACTAGATATCGGTCGTTGTAAAATTTCTGCTTGTTTAAGTAAAATATTCGAGTATTTTAAACGTCTTTATTTCATGAGTCTTATCACATTGATTTGTAAACCGCTTCAACGTTGATTTTTAGACTATTTAGTCTTCTCGTTGTTTACAGTATACCTAGTTGTTAATATTATAGTAAAAACGCTTATGATTATGTCTGTAATTACTGTTCTAATTTTGATATATATTTTTTAAAAATGCTACTACGAAGAGAGATAAGCTTAGTTTTATTTCCACTCAATATAATTTAGCCTTCCTCTATTTGTATTGATTTTTCCATCGATGCATCCTTAATCTGCTGACATAAATAATGTGTTCCACATTTTTGCTTTTGATCCTGTAGAAGCTTGTACACATACAACAAAACCTATCAGAATTATTGATACCCTAACCATTATATTTTCCTTTTTAATATTGCACGTTGCACGAAGCTTTAAAAAATAGATTAATTATATTTTGTTGACATATTCACAAATATAAAATCTATTTTTATTTAGGTCTGTTTTTATCAAAAAACATTTGGTTTGATTGAAGTTTTCATATTTATAAAGTTACACAAATATTTATATTAACAAATGTAGCTAATAAAAAATAGTAAATTATAAATAAATACGAGCATATATTAAAATTTTTGTTTTCTATTTATTTCATAATTAGTTAGTTAAAATAATAACTCGTAAAAGTTAATTAAAACAAAAATTGTCAAAGCAGTAAATTATTACATTTCAATATTTTTTTGTAATTTATTTTCGGGTCGGTTGTAAGTCACTAACCCAATTCCCATAAACCTTCTTTTAATTGTATAAATCAAGCAGTTGAAAATTTTCGTTCGATTGAAAAGGTCAGGTGTAAATCTAACAGGCAGGAAGGGACCACCACAATAATTTGCTTGCAGTGACTGTGACTGATGAGGCCTCTCTTGGTATTTCCTGAAAGTTGTAACTGAACTCCTGCAGGATTAGCGAAGCGTTTGCAGGAAATGGTTAAAATGAGGGCCGGACGTCGATGCATTGTTGTTTGGTTGCGAGGGTGGAAAGTGCATAAAATTTTATAGGAATGGACGTTTTAATGTGATTTGTTGCTTTGTTATTAAGTTACGTCGTTTGCAATATTGGTTTTCGATATTTATTTTTATGTCAGAAAAAACTTGCTTCTATTATATTGCTTTGTCGTTGGCTAGTATTTGATGCGGTCATTTTGTACCACCTGCTGACCGTTATTACTCAATTCTATTATTTATTAACAACTAAAAATTACTTTGCAGATATTTACTGATTTGGTTTATTTGCTACAGCTTCGCATGCGACTAAGTTTGTGTTTTGTCGACATAATCACCTGAAAGTTGTTCTCTGTTGTTTGTTGTTTACACAGTTCAGCAACAATCATCAACTTAGTAATTATAGCAACTTGCTTCTCAAAGTTATCGAGAGTGTTATTGTCTTAGGGGTGGACCCAGTGCCTTAGTTAGGCCCTGCTAATTTTAATTTATCTAATAATATAAAGATTATAATTATTATATGTAATTTTTGCAAAAAAATTACAGAAGGGTCTAAAAATATTGTTTCCAATTCTAGAACTACTAATATTTAAAAAAATATTTATTTTCAGCACTAAAATTGTTAAAATATGTTGTTTCTACTTTTGAAAATTAGTGACTTCTTGCTTCTTGCATCTCAAATTAAAGAAATATTATTTTTGTTTTTACTAATTTAAAACTTAAGAAAAAATATTGCTAATTTTTTTAATTATATTTCTCAATTTGAAAGTTACTAAATATCGATTATAACTTCCGGCTTTCATTCATAATTGACCGGGCTAAGTACAATTGAAAAATATTATTTTTGTTGTCAATATATAGTTAATAAGTAATTTCATAAAAAAAAGAAAACAAGAAGACAATCATAATAAAATTTGAAACATAAAAATTAATGAGAAATTCTACTTTTCGCCTAGCTTATCAAATTAAGAAATTTTTATTAGTTTTAAAGATTCTAATAAGATATTTTTTCTAGCTTTAAAAATTAGTAAAATATTTTTTTAATTTGCATTAAATATTGCCTAATTAGTGTTCATTTATTTATAAAATAAATTTTCAAAATTAATCTTTTACGCCCTAAACCAAAAAAACAATTTTTGTTAGTTTAATTAGTCAAACATAAAAAAATAATACTTCTAGCTTTTAAAAATAGTAATCTATGGCACCTGATATTAAAAATTAATAAAATGTTGTCTTTAGTTTTTTAAATTATAAAAAAAATGTTTCAGTCCTCACTAATTTAAAAAAATAAAGTAACAGCTTTTAAAATTAGTAAAATTGGTCTCTAAACTGCAAAATTAGTAAAACTCTAATTGTTGCTCCTCATAGTTATTTCCGGCTTTTACAATTAAATAAAATATTATTTTTATATCATTAATAACTATAAAAATTGATGAAATATGTTGCGTCTTGTTTTCAAAAACAGTACGTTGCTGCCTGTGTCTGTAAAAACTAGTAAAATATTGCTTTTGGTTTTTCAGGTTAAAAATGTGACTTTAATTTTCGTTAATATAAAAATTATTATCTAATACCTCTGGGTTCTAAAATTAGTAAAGTTATTTTCCTGAATTTCAAAATTGGTAAAATGTTTATTCTACTCGCCGTGCTTTAAAAATTGTCTCAGGTGTCTTACTAATTTAAAAGCTGATTCTTAATAATAATTAAAAATGTTTTTCTTATTTTTAAAAATATTGCCTCCAGTTTCCAAAATTATTAAAATTTTGTCCCCGACTTCAAAATTAGTGAAACTTTACCTCCCTTTATAAGAAAATATTGCCTTTGTATTTATTGCAACAAAAATTGATAAAAAATATTGATTTCAACATATAGAATTAGTAAAATTATGTCTGGGAATTTGAAAATTTGCAAAATTTTAACCGGAACTTATTATAAGACATATTTTGAGTTTTAACAATTGTAAGAAAATATTATTTTTATTATTACTAATATAAAAACTGTTACAAAATGTCGCTTTTTTCTTTTAAAATAAAACAAAATGTCTATAGTACACTGCTCCAATAAATTAACTCACCACTTAAATTTTTTTGAAAATTGAAACATGTATTCGACCAATTGGTACAAAATTAAGAAAAATTTAACAAAAATATTTGTTTAAAGTAAATTAATATCTAATGTGTCCAAATATAGAAAAACAAACCGAAAACAAAATTTTATTAAAGTGACACCGTTATAAAAGTGACAGAAAACATCTTAATATCGCGTATTTCCACCTCTACTTTGAATAACCGCTGCGCATCTTCGTTCCATACTCAAAATTAACAAACTTATGTCTTCTTAATTTAAGTTATTCCAAATTTCATTTAGTTGAGAACCTAACTCTTGAAGTTGGACAGGAGAATGTGGAAGATTTTTTAAACGTTTCCCGTGAATGTCCCAAACATGCTCAATAGGATTCAGGTCAGGGCTTCGAGCTGGCCAATCCAAAACATTGATTTCTGCCTCATTCAAGTAATCTTTAACAATTCGAGCAGTGTGGGGTTTTGCGTTATCTTGCATTAACAAAAAATTTGGACCAATATAAGGGGCATATGGTACAACATGCTCTTCAAGAATGTCTGTTATGTAACGGTCCGCATTTATAGAGCCATAATTTACAACCACTAACTCCGTGCGAGCTTGTAAGGAAATACCACCCCAAACCATTACTGAGCCTCCACCAAACAATGTGGTATTCTGAATGTTACACTGTGCGTACCGCTCATTTGGTCAACGATACACACGAAGACGTCTATCGCAATTGTAAAGGCAAAATTTTGACTTATCCGTAAAAAGAACAGACTTCCAATCCTCTCTTTGCCAATTTATGTGCTCTCTAGCAAATTCTAATCGGGCTCTGCGGTGTTCTGCAGTCAATGCAGGACTACGAGCAGAAATATGGAGTGTTAAATTATCCTCCTTAAGTCTTTTTCCAACAGTTTCGGTACTGATTTGAATTCCTTCTACGTCACGGAACTCAGTTTGTAGCTTCCTGGCGGTTACAAAGCGTTCCCTGAGCGCAGATATTCTTAAAAATCTATCCTGGATAGGAGTGGTTTTCCTTTTTCTTCCTTGCCCAAATCCTCTGACGCGACTTCCTGTCTCTCTGTACCTTTGTATCATACGCGAAACTGACGTATGAGATTCACCAAACCTTTTACCAATTCTTCTGTAGCTCCATCCTTCCTCCAACAAAACCACAGCTTGGGCGCATTCTTCTCGAGTCAAATTTCTCATAATGTTTTTATTATTGTTTCAAATGATAAAAACTATCCACAAAACTGCAAATTCAAATAACAATAAAACAAAATTACAAATTAACACAATTTAAAAATGAAAATTATTTTAAAATTTCTGCTTAAAAAACTATTAAACTCAAATTTCTGACTTTAATGTCAAAACTTTTATTACAATGGGTAACTAGATTATAGCTTGATTAAACCTTCTCAACCAAAGTTGTCAAATGTACATAGTTTTAAATTTTTTACTTTATTTTCAAGTGGTGCGTTAATTTCTTGGAGCAGTGTAGTTTCAAAAGTGTAAAAATATTACCAAAAATTACTATAAATTAGTGAAATCTTGCCTCTAAATTTCCAAATTACAAAAACTATTTATTTTGTTTTCAGTTATTTAAAAATTAGTAATTATCATTTGTAGTAAAATTACTTCTCTAGATTTCAAAGTCAGTAAAATGCTTATTATTGCTTAGTTTTTTTCAAAATTGTTTTGAGATTTTATATCTGTAATAAAAATCGTATTGGTTCAAGTCAAATTTTAAATTGATTAATTTAATTTTAATTTATCAAAAATTTTAATTATGAAATTTTGTTTTTAAATGAGAATAAATAGCGTTTCTGGTTTCAAAAATTTAAAAAATGGTTTTTTACTGCTTTATTTAAAAGTAGATTTTACTCCGACGGATGGAGCAGAAAAAGTGGGCATTTGCCAGAATAAATAAAAAGGTGATTTTTTTTCCCTAGAGACGAAAGTTCCTAATACATATATCTCAATTTAGCAACTATAACTTTTATTGAAAAACATTATTATTATTTGTTAACAGCGTTTCTATAATCACAATAAAGATTACTTACCTATTAATTTTAAAATTTTGTTTAAAAGTATATGCGATTTTAAAATTAAAATTGAGTAATAAAATAAGTTAGGCAGCAAAGCAGTAAAAAAACATGTATTAAATTTAAGTGCATTATCTTTACTTCAGTAAAAAACGACAACTTTTTTTATTATTGTGTATTGTAGCTGTCTTAAAAATCTAAAGTTTCTGACTTCTAAAGCTCGCAGTAAACTAAATAATGGCTATTGTTGATTCTAATTGTAAACTAATCTTCAGTAATAAAATATTTATCCAAATTTTACTTATTCCCAAATTTTACAATCCTTGCCAATGCCTCATGTAGGGAACTACTCCGTCCAGATGTTAGCTCACAATTAGATTTAACAATGGCTATCATTTGTTTTTTTGCGTACTTTAGAAATCAGGGATCTTAGATTTACGAAGCGATTATAATGTTTTATTTTTTATCAGTTTTAAAGTAGTTGAAGTATCGCTTCTCGTAGTTTTAAAATTAGTAAGATCTTGCCTATAGCTTAAAAAATTAGTAAAATGTGTCTTTAGTGTTTCAAATTACAAAATTTTTTGATTTGTTTTGTATGTAAAATTAATAAAAAATGTCGCTTGTGACTTGTAAATTTTGTAACATTATTTCTACGAATTTGAAAATTAGTAAAACATGTAGCTTTTTAGTTCCAAAATTAGAAAAAAATTTCGATTTTGCGTTTGTCAATTTAAAAATTAAGACAAATATTTTTAGCAGGTAAAAATAGGAAGAGAAATAATTTATTTCCGATGCTAAAAATGTTTGCTCTTGTCGCCAAAGTTTATGTAGGCAATACATAAAACAATCTGCAATCACATTTAATTTTTATCTTTATTTTAGTCAAAGCACAGTATAGAAATGAATCAGTATAAACAGCTGATAAGAACTTGTCAAAAGCTAGCATACTTTCGCGTAAAACGTGTAAGATGGAGCCACTGATTCTTAGATTTTTAGGCAACTAATAATACAGATTTAATCTAAAGGGCTATAACTGTAAATTATATATTAAATAATTAAAAGACAAGGGTAAAACAACAATTAAAATAATTTTTATAGTATTTTATTTAAAGTTATAACCCTTTACATTAAAATTGTGTATTATTAGTTGCGTAAAAATCTAAAAATTAGTGGCGCCATCTTACACATTTTACGTAAAGGGATGCTAGCTTTTGACAAGTTTTTATTAACTGTCCATACTGATTTATTTCTATACTGTGGTCAAAGTCTTAGAAATCTTAAAATTCTCGTTCGCATGTTTATTTAAAATTCAAACCGATATCTGCGGCTGTTATGACATTCTTTACATCCTAGGCATGCTAATAGGTACTACGTTATTAATTTCTAAAATTAGTAAAATGTTTTAAAAAACTATAATTTAAACAAATTTTAACTTTTTATTTTTTGTTATTAAATTCTATATTGTAACAGCAGATTGTAAAAATATTTAAAAACCTAGATTTTTATCGATAATATTTTGTTTAACACAAATTTTTAAGTAAACAAAAATTATTTTTTATAATTAATTATATTTTGTTATTAATACAGTAAATTATGAAGAGCAAAAAATAAATATTTTGCCCTAGGCGCCAATAACTCTACCTGCACCCTTGGCTAGAGTTACTCTTTTTGATGTCAGTTATGTCTGTAACAGGTAAAAATTTTGTTTTTAAGTTTCTTCTGTAGGTTTCTTACTAAATTCAGCATTTTCTCCCTAAAATAATAATTCTCCAGCTTCCCTCTTTCCGTTTACCTAACCGCGTAAAATCATAGATATTCAATTAGTCGTGTTTCCCCTCGTTGTCATCCGGATAAAAGCGGGCCAAGTCCTCCATGTTTGGAACATGTCTCTTTGGGTCAGGTCCGGCTTTCCTGCAAGGCCACAAGCCGCATCACGCTCTCGGGGGATTACTTAGATTCCGTGCTCAGTGTCAGAATTCAATCAGAGTGTCCGTGCATAGGGTTTTCCCCCAGGCTTTCAGTATACATGTCACTGCTACAATTTCTCAGTACATGCAACCCCTCTATTGGGATAACGTTACCGTAATATTACACGTAACCACACAAACAATAAATAGTATTTTAGGGGAATCGTTATTGATGACCTCGTCGGCTATGAAATATGTCATATTGTTAAGGTAGGTGCAAAACTTTGAAACTTTCTTACATAACATTAATATTTCTGCGAAATTGTGCTACAGATAAATCACAGGAATATCTAAAACACCCACAAGAAATATGTCTGCTTATTTCAAATTTACATTACGGGAGGCTTAGGGTATATACCATTCTGAAATTAGGAATTTATCACAATGAATAGGTGTTTATAGCGTTAAGATGTATGGTACAAAAATTTTTAAACAAAATTTTGCTAAAATATTGTCTTTAATACATAGTTTGTCAATCAATCTAAAAAAAATTAAATCTTAAATAGTGTATAAAAATAGAGGTAAAAATTAAAATTTAAACAAAGTTTTTGTCATAATAAGTCAGATACAAAACAAACAAAAAATTATAAAACAAATATTGGACTAGATAGAACAGAATTAGCTTTTCAACAACTTGCCAGTATTAGTTTAAATTCAACTGTTATAGAATCTTATACAGTATGTTTCCGAATCAACTTTAAAAAAGAAAAAAAATACTTATTTTTGATTTCTCAGAAAATCTTACTCTTGTTGATAAGCCCTGCTTGTTTTCAAACCTCTGGACTAGACTGGATCTACATTTTTGACTTGGACGAGATTTTTATCTCTTTTACCAAGGATCTTTTAATGTGTCTTTTCTTTGTATTTTGTTTTTTTGAATTTTTTTTCTTATTTTATGTCAGTTTCTCTTTGCTTTTTTTTTTCATTTTCTTTTATAAAAAATGTTTAGGTCTTTCAATTTTTGTCGGTTTGTCCGTGTCGTAGTTTAAATTTTTTTGGATGATTGTATTTGGATGCTCTGTTGATTTTTCGTAAAATTTGTTGGCTGCTTTGCAGATGTTTTCATAAATTGTTTCAACTTTCAGATCGTTGTGTAGTTAGTTGTTTGTCATGTACCGAGGTGCGTTGGCTATTTGTCTGAGTGTCTTGTTTTGAATAATTTGTAGCTTTCTAAATCTAGATTTTCCTTGCTGTACCATAATTTCTGTACCGTATATCATCATCGGACGTACGATTATTTTATAAATTGATAGTTTTTTTTCTGATGTTCAGGTTCTTGTTTTGAAGTAGTGGGTGTAAATATCCTTTTATGCGTTTAGCCTTTTTTGTCACTTCGTTTATATGTTTACTGAATTTCAACTGCCTGTCTAGGGTTACCCCTCGGTATTTTACACTTTCTGTTCTTGGGATTTTGTTGCCTTTTATATTCAGGATGTTGTCGTTTGAAGGTAGTCTTCTTCTGTAAGTAAAGATAATATTTTGGCTTTTACTGCCATTTATTTTATTATTATTATTTTATTATTAATTCGCCATTTGTCGAACCATGTTTCTATCTGTTTGAGGTGTCTTTGGAGTTTTTTGGTAATCCCTGTTTCGTGTTTTGCTTGTGCTATTAGCGCGGTGTCGTCCGCATAGATTGCTATTTGAGTTTTTTCGGTTTTGGGGATGTTGTGTGTATAAACTGAATAAAGGGTTGGACCCAGGATTGATCCCTGAGGTACTCCCGTTTTTACTTTATTTCATACCTTTATTTATTTTACTTCATACCTGCGCCATAACTTTTTACTTTTTATTTAACCCAAACAGTTTTTGAAATAATGCCATTTTAATGCTAGAAAATATTCAAATTTAGCTCAGGTTTTATTTAATAAATTTAACAAATGATAAAATAAAATTCCCAAAAATCTAAACTATTAATTTTTTGTTTAAATAATGCTTCCTTTTTCGGGTTTTTATTTGTAAGATTAATAAGAACTGGACTGCATTTTGTATCCTATTTTTTTATTGTTTTACATCATTGTCTAGTGGTTCACTGTATTCAATTTGTTTTAAACCACCCTACAAAAAAAATAATTATTGTGAAATTAGGACTTTGCGGTGGCTATAAAATGCTACCATCTCTCAACATTATAGCATAAATACTGTTCTACTGACTAATTATTATATTTGTCATCTGCTGTCAGTGGTATTTTTTCAATAAAATTGGCCTACTAGAGTTACTTGTAAAAATTACAAAAAAAACTTTAAAAAACTCCAAATTTTAAAGAAAAATTATATTATCTCGAAAACCGTTTAAGTTAAATAAAAAAATTGTGTTTTGGAATTTTTTAGGCAAATCTCAGGATAAACTTAATTCGTGGTAGGAAAACTAGCTAGGTTACGACTGAATAGAAAGCCGATAGGTACACCCTATCAGTACGGACAGTTGATAAAAGCTTCTCAAAAAGCTAGCATCTTTTCAAGTTAAATGTGTAAGATAAAGTCACTAATTCTTTAAATTTTATACAACTAATAATACACAATTTAAATCTAAAGGGCTATAACTGCATATAAAAAATATTATAAAAATTATTTTTATTGTTGTTTGATCTTTGTGTTTCGATTATTTATTATATTATTTAATATTATAGCCCTTTAGATTTAAATTGTGTATTATTAGTTGCTTGAAGAGATGCTAGTTATTTGAAAAATTTTCAATTTTTATTAGCTGTTTATACTGATTTATTTCTATACTGTGGGTACACAATGGGGGAGTACAATTTACTGTAAGTATGCGTTAGATAAAATAGAATAAGGCGTATAGGACAAGTCACAAAGAAGTCAGTAAAAGAAGAGTAGAGAAAGGATTATCAAAGGTTTCTGGAAAAGGGTTTAATATAATTTAAGTCAGTGTATGGAATTTGTGTAGACATAAGAAGTTGGCCTGCGTGGTAAATAAGATTTTACCTCTCTAAATCAAAGATTGAGCAGATACATATTCTATAAAAAAGGTCATTAAGATCTCCACAAGTGTCACAGTCAAAAGTGTCTTGTTTTCCTATTCTGTAAAGATAAACATTAAAATTCTCATGTTCAGAGAAGTTCTGCGTAGCTAATCAAGTTGAAAAACTAACTTCAGGAATAACTGGAATAAAGAAGAAAGTTATTCTTCTACCTTTCATGCTATTTTTCTATTTATTTTTTGTTTTTTCAAATTTTACATACTACAATAGACAGATACTCTTTTATCATGTTTCTACATATTTCTATTAAAGTCATCGCTTATAGGTAGAGCTAGCAATGTCATAAAAGTGGACTCGCTCATTTCTTTTCAGCAGCTTTATACAAGTAACATTCTCTAGATAAAAATTTAGCGGAGAAAAAAGCGCTAACATCTTAGCAGCATTAGTAGACACTGAGGAACAGACCTGAACCATAAATAAGTCTCGTTGCCAGGCCTTATGCACTAAGTATTTTTCTTCTAATTTTGCTTAGAGGAAATATGTGATGCAAGATTTCTGAGGCATATAAAAGTATTGGTATTATAACTTTTTTTCTGTATATTACACGTATGTCTTTAATTATTTTTACACTTTATTGCCTCTTTATGATTCTTCCTAAGCTAAAAATAATTGTATTAGCTATATCTGTCACCTTGTTTACGTGTTGCTAGAAGTTCAGATTTTAGCGTATTACTTTGTAAACTAGTTGGATAAATAACATGCTTCCCGTTAGATTACACCGATTAATTACCTGGCGGTTTGTTCGATAACTCGTTGTAGCCGAAGCCTACTTATAATACGAACAAAAAACGGTACTACCAGCGCTGCAGTGTAGATCTAATTTTCAAATCCAAATACTGTACTACTTTAACATACTTCTACTTGTACTGTACAACTTTAACACACTTTGTTAAAAACTTAATAAACAAACAAAAATTTACATTTTAATTAATTAAATATAGTTTTTTTTAATTTGAAAATGTTGGATTTAACTGGAGGCCCTCACGAAATGTTTTAGTCGCAGTTGTATGAAAAGTTGCACGAAGCTGGGCAAATCTCGTTCTTATTGTAGAAATAGCGTGAGAATTGCATGATTCTTGAACGTATTGCACAGGCATTAAAACTAATTGCGTTACATTGTGTTTTATTCCTAACAAAATAAAACAGATTTTGTCCCAACAATTTTATTTTATTTATTTTCAGAAGATTTACAAGGAATTAATTAAATCTCTACAAAATGTAGCAAAAAGTGTTTTAGTTTGTTGGGAATACAATAGAAAATATTTCTATAGACTTAGTTATAAACTAGATACATAATTGAAGTTGTTACACAGTTTATAACATGCCAATTATTTTCTTATTAAAATTTTTTTAGTCTTACAAATGAATTCTAATTATTTTAGATTTGATTTTCCACAATGGAATGCTCTTGAGAATTTATCTTTATTTCCATTTGCTGAATAATTAGAATAATGATGATGAATCGTGACAAGTCACACAATATTCTGCTATGGTGAAAAGTACATGCTAGTTGTAAAATATGTGATTTAGATTGAAATTAAATTTTTACTGTTACTACAAAAAATAAGAAATAAATAATGTTAAATATAAACAACACAACACTATGAAAAATGGCGAATGCGCTGCAAATAATATAATATACTAGAATATTCTGCAAACAGAGCACAACCAAACAAAAATATGAAAAACTACAAAACTTTTTTAATTTACAAAAAATTTAAATTATGTCAATTAAAATTTTGTTTGATAACGTCAAATTTGATATTATTACTCTCCTCGTGTGGCGCTAACAATTATTTTGGTTGCAAATTTTATTATATTATTGTTTTTAAAATGACAAAAATTTAACGTAAAATATATTACAGTTGTTAAGGTAATTTTAACAAATTATTTTGATGTATGCCTACTGCATATTGTTGTAATTGTTGTTAAATGAAATCATCATTGCACTAGATCCAACAGATTTAAAATAAGAATTAGGGCAAATTGTTTAAAAGGTAAAAAAAAGTTAGACAAACGGTCCTAGGGCTAGGTAGGGCTAATTATGGTTTGAAAAAGCGTGGCCCATTTGTCGGGCGCAACCCAGCCATTTAGGACATGGAATCGAAACTCTGAGCCGACGTTTTTTCCGCCCGTTGCCCCATTAGGTGAGCGATTCTCGGATGATTGCGTCTGGTAACATACAACTTAACAATTGGATCATGTGTTAAATGTGGCGTGAGCCCCTCGCATTGTTTCCTAATAATCCGGCTCTCGACTTGAGAGACACTCCGGAGAATTAAAATTCCAGAAGGGTTATTGTAAAATATCGTATTGATCGAGGAACAAATTAAAATCTCCATAAATCACCAGATTTTCGGTAAGTAAGTGCACGACGAAGAACAGATTCACGCTTGGACAGGCAATGCATCAAACGGTGGAGCTAATTATTAAAAGTTCCCGCGCTAACCGATACCAACCTATTATTAAACTGCAATTCTTTATCTAACAACAGCTTAGACTACTTTATAAATCGGTTATTGATGATTCCTGCACCCCGAGAATCTCGTTAGAGACTTCTTTGTACGCCGGATCGGCCGCTTAACTGACATTTATTAATCCTTATTTACTGCTTTGTGATTTTTATAATAGAAGCTTTAAGCGAATTTTGATCACAAAAGACACTAAATATAATTAGTCTGCCAACACTCTATTGTTGCACTCACCTTTCCAAATTAATTGCGATATTTTATTTTAAATTACGCTTAAACTCAAATGTTTTGCTCGCTCGATCGCATATTTGGCGAATAGCACACTCACTGAAATCCCACGTATTTGTCATATTTTTACAGAATGCAATGCATTTGCATTGAATGCATATTAAAGCGGAAAAATATCTCATAAATATCAAGTATTATTTTTTCCACAAATAAAAAAATAATAAGCAAATTTTAGAATAGCTAAACTATTAATTTTTAATCAAACAAATAACAAAATCGATCTCTCGAAAATAGCATATAAAACAGAAAGTTTAAAATGCAAGTCTTTGTTCAGGTAGTTTAGAAAATAGTAAACTACTGAACTGCTAAAAGGTTTGCTCTTATTTTTATTTATTTTTTAGTTGTTTTTGTTTGCACATAAAATCTTTGGTTTAGTCGTCCATCTCAAGACTTTTACCTAACTTAACTGTATTTTTATTTTTATCCAATTATTTTATATAAAAAGTCAGTAACTAAATTAGTTTTGCATAATAATTAAAATCTTCAATGATTTTTAAATAATTCTCTGTTGTGTTTAATTAAGTCATACTTAAAAAAAAATCAGTAATATTCTAGTCACGTAAATATTTCAAGTCAACCACAACGTCAAAATCACTCTTTTAATTTTTTTGTGGAGAATCAAATATATTTTTTTTATAATATTTTTTATAAGCCTACAGTTTATTTTCAATAATATTAAAACTCACATTCCAATTGTTTCTAAAAATAAAATTGTTGTGAATTTGTCAAAATTATTTATTTATTATTATCATAATTTAAAATTTCGTTTCTGAGGGCTGTGTGGTAATAAAATTTAGATAATATGAAGTCATACTAAGACTTATGTTTTGTGCTCAACATAAATTTGTTGAGTTTTACATTGAGTACCTATTAAATTAAAAAAACAATGTAGTTTGGCCAAATGCTTTACGCCGTTTTTCGATAGAACAAAAAATTTTCCTGAAATT
This sequence comes from Tribolium confusum, assembly GCA_029207805.1. NCBI lineage: Eukaryota > Metazoa > Arthropoda > Insecta > Coleoptera > Tenebrionidae > Tribolium > Tribolium confusum. Next base: position 20,773,303 of record JALGAY010000003.1, read on the forward strand.
TTTTTCTTTTATTTTTAAATACAAGAAATGTTTAATTAGGTCAGGTCAGGTCAGGTCATGATAATAGGATTATTTGATTTTATTATCATAAAATGATATAATCTTATTATCATAAAACCAAATCAAGTCAGATTAGGTCAGATTAGATCAGATTAAATTAAATCAGGTTAGGTCAGATCAGGTCAAGTCAGGTTATACAGAAAGAAATTTAAAGTAAGTTCAAAAACTTTACCAGAGAGTCCTTGTCAAAACAATTTCAAAAACCTAAACTTGCCTAATACAATATTTTATAGATTTTTAGATAGTCATCTTAAAGTTTTTGCGCAAAAATTTTTTTTATAAAACAAAGCATTGTATTATTAAACTTATTGTTAGGCAAAACTTATACATATATTTCAATGACACCCTATACACAAAAACAAAAACTACTTAATCTAAAATAAGTTTTACATTGTTTATTATATTGTTTATAAGAGTATCAGTTGACCCACATATTCAAATTTTTAATGTAATTTTAAAAACGCCCTGTATGTGTAAAAATCTAAGACATTTATTACTGTGTTTTACATTTAAAACATAAACAATTTTTTTTTAATGTTACATTTCTAAATATGAAAAAATAGCAAAATAAATTTTCTAACAAAATTTTGTGATTTTGTTTTTAGAAACAAATTTAAACAATTAAATTATAATTATATAAGAAAAATATTGACTTATAAGTAATCACCTGTTCAAATTATAGAATCAATAAAAAAAATTATGATTTTTTTAAGCGTATGATTGGCACATTTCCTCTTGTCTGTAAATGACGTAAAAATTTAGATTTTTTTTTATTTTATACAGTGTTAGTCGAAATAGCTTTTTTCTGTTAATTAACATCAAAAAACCGATATAAAACAATTAACAAAAACAATGCGTCTAATGTTTTTTTTTTGACAAGAGGGGTCCGTAGCGCGACCCGCACACCGAACCTACGCCCATTGTGTGCAACCTCTCGAAATAGCACTACTGCAGTAGCCCTGTGTCTCTGATGAAGCTCAGTACCTGGTTTGCAGGAGCCTTCTTGATAGCACTGGGCCTCAGATATCGGGAGCCCAAATGTAAATCTCTAATGCCTGCAAATGCAGAGCAGTAGCAGAGAATATGAAGAGGAGTTTTCTCATCTTCAGCACAATCTAATGTTATTAGCCGGTTAAACATTCAAATTGTTGCAAACTACAAAACAAATAAATATTGTCTTATGCCTAATCGTTAACTAACTTTAAATATGATATGTAATAAACTATAGCTTTAGTTCTATAGTTTTTTATTTTTTTATAACAACAAAAAGCAACAAACTGTGTATTTTTTATTTTGTTTAATATTATCTAAAATATTATTATTTTTTATTGTTAATTATTAACATATGTACAAATAATGCCAGCGCCTAGTAAATGTCTTAATTTCGTTAAATATTTTTTGGACTTTATACTATTACTTATTTTTTCATACTTTTTTAATATTCAATACTTTTTCATGTCAACAACTAATTGTAACTCCAAATTATTTAATTTTTTATAAAAACAAAGATACTACCGCTATTACCTCTATTTGAAATTTACCCATTAGTATTTAATTTATGACGAATATAACTTGTCATAAAACCTAAAAATTTGCACTCATTTAGTTCTAGTTAAAATTAGTAAATAAATATATTTTTTGCTATTTTACATTATACGCTTTAAAACTAATTATTTATATTTCCAAATTTTGTATAATAAATAGGTAGTATGTAACTATTTGTTTCAACATTCGGCACTGCTTTAAGTGGAATTAAGTACTGTAAAATCTCTTGAAAACGATCCAATTAGTACATACTTGTAAATCCAGCGATTAGATCTGGAGGAAATAATAAATTTCCACTTGATATAATATGACGAGAAGCAGGTGTGGGTCACGAAAGCCCGGAAATCTTCTCGAATCCCCAGATATTACTACCTGTAAGTTGGTGGAAAATAAGAGCGTTCAAATTAAAACTGTCTAGTATGCAACCCTTGGGCTTGCTGTACCGAATAAATCTTTCTCTACTTTTGTACAGACAAGAATCGCTTTTTAGATGCTGGCATTCTACAACAAAAACAAAACTTGCTTTAAATGTTGTGTCATGTCACGTCATGTGCATTTCCTCCGAGATATATTACTCACAAAAAAAAAGAAACAAAACTTTTAGAAAAATTGCAAGCCATAAAATTTTAAACAGCAAAAAACGTAAACAATCAAACCAATAATTCACAATATGTCATGTTTTTGAAATAAGCGGGATGAAGCGATATTCTGTTAAGTTCAAAGCGTGGGCATGAATGACATGATGCTTGCAAGTTTTCGATGGACATTTATTTCACATGACACCTGATATAAATTGACCAATAAATTGTCAGCATTTGTCCGGTTTCAACCAATGTCTGTCTTCGATATCTTCATCAATTTAAGCGCTGCTGTTAAATCAATAACATTATTTCTAGTAACACTACTAAAAATATCTATGACTGGTATTTATCCACAATTACCTTATAATTGAAGTTTTATTCACACTTACGAACCGTATAAAGTAACACTTTATCTACTAGTGGAATAATAGAAAAATATAATCTTAAATCAATCGCATTTTATTTATTATTAATATTGACATTAACATTTACATTAATAGACATTTCGGTTTTGATTTATCATATTTTCGTTTCTATTAATAAGAAGCTTGTAGTTGTTATTGGTTTCAAAACGAATAGTAGTTGTAGGAACAATGTAGGAGGTTTCCTCTAGTAGAAAACAACTAGTACCAAGAGAACCTTGAATTTTCCTTGCGATATCAAGCTTATTAGCTATATAAGTTTCTGCTAGGACGGAGCTTTTACATCCATCATGTCGTTTAATTGTTGTAAGATTAGCATCTCTATTGGCAAGTAAAGTTGTTGAAGTGCACCTCAAACAATGGCCGGTATAAGCTTCTGCGTTTGCCAGATTCAAAAACAAAGCAACTTTAAAATAAACTTTTGATAAAGTGTTAATTCCAACATGTTGCGATGTATATTTTTGATTAGCGTATTGTAAAAAGAATTTCTCAATGGATAACTTTTTCGGACGTAAGGACATGTATGTTCTACACTTCTCCACAGTGTTGATAGAGAATCCTTCTTCTATAATTGTAAATTTTTGTAAAACGCTCGTCTTGGTATCTGGTATCAAAACAATCAGGTATGCGCCCCTGTCTTCTACATCACTGATTTTCAAATTTGTCAGATCACAGCATTGACAGCCACCAGACGCCCCCATTATTAATGCAATCTAAAATATTCCAAAATTTATTATCTACAATGTCTATGTAATGACAGAGATTACCATGATCATCAAATATTTTTTATCGCAAGCCTATGTCAAAAATCCTTTTACGTGTGTTCTTTCCTGCAGCTTTCCTCGGCCTGTATCCTCTTGACTGATTCTTCAGATAAACCATGAGCTTACTATATTTTCTAATGTGTATGTTTTTATAGACATTATAGCGGCCTTTTCAGCATGGCGTACTTGACCACATGGATGAAATCAATATATGAGAGATAGCAGAACTTTCTCAATCGCTGTAATTGTGGATAAAACATTATATTGAATTCGTGTTTTAGTCGCGTTTTATCCACGTAAGAATATTAAACGCTCGACTGCGACACGCGCTCAAACATTCTTGCGTGAATAAAACCTGTCTAAAACACTTATACAATTAATAACTATTAAAAACAATTTTTCAATCTATTGTATAAACATTAACCCGGCACATTCACCATTTTTAAACATTTTTTATATAAAGTGGGAATGGTGGATTTGCCGGGTCAACAATTATAACTACTTGACGAATTTAGTGATATTAACATTTTGATTTGCAATAAAATAGATAAATAATTCAGTAAATCTGTTCAAAATTGTAATTTTGTGCATGTAATATCTTCTTAATTAAAATGGCAAATACGAGCAAACCATCACAGCAAGAGCTTGCAATTTTTTTTTTGTGAAGCTAAAACTGACTATATTTAATATACAATTTCAAATTATTGAAGGTCTCTAAAATTTATTTTTGATAGATGCAGTTTTAGGAGCAAGTTTAATAAAAGCGAGTAATAAAAAAATAAGAAGTTTATACAGGAAACTTCTGTCCAGATGTGTTCTAATGTAAAAGCATACCTGTCACACCGACTATAATTAAAAAACTTTTTCAATTTGACATTTTAAATTTAACAGAAGCTTTTATTAGTTCGGAATATATTAGCTTTGTTTACCTGGCGCCACAAGGTTCTTGGTGCGTTTTTAATGTCGCGACTTGTTATTTCGTTGGTAAAAAATATGCGGTTATAATTAAAACAGTCTGTTGCAGGAAACCTTTGTTGGTACCCAGGCCTGAGCTCTTAATCTAATAAACGTCGAAAATTGAGTCAAGACGCGCACTCGTTCATATTTATACAAATTATACAACTCGTAGCAAGTGTAAGGCATTTGCGGAGTTTATTGTATAATATCTTATTATTTCTAACTAAATTGTAGGCAAATAACGAACTTCAAGCATACAAATAAAGCGAGTTGTGGAAGTAGGGCACACAGATGTGTATTACCGGAAAATCTATTTTTTTTAATTTTTAACTCGGATTTAGTACAGGGTTTACATCACTGATCGCAAATTTCTTACATCCAATTCTCTTTTCATGTTTGCCACGTGACACCGGTGGTAAATTTTCATGTAAATTAATGAGATCTGGACTTGGAAAGCTTTGAGCTCAACTGAAATTTATATTTCATCCGGTTCGTCTACGTCAAAGTCAGGAACAAGTCTACCAATAAACCGAGTCAAGATTCAAGGTGCAATCGTTCTTATTATAAACGATTTTTCAATATTTTAAACAGCAATCAAATTTAAAATTTATATTTTAAATATACAAAGCAACTGCTATACATTAATTACAATTACTTAATTGTAAAACTACTAAAACAATAACAATTTTTGTAATTTATTTTATTACGAATAATCAAAGAATTAGTCTTCTTATTTTTATAAGCTTCCCAAGTCCCTCTAATTTGTTACATTTTTTTTATGATTGTACGAGTTTTGTGTGATAGGGCGGCACAAGATGTTGCTTTGTTTTGTATGAGGCAAAATTGATTTTAATTTAACAGATTACAGCTTTAATGGTGGCAATGTTGATTTTTTGATTTCTATTTTAGCTCTAATTATCCAGCATTTTGCATTTCAAAATACAATTAGCGAACAAAAATCTAGGTTGTTAAATTTAAATACGTTGACCAGTGACCGGATAATGCAAAATGAATAGGACCCCAGTTTTGGAATATCACGAAATGCAAATTTTCTTGGGGGAAATTCGACGATAATTTAATCAAACAACGAAATGTTTTAAATCAAATATCAATTTTAACGAGAATTGTCAAAAAATATTTACATGATTATTATTGTTTGTATTCTATAAATATTTATCAGTTTTAACAAATAATTTGTTATTGCCAGTACCAAATTAAATTTATAGATTTTTTTTAAATAAATGTAAAAAATCTCTTAAAAATTTATTTATTTGTACACAAGAAATGTACTCTATCATAAAAAATTTAGCTAATTTTTTTGTCTAACACTTTGTTTTTTTTATGTGAAAATTTTTCTGTACTAACTTACTTTTGTCGGCAAATATTACTCTATTATATACTTTAGAGCAAAATATTTTAGTAAAATTTATATAAAACGAGTAGCGTTTGTTAAAACATTTTTTTTACAAATAATTTAAAAAATTAAATCAAAATTTTATATTAAAATTTAAAAAAAAATTTGTTTTTTTTTATTTCAGAGCATTTTTATAATCTTAGTTTTATAGTATTTGATCTCAAACCAATAAAAAAATTATATGTGAATAAAACTGTGGCCTACTCTTGCCGTGGTCTATTTACCCAATAATACCAGCTTCTGTGCGATTTTTTTTTCATAATATAAGCAATTTCAAAAAACGTCTAAAATTAAGCTTAACTTTTGAAATCAGTTTCAAACAATTTTAACTAAAAACTAGAACGTTTTTAGTGTTATGCAGTTAGATTTACATTTTTTTTTAAATTAAATAGTGTTCCAATCAAGCACAACTTTACTGTATACAGTTTCCTAACATATATTATTATACTTATTATGATGTTGGTTCGACAATAGCATTATCTTTAGTTTCTATTAATAACCTAATTTTTTTTCTAGATCATTTCTAACTTTTAAAAGTTTTGTTTTAAATTTGTTTGTTTTTCTAAAAATTTTTTAAAAGTTTTTTAAACTTTATTTTAATAATTTTTTTTTAAACTTTATTGTTCTTAACTTCCTTTTACAGGTAACTTTTTGTTTTTTTTAATGTTTTTAATGACGGTAACTCAATATTTTTAAAACTGTCATTTTATCTTATTCTAGAATATTTTTATATTTATATTTCTTGGTTTTTGCATTTTTCAGTCTTCTCTAAATTTTGTTTGTTTTTCTTTACTCGTTTTTTGTATAAAAGTAGTTTTTCAAATTTTTTATTTGTTTTTCTGAAATATTTTTTAGCTTTTTTCGTTTTTCTAATAGTCACATTTCTAGCTATTTCATAAAATTACTCTAAAATTTCAATTTTTTAAAAAAACTTTTTTGTTCTCTTTAAATTGTTCTGTAGAAGTTTTAAACTTTTTTGTTTTTATTTTTCGTTTATTCACAAATGTTGTTTCTTAAATTTGCATTTTTTATACTTTTAACTTTTTTGATAAATGTCTTCCGTTATCCAAAAACTTTCGATTTGTTTTCAGATTTTTTCTAGTTTTAATTTTTTTAGCAGACATTTTTAAATTTCTTCAACAACCCTTTCTTAAGTTTTAACAGAATTTTTGTTTTCCAACGTTTTTCAACCTTTTCTAGCACTTTTTTTGTGCTTTTTTTATTAATCGTTGTTTTCTAAATTTTGCTTTTTTATTTTAATGTTGTTTTTAAACGATTTTGAATTATCGTTTTCTTTTAAAAAAAATTCTTGATCTATTTTTTTAGCCAACGCGACGTTTTCTAACTTCTTCTAATTTTTTTTTTTTTTTGACAAACATTATTTTCCAAATTTTTCTTATTCAAACTCGTCTAGGTAAAAACTTAAAAAAAATTTATTTTTTCTAAAATTTTTCTTACTCTTTCTTTACTTCTAACCGACAGCATATTTCGATCTTTTTATCCAACTTTTCAAAGAGAAACCGAATCTGTTTTTTTATTTTTCTTTGTCTGAAACTTTGTAGTCGGATTTAAACAATATTGTTTTTGAATTGTTGTTCAAACTTTTTTAAATCCCACTTTAACATTGACTCGATTCCGATTTCTTTCAATTCAAAAGATTAGATTTTTAAACAAATAATTTATTTAACAACGACTTAATTTACCCAAAAAACTTAGCAATAGCTTTTAATAGCTAAACAACTAAATAACACACTTCTATTGTCTTGAATAATTTTTATTAATTTACCAGTAATACCCGCTGTGTTTTGTCAAGTCGAACTGTTTCTATTCTGACTCTTTCTTTTTTTTTAAGTAAATTCATAAAAATTTATTTCAATTTTTTTGCGTTGCGTTATGATAGCATATGAGTCATATTTCTCGGAAAAAGTACGTATGCTTAAAGAATATTATTCAGTAACAATATTCATCTGAAAAAATAATATATTTTTATTCATGTTTTTTTTAGCATTTTTAAAAGGTTTGTGTTTATAAAACACTAAATTACAGTATTCTATATTGTTAAAAAGGTTGTAGAAATTTATTTTAATTGTGTACTGAGAGCAATTAGTAAAATCAATTTGTTTTTGTTTAATGCCATGGTCGTATATTTTCCATAAATAATAATATTGAAGCGCAATAATTTAAAATTATAAAACAAAGAATAATTATATCAAAACCACACACTTTAAATCAAAATATATTAATTTGATTTAACTAAACACCATTAAATTATGAGTAATATTTCAAAATGATTAATTTTTGTACGTATTTTTTTAAGAAATAAACTTTTCACATTTCCTCTATTTCTTATAATAGTTGAAAATAGTAGATAGTATCAAAACTAGGTCAAACTATATAGGAATATAAAATCATTAATGTTCACAGGCGAACTACTTCTCAAATAAATATAAAATCATCTTAAATAATTTTTTGTGGCATCCCAACACATTTCAAATTATTAAGTCGAATAAAAGAGAACGAAATGTGTCACAAAAATAGGTCAGCATTCTTTTTATTTCACACCATTTCTCCGGAAATGACACAAATCAAAAAACGAGAGTTTTATGAGGAAGTAGGTCAAAACTTTGATTACTCGAAACATTGATTAGATTTAAACAATAAGATAATTTGCGACTAGAATAAAGGCAAACATTACCGAAGCCGATTTCCATACCAAAAGTAAATAAAAGGAAAATACTCTCATCTTATGAAACTTTCCCAATTGCAATTCCTTATCTAATCATTGGCTCACAACTACCATGCGAGTTATGTAAATATAAAGGAACTTTATACAATTTTGTTTCAAATATACAGGTTGTTCCGGCAATAAAATTGATTATTTACAACTCAGTAGTCTGTAAATTTTTCCTACTTATACAATGTACATACAACATCTGTCGTTTTTTTTAGGTGACGACCAAAAACATTTTGAAATTGACATGTAGTCACTTTTGATAAAACATTTTAGTGCATTATTATTTTTATAAATAACGTTTTACTTGAAAAATACAGATTCGGTTTATTAGAAAAAAAGTTTAGCGGGCCATGGTAAATTAATAAATAAAGACAATACAATTTCTTGTTTTTTCCAGGTTTTTGCTCAAAAAGTAATTTAAGCAAATTAAATATTGCAAATTCCCATAATTTAACATAAAAAATACAAGCATAATTAGTTTTTATTTTTGATAAAGGTGCAATATAAAGAGCTACTTAGCAGAAGTAGGTACAAAATAAAATATTACGGTTATTTAAAAAATTGCCGACTAATATACTGTAAGTCTGTTAAAAGTATATCTTAATGTTTCTTAAAAACTAGTTATCCACCGACATGAGAGTTTCCCATTAAAAAAATAGTTTTTTTTAATATTTGTAATATTTTCTCTAATCAATTAATATTAATTAATTTGTAGAAAAAAATATATAATTTACGTTTTTTCTAATGTCACTCTAAATAAAACGAATGTTGAAATATGGTGTTGTGAAAAAATATTTTAAAAAAATTGCAAATAACCGCAAAAAATAATATTAAAATAAAATTTATTCGTTTTGTAAGACCTATTTTGATGCAGCATTGCTGTTATTCGACATTTTTTTAACATATTAATATTAATTAATTAATTAATATTTATTAAAAGAAATATTAAATAAATTCTGAAAAAATTAACATGTGTAAAAAACAAAGCCTTTAGTGGCAAGCCCTAAAGTCGGTGTGCTAACTAGTTTTTGAGAAAAGTTAAGATATAATTTTAACAGACCTACGCTATATATGTGCCTAGTAATCTTAAAATCAAAAATTACAATTGACTAAATAGACAAAAGATTACTGATAAAAACAGATAGAGAACATTATACTCACTACTAATACTTTATTATCTACATACTTTCCAAAATTTGGTTTATTAGCAAATTTTTAAGAAATGTGAATTAAAATGATGAATTGTTAAAATAATTCCTAATATTTTGGCGTTTTCTATCAAATTTTTGTTTGCTACTTTAATTAAGAGTTGTGTTTAATTTTCTAGTTGTATCTATTCTATGTAAGAAAAAAGACTACACAACAAAGTAACAGTAGACCCTACATTATTTCTGTCATTCAAAACTTTTTACTACTTCGTTTATTAATGCATGTTTAGAGAACTATGCTAGCTACTACAGTTTTCAAAGGTATTGTTTGGTTTTCTAACTATATCTAGTCATTTGCTGTAGTAGAGAATAGCCAGAATAATCAAAATACTAATTACTACCCTACTCTTATTATCAAAGGCTTTCGGCAACTGCGTTTATAAGTAAATCTTTTGATAATTGTAAAATGACATAAGATACATAAAATAGTAAATAGTAATCATACTATTAAAATTATTCTAATAAACCTTTAAAAACTTTTAAAAAGTTTTAGTAGAAGTAAAATGTAAATAGTAGTCATGACTATCACTATTAAAACAAACCTTAAGGCCTAATTACACAATTCAATTTTCTTCAAAGATTCGTACAAGTAATTGTATGAATTTCTTGAATTCACCTCTTTGATGTGTTTATGTAGTGTAAATTGATGAATTTCGTTTGACATTTCTTCAAAGTAGTTGGATGTAAATATTTGATGAAAGTGGAACGTGCGCTACTTTGAAGGTTATTTGGATAAAATAATTTGATGGGAGCATGCGCACAACTACGAAAAATAAAAGATGGCAACAGGCGACATGTGTTTTCTGTATGTTTTCATCGAGTTAAAGTTTTGTAGTGCTATGGTGTTGATAGCTATGACGCTTATTAACGCCACTTTCTTTATTTTGTTAAGTTGCTTGTGTTGCATACTAAAACTTTTTTGAGGTTAAATAATAAAACGTTATATTGATTTTTTTTTGACGTTTTATTCAATATCTTAAATTCAAGATATTGAGTAATATCTTGAATCTTGGATGCTAGCACCTCGCTCTACTTTATTCAACATATATGTTCAATTAATTGGATGGTATCTTTGAAAAAAATTAAATAGTGTAATTTGGCCTTTAGTATAAAAATTAGGACAGATAATAAACACAGATACTATCCCACAAACACTTGTGTCAAAACTTTCTCTACCAAATGTTTATGCTGCTAATGCAAATGATTTTGTTTTCTTATTGCTCTAAATTTAAGTTTTACAACTTTTAAAGTTTAAGCTTTGCTTTTAAATACGATTCAGAAAAGTTTTATCCGGTATTTTTGGCAGTAAACTAATATTTTCAAGTTAAAGTACGCCAATAAAATGCATTAATTTTTGCCATATATCAATGCTCTCTGGCTGGCAATGGCGCTTACCGTCAACCTGCGTACCCACAAGTTGAACACTGTTTCTAGTTGAAGATGACCTAATAGATGACTAACGTCATGTCTACACTCGTATCAAGTAGTCTAAAAGCATGCTAAAATTTATTTTGTTTGCCATGGTAGTGCTTACTAAACTAAAATTTTTTTAGTTACTAAAATTGACAAAATGGAAGAACACTTGCAACTATAAAATCATGTTTTCTGACTACCTGATAAGGGTGTATACACGAGAACTGTGGAGTATTTGTCGTCAAGCACTCATAAATAAAAAACACTCAATAATGCTAAACTAATTATAATTATTTTTTAAAAAATTATAAAAGTTTCTGCTGAACTAAAGAAAAATAGAAAAAGTTTACCTCGTCTAAGTGCGGGTGTTTTAATCTGGCACAACACGGAAGAGCTATAAGTTGCATTCGAAGTCGGTTCAACCATTCTTTGCGATTTGTACTTTGTAGAAATACAACTTTAGAAATGCGTACTCAGCAAAACGTAAAATTAAGGTTAGTTATACAGGGTGTCCTAAAGTTTGGAGACTAATAAAATAGAATGCTTTGCCTTAGGGTTAAAAAACTTTTCTAAAAAAAAATATCTCTTAGTTTTCAAGATACAAAGTCTTAACATACATTTTTGGTTACTGTTATTTTTACATCAAAAGTAAATTTTGACAATAAAATCTTTGCATTTTGTTCTATTAAGACTTTTAAATAATTATATGTGTAATTATAACCTTTGCAGTATATATTCTGGGGAATATTACAATTTTAGAAATTATTTTAATGTTATTAGTAACATAATATAATCTTTTAAATTTTACCATTTTTACCATATAATTAAAATTTCTATTATTCCAAATTCTTAACAGTCAAAACATAAATAATTTTTTTTAACATTTTTTTTCTGTTTTCTAAACTTTAGTTGACAATGTGTTAACAATTTAATTGGTAAATTTTAGAACAACCTATATAAACATTAAAAAACTTATTTATAATAAAGGTTCTGCTTTCTTTTTTGTTTTTTTTTTACGTCATGTCAAAGATAATTAAACAATAATGTTCTTTACGTAAAAGATATTGTTTTTGTGATTAGGTGATTTTTTTTTAAATAGAAAATAATAGAGATAAAACTCCATAAATTTAAAGTAAGAGTGTCTGTTTTACCAATAAAAAAATGTCAAAACCTTGTCATTTTAAAGTTTTTTGACGTTTCTATACGCTACTAGGCTATCATGCTAAACGTATTTTTTTTGTGTTCAGTTTCTTTTTTTACTATTCGAAAAACTGAAAATAAATCCGAAGATTAAAGTTTACAGCAGACCAAAACAGAGACCAGCATTATCATCAAAAAATGTTTTGTTCTGTTAAAAAACAAATAAAAAATAAAAAAAAATAGCTTAGAACTAAACCACCACTGGTGACGTCTTCTAGGGCGCACCAGGAAAGAGTTTATTGTCGGGTATTTTTTGATTATAATTTATTTATTTCGTTATTTTTTAAATGCGTTTTTACAGATTAGTAGCGAGTCACTTTTTAAAATATTAATTAGAGTAGGCGACGCTTTAAATAAGTTGGTTGGCAAAACTGAATAAACAAATCAAACATTTATGTCATAAAAGTGTCACATAATTAGAATTTTTTCTTTTACTAGAAAGAATAGAAGAGTAGCGCGCACGTAGCGCGTCTTCTGAGGAAGGAGGGAGCCTGTGGAAGGAGCCATTCGATAACAGCTTATAAGTAACAAGTGAAGAAGGCGCGTATCGCTTCGCCATCTCGTTTTCTCTGTTTTCTATTTTGATTTTGGCGCTTTATGTCACTGTCACAAATTCAGTACTGGCAACTACAAAAAATAATCCACAGCACACGCTAATTAATAATTTTTAAAATGACCCGGTACTTTAATGTTTTAGAAGTAATTTTGCAATTACCAAAATATAGTGCAACACTTCTATTATACAAGGTGATTCAAAATTACGCGACACAGTTTTAATCTATAATATAGCACCACAAAAAATACTCTAAAAAGTTTTGTTCTTATCTCTACTGACCTCTAAATTAAAAGCTTTCAAAATTGACTAAAAAAAACATTTTTTCAGTATATCTCAAAAACCGTTAAACCGATTTTAGTTTTACAATAATTGGTTTAACGGTTCTGTACTTGCACAAAGTTAAATGTTTTTTTTAGATAATAGTGAAATCATGCTAAATTTTTTCAACATTTTTTTTGTTGTTGTAGTTCCTTCGCACATTTTTTTTTTTGCTTTTTGGTGGTACTTTTATAAAACTGTAAAGCCCGAGTTGACACAATTATACTATTATAATTCATGTACAGTCTTATTCACTCTAAAAAATTGATAAAAGTGCGCCCTTATACAAAAATTTTTAACATACTTTTTTATTATTTCAATATTTTTTTTTTTTTATTTCATCTTTTTTTTATGTCGTAGAAAGGTTTTTATTTACTAATTATAACAAAATACTAATGAAATTTATTTTTAAACATTTGATGTTTTTCATTGTTTTTAGCAAAAATTTCAAAGAAAGAGATACAAAATCAATTATTTATTTAAATTCTTTTATTTGATTGGTTCATTTTAAATTCATTTTATTTGATTGGTTGATTTAAAATTGCCTGATATTTCACAAGTGACATATGACATAATAGTAAAAAAAATTGTATTAATCATCAATTAAAAGTGATTTGATTAAACGTAACAATTATTTTTTATTAATAGGAGCGATTTAGTAAGTATTTAACTCAAAATCATCCTCTTTGTTGTTGTTACAACGAAAAAAATTCATACAAAGATTACCTAACCTAAAAATTTTACGAAACTTTTACTTTCAGTGAGTGCAATGAGTGCCTAAATAAAAACTATTTTAAACGTTTAAATTCTAATAATAACAATAAAAAAGCTTCTTTAGAATCTTTAGGCTATACAATACATTACAACATTAAGAAAATTATAGTTTCTCCAAAAGGGTTAACCACGAAGGAAATCGCTCCCATGAACCATAAAAAAATCAACGTAACATTTAGCATAATGGCACGATAAATATAGGACATTTTTTAGCAAAATGAGAGGAAAAACACTAAAATTTATTCAAAATTACATTTATTTCTGACCAAGGGGGCCCCTGTTATTTTTTATTACATAAAGACTGAAAACAAGTACGTACATTTTGAAAGAAATATTATAATTTATTAATAATAATTAAAAATTTATTCTTTGCATTTGATTGGCTATTTTATTTAAGTGACTGTGACATATGACAGATGTAAACATAACCTCAAATTTTTGTTGTCGAATAAAAGTGATTTTAAATTTAATTAAACGTGATTTAAAATGTTATATCTGTTTCACATAGGATTGTTTATAATAAGATCAAAATAATTTCAACAAACAGGGTCGGCCCAAGAACTTACTTCACTATGGGGGCTCTTTGTTGCCCCCCCGAGGCCCAAGAACGATAAAATAACAGAAACAGGTGTCTGTGTTATTTATTGGCCGTGTCGACTAAAAACAACACTGAGTTTTCGTTGTGACCCAATATAATCCCTTTTGGTTATCACCAAAACAAAAAAATCATTACTTTAATTTCCTAACCTAAAAAAAATTCTAACAGTAAACACCCTCTAAAACCCTTCGACTTTTTCCAAGAAGGTGATTCAGGGAGAAATGATTAGCCTCCATAAATAAAAAAAAAGTCCTACATTTTAATGACAAATAAAAGTGACCTTTTAGAAAAAACCAAAATGGAACGCTGAATATGGAACATTTTTTAACAAAAACAGAGAAAAATTGACAGAAAATTGGTCAAAATTCTATTTATTCCTGATCAAGGGGACCCTTTTTTATAATGTAAAGACTGAAAACCAGTACGTGCATTTTGAAAGAAATTATAATTTGTTAATAAATAAAAATTTATTCTTTGCATTTCATAAAAACATAACCTCAAATTTTAGTCAATTAAAAGTGACTTGAAATAATTAAATTAAATTTAATTAAACGTGATTTAAAATGTTATTTTTGCTTCACAGTGAGTTTTTGATAACAACAAACAGGGTCGGCCTAAGAACTAATTTAACTATGGGGCCCCTTTGTTGCTCCCACAATTAAATAACAGATGTGTGTGTGTGTGTTTTCAATTACCCGTGTCTACTAAAAACTACACCGAGTTTTTGTTTTGACCTAATATAATCGCTTTGTTTTTTGACTTAATATAATTGCTTTGTTGCTATCACAAAAAAAAGTGCAATAAGTAATAACTACCTAATCTAAAAATTACAACAGTAAGAAGACTCTAAAACCCTTCGACTTTCTTGGAGTAATTCAAGAAGGAATGAGCCCCAATAACTAAAAAAAGTCTTCCATTTTGATGTTGTTGAAAACTAACATTTAGCAAAAAATGGAACGCTGAATACAAGATATTATGTAGCAAAATTAAGGAAATATCACAAAATCATTAAATATTTAATTTATTCCTGACTGAAAGGACTCTTTTCAACATTATTTAAAGTTTATAAAATTTCTTCTCTATAAAATTTTTAGCAATACGATAAGGAGATTTCAATGCATAGAGACGATTTAGTAAGTATTTGACCTAAAATATCCATTTCTTGCCACCACAACAAAAAAAAAATGTGCGAAAAATAAAAAAATTATCTAACTAGAATTTTTTTTATCAGTAGCAAGGTAAATACCAGTTAGAGGCCAAAGTTGTTTGATTAATAACTATCTTACAGTTGATAAGTAATTGTTTTTTGCAAAATAATAAAATTTTAATTAAAACACGCAATTAAAAATTAATTAAAGAAAAATAAATAAGGTAGGCAACCAAGAATACGCTTTTTTTAAATTGTATAAAATAAAGTTTCTAATATGATATATTACTTTAGACACGTTATAATAATTTTATAGGATAAGTGTCCCATAAATGAAGAAATATATGCATACTAAGTGTTTCAGTAAAATTCTTATACACTATAAATGTGTAACAATAGAAATAGAATATTTTGAGCTTATTAGGGTATTTAAAGTATATAATTTTTAATATAATCTCAATCACAAACATAAAAGTCGACATATCTATTGTTTCCAAATTTGATGCTATTGTTAATAATCTTTTTATTTCTTTTAATGTTTTAAACTTACAAAAATATTCAAGGACATTTAATAATAAAAATTTTACTATTAACTATGTTATTAAATAATACTATTTAAAGCAATAATTATTGTTCGGAAGTACCCACACTCGCACGCCAAGAATTTTTTTTTGTAAATAATAAAACAAAAATGTATAGTAAATTTTCACCAATCTATAATTTTTTTATGATTTTATAATATTAATATATTTTGCTAAACTTTCTGTTGTAAAACAAATTTTGGTCAGATACACATTCTTTCGCAGGCGTTTTGCACGCAATATAGTGTCATAAACGTCATATAATTTAAAAACGTGATTACAAATATCATATGTTATTTAATAAATAAAAAATTAGACAACAGTGGTTCATCTACAGTACATATTGCTTAAATAGTAAAATAAAAAAAATATTATTTGAAAATGTAATAATTTGTTTTTAAAGTAAATTTCATTATTGTTTTTTTATTAAATGAGTTAGGGTCACAATAAATTAGGTTAGGTGACTACAAACAATTGCTAAATAGCTAAAGAAGATCAATTTTTTAACCAAAGGCCGAATATCTATTGCGCCCCAAGCGTGAACGCCTGTCCAAGACTGAATATCCACCGCGTCGAAGGCGCAAATGTCCAATCTAAAGGTGAATCAAAAGTCGAATATCAAAAGTCGAATATCTAACGTTAAGACAAAAGCCGAGTATCGCCGAGAACGTATGGGCAAAAGCCAAATATTTATTGCGCTGCAGGCGCGAACGCCTGCTCAAGGCTAAATTTTATCGCGCCCATCTGCCCGTAAGCCGAGTACCAACCGCGCCGCAGGCGCGATTGTTTGAACAAAGGCCGAATATTCATCGCGCCGCAGGCGCGAATATCTGACCTAAGGGTGAATGAATACCTATCGCGCCGCAGGCGCAAACGTTTGAGCAAAGGCTGAATATCTATCGCGCCGCAGGCGCGAACGTTTGACCAAACACCAAATATCTATCGCGCAGCAGGTGGGAACATCTGGCCCAAAGCCAGTATTCAACCAGATATTCAACTTATACAAACAAATAAAAATTTGTATACTTCAATCTAAGGCGGCGTTTGCGCCGCCACACATCGCTTTCGGTTTTAATCGAAAGCGGCGCCAGTAGCGCAATATCGCGTTTGGTGTCAACCGATGGCGGCGCTGTTAGCGCAATATCGCCTTCGCTATCAAGCGAAGGCGGCGCCAGTAGCGCAATATCGCCTTCGGTGTCAACCGAAGGCGGGCGCCATTAGCGCCCTGGCGCTTGCGCCTTTCGCCCGGAGGGCGAAAACGCGGGCCCGCGTAAAGGGTGGCCGTAAGGCCACCATTTTAAGCGGGCTCGTTTTAATATAAATCTATACTTAAAAAAACTTTTTAGAGATTAAAAATATACTAACTTACTAAGAAAAGTGTTGGTTTTTACATGCAAACAAGTTTATTTAATTTAATTTTAAAAAACTTAATTGCTATGGATAAACGCCGGCTTTATCTGCATATATTCAATGCAAAAATAGTAAAAGTTTAACAAAGGTTTAAGGTAAGTGGATTGAAATTAGGTGATATTTAGAATAAAAGCCTTTGATATTTAGCTAAGCTTTAACCCTTTATCATGAAATTTTTGTAGCATTCGATATATTTTTTCGATTTGTGTTGACATGAAAAAATGAACTAATCAACCAGTTACGAGGCAAAATCCGTTGTTAACCGAAATATCAGCGCTGAGAAACTCTGTATCGCATTGAATATATTGGGTAGAATGTGCGCTTCTACATTTCAATACAAGGATAAATGAAATGTAGCGTTTCCATTTCCATTCAGGGCAAAACGAGCGACTGGGTATACAGTTCTGCCGCCTAAAACGCGATGTATGGATTACAGCCACGCTAAAATGCATCTTTTCTAGAAATTGCGAGCGAAACAAATCTTCGTCCGGGGGTCAGTGGTCCCTTAGGCAAATCGTAATGGGCGCTGACGCCGTCGAGGGAGGCCTAGGCCTCCGGAGACCGGTGATAGATTGCTCGGAGCGTGCACTAGACGCGTCTGAAACGCGCGATAAAATATCAATGCGGTGTTCCGAATTCCGCTGATAACCGGTAAAATTTCGTGTCTGACTTTTTTATCGAGAGCAGTGATCGACGTTTGCGAAAAACACACGACACTCATTTCCAACAACTCCAATCAATAAATCTTCCTCGTGAAACTTTAAATCGGGGCAAAAATTTAGCGAGCAACGTCTTGTACGATTAAAAGGGGTTGCAATCTTGAGCTATTACAAGTTAGATCACCAACGACGGCGCGAGGAGAGCCTAATTACGTTTAGACTGTTTTCACTTACGTAAGAAAAACGATGCTGCACTGAATTATTTTGCAAAACTTTGACGAGATCTAGAAGAACGTGGTTTGGGGAAAATTAAATGATGAAAATCAATTAAGAAGGGGGAGACATGTACAAGAAAACGGCTAATTAATGTCAACACTAACTGTATTACGTAATTAATGGATAATTAGGGCACACATTTGTCTCAAAAGCGCCTGATTTCGTAAACATAACGTCGCAGTCAAGGAGCTTTAAATGACAAAAACATATTTTAATTTTGTTCTCTGACATACATCACGATTCTAATATAGAGACCTCAAAAAAAACCGTTAATTTTGTTAATAACAGAACGCTTATGTTTCAAAGATCAATCACTTACCAACTTATCAAACTATATAATTTAGTTACAAACACTCAAACTGTTAATATCTTTTACACCAAATATAGACAAACTTTTATAACAAAACTCTATAGATATTAACAACATCATTGAGTTTTATTGTATATTTTTGTGAAATAAAATTCTATTATCTGGTAGAATGGTCTAAGATAATAAAATAAACTATAAAAAATACAAAATTAATTTAGGTTTTATGACTACAATTTTATAAAATGTTGCAACTATGAAGTGTGCACTCAAAGGAAAATTAAATTTTTAAAGATGTTATTTTTATTAGTTCTACACTGCTTTCAACAATTAGGAAAATTTTCAATTTTTCAATATGCAGAGTGACATAAAAATATGAAATAAAATTCATAATTTTTAAATTAATGTTTTCTTAGAAAAACGCCAAAACAAGTCGATTTTATTTTTTTATTAGGCACCTATATCACTTATTTCCAAATTTTTTTGGTCAACTGGTTCTTTGCTGTGACGTAATTTTTTTTTTTTTAAAGAGTATTTCCTATTTTTGGTGTTTAACTTCCAAACTACTTTTTTTGCGTATAACAATATAACATTTGTAGGGTCTAAAATAAAAATTTTAAGTAATTTAACCAATTTAAACGTTTTATTGAATTTTTCAATATAGACGCAATTTTTAACAGAACTACTGAACTAAATTTTTAAATTGACGTTTTTCCGTTTTTTAGTAATAATACAACCAATTTTCAAACTTTGTTAGCACATTATTTCCTATTTTTTTGACTAATTAGGCGATACTGATTTGTAATCCTTTTTCTTAAATCTTTGATTTTATTACAAATATTATTAATTTTAAGTAGTCCTTTAAAAACGGTCAAAACATTATCTATATAATCTCTGACACTACGAGCGTAGTGTAGGTGTGCCGTCTTGTTTAAACCATACATATTTTTTTTTAAAGAGGGTCTCGAAGCGCGAGCCGCACACCGAGGTCTACGCCCATTGTGTGCAACCTCTTGAAATAGCACTACTGCAGTAGCCCTGTGCCTCTGATGGAGCTCAGTATCTTGTCTGCAGGAGCCTTCTCGATAGCACTGGGCTTCAGTTCCGAGAACCCAAGTGTAAATCTCTAATGCTTGGAAATGCAGAGCAGTAACAGAGAGTATGAAGAGGAGTTTCCTCATCTTCGACACAACCTCTGCAAATCTCGTCTTCGCTGAGTCCGATGACGTGCAGGTGTCTTTCTAGTAGGCAATGTCCTGTGTACATGCCTACTACTAACTGAAGGTCTCTACGGTTGAGACGCATCAGGTTTTCACTGCGTGCCTTGTCCGGTCCTTTAATGAAAAGCCTGGATTGCCGCATGCTATCTTGAAACTGCCATTTAGAGAGATGGCAAAATTCTATCCATTTATAAAGTGTGTCATTCTGTCGTCTTTTGGTAACGCCAAAAGCCGGTTCTGCCCCAATAAAGTCTATTTGTGAACCCTCTCGAGCCAGAACGTTAGCCCTCTCGTTACTCACAGTGTCCTGGTACCCAGCAAAGTAGAACTTTTTTGTTGCACACTGCCAGTTCCTGTAATCTGTTGTAACATTTCCAGACAAGTCTCGATAAGTACCTGCACGATTGCAAGGACTGCAGCGAAGCCTGACTGTCGGTGCAAATGCAGATTCGCCTGTTTGACAAAGCCCTCTGCACGCACTCATCACACAAGCAAGCAAAGCGAAAATTTCCGCTTGGAAAACGTCAACATGTTTTGTGTTGAGCCAGTCCCCCGTTCTGAAGCTGCTCGTTTTTTCACACCAGTTGTCACGTGGTGAAATGTTCACAAGATACTTGTAATTTGTAGCAATCCTAGAAGTCATACTGTTGTCCCCCATTTCAAAAATGGGGTCCAAATTCAACATCCTAATAGATATTGTTCCATGACCATTCCCGGTTGCTGTTTTCCAGTGATTGGTACCGCGAAGCCGTAGGAAACCCATTGCAGCAGACTCTTCCCCAACAAAATGAAGTGGTCGAATCCCTACAATGAGCTCCATGGCTGCGGTCGGTGTAGTTCGGAAAACCCCTGTAATTGTCAGGCAGGCCAAACGCTGGACCCGTTCCAAAATTTTTTTTGGCCTAGGACGCACTCGATATGTTCTACCAGACAAGGGAGCTGTACGTGATCATTGGTCTGACAACAGACCAGTTGTAACCATACATTAGCTGCTGGTATGTCTAGGATCTTTTCATTGGATAAAGTTCCGCTAATGATGGTACTAACATGTCGCAAAGGACATCCAAATAAACTTGCCTAGTTAATGAGACGTCAAAAAAAATACGGTCTAAAGTGTGATTAGCTCAAAAAAACACAACTGTCATATGGGTCGATAGAAAATTCACACTGGATGAGAGAAATCAATACTTATTACAACATCCACAAAAATTGAATATTTAGTGTGGTTTTATTAAATCACATTTTAGGATTTTAGAACATCAATTATGTAAGAGAAACAACAACAAATCAATACCGCTTAATTAGTCAAAAAATGATAAATAATGTGCTAACGGAGTTCGAAAATTGGTGGTATTATTACTAAGAAACGGAAGAACGTCAATTTGAACATTTAGTTCAATTATTTTGGTGAATCACGTCCATTCTTTTTACATTCGAAATTTGTTACGGGGAAGTGGACAACGCAGAAAAAAAAACTGTATTATAAGGCCAAGGTTTCGAATCCTTTATTGATTCTTTTTCAAGGCTTATAATTATTTATTAATTATTATTATTATATATTATTTATTATAAGCCTTGAAAAAGAATCAATAAAGGATTCGAAACGTTGGCCTTATAATATAGTTTTTTTTTCTGCCTTGTCCTCTTCCCCGTAACAAATTTCGAATTTAGTTCAATAATTCTCTTAAAAATTTCGTCTATTTTGAAAAATTTTAAATTGGTTAAATTACTTAAAGTTTTTATTTTAGACCCTACAAACGTTATATTGTTATATGCATAAAAAAAGTAGCTTCAATATTCAACACCAAAAATAGTGGTTGCTATTTAAAAAAAATATCGATTACATTACAGCAAAAAACCAGTTAGCCAAAAAAATCTACAAACAAGTAAAAAACGTGTGCAATGAAAAAATAAAATTGACCTGTCTTAGCGTTTTTCTAAAAAAACATTAACTTAGGAAATATAGTTTTTATTTCATAGTTTTATGTCACTCTGTATACAGTAATTAGTGCATTTAGAGATAATAACAAAACAAGTAAAACTTGTTTGCAATTAGAGCTCCTTTACAAATTTTTGCGAGCTTAGCTCCATTCGAACGCAAGTGTCTTCCACAACATTGTCAGTAAGAGTTGAAAGTCACCAGGAAGCTTAGTTTCTTCAGCAACATTACCTGTATAAGACGTTCTACAACTCGTATGCAGTGTTTATACAGGATATAGTGTAGAATTTCGAAGTAAGTTAGTTAAAATTGTACGTACATTAAATTTATCCAAATTCGATGTTTTTGAAGTACACCATTAGAGTATTTAGATTTTTTCGTGGGTGATAATAAGTCATTCTGCGCAAACCAAAAAACTGGTTGAAGCTAAACGCTATACATCAAACAAAAAAAATCGCTGTAGACATGAGCAATGACAAACGTATTGTTTATAGCCAAAGGCACGAATAAATAATAACGTTAATAGATTTATGAAGAACGAAAAGAAGCAAGATAGACCTACAATTTCTTTAAATCGCATACAAAAGAGAGTGGCAAAAGCTACTACCGTTAGTCTTAACACTGTGAGAAGAATAGCCCAAAGTGTTAAGAAATCGGAAAACAGTAAGTTTCTGTCACCAAGAAAGAAAATTAACAAACCATTGCTAAAAATTACAGTAGATGAATTTGAAGAAGAAATTGTGCGATAAGTGATTTATAATTTTTTAATTATAAATAAAAATTAAATTTATAAAAAATGTCGCAATTTATAAGAGAAGATTTAAAATGCAAGCTGTCTTTAAAGCAGTAAAACATAAAAAATGTAAATTTTTCTAGAAAGATAAATTTATTCCGAAAATTAGTTTAAAAACTAGAATTTCGTTAGAAAAAAACAGAAGACAACAAAACAGTTTTAACTGAAAAAACTAACATCAAACTAAAACTTGTTTAGTATTTTAAAAAATGCTAAGAAAAAAGCAGGAACATTATATACTATGATGAAACATATCTTCGCAGTTCTCACACTGTACAAAAGACGTGAAATTATGGTACAAATCAAGTTTTGAAGACACCAACCTTAAAAAAACAACGGTTAATTATTATTTTACACGTTAAAGAAGCACAGGGTTTTGTACAGGTGCTCTAAATATTTTCAAAGCTGAAAGTAAAACAGATTATTATGACAACATAAACTATAATAAGAATTACTAATACAGCCAAATCCAAATATCTCTTTAAAAAAAGTAGAATTGCAGAAATGGCTAAGTGAAAATGATTTTTTTTTTAAGTCAAGTGTAATATTTTTGTTTACGGTTACCTCCCTATTACCCAGAGCTGACTCCTATAGAAAAAATATAAGCATTTGGTAAAAACTAAGTGAGTATGCAAACTAGACGATGTAAAAAAACTTGCAGAAGAATAATTTAAATGTTTCGGTAAAGTACTGGAAAATAATTTGTCATATGCTGAAACTCTGGTAAAAAAATACATCGACAGAAAACGATGTGAAAGATTTTTATATTTTATCGTCTAAAGAAAATGATCAAAATTTGATTAATAATTATTTAAGCAATTCTAAATAATAAATAAATGCTTTGTTTATAAAGTAAAATTAAAAATATTTATTTTGATATATTTTTCCTCTAATTTAAGTGATTTAGATTAAATTTTTATCAAAAAAAAATGTGTTTTATATTTATCTAATTTCAAAAATCGATTTTCTACAGTTTTGTGCATCTAATTCAGAATGTGACTTTTTTCAGAAGTCTCTGTCTTTGCGTTGATATTTTCAAAGTCATCACTCACGACACAATCCAAGTACTCTACTGTAAAAGTGTCATGTTCTAATTTGAGAACCATTTTAATAAAACTTTAGCAACAACTAATGACAACTTATTAATATAAGTTTTAAAAAGTCAAATTTGAATTTACAGTTTGGTTAGAATAGTCAATTTTAAGTAACACTTCAACGCTGTCAACTCAATCAGTACTTGTTGATCACGCTGTAGAAATCAAAATGTGCAAATATAATCACTCTTTATTTATCAAAAAAATGCATTTTTATCTAAAAACTGAGAGTGTTAGACTTTTCAGGTTTGAGAAACCGCAGTAAGCTTAATATTGAATAAATTATACGAATTTTGACAGATTAAATTTTGCTTTTTACGAGTTACAATTTGATATAGTATGTTGGTGCAAAGATTAAGTGACTGCAGCTAGCGCAGTGCATGCATTTTTAACTATTTACATTTGCTGTATTACGATAAAATGAGACTCAATTTGTTTGCTAGGAAAAATTAAAATCAGTGCATAATAAATTATTTTCCGCTTTATTACAACTCAAAACATTTCGACTAGAAGAAAATCAGTTTATACCACAATAAATAACTAGCAAATATTTGAAAAGATGCTATTACATTAAGTGAATCGAAAGCAAATACCATCAAAATGCATGCTCAGGTGAATTTATACGATCGAACTGTGAAACATCATACGAATAAATCTTTTTAATGGTAACTATTACCTGCAATTTTGCTCCAGTAGTTGTTATCTTTAAAGTTTCAGAGAGTCAATTATTTCCACCTCAACACAAATCCAATCATTTAAACACTCGAATGGACATTTAACGATTTTAATGGTACATGGTACATTGTTATTTTCGTTTAATTGATTGCATTTAAATTAAAATGTTGGTTGCATACTGTCACTACCAATTGTTTATTGTTAGTAATTGCAGTAAAAGTTGTCTTCTGGCATAAGGAGCCTCAAGCAAGTGGAAAATTTGAGAAATTCGAAAACTATACAAAAACTTGAATATCTCCACATAGTACGTTTCACTCAATTCCAATCATTTTTTATCAAAATATGTATAATTAAAAGTAAAAGTAACATTAATGTAACATACCTATGTTGTTAATATCTAAAAAATTGCTTGCAATTACATAGCCCAGTAAAACTAGATTTAAACATCGAAAAAATCTGTATTTTTGAAAAAATCTTTATTGAGTTGTTCTAAACATACATACAAAAATTTGAGCCGAGGGTTTTGGTTTTTTAGAACTCAAAAGAAAAAAACGAATTAAAAATTATCATTTTTTTATTACCAATTAAAAAAACAATAGTTTACAAAAAACATTATAGACTTTGTTTCGTAGAATTAATTGCTTTAAAAATGTACTAAGTTTTTTTTATTGATTATTATTATATTTTTTATTGCAATAATTTTATAGGTTATTAGTGTGGTCATGGTTTGCACATATTTTGCCTAATTTTACTGGGCTATAGTTCAGGTCATCAAAGAGTGCATAGATGTGGCTTAATTTATTTTTTTAATATTGAAATGATGTACAAATGTATTCAAAATAAAGCAAATTATAGAGATCTAAAGATCATTATAGTTCACATATAAATTTTGATTCGCGTTTGTCAAATTTGAAATTTTGACTAATTAAATTGGTCACGTGTCTGCACTGTTTAGTGATTTAAACGATATACACACTTGTAATAGTTATTTTCCTCATTTTATATAGTTTTAAGAATAAAATTTTATGATTTGACAAAATAAGAGAAAATTCTGTACGTAAAACTTTATAAAAAAAACAAATATTGTTTAAATCGTTTGCTTTGCTTAATTATTTTATCCAACACCTCTTTATTATGACGTTATAAAAATGATGTTTTTGATTAAATTATGGGGTCTATAAAATACAAGTGGATTTATGAATCAATAATAAAACTGTTTTTATATAATTGAACAGTTTACAGAAAATAGAACAATTTATTAAACATCAAAAAATAATAGATAAAATTACAATTATAAGAAAAAATCTCAGATAAAATCATTTGTTGAGATTTACGTTAACATTTATATTAAAAGATATAACTTTATTTGCCTTATTTTTTGTCACTTCAATGTTGTTTCCACATTCATTTGATTTTTGCTTCTCAGTATTCACAATAACATTGCCTTCTGTTTCCGAATTTTCACCCAGTATCTTCTTTAGCAATGTCTATTTTGCTCAAAATTGACTCTTCAACATACGCTTGTGCCACGGTTGTCGACTTTTATCGGCCATGACGTTGAACCATACCAAGATCGGCTCCAGCGTTGGACAATAAACTCGCTGATGTGCGTCTCATACTGAGTCCGGTGTAAAACTCTGATTCTGGTAATTTCAAAAAGTCAGCTACTACTGGTGGTATTTTGGATAGATTATTTATTCCCACTAGCTGTATTGTGCATTTCTTATTTCCATAGCACAAAAACAACCTGTTGTAAAAAATATTCTTAGGTCGGAGAGACATATATTTTCTACAAATATCCAACACATTCACTGCAAATCCTTCTTCCATAATTGTAAAGCTACGTGAAACATATTTTTTTGTATCTGGTACAGATACCAACATATAGGATCCTTTATCTTCTACGTTATTGATTGACATGTTCAATAATTTACTACACCGACACCCACCTGACACACCAAAAATTAGTGTGACAGGTAATGTAAAAAAATTAGTTTTTATTCTCTAATAACAAAATCGACCTACCTTCAACATCAAATATTTTTTATTGGGTACTTCTGCTAGAGACTGTTGAATATGCTCTCTTTCAAAAATTTTTGATTTTTTGCACTTGTAATTTTTTGATTCGTTCTTCAAAAAAGCGATCAATTTGCCATATTGTAAAATATCTGTACTTTTGTGAAGCTTTAATGTCGATCTTAAGATGCTGTATTTCGTCCACATTGAAGAGGCTGCGCATTTTTTTTTGGCGTTGAAGAAGTAACCTAACAGCACGTCTTCGCTTACTTCACAAACATCGTTTTCCTATTTCCAGTTATTGAACTCACTCAATTCTTTGTAATAAGCGTCCCTGGATTTCTTGGGTAGCAAACTCGATGTGACTTCTTAAACATCTCTCGCAATTTTTTTAGGAAGAAAACTACTTCTTTTTATTTCCAACAATGTTACATGCGCCGAAACAGTTTGTTTACAAAATTTTTCTCAAATAATAATTTTGTTATCAACAACAACATGGAAACCAAATCATAGACTACTACTAATCTTTGTAGATATAAATTTTTTGGGTTTTGATGATTTTTTAAGAACTCTTACAGAAGGAGGTATTGGATAAAACTATGTATTGTACTTATTTCTCTTAACTTCAAATAAGTTACTTAAGATAAATTAGGCTACTCGAGCAAGCTCTCGTAGCTAAACATTTCTTTCGTGACTTATTTGTCTTACAAGACACTTGTATAATAAATAGCTATTAATAAACATCATGTTTCCTAACCAATAACATTTTTTTTTAACTAGTTATGCAAATAACCATTATGTTATGAGTAGGATAGAAGTATCTTTATTGCACTAAAGGTAGAAAGAATACGCATGACGAGGGCGCAGCTCAAGTTTACTTGTAATAACACGAGTTACTGTAATTTGCTGTAGCCCACAAATTATATACATACAATATTTTAATAGATACCAAAAATTAAAAAAATATATTAAAATTTTTGTATTTATTTCTGAAACAGCCTGTATATATAAAATTTTAGGTTAAAATTTTGTATTAATTCTAGGTCCTAACTTTTAAAATTTATTGTAAATATTTTTATTACAAATATAAATAAGTTAGTAAATAATAATTAATAAACATTTAAAAGCTTTAAAAACATGAGATAATATAACATTACATTTTGCTAATTACTAAGGGCATATAAACAATAATTTTAAAATAAAAAATAATAACTTTAGCTTTTTAAACTCTTGAAATATATAAATTACAAAAGATAAAAATGAAATACCAATTCACTAACAAAACACTTTTGAAATCTCTGGCAAAATATGATGGAGAATTAAGAAAAGTAAGATTTACAACAAGATATGTACTCAGATTATTTACTTGTAGTTTGCATTATAGATATAATGGCATTTGTCACGTTTGAACTTCTTAAACTTATTATTAGAAGTGGTGCATAAAAAATCGTTTTGTTAGGATCGATAAAATAAAAAAAACTTAATTTTGTTGCGACGTTTTGACGATGTATTTTGTCTTTTTCAGGCGAGGAATTTTATTTGTTGAAACTAGGAGATTATCAGTTGGCCGTAACGCCGACTATTATTACAAGCAACAAGTAAAATTTCTTACCTGGAGAATTCAAAGTACATTGTCAAAACGTCACGACAAATTAAAATCTGTTCTAAAAAACATTTTCTACGTACTAATTCTAATTATTTTAATGTGAATAGTGTGTAAGTACTGGGTTTTTATAAATGATTGTAACATCGTAGGTGGCTGTGAAATAAATAATAATGTTTTGCCTTTAAAAGGCAATAATTTTAGCTATAATTATAATTACTATTAGTCAATTGAGTAACTCCAGAAACCATTCGCTAATATTCCGTTGTGAAAATAGGACATTGCACTGGATATTTGTGATATCAAAAATTTCCACAGCCACCTACGATGTTACAATCATTTATGAAAACCCTGTAGATTCAGCTAATAAGCATTAACATTTGACTTATATCATCATCAATTTTTTAATAATTTATGGGCTAATTTCAAGTTGAGGTAACACCAGTAGTGTCTTTGTTTCTATAGACAATTAAAAAAGTTTGCTGTTGTAATTGGTTGTTACTACAGAAAATTATTAACATTTGCGTAACTCATAGTAGTATAGTATCTTAATGTAAAATTACCGGTTTTTTTTAAATTTTAATTTAGTAGCTTTTCTTTAGTTTGTAATAGTGTCAAAATAAAAGCATGTGGTTGGTATGTAATGCTACTGAAATTATTTTAAATAAGTTATAATTTAATTTGTTTATATTTGCAACAAGAAGTTTTTGGGTGCTTGATAACGGCGGTGTTGCCGAAATAACACTGAAACCATAAATTTGCAGTATCTTATGAAATTTAATATGTAAAATTTACATCTTTTTAATATAACCTTAAATTTCAAATTCTTTCACATAGATTACTGTTCAGTTGGTTCCACTGCTCTAATTTTTGACAACTACTGAAGATTGTTATTTTATTTATTAATTAATTACATTTTATTATCTTCAGTAGTTATTTACACGATAAGCGCGAAAACATAGATCTTGCATATAAGTCTGACAGTTCTTACACGAATGCGCTATACTAGAGCAAGAGCCCGTGAGGGGTATTTCGTATTATAAGTAAATATGAAAGTTCTTCCATGTGTGTCCCCTACACAGGTAAGAACGATCCCCACTCATGAAACCTGGCTTGTGGTTCCTTTGACAGGTAACAGGTAACAAAGGTGTACAAAATTTTATCTCAAATTTATTAACTTATAAAACTCAATATTTTCATATTTGATTCGTAATAGTATTATAACTTGCTCTGCTCATTGCCAGACACTTAGTATGGTTACAACCCCCTGCCAGACTCCCCTAAACTATAATATTTTATAATTATACTTACGTTATATTATGAAAGCTGAATTTTATATATATTATTCAGAGAACTATTAAACTGTATTTCCTTAGTAGCCAGACAGTTTTGTGGGTTCTACCATTCCGCCAGACGCATTGAAAATGTATAATAGTTGCGAGAGTGGGGATCATATGCAGCAACTGGTGCGAGTGAGACAGAGCGTTCGATCTATTGCGATTTTTTACTACACATATACTATCGCTTATCCTGAATCGTTTAGTGATTTTTTTTTAATAATTTATCAATAAATTTAATTAAATAAAATATGCACCGTCTAAAAGATGAATCTCACGTCTGGATGCTTACAGGAACTGGAAATAACTTAAGGTATGTGGACTTAACTAAAATACACGCAAAGTTGGGAGAATCACTTTGTAAAAGCTTACCTGGATTACATGCATTCACAGGATGTGATTACAACCCTGCATTTTTCAGAAAAGCAAAATTAAAACCGTTTAAATTATTTAAAAAAAATGTAGAATTCCAGCAAGCCTTCATGAAGTTCGGTGACACTGAAATGATCGAGGATCCTCAAGAACAAGAACGCATTTTTAATATTATTCAAAGTTTTATGTGCTATTTATACAATGTTGGCAATTTCATTGATGTTGATGCTGCTAGGTTGCAAATGTTTATTGACTCATATTCGGTGTCTGATGTAAATGAAGCTTTTAATAAAAAAAAATTACGGAATTTCGATGCTAGTTGCTTACCACCTTGCAAAAGTGAGCTACTACAACAATTTTTGCGATCGAATTATATATGTAGTATATGGAACAATGCTCATATGAAAAACCCAACAACATGTGAACCAGTAAATAATGGTTGGATTCTGGAAAATAATCAATACCACTTTAAATGGTTTGAAGGGGATCAACTACCGAATGATGTCAGTGAATCTCTGAAAACGTTACCAGGTATGTAATAATTATTTTCAATTATCTTACATAAATTTGTGACTACTTAATATTGAATTAATTAGAATTTATTTTACTATTGCAGAAACAAACAGAGGAGACGATATTGATAACGATCAATCCTCGGACTGGAATTCCAGTGACGACGAAAATGAAGATAAAGACGAAAATGACGACAATGATGAAAATGAGTGAATATTTGGTTGAAAAAAATTATTTTTCTGTGAATTTTGTATTTTTAAAAAAATTTATCTTCCGTATAAAAAACAATAAATTTTAATAACTTTGTAATTTTAATTGAATTAATTATAATAAACTTCAAAAAAAAGTAGAAATGATATCAACTAAATAATTAGACTTTTGATATGATTTATATATTTTATCAAATTTTTACTCAATATAATTTGGAAAATTTATTATTCAGACTGTAATAGTTTTATTTAATTAAATTTATTGATAAATTATTAAAAAAAAAATCACTAAACGATTCAGGATAAGCGATAGTATATGTGTAGTAAAAAATCGCAATAGATCGAACGCTCTGTCTCACTCGCACCAGTTGCTGCATATGATCCCCACTCTCGCAACTATTATACATTTTCAATGCGTCTGGCGGAATGATAGAACCCACAAAACTGTCTGGCTACTAAGGAAATACAGTTTAATAGTTCTCTGAATAATATATATAAAATTCAGCTTTCATAATATAACGTAAGTATAATTATAAAATATTATAGTTTAGGGGAG
This sequence comes from Tribolium confusum, assembly GCA_029207805.1. Taxonomy (NCBI): domain Eukaryota; kingdom Metazoa; phylum Arthropoda; class Insecta; order Coleoptera; family Tenebrionidae; genus Tribolium; species Tribolium confusum. The sequence goes on from JALGAY010000003.1 coordinate 20,804,554, forward strand.
TCTGGCAGGGGGTTGTAACCATACTAAGTGTCTGGCAATGAGCAGAGCAAGTTATAATACTATTACGAATCAAATATGAAAATATTGAGTTTTATAAGTTAATAAATTTGAGATAAAATTTTGTACACCTTTGTTACCTGTTACCTGTCAAAGGAACCACAAGCCAGGTTTCATGAGTGGGGATCGTTCTTACCTGTGTAGGGGACACACATGGAAGAACTTTCATATTTACTTATAATACGAAGGTCTGGCCCTCACGGGCTCTTGGACTATACGCACGAATAAATAATGTCGCACGAATAAAGCAAAACTGTTCTCAAACGTCTCTTGTATATTACTTTTGCACGAATCTTTCACAAAACTGAAAAAACGTAATTTTAAAATTTATAATCAATTTGTTGAAAAAATCGAGTGCGTTGATGTCGATAATGTAGGTAACCTAAATTTAAAATTTTAATGCAATATAGTGAATGCATTACTGTTGTTTTATCAGAATAAAAATGGTAAAGTGCATTGTTTTATTATAAACTTGGGTTCTAATCCGATAATTTAATTTTAAACCGTTTTTTATACAACAAAATTTCCTGTACTTTTTGCAGGCACTCGTGCGGTAAAAACTGCGGGTGATTGTAAAATTGACGGTCCCGATTGTTTGCTCAATGAGTAGTCACTTGATTTTTATTGGAGTAGTGCAAAAAAGATTTTTCTGCATTCGATAAAAAGGAATCAATTTGAACACTTACTTACTTTAATTTTATAATAAACTGATTCGTTCCATTTTTGTTTTATTACGTTTTTCAATAAAATCTTGTTAAATTTAATAACGGACATTAACTTAAGCAAAAAATTAGCACGTTTTGTGTATGTCATTGTTTCAATGCTACCAGTTTTGCACTAAAACACATAGATCACGTGACGTTAAATTTAATTAATCTCACGGTATATTAGGGTTCAGTATTCGACTCAAACAGGGTCAAAGGTTATTATAATACTCTTGTAGATAAAGCATTTGTATTTCTTAAATATTTTTCTACAAAAATTGATATTCTCAAATCGGTTTTTATCAAAATATCTAATATTGACAGTACTCTGTTCAATAAAGCTCCTGGAGTCAGAAATAAAGTATATAATATCCGTCTATATTTATTTAGTGAATGTCTACTTGTTTTATTAGTTGATAGTAGAACACAAATTAAATTTTTACGAGTTGTTGTACAATAAAACAGTTGCATAATTTTGAAAACTTCTGCATTATTAGTTTAGAATGTTTAAATGCGAGAATGATTTTACTACTGTCTGTTTACATCCGACTAGAAATTTTTGCTGCCAGGTACAAACATATCAATGATTATTAAAAAATCGAAAAAAGGTAAAATTCCTTGTCATTATTGTTGCATTGAATGCAAAATAGAAAGCAACCGCGAACTTGATTGATAAACGGTTTATTCCACTGGAAATTGATATGAAACCTAAACGTAAATAATCGTTTTTCTCCAGTGACGTCAGTTTAAAAATGAACAAGAAGTAATAGTGGTTCTTTAGTAGGTGGTCAAGCAATTATCGCCACACACCAACGTTGAATAACTGGAAATATCGTGTCTTTGCATTTAAAACACGCGATTTCCGGTTGGGTGCTCAAAGTTATAACCAACTGTTTGCTGAATACAAGTTAAACGGACATCATTATTTATGCGAACGAAATACAATTAGTTGGATGTTGCAAAGCAATACAATACCAATTTCCAGACAGAAATGTATATTTGCCAACCCAAATGGATGCCAATGCTAAATTTTGCAAATTTAAATTAATAAATTGCTCGTACAGTTAATGAAAATAAATGTTGATTGCTGTTAATAATTTCCCAATTGTAAAATTCTGATTTGTGATGAGCGATACTGGAATTAATTTATATTTGAAGTAATTTCTAATTAACAAATTATTACAATTGGATTGAGAGCTTGTCAGGTTAAATAGTTTTCCCGATTTCTAATTAAACTAATAAAGTCAATTGTAACCTAAAACCTCAAATATTTGCTTGATGATTTGCTTCTAACACTCTTGTTCCTTATCACCTTCTCATAGATTTCACCAAAATTGCAATCTCTTTGCGATCAGCTGATGTCGAAGACAAACGCTCACACAAAATTAAATATCTTAACATAGGCGTAACAAAAATTTAAATTATAAATAAAAACTACTAAGTTTATAACAAAATGTGTCACAAAAACTTTAAAAAATATCATTTTGTTATAACACAACCTTGGACAACGATTTAACAACTAAAGCACTTAGTTGGCCTAATTTTTGTATTCCAGTCGGAACTTTCGAAAGCAATAATTTTTAAAACTATAGCACAATACTAACAAACATAACTACTAAAAAGATTCTTCTAGACTCTGTGACACACATCCATTGAGCCTCTTTGGACTTGTCATATTCCAAATTTCGCAATTTTGCTCTGAATCTTCTACTTCTATAACGAAGAGGATAGGAATAAGTAAGCCAGTCAATAAGTATTTTTTAGTTTTTATTTTATAACTTGTTATATTTACAAGATTTTTATAACAATACAATAGGATCTGTAACAAATCTATTCTACTTCTTTGACTACTGTTGACTTGATAAAAACACATTTGGTTGGTTCTTATTGTAACAATATAAAGATATATCTTATATATTTACAAACCAAAAACAACTACTTAAATAATATACTGCAGTGCTGAAGCTTATCCCCGGAGATTCTCTTGTTGCTTTAACAGGTACAGAAAAATATTAATTAATTAGAAAATTAAATTAATTAAAGTAAAATACTATTCCAGCTATTAGTTAGCACAAACGCAGTATAAAATCTAAACAAATTGTAACAAAAAAAATTCAAGTACAGCTTAACTTAAAATTAATTAGAATAGTTCAAGTGTTTGAAACATATTTTCACTCGAAATATTTATACTAGAATTTTAATTTTAAATTACGCTGGACCTGGAAATATATTCACAAAAGCTTATTTAATTAGTAGTTAGGTAACCCACTTCTAACCTGAATTATTGGTAACTAACCCTGATAAAGCATTTATACAAAAAATAAAATAAGTTACTTAAAACAAAATACATTTATGTGTACAAAACAAAACCAAATATTTTGCACAAGAATAAATAAATAATTTATCAGATGGATCAAACAGTTTTTTATTCGATAAAAGAGCAAATTTTGCGCTAAACTGAACGAATTTTAACCTTCATTACACAATAGAAACGGACGCGGATGTCCGCCACAAACAGTTATTTTTTATAAATAGTTTTGTTCGAAATTTGGAAAAAAGCAATTTGTGCAGTCTATAAGTTGACTAAACCGATTATTAGTCGTATAGAGTGCTATAGACATGTGCAAATTAAAAGTAAAATTTTTCAGCCATTACTACAAACTTTTCTTAAAAGCTTAATCAATGGCAACTTCTTAACGCTCCAATAAAAAACTAACCAATTATCCTTTGCTCAATAACCGCTTTTTGCATCATTGATTATTTCTGGTAAATAAATACCACAACGTTGCTTAAAAAATATAAACAAAGCGAGAGGTCAGGTTTCGCGAATTTTTATGTGATCCATCTGCAGATGAGAATTTTTAGTGATTAAAGAAAAACGTTTTAATCATTTGTTTGAAATCCATTTTGGGTATCTGATTAAATTGCGGTATTTTGGGTATTTTCGCAGTAAACTTCTTTTTTAGCCAAGTCTCCTTAATAAAATCACTGGCTTTCTCAGCAATCATAATCGTGGGTGCATTAGTATTTCCTCTTACAACCCTTGGCATAATAGAAGTATCCACAACTCTCAAATTCTTAACACCATACACTCTCAATTTGGGATCAACAACCGCACCAGGGTCATGTTTAGGTCCCATTTTGCAAGTACCAGAATAATGGTAAATAGTGCTGGTATACGACTGCACCAAACACAGCCAGTACTCCTCAGTACCAAAAGTATTTTCTTCACAACCATTTATTGGAACGGTTACTAACTGCACTCCAATTCTTTGCAAAGCTCGAGTTTTTAATAAATTCAATCCTTGTTTAATACCTTCAACAATCCTTAAAGCATCAATACGTTCCGCAAATGTATTTGCGTAAATTAAAGGATAACCATAAATAGGGTCAGTGTTATTTAATTTAATAACACCTCGGCTTTCGGGATTTAGTAAAATTGGACGGATTGTAAAACCGCTGTAGTACGAGAGAGGGTTTACTTTAGTTGTGGCAGCTAAAATTGGATCAGTTACCATGTCTTGGATATTTGTAGCATCAATAGAATATTGAATATCAGGCCGTCCTGGCTCTAATTCGTATTTAGTTTGGACGAAAGCATTAACTTGTAAAGGACCAGTTGATGAATAACGACCAGCTTGCTCCTCTCTGTAGTAGTAAGTGTCATAAACTACTTGTTCTGGAGTTGGTAAAGTTGAAGATTCGTTATTGATTGCGAAAAGGACGCCATCTATAGTTGTATGATCCATAAGATTGTAACCTACTGGTAAATCACTAATTACTTGAATATTAAAGTTTTGTAAGTGGTGAGCAGGCCCAATTCCACTCAACATCAAAACTTTAGGCGACATGATAGCTCCACAAGAAACTATAACTTCTTTCCTTGCCCTTGCTTGGATCAGTCTTCCATTCTTTTCGTATTCTACTCCATAAGCAACTTTCGTATGAGGATCAATAAGTACCCTCACAGCGTATGCCTTAGTCTCAATAGTTAAATTCTTCCGTTTCCTCCTAATTGGTCTAACGAAAGCAATATTTGCACTTTCTCTTCTTCCACTTCTTGTGGTTGTTTGAAGCATCATTGTACCAATTTGTTTGCCAGCATTTTGATCAAGAACCGGCAAGCCTAACTCTTGGAAAGCGTTATACATTGCAACAACATTAGAATCCTGATACTGGAACCTCTCAACACTGAGATACCCTCCAACACCGTGAACACTCTGCACCACTGAATCCATGTTATGGTTATCTTCCGATTTCATGAAATACGGGATGACTTCCTTCCATGACCATCCTGGATTACCCGCTTCGGCCCACTCGTCATAATCCCGTGGATTTCCACGGATGTATATCATGTAATTGATGACGGAGGACCCACCCATGACTCTACCTCGCGCCCATGGACAGCGTCCTCCTGGTCGTTGTAAGCAACTGTTGGGTTCAGGCATAGTCGAAAAGCCCCAATCTATACTCGACAGTTGTAAAACGGGAGCAAATGCGGGAACGTCGGCCACTTCCGGTTCTTCATCTCCGGCTTCCAATAACAAGACCTGAAAAATACAAAATTTAATTGAAAAAATCGTAATATGCTTTGAAAACCATGTAACGATGTAATTCTTTTAAAATGTAAAATAAAATGGACCTTCACGGTTAGATTTAATGTACCGTACATCCATAGACTTAATTCCAAAACCATTAAACATAAGGATGTGTCCCTTCGAATTTTCCATTCGTGTTATTTTAATACATATAATGGGACATTTTTTTAAATGAAATTCTGGTAGCGTATTGTGCCTGAAGCGGATATGCGGTGTCAAATGAGAATAAGGAGTAATTGAAATGTTTACCTTGACTCTGCGAAATAAGTATAACAAAAGTGAACTCTGATTTTATTTTGGTCGTTTATTAAGTTTTTTTGCATTTTGTGGTTATTGTAAGAAATAAAACACGACTATTGGTAAGAAAATGAATATTAATACCACTGAAAATACGCAAGTTTATGCAAAATTCTCTATTTTTAATAACATGTTTTTGTTGTTGAATATTTTATACATAATTTTATAACTTGGAGGTCTAACTTGTAGACAGATGAATCACGGCTTGAATTGGCTTGTCATTTTAGATTAATTCGAGTGTAAAGAAGCAGAACGAAAGCAAGACATTACAGCAGCAAGTAAGATTTACGTTGAAGAAATGTCACAATAATGATTTATTTTTAATCAATCTCAAATCTACTTTAAAATGCTGACAAGAATCAATTCAATTTAATTTAAAATATTTAGAACTTTGAAGTTTTGAAATAATAAGAAATTTAAACTTATGAATAATAAAACAAAGTTAATAGTAAATTTTGACTTAGTATTTAGGGTATTTATTGCTTTTTCGGACTCAAGTCAGATGTTTTAAAAGATGTAAAGTGCAAAAGCCAAATAGTTTGTGGCAAATATTTAAGTAAATTCTTCTGTGGTAATCCAAAAAAATTCTAGAATTTTTTAAATAACTTAATAAATTTGAGAAAAAGATTGGTAAATAAAGAATTTAATATTTTATTTAACTTTATAATAGTGTATTTTTGAAAATGCATATCTAATAATTGACAAAACCAGCCACATAATTGCCTGTAAGTATGTCAGCTAAGATAATATAAGAAGTGATATTTGATCTAAATAATCCGCTCTTTAATATCGGCAAGAAAACTAATTATTGTTAGTTATCGTTTGTTGTTCTAAAGCTGCAGAATTCAGAAAATTTGAAATTTATCGTTTATCGTATAGAAAGTGCTTTCACACACTTTTGGAACTTGATTTACCATCGTTTTATTATCGCCCTGCCTCTAAGATTTGAAAAATTTTAGATAGTCAATCGTAAAATTTTAGGTTTTGTATATTTCCTTCTGTTTACACAGTATGAAGAAGTAAAATAATAGAAAGAAGTGTTTACTTGCGAGACCAGACTTACATAAAAGCATTAGCTGCTTAAACTTAATATACGCTTTAAAATTATAATTAATTACAAAAAAACTGTTACATCTATTAAAGTTGCTAGGACTTTTAGAAAAATTATAAAAAATTTGTAATTTGTGCAGCCCTAGTTTTATTTGAAACCGTTAAAGCAACAAAAAATGTTAATAAGAAGATTTCTAAAGTTTACAATGCGACATGTCAATCTATAATAAACAACTTTTGAATTTGAATATGATCTGAATAACACAGATTGTTTAACTTCTGATCTTTAAGAATATCTCTCGTCTAAATCAGATCGCCTTGTAGAATGTTTTATACAAAATTTAATTATCTAAAACTTTTATCTCAAACATTTTCTTATAGCTTTGACAGTTTGCGCAGCATCTTTAAATAAAACCAAAGTTGCACAAATTTTAAGTTTGCATTTTATTTTTGATGTTTGTCTCTTTTCTGTTAATTTTTTTAAAACAGTATTAAGAAACTTAATCTTTTCGATAACAGTTTCTTGTTTTATTTAAAATAGAAAACATTTGATTTTTATGTTCAGTGAATAGCACTTTGTTAAGTTCGTAGAAAAGATTCTATTTGTTCTTGTTGAGTCTTTACCAAGCTAAGTACTGCCAAGTCTCTACTACGTTTCATCTTTTTGTGCAGGATTTTCCACGTTTATCAATTCCAGTTGCATATTTTAGTTTAAAGTGGCTCAAAAAAGTTCTAAGTTTTGTTGAAAATTATCGAAACTTGTAATAAAATAGCTGTCTACAATTTAAAATTTTTAAGCAAACCACTCCACAGTTGTGATTTATTTAATGAAAAAAGTGATTTGCTAAAAAACGTTCAAACTTAGCAATTCTTTGATAAAACAATCTAAACTTTGTGTGCCACAGACATAGAATTGGCTAGAAAAACAAAGTTCTTTCTTAACTAAATTATTTAGCTGGACGTGTTTTAGCAAATTTTGTTCTACTCAAGCAAATTTATTCTATCAGTGTTGTCTACCAAAACTAATTTTTGCACTTTAGTAAGTGTGGTGGCGCTTTATTACGTTACAATTTAAATTATGCACTGGATTCACCTCTCTACTGGAATAAACGTTTGCTTGAGATATGAATTGTAAAAAAACAAACGTTATAGCAAATTTTAACTTAAATTCTAAATCTAGCAACAATTTCGTTTGGAACAAAAGTTTATTGCACTGCAGTAGAGTATTTTAGTTCTTTATTCTGCTAACTTTTATCTTTGCCTTTGCCTGTTCCATACTATCCGTGTTTTACAATTTGGATTTTTGAAAATCTACTTCTGTGTGCCAAACAACCAATAAATAGCTTACATACTCTACTGCAGTGCAACCAATTTCTCTGTTCTCAACGGCATTGTTCTTAGATTTACAGTATAAGTCGAAAATATACTATTTAGTTTGTTTTCGTATAGACTTGTTTAAAATGTCACAGGCATATAAATTTTTATTTAAATTGGCCGGTTTGAAGTAAAATATATTTTGGTAAATTACAGTTTTAATTTTACAAAGAGCTGCAATAAACCGAATTATGCTCATTGCGGAAGTTATGAGGGTTCAAACCATCCTGACAATGATAGTAGTTCTATGAATAATTATATCCTATTTTTAAATTTACTACCCTTTTCTGTCTCTTTTCAACACATTGTTGAATATGTTGCTATCTTATTAGATTAAGTGTTGAACAGAGACAGACAACGGCATATAAGTAAAAAAGAGAGTATATTTATATTTTAGGGTGGAAATCATTTGTTATGCATCGAACTATCAAAATGCATCGTCAGGATAGTTTAAACCCTCATATCATCAAAAGTAAGCAATTTTGTTTTATTGCAGCTATTGCAATTCTGCCCGAACTGCAAACAGAAAACTGTTTTCTGAACAGTGACCGCTTCCAACTGACCACAATAGGGGTAAAAATTTAAAACAAAACGGCAAGTTGATATGAAACAAACTACAGATTAAAACAGATTTTTTTAAATCTACATTCTAATTAGCTTGAACTAAAAATTCTAAAAACTAATTTTTATAAAGTTTCTTAAAGAAAGTACCTAGCTCTTAGTAAAATATTAGCTTTTCACGATTTTCTACGGTAAAAGCTTGTTGTTAATTTTTGTTTAACAATTTATTTTGTAAACAGAGAGGCAAAACTGCGAAATAGTGTCTTTATCTTTACCTGCCACACATGATCTTCTATTCCTTGCATTGGATTTTTCAAAACATCTGTTTTAAGTGCGAAACTAACAATAAATTGTCCGAACGTTATAGTTATTAGATATATTTAGAACATAAGTCAAAATTTATATTTAGCTTTGGTTTAGTATACTGTATTTCTAGAAAAGTCTCGTTGATATTTTCTTTTTTAGTAACCCAACTTTTTCCTGTTAGTTTAATTGAATTTGTTGAACAAGTAATCACATAGACAAGATAGATATATGATTAAAGTAATGTCAGTACTCCACTAAAATTGATATTTTCCTTCTGCTGTATGTTTGATTTAATAAAGCAATGCTTCAATCGGCCCTAAAGCTATCTTCTGAAAATAATAAAGTAGATGCAGTATTTTTCTACATCGTTATTACAACTTCTATGCAGAGTACACACAACAAACAACATTTTGAATAAATTACGTGCAAAACATTGATAATTACCCAATCAATACTTTCCAAAGAAATATTGTAATTATACGTTTTGTGTTTTACGATTAGAGGAAGTTGAAATTAGAAAACTGAAGTAATGCAAGCACGTTTTAATGCATTTATGCATTAATGTCAATATCAAGGTCGTATTATTAAGTGACAATATTTTAATAACAAAAATGTAAATAAAGACGATTAATAGTTTATTACCTGCAAATAAATTAATTAAATTATAAAAAAATTCTAATTCTATTTATAAATCAGAGAGTCAAAACTAAGCTGGAAGCTTTTTTAGAGAATAACTGCTTAGTGTAGAATCATTCATTAATGACCACATTAATAAACGATTTCTGAGCGAAAATCATTTATTATTGTTGATATAAATAAACAGTCAACAAAAGCTACAAATAGTTCGTTCAAATAATAAAAACCTAGCATTGGTTTTCGAAATAAAATATTTCAGGACTTGATTACTGTATCCCACGTACAACAATGCGTTGTTTAATAGTGCACAATGGAGTATTAATCAATGAACTCACGTAATCCGTGACTTATTATACTTTTAATCAATATATACTTTCACTATTGACATTAGTATCTTGATGTCCTCGGCCACAGCAATGAAAAGCCTCATTTGTACAAAGCTTTTTCGAGTTTTTGAAACTCTGGAATTCGAGAGAAGTTCACTGATGAATTACTGATGGTGATGGCAACCTTCAACGCTTAGGCCATCGACCACTAACATGTGTCATGCGGAACCGATGCATTTTTTAGAAGGAAGTTTTCCGGAGTTTACGAATCGCTTAATTAAAAATAGTTTTCACGCCAAAATTGCAATTCTTTAAAAGAGGACAAAACCTAAAAGTTTAAGGTAATGTTTAATTGAGTGCTTTTTAATTAAACACATATAAGTTCGTTAAATTTAAATATCACATAATGACATAATGGTGTAAAGTAGAACATGAAATTACCGTTTCTATGTATGAAAAAAATTAGAACACACCAATTGTAATCGATTTGTCTCACTTATGTCTGAATTATGTAATTATGTTTTATTGAAATAATGCAGGATAAGTGTTATTGATGCAATAATTTCTCTTATTGTATCTGAATCAACTGAATATTTTTCAAATTTCATAAGTTTTAATATATAGAAATTGCTCAATAGTGTCAAATATTGACCTTGTGGTAAAGACAAGCACAACTTTTTTTAACAAAAGCCGTTCACTTGTTTATCTATTTAAAACTGATGTAATTTTGATATATTGTAATAGGTGAGAGCAGAAAAGAATGTGTGGTTTGTTAAAAATCAATAAAATTTTACATAACATAAAAAGCACCCAAATTTAATGAGTTTATTTTTACTGGTCACTTTCTACAAATTTATGCTTAATAATGCCTATTAGGTGTACACTCCCTTTTTCTTTCTCTGATAAATCAAAAAAAAAAAACTAAACAAAAGAATCAGGAAGATAAAACTCTCTCTGAATATATCCAAAAATAAGACATTGAAAATTAAAAACTGCCCATTTTGGCGATCTTGCTAAATATGCACCATTACAAAATCTTAAAATCAGGCGTTTCAAAAAAAATAAGCTTTGAAAAACAACATTATAAACAGAATATAAATCGATTCAAATTTGTTCTTTGTTTCTTTACACTACTAGATAAAATGTATTTAGGCTTATAAGCAGACTCTGCAAAATTAAAGACATTTAGAGACGGCCAATATTCTAAGAATTGCAGTACTTAATAATAATAATAAAGATAAAGTAAGTCATTGCAAAATTGGCTATTATGACTAAAATTATTAACTTTCAAACAATAGATCTCTAACTATTTAAAGTTTAGGAAGAAACAAAGCTTCAGCTTGCTTGTGTAAATAAGCATCTGCTCATTTTAGTGTTTTTTTTTTCTAATTTTTTAATACTTAATATTTTTGTTTAAGATATATTTTCCAAAAATTTATTATTTTAGTCAGAGTAGCTAGATTGGTCTCTGTCGAGTTTATATTTATCGTTATCATCAAGCCGTAGAATCGTTAGTAATATATCTAACTCAAAGTGTTATTATTAAGCTTCGGAGCTAGAGAGTCTTGATTAAACGACCAGGTAATTAACCGGTGTAATCCAGCGGGTTGCATGTTATTCATTCAACTGGTCTACTAGTCAACTGGTGTAGACCAGTTAAATATATAACATGCAACCCGCTGGATTACACCGGTTAATTACCTGGTCGTCTAATCAAGACTCTCCAGCACCGAAGCATAGTTATTATCCTATTTATCTAGAAGATAAAAACAATACTAATTTCTATTTGGATGTAGTTTAAAAACAAATGACAACTAAAAGAAAATATAAAAACGTGTTCTTAATAGGAAATACAAAAGATTACAATGCTCAATGATAATGATGATGATAAATATGTACTCACTCGACCACGCAAAATTTATCACTGTAACTAAAATCACTCATTTGCAAACAATAGATTTCCGACTATTACTATAGTCAAGAACAACATTTCTACTAACTTGCTTATTTAAATAAAAAGTATCTCATGCACATATAAAAGTTTGCTTGTGATCTTTTCAGTCTAAGTATTAAATATTACATGATAGGTAATAGAATCACGCACTAGAAACCTATTCTCTAAAAATCTATTATTTTAGTCACAGTGGTCAATTTTGCTGTAATCGAGTATATATCTGTCAACTGATTATCATCATTAAGCTGTGCATCCTTTAAAATTTTGGCACCTAAAAGTATTTTTAAACTATTTATCAAAAATAGACTGCAAAGAAAAAACAAAAAAAAAACAGAATTAGTCAAGACCAAAAACAAAAACAAAAACTGTAAAATTTAAAAAACAAAAAAACTAAGATGTTTTAACAAATAGAAAAAAAAACGGTTTTTTGTAGCAATAATGGTAAGAATTAAACTGATCATTAATATTCTACTTTTAAGTATTAGCCATCTGGTCATTAACGTTAACTATTAACGTTTATAATTCTCTCACAATCAGACAAAGTAATAAACATGATAATGGAGGTAATTATGGGTATATATTCAAAATCTTTTATACTTCAGTTATCAGAAAAGCAATACAATTAATCTGTATATCGTTGTAGTATAAAAACAAACAAAAAACGAGAAAAATCTGTCAAATGTAGTAAATAATATAAAAAACTACAAACACAAAATAAAGAGATAAATCAGAAGCAGTTAAGACTTGCTCAAGACGCCAATGTTTTTTAATAAATAAAAAACACTTAAAATTTTCCGCAATTTTAAGAATGACAGCTACTATAAAATTGGCCACTGTGACTATAATCTTTAAAAAGTAGATCTCCGGCTGCTTAAAATGTTATACTTGCTGATCTAAATAAGAAGCATCTGGTTGTTTTAGAGTTCGTTCGTAAATCTCTCAAACCAAATTGTAACATGTAATAAATATAATTTTGATAATTGACTTCTTCGCCGCAGATATATTGCCTAAAGATTTAGAATTTTAGTCACAGTGGTCAAGTAGATATTACGTCTACTTAACAAAAACACAAAAATTTGTCTGAGATAAGCTACTAATTATCTGCAGAAGCACAATCAAAATAAAGCGTGCTGTAACCACTTCCAGGGAGTGGTTTAATAAATTTAGATTAATATAATCGGTAAGTAATAGCTGGTTTTCCATGTGTTTCTTTACAAAGATACTCTGCAGAGTGCAAAAAGTGTTTAGCATTCACCGCCAACTTTGACTGGCAATTTAACACGTTGCACCTGTGGGTATTATGACTGTTATAGAAATTACTTAACTAGAAAATTAAAATAATCAAATCGTTGTTTTATTTATTTACTATATATCTATAAATAGAATAATTAGTTGTCTATAATAGTAAAATAGAACAAGGTGAATGTCAGATCTTTGTATCTTATTAGTTATGTACTTATGTAAATTCTCTTTATTTTCTCGAGTTTTGTTTCGGATTTCTCCCAAGATTAAAAGTTAATTATTTATAAATTAAACTACTTTTGTCAGATCTTATTTTTATAAAGAGGAAAAACACTTTTACTATAAGAGTTCATCTGATATACGTGTATATACAATATTTTTTGAATTTGTAACACAAATTAGCAAATTTTTAAAAACATTAAGAGAGTGAATAAACTGAATTGCATAATTTAAAGACTGGTCAAGTAACAAGGCTACAGCTGCAATAGCGAACAAATTACATAGTAGCTCACCTAGAACCTAGAACTTGACCAGATATAAAAGGAAGAGATTTTCTATAGCAGGAAGTACAGTGAAAATTATTTTGTAATGGTTTTTTACTTTTTTAAATTTACTGTGCTATTATAGATAAGATTTTTTTTGAAAAATTTAACTTTTAGTAGTTTTAAAATTTTATGGTTGTTTTTTAAATACTTTTACATGATAGTGACTGCCAAAATATTTATTTAACATAGCTTTTTACACTTCTGCAATGATTATTATTTTATGTATTTTAATAATCGAATTTTATTTTACTTTGCTATAAATATTTATTTATTAAAATTGTATTACGTTGTATAAATACTCCAGTATAATTAATTAAAGTGTAATCTGATATTATATGGTTGGTTATAAAAAATATTAATATATGTAAAAACATGAAATGGAAAATTGAAGCACATCTAATTATTTTTTGAATATAAAACTGAGAAATCAGACTAGAAAATTGCAAAATTTTTCATTTGATTTCAATTTGAGTTACATAACATTTAAAATTTTTCTCATAGTTAGGATTTTCCGTGATTTAATGCGAATCGAAAGTTTCCCAGAAAGCACCATAAAATAATGCAATTTATATAAAGTTACTGAGATGAAATTTGCAAATTTTTACTTACTCTCCATGAGGGTATTTCCGTCAATCGATTGGCTAAAACACATCCAGCACTTCCGGCACCGACCACAATGAAATCGTACTCTTGCCCTCTCGGCTCGTGGTAGTCGTCACCGCCGCCGTAGCCGGGGGCCCCGTAAATATTCGAACCAAAATCGTAACCACTTTGCCCGTAGATGTCATATTCGGAATCAAGCGACTGTCCAAATAATTGCGTGATGAGCTGGAGGAACATGAACGACTGCGGCGAACAGCTCGAAAGGTTGGTATTTCCCGCACATGATCCTGTCAAATTCGGAGGTATCCAAGACATGCTGGCACTAAGGTGAACACTGAACTAAGCGCTTTCCGATCAGGTGCAGAAAGTACATGCTTAGATATTATGCGTTAGCTTTTTTTCCACTTAAGTTGAACTGTCGCGCCCTTCCACGGCGGGCTTTCACGATTCGGCGTTTCTTCGCCACTCTTTGTCTTGGCCTACCCAAACCCCCTACCCGGCAACCAGGACAAAGGTAAAGGTTTCGCAAACGAGATCGGGACGATTTTTTCGCGGTTCTCGTCCTCGGCAAAAATTTATGCCTACTTGCGTTAATTTTCTTGCCTTTCACCGATATTTCCATTATTTAGAAAGGTTTGATATTTTGCTTAAAAATATTTTATGTAGACCAGGTACACAAACTGCCTCTCGCACACCGACCGGAAATTTGCTTTTTTGCTTAAATTTTTATTGGAAAAAAACCGGACTTTTATTAAAAAACTAATAACTAGATACAGACTGACCGCAACATCCGACCAAGGGGCTATTTCTGAGCAAGATAGGAAATTGCTTCGCTTCAATGCTCGTTATTTGAATCTCGATGCACTTTTTCAACAGTTGAACAATTCAGAGCGGTTGCAAAAATCTTACAGTCTGAAACGAATTTTATAAAATTCGAATCTAATTGCTACGTTTTCTCGTTTTTCTTTACGTACTATACTAGACCTTCTTTCTTACACTTTCTTCTTACAGATATTACCAAATTTTTGGTCACCACTGAATAAATTAAATCGTATTTAATTTAAATTTATATAACTTTTAAAAGACATTGTAACAATTCTCTACATAAACTCAACGGAATGCTATTGTGGTAAACCACGCTTAAAACACCTCAACTACTATTTAATATTCCATTATTTATTAATCTGACAAGTTTTAATATAGAAACGCATTCATGTACAAACCATTCTAACCGTTTTTTTTCCTTTAGATTAATACTAAATACCAATAGTTTTTTTATAATTGTAACAATCACATTATAAAATTTCGAAATCAAATATTCGATTCTAATCTCAAAATAAATGCTGGCACGCGATAATTTGAGCTTCATGTTTTTGAATAATAAAATACTCGTATGAGAGCTGCTCTATTTGCTAATAATGGTTTCAAGCTCTATAACAAGCATGCAATCCTTTCGTTCAAGAATTAGTAACATCGATAAAACGGTTCTTTACAAAATTCAATTGCAACAAAATTGATGAAGATTAATTTGATATTTATTTGTTTGCAGACAATAAAATTATGAACCATGAAATAAACCAAAGAAAATTAAAATTTGCTTCATCATCTACCAGAATCAGTAAGTCACAAAGTGACGTCAAACAACAACAAAAATTCCTGAAAAACCATTATTTGGGTTTTTCTGCAAACTGATTTTACGTCGAGCTACTTTTAGTGAAGTTATTTCCGGAAAATTGCAATTTCCTGTAAACAATTTTCGAAAATTATATGATTTTAATTAGGGTTTAACTTTTTGTTCTTGTAGCACTTTAACTAAATTTTCCATTTAGAATTACCCTTTTGGTTTTTTCCTTGATGACTAACATTTTACCACATTATACTCTCATCGTTTTTTGTTATAGGTCATCTTATTCAAAAAAGTACGATATGAGTGATTCATACTTTACATGCTTTCAAATAAGTGAAAAATTTATACAGTAGAAACTAGTTGCTATGAATTTTGGGGTAATTTGGATTACCATTACTGACCTTCCACGTAGCACAATTATATAATTTTGACGTAACAATTTAGTCATTTTATTGACCAACACGTAAAAATATCACAACAAAGAAACATCATTTTTGTGGTATACAAAATACATCATAAAAGTAACCTTTTTCTTCCTTTCTGAGGTTTTTATAAAAATATTGTAAGTATGTAAATAAAACCAAGTAGTTAAAGTTAGTTATATTATTACAAGAGCCCATAAACTAACACTTTATACTACCGAGTTACGTGACGTATTTTTCGGAACACTATGTGATCGTAGCTTGACTGATGCTTTAAGAAAATATTTTAAGTGAGAATTAAGATTATTTTTCTTTACTTATGTGTTATTCGTTTACGATTATAACTAAACATAACAAATTAACTTAATAATTTTTCTGACGATTATTTTTCAAAAATGTTAGTATTACAAACTCGCATTGTTGGAGGAGGCGACATACAAAAATGATTATATATTCAAAGTCGTCAAGAGTATTACATAATTATGCAAAATTTGTAATTGCAATTGGTTTAATTATAACTAGTTTTACAGTGTTTTTTTTTTAACACAATGTAGACATTTCTATAGAAACATCAACTCTTCACGTAAAATTAAACAGTTTAGCAGGTAATGTTTATTTTAGATAAAATGCGTTGATGATGATGTTGTGTTCTTATTGTAACTATAAA
Source organism: Tribolium confusum (assembly GCA_029207805.1). NCBI lineage: Eukaryota > Metazoa > Arthropoda > Insecta > Coleoptera > Tenebrionidae > Tribolium > Tribolium confusum. The sequence continues at coordinate 20,821,523 of JALGAY010000003.1, forward strand.
AATTGTAAGTTCTCTGTTGTTTAATAAAAAAAAAATACTTAAAAAATGTAATAAACTTTATGTGTAAAATATTACATATATGTAAACAAGTATTACATGTAAAAATAACTATAAAATTTTAATATTTTTTTCTGCTGCCGATAATGTTAATAACTCATACATACTTATATACGTAATAGGTAAAAGGTCAATAACATACATTTATTAACTTTTTTTGTAAATAGTAACATTTACATTTAAAAAAAAAATAATGATTAAAAACACAAGATAAAGACTCAAGAATCAATTTGAAGAAAAACTAGATAACTAGAATGATCCAAACTGAATTTTTTATTATATATACATAAAATTATACTCTACAAAATGGCGACCTATTGCGACGCTTTACGGCAAAATTAAAGTACACATAAATAGATAACAGTTTAAATTCAAATAGTTTACTTGTACTTCAAGGGATTTATTTTTCTAATGTTTTGTAAATTTGGTGTTTAAACTAGTTTAAAACTAGTTAAGCTAGTTTAAACAGATTCAATAAGAATCGTGCTTGTTAATGTGAACACCAATGCACAACAAAAAATGTGTTTTTTGTTTCTAGATTTTGTTTAGTGGTGGGATAAAGCAAACACTATTGCTCGGTTTTTTATTTTATTTACTTACGTTTTGCCTTTTTGTTAAGGCTTCTTCAGGGCTAACTAAACTGGGAAACCGCTCATACACGTGATGCGTCGCAGGGAGAAAGCCATTTTACAAAAATTTTACAAAATGGCTTTCCATCTGCGACGCACCACGTGTATGAGCGGTTTTCCAGTTTAGTTAGCCCTGAAGAAGTCTCAACACAGAGACAAAACGTAGGCAAATAAAACAAAAAAACCGAGCAATAGTGTCTGCTTAATCCCACCATTAAACAAAATGTAGAAACAAAAATCTTTATACAGACGACAACAACAAAAAAAAAATGAAACCAATTAAAAAATGTGATTTTGTAAATTTTTCAACGAGAAATACAAACGTAAATTTTATAAAAAATAGCTTAAAAATAAAAAAACTTTTATCTGTTGGTGCGTAAAAAGTTTAAAAAAAAGTTTTTTTAATCGACGTTAGTACTCAAATTAGTTTTAAACTTGTAGGAGGTGTTTATAAATGATTGTATGGTCATAGGAGTTTGTGGAAACAATAAAAAATGTTTTGCCTTTCTAAGACAATGGTTTTCAGATATTATTATAATTGGTATTAGACAAATAAGTAACTCCGAAAACCATTTTCTAATATTCTATTGCAGAAATAGGACATTACAATAAATATTCGTGATATCGAAAAATTTCTTAGCTTTCTACGACCCTACAATCATTTATACACACCCTGTATAAATTAGCCTGTAAGTGGCGATTGTTTAGTAGTGAAACAACCAAATTTTTCAAAATAATTAAATAATAAAACTTTTTTTTAATGTTATTTAAAATACAGTCACGAAGTGTTAAGTCCCAGGTTTTAAACATTATTTTTGGTTAATTTATTAAATATTTTTATTGATTTTGGAACGTAACATATTGCTTAGTTCGTTTGACTAAAATCTCAAACTACTCTCAAAAAAGTATGAAATACATATGTGGTAAACCAACTTTAAGCATCGTCTTTGTTTGCAGGTACTCAAAAAACTCACATAAACATTTATTTTTTACCAGTTGTTCGTCACTTTAAAGCTTAATCAGCCGCTGTTATTTTTTTATTTTTTATTTATTTATTTTTTGAATGAAAACACATTTATACCCTAAAATGTTGTCCTAAAAACAACTGATTTGTCTAATTTCTAATGTCAGGTTTAAAAAAAAACTGCATAATTTTTATTGAAAAACAGAAGAAACATATTCAAAACCTGCGAAAAAACACACAAGTAAAACAACAAATACACAAACAAAGCTAATTCACAACAAAACTTTTAACATTTTATTCAAAAAACGCAAAACAAACATCGTCTTCACATTTACAAGAATTTCCAGGCCCAGTAAAATTTGACTACACTGGAATTGATAAACGGCATCTATATTTTGTTTTGTTGTCAAATTAATCATTTCTGTTTATAATAGTTATTTATTTATTGTATAAGTATTTTAGACAGCGGTTTATCCACGCAAGAATGTTTAAGCGCGAGACGCAGCCGACAGCGATTTATTAAGAGAATCGCCAAAATTTCATCTCATGTTATCAAACAATGATTTTACATTACACTCTGACAGCAGATGATACTTCAAAAATTATTGAAATTAACTAAAAACATGGGAGGTGTTGAATCATTGCTATTTATTTTCGATTGTTTATCGACTTCATTTGTACAAAACGCTGTGCAAACACTGTGGAGAAGTGCAGGAAATACATGTTCTTACGTCCTAAAAAGTTATCCATTGAGAGATTATTTTTACGGTACGCTAATCAAAAATGTACATCGCAACCTGTTGAAATTAACACTTTATTGTAAGTTTTTCCTAAAGCTGCTTTGTTTTTGAATCTGGCGAACTCAGAAGCTTATACCGGCCATTGTATGAGGCGCACTTCAACAACTTTACTTGCCAATGGAGGTGCTAATCTTACAACAATTAAACGACATGGTGGTTGGAGGAGCTCCGCCATAGCAGAAACTTATATCGAAGATTTTTTATCTAATAAGCTTGATATCGCAAGGAAAATCCAAGGTTCTCCTGGTACTAGTCGTTCCTTACTAGAGGAGACGTCCATTGTTCCTACAACTACTAGTCGTTCTGGAACCGATAACAACTACAAGCTTCTTATTAATAAAAACGAAGTGAAATATGATAAAACAAAAAACGAAATGTCTATTAATGTAAATGTTAATGTCAATATTAATAATAAATAGAATGCGATTTATTTAAGATTGTATTTTTTTATTATTCTACTAAGGATAAAGTGGTACTTTATACGGTTCGTAAGTGTGGATAAAACTTCAATTATAAGGTAATTGTAAATAAATTATATTATTTGTTAAGACTGTAGACAAAGTGCTACTTAGAACAAATAAAAATTAATAGAATTTTCTATAGCAAATTTTTATATTCATAATAAGAAAAAAATTTTATTTTTTACGTATAAGAGTTAAGGCCGGTTGCAGAAACGCCAATCAAATTGTGATGATCATCAAAAAGTTGATTTTTGATATTATTGGCTAAAATTTAAATACAATTAAATTTAGATCAATAAAATATCAAATTATCTTTTGATGACTATCAGACTTTAATTGGCGTTTAGGTTTTCAAAACTTAATCATCAGTAACATAAATCAGAGTATACTCGAGTTAGTTGTTTAGGTTGCTGAACATCTAATAGTACCACACCTGAAAGATGTCAAAATACTGTCGAAGTATTTTAACACACGTCGTTTTTCAAGTTTTTCTAAAATCTTTTTGTTCTACGCTACCCGACCGCTTGCAACTTCTAAAAAAAGAATAAATTTTCTTGATTACATAATACTATTGGCTTAGCACTTTTTTAAGCCACAAATTATAGGCTTTTTGTGCCAAACTACCAAAGCTTTTGTGTTTTCTTTAAACCTGAACTATTAATAAGCTACTATAAAAGCTACTACAGAAGAATGTTTGGAATTATGTGTTATACAAAAATAGTTGATCTGTATTCTTTACTCATTACAGGAAGTTGTAATTTGTTTTTTGTTAAGTTTGTTTAAATATTGTTAAACAAGGTGTTCCAAATATAATTTTTTGTCATAGTTAACTTTAATTGTTTATTCATTTTATATTGTTTATATTATAATTTTTGTTTATATCTTTTGCTAACCAAATTAGTAGTTGTATTTGTGACCTGTTCCAACAACCTTGTTTAAATATTTTCTGTGAGTGGACATTGCAACATACAAGAAAAATTTTTAACACCTCATTGCTGTAATTACAATTCAGTGACAGTAGCACTTTTTGGCTACTAATTTGTTCAGTTATATAATATGAATTATTTTAAAACATAATCTACATAGTTTAATTGTAACAAGTTCTACTTACAATCACCGATTTGAATTGCTCTCTATTTCCAAGTAATTAAATTATCAATACTTAAAGTTATGTTAATAAGAAGGTAGCCACAACAAAATTATGAGCAATGCATATATGTCAAATGTTCCGGTAGTGAGAGGTTTTGTTAGAAAAATTAACAAAATTATAAACACACTTGATTTTAGGTTATCTGATATATTCATTTTGTGGAAAGTAAATTGGTCATGTACTGAAAGGTTTATGCAATTAGCAAATTTGTTTCCATTATCAACATTCATTTGTGATCTATTGACACTGATCGAAAACAGATGAACCGTAATTTCAATATTTTCCAATCAATTTTCAACAAAATCTAAAAATCTACAATAAATTCTACAACGTTCTTAACAGGAAAACACGCTTAAATTATACACTTTCAAGTTGTGTGGAATTGCAGTGATTGAGAGATAGCTAGTCATATTTATCGAATATTTGCGCACGAGTTGTTCGACATTTTTAGCGTGCGACTCTCATGATATAACACCGAAGGGTGGTGCAAATCGCCCCTCTGAGCAGCAATTACTAAATGGAATGTGATTACGCCGAGTACAATAGACAATATGGCACTAATCGTCTTAATAGCTGTAGGCTGAAGCTGAGCTCTGGCGAACTTATGGCTCAATCACGATGTGAAAATTTCACTAAATATCCTCGCAGGAAAACCGATCACTATCGCTGTTACGCCACAATTAATTACGAGAATCCACAACAAAGATTTTCTCCCACATTTTGCAGTTCTCGCGGTTGCACTTTATTGCAAAAGATGAGACAATAACCCAGTAAAATTGTGACCAAATTGGATTCTCGTCGAGAGCTTTATTTAAATTTCCTAAACATATCCACAAAACTATTTTTGTTTTCAACAGTAGATTTCGGTTTTTGCAATAAGAAGAAAGAGAGCGAATTTTAATATTTTGTTTAACAAAATTACTGAATAACATGCTGCCTCTATTTATAAAAAATATCATTCTTACTAAGATTTGTATCAGTATCTGCAACATACATACATCTACAACAACAACAATATCTGTACAACATAAAAGAATCAAAATTCTCACAAAAAATGGTTTTTTTTTGCAAATATTCTGTATATTTATACTAGGCTAATTTCCTTAAATTTAAAATTTTTATTCATTGGTATACGTTGCATTTACGTTTACCTAACGTTATTTTTTATGAAGTAACGTAAGCGTATCCCGTATCTATAAAAAGTTTAAATCAAGTTGTGGTTTTCTTAACAATTTTTCTATAATTTTTTTTAGCTGCGGCTGATAAACCTATCATCTATACAGTGTGCGGCAACTTAAACACGCACTCCCAAAATAGCGACTTCTGCTTAAAAAAATTTGATGATATGTTACACACCTAACTAGTTATTGATTAGGTATACTTGAGATTTTTTTAAAAGATTTTCGTTAATAAATAAAGCCGTTGCAATTTTTTGAGTTTTCTGGCAATAACTGTTAATTTATCGATAAAGTTTTTGCACTAGGTGAATCTCTACCCGCTAGCGCATCAAACTCTCGTATTACAATTATAAATTTTGATTTGGTTGTTTAAATAATTGCTTTTTTTCAATAAAGGCAAACCAAACGCGTGATTTATGGCTAAGTGGCATAATTTACCAACAAAGGGATCATTTAGTAGTAGTCAACCGCTTTGAAGGGTCTTGTTTACAACTTTGCCATAAAATTGACAAAGACTAACATGCCTGATCAAATATCCCAACGAATTTATAATTATAATCGAACATTTATAATAAAAATAAATATTTGTTTAAATAATGTTTTTTAATTAAAAAAAGTTATTACGGTCCTGGAAGAATTGGAAGAAGTCACTTGCCATCGGCACTCAACCTTCCAACAGTTGGAAATTTTACAATCTTACTCCAATTACAATCCCCATTGTCACCTAATATTTACGACGGCACAGTAGCAGGTCCTAAATAAAAATCATTTTCAAAGTAAAAATCAAAAATTGCGATTAATTCAAAATCTAATTGATATTTTTGGGCGCTGATTTTGTAAACAATTATTAGAAGTAAATCTGCGTCTATTAATACAAAAAACAGAATTTAATTTTTTGTTCGAAAATTACTTTTTTTGGATTTTTGACTTTGTTTGTAAGTGAAAAATTACCAAAAAATTCTTAAATGTACCTTCATAATGTCTAATTAGGTGTGATAAATTTCAATAATTTTATTTAATCAGAAGTCGCTATTTTGGGAGTGCGCGTTTAAGTTGCCGCACCCTGTATAATTATTCAACTTAAATATCTAGAGTTTTTAATCGTTACTCTGAATAGACAACAATTAAAATCACTAAAAACAAGCACAATGCTGCAAATGTTAAAAGACTATAATTGCAACTTTGGCAAAAAAAAACAATTTTTTTCCTAATGAAATCAACCCAAAACGGTTAATTTTTATGCTGCAAGACAAGATAGAACAAGATGGTTTTGAAATAAGCTAATTTTTTTCAGCCTTGTACCATTCTACCTAAAATACAAACTTTTTTTAGATATCTTTTTTACTAACACGAAAAGTACATGGAGTACATGGAATACAAGTTCCTTAGGCGTTTTTACATTACCTGTTCAATTTTACTTTTGAAGATTATTTTTGTAATCCTGAATAGACAATACATTTAAACGTTGTTTTTAGTAGCTAGGACACCCAATAACCAAAAGTTACATGCCGTTTTCACTAATACCAAAACTATGTGACTGAAGTTTCTTAGGCGTGTTTACATTCCCTGTTTAAGTAAAATACAACAAATGGGGTACCATTATAAAGATAATTTTGTGCTCTTTAAAACAATGTCACTTGACTCCACTTCCCATTTAAAATGTTAGGGTTGTGGTTTACCCCCGTCAGGGGGTTAAAGACATCGGTTGCAAAATATTCTTATAAAATGTGTCTACCTTCAAAAAAATCGACCTGTCCGAGCATTTCTGCATTAAATTTCACAAACAAAGGTAAGGTTAGGTGCAAACTTTTTATTGGGCCAGTCTGTATATGTACATATAAATCAATAGTACATTATTCACCAAGGTCGAGAAAACATTTTGTAAAAACAATTGAGTTTATTTTCTGAAATGTGTTGCATTGAGAGCAATAATGCGAAGCGATAATAGTTTTCTCTATCGTAGTTTATATATTAATTTTTCCACTATTAGCACAGTTATCATAGATCAGGTAAAAACATAATCTGACATACTTAACAAAAGCACAATTAGAATAAACATAACATATTATAACTGTATAAATAAATGAGTACTGTAAATAGCGCTAACTCAAATTTCAAGTTTGATTTGCTGCTGCACCTCATCCTTATTTTCATTCACACCAATTTGATAGTTCCCTGTATTTACCATAAAAACATACCAATTAAAAAAATGTTAAAATCTTACCTATTATAATACAAAATTAAAGAAAAACTTACTTAAAGAAAATTTTAAAGGTGTTGTATACGTTAGGGTTGCCAGATGTCCCGCATTAGGCGGGACAGTCCCGCTCTTTAAAGAGATGTTCCGCGTCCCGCTAAGCTTTCGAAATGAATGAAATGAAAAGGAAGAAACAAACTTGACATTGGAACTTTGGAGACAGAACTTGTCATTAAATATAATTTTAAATTAAGTTGTTTAGAATTTTCGAAATATGCACAAAATGAGGGTAAAGCAATTTTACTCAAAGTACAATCATCTGATAAATATTTATAGATGTTGCTGTATGATTGTGTATTTCCCTTTTGGCTCTTTTGTTATTCGTACTCTTTTCTCGACTTCGTCAATCGAAATATTAAGGCAATGGTTTATAAAGACACTACTTGTTTTTATGTCCCTATAATACTCTAACTAATAGTTACAGTGCAATTTATAAATTTAAGATAATAAAAAATACATGATATTTATAGACTCTTATTTTATATGTTTTTGATTTCTAGAAAACTTGTCAACTTAGAAAAAATCTCAGAAAATTTGTTTTTCAAACTTTTACAGAATTTTCTCTCGGTTTAAAAAAAAACACCCGGCTGTCCCGCATTACCTTTCTTGAATTCTGGAAACTCTAGGATACGTATACACAACAGACAAAGCCTCCTGCATCTCGATGTCTTCTCTTCGTTATTATAACATATTTACAATTATTACATTCTACATATTGTATTGTAGAAAGTTTTTTTACTTTCAATCAACAAGTGTAAACTATAATAAGTCTTATTTAGTGGCATTTCTTTTTTATTTTTGCTATTTTTTTAAATTAAACAAACAAATTTTTAAAAAATGTATTATTTTTTTTGAAGTATAACATCTGACATTATCATTCGGTTTGCAACAGTGCATGCGCGTTATATAGAGATGGGATAGAATATGTTTGTGTTTCGATTTTGTCGAAATAATTAATATTACCTAAGGTCATTATAAGATATTACTAATACATCTGATAAAACTTATTACAAGTTTTCAACAATACCGCAAAACTTTAATAATTTTTTACTTCTGAAAAAAGTTAATATTTGTTTTTATCTCTCTTGGTTTATAATAAATAATAAATTATTAACTACTAACAATAAGAGAGAGAATAGTTATTTACACGATAAGTGCGAAAACATATATTTTGCATATGAGTTCGACAGTTTTTCCACGAGTGAGGAACGTCGCACGAATAAAGCAAAACTGTTCCTGCACGTCTCTTGTATATTATCTTTTGCACAGATTTTTCACATGACCCAAAAACGATTATTTTAAAATTATCTTTAATTTGTCGATAAAATCAAGTGCGTTAATATCGTATTGTAGGTGACTGACAGATTTTTTTTTTAAATTACTAAAATCTACTGTCAAAAGTTAACATTTTAATGACTTAGATAATTTCTAACAGATGGTGCTGCTTAAACTTAATTTCTAAATGCAATATTGCCAATGCATTTTTGTTGTTTTATTTGAAAAAAAGTGGCAAAGTGCATTGTTTTATTATAAACTTGGACTTTAATACGATAATCTAATTTTGAAAATTTTAAACGAGAAAAATCCATGTGCTCTGTGCGATTGTTCGCTCAGTGCGTAATCACTTGTTTTTTAGTGGAGTAGTGCAAAAACATTTTCACACTCTCTCGACAAATTAAATAATATCTTTCAAGACTAGTAGTAAAATAAAACTTTAATTGTTTACTATTATGTAAATTTCACTATTCGAAAGTATAATTAATCTGCAGTTAAAGTGTGCTCACCTTGTAGTACATCTAAATAATGGACTTCATAAAACTTAAACTTGGTTGAATTTTTTCGAAGTTTTGCTTAATTTTACTGGTCTACAATCCCATATTCAAACAGCGTCGAGACGACTAAGCGAAAATTCGGCAATGAAGCCATGCAGTAATATATTTCAGTCAGGTGTGTTAAGACGTAAAGGTAATTTAAACGAAGTAACAGCGAAATGGTCCATAAAGGATATCATTTGGGCACGAGGAATAAAATCGAGGATTGATGCAAACAGCCGGTGGGTTTTCGGGTAACGGTCTGTACCATAAAATGTCCATAAATGCAATTTCCAGGAAGTCAATCGCGAACTCTGGTGTTTTGGGGGCGGATGAGGTGGCACGACGCGTGACAGAAATCCTAACCACAGACTTGTCTCTTCCCTAGTCCGGTCTCAACCTCCAACAAAAATAAATAAATTTTAATTGAGGCGCCTTTAATTAACTTTCTTAAATCTTAGATTTGGTGTGGTTGCCTTATAAATATCTAATCAAAAAAGGTACCCGAATAAAACTCCGCTATTAAAATGGCCATAAAAGTAAAAAAGAGAAGTTGTAAATCACGGATCTATAAAAAATTGATGTGACTTGTGTATCTTTTGCGCGTTCTTGTTCTCTTTTAGAAAATAAGTGACGAATCGATTTTGTGAAATAATAAATAAACTTAAAGTTCCAAAGTTGGAAACTTAATAAAACCGAGTGAAAAAATCTTGAGGTTTAAAGCTTCACCGCTGAACTTTGTAAATGTTTCAATGCAACAATTGCAATTCATGGCGAAATGCCAACTAAACCGATTCACTGAACACTCAAATAAATCGAACACTTTTACCAAGATGAGCGACATCAAATTTTCTCGTCTACAATTTGTTTTTTTTTTAAGTTAAGCTTACGATATTACATTGTCTGTCACTGAACAATCAAGCAGATGCAATTACTTTACATAAAGTTATTTCATAAAATAATTAATAATTAATTACTAATTGTACAGCATTCTCACATAAATAAACATACCTTCTTGTAAACCTCTGATTATATTGTAATCACATTATATGCAAGTACATAGTTATTGCATTTTCTTCAAACTTCCTTAATCCATTTTACAAACATCATAATTTGTAGCGTGTGTTCATAAAAAAAAGTCTAGACCGCTGTGAAATTGAAAAATACTTGTTTTAATTGTTTTTGATAAGTTGATAAATTACAGTAGTTAAATTTTATCCGATAAAAAATTACATTAAAAAACACAAAAAAGGCATGAAACACTACTCCAATACCCTACACATTCTAGATTCAATTACGTTACGAATTAAACAAATTCTCTCATAATTAAGAAATTAATTAAAAATGAAAACTACCGTGCACATTTCGTGCTATCAAAGCTACTCGATCAGCTGTAAAGTCACTGCCGAGAATGACCGGGTACATCAAATTCAAAATTCGCGCGTAGAAACAGAAGAGATTTTGTTTACATCGGGCCATTTGTTCATGTTGGAGCTTACAAATGGAGTAAATCTGTGCATGATACGTTTTATTTTTGATTAATTTCAAAACAACTTTGAATTCGGATTTGGATCTGAATCCGTTTCTTCGAATCCGAATAGAAATGTTTTGTTTCCAATTCGATTTTAAATTAAAAATATACAGGTGTCTTAGAAAAACGTTCTTATAGAGCAACCTGAGATTTTGAGGTCACACAATTTACCTCTATACCAAGTTGCACCACTAAAGAGGTAGAGGGCGGTAAAATAAATATTAAAATTTGTTTTTCTTAATTACTTATTATCCACATTCCTACTTTTACACATTTCCTAATTAACTAGAAATTTTAAAATTACCTCAATTATTTTGCTTTTATCAAGATTTTATCAAAATACATCGTTATGTAACAAATTATAAATTTAAAAAAATCAACTTTACTGCTAAGATGTGACGTTTTTATTGAAATCTTTTTATTGAATCATTGATATTTTGAAAAAATGTAAAATATGCAGCTACCAATACATAAATACTTCACAGACTTTTCTGTCCATTTTAAAAACAATTTTTGTTTCTGTCATTAAAGTTCGCAAAACTACAGCCGCGAGAATAAAATCTTGATTATTACAAGGTCAGAAACAACGAAAGATCAGCTTTTTAAAATCACTTATCTAATCATATTTTCAGACAGAGAAAAACATTAAATTTAAGAAAAAAGCTAAAAATAGAAATTTGATAATTATGAATGCAATTAAAAGAAATTGCTTAGTAATTTTTGATAAACCACTCTATATCAAAAAAAGTTGAAAAAAATTTATTAAATGGTAACTTTAAACAGTTAAAATATGATCTAACTCTGCAATTTAACTTTATACTTAAATTTATTCTTGATTCTGTTCTTCTTACTCTAACAAAATTTAACACTTTCAAATCTTCTCTTCTTTCTATAGATTTAACTCCTAGACTTTATAGACTTCTTAAAATTCACAAGAATAATACCCCAATAAGACCAGTAGTTTCTTGTATCAGCTCACCTTGATATAAATTAGCAAAGTTGTTAAATCAAGTTATTAGAAATTTTATAAACTTTTATAATAAATTTTCTATTAATTTTTTTTAGATTTTTCTAAAGAAATACAAAATTTTAATAATTTCTTAGATTTTTTTTTGTTTTTTTTTTATGTCACTAACCTCTTTTCTTCTATTCCTGCTAATAAAACTCTTTCTATTCTTAGTAATTTTTTTTTTGATTTACTTTTTTTTTACACGCCACTGATTTAATACTTTGGTTAATTTAGTTTTCAAAGTTTTCAAGATCAAAATTTTTTATTTCATAATACTATATTTAAACAAAATACGGGTTTAGCTATAAGTTTTCTCTTTAGTCCACTTTAGCAGAATTATTTATGAACAACAACCTTCAAGAAAAAATCTTGAAACTTTCTATTTTTTTAAAACATATTTGCTTCTGGCTTAATATTATCTCTTCGTTTAAAGACACCAAAACAGAATTATAGGGTATTTTTTGCTTTTGTCTGGTAAGATCATAAAAAAGGTTGTAACGTCTAACACGTGTTCTGTAAAAATACGTACCGCATTGGTATATCATCTTTTGGTTGTGTTGTTTTAAGACCTCTAACGTACTTGTAAATAAGGGTCGTTGTTAAATCAGTTAATGTGGGTGGTGTCTCGTAGTAAACATTTAGGTTCGGCTAGGTCAGTGGTTCTAAAACATTTCAACATGCGCCATGCATTTTACATTGCATAAACAAAACAGTTTGGAATCACTGGTTTTCCCCAGCCTGAATGCGATCCTGAAATTTCCACCCACTCAACCGTCTTAAGAATAAATCTTTTATATAAGTGCATTAAGGATCATGGAAGAACACAACCAACAGACGATGGTACAGTTTTTTTAAAGAGCGGCTTACAATTTTCACAGAATGTTACTTGAATACGCATTTCTTTAAGCAGTACTTTTCCGCTTACCTAAAATTATGTTTCGTACCCACCAACTGTTAAACTTCACCACCCTTTTTATGTTCTCACCAAGGAGGTTAGATTCTATCTAACCTCCTTGGTTCTCACCGAACAAAGTCAAATAAATAAGGTTTAGATAAAAAATTTTTAGCTATCAACTCATTACATAAAAACATTAAATTTACTGTAGAAACAGAAACAAACACTTCCATTTTATTTTTAGATCTTAATATAATTAGAAAAGACAATTTATTTTTTGCTTTTAAAATTTATAGAAAATCTACATTTACTGACACTATAAGTTCTTTTTTTTCCAAATATTGTCATTCTCATATAAGAGTTTCTTTTAATTCCTTATTATTTAGAATTTTTAATTTTCTTTTAAGCAACGTTGTTTTTGAAAAAATGGATAATTATTAAACAAATAGCAGTAAATAATTACATTAAACTAATGATTTAATTAAACTCTTCTATAAATTTTAAGCTTTAACATATTACACAATTATTCTTCTTCTACATTCCCTCTTTTAAAATCTATCTATTTTTTATTCTATTCATTGGTAAAGTTTCTCTTTTAACCTCTCGTGTTTTAAAAGGCAATAATATAAAAGTTTGTTTTAACTCTAAAAATTGTCTTTCAACTATGTCGTACACAACAAAGATCAAATTTCTACTTTACATTATTCAGGCGTCTACAAGCTGTCTTGTAATAACTGCAACGCAGTTTATATAGGTCAAACAAAATTAAAAAATACAAAAATACAGGTACAACTAACACTCTCTCTGCTTTTGCTTTTCATATTTTTTCTTCTAGTCATTCTATTTCTCTTACTTGATAGTTCTAAAATCTTTTACATCTGCAATAAAAGTTATTCTTTAAACTTTTTAGAAGCTTTAGAAATTTTTAAATCTAATAAACCGTTAGCAGAACGATTATTCCAGACGATAGAATTGTGTTATTAAGTGGTTTTATTACTTACAGTTATTATAAGTATTAGTGTTATTGCTCACATTTATTCTATAAAAATGATAAAACTACTTTTTCTGCTAAAATCTCTATGCTTTAAATTCTTTATTCTACGTTTATTAGGATATTTTAGCAAGTTTTTAAACATTTATTTATTTATTTTAAACGAAGATCGCTAGAGGATTGTAAAATTGACGACCTCTAGTAATTAATTTTGAAGAGATAGAAAATGACTTGATATTTGAATTAATTTATTGTTCCTTATCTTGTGGTTATGCGGATACCTCACACTGTTAGAAACATCTCCTGAGTCATAAACCTGGCTTATAGCCCCTCATTTTTTACTATGTACTGTAATAAACACAGAAAATACGTCATCTTGATTCACTTTTATTAAGTTTGGTATATCCCTTGTCTACCATTTTTTTAATTAGGTACGTTTACGTTACAAAGAAACGTAATTAGCTATTTAAACATTTAACGTGACGAAGTTTTTAATCCTCTTTATGTGACTTATGTTTCTACTCAACTAAATTAAAAATTATATCTTTGCAACTTAAATTTGATTCGTTAATATGTCAGATTTCACCTGAAATAAATTCTAACTGCATTAATTATAAACTAAATCTGCATCTGTTTACATTATGATGCGGTTATTTCTAATTTATTACTTGCTCATAGATAATATTCTAATTGCACAAATAAATAAATAAGTCTGAATATTTATAATCAGCTATTACAGTCAAGACATACGCCAAGGAATTTCATTATTATTTATCATAAAGAAGGTGGCAGTGAAACCGTTTCTGACCGACCTGATGCCGGAAGATAAAAACCATAACCTAACTGGAAAGTCAAGTTTCTAGAAATGCTATTTAAACATTGTTACAAACAACAATTTGTACTAAAGTTTAATCCACCTCAAATACAAGTTTGTTTGGTCTGAAAATAATTAAAACGTGGGAGGCTTGGTTTATTCAAAGGATATCATGTATATGTTTACACGAATTTAAAAAATACCTATCTACTATTTTAAATAAGTAAAAGTGAAGTAGTTATTTCACTTTTCTTATTATTTTTAGCAAAAACTTGTTTACAGTTAATCATTCATGATTTGAAGTGATTTTCTTTTAATGTCGTATTTGGTTTAATGAAGCAATTAATTGTACAATCGATATCCTAGTAATTGACGACTAAAATAAACATTCTAACATTTTTTATGAAAAATTGGTTCTTAAACTGCTAAAAAAATAATTTGTTTAATGCTTAAAATGTACATTCGACAATCGAAAACAAGTTGGTTTACAAAGTAATAAAACTACATAAAATAATCAAAATATTTTTGAAAACTGTGCAAAACATTTGTTTTTAATAAATTTTTAACATGTCTTTCTAATGATTTCGTATCGTCATCTAAACTGGTACAGGAAAATGTACAGACCGACTTCTAAAAATAACACTTTTGATAGAAATGTATACATGATGTGTGTCTTTCAGGTGTTATAAAAATATTATTTTATGACCAAACAAAAAAAAATATTTTAATAACATGAATAAAATTTATAAAAATTATTTTTTTTTACATATATCTGGATATTTACCCGTTTTTACATATATCTGGGTATTTGCTCGTCTACGGCATAATCGATCACTATGGTTAAAATAGTCAATTTTTGAATAATGAATTGTCTGGCTATCCAAAATTTATAAAAAAAACTAATTTTTATGTGCTTACTAAGTGAGATGCATCTGGTCGGTTATAATCTACTCAGTCTAAGTAAAAAACATAATTATAGTATCTAAAAAAATTGTAGTTTAAATATTTGGCTTTATTTTGGTCACAGTAGTCAAGTCTTTTGTGACCGAGTGTTGTAGACAATGCAACAGATGATGTGATTAAACAGTAGCTAAAGCTTTTATTAATTACTTATCTTCTTACAACAAACGCTAACTGCATAGGTTTCTTTTGTTTCAATCAAGGAAATGCATTAGCTAAATTCCAATTCACACCATTCAATAAATAAGCGATTTTATTCTTAATGCCTTTGGCTCAAAGTTTCGGTTATGTCTTAGTATTTAAATTTTTTATCTTAAAAAATAACAACTGTGTTAATTCTTTCTACCTTTTTTTAATAGCAATTATTACAAAATTGTATTAATTTACTGACAAATCTGATTTGTTTAAACTACATCTATCAGTGGCAAAACTCTTAATAAATGTTTTAATTTCACTTAATTGTCGCTGAAATTTTTGTATAACAATTTTTTTATACTACTACTTAAATGTCTTTATTGCCTAATTGGCTTTACCTTCCTACTTAGGTACAACAAACAAACCAAAAGCGAAAATTAACACAAATTATCAAAAATATGACAAACTAAATATATAAATAAAAATTTTAATTTTTCTCCATTCTTTTCCTGGCACACGTGACTTCTTTTATCCATTCTTTCCCTTCTCCATTTTCGCTTAGGACTTTTATCCTTCTATACTCACACATTTTTAACTCTGCACACTCTGACAAACAATGTTCTAACGTCTCCTTTTCTTCTCTACATAGTCTGCACATTCTTTCCTAATCTTCTTTCCAAAACTCATTTTCCCTTTTTTCATTCCCGCATCTGAATCTTGCAATCATTTTTTGATTTTTACTTTTCATTTTATCTAAATATTTTGGCTGTTCGGTGGTAGCAATCAGGGCATATTTGGGATTATACCTTAATTCTTTTATACCCGCAATTCTTTCCTGTTTATCTATGTCAGCATCTCTTTGTTTTAGTTCTTCTTCCATTTTTCTTCCTTTTTCTCTCATTCTTTCAATTTCTACACACGCATACCCCTTTTTCTCATAGTAGTCCTCTCGTTCTATCCACCTGACATTTCCACTTGCTCTTTCAATTTTAGCCCAGCATTGTCGCAGTATTTTGCATTCTTGTCGCATTCTTAAATTTTCCTCGAATCTCACCGCCCTTTTTCCTGTTTCTACTCTCAACTTTTCTCTCTTAGTTTCTTCTCTTACTATGTACCCTGGCGTTTGTTTATTTAAACCTAAAACCCATTTTATATACTTTTCTTGCACACGCTCAATTTCTTCATATTCCTTTCATCCCCATACTTCTGCTCCATACATTACGATGCTTTTCACCAAACTGTCAAACATCATCATTCTTCTTTTAAAATTTTCACCAAATTTACGTTCTCCCAAACTCCAGACACTTCCCATTACTTTGTTTGCTTTTTTGACTACTTCCTTTATTTGTCCTTTGTCTGTCATACTACTATTTAATACATATCCCAAATATTTCAACTCTTTCACATGTTTTATATTTTTTCCTTCCCATTTCCATTCACCTTCTTTTTCGATTCTTACTTTCTTTCCAAACACCATCATTTTTGTTTTATCTGCATTATACTTTTTTATACTATAATTATTAAATTTAAAAGACATTTGTGGTGCTAAATGCTCTAACGTAATAAGTCGATTTTTGACCATTTTGAGATAAATATAAAAAAGTATTTACAAAAATCTTCTCATGTTAATGCAATAACTAGTTTTCAAATATATTGTTTTATTTTAAAGTTATTAAACAATTTTTGTATAGTAATTAATACTAATTTACAATGGTAAATTAGTATGAAAGTAAATTAGTATTAAATAGTAAAAACTTATATACTAATAATTTGAAATTACAAAAATTAACAATGATATTTAATTCAGAGTGTTAGCGTTATTTTGATATCTAACAAGTGGTGAAAATCTGAAAAGATCGCTTGATTGAAATTTAGCAAATTTTAAGCTAAAATTTCCTGTAGTCATATCTTTAAAATTTATTATGTAAATTCACACTTTCAGCTACTTTAATAATTATATTTCAGTGTTTTTTTTTTGAGTCAGTGCTTGTTTATACACATATTAGCGACTCTCTTATAAACAATTTTAAAATTAGTTTATCTTCGTCAATTTTTTATTTAAAAATCTGAATATTTAGATAAAATATATTGAATATGGTACAAATTTTAGAGCGTGACTCTGTTATAAATAAATAATTTATTTTATTAAGAAATTAAGCCGTCTAATAAATAATAATGATATTTTTTGGTCAAAAACAACCTTTATATAATTTACCTTTATGACTATAATCTATAATATGACTATAATAATAAAACTGTGTCTTGGTAAAGTAGCGTCGTTTATTATTCAAGACATTCAAAAGCGCTGTTTTTGTGTTGAAAAATAATTAAGTTTGTCTTTTATAGTTTTATTCTGAACAATGCGAATTAAGAACGAGATTTAAATGTCAAGTAAGTACACGTAATTAGAAAAATGTAGACAAAAAATAGAGTATTTGTCGAGATTGCGTCAATTTGTGTGACAAGACCCATTAGAGAAAACACTAATGCACAACTTAACATAATTCTGCTTCTAGAGTGATGAAACCCCGAGTTTATTGTAGTTGTAAACTAACGTATAAAATGCATCGTAAACTAAAACAGTATCCTAGTGAAATTGTAATCAAAAAAGCATGAAATTGTGTTTCACCCTCTCTTGGAGAAAAAAAATATTTCACCTGAACGGCGCCTGCCAATGGTGCTACAAGTAAACAGACCATTTTCCCAATGTTTACTGTAACACTGTTGGACCATGTCCTAGGACCTGGCACAACAAATCGATATATCGAACAGATAAATCATTTCCATAGAGTTATGGGACCTGCCTCGACAAGATTTCAAAACTCGTTTTAGCTTCTCTCGCATTTTTATTGCCGCATTAAAATTGTTGCGGGGCTTTATGATAATTCATACGAATCAATCACAAGCACAGTTTACGACACGATGTGTACCAATCATCCCGATAAATTTCATCCTATATGGGTCTTACAATAAATTTATTAGGGATCTTCCACATTACTCATATTCAAATCGATCAGGCCATAAGGCCAATGGGATTTGCCTCAAACATTTTTTAAAAGCTCGAATAGAAAAAATATTTACAGTACAGTAGAATCTCGATTATACGAGCTAATGTGAACCTGCTGCGGCTCGGATAAGAAAAAACTCGGATAACACGGAGGCTGTGGTAAAAAACTTGTTACAAAAAAGTACATAACTTTATTGAAAAGAACAAGTTATTTTAACATGTAGGAGGTAATTTTGGTTTGTTTTGAAACACTGCATCTTTTTCGTGCTGCAATATTTCGCCAGCGATTAATTAGCAAAACATCAGAAGCAGTTGCTTCTTCTTGCTGCTTAACATATCGTAAAGCCGTCTCTAACGCCATCAGTCTTTCGTTTTGAGACACCAATTGTTTGTTTTCTTCATCACCACTTTCATTTTTATGTTTATTATTTCACTTATCTGCATCATTAAGATTCAAAACTTGTGAAATTATTTCTTCATCTTCCAAATCTTCTACAGAAGCATCAGCAACAATCCAGTTTTTCACGTCAGTTGGTGTCACTTCTTTGCATCCTCTTAGTCGTCTTAACAATTATTCGTATAAACTAATATCTTCTTCGTCATCTTCGTGTTTTTCAGTTACGCGAGATGTCAAAATTTTAGACTAAGATTTTGCAAGAGTTGATTGCCTTGCAGTATTCCAAGCTTCTGCCAGCCAATAAACCACATGCTTTAAATTAATTTCTTTCAGCATCTGTATTAGGTCATTCATTTCACTCTTCTCTAACGCATGTTGTAAGAGAGAGCGTCTGTAGTTCTTTTTAATATTTTCCAGAACTCATTAATTCATCGGTTAAATTAAGGCTGTAACATTTGTTGGAAGAAATTTAACAGTGATGTTTTTACTTCTTAGCGCTGTTGCTTCTGAATGCGATGATGCATTATCCAGAACTAACACTGCTTTAATAAGAAGATCGTTTGTTTTCAAGAATGTTTTTACCCTTAGCACAAACACATTGTAAATCCCATTGCTAAATAGATTTGTATTTATCTAAGCCAATTTTTAATTTTTGTAATAAACAGGTAAAGCTCCTGGCGCTATATTTTTGAAAACTCGTGGATTTGCAAACTTTTCAATGCACATTAAAGGAAGCTCATGCGTACCAGATGCATTGCAGCAAGACATAACAGATATTTTTTCTTTACTGCGTTTATACCCAGGAGCTGAAAACTTCTATTTAGATGCTAATGTCTTTGATGGCATGAGCTTAAAATTTATAACAGTTTCGTCGCAGTTATAGATTTGATTGATAGTGTAACCGTCTCCCAATAGCAATTTCTCAATTTGATTATTAAACTCTTGAATTCCTGTTGAACCTAAAGAAAGTTTTTCGCTGCAGATCTTTAGTTCCCGAATTCCATGACGTTTCTTCCAATGGTCCAGCTACCCATTACTTGCAATGAAAGTTTCTGTTGTCAAATTTGGACTAATATTATTAATCTGGTTATTAAGTCCTAAGGCTTTTTCTTTTAATATAGGACCTGATACACAGATTTCTTTAACTCTTTGTTGTGTGAACCAAAGATACAAACTATCACCAACTTTTTCGTAGTCTCCTGTTTTTATAGATTTTCGTTTGGTAGCTGCTGAACCTTGGAGACTATGCCATTGTTCGATCTTCTCACGATTTCGTCTCCTATTGTGACTTGACCGACACCATATTCACGGGTATGTGATTCCCAGAACAATTTTGCTCAAATTTTATACAATTCCTCGAATAACTCGTAATAAGTTTAGCACGGCTTCGGATAACACGCAGTTCTTAAAAATTATAGGTTGCTCGAATAACGCGGAGTCTCGAATAATCGGGTCTCGGATAATCCGGTCTCTACTGTATATTTTTTTCTATAATACCTGTCAATTTAAAAATTATAGGGTTTCTTGTTGGTAATATACAGGATATTTCAGAAATAAATACAAAAATTTTAAACAGTAATAGATCTCACCAAAACAAACAACTTTTCTAGATAACATTCTAGATAACACTCTCCTACAAAAGTACGATACGCTCATAAAATTTTATAAATTCAAAAAACCATAGAAATCAAAAATGCTAAATTTTTAGATTGTTAATAGTAAAACCTATGTCTCAAATTATTGCGTATAATAAACTCCGCGAACTAGTAAATTCTAATTTTGTTTTTACAAAATACAACAATTTATTTATTGTAAAATGTTTTCCCGTTTTTAAATTTTGAAAAATTTGAGTTCCGATTTTTTTCTTAAATAAAAATTATTAAACCATTTTCTCTTTTTTTTTCTACCGGTCTGAGCGTCTTGCAAATTTTCTTTATTGATATATATGTTGTAAATAACAATTTTTAAAAGCTGAAGTATTATTATTTCAAAATTAAAGAAAACTTTTTGAAATACCACATTAAATGTTCTGCAAAGCCAATTCAGCAATCCTTGTTCTGAGATATCTGGTTTAAAATTAATAAATTCTTGTTTACACCTTAGTAACGCTTGTTTTAATTTCAATATTTAATAAATTGCCCCTTTTTTAGAATTCATGATTATTATCAAAAAATTTGATTTACAAATTATCAATGTAACAGGTACCTAAGACGTAAAACATTAAGCAACCAAATTCACTGTTATTTCAAAAATGGTATTTTTAACTGTGCGACAATTTGGCATATGTATATTACAGAGAAAAAATATATTTTAACAGAATAGCTAATTAAGCTCTGATTAAAAAATCCAGAGAGAGGTTTTGTTTTATTTCTTCTATCTTTGATTTAGAGATTACAGTATGTAGTCATACATGGAAAATCACTCGTTAAAAGTAAAATGACAGCAAGCAAGTGCCACTTTCTAATCTGATTTATAATTCGATTTTGCATTAAACAATTAATTTATGAATATTGGTAAGTAAATTAGTACAATTAAAATCCGACACTATTCTACTTTTTGAGAAAAATAATTTAGTTTAATCATTGTGTTAATTGAATTGAACTAAAAAGCTCAAAACTAGTTAAAATTTTTTGAAACTAAAAGTTACATCAGTATCACTTCCGAGCTACTAAAGAATTCTTTGCAAAGACGTTACTTCTACCTAAGACACTACTTGAAAATTAGTTTTAGTCTTAAAATCGGTCACGTTCATCGAGGTTGCAAGCCGGAAATGTTCATGTTGGTTGTCACATTTGCAAAGTTTGGATGAGCTTAAAAAGTGTTGTTTAGGTTTCTTCAAGTTCAAGTGCTCAGGTTCTGAATATTAATAGCAAAAATCAAAAAAAGATAAATATGGATGTTGACATAACTGAGGAATTTACTTTTTTAATTAATTTTCCCATTTCACTTTTATAAAAAAAAACACAAAACATTGGAAAAATTAAAAAGATATTAAACGTTTATTAACCTGCCTTTTACTTTTAATTCATATTTAAATTGGCCGTCTCGTTCAGAATTGAGCGTATTTTTAGAAATTTTGTTACACATGAAACGAAATTATTTCAAATATGACAAACGTTTTGTTCTATTACTTTTAATTTGCAATTTTTGAACTGAAAAAGACAAAAGCTCGCATTGAAAATAAATTGGGTTTATTTGACTTTACATTTTTTTAAATAAAATGATAATTACTCGAGCTTTTTTTGTTAGAAGCTAAATTACAAACCATATAACGGTCTGAAACTTTTTACATAATGTTTGAGGGAATTTCAGAACAATGCAGTGATTTATTTAGAGTGGAGTGCTTTTATACAAATGGAAATGTACGAATATTTAGCAAGTTAATCTTACCTCTAACGATTTTGACAAGCTATTATTTTATTTTGTATTGGACTCTAGTTTGGAAAATACAAACAAATAAAGCTTCTAATCAATAATAAAGACTAGTTTTTAATGTTTTTGTAAACAAGGAATTTATCAATAACGCCTTTCTGTTACATTTTCTAATCGAAATTAATTACTTCCGGATTTGATACAATGTAAGTGGACATGAAATGCACCATTAATCAATCTCGAGTTATCCATTATGTTTTGAGATGTCTGCCATGCAACTATTACTTAATTTTACTTTCATTAGCGGAATTACATGAGACAGTAGCACTTATTTACTTTTTATACTTGAGCCTAGCTATCACCTATCCAATTATAAAGGCGTCAAAAGACATAGGTGAGAGCTTTAAGCTGGTTTGATGGTAATTTATTCCAGATGTCATTGTAATTTATTAGTTCTTGTAATTATTTATCAGTTTACTCTTTTTATTAAAGATATTTCTCTGCAATTTTTTCTTAATATTTTCTCAAAGTTGTTTTATTTTTCTTTTAAATAATTTAAATTTTATTTTACAATTTTTATTTTGTTTTTTATTTTTGATTTTTTACAAGAACTTTATGTCTATGTTTATCATTCATAATAGAGTTTATTTTCAATCTTTATATTTTTGATTCATACAGAAATAATGTGACAACTCTTATAGAAACATAAATTCTTGCTCTATTAGTATGTCTTTTACCTCCAAAACTATCTTCTATTGCTTCAATCAGCAACTTGCATTTATTTTTTTCTTTATTATCTTATTGGTTTTTAGCTTTTTGTTTCTTTTTTATTACAATATAATTGATCTTAAATATTAAAATTCATCTTTGTTTGATAGCGAGTAAAAATAAATGCTTCCTTGCTAGCGACATTTGCTCCCGTCGCCAAAATTTCTGTAGACAACACAAGGGACAAAAGTAAAAGTGTAGTTAAATATTACTGATTTTTTTAAAGTTAAAAAAATAATATGTAATATAATATCTTTTTTAAAAAAAGACTACTGTGCTTGTAATGAAAATAATAATCTCCTAAATTAAATTTGCTATATCAAATGCACTATGTTGTCTTATAAACAATAACAAAGAATCATTTACTTGCACCACAGCAGTTAAAAAAAACAGATATTACTTTTGAAGAAAACTTCTTTGGTGCTTCTAGTTCTCTGGTGTTTAGTCTCTGGTTATAAATCGCCCCTCAAGAATAACTATACATTTTTCCCTCTTGATATACAAATAATGTACTATTTTGCATAACAAAGAGTAAAAAAAAGTAGAAAAATAATTTGCTTTTGTTGCTGGAGACTACCATTTACAGCGCTTTAATTTTAATAGTTATTGCAGAAACGAAGATGCACCAGAATTTTTTGGAAAATATTGCAAATTAAAAATAAAATGTTATAAAAATTTAAATTGCAGTTGTTTAACGACGTCATAAAACAGTAGTTTAGATAATAGTTTTTATAATCAAATAGCAAAGTGGCAACATTGCATGTTTTCTAGCAACGATTTAAGTGTTGATTTTTTGTTAATAAAGTATTTATTTTTTTCTTTATTGCTTATTAGAATTAGCTTCAACATTTTTGATTAAACACTAAACATTTTATCAGAATTAAAAGTTTATGAAAAATTTGTCAACGTCTATATTGTTTCTTGACCTCAAAAAAATTAGCTCAAAATTAAACAGTAAATTTTAACCACTAATTTTGTAAATCGATTTTGTACAATAACCCTTTTGTTTAAATGTTGGTTAACAATTTTTTTAAGGTTAATTTTTTTTTATCAATCAATCAGACTAAAACGTCCTATACCTGCTACCTAACACCTAGCCTCTGCCACATAAAATAAACCTCATACTAACGAAATTCCTAACATCTTTTACTCAGTGACATTAGAAGTGTTACACTTAGAAGAAATAATTTTTTGACGCTTTGTGGTACACTTCGGTTAACCAGTTGTTCTGTTTCTTGTTGCTCTACTTTCTTTTGTCTACACCTAAAACACACGTATTACAGTCATTGCAGTAGAATCTTTACGTCAATTTTGCGATAGAACAAACCAACTTCTCAAAAGACCACAACTCTACCTGTGTAAAAATCGCTAAGATGGTGATATCGTTGATGGTTTTGGACTGGAGGCATTTAGTTACTCGTAAAACAAATATTATGTTTTTTAAAACTGCCGTTTTCAGCACTAGTCTAAACGTTGACGACGGTGTTTTGCAATAAAAGGAAGCAGTAATCGTGGACGGTAAGAAAAAAGTCTATATACTAACAAGTTGACCTTCTTCTTTAAACCATTGGTCACGAGTTGTAGCGTAGTAGCAAAACGGTCTCAAAGTGCTGGTTGTTTAAAACACCTGTCTTGACACTTTCTTGATTGACTTGTTGGTCTGTTTTATGTTCTTTTATTTTTTTTATTTACACACAAAACGCACGCACTACTGTTATTGCAGTAAATGAACATGACGAGCAATTATGCGATAAAACAATTCTGCCTTTGTCGTAATCGCTAAGATATGATATTGTTAATGCCTTTGGACTAGAAGCATTTTGTTACTTTTAAAACAACTAGTCAGAAACAACAACAGCAAATACTTCTACTTATCAGCTTAACAAAAATTTTAAAAAAAATTTTTTGCAAGAACTGTCAAAAATAAATTGTTGCAATGGTTGCTATAACTAGCTTAAAATTTACTCATTATGTTGCTAAAAAATCGCCTTCAGTAAATTATGTCTTCTGAGTGTAACACTTTTAATGTCGTTGAGTATATATTTTTTAGCAAATTTGGAATATACCATTCTAAATGAGTTTTAGGCTATACTTTTTCTGTGACTAAATTTAGAACAAATTTATTTTAATTTTTTTTGTCATTTATTTTTATTTATAACGTTTATAAATTTTACAATTGATAAAATTAAATTTGGCAAACGTCTATTTATTAAAAGATGGTGCTACCTATGACCATTCTAATACAAGTGTTAAAATAAATAATTATTGCACAGTATTAAAAATATGTGTATTTGGTAATTAAAAATCAACTAAAAAAATTGTTATTTTATAATAGTTGTAAAAAAATTCTATCTTGTTATTGCCTACTTTTGTCATAATGTTGTTTACATCTAGTAACTTTCTCATGTCTTTTTTTTGTTGCTTGAGTCGTCATTCTCGTTCCTTCCATCTTTTTTTTATTGTTATACCTTCTTGCATTTATCGCGGTATTAAGTTCGAGCCTCGAAGGTAAAATATTTATTAATTTCCAAGTTTGGAGGCAGCTTTGTTAATTGCTTATCCCAAAATTAATTCCGCAATTAAAATCGATATAATGGCACATTTTCTTAATAGGATCTGAGCGAAATCGAATTTGACTCTCGCCGCAAGTTCGTTATTGTTTTATATAAAATGGTGTGTCGCATATGGCGTCAAATTACTGCATTTGGTGTAAATGTTAATTATGAGATTATTCGCTCGTGAGTAAAAGGACGGAAAGTCGTAATTAATTCCCGGAGCTTGTCGTCTCGATCCGGGGAAATATCGGGGCACCGGAGCAATGCTCATTTTAGAAGCGACCGCTCGACTGAATACTTTTCGGACTTCACGTTCGCGTAAGCAACTTCAAAGAAAATGCCTCAGTTTTGATTTATACCATTATGTTATTTTGCCACAATAACATATTTTACAGAACAATATCGTAAAATTCCCCGTTTTATTGTGTTCCATTTTTTTGGGGGAGACATTTATACATTTACGTTCCATAGAGTTTTTCTTCGACGTTCGCCTTATTTATGGAATAATGCACGATATAAAAATTTATTTCATCCTCAAGTGGAACAAATCTTACGACGGTCGTATAATTTACGAGATTTGTGGCACGAATTTGATTAATTAACGACAAACAAACTGCTCATTACGGACCTGACCTCACCAAACACTGCTTCAGAACCTAGGTTCGGAATCTTCAGCATCTTGCAGCTGATAATTAAATTAATTAAAGACTACAACTTTATGAAATTTACCAGCAAAACTTTATGCTCAATCTCAACTTACAGTTGAGCGAATTTACATAATACCGGACGCACACAAATAGTATATTAAGTCTCAAGAACAGTAAGAACATTTTACCGATAAAAGACAATTATTGTTATTGCCTGACTTCGGTAAAATGTTTTTAATTTTCATAATGCTTATAACATTTTATTTGCAATTGATTCGTGCTACAACTAAAAACAATCTAAAACACATCATATTTTAATTATTTATAAGCGATTATATAAAGTAGATAAAAGTACTATTTTCTGCAAATCAGTCTACGTTCGGAATGTCTTATTTAATTCTTATTAAAACTTATTAGCTAGCAAATCATTTTTATATTTTGCGAAAACCTAAAAAAAAATTTACTCTAGCAAATTTAACTTATAAAAAAATAATTTTAAGACAATCACTTTTTAATAAAATTGTTAATATTAAAATTTAAAAAATAATAATAGTTATTTATTATACAAGTGTCTTACAAGGCAAAAAAGTCACGAAAGAAATGTTTAGCCACGAGAGCTTGCTGTTAAGACATGAGTACCATACACAGTTTTATCCAACACCTATCTCTGTAAGAGTTCTTAAATAATCATCAAAACCCAAAAATTTTATATCTACAAAGATTAGTAGTAGTCTAAACAAAATTATTATTTGAGAAAAATTTGACAAACAACCTGTTTCGATGTTTGTAACACTGTTGGAAATGAAAAGAAGTAGTTCTCTTCCTGAAAAAATTGCGAAAGATGTTGAAAAAGTCACATGAAGTTTGCTACTCAAGATATCCAGGGACGCTTATTACAAACAATTAAGTGAGTTCAATAACTGGAAACTGGAAAACGATGTTTATGGGGTAAGCGAAGACGTGCTGTTGGGTTACTTCTTCAACGCCAAAAAAAGATTCTCAACCTCTTCAATGTGAACGAAATACAGCATGTTAAGATTGACATTAAAGCTTCACGAAAATAAAGATATTTCACAATATAGCAAGTTGATCGCTTTTTTGAAGAACGAATCAAAAAATTACAAGTGCAAAAAATCAAAAATTTTTGAAAGAGAGCATATTCAACAGTTTCTAGCAGAAACACCCAATAAAAAGTATTTGATTTTGAAGGTAGGTCGATTTTGTTATTAGAGAATGGAATCTATTTTTTTACATTACAGATCGCACTAATTTTTGGTGTGTCAGGTGGATGTCAATGTTGTGAATTATTAAACATGTCAATCAATAACGTAGAAGATAAAGAATCCTATATGTTGGTATCTGTACCAGATATAAAAACATATGTTTCACGTTGCTTTACGATTAAGGTAAAAAGATTTGCAGTTAATGTGCTAGATATTTGTAGAAAATATATGTCTCTTCTATCTAAAAATATTTCTCACAAAAGGTTGTTTTTGTGCTATAGAAATAAAAAATGCACAATACAGTCAGTGGAAATATATAGTCTATCCAAACACCATCAGTAGTAGCTGATTTTTTTAAAATTACTAGAATCAGAGTCTTACACGGGACACAGTATATGATGCACATCAGCGAGTTTATTGTCCAACGCTGGAGCCGATTTTGGTATGGTCCAACGTTATGGCCGATAGAAGTCGACAACCGTGGCACAAGCGTATGTCGAAGAGTCAATTTTGAGCAAAATAGACATTGCTAAGAAGATACTGGGTAAAAATTCGGAAACAAAAGACAATATTATTGTAAATACTGAGAAGCAAAAATCGAAAAAATGTGGAAACATTGAAGGGACAAAAAATAAAGCAAATAAAGTTATATCTTTTAATATAAATGTTAACGTAAATCTCAACAAATGATTTCATCTGAGATTCCTGTTTCTTATAATTGTAATTTTATGTATTGTATTTTTTGATGTTCAATAAATTGTTCTATTTTCTGTAAACTGTTCAATTATATAAAAAGAGTTTTATTATTGATTCATAAAACTACTTGTGTTTCATAGACCTCATAATTCAATCAAAAACATCATTTTTATAACGTCGTAATAAAGAGGTGTTGGATAAATTAATAAATTAGGAACAAATAAAATAGTTGAATCCACGTAAAATTAAAATAATTAATTTAAAATATATACTTTTGTTCATTAAAGTATCAAATAATTTAAAAAAATGATTAATTTTAGAGTGACAAAAGAAGTCAAAAAAAAATTAATTAGTTTGTCGCTAATTAAACAAAAAGTACTTGATACAAAAGCAAAACTGAATAAAAAAAATGCAGTAAAAATCGCAGATTTAAATAAGATCTGAATCATACACATCTGACTTCTTTTAACGTTTAAGTTGTATGTCTTTTCCCAGCAATTAAACAACTTTTTTTCCTCTTTAGTTTACCTTCGTACATGGTAATTTGTACCCTAATCTGCCCTAACTTTAAGCTTTACAACAAACTTCTCTTTTTCTTCAAATATTTAAGCTACATTTGATTGGCTAAAACTGAAATAACTATTTACAAGTTGTTTACAAAATGTCCTAAATTGTTGCAAAATAAAAAAAGAAGAACTAAGAGCTGGGAAAAACTCAAATCTAATGCATAATAGCATGATAATAAAAAGCTTTTAGAAGGATATGACTTTATTACTTTTCATCAAATTTATGTTGAGAAATGAATTTTTTACCTTTCTAAAAATTATTTTTTTTGATTATTTTGTACAATAAATAAAACTTATAATTAGATAAAATTCAAACGTCTTTCTTTTTTGTTATAACAATTAATCGCGACGACTGTTTAGAAATATATTTCCGGATTCTAAAATTTTCTTAACAAATTAAATTTTTGGAAATAATATGGGCATAAAAAAGTAAGCATAAAAAGGTTAAAGCTTATGCAACAGACATCTTCCACAACATCTTCAGTAAGAATGAAAGATCCATCAAGTTTTGTTTTTGCAACATTATTTGTATTATAAGACATTTCTTAAACCGCATGCAGCGTTGTTTAAACATAATAAACTTAACCACTTTGGTCTAAATTTGTTAAAATTGGACGTACGTTGAGTCTAGGAAATATTGGCAACTACCGATTTTATTATAGACTTCACTTTTCAAATACACCATTACAATAAAAGTGTCGTGTTTCAATTCAAAACTGTTTTAACAAAACTGTAGCAACAATTTGAAGTTTGGTCAGAATAGCAAATTTCGAGTGACATTTCAATGCTGCCAACCCAATCAGTACATGTTGATCACGTTGTATAACCTTGAATAGTTCCTGAAATTCAAATCATGTGTAGTTTGATTATATTAAGTTCATTCTATTTTTTACTTTTTGACAATAAAAGAGCAAAAAGTAAACATAATTTTCTGTTATTCTTATAACAAATAGAAAATAGTTATTTACAAAAAAAGAATGTCACATACTCGTACATTAAAAACAGAGATGAGTTCCTGGCAACTTCAGACTCTCTTAATAGTTCTTTCATTTTTTTGTCACAGCATATTATTACAAATCTGATAAAAACGCTACGAAAAACAGCAAATGACTGTATATATCACTTCTGGGAATAGCTGCTAAATGTTTTAACAGGATTTAAACCGTTTAAACCAGGTTAAAACGGTTAAATAAACTAAGACAAGAAAAATTGAATTTCTTATTTTATTAGCACTTAAATTTATTAGATTAAATAGAAATAGAACTATTGAATTTTCTAAAGCAAGAAATCTTTTTTTGTGTGTAATAATACTTCACTAGACATACAAAATGTTCTCTAGAAATAGATTTTCAGGATTTTGACATGTCAGTTGTGGTGGCACTTTAAACTTAGCATAAGTTGCAAGCTATGCAGGCTCTATTGTTGTCTTCTGCACTATTATATGTGTTCATACCACTTATCGCTGCATTGTAGTACGAGGCATTTGAAGATGTAGTAAGTCGCAAACTCATTTTATCGTCTTTACATATTTTCCTTTGACATGTAGATTGTATATGATTAGATGTATTATGTATCTCGTTGATCTTTCAAGCTTTTCTCGAATTTTCATTTAGTTTGCGACAAACGTAAATGTAATTTTTCCCTTAAAACTACTTTTTTCAAAATAAGCGCTTTAGAATCTAAATCGAAGCTTTGATCGTGTTTAAAATAATTTCGTCACGTATGAAAAGCAATTTTCCATAAAAACAAAATGGAACAGTGTTGTTTGAAGTAATTTGATTTAGATGTCTGGAATCAGTAAAAAGAAAAATATCGAGACGTGTTTGTAATTGAGTAATGTGAACATAAAGAATTTTATATTAGCTGTTCTTATTTATTTAAAAAAGGGATGATATGATGATAATGTAGAGAAATAAAAATAGATAAGGGTAGTGTGTTGCAATAGTATCAATTTTTAATTAACTATCAAATAACACTTTATAATGCTGTTAAAAGAATAAACAGCTTGTTTAAATTCACATCACAAGTTTTTGTCTCTCCCTTGTTTTCGTTGGTGGATCTACCGCATAAACTTTGTATTGAACCTTCTGCCAATATAAATGATTTAAGTGCACATATTTTATTTGTGCTGACACAAATTACGGTACAAAATGCTTTAAGTAGGAATATTTTTTACCCAAATGAATATGCAAATTTATTCATCGTTTTAAATCAAAATAATTGTTAATTTTTGTGGGAGGACAAAATTGAAAATGCCGTCAATAATTTCGTCTTTATTATTCTATTCAATATTTGCGTTTTCAATTTTTATTGATTGTTGAATTGCCAATCGAACAGACGAGACGTATTGTTAAATCAAATTAATTTTTTCGCTCGTGTTTGATAAAATTTTCTTGAAGGGAGTGTGAATTTACCAATTAAACAACTTTAATTGGTGAGGTGCTACTTAACACCGCTGGGATCGCTCTATACAGATGTAAACAATTATTAAATCATGTAAAACAACGTTTCATGTGTATGTATATGTAGATTAATTTCCCACAAGTCTTTTACAATTAGATGATGTGTTCACTTAGCCAGACACATACGCTCGTGCCTTCGGCAAGCCAAACATCAAATTTGTTTTATTTGCTTATGCATGAAATAACTACGCAAAACAATCTTTATTATTCTTTTTTCTTGCTTTGTTTTTCCTAGACATTTACATACAATCTAAATTAATAGTAATAATGAAAGATAAAAATTCGTTTACAGTTTATCTTACGATTATTAAGTTGATTCACCTATTTTTAAGTTTTTACATTTTTATAAAAAAACATTCTTTGTTTTATAAAAAATAAAAATAAATACCTTCTGCAGTAGTCAATATTTATATAAGTATATAGCATTCTTTATAAGTGTTGCGCCATCTAACGCTCAACGCCCAAAACTATCTAAAATGGATTTCATACAGCAAGCAAAACTCTGTAAAAGCTAACAGAATTTGAACAGATTGCGCATTGCTGTATTTTATAGTAAATGTTGATTATAGCTACCATGCAAAGAGGGTGCTGTAGACAAATTTATATAAAAAAATTGTTTTTTTAAAATCAAAACAGTTTACTGTTTAGCAATGTGTTTTAAATTTTTTATTAAAAGTGTTAACATGCAGTTTCCTGAATTTCTTGTAGCTTTAGTTAAAAACCAACAAATTATCTTTTGTTTGAAAACTATTTACTACAGAGTTTTGTTTTTCAATTGTTTACTGGTTAGAATGACTTTTACATATTACATATTAAAAAACAGTTAAAAAATTTGCTAGATAAGTTATAGGTTTACTTTGAAAAATTTGAAACTTTGTAATCACAGTACTTACATTGAGCTGATAATAATTACTAATTAACTAAGCTGTTTACCACAAAAAAATCTACAATATGCACTGTAAAATTGACACTTCCTTTAACTCTTTCATTTTTTAAGATTTATCTATCTTGTGTAAAAACCTTTTGCAGTTCATTTTATTCTGGGTTTTAAATACAAGATCCGATTTATGTCATTTCGATTAGTAGTACCTAGTAGTTTGCAAAAATTTTTATTTTAAAATAGAAAACTGTGTATTAAGAATACATATATTTTTTTATAATTTAAACACACGTATAAGTGAATATTGTAGAATACGTTATTATAATTATTATAATAGTTAGTTATAAACCTATTTATATACGAAGTTATAACTAAAACGTTAGAATTAAAAAGATATAAAATTTTATTAATTCTATAGTTTAAACTCAAAAAAACATTTTTATTTATTTAATGTGTTAGATCAATCAACATATTTTTTACTAAAAATAACAATTTATCTTGTTTTTATTACTCATTTTTATTTGTTGTTTTAATTTATTATTGACAAGAATTTTGCACTAATAAACGAGAGATAACTTCCGAAAGCGCTCTGCAACTTTTACTCAAAAATTTAATGTATTTATGAAATTTATTTACGTTTTTTTTATAATTTATGTAGGAATTTATACTTGTAGGATTGACTTGTATATTTATTTTCTTTATCTTAATAACGGTTGAGATTCGAAAAAAATAAAATTTAGAAAAATATTTTTATTAAACAAGACCTATCACTGGCTAAATTTCTTACCATCATTTCTGATACAGCCTGTATTATAGACTACTTTTTAAATGTTATTTCTTAAATTACTGTTTAAGCATTTTTTATTTTATTTTATTTTTTTTCTAAGACGGTCCGTACTTTTGCAATATCTTTTCAAGATGAGCCACAAAAAATTATTTCTGGGGGTGAACGATTTATTTATACCCCATCTTTACCCAGCCCTATAATCAGTTTATTTTAATGATACTCTACCTTTCAGACACCTCATATAAAAAGAAATGTAATAAGCAATCTATTGATATAGTCAGAATTAAAATCGACTAAATAATTTATTCCAAAAAAAAAGAAAATTTTATAATTTAAAGTAAGGTATGTATTAGTTATTAAATTTAATCTAATTAAAAATAAGTAACAAAATGTTTAATTTAAGTCTTTTTATTGCTGAGTAAACTATAAACAATTATTTGTTTAGCAAAACTTGGTAAACTCTGTTTAAACACGCTTTGAGATGTATAGATTTGAATTAATTATGTTGTAAGCTCAAAGTAAAATCGAATTCTATACCTCAAGCTCTATTTATTAAAAATTCAAAAAATTTTGAAAGGCAAGTAGTACCACACTCAGTAATAAAAAAAATTTAATTATACGTTTTAGTATATTTTGGTTCAAAACTAACTATAAAAAAATTTAAACATTTTTTTTTCTTCAAGCGGTTTTAGTTCTGATTTACTTTAATATATTGCCTATTATAAATATTATCTTTAATTTAAGGTATTACAAAAAGTATATTATAATTTACAACTATTATTTGTGACAAGTAATTCCCAAATACCCTGTACACATTTAATAGAAAAATTTCAAATTTATTAAGTATTTATGTTACGTTGTTTACCGTTTTTTAACATTGTCAAATTATAAATATTTTAAGTATGTAGTACATTTAAAAAATTTTAAACATTCTAATTTTTAAATCAAGGTAAGCACAGAGTTATTGTTATTATACAAAAGGCATAATAAAATTTTTTTTTTCGAAATTTGAAATAACTTTTCGAGCAATAAAAATAAAATCGAAAACGTAATAAACGTCAGCGTTGGCCTGATCTCTAGTATAATAAAAAACATTATCTTTTTGAATTGTGACTTTGTACTTTCTGTATAATTTACGTTAACAAAAAGTATTTCACAGATTTTTAGAAAATATTTTTTTTAATCATATTATACCTATATAGAAAACATTCGTTTCTATAATCGCTATCAAAAGCGTAACTTAAAAACATCAATAACTTTAGTTTCAAATTTTCTTTAAATTTATGTATAGATTATATTCGTTTCTAACTTTTTTTTAATATTCTTGTTTTTGTTATTTATGTTTTTTAGTTAATATCATCTTTCTTTTTGAATCTCCTGTAGTACTCTGTATATGTACTTAACTAGTTACTACATATAATATATTGGCGATTTTTTTTTATATTATTACAAACTGTTTATTATTGTATTATTACAACAACTGAAGTCCTAAATTCTTTACTGTTCCGTTTTAAAAAACAATAAGTT
The DNA here is from genome assembly GCA_029207805.1 of Tribolium confusum. NCBI lineage: Eukaryota > Metazoa > Arthropoda > Insecta > Coleoptera > Tenebrionidae > Tribolium > Tribolium confusum. The sequence goes on from JALGAY010000003.1 coordinate 20,856,052, forward strand.
TATAATGTTTGCTTATATCTTATTCTTGCTTTATTTTTAACATAGTTTTAATCATGGAATAATTTGCCAACAGCGTTGACGATTTCCATTTCTTGGCTTTTTCCTCAAAATATGCCAGTAAAACACTTTCGTTACATTTCCCAGGAACCTTTTTAATGTTGCACCATTCCGAAAAGTGTCTATAAGCCATTTCGTACTGTTCTTTTAATTTCGCCGGCAATAATTCCAAGGTTGCTCGACTGGCGGCTTCTTAGATTTCAGCAGAGATGGATTCGTTACACTCATTATTGAGATTATCCATTATAGATAGGTACTTATAATATTATTAGAAAATGCTGTCAATATCCGTGCAGTTTTTTTTGTAACTAACAATCAGGGTTGAGTAACTACATTTTGATACGTTTGAAACGTAGTTTGCTACCTCTTATGTTTGCTACGTTTGCTACTCGTTAACTATTAGAAACCGTTTTTGTGATAAAAATTCTAAAATTTCTAGTAAACAACTTCAGTTGTTAATTAACAACAACCGAAGTGCACTGAATTATCTACAAACCACAACACAGAGACTTTACAAGACGGTATTAATTTATTGTTAGTTAACAATCTGTAGTATAATACGATCTGATCGTCATACTGTACGTCAGGTTTTTGCCCTGTTTGAGCTTGCACTTTGAATGTTTGACGGTTTGCTGTGTTATTTATTGTATAAGATGGTATGTACTTTGACAGTAAAGATAGCTAATAGCTCTAATGCCATAAGACAACCAATCAGAACAGTTTGCTACATTTTACTACGTTTGCTACATTTACTACGTTGCTAGCGTAGCAAACGTAGCAAATGTAACAAATAAAATTTTTTTTGGTTATTTACCCAACTCAGCTAACAATAGCACTGGTTGCTACAAAAATTTTTGTTCATAAACATTGCGATCTGTGTGGTATTATTTTTGGTTTCTTATTTTTATTGAGTTTAAAGTTCTTCCGATTGTTTTGTAGAAAAAACAGTGTTGGATATACGTTAAGTTAAAAATCATCTCTACTTGCTTTAACTTGACTACTATAAAACCAAATATAAACACAACAATTAAAAAGTAGAGTAATAGCAGCTCGTTTTAGCAATTGTTTTAGAATTTTTGTTATATTCAAGCACTTTACTCAAATATGGTTATAATAAAATATTTAAAAGTCGTAGATTAAAGAAAACTGAACCAAAAATAAGATTAGATTGTTCAATACTGTTTTCTATTTAACCAGAACTTTTGTGCTAGAAATGTAGTTAGCAGCAAATACAATATAGAAACAATTTATTTTTAGTTTTCTAGTAGCGAACCAAATGTGAAAAAACTGAGATTTATTCCTGAAATTTTGAAAGAAACAATTTGCAAACATGGCTATTATATTTATCTTTTGGATCACTCGTTATTTTAACTTAAATCCTAAGTTTAAATTATTATTATTATATAATTTATCTTAGTTATAAATAAAACACAGCCTCCATTTATGAAACATTTTTAATTGTACACATAATCATACAATAATAGTACAACATAACTTATTTTTTCAATAATATACATACATTATTTTTCATTAAAAATACTATGTGATACTACCTTGAAAGCAAATGAATAACATAACAAAATCATACAATTCTATTAATCAATGTACAATGATAATGATTTATTTCACATTTTACTCAAAAATGTTCTAAGTAAAAAATAATAATAAAACGTATACCATCTGTATAGTATACAACAAGTAAATTACGAAAAGTTTTATCCTCTATTCTAAGGACATAAATTTTAAAACAACACATCACACTAATATGGAATCCCATTCAACATACGATTTTTCTTTGTACAATAATTATTTTACATCGTATACATAGACAGTTAAAAATAATAAGTCGATTTTTGTTGGTGGATTTCTAAGTGCCTAAGTTTCAGATTATTGCGTCAAGTACTTAGTTTAACCGTATACATTTTGACCCGGTTTAGATTTTTATTTGACTGCTGATTATATAAAATAATAAACAAATTAGTTAAAAATACCACTTTAGGATTGTACGCTGAAATGACAATACCCAGCGCATTTGTCAGTCTTTTAATTTATTAAAAAGTAGAGAAGTCATAAATAATTTATGAATTGAAACTTTGTATTTGAAGACCGCCAAATCCGCAAAGATCACTTCAAAGTACTCCTGAATAATTAGTATAAGTAGTTATTGATTTAAAATAGTACGTCTGTCGGAGCTTTGTCTCAAAGCGAACTAATATACAGAAGCATTGTTGTGGGTGTCGTAGTTGATCTGCAGGTAAGAGGGAATGGCGGCGTTGAGTTCGGAAGCTCTCCGTCGCAGCGCTGCTATGCTATGGCCGCGCCACACATCCTCCTCTTGATCGTTGGGGGAGGTGCCCGACGCCACTGGCGGAGTGGTCGCACTCGAGCACGGTATTTGTGGGGGCGGCGAACCACCCGTCCCACCGTTTCCGTTGCTACCGCCGCCACCGTTGTTGCAGTACGTCATCATGCTATCACCTGCAACGGATAAATCACCCGGACTCAGTCAGATTCAGAGGCTATTCATCACTGATATTAATCGAAACGCTAGCCTAATTCTATTTTCATACGTCATTACTGATATGCTTTACTAATAACACAAATAAATACTAAATTTACGAGTATCAAGTAATAATAAATAATTTTTATGTATTTTAGACGCTGGAGTTAAAAATACAGGTATGTCAAAAAAATCTCTTCTCCAAAATAAATTACTTTATTTACAAGATTCACTGTTATTATAAAAAAAATTATTTGTCTATCTGAGTAATTGATTTTCGAATCTAAGGTTTGCTTTATTATTTAATAATTATTTGTATGCCTAGGCGGCAAACTCATCCTTTATCTTATCTTATCTTATCGAAAAAAGCCGCTTTACAGCCAGAACAGACCAATTCCAAAGAGGACCAACCGGATATTAAAAAGTAGATAAACAGAAAGTTGTTCTTGTTACATAAGAATACTTTTCAACAAAATCAATTTTTGTTAAAAAACCGAAGAATGTTGGTGTTTTAATGTTAAAAAGTAAAAAAAAATATTGTTTTTGTGTATTCTGGTGACAAAATATTTTGTTAGACTTTTACAGAATTTACTCACTTCTTATGATTAACTATATTTTCAATTAATCTGGAATATTACATAATTCTGTTTTAAAGAGACATTTTAGTTAAAGTTTTAAATAAATATGAAACTATGTGTATAGACCAGATAAAATGATTACATCGGGCGTATAAAAAGTCTTGCAATAAAGCTATTTTAATATTATATTGTAATATTTTTAAAAATTGCTTCATTTACGTCTTTGATCTAATTTAGTCATTTGTATCAGAGAAAAAAAAATCATTTTAATGTACCTAAACGCCAATACAAAATGTATAAAAGAATAAAGCATTAAATGTAGAAAAAAAATCTATTCTAAATCATAATTTGCAAAAATAAACAGGTATACGACACCATTTTTAACTAATGTCAAAGCACTGTCAAAGTAACATAAAATAACTTAATTGCAAATGTAAATTGTAATTAAAAGTAGATCAGGACGTAAATAAAATTTGTTTTTTTAGTTGCATCGCCAAAACATCGGGCTCATTATTTTATCTGAATCAAGCTGTATAATATTCAAAAATAATGTTTATTGTGGTTAAGCAATAAGATGGCTTTATTGTAAATAGAAATTTCTAGGTAAGTCATACGTTTCTAATGTGATTTTTTACGGAGCTGTTGTTAAAAAAGTTTTTGAGACGCACTTATTGCAAATCAGATTTGAGTGGCCTAAGTCCAGGCTTAGGCATCGGTTCAGAAAAAAACGAGAAGAATTTTGATTTACAATATTATTACAAGATTTTTTTGTCAGTTTTACTAAATTTAATATAATAGAACCTTATTACAAGCAATCACATTAGAAACGTATTACTCTAAATTTCGACTAATGTTTTAACTACATAATCACTTTGTTAACTGAATTCTTTTAGAGTGTTTTTACTGAAAAAAATTCAGTTAAACATCTAAACATAATTTAATTTTATACACTGACTAGCCAACTACTTATGTAAATTTCACAAAAAGTTTTGGTGATTTTAATCTCATTTTATTTAACGATCTTTATAATAATGTACTAATTTTATCACCTAATTTAAAAGAAAATCGTTTTTATCTTAAAGAAATCTAATAACTACTCAAATCAAAATTTTTTTATATCAATCGATAGCTCTTGAGATAAGAAGCAATTCTTAACATTGCGCCAACTTTGTAGCTGTTTAAATAAAGTTGCTATATTAATTTAAAGTTCAAATAACTTCTGTCACCAAGTTTATAAAACCCTTACTTGTTATTTATAGAGATAAAGGCGGTTGACACTAACCCTTGGGCCTGCAGGTACCGAGAAGAAATAGAGTTATTTCTTGGTATTTACATTTAATTACTCCAGATTTCAGAGAAAGTAAATTCTTCTTATATACCTACTTTGTATTGAAATATGCAATATCATTACAGAAATAAGATGCGACTAATTATTTATCATATACCCAAATATTAATTTAATAACAATAATTCTAAAATATCTAGTCGAAACGCATAGAATCATTAGTGATGCTTATCAAATGAAACCTTTAAACCAACGCATCAGAAATATTTCTGCAACGTTTTGTTTTAGAAATTAGAATGTTTTCAATAAAAAATAATAAAAAATCTTTAATTTGATTATCCGAAAGACATGTAGGTACAGACTTTTCGAGCAATATATTGAACCACTGGCGTAACGTGACAGATTTTTACGAATTACTTAAAAAAGATGATACAAGCTAAAACAAATATACCTATTTTTAACCACAATCACCTGCAATTATCATATTATATATTATTAAATCGTCAGATTTCTATAAGATAGAAACGATCTTCTTTAAATTAAAGATTATTCTTATATAAAGATGTAAGATGTAATAATTAACTTATATTTGGTAGAAATTACCCTACTACATTTATAAATACATTGGCATAATATAAATTATGTAAGTATCTTGTAATTCGATGGATCAAAAACTTTTTATTTGGGCTTTTAACGCAGATTTTTTGTTTTGTTTTTTAATTTGTTTATTGCTTGATCTTGATATCTATTGGTTACAAGTAACACAGAGGTTGGTCACCCTTTACCTTAATTTAAGCGACAATATTTCTTTCTATTTTTCTTTCGTTCTTTTTGAGTTAACTCTTCAATTATATAGTATTTTACTTAGTATTTTAAAGTTCTACTTAAAACAAAAAAATTAAAAATTGATTGTTTTTTCGTTAACTTAGTAGCTATTCCTTTATTTTCTATAGCTGAAATTTTCAGATCTTTAATTTCTCGAAACTTTTCTAAAATCTCAAAAATTATTTTTTTTATGTTTTTCTTTAAAGCACTTTACAAACTGTAAAATTTGTCGAAAATATTTTGTTTTTTTGTCGTTTTAGAAAGAAATCAATAGAAGGTTTTGTTTTATTTGTGTCGTAGTTTTTCGGTTTCGGCTTTTTCTGCCACAATTATTTTTTTGTTCCAAAAGAAACTTTTTTCAGAATTGTCCTTAATTTATATTATTTTTCTAACTGTAGTTTTTGTTGTACTCTGCTTTTCTTTTATCGTTTTTCAAGCTCTTTTAAAAACAATTTTTTTTTCTAAAAATTTTTTTTACCCTTTTTTTATTGACGTTTTAGAATTTTGTCCCTAATCGTTTTTTAATTTTTTTAAACTAATCGTGATTTTTAAAATCTTTAAATGTGTATTTTTCAAATTTTTTTTGTTCTTTCTAAACCTTTTTATTTGCTTAATTTTTTTTAATTTGTCTTTTGCTACACGTTCTATTCTATTACTTTCAATAATCGATAGGTTTTCTTCTAAATACCATTTTCAGAAAACTTTTCTAAGATATTTTTTTGTATTTATACAGAGTTTTCTTTTATTTTCTACTAGAAACTAAACAATTAAATTATTTGCTTTATTTTAAATAAAAAAAATATGAAATATAAACTTTTATGTAAATTTAATAAATATCCAACTAAAAAATTATATTTTTAGAACAACAATAAATAAATCAGTTTTGAACTGACAAGTTTCTGTTCGCTAAATGAATTTTAGTATGAAATGACAAAACTGACAATTATTTATTTAATTCTGATATACTTCACGACAGAAAGAGATACCTATAAAATAAAATTGTACTTTAATTTTTTAAATATTTTCTAAGAGTAATAAACAAATTTTAACAAAAGAAACAAAGAAAGCAGGTTATGAAGCTAATCAATAACTATTTGTGAAGATACAAGTGAATAAATTGCATTGTTTTTCGATTGATACTCTTAAAAAAATCTTGATTTTATTTGCAATCTTTACAAAAAAATGTAGTTTTAGTTTTAAAAAGTTTAAGTTATAAAGTAAATAAACTTTAAAATAAGGAATGACTATATCTATAAATTGATGTATTACAGTTAGGATGTATTACATAACAAATTTCCTTGAATACCTTTTTGAATAAATCCTATTATAGGTATACCTATTTAAAAGTGAAGAGGATCAAGTACTTGATTATGACTTTCAATTAACATCATTACTAAAGCCTTTAAACAAAGAGTTAAACAGCTTTTAACTAGGTGTGCATTTATGGAATTTGTTTAACTACTATTCAAATTGATTTAACTTATAAAAACTTTATAAACAATTCATACTTGAATTTGTACGTACCGTAGTTATACACAGGTTAACAGTTAAAATGGGAAATTAATTTTTTTAAATTATTTACTAGATATTTAATTTATAAAACAATTTCCATGTATATAAATTAGTCACAAAGAACACAAATTAGAGAATTAACACAATAAGAAAATTAATTGTTTTTTTACGTTATAATTTAAAGAAATTATTATCAGTTATCACTCATCTGTTAACATTCATAAAAATAGTTTACATTTATAACGAATTCTTTAATTAACACACAATTTAAGTTCTTAACTGCTTCGTTAGCAAGTCGAATAATACTTTTACTTTTAAAATTGCTAACCTGATGCCTCCACTCATCTTGACCAAATCTTTTGTTTAATGTGACCACTGGCATACGTAAAAATATTCACTGAAACTGGACAGAGTCATAAAAAGCCAAGGCAAACAAATTTCATGTAAATGTTGTATTAAGGGGAATGTTGTTTTAGTGTAAATCTATTTGCTTTTGTTTCATCAATTATTCATACGTATGTAGAAAGGCATCGTATTCGAACCGTTTCTCCGATTCCACCTGGACAGGAATTTCATAAATAATTTTTAAAAGTATTGCGAGAAAAATGTTGCGATTTTAGCAAACAAGAGCGAGTTAAGAAATAGTTAAAATTTCTCTTATGGATGAATTAGCAGACATTTGGTGTTTTATGTGCAAACATATAAAAATGAGTATGTACTATCATTTTAAAAGAGTGTTAATTATTTTAAGTATACGGTAATGGTTTTGTTAAACACAAGGGGGCTACCAATGTGGAGTAGTCACTACTGGGGTGTTTTACAGTGAATCATTGTAAATTTTTTCATGTGGAAATTTTTTTCACTTAGAGAAGAGAAATTTCGCACATTTTTCCATTTGCATCTTTAAAATGTATTCAATGACTTAATATTTGTTTAAAAATTTGTTATTTGTCCAATATTTGAAGTGTGTTCGATTGGTGCAGAAATTGATATAAAATAAATAAAAAAATACGTAGTAGCTGTGAAAGAAATCATGGCAAACACGTTAATGGTAAAACATGTGTGCAGAAGTAATTAGAATATTTGACGCGTATTTCGGTAGCGGGTAACGAGGCTGTTTCTAATCACTGCTAATTGTATGTTTTGTGGTGCCCCCGGCCCCCTGTCCCCCCACTCAGCTGCGGAATGCCGCACCGAGTTGTTACTTTCGACCGAAGGTGTCAAAAGTAAATGTCGTGGGTTTGTTTAACTTTAATTTATACGACCAAACAGTAAATGCTTAAAACTCCAGTCTATTAAACTAGAATTTTGTCTCACCTAACGAATTGAGTCCGTAGTGGGCTTGGTAGACGGTGCTGGCGGCGGCGGTGCTGATAGGCAGCGCAGGACTCAGCCCGGAGCTTTGGTTCAGCTGGCCAAGAGACTGACCGAAGCCGCCCATGGACACCGAGCTCTGACTGAGTTGGCCCAGACCTGAGACATAAGGGAAAAATGTTTCTTTCAAACGAGACACTAAAGTCAATACGGTAGAGTCCGGATTATCCGAGTCCCGATTATTCGAGACTTCGCGTTATTCAAGTAACCTATAATTTCTAAAAATTGTATAAAATCTAAACAAAACATTGAAAAAAAAACCGCTGGCGTTGTATTATTTTCTGTTTTGGGAATCACATACCTTTTTATGTGTATGCACGTGTTCAGTGGATTCATTTTATGCAAGTTATTCTGCAGCATAACCAAGTGCGAAACCAGTGGCTCCAAAAAAACGTTGAAAAGTAGTGGTCACTTTTAGATACTCGTTTAGATAAGGGTGAAACAATTAAAGCTCTTGCCGGTGAATATGGTGTCGGTCAAGTCACAGTAGAAGACTGGAGACGAAATCGTTAGAAAATCGAACAATGGCATAGTCTCCAAGCTTCAGGAGCTACCAAACGAAAATCTATAAAAACAGAAGACAGAAAGAAAGAAAAAGTTGGTGATAGTTTATATCTTTGGTTCACACAACAAAGAGTTAAAGAAATCCCTGTATCGAGTCCCATATTTAAAAAAAGCTCTAATATTTAATAAACAGATTAATGATGTTAGTCCAATTTTGACAACAGACACTTTCACTGCAAGTGATGCTTGTCTGGACCGTTAGAAGGAACGTTATAAGATTCGGGAACTAAAAATTTGCGGCGAAAAACTTTCTTCAGATTCAACGGGAATTCAAGAATTTAATGATCAGATTGACAAATTGCTATTGGAAGAGGGTTACACTACCGAATAAATCTATAATTGCGACGAAACTGGTTTAAATTTTAAGCTCATGCCATCAAAGAAACTAGCATCTAAAGAAGAGTCTTCAGCTTCTGGGTATAAACGCAGTAAAGAAAAAATATCTGTTATGGCTTGCTGCAATGCATCTGGTACGCATGAACTTCCTTTAATGTGCATTGAAAAGTTTGCAAATCCACGAGCTTTCAAAAATATAGCGCCAGGAGCTTTACGTGTTAATTACAAAAATCAAAAATTGGCTTGGATGTATAAAAATCTATTCAGCAATTGCTTTTTCGATGAGATTGTCCTCAGGGTAGAAACATTCTTGAAAACAAACGGTCTCTACTAAGGCAGTGTTAGTTCTGGATAATGTACCGTCGCATCCAGAAGCAACAACGCTAAAAAGTAGAAACATTACTGTTAAATTTCTTCCAGCAAATGTCACAGCCTTAATCCAACCGATGAATTAAGGAGTTATGAAAAATATTAAGATGAACTACAGACGCTTTCTCTTACAACATGCGTTAGAGAAGAGTGAAACAGATAATCTAATAAAGATGCTAAAAGAAATTTATTTAAAGCATGTGGTTTATTGGCTGGCAGAAGCTTGGAATACTGAAAGACAATCATCTCTTGCAAAATTTTGGCTCAAAATTTGACATCTCCTGTAACTTAAAAGCACGAAGATGACGAAAAAAATATTAGTTTATACGAATTGTTAAGACGACTAAGAGGATACGAAGAAGTGACACCAACCGACGTGAAAGACTGGATTGTTGCTGATGCTTCTGTAGACGATTGAAAAGATGAAGAAATAATTTCTCAAGTTTTGAATTTTAATGATGCAGACAAGTCAAGTAATGAACATAAAAATGAAAGTGGCAATGAAGAAAACGAACAATTGGTGTCTCAAAACAAATGTCTGATGGCGTTAGAGACGGCTTTACGACATGTTGAACAGCAAGAAGAAGCAACCGCTTCTGATGTTTTGCTAATTAATCGCTGGTGAAATATTGCAACACGAAAAAAGTGCAATGTTTCAAAACAAACCAAAATTACCTCCTACGTGTTAAATTAACTTGTTCTTGATAATAAAGGTATGTACTTTTCTGTAACAAGTTTTTTACCACAGCCTTCGTGTTATCCGAGTTTTTTCTTATCCGAGCCGCAGCTGGTCTACATTAGCTCGGATAATCGAGATTCTACTGTATTTAGGTTTTCAAGACTTTTACCTGTCGCCATTCCAGCGACGCCCCATCGGGACTCAGACGTGCTGAACATGCTGGACCCGCAGAGGCCGTCGCCCATTGCCCCAAACGGGGGAAGGCCGTGCGAAGGTAAGAGAGCACCCGGAGTTCGGAAAACGTTGGTTGTCTTCTTGCGCTTCTTCCATTTTGCACGGCGGTTCTGAAACCAGACCTGCAACCAAAACAAAATCTAGTAAACAATTTATATTAGTACAGAAAGATATTTTAAACAATACTGTAAATCGGTTTAATAGCTCTATTCTTACTAGTGCAAGAAGCAAATAACAATTAACATAAAAAAGAAGAATAAAAATGATTAACAAAATCAGAAAAGATGCAAGTAAATACCTGAGAAATAACAGGTGAAGGTATAAAAAGAGCTAAATTAGAACAAAAAGCAATGAAGACAAAGTTACAAAAACTCCTTTCTAAGTATAGTACTTTTTTTCTGTAATACTTTGGCAATTTAAAAATTTGAGAGTTTTTGTTGATAATGTTTAAGATTTCTAAATAATTTAGGTTTACAAACAAAGGAACATCAGATAAAGAGGTATATAAAGTATATCTCCTACAGGAAATTGGTATAAAATATTTATACTTAAACAATAGAGAAGAATATAAAACAAGAATGGTATAATATAAAGGAATGCATCACAAAAGCAGCAAACGAAGCAATCGAAAGGAAGAAATATAGAAAAAAATTGATTTAAGAATTTAGACAAAAGATATAGAAAAAACAATAAAAAAAAGCATAAGGCGTACTTAAACTCTCTCCACCAAAACACTCAAGAAGCTAGACTAAATAACATAAAAAAACGCAATAAAGCAAAAGATATTGTCAAAAATTCATACAAGAAATCTTGGGATAAATTTATATCTAATATAGGAAACGACATACACGGAAGACAAGAAGTAGCTTACAAAATTATGCGGCAACTTAACAAACAAGTAAAAGACACCGCACGCATCCATACAATATACAAAATTAGATTGATAGATTATTATCAAATACCTTGGATAGAACAAAAACACTAAAAACATAAAAATGAACATTAAAACCCAAATTCAACAACAGACTCGAGCTACGGAAAAACGACACTTTAAATCGCATTTTTTTTAAATGCCACCTCATAGTCATCCTAAAGAATGGTAAAATCTCGGGTAAAATAATCTTCTTCATTTTTTACTCTTACATTTCGTATTCTTTGATCATCTTTCTTTACCCCCCAACAAAGATCAGAATCGTTTTTGTAGATCCAAGTTTCATCCAAAAATATAAAATTAACGTGTTTTCTGGAATATTTTAATTGAAAGTAGCGCCTCCAAAATTTAATTTTTGCTGTTATTATATGATTTCTTAAATCAAAATGTCTTGATCTATTGCATATAATAAACTTTGCGCAAGAGTAAATTCAAGTTCCGTTTTCGCAAAATAAAACAATTTATTTATTCAAAAATGTTTTCCCGTTTTCAAATTTCGAAAAATTTGCTTCCCGATTTCTCCTTTTAAATAAAAATTATTAAACTGTTTTCCCTTTTTTTTGTATCGGTCTGAGCGTCTTGCAAATATTCTTTATTGCGATATATGTTGTAAATAACAGTTTTTGAAACCTGAAGTATTATTTTAAAATTAAAGAAAACTTTTTTGAAATACCACATCAAATGTTCTGTAATGCCGATTCAGCTTATTTCAGATAATTCACAATTAATTCACATTAATAAATTCTTGTTTACTCGTTAGTACCGTTTGTTTTAATTTTGCATTTAATAAATTGCCCCTTTTTCTCAGATTCATGACTAATATCAAAAAATTATATTTACAAATTGTCAATGCGACAGTTAAGTAGAACGTGAAATATTAAGCTACCAAATTCACTGTTATTTCAAAAATGATATTGTCACTTGTACAAGGATATTTGACAGGTATTATAGAAAAAAACTTATAACTCTTAATTCTCCGTTAGTTGCGCCATCTAATGTAACATATTTGTTCGTGCTGTCTGTCAAATGCATGCTTTATAATTTATGTTTGATAAAACGATTTTACAAAAAAAATTGTAATTATTAACGTATTTTGTTTCACTGAATATTATTGATTATAATGTTTCAAAAATTTATTAATGTTATTTAAATAAATCTTGTGTATCTGAAGTTTTTGGATTACATAAAGCAAATTTTCTTTGGTACAACTTGTAATTAGATCAAGAATTTACACTTTTTACAGACAATAAACAGTTAAAGACACATGGACACGGTCTGTGAACCAGAAAGTAGGTGAAGCAGGTAGTAAAACACTAGATATTATATATAGGCGCACTGTATTTACACAATTAACCATGCCCAAAATAAAAATTTTAACTTATTTTTCTACTAACATAATTAAAATACATTGGCCGAGGAATGCTCTAAACCTCAAGTTTAAGAAGTTGGCAGTTTTGAAAATATCTTCAAAAAAAATTTGATTTATGTATCTGTAAGATACATGTCCCACTAACGAAGGATTAATAAAGTATAATGACGCAAATTTTAAAACAATTTAAAAATGTTTTAGTTAACTAAATGAAAAAACTCTTTATTCGGTAGCTTAATGTTATTTCAAATCCTTCATTATTTATTGATTTGGCAAGCCCTTTGCCCGGTGACCTCCACCAAAAATCAAACATATTTCTTCACTTTCGCACACTGGCGTCTAGGGAGACCTGCAAAATCTCCCGGGCCACATGACAGTGGTTATCCATCGACGGGAGATGTATGGATGTTAAATAATCCAACGCCATTAGCTTTTCGTGGCAGAGTGCGCATCTGGCCGGTGTTGGGTCCACCAAGATTTATACCCCCAGTTTCAAGAGTGATGGTTCGTCGCTTATACGCCGTTTCTGCTCATTGATCTTCTCCATCAGTTGGGACCGTTTATCACTAGTTTTGCTCGAGATTTTTTCTCTTTAAACGTCAAAGTCGAATCAATTGCGCTCTCATAAAGTGGATCGAGGCAGCTGTCTTAGAGAATTTGAAGTCAGAGAGGGTGGAGGTTTGGGGGATGTCAGGACGCGCTCCGACACGTCAGAACTTGGCGGGTATTCACGGGCGAGGCCGCTCGATAATGCGACTTTCGCTGATCAAACCTCTATTAAAAATTATTTCACGCACACTCTATAGGCAGGGATGAATTTATTTTTATATTTTAAAGGGTTATTAATTTTAATAGAACTTGGCATAAGTTACTCAATGAAAATTTCTTGAAATAACTGCATTTTTTTTAATACAGATTTTTTATTGTATTAGACAATTATCTTCTCTATTTTTTTTTAACAATAAGTAATAATATTAAATTTTAAGTAAGTACTAATTAGCTAATTTCAAAGTTTAATTGTTAATTAATAATTAAATAATATAAAAAATTAGCAATTTTTAGATTTTAGATATCAAATTTAAAATTTCTGTAACTGTAATTAAATGATCACTAAATGAACTAAGATAGTCATGCCTCGAACTGAACACAGCAAGTAATTGTTTCTGGTCATGTTTAATTTTCTATCTTATTTATAAACTAAATCAATTTATTACAGCCTGAAGAAGACTTAATAATAGTCGAAACGTTGCGATAAACAAAAATTGTTTGTTATTCTTGTCCTAAAAAACCAATTCCTACGAATAAATCAACAATCTTGAAATTTCAAGAAAGATAAAAAATTACAAATAATATCGTGTGTTAAAAAAAATCGTCATTTAGGAGGACGCTGTAATATGTATCTTCTTAAACTCAAATGCGTATTAAAAATCTGACCTGGACTGTAATAAATACACTTCTAAATTTGTTCTATTAAAATAATAAAATCAGTTTTAACGGCCCTGGCGCCGTTTATTAGTTGTGACTAATCGAGCATTTCCCTTATAGCTTTGGTCTGTCTGGGTTATTAGTGCTACGATTCCGACAAATATTAGAAAAAAAGATGGGGCTACGAGAGCAGATTCGTATCCAGATATTACTAATCGGCTATTTTTTATAAAGTTAACAATATTTTGAATATTCAGAATGCAAAAAGTAATTTGTTAAAAAAGTCAAAGTAATCAACAAAAACAACAAATTATATCCTGTGTTTAATTAAAAGAGATTAATTGCACTAAACAAACTAATTTCACTCTTATCAATTACAAAATTACATAAAAATGATCTAGAAGTCTTGAAACAAACTAGTGGCTGGTTTTAATTTACAACTGACTACGATGTGCACTCTAAATATTCACAACGAACAACGCTAACAATTGTCATATTTGACTCTCGACACTTGACAAAACTTTTAATTTGGACTATTATCACATACTGCTTTTTTCGCTTCATCTTCTTCTGTCTCACAGAGAGAAAAAAAGCGGAGAGACTTGAAGAAATTTTTAACTTGTAGACTATAATTTTAATGGCAGAGACAACGTCTTACTAATTTTGAAATTGGTAATCGATATTTTAATAAATTTAACATCAAAGCTACAATTATTAAAGATGGTAATAATGTTGAATAACAAATTTTATTAATAATAACAACAACATTGCTATTTTAGAACAAAATTCAAGCCATTTGTTTGCTTTACTATAAAAATTAAAAGCTCGAACTAATCGATTTTTTGCTAAATTAAGAACTCATAAAAATGTAAACATTTTACTAAATGTTTTATGAAGTTGTGCGAACAGCGTTTTCCCTAATAAAGTTATAAATTATAATATACAAATATCTATTTTACCTTATTTTGAACATTAGAAGTTTTGAACACCGTTTGCTATTTTTAGATAGAAATATGAAATGCTTGCGTACAGTACAATATTTTCGTCTTATTTATTTAAAACAGCTAAAAGATTAAATTTAAAGTTGTTAATCATAAATTCATCTCACCTGTAATTTACCACGCAACATTACTAAACCTGGATATCAAACTATTCATTTCAAATCATTATGTGACACATGTAAAGCAAGGATGCTAGAAAAGCCTAAAAAAATATTTTGTAGAACTTTTAGAACATTTTTAGAACATATAGAACATTTCAATCAAGAATTATTTATGTTTATTATTTAGAGAAAAGTTCAAGCTTTTAATAAAATAAAAAATTACTTTTTATTTTCAAAAATTTTTAATTGTTTTGTTGTATAATGACGATGAAGCCAAAAATATTCGATCTATAACTCCATCTGATGTCTTCTCGAACCGTTCAGATCGAAAATCAGGCTCAGATTAAATTTTTTCCGATGTTATAAAGCAAGGTCTGGACAAGAAAAGTTCAGAAGGCCTTTGTACCAATGTAGAAATTTTTTTTTTAGTTAAAGTTTCCTCTGCAACCGAGCTTGAGGACCATCCTCCATGTCTTTTAGGTGATAAGATGTCGCCCCCATTATCTACCAAAATCATTGCCGATGTTTTTCGTAGAGAATGGCCGATATGGAACGTCTTTTCCCAATGAAAAGACGTTCCATATCTGATGTGGGTCTTTTTCCCAAGTATTTTTTCATCACCTCAATCTAAAATGGTTCTACAATGACAAACTTTCTGGAAATATGTGTTTTAGTATGCGGGATGTTTAACAATTGTATAATGATGTACCGACTGATTATAAAAGATTGTCTGAAAAAGAAGGTTATGGAATTTGCCGTCTTTTTGAAATAATTCCATTACTATTTTTTGATTGTCAATTTGACAGTTTCTCCGTTACATTTTGTCAGTTTCGTTGCCTCGCTTTGTGCTCTAATTCTTACTGCTTTTATAATTCTACTTTGCTTTGTTGCGACTCTGTAATTCTTATTCATTTACCGTTATCTTCAAAGCTGTCTTATTCAAGACAAAATCTGTCTTTCTTAAAACAAAATCTATTCTAGTACTTGACTTCTGGTAAGTTTAAAAAGTTTTATTCAGCTGATGTAGACTGTCCAAGCTCTTCAAACAAACCAGAGACAAACCTTATAATTTACACTGTGGAGCAAAACGTGTTCATTGTCACATCCTACTTCCGAAGTGGAAGGTTGCAAGATGGTTCTTGGAGCTTCAACATTAATACTTGCAAAGAGGAATACCTCCAGAGATTTCCTAATTTGGATATCGCCGAAGATTCGCTAATTCGGCATATCCAAAGAATTGTGGATCGCTTAAACTACTGGAAGTGTCAACAAAGGGAAATCTCCAGCCTACTGTTGCAGGTGAAATTGTGGAAGACATCAGAGAAAGGATAGAACAGAGTTCTAAAAAGTCTTTGAAAGCACTTTCTTTGCAAAAGCCTTCTGTGGATGATACAAAATAAAAGTGTGTCTGTAGCAGCAGCATCAGAATGCAAAACCCTCCGTGAAGGCGTGATTTCAACAAAAAAGTGCATTGCATAAAAAACTCTACTTGCGTGGTGGCTTCATTGATAAATGATTCCAAGTTTGAAATGAAATAGGTGCTAAAAGTGTTTACCTGCAAGTAGTTTTTCAGGATATTTTTGTATCCTTATGAGTTCAAACCTTTTTGAAATGGAAAAAATTAAACTTATTTTAGTGATCCACCTTTTGAATAAAATGAAATCGGTAGTTTTAATCTATTCTTCCTTTATTTAAAATTGCAATTTTGTTACATAACCTAAAATTACCAATTTGACAGGTTTGAGTCGGGAAATGCGATGCGAGCGGCAAAATAAAACATAACACTAATTTCAAAGCACTCTTTTTCGGACAATCTTTTATAATCAGTCTGTATAATAATTATTTTGTTATATCTATGTCTTCGAATGTTTTTAGGGTTTGCTTAAGCATAAAAAATATCGTCTATAAACTAGAGGCCTTTCTGGTGACGGCTTATTCTTCAAAGAACACTAGAAGAGCATTTTCTAACACTTTTCTTACCTCTTTTGATTGGCACCAAATCGCGTCAAAATTTTTATGGGTAAACAACTGTTCATTTGTTTCCTAAAATGTCAAATCTATAGCGAACTTAAAAATTACATGAGTACGTTCTTCAAAAGTTTCATAATTATTGTCGTTAAAAGTGTAAAAAATTGAATGAGTAATCCCAAATAGAAATGCAAGTAGTGAAAAAAATAATATATAAGCCACTATAGAGTAGACAATTTTAAGCCGCCCTTTTTTATTTCCCTCAAAGCTTCGCTTCTCGGGGAATAAACTTCCTCGGCTTAAAAAAATTTCTTCTTGGTGTATAATTACTATATTACTACTGCTATTTCATTTTATTACAATTGACTCATTTGTTGTTTATAACTGCCAAAAGTATCACTATACTTATTAATAATTCACGATGTTTCACTTTGCAGTTATAAATAGCAGAAAGATAATGTTTTATTAGTTAATAATATATAATTTAAAAAAAATGTTTTCCAAAGTATCCTTTTAGTAAAAAAAATAGTTTTGTTAGAATGAATTAAATATCCTGGTCAAGTTCATAAAATAACTCATTTTTTTTAGTAACAATTTAAATGTTAATTTTCAAAATTTAATCAATTTGATAGAAAATAGTGTATCGTATGGTTAATTTCATTGTGATTGGTATAGCTATCAGATAAAGGTAGAATACGTCATTTAAGGATTTACTGTCAAATATCAAAATAAAAATGAATTCGTCATGTTAGATACTATACATTATAGTTATATTAAATAAAATTTTCTCTTTGTCAAATTTATGGTTGACATAAGGTAATCTTTATGTGGTATGGAGTCATAACCATTGTCCTTAGAGCAAACATCTAGTTTAAAATTTATTTTATGATTGTTATCTGAGTACACTTTGAAGCATTGAATTCCACATTTCCTTTAAAAGAATTTATCAGATTTTAAAAGCGCTAAAACTAAGCTTCGATTTGAGGGAGCCTTGGTAGATGGTGACTTTTTTAAATTTTATATGTTTACTGACCATAAAACTAACCTGTCTGTATTTACAAATAGGGTGAACAACGTACGTGCCGATGGGGTAGAAACTTGTGATATTCAACATCCACATGTGAAAAAGCTAACCCGGGTGTTGTAAATACGTTTTTCGTTTCTCAAACTCTTTTAATCTACCATCTGCTTCTGAATCTTTTTTTTTTTGAGTAAAACTTTGTAAGATAGAGCAAACGTATCGAACGCTTCTCCCCGAATCGTAATATTTTATAACATAACGCCCTGATCGGGCTTTAGAACTGCCGTAAAGGTAATCGAAACTCGTAAACCCTAATCCTCTATAGAAATTCATGGCAAGGTCTTGCCACACAACCCCAGAATCCAGTCCGCGAAAAACCAAAAATTTCACTAAATACAAAATAGGTTCGATTTGAAACGTGTGCCGGTTTTTAATTTCAGAAGATGTATTCGTGGCAAGTTGGCCAACTTGGCTGGGGTGGCGTGAAGCAGGGCCAGTCTGATCATACATCAACCGCGCCCCATTAGGGATTAATGATGCCAACAACGCCGAAATTAACTCCCTGCAGGCTTACCGCGGCAATAACGTTAACATATTAACCATTTGTTAGAATAGCAATATAGCCACAGCCTTATCCGCCGCCTAGTCTTTATTACGTTCGGATCGTAAAGCGAATTTATTTATAATGCTACACTTTCAACACCAGTTCGGTTAATAAAAAAGTCATTGTTCAATAAAACATTACTTTAAACGGTTGTAAACTATATGAACCCAGGATTGATCGTAAAAATAAAAAATATCTCCAAAACGTGCGTAAATTCTCACAAATGTCTAATCAAATTATCTGAAAGTGGCTAAACTAAAAAGCTCTTAAAAGAATATACTAAAAAACGAGCTTTATAAGACAAATCTTCTAACACAAATTCAGGTTTATAAAAGAAGCAGCAAAAAGTAAAAAAAATAATTTGTAATTGTTATAAACATTTTTCTCTTATTAATAGTTTTTAATAATTAATCATGAAACATATTTAGTAATAGCTTATCAACTACATATAAAACATTATACCACGTGATAAAAGAAATATTTTCTGTAAGTCTTTGTTTCTTTCTATATTAGAAATATTGGGAAAAAATCTTTTGCAGTCTCTTATAGTGGAATTTTTTTTAAGCATATTGAAATGGCCTACAGTGTCACAGCTAAGTGTCACAGTCTTAAAAAAATTATAAAATTTTTCAAAGATTTCTACCATTCTACCATTTAAAATTACAAATTATTTATAGTAACATATTGCCTAAGTGTTTCAAAATTGCCGCTTCTAAAACTCAAAAAAATGTTTATTTACCTTAATTATTACGAAAATTGATAAGTATAAAGTTTCTGAGTCTCAAAATTTAAAAAAAAAATAGTCATCTTTAAAATTCTTAGAATATTTTTTTCTAATTTCAACATTAGTAAGGTATTGCTTCTGGCATGGAAAATTAATAAATTGTTGCTTCCTATTTTTCAAATTACATAAAAAATTTACTTTTGTTATAATTAATTTAAATTTAGATAAAAATTGTTTTCGTTTTCTAAAAATTAGTAAAATTAGAATTGTTTCTAGATTTAAAATTCGTATTATCTTGAATAATTTTTCTAGCTCTCATAACTGTCGCAGGTTTCTACAGTTGAAAAAAACGTTGCAAAAGCAACAGAAATTTTTATTTTATAAAAAAAAATTGTAAAGCTGTACATTTATCAAAATAAAAAAAAACAACGATAATATACTTTAAAAATTTAAAAAACTTATAACTAACTATCGGCTTTCAAAATAAAATCACTTGGCTTTAAAGTTGCTAAAAAACTTCTTTCAGCTTTTAAAACAAGTAAGATGCTATTTATAGTTTCGAAATTAGTTAAATGTTATCTCTAATACTTCAATTTACAAAAAGTTACTGTTGTCTTATCAATTTTAAATTGTTATTCAAAATTTAAAATTAATTCTTTTGCTTCCAAAATAAAAAAAATGTTTTTATCAGCTTCAAAGTTGTTAAAATATCACCTCCATTTTCCAAAATTAGTAAGACGTTGTTTCTGACTTTGAAAATTAGTAAAATATTGTCTTTAGTGTTTCAAATTACAAAAAAATTTTGCTTCAGATTACAAAATTAAAAAAATTTTAATTGTTGTTTTTTAAAATTATCTCGGGGTGCTACAAATATACGAAAATATCGTCTTTATTGTTATAAGTAACTACAAAAATTGATAAAAAATGTCGTCTCCAGCTCATAAAATTAGAAAAAATGACGTTTTTATTAAATCGAAAATTAAATGTAATATAAACATCTTATTTTCTTAAAAATAAAATGTCTTGACATAAATAATAAAAAAAAAAATTAGAATCAATGTCGCAAATTTAGTCATATAAATTCTTATGTAAACGTGGTAGAACGCTTTCGAGATTAGTTATCTCATATTATCTAATGCTTCTCCTAATTCATAAACAGACTCACTCGAAAATACAGTCTCAAAAAATTCAAAGTGCAATTGTGCCAAAACTAATGCACTTGTGACCACTTTCAAACAACAAATTGAATTTTTATTATTTTACAAAAACTTTTTTTTGTATTTTTAATACAATATATAACATGTTATCAATAAAATAAAAATAAAAAATGTTTTAGTAAAACTTAATAACAGATTTTAAAATTAGTAAAATTACACCCTTAAATTGAAAAGTTAGTAAAATGTTGCTTCCAGCTTTAAAAATTTTTTAAATTTGCTCTCGTTTTTTCAAATTAGAAGCAAAAACGTTGCCTTTGGCTTTACTGGTTTAAAAATTGCAAAACAATGCCCCAATCTTCTAAAATTAGTAAAATTATTACTCTGAATTTTAAAATTAGTAAATGAAAAGATATCGCTTTTGTCTTTGTTAATTTAAAATTTACGTCTTCGGCTTCTAAAATTAGTAATCTTTGACAAACTATAGGGAGTTATAAGTTAAATCTAAATTTTAATTTATTGTTATTAAATTTTATATTGCAGCAGCAAATTATACGGTGAGAAATAGAAAGTGCTGAATTAGAATTGGCTGTGAGGCTTTTGACTGATCGAGCAAAACTATCAAAATATGACAGACCAGAACTTGATATGATTCAGCAAATAATGTTCATTCTGACATTTATAAATATCTTAGAAATTGGAAAGTACGACTGCAAAAATATAATTATTATTATATAATTTATTAATTTTTTTTATTATTACAGTAAATACTTGGCATTTTAAAAAAGAAAATAAAGAAACTCAATAATCCTAGCTACGATTTTGGGTCAGATGGCAAATCATATTTTGTAAAGAATTCTGCTAAAATTTATAAATTAGCGGAGCTGTTATTTCTGTAACCAAAGTTGTTATGTTTTAAAACATTAAGTATTTTAACCAATTTTTTTTAAATAGATATGTCGTCCTGCAAAATTAAATTTAACAAATCCGGTTAATTTCTAAAAAATTACTAAAAAACAATTTCTAACCAAACTGTTATTTTTAACAGAATGTTACAGAATAGACCCTACGGTAAAACGGTTAAAATATATTTGTAATACACAAAAAAACCACTGCAATGTAGTCTAACCAAATGTGATCTTGTAGGTTAGTTAGTGGTTTAGTGTGATTAGAAATTTGACATTTGCCAACGTTAACAAGTACTGGAATTATTGTTTGAGCTCATATAGACCACAAAGACAACACATTATTTTTTGCATTTGCTACTGGAAAAACTCATTTGTAACTTTGTAAATATCACTGTGGTTGTCAAATAATACACATATTTACAATTGTTTTTTAAAGCACCATTATTTTTAGTTTATAGATTTCTATTACCAGAAATTTTAACAAACCGGTAATTGCGCTAACAGTTGACTAATTGTAACTAATACTCCCAAAAGTAAACCAATAAATCCTCTAGTTATTTATTTGATTTTGAAAATAATTTAATTAAAAGCGTCACGTGTTATAATTTTATACCAAATTTATATATGTACGATATTGATTTATACTATTTATGTAATTTATTAGAATAGTTCGAATATATTTAATTGAAACGATACGCTTGATAAATAAATGTTTAAATATCGCTAATTTGATTATAAAGATATGAAGTTTATAAATTGTTAAAAACAACAAAACTGGTATAGATTTGAATAACGCCAATTAATTTTTACTATGGCACACCCTACCCTTATGTAAACATCTAATAGTCAGTGCATCACCTCAGTATTAACGATTTAAGCGTGATCGCTTGTCGCCCCCTTTAATGATAGCTGTCTGCACCCTGGAGTGCATGAATCACAAGGAAATTAAACGGCAGATGAAACATCGAAAACCAGGTGATCCGTGTTGATCCATCTGCTTAATCACTAAATCAGGCTGACCGGAAGATTTAACTTCACCGCATTGTTGAGTATGTGGTTTTGGCGAAATTAAACGGACCAAGCACTTTCAAATCGATAACAAAACTAAGAATTAAAAATTTTTTTGGTTGGTTTACATTATATCAAGCTTTGATAAACATCATGGTTTTGGAAATATATGAGAAAAACTATTGCAAAATTTAAAAAAACACATTTTTTAGAAACTTAAAATCGGGCGTTTCGGGACAAATAGGCACAGTAAAAGCCAACTTTTTTAGCAACATCAGTTGACATAGAATACGGTTCGTAAAGTCAGTTTTGTAACACAAATTCAAGTTTATAAATTAAAAAGAATAAGTACTCGCAGTGTCTTAAAAAACAAGTACTTTATCATAAAAAAGGTAACGAAAAAGCTAGCTTCCTGGATACAAAAGGTTTGCAAATGTTTTTTTTTAAATTAAACCCAGCCCTAAATGCTAGCAAAACAAAACAAAAAGTGCATTCAAAAGAGCAAATGCAAATATACAAAACACTGCCGACAAAAAAAAACAGGTAAATGTTTTTTAACTTTGAAGATGACGTTTGATGAATTGTGGAACAGATGAAAAAATTCCTCTTCATATTCTCGATGATATCAACAGAGAATAATAATTGTTTATTTTATAAACCTAATAGTGAGGTCAAGAAGAGTTTTAAAGACAAGATCTTTAGAAGCAGAAAGCTGTTGTTTTTGTCCTACTTTGAAAGATTGCATAAATGCACAACAAGAACTTTAGTGTGCGGCTTTCTTGTAAAAGAAACTAGAAAATGTTAAGAAAGAAAAACAACGCAAAAAATAGAAGTTACAAACATTAAGATTAAAAAAAGAAAGAAAAGCTGTAACTAGGAAAAAACAAGTTGCCATTATGTGAATTTTAATAATGAGGGCTAGAAGATTTCTAAAGACGAGATACTAAGCTTTTTTAGAAGTAGAAGACTGCTGTTTTTGTCTTCCTTTGAGAAGTTTTACAAATGCACAGCAAGAGTCTCAGTGTGCAGCTCTTTGTAAAAATTGAAAAAAAAAAAAACAAAGCAACAAATTTTAAAAAACCTTAAGATTAAGAAGTCAAAGACCGTTACTAAAAAATTTTTTTTGTTAAAAGTGGATTACGTGCAATATCAAAATTGAACCTAACTAAAAAATAATTAAAGACTAAAATTTCAATAAGACCTCAACTCCAAAAAGGTTGCATGGTACTGGCTTCAAAAATAAGTAACATAACGAACCATATTTTTAAAAACAAGGTTTTATGATTAGTCAATTAATTTTAAAAAATGAGTTAGAGCCTATTGTGACATATTTCTGTAATGATGATTTAAGGTATTTTCTTATTATACTTGTACAATATATTATGGTTTTACCTGACCTTTCCAGAAAAATAAATTTTCCGCATAACTACTTTGTTTGTAACACAAGCGAAAGGAATGCTATATGATTGTAAATAATGTGAAAAAAAAAATTAAAAATAGTGAAGTACACTTATTTTTTTTTTAAATAATGCATTAAATTATGTTATACAATTTTAAAATTTGGAGAATTATAAAACATGTGAGCGTGCAGTAAAAGCTTTGAAAAACACTGAATCTTTAGAAACATTAAAAAAATTTTACTTTTTATCTAAAAATTGAGTAAAAATTGGCACTAACAGTGCTTTTATTATAGTATATTAAGTATAGAGAACAGTAAGGAATGCTTACCGTTCGAAGACAATTGTTTGGAGGAGGAGCGAAGGGACGACTCCAATTATTGTCTGAGAACGGTAATCCTTAACGTTCGACATGCTTATAATGTATTTTGCGCGATTGGAGTTTCTAGAATAATAATATCTAATAATAATTTATATCAATACATTTGTGATAATCGGGAAGATTGAAACTGAAAACTTTGGGTGGCTGTTCCATGGTTGCTATGGTTTTGTTCCAAACAAGTAAAATTGTCTTTTTGACACAATCATTCCTACATAGTTCTGTTTTGTGGTTCCGTTTTCGAAGCAAATATGAGCGATAGTGATGATCTACCGGATGATTTAGAAGACGTTTGGCAAGAAGGATGTTCGGCAATAATTCCAGAAAAATCTAAAGCCCGATATAAACAGACATACAACTTGTTTAAGGAATGGCGTGAAGCAAAGAAGATTTCTGTAAATGAAAAAAGCTTGTTAGCGTATTTTGTGGTGAAAAGTGGTCACTTGAAGGCCCCAGGCAGTTTATGGGCGGAGTATTCTATGCTGAAGAGTACAATTTTTCTCCATGATGTTATCGATATTTCTAAGTTTGCTACATTAATTGCTTATCTTAAGAGAAAAAATATTGGATATCGGCCTAAGAAGGCTAAAATTTTTACCAAAGAAGGCATGGAAAAATTCTTGAATGAAGCACCAGACGAACAATTTTTACTTCAAAAGGTATGTTGTAGATGATGAGGTGGTACATCTGAGTTCTAAGGAAACAATATATTTGCAGGTAGCAATGATATTGGGAGTATCGGGCGCTTGTAGACGAGAGGAATTGTACAATATTAAAATGAGTGACGTAGAAGAACATGAAGAAATGTTTATAGTAAATATTCCAAATACAAAAACGAATATTCAGAGAACGTTCACAGTTATTAATAAAGAAAATGAAGCAGTTCATTATTTGGAAATACTTCGAAAATACATAAGAATTCGTCCAAGCAACCCAACGTCAGATCATTTATTTCTGAACTATCGAAATGGCAAATGCACTAGGCAAGTCACAGGAAAAGGCACAATTGGAGGCTGGCCGTCAAAAATTGCAA
The DNA here is from genome assembly GCA_029207805.1 of Tribolium confusum. Lineage (NCBI taxonomy): Eukaryota > Metazoa > Arthropoda > Insecta > Coleoptera > Tenebrionidae > Tribolium > Tribolium confusum. Next base: position 20,881,388 of record JALGAY010000003.1, read on the forward strand.
AGTATTTAAAGTTGCAAGCCCCTGAAGGTTTTACTGAACACTCGTTTCGACACACATCGGCTACACTTTTGGCGAATAACGGAGTTGATGTGTTGGGACAAAAAAGACATGGTGGGTGGCGTTCATCAACCAACGGTGGCCGAGAGTTACGTGGAAGATTCCTTCCAAAAGCGATGTTGGTGGACTATTACAACAACCTGGGACTTCTACGTCGGAAAGTTTGTCTATTAACACTAGAAACTCAAATGCGAGTGGTATTACTACTATTAATTATAGTAATAATACATTTAATTTTAATAAATAAATCGCAAAATTGTTTTTTTTTAGATTTAATTGCTTACCGTTCACTGAACGGTAAGTCAATTTCTTACCGTTTTGTTACACGTAGCAACCAGTAACAGCAACCTACCGTTGTGGAAACAGGCACAGTAAACTGATAAAAACAACCAATCGCGCAAAAAAAATAACATTAATTTGTTCACTAATATATTATTGTATTAACTACATATAATGTGTGTTCGTTAAAAAAAACTCGTAGCAAGCCATGACATTGTTACGTATGTCGTACGTGACCCCATACAACAACTTGATGAAATTAATGAATATTTGGTTGAACTGAATAATGTGATAAATAATGTTCGAAGACGATATGCTTTATGTGTTCAGCATCAAGGAAGACATTTTCAACAGTTTTTGTAGGTAATAAATGAATATTTTTATAAGAATGTATTTTTGTTTTAATTGTCGACAAGTGAGGTTATGAGATCTGTCAGTTTGACAAGTGTGTAAAGATTAATCACAGACATACAAAACAATTGTTTTTTAGTTTCAAAGCACTCTAGAGTTTTTTTTAAAAAACACACGATACTTTGTATATATTCTTGTCAAAATTAAGTTTATGGAACTAATTTACATAAAATATTTTTATTTAACTTCTTAATCTAATAATAAAGTTTAAATTTTTACTTCTTTTTGATAGTTGCTGATACCAAAACTTAACCTCACCATTAAGTTCTGTCGCTTGATTCTTAGATAAAAAGCTAAATATAGTTTTATTCTATTAGTTTATTTGGAAATACCTTGCTGGGACTGCTTAGAGGATTTTGACATCAGCAGTGTAACCTAATGCTTAATAAGTTCTATACAAGTGACCAGCTACTTAAGTCATTGATTGGTAAAATTTACAAATCTTTTTTAAAATAATTAAGTAACAAAACCATAATGTCATTTAAAGTACGATTTAAAGATATTAAGTTTCCGGTTTTAAACATTGTTTTTTGCTACATTATTTTGAAACATTATTTACTTTTTCGTTGAACTAAAATCTCAATTTATTTTAATTTAATCATAGAAAAGAGCAACAAATAGATGGTAAATTTAAAACTTTATCTGTTTGCAGGTACTCTAAAAAACTTATAAAATGATTTGTAAAAAAAAATTGGACTTTGTTTTACCATCAATCGGTTGACACTTGGTCGTAACCTATAACGCAGTTTTACTTTTTACCTAAAAATTGAGTAAAAATTGACACTACAGTGCCTATATTAAAAAAAATTAAATTAATTTATTGACTTATATATTATTGTATTAACTACATATAGTATATTTTTTAAAACCAAACGTTTATTTAACCCTCTTCTTGACAATGTATCTTATAAGATACATATTAAAAAATTTTTAAAGTAATTGCGCCATCCTATACAAAAATAACAAACTAAATGCTTTAAGATCATTTTGTTAAGATCAAAGCTCATAAATTATTTTTTTTATAGTTAAATTATTTTTGCTAAAAAATGGGTTAGAAAATTAAAACAAAGAGTCAAAGAACAGAAAATAAAATGCTCTTTTTTACCTTCAAGCATTCGGGTAGATCTAAACAAACCCGTTCAATTCTCTTAGAGATCAAATGTTACAGTTTTCTTAAAATTGATGCTTTGGTCTTCGTACAAAAAAGAAATATATTTCACACACTCTAAGTGATGACAATGCGTAAAATTAAGTTTTTTAGTTTATGTTGTACAAGTAGTATATTAAGTATTCACAACTGTTAGAACTAAAAACCTTTTACCCAAGGAAGACAATAATTGTTTGGAGAGAAGCACTTATTGTCTGAGATTGTTTATAGCATTTTTGTGCAATTTATTTTTATTAAAAAAATGTATTTAATTAATTTTTAATAAATCTACTTATCGTTCTCGGACGGTAAGTAATACCGTCGAGTTTTCGTTGACACCAAGTAAACAAAAAGCTTACTGTCTTAGAAACAAACTCGGTAAACAATCAAATATTAAATCAAGTAAAGTTCAATCGGAAAAAAATAGTTATTTGTTTAATTAGGCTAATTAGGCAATAAAGCAATTGATTTAATGCCGTAACAAACAGTTTAAAATTACGCAAGGCATTAAATTTGCTTTATTGCTATTTTAAACATATAATTTGTTGCCAATTTTACTAGTTTATTTTTTTTGAAAAATTTGCCGTTTCACATTTAACCTCAAAATTCTATGACAGCTGGGAAATCCTCCACAGCTTAAAACTGTTTGCTTTACTGCTTAGTTCATAAAAATACTGACATATTATCTAGTTAATAAATGTGATAGTTTAGTGGGCTTAAATTGTATCTAAAATGAGGTGTTTACTGTCAATCAGTGAAAAATAGTTCTTGTTTTTGTTTGTTTTTTTACTCATGTCTCTGGCTTTTTGCTTATTTTATCTTTTATCTTCTTATTTGCTTCTAGTAACTCTGCTATTATCAGTTGCATCCCTTAAAAGCCAACAAAACAGGTAATAATACAGTGATATTATAAGAGTATAGTTGTTCCTAAATAAATATAAAAACAATTTTTGTTACTGATGCTACTTTGATGCTACTTGTTTTTACTAAACTTGTTAGTACCAATAAAATATTCATACAAATAAATAACAAAAATTTTGTTTATAACTTTTATTAAATTAGAATTAACAAAAGCTCTTTTCAAAATTTTAGTTTCTATTTTTTATTATTTTAGTGGTGTGTTAGTTTGTTAGTTGTTTTACTTTGTTGTTGATATTGGTTAAATCGATTTGTGGTATTAAAAGCATTACGTGTTGTTAATGTAGCATGAGGCAAATAACACAACAGAATAAATATTTGTTTTCGTATGCCGAGATTTATATCGGAGGGTAAGTTTCAGCACTCCCTTTGGGTTAGACGCGACAGGGCAAACACCCCATCCACAAAGAGCCACGGTTCATTATACAGTCAAATGTCTGTATAAATGGTTAATGAAGAGTGATGATTTGATAGACCAAAAGGGCAAACAATGTCGAAAGAAACACTTTCCGTAATATAGAAAAAAAAACTCGGCAAACTTCGGTAATTTCGTATAAATACAAAACCACTGAATTGAACATGAAGCAGACACTGATGACACAAATGGAAACTTTTGCCGGAAACTACAAGAATATTGCATTTGTTTTAGTAAGTTTAATCTAATAATTCTGAAACACATTTAGTGTTTGTTGGCTATTTTTCATTAATTCTGGCAGTTCTTTAAAAACGTGACTGATGCATTTAAAATTCAAATGTCAGTTTTTAATTTGAGTTTCGTCTCTTGTGTAATCACACTGTAAATTACGATTGAATGATCTAAATTTTCATTTTTTTAAATACAAAGTTACAATTATATTTTTAAAAAATGTAGATTCAAATTTTACAAATATCTAATGGCTTCTAACAAGTAAAATAACAACAAGAAAAAACATACCGGCGAATTTCGACATTAGGTTTTAGGTTTTAAAGACTGTTTTTGTTAATTTATTCAAAATTTTTTTTGGTAATCAAACATAATCTTGCTTAATTCGTTTAGCTAAAATCTCATTTTTTTACTAATTAAATCGTACAGAAGAGCATGAAATAGATGGTAAATATAATTTAGAATCTTAATCTTATCTGTTTACAGATACCAAGAAACTTACAGAATATTTTCTAAATGGCAATTTTGACAATGTTTTACCACCAATCGATTAACACTTGCACGCAAGCTATTGTAATTTTGAGGTTAAATGTGAAACAGTAAATTTTTTGAAAAAAAAAATATATTAGTTAGATCGGGAAAAAATTATATTGTATTTAATACGGCAATAAAGTAGATTTAATGTCTTGCCTTTAAACTGTCAGTCACAGCATTAAATCACTTGCTTTACTGCCTAATTAACCAAATAACTATTTTTTTATATGACAAAAAAAATTCTGTCAAATTTGTAGCAGTTTAAGTTTGACGGATGAACGCGTTGAATTCGACATAAGACTGATTGAGATGAGACAAAAACAGTGACTTTATTGCTACATAAGAAACGCTTTTTTTATATCAAACGTCTGTTGTGCTGTCATCGGCATAAAATTAATTTTTACCGGCAGTTAATGACCTTTCAGCGGCTGTAAAAGTAGTTTTGCAGCTGCTACATTTTATTTCACAGTCTAGGCTGAGAAGTAAAACTTTATTTATAGCAGTTCAGTTTAATAATGTTAAATTTGTCTGGTGTCTAAAAAAATGATTACTTTTTACAAAGTATGAACTAAAAAAATAATGTTTTATGTACTGTAAAAATAAACTATTAATTAAGTAAACGCTTATTAGGTATTGGAATATAAAAAAACCGTTTAACTCTTTACTTATTTTTAAGCGTTTCTAAAAGTCAAACTATAAAAAAAATATAGTTTTACAAACAATATAAACTGTATTACATAAGGTGCGATCGAAATGTGACTGAATCAGAGCAGCCTGTGCCAGCGTAACTGTAATGATGTGTCTAATGTTAATATCTACTTCCACGGCGGCTTGCTCTGATTCAGTTACATTTCTGTAACTGTAATTTTAATCTCACGTTATAATTTAATTTTATAGAACTTGTTTCTTAAACAATTTTTTATTGCTTTGACCATTTACCAGCGTTTTAAAATAGCAGCGATGCACAAATATTATATTTTTAATATTTTTTAAAAATATGTTTTAGTAGCTGTTTTGTCAATTTTTTGTGTAAGTATACAAATACAGTTGAACTTTGATAACTCGAACAGTCACTTGTCATAAAAAAAGTTCGACTAATCGAGAGATTTGACTTATCAGGGAAGTACAACAAGGAATTTGTCTGTCTTCTGCTATAAATTTGGTTCGAGCTATTGAGAGTTTTGAGTTATTGACGGTTCGATTTATCGAAGTTCTACTGTATTAAGAATTTAATATTTTATGAAAGTGATTTTTATTCTTTTTGAAATTATTTTCTTAAATATTTTTACTTTTTATATTTCACCGATTTAATCACGTTTGTGTTATAACAATTTCTACATTTTATCGAAAGCTTCGCTACAACGTCCGCTTATATTTTCTTGTTATTTATATTTAATTCAAATAAAAAAAATTGTTAAAAACAAAAAAAAACAATTTGATTCAAACACTTTTATTAAACTACTACCTAATGTTTTACTAAAAAAAATTATTTCATTAATTTTCTCACAGATAAATTAATGACATTATTATACCTACAATAAAAACAAATTAAAACTAAAAATCCGGCCATTTGTTAAGAAATTATTTTCCAAATTTTTAATTTATTTATGTATTTGAAATAAAAAATAAAACGTTGTGTGCATCTCGATGTTTATAGATAATGTTTATAGGCTTTAGATAACTAGTCGTCTTGGAGAAACATAAACAACAATTATAATGTCTTTTGGGCTAATTTCAAGTTGAGATCATACCTCTAGTATCCTTTGTTTCTGTAAAAGATTTTAAAAAATCGGGGCTGTGATTGGTTGTTTTATACCGCTCTTTCTTTAGTTAAAAATGGTTACGACTTTATTGCCTTAGTCACTCTACTGTTTTGTTAGATATACTATACCTACTACTACTATACTTATAATTCTTCATGTTCTTGGTTATTTAATAAGCTAATTTCCAAAAGTTACTAGAGAATGGTTAAGTTTTAAAAAATTACTAGGCGGTGTTTTGTCCATTTTTGTATATTTCTTTAATAATAATAGTAATGAACATCAACTTTACAAAACCCTAAATATCTTATGTTTTTAAATTGCAAGAAGAACCATAAATTTCTTAGAAAAACGGTTTCTTGACTGTTTCATTTAAAAAAATCTGACGTTAATAATTGTCTTCGCGGTAGCCATTTGGCCTAAATCCGAAATCATATTTCACTATATTCTGAACATGTTTAATTTATATGTTTTATTTTAAGATCAAATCAGACATATCCTATACGACACTCATATTTTCGTACTCTTATTTAAGAATTTTTAAATTATAGAATGTTGTGATTTTGAATAATCTAAAAAATGGTTCAGTTGAGAATATTTTTCCAGAGCCCGGATCACTCAGTCTCATCCAACCCTGCTGTATAAATAAATACAATTTCGATTCAATTAATCAGTTCGAAAGCACAAACCCGAGAAACTTTGTGAGGGTTACCAGAAGCTGCAAAGCTCATGGTCTTGGCTGTCTAACCCTCAACTTAATCCTGCAACACCGCAGGATTGCCAACTTAGGTAAACTCGTGCCGAGCTAATTAATATAAATTGTATCACATTTTGCACTCGTCAATAAAATCAAGAAACTCGCATGCGTTTGTGAATGCCATAAAACTTAATAGTTTGATCGTGTGGCATGAAAGCCCTTCCGGTGTTCGTAAAATTCTTTCAACTTGCCGCCCTGTAAAATTTTTTATAACTCACTTGGACTCGAGACTCGGTGAGGCCGATCCTCATTGCGATTTCCTCTCGCATGAAAATATCCGGGTAGTGGGTTTTCGAAAAACACCTCTCGAGCTCGTTTAGTTGGGCGGGAGTGAAACGCGTTCGGTGCCTTTTCTGTTTTGTGGGTTTGTCGCCGTCGTTCGAACTGTTGCTACCTAGAGAATTGCTCAGGGAAGGTAGACCGTCGCATAAGCCACTTAGACGGGGTTGTTCTAGCACTTTCAGCTCGTTCTGATGTCTTTTCAGGTCCTCGCCGCACATTTCTTTTATGCCTGAAATGAACAAATCTTCATTCAATTACGATGAAATTTTACTAGTACAACGTTTAACAAGCGACTAATTTAATTTTATCTACTTTTTGTGCTTCTGTTCTAATAAAATTTTACTTTTCTTAAACAATAAGGATCTTAGACTATTTTTTCGATTTTTATTTCTTTTGTTAATATCAATTTTATTATCACATACTCGTATCAAACATAATGTTTGCTTGTTTTTGAATTTTGGTAAATCTTAAACTGCTCAGCGACTCAGCAAAGTTTAAAATAACTCTAACAAACAACAATGAAAGTAACTAATATTAAACAACAAACAAATAATACATAAATTATTGTTAGAAAAATATGCAATGTTGAGATTTGAATAATCAAATAAACTAAAACAATAAAACATAAACTATAGATAGTACCTATTAGAAACTGTAGATAGGTAGTAGGTACATACATATATAGTTCTGAAATAGCATAGGTATAGCTCTGAGAGCCAGAATAAGCTTGCTTAGAGTTGAAGAAAAAGGCAGAGATAGATCACCGCTTCTTAAGCAATAGAACTTCAATATTAAAATATTTTAGATACATTAATTTTAAAATAAAAATAAAAAATTTGTGATATAAAGAATTACATTCTTAATATTTGTATTTCAAGAAAATTGCAAGTTAAAAATTTGGCGATATTTTTATCTCGAATAAACTAGACACTAAAGATTAGAAAAAAGTAACTCAGATTGTTTAACTCTTTTTTATCTTTAAGCGTACCTTAAGTCTATATTATTAGTTATTAAAATATTATCTTTCGGAAGTTTTGAAACATAATTTAATTTTCCACAAGCCTTTTCTTCAACATTTTTTGTTATTTTAATCGTTTAGGTAGCGTTATCAAACAAAGCCAGCGCTGTACAAATTTAAAACTTTTAATATTTTTTAAATGAGTTTCGGTAACATTTTTTAATTAATATTTATAATTTAATTCTTTATATGACGATATTTTTTTGTGTAATTAGTTTTATAAATTTTAATTTAAAGCGCATCATTGTAAACCTTTTTCTATTTATAATAAATGAATTATTATAAACATTTGCACAGTGAATTGTATCAAGTACTTCTAAAAATTTAAACTTATTCTAGGTATTATTTGCTATCACAAGATTCTGATAATTTATATCTACTGCAAGTCTAACATTACTAAAGGGCTTAGTAACCAAAAAGTTTATATGCAGAGTCTTTAAAAATAACTTCAGTTTCCTGAACTAAAATTATTTTATAATCAAAGTGGTCACAGAGATCTAAATTGTTTTTGCAAGTTTTGCAGCTAAGAAAGATATTCGAAATCACTTTTGGCAACCGCAAAGTTTAAGTTTTTTGATTTTTTTTAAGTTGGGAGTTAAAATATATGCACCTATTTGTGCCACACAATGTATAGGTTGTCATTAAAAAAAAATAATGCACAGTTGATTATAAAAAACGGCATACCTACCTATTCAAAATTATTCTTGTTTAGCAATTATATAAAGCCATAGAAATAATTTTTGTACATACAGGACGTCTCAAAACAGCGTGTCAAATTGTTGATACATATGTTGTTAATTGAAAGAGACACGAAATTTTGTATTTATTTTATTTCTTTTAGTTTTTAAGATACAAAATTTTAGACATATACTTTTTTATTTCTTTTATTGTTATATAATAAGTAAATATCGTAGTCTGAAAGACACAAAAAATTAAATATTTGTTTTCTCTTACAATTTTTAATATACAACAATCCTACCTACCATATCTACCACTTTGATATCTGAAGTAAATTTTGATTATAATGTTTTTGAATTTTGTTTAAGATTCTTTATTTTTCTTCAGATTATTTTGATTCAAAAGTCTTAAATCATTTGTTAAATATTTATTCTACAGTTTATTGTATTTTCTAAAAAAGTTTGTTGTTAATTTTGATTAAAAAATTTATCTGACAACGTAACTTTATCATTTCAGTTATTTTAATTAAGATCTTTATTGTTTTAAATACTGTCATTATTGTAACTGACAAAAAAGATTTTTTAAACATTTTGTATGCTTTCTGGATCTTAGTGAACATCGTATCAATAATTTGAAACGGCTATTTTGAGACAGGTACTCCATATTTTCAATAAATAAAACAATTTCTAAATTTACAAATAAGACAGGTATTTTCCTTAGGTACGTTATTTGTTTCAAAAAAAGTGTTCAGAAAAGCGTTATCCTGTGAGGAAATATCACCCTTAAAAACACCCTTAACAACAAATTCACTACTTCTAAATGTTTATAATGTTAAGCCCTAATTGACTTCAATAACAATTGCGTTTATAGTGGACAAAAACTGCGTAGACCTACTACATATATCTAACAACGAAACCAGAGAAGCTGTTAGAATTTGCTTATTATTGAAGTTAAACTATTTTATTGTAGCTCTATAATATTAGCGTTTTTAGATTACTTATGCAAGCGGCAACATGGTCTAATATTTGACACGTTGATCTGGCGTGAGCGATATTAGTGTTATTTGAACTGAATAAAAATGTAATTGTAATTTAAATTATTGACTAAAATTCTATATTTATAGTTAGTTTATTTATACTAATTAAAGTTTTTTCAATGTTATACGTTGTAACAAACTGAATGCAAAATATATTTTGAAAAATTTAATAACTGATGTATCATACTAAATTAAATTAAATTTATTCAATAAAAAACACTTCTACCCAAAGCATTCAAGATCAAGTCTGTCTTTGATGTTTGATTTTTTGATTTGTTTAAAAATTAATCTTAAAATAATAATGTTAAAACCAAAATATTAACGTAACTTTTAGTCAATTTGAATTTATTTATCTCGTTAGATTTTTTAAGATATTTAATACGCTGCGCTGTTTGGTCATGGAACATAAAAACTTATGTGTGTAATAAACGTTTTTCAGAAGATGATAAGTATCAAAATTTAGTTTTTTAGGGTAAAGTTTATATTTTGCCGCGATATAAAATTTAATGCCATAAATATTATTTATCAATGTTAAGTAAATTATAGACAAAATACTTAGTATGTACAAGAAACAAATCTATTCTATATCTATAGTTTTCTAAAATCAAATGGAAAATTGTTAGAATTGGTGGAGTCATCATTAGCAAAACTGATAAACAACTTTAGTTATTATTAGTCTTTTTTGATCTTATCTACCGTTGGTTAACCAAATAATTATATTTATTAAAAAAATTTAAGAGCTGATATGGAAGATTTGACTTAATTTTGACACTGCAAAATTATTTTTAGTTATATTAAATTATATTTCTTAGTTTAATTGAGCCATAACGATGCAATAAATAATAAGTCTTAAGTAGATATATTTACATATTTTTTTTATTTATTACATATTTATTTACTTCTTCATCTATACGTCGTATATGGAGATATTATACAAGATTCTATTAACAATAAATGCAAGTAATAAAAATTCTTAATAAATTTTGAAGTTTATTAATTTTTACTGTAATTTTTTTTATATCTACTTATAACTCTCTTATTCCTTAAGAACCTGTTAAATTTTTATATCTACAAATCCATTATAATCATCTTATTATTCTACTTATTTGACTCTGTTTGAGTTGAGAAATGACCCCGATTATTTAACTAATGGTGTAAAGAAAAATTCGTTTATTTAAATTTTATTAAAACTAAAATTACTTACATACAATCATATAATTTACCGACAAAATCGAAGACACTGTATTTAAACTTTTTTAGGCTAGATTTCTCGAGAATTATTTCAAATCGCTTCTTTTAGTCGTTTTTAATTTTGTATTTTACTGATTTTTTTGCATTTGTAAATAAAATGTTGTATATCATTCGCGTATCATATTATAGTAATTCGTATAATGAGAAATTGACTCGGGCTACGCCCTCGTTATTTGCAACCTTTTTACTCGTAGGACTGCAATGATTCAGCCACAAATAATATAAATAAATATTACACGATCATATATTTATTGCCAAATTTTAAAATGAGGGAGACTACAATAAGACAACCAATGAACAACCAACACTATAACCTCTCTTTGTCATTTAGTTTTAAATTTAGAACAAGACTATGTCAAAATTGTGACATTGATAACAAGTGTGAGACAAATAAAATATTTTAATATTAATACTCTTTTTTGTTATTATTCTTCAGAATCTATACTTTACAATACCGACGCTTCCAGAAACCTGACATTTCAAATTTTGGAGCAGTAATTAATTGAATAATAGAAACATTATTAATACTTTTTGAGTTTGAAAATAGTTTGGTTAGTAGTTGTATCAAATTAATTTATTTATTTATTGTTTAATTTTTGTGAATAATGTTATAAGTATATTACACACCAACGATTGTTTAAACAAATATTTTAAAATATCACTAGATCTAAATGAATAGCATTTAACAAAAAATAACATAAATAAAATATAATATTTGTCCAAATACGTACCCACCATCATCGCGTAGCTGAAAAATTTCTTCAAAAATTATCACCTAACATTTTCCTTAGCACTAGACATAATCACAGTGAGTCTCTAAGCTGTTAAATTATATAAAGCAACAGCTATAACTACATCACAGCTATTGTTAAAATCATATCACTAGAGCTCTTAAAAGACCGGCGGTTGGGCCCACTACACTCCAATTCCCAAACGCAAAAATTTTTTTCAAATCATCACTTACTTAATGAGTATTCACCGTATAAATGTGTGTAAAATCTCATTGGGGGTATACGCGTTTCCAGCAAGTACCTAACCCGGATGAGAACTAAAAGTATGAAAGAGTGTGTGGGCCTCCGGCTGCGTGTCCCTAATTGCATGGCCTACCGGAGCGGCCCGGCAATATTGGCTTAATGAGGGCGAGGCAGCTTCAATTTAGCCCATTTAACTAGCCTATCGTTAGTACGCCAATTAGTGCCCCCACTAACTTACCGACAGGGCCCAGATTGTTGAGCATGTTTCTGCTGCAGACGACGCTGTCCAGGCTGACGCACTGCACTGTTTATTTAATGAGTACTGATTTGATACTGAATTGTGAATATGTTGTTGATGCTGGGAAGAAGTACGAGTGGGAAGCGAACCAATGGGGGCCGAACCCCCGCCAAGGCGGAGTCTAGCGCGGGGGCGTGGCTGTTGCACTTCCATTGCACAGGATGGTGGGTGTTCGAAAAGCGAACGAGCTGGGGAGCCGGAAACACGGACGCACCAGACCTACTGCTTCCACTCTTTTTTTTAATCAAAAAAGTAATTAAACTTTTTCTATTGCATTTTCAAACAATATTCCGGCATTCCGAACGAACCTTTTCAAGATTCCTCTACTGAAGAAGGACTTTAACCGATTTTAAAGGAACACGACAAGGAGCACCGGAATTGAAATTTTATTAAACACATATGAGATATTCAAATTTATTGAAATAGGTATTTGTTATTTATTACACGAGTATAGATTTCGTTTGCACAATATTAAAATTAGTTACGAAAAAAGCAGTTTATTTGGTAGTCCGAGATAAACGAACAATTAAAATTTTCGAAGCTTTTTCTATATTTTAACTATACCATTTTTACTATGTCTAACTAACAAGAGTTGCTTTGCCCCAAAACTAAATTCCAAAAATAATCTATAAGTTTTGAAAAAAACTGGTGGTTCTTTTAATTAAAAACTGAGAAAGATTTGAGCTCCGAAGACAATAATTACAACGAACAACGCTAACAAATTTCATACTTGACTTTATCCAAACTTTTAAGTTCTAGGTTAGTATTACATCCACTTTTTGCTCTATTTTTTTCTAACCCAATTTTAAAGGTAGCTTGATAAACTTTTCAATTGCACATAAAGCTTAACTTTATTTTCCTTCGCGTTAGATTTTCTTGGTGTGTAGAATAAAATGTAGCAAGCACCCAATAACACTAAACAATTTTATTTTGCACGACGCACTTTTCTACAACAAAGTTGTCATTCTCAGGTGGGAAATTAAACTAAAGTTTAATTTGGTGCTATTGAGTGCTTGCTACATTTCATTTCTTAACTTTACTAAAAAAAAATTTATTTCTGTAAACTAATTTCATGTAGGTTTTATATAATTTATTTATAATTAAAAAAAGTAAGTTTCAACACCCTTAACGCATTTGTAAATATGGGTCGTTCTTAAAACAGTTAATGTGGGTGGTGTCTCAGAGTAAACGTTTAGACTCCGCTAGGTCAGTGGTTCTAAAACATTTCAACGTGCGCCATGCATTTTACCATGCATAAACAAAACAATTTGAAGCCACTGGTTTGTCTCAGTCTGAACGTGAACCAGAAAATCCCACCCACTCAACCGAGTTAAGAATGAAACTTATATAAAAATGCATTAGGGATCATGAAAAAAATACAACCAACTAACGACTGTACACTTGTACAGCATCTTTAAAAAGCGGCTTACAGTTTTCGCAGAATGTTACTTGAAAGCGCATTACTTCAAACAGTATTTTTCCGCTTACGTGAAATTATGTTCAGCACTTTTACCCACCACGTGCTAAACGGCACAACCTCTTTTACGATCTCACCGGACAAAGTCAAGAAAATAAAGTTTAAACATTTAGCCAAATGTTTGGTATTCGGCCAACGGCTGAATATACTATTTGTTGCATCACTATTTAAGATGTTACATAAAAATACTTTTGTTAAATTTATATTCTTTAAACAAATATTCTGTAGATAAATGTTTATATTTAGTTCTAACAATTTATAAGAAAAATTTTATCTTTATCAATCGTGTTGTTGAATTAATAACAATATAATTTTGGTAATTTTTTAAATAAAATAATTAAGTGTGGTTAAGCAATTGTAAAATAATCTGTTTAGATCGTCAATCTATATCAAAAAAAAAAAAAAAAAATGCACAAACGAGCGCAAGATAAGTGTCCACAATGACTAACAAAACAATTTTTTTATATTATTGTTGTAATTTTGCTTTTTAGCAAATATTTAAAAAAAAATAAAATTTTGCGTGTTTTAATAAGGGTGTAAAAGCACTAGTGCTTTAATAAGAGAAAATCTGTGCTGGTCTAATAGAAACCTGTAATTAACCTCTTTTATATACCTAAACTCTTTGTGTTTTAAATACAAAATGTCAGTTATTTAATTAATTAATGTAAAAATAACTTCAAAGTTTTTATGAATAATGTTATGTCGAAGAAAGTTTAGATGGCTAAATTTTTATTTTGATACCCATTTAAGCAGAAAGTAATATAATTTATGCTATTTATATCTTTAATTTTGATAAATATAATCTAAGTAAAGTATTGCGCTTTTAATGTGGTTTTTACGATATAGTTTAATTGTATCAACACTGATTATACAAACAAAAGAAACGTGCCAGTTTGCTATCTTTAAAAAAAATTCAGTAAACAATTTAGAATAAATTAGCTATATTAATAAAATTTACCAAAACAACTTAATCTTTAATTTTTTTATTACAATTAAGCGCTTGTTTAAAGATATCTTTAAAAGTCTAGCAAAAAATAAACTTGAAAACTTAAATAAACTTACCTATTCATCATTATGGAGATCAAAATTTAATTTATCTTTATCTTAAAATAATCGAATTACAATACCTAAACGTTTTTTGAGAAATATTAAAAACATTAGTAAATAGTAAACCACCTCCATAAAATAAAAATAAAAGAAAACCTGCTTCTACTCAACTAATCGAATTAAAATTTAACTTTTATAAGACAAATATTTAATATAAAATACTTCTTGTTTTATTTAAAAATAATAAATAAGTAAGGAGTAGATTAGTTAATTATAATTTTTAAATTGTTTTTGTTCTAAATTACAAGTTAAATTTTTTTAAGAAATAATGTAATTGTTAAATTTTGCGAAAAATAAAACCAAATTTACTGTGTAGTTATATAATAGTAGATACTAAAAAAAATAGAAGTTTGACTCAAAATAAGTAGTATTTAGTGTCCTAAAAACCACGTTAGAAGCGCACGACTTTACTTGTCATTACTCTTATCTTTAAGTTTATTTACGTCTGTGTTGTTTTTCTCAGTAGGACAGTTTACTGTTTAATATCATAGGACACTACTTCGATGAATTTCTCTTATAAGCTATAAACGCACACCCAATAGATTCTCTAAAGGTTCCTTAGAGACACAAATTACAAAAATAACACTTTATCATTTGCGCTCACTTGAAATAGATCGACTTTGTTGATTTTACTAGAAATAAACTAAATTCTAGTGGTTTTCTCGCCATTTTTTTGTACAACGTATAGGTAACAAAATAGGTATTTGACAATTTTATAAAACATTATTTCGAAAATTTGAAATTGCTAACTAATAGGCTGATTTCAAGTTGAGATAATACCGGTAATATCTTTGTTTCCATGGAAAAATAAACAAATTCGGGGCTATGATTCGCTGTTGTCATAGAAAAGTATTAAAATTTGCGATACTACCGGTATTATCTCAACTTGAAATCAGCCTATAAGTCTTTTTTAGTAGCACTAAGCTTTATAAAAGAAATTATACACTAGTCAGCCAAGCCAAAGCTCATCTAATACCCATGGGTTTATAAAACATGTTTCAAATTTTACTTTTTACTGTAGACGAATTTAATTATGTTATAGTGTTTGTGTTTTTATCATAAATCAGAGCGATAATTTAAATAAATCAATAAAGACAATAAAGACGTAAATTTGATCAATCAAATTAAAAACTTCTTTATTAGGTACGTCAGACTCGAAAAATTACTTTTTAGCAATTACTTTTTTGTTAAACGTAATTTAATTACAGATCGAAAAAATTTTGATCAAAGATTTTATTAAGTAGGTACTTTGTAATAGCATTTTTTCTCAAAAACAATAATTTATAAGCCTATTTTACATTTTCAAATAAAAATTGTTTTTTAGAAATTGGTCTCCAAAATTACTAGTAACGACATTTTGCATTAAAAATTTTACCGAAGTGAGTTATATGAATTTTTACTTTGACCATGAAATGTACATCTTCGGTTCGGCAAATCTTAAAATACATTTAAAAAAAAAAAATGTTTGAATGGTTGATTATAGTGGGAATTTTCTACCTAGCTTATTCCCGCTGGAATAATTTGAGGTACCTACATTGTTTTTATTGTGGCAACTGTTTTTTGACACAAATTTTTTTACTTGGCGTCTGTCAAATTTGTTTTATAATTGAATTTGAATTAAAATAAAATAAATCCAAAAAAGTTTAGCAAGTTATCATTTGAAGAAATCAACAAAATGATTAGTGTCAAAAATAATTCATCGAATACCATACGAGAGTTCGATAATTTAGAAAATAATTTTCCAGAATTTCTCAAACGTGTTGCCATTTGGCAATAGCCACTCAAGCGCTACGGGCTCTCGTGTCTATTGCTTAGCAACACGTTTTCGAAGTTCTGTCAAATTATTTTCAATTATTCTCACTCTCTTGTGGTACTATTACTGATAATTTTTAACTATAACTTTAGCAATAATTTGCGGACTGTTTATTTTGGAACTATTTACTCAGTTCATATCTAACATAAACTAAAAATGTTAAATTTAGTTAGCAAATATAATTAAACATTTTTTAACTAAAATTTTATAAATTGAAACGTAAACTGAACTGTTCCTTTAATTTATTTAAAATTAAAATTAAGATTAAACATTTCTTGATAGCCTAAAATTATAAAATTAAGTAAATTTTGCAAGATAAAAGTAAGTATTTAATAAATAAATATTGTTGTAAAAATAATACAGTTAAATTGATAATTTCTTATTTAAATGGCTTTATAACAAAAATACTTTGACCTTACACATACTCGTAGATGAATTACGGAAACATACATTTATTTGACTTACCTTTAATACATCAACTGTAGAAAAAGACTTTGGCAACCAGGAAACTTTACCATCCATTAGTTCAATAATTTGAAAAAGAGTGGATTGTTAAATCTAATTAATATGCGTGATTTTCCAAATTTTAAGACTTTTGTCTAAAAATTATCTATTTTTGGAATTACATAAATAGAATTTTTTTGTGTTTTTGTTATTTTTTTGTATAATTTTTTTGTTATTATTAATTTTGTTTTTTATTGTTTACTACGAATGCCAAAAATTCAAACTTTTGAGAATAACATTTCTTGAGATTTTACCAGTCAGTGTTTATGAGATTGTCGTTTACTTGCGAAACATCCTGTATGGATATTATATTTCTGTTTTATTTATTCTGGTCTAAAAATGTATGTGTGTATTACATAATGGTATAAAAATGTAGTTTTAACTTTCTGTATTTTTTTGTGTATAATATATGAAATTTCACGGTAAATTGTTATAAACCGAGAACCTTTTTGCACAATCAATCATTTACGTCATACTTGTTGCACTACCTTTTGACATGTATCATAAATAATACCTAATTGATAGTCATTTTTCTAACACTACTCTAAACAGAAAGTACACAGAATCCCACTTTGCATACCCAACCCACTAATGTATTATTGAGTTTCGTGTTGTTTCCTTTACTCAAAATATGTATTTTTATCGATCAAAAAATTTCCTGTATACATAATATACCTGAAAAGAGATAAAGAGAACAAAACGGAAACGCAATAAGCGAGTAAAATATTTTCCCATTAGGTTGAAGTGGTGCACTGGCGTTGTTGGTTCATATTAGCTGCATTCCACGGGATCCCAAGCGAAACTTCCCTTTGACTGTTCCCGGAATAAAGGACACACCAAACTCGCGCAATGCTACGAGTATATACCGGGTAGGTATCGCATAGCAACGATGAGGCGCATCCGATGCGCCCGCCACCGCTTCTGCCACCGTCACCAGCAACTTCACCTTTCAATTTTGCGAGCAGATACAGCATCACAAGTGGAACAAAAGATTGCGGAAAGCGGATTTATTAATAAGGATTTTCAGGAACAGCCAGCGATGATGACGTGACAGTTTAATAACATAAATTGAATTTTTAGAAAATTAACAGCGGTTTTTGAAAAATATAAAAGTAAAATTTTAAATTTAGTTTAATACTTATTATTAATAAAAATTATTATGTCAGCAAAAATAATTGCTTAGAGGGTCTCTAACAAAAAATAAATAATTTTCTTTTTAACTTTTTTATAACAAATAAACTAAAATCAAAAAAAAATCTAATAAATAACACTGTTAAATATACCTCACTTAAAACAACAATTAACATGTTGCAAAAACGACTAAAAACGCCTTTTCTTAAAATTTTGAAATTTATTTATTTCAAAATTATACAAGGTGTTTATAAATTATTGTAAGTTCGCAAGAGGCTGTGAAAACAATAAAAAATGTTCTGTTTTTTAAAGACAATAATGATTTTAGCTATTATTATAATTATTATTAGACAATTAAGTAACTCCAGGATAATGTTCCGTTGCAGAAATAGAACATTACAATAAATATTCGTGATATCAAAAATTTCTACAGTTTTCTACGACCCTACAATTGTTTATAAACACCTTGTAGTAATTTAAAAATCAAGAACGGTAAAAACATTTAACGGATTGAAGACAATTGTTTGCAGGAGAAGCAAAGCGACGACTCCAATTATTATCTGAGATCAGTAATTCTAAACGTTCGTGATGCTTACAACATTTATTGCATAATTTTACCATTTTATCTTTTATTTAAATAAATTACTTTCTCTAAATTAAACAAAATCAAACCTATATAGGTATCTGAAACTTTTAATCGATGAAAATATTTTTTCCATGTATCTAACTAAAAAAAACACAAAATATGCTTAAAAATTAAAAAACTGAAATAGGTAATAACGTCAAAACTGTTTTATTTCTATTTTTTTAATAACAATAAATTAAAATTTTTTAATAATTACTTGTAATAGGAATTGGATGGTAACTGTTCAGTTTTTAACGAAACAACATCTTTCATTTTAAATAGCATCTCAAAAATTTTTTTTACTGAAATGTTTTTATAAGTTGCTAAAAACACTTACACAACCCCATAGTTTTTAGCCCCATAAAACCAGACAGGATATAATTGTCTTGTAGCGAAGCATTTTATTTTGTAGAGTGAGTCGCGACTTTCTTCCTATTAGCCAGTTTCATTTTTTGACTTAAAGATCAATTTTTTACGTTTTGGATGAGATTTTTACGCTAGTCTTTTGTTTATATGCAGATTTAGATACTTTACTTTTTGACTTTTAACTTTTGCGAGATTGGTTGGTTGTTTATTGTGACTGAGAGTCCGGATAAATGTTCTCCACTGCTTAAGCCAGTGCTCAATGATTTCCATGAGCTCTTGTTGAGTTAGTGCTACTTCTATTAAATTTTCACTTTTTGTTAATATTGTAATATTATCGGCAAAGGTTTCTATGTTACTTTTGTGCATGGGTGGTATCATGTGTACAGTAGTGGCCCCAGTGCGCTCCTTTGGCAAACAGCGACTAGACTTTCTTAATTTGAGACGTTACTTATCTTATTTTTGGGTGAAAAAATCAAATTTTTAAGTAGAATTTGATTATAAGATGGCAATTATGCAAAAGAAAATTTTGTTTTTTGATAATAATCTTCGATGCCTTACCTTATCAAATGTCTGGCCTACTTCAAGGAACACAGCAGAACAGTACATTTTCTTTTTTAGCGCTATTTAGTTGTATTGTTGAATGGTTATAAAAAAACTCAAATTAGTAATCTCGAAGCTATTTTTCTTTGATTTTAGTGTTTACCAGATTTAAAGATTAGGATTAAGTTTTTAATTAGAGTAGCCAATATGTAAGACGTAGAATGCCGTTAAAAAGTATTTTAGAAACTGTATTACTTTGTTAAATAGGTGTTTCAGAAGATTTTCAACTATTAAGTCATACCTTAGTAATTTTTTTGTTGTGCAGATATTTAATTTTATGTTGAATTTTGTAAAAAATACAATTTTTTTGTAGAAGGTGACATTTGATAAGAACCGTAGAGTAATTTTCTACTTCAAGATCAGAATTGTTTTTATGTGAACGAAAAGTTATTTCTAGGTGTTAAGCAAACGCTTCAGATTATTTTTTGTCAGTTCTTAACCAACTGTCTAGAGAAAAACCATTGTAGCATTCTAAAGTGTGTGGTCATAAGCGGAGAGTAAACGAAGATAACAAATAGAAAGATGTATCTGACGATTCTTGCAAGCAATCATTTATAAATATGTATTATAATTAGAGATAGGATTTATTTATGCTCCCAAAGCAAAGCGGCACACGATTTAAGAATCAATTAGCATGGTAAAACGCCATGTGAAAGCAATACGCTCGATTCACGACTAGTACGAACTATTTTTTTTGTACGATAAGCGGTTGAATAAGTCGTTTTTAACGGCGGCGGCGTTTCATTCAATTATAATAAAACATTGTAATAAAAAAAATAGATTTTAACAAACTGGATAGTTATAAAAATCTTTACGAAAAAGAAAAATATTCAGCAACATCACTACTAGACAAAGAAGAGTGATAATAAAAATATAAATTTTCTACGGTAATTTTAATCTCATCATTGCTCGAGAACGAACGCCAATGAAAACATATATAAATCTATGATTATAATATATTTAGATAGAATAATATAAATAATATGTATGAATTGTAATCTGTTCTATCAAAGTTAAAGCGTGTGATTGACGGATTCCATTTTGTTTGCGCACTTCTTAAAAAAATCGGAAAATACGTTCAATTAAAAATTTATGTCTTTAAGTTTGATAAAAAAATTAGTTTTTAAACTTGCTTAAAAGACTAAAATAAAATACAAATTTGACAGGAATATTCAGATAGTTAAATAAAACTGCTTAGAGGATCTTAGTAGCTAAAGCCAGAGATTTCGACAAATCACAGATCATACAAAATTAAAAGGAATTGTTTTTCTAGAAGAATTTATAATGTGAATAAAACAAAGGTAAACTCAGTACAAAAACTGCCAGAAATATTTGCTTTTAAAAGAGAAAAATTGAGTAAAGGCTATAACGAGTGTTAAAGGCAGACTAAATTAAAAAATCGATTTTTTGTCTATTGTTTATTTTGATGGAAAATAGTACTCTTATTGCCAATCTTTACTTACAAATCAAAAGAGTTAATTATTCCGGAGCTGAGAGCGTAAGAAACGCGACTGATGACGTCATTGTTGATATAGCAGCCGGCCCGAGCTAACTTCAATCTGCTTTTATTGTCGATTTTTTGGGGATGCCTTTCTTTTAAAAACCAATTTTATAAAAGATAAAAGTACATTAATTATATTAGATTTAGGAATAGTTATTTTGTTTTATTAATTTTAGATGTTTTTGCTTAAAATGGTGTGTTGCTGTGTTTTTGGCTGCGACATTAATTCCAACAAGAAAGATAAACTATAAGTTTTTATGGTCTTCTATCCTGTGATAAATCACCACAGCGTTTTATAAAATGGTTAAACAAAAAAAACGCCAAAATTTTGTTCCCATTAAATACAGCAAGGTATGTTTAAAACATTTTTCACCGTATGATTTCAAAGTTACTGCACAGTTAAAACAAAGTTTATTGCTAAATTAAAAAAATTGTCGAATGTTAGTAGCCCAACCGACTTTCAAAGAAACAAAATGCCAATATTTTTTGAGACTTGTGACCACGAACTTGTAGTTTGTTTCAAAATTATTTACACACTAATTACATAATGTTACTATTTTTAAACTTTTTATTTTGTTACGAGTAGATAAGTACATATTATAAATTAATAAAAATAAAAATCTTTATCTCCCACAGGCAGAAAACCCGTATGTTTTTTCTGCTTCTGGATACTGGTTTCTCACTTTATTTACCACACAGGCGGAATTATCTTTCTATTATGTCGACCAAGAAGAGAAGAATATTTAGAAGCAAACTACCTCTACAATCGGTTACTTTCTTTACGTAATTTTGACTTTTCATTTTCAGTTGCCCTTATTATCTTTTGATACCGAGCGCCACTAGTGTATCTTTATTTAATATAATACTTTCAAATGAGGGGTGCATAATTATATACTCAGCACCTCCCATCACGTGAACAATTTGTGGACATTTGCAACAAATACATTCTAAATCATTCGACATTTTTTTTGCAAAAACCACATTTGCATTACACTTTGCTATTATTTTGACCCGTGAACTTTTCACTTTCTGTACTCGAACCTTTATAACATTGAATTTTATTTAAATTTAATTGAAAATAACGAGGCTCATATAAATAGGGAGTTATTCCACTTATATTGTTACTATATTTGAGGTTTTGTTTTTACAAATTTATTTGCAAAATACAAGTGAACATTGTTCGACTAAGAAACCCCTAAATTAACTTCCACATCCTTTACACGAATTTTCTTTTAAATATCTAATAATATTTTACAACGTTTACATCTATTTGTATTTTCTGTTACTGTAATATCGTTCTTGTGTTGTTAGAACAAAATCAATTAAAAATTGAAAGCTAATCATAATTGAGTAGCTAACGCGTTCGGTAGAGCGATGTCAACTCTGACGTCACGTAATTCTTTACATTCGGTATTACTGCGAAATGAGCAAGTTTTGAATCAAGATATTTATGTTTTATGTTTTATCATAGTGTAAACAATACATTTGAATTAATTTCTAAAAATCGCATGTTTCAGTTTAGTCTACCTTTAAGGAGTGAACATGATTACTACTGCTAATTGTGTATATACAAAATGTATTGTTCTTATTACAATGATCTTTTCTCAAACGAACCATAAGCAGAATATTTTGAAAAAAACTTTAGAATTATTTTATCATAAAAATGGTTACATAGCCATATTTTTTTTTTCAATAGAAAAGGCATATTGTCAGGCGTATTAATTCTTAATGGTTATAGTATTTATAAAATATTTAAATGTATTATTAGAATTTGCTACATGTGATAGGGTTATACTGTTATACTGTTATATGATTAAAATCATAATTATCAATCTTTGGCTATTCAAAATTTAAAAAAGACAAATTTTTTAAGCTACGTGTTCAGAAAAAGAAATAAATCTAGTTATATTAGAATCATTGTTTTCAATCTTTTCAAGTCAACTAAAAAAACTCTTGTTAGAGATCTATTATTGTCCCCACTTTTTTGATTTTAGTCACAGCGATCCAATATTTTCTGGTCGAATATAGATACTTAACAAATTTTCAAGTAATGAGCAGTTAGGAACTCCGTTTTAACGCTTCTAATAAAGGTATTTCACTTTGAGGAAAATATACCTGTACATGTTCTGTTCATATAAGAGTAAATAACAAAATTTTTTAAATATCTATGTGTTAAATTAAAAAAAATAGTTTAGTGTCTATATAAAAACATTTAAACTTTTTTAAACAATTCAAGATTTGAAAAAAATTGATGATGATCAAGCTTCCTGACAGTATATTCTATCTCGAGCTCTACCCATATTAGCAATGAGTAAAAAAATGGTTAAAAAAAAATATATTTTTTTGTTATGGTATATTATCTCACTTGTGAATAAAATTTGATTTTGCTTACTCAAGCATTGTACAATGAATGATCTGACAAATTATCTGACATTCCTAAAATATAGTATTTTGATCGTTTAAATACCTATCTGGCATATTTTCCGCACTACCTTTTTTAAAATAACTCTAGAACGACAATTCATTAAATGTCTAAATATAAACTAAAACGTTACTTGATTAAACCAGTATTGATTTAATTAAATCGTAATTGACAAATAGAAAGCAGTTTGTGGTCTTAAATCATTACAAGTTGATTAACTTTCAGTTACGTTGAGTAAAGAGCATATTTATTTTCTCAATAAACAAAATACTCGTATTAATTTCGAGCCCGGCTTTTAATTCGCTTCATTCTCAACCTAATTTAATCCAAACGTATGTCTAAAGACGCAATTTTGTCGTTTGATTGGCAATATCCTGTCCCTTCGACTAAGTTCCAAGTTTTAGTCGTGCATAAAAGCATCGTCTTGGAATCGAGGGGAGAGCAGCAAGCTTGATCCTGTAATGGTCCCGATCAGGCCAATCTCTCCCGCGAGTCTCACTTCATTATTGACCTATTCCGACGACACTTTGACAGACAGATTTACGGAAGTGTTATGTCCTCGTTTGTATAAAATAGCCTATCCAACAACGCAATCTTATAAGAATTTAGAGAGTCGCTCCAATTGATTTTAAACAGAATTGAATTCCGTTAAATTATAATAAAAATAAAACAGAGAGCTGCTTTATCGGAGCGTAGGTATATACAAGATTTTTGTTTATTTATTGTTTTTCAAAACCTGCTACATTAGCATAGGAAAATAACAACTGTTTGCTCAACAATAAGTAGAACTATGATATTCATAAACGAACATTTTATTCAAACTATTGTTTATTCATTGATTATTGTATCCATTATAGCCTTTTTCTAATGCTAATTACGAGCATTTTTATCAAAATAAATAAGCTTTTATTGTTGAGATCAAGCGATTTTTGGTCTATAGTATAGTATATTATGCAGTATAACATTTTGAGTTACAGTTTCAAAATTTTGTTATACCTAACTAAAGTCAAAAATTTATGTCAAAAACTGTTTAAAAATAAATAACCATTTGTTTATTTAAATTTTTTCTGAAAAATAATTCTTCAAAAAATATTTGTTGGCAATAACAATTTATTTTATTCTTTGGATACATTTTTATTCTTTTAGGTTTTTAATTTATTATTGACAAAAGTTCGGCACGGATAATATATGACATTAAGTTTTCAAAAACGCTCTGTCACTGTAATGTAAGTTTAACTTCGATTTTTATTTTTTCATTATTAATACAAATTTAAACTTTTACAAAAAAAATCTACTACATATTATACTAAAGAAAAAGTATATCTGTGTCTAAAACAAAATTTGTAAAAATTTTTAAAGTTGTTTTTAATAATTTTTTTGTATTACAAACTAACTACAAAATGCAGTTTAAAAAAATATTAAAAAAATTTACATTTTACTGTTACTAGAAGTATTATACTCTAAAATATATTAGTTTGGTTGTTGTTTGTGTTTGGTAAAATGGTATATAACAGTTTATTTACTTTTTTTGAAAATTCTATATAATAAACAAGCAATTTTTTTTGCCAAAATGACTCTTTCTAAACTTATCTTTACGTTTCTGCAATTGCAGTAAGACAGTGGAAAGACTTCGAAGATAAAAAAAGGACAATAACATTTACAGCATATGTACATATACATACCAAGATGAGGCTTTTCTCGACAAAATCAGAAAAAACTTAATACTGTACAAGAGAAAAATTTTGGTAATTTTTTGATTCTGTCAAAACTGCAAATTAGACCAGAAATGTTTTCTTTAACACCCAAGTCAACTATACCTATTTCTAAAAAAACAATTTTGGTATTTCTACTTGTATTTCCAAAATAAATAAAAGCTTTGTTTTGTTTTACCATTATTCATTTTATTTAAACAACCATATTTTTAATGTATTTTCAAAATATTTTCAAACTATTTTTAACGAAGTTTTTTACCCCCAAAGCGACGTTCTGGAAAACATCACTAAGAAAATTTTAAAATTTAATACGATTTTGGCTCAAACTCAAAGTATTTCACAACCTGGAAAAGGTACTATCTATTAGATCTATTAGAAATCACATAATTTTTACTAGTTTTCTATCGATCTAATTGTTACAAAAACATACAAAAAAAAGAAAAAATTATTTATTTATTGAATAGTCATTAAATGCGTAGAGCATACACTATTTTTTCTACGACTAGTCACAATAAAAAAAGAAATTTATTTACAAAATTTATTAAACTTGAACTCACAAAATAAAACAAAACCGAACTGCAAAATAGTCAATTTTAATACAATCTTCTTGTTGATTTTTATGAGCCGTTTTGAAAAGGATCTTGAAAGTAAGCACGAATATTTTCCAAAAGTTTGGTTAAGGTATGTAGATGACATTTTTGCCATTTTCGACACCAAAAAATGCAAAATTGATGATTTTGTCCAAATTTTAAGTAATCGCTTCCAAAGCATTAAATTCACTTAGGAAAAAGAAGTTGATGGAAAATTGACATTTTTAGACACTTTAGTGATTAAATTAAATGTAATAATAGATTAGAATTTGATATTTATAGGAAAAATACCAATACGTTTCGCTACATTACTGCAGACTCCCATCATTGGTCCCAACACAAGATGACGAGTTTTAATTTCTTAATTCATCGGCTCATTAATTTTCCCTTGAGTAATGAGAGGTTTGAAAAAGAGCTCAAAATTATCAAAGATGCAGCCAGATATAATGGTTTTGAGACAGAAATTATTAATAAAATAGTTCGAAAAAGAAAAATTAAACACAAAATAATAATCACTGAATCAACGACTTTTGTAAACAAACCAGAGAAAACAACTTTTATATCAATACCTTATGCTCCTTCAATCACAAGAGGTTTGAACAACATTTTCAAAAATTTAGACTCCCAAGTTGTTTACAACTCGGGCACAAGTCTACAAAGTTTTCTTGGTAACCCTAAAGATAAAACAGGGTCTTTAGATAAGTCGGGCATTTATGAAATTAATTGTAAAGACTATTATCAAAAGTATATTGAGCAAACACGTAGATCAATTTACACTAGATTTAAAAAACATACGGCTCATCTCAAATTCAACAGAATAACTAGTGTTGCTTAATATATTTTTGAGAATGACCACAGAATTGACAAAAATAATATTAGAATTACATATCAGGGCAATCAATAATTGTAAATTTCTTGACGCTTTCGAGAGTATATAAATACATAAAAACAAAGAACGTCTAATCAACGCCGATTTTGGTTCAATCCCCACCTCTTCTTTCTTCTCATTGGTTGATAGGAGGGGAAAGTGAAAGTTGGTGGAAGACGGCAGGATTAGTATATAAGCTAAGAATGTTTGTAAACAATTTAGTTTTAATTTCTATCTGAGGATGACAACGTTGTTGTCGAAAAGTGCGTCGTATCAAGTAAAGAAGTTTGGTGTTAGTGGGTGTTTCATTTTTATTTTTTTAATTTTAACACAAATTAAACAAATTAATGTTTTTGATGAATTGTTATATTCTGAATATACAGCTATTAAACAGTAACTGCGGCTTTCTTGGCATACCCTAATATTGAGAGATGTTATTGTTAGTGTTGATAGAGCAATTATGAATAAATTATTGGTTTATCTAATTATATTCAATCGAATTCAAAATTTTTGTTTTATGTTTACTTTATTTTGGACTGAGTCTTTTATATAACTTTTGGCTACTGTAGTAGATTTCTACACACCGTGACGTTTTAGTGATGTAATATCATCACTACCATCAACCAATATTGTCGCAGAACTGCGACAAAAGCAGTGTCTGGTATATAAATGTTAACCTTATTGTCCTCTTTCTAATTCATAAATTGAGAAAAATTTTTTACAAAAGTTTTAGCAAGTTTTGCCAGCAACAAAGACTTTGTAGTGCTTCTGTCTTTCTTCATTTTTTATTTCACAGTCACTTTCTTCTATACTGACTTGTCTTCTGTTAATTATAATTGAAAACCATTGCAATCTGTCACAATTTTAAATGTCAAATTTGTAGGTATACAGGGTGTTTTACGAGTGATAATAAGCCCGTGAAACTAAAAATGCAACCAGCAATACTGTTCCAAAGGTAACGTAGATATTGTTTTTTGTTTACAAATACATTAAATAAAAAATTATTTAATCTTTCGGTTAATTGAAGACAAACTAATGCCACTTGCTTATGAAATCATTCTTTGACATACATGTGAACAGGACCAGTAGCTGTTTTTGCTTTTGGCTTTTTCAAAGGTGGTCAATTTTTTCTTAAAGTAGTTTCAAGTCGCTCGAATATGGTGTCAGCATCGGAAAACGTTGTCTGTACAAACTCATCGCGGCAGAGGCATTTTTTCCCATATATCATTATCACGTCAGTTTTTTCATTGTCTGAATACATTTTTTTTTATCGGTGACAGATTTGTCATCTACGTTCACTCAGGAATTGTATTGCTGGTTGTATTTTCAGCTTCGCAGACTCATTTTTACTCGTGAAACAATCTGTATAGCAATCTGATAAATATTTAGTTAAATCTTGCTGAAGTAAATCGTTCTCATTGGTCAAAATTTGTATCATAATAAACATCGTTAAAGCACAGGTAATTTGCAGCTAATAAACCAATTAGGATATAGGAGTAGAAAAAAAATACTTTGTTATAACAGCTTTTTTTTAAATTTGATTGGTAAACTAAGTTAGTAAAAAATCTGCAGTTTTAAGATAAGAATACTTAAAAAAATTAATATTTTATTAATACGATACTTCTATATTATTTAAAAAATATATTTTTAGATCAAAAAGTATGGTATGTATATACTTTCTGAATTTTTATTTTTATTACGTTACTAGTTATGTAATAGATGCTGTTACACCACTTTAAAAATTTGAGGTAAAATCTGACATTTCCTTTTATAAAAAAATATAGAAAAAAGTATTAAAGAAGCTTAAAATTTTGATAATTCGTTTTAATTTTTTTAGAATAAATTTGTATTCCTATTATTTACTTTTTTTATTAATAAAATACAAACTTATTGCCATTATTCTATTTAGAAAAAATAGTAAATATATACTTTGTGTAAGTGATTAACATATCGTATGACCACCCATTTTTTCACAAAATTACCATTTTAGTCACGAGATTTATCACGTGAAAATAAATAAATCAATTTTTTTTAAATTTTTACTTTAATATTTATGAATGAATATTTATCAAGCGAAGCATAAATTTAGTCTTCTCTTGCTATCTTTGATCTGTAACAATTTTCAGTGAACTGAATCATATCAAACCTATTGAATTTATTAGTTGAAATCATGCTTCATTAAACAATTGTTATCTTTTGTTGGCAATAAAATTATATATTAGGCTATACCGGCGGGTATAGAATATCAAAATGAGTGCCACAATAAATGATCAATTTAATAGTAAATATTTTAGTCGTCAAATATAATTACAATTTAGTTTCGAGTTTATAAATGAGGTTATATCGTATAATTTATGGTGAACAAAACATAAAAAATTTAGAGTTTAGCTCCGTCCTTGTTATAAATTTCCCGTTTAGCTAAAAATAAAATTTTGAGAGTCACAATGTCGAAGATTTCCTCTCCTAGTTTTAGAAACAAGTATCTAATTAAAAGTCAAAAGATTCAGCAACAAAAGTGTCCTTCAAGCATAAGTAGAATTTGTTTCACATATATTAACAAATCCTTGATAATTAATAGCTTATATAAGTGTTTAACGCTTATTCACATTTTGTATAAAACCATCGTCATCTTGCTTTGGTCTCTAGGAGATGCGCGCTTTAATTAACGCGAAAATCCCTTGAAGAATTTCAGTTTAATTCCCCGGCAAGTCGGTTCGATCTAGCGAAATGTCCAGAGCAGGAGAATAGAAGCAGGATCGGAGCCGTCACAGCAGGAAATCAAGAATAATGCGGACACGAAACTGCACTCGCGCTCATCTCCCTCGGGACGTAAAATGGCGTAGGGTACAACTGATACTCTGCTTTCTCTATCATTTGCCATTCTGGCACCGCTTCCAGACCAACTATCGACGAAAAGTGAAAAGTCTTAATTATTTCTGCGGTTATGACGAGCACACGCCCGCTGAAAATTCGCACTTGCAATTCAAATTGCTCTGACAGCCAGTTGCACACTTTTGTAATTTAATTTTCAGAGTGGGTGTGGTGGTGTGCACCAGACAGGATATATCGAAACGACATTTCCAATTTACTCATGCTACGCGTTATAACTTCGGATTTTCTGCGATTGGGTGCAGAGTAAAAGCAGCTTATAAAGACAATTTCACGCTTTGCAGAGCCTTGCAATAAAACTAAAAAGCAAAATATTATTATTTACTTGTTTTTGCCGAAACAATTTATTATTTTTTTTGTCCTGTTGCATCTGTTTTAAATAAAACTGTAAATGTATATTTTACTTTGTTTTATTTAATTAAATAAAACAAATGTAACTGATTTATATTTAATATTCTTATTGCAAATAAATACATCACATGTACCAAAATTATTAATAAAAAAAAACAAATTTTATTTAAAAGTTTATGTTAATAGATCAAGTCGACAGAGAAAAAATTGTCAAATCTGGCGTCTAAGCAGTGGCATTCTGTTAGTGTTGTCAGTGTTATTACGACATGTACTTAAAAAAAATTCGAAAAAAATTTTCAAACGTTAAAAATGATAATTTTTGATATCACATTAATATTTAATAAAAATTACTAAATCTTATAGACTAATTTCAAGTTGAGATAGTATCGCAAATTTTAATACATACCATAACTAGAATCAATCACCGCCCCGGATTTTTTTAATTTTTTGTAGAAACAAAGATATTACCAGTATTATCTCAACATGAAATTAGCGCATAAATCTCTATAAATTTAATGTTGATAACAAAATTTTTAGTAAATACTTGACCTAATTTTTTTGTTATTTTTATTAATCTTGTTTTCTATTGGTTATTTTATAACAATTTTACACTTAAACCACAATCATTCGATATTCAATCTGTTTAATCTTCGATTGGACAGATTTTTTCTTTATTAATTCTCACAAATTCTAAACGGATGTTGCGTTATGTGTCGGCGCTTTTAATCACACTTCCTCATTGTTTCGTAATAAATATTAAGCCTTAGCAATCAATTCATCATAGAGCAATGACTTACTTAGCTTGCATTTAATAACTTTTATTTTTACAGCGACTCTATAAATGTTTAGTAATTAAGTTCAATTCTCTTTGTTTTGAAAATACAATTTATGTTATTCTGGTTTAGACCATTGTAAATAGTATATGTATTGTTAAGATTTTGACTGAATAAAGTAGTATAGAACGAACCCTCAAGTTTTATTACTCCTGCATCATCAAACACAATCTTTTCAGAATAATATTTCTTAGACCAGTCAGTTTTCAAAGAATTGCTGTTTCCAGTAGGACTTCGATCAATAAAAAAGATAGCTTTTTATTTATTTTGACAATTAAGTAAAGACGGTGTATCTTATACACCAATAGGTTGTTTTAAATACAAAAATCAATTAATCGTTTCGGAAAATTTTAGACAGCCGGCTACAGTTGCACAATTGTGACAAGCATCTATCTAGTATTCTAGTCCACCTTAGAAGTAAGCGATTCGATAATCAACACAGATTTATTGCAGAAAACATTTGCGCTCAGTTGCAATAGCTACAGGAGACTACATTCCTAAGACCGCTCATCTTTTAAAAATCCAACAGTAGATATACATATAAAAAAGTGTAGGTACTTAATAAAACTTACAATTAGACTTTATAAAACTGCAGTATATAATTAAAAAAATTATAATAACTTTAATGCTTTTTTATTTTGGAATCAATATATCTGGTGTGTCAAATAGTAAAGCTTTTAATAAGCAAGAATTCAAAAAGCAATTTACGAAAGATGTTTTATTTCTTGTAAGAGATTTTAGAAGTTTTATAAAAGCTAGAAATTAACCTACGCTTATTTTATTATCAACATGATAATGTTATAAAACAGCTTTTAAAACAATTTATAACTTATTTAGATTTTGTTATAAACAAGATTGCTTAAGAAGATGTTTATAACAATTTCTTTAGTGATAACAATGTTTAACGACATCGAATGGTAATTACATGAAAACGAATTTTGCATTATTACAAAAAAAACAATTATTGTACTGCAACGTGTGTGCGAAATTTGGTTTTTCTATTTAAAGATTTAAACAAAACACACAACAATAACTTATGGAAAATCAGAATGTTGATCAGATTTTCTTTGATTTTGCTCTTCTTTGTATGTGTACTATTGTAAGGTTTAATTTATGTACTTATGTATCCAAGAAAATAATAGTTATTTATGTAACAAGGCAGTAAAATGCAACTTTGTCTGTCGAGTTTGGAAATTGTTGAGCAGAGGCGAAGCCGAGGCGAAACAACCAAACGAGTCAGACACAGTCATTTTACTGCCGTGTTGCATACAATATTTTATCGCCTACCACCATTTTCAGCCATTTCAACAAAATATCCCATGAGTACATTTTCACTATATTTGATGACGTGATTTCTGGCACACCATTCCAGAAATAATTGATGTCTTTCATATTTTTCTCGAGACTTTTTCGGTAACATATCTAAACTAGCTAAGGCGCTTTTTTCCCTGATTTCTGGGGGGGTGCAATCACTCATATCATCCGGGTCATTCATTGTCTTGCTTTGATCAACCTGAAACGGAGTCATGGTCTATTATATTATTAATATTTTGATAAATCTATTGTATTTACCTTAGTTTGAAGGTTTAAATGTTTAGAATTTCGCCAAATAGTAAAACGATCATGAAAACAATGTAGGTTAGGGTTTGTTTTTAGTTTGTTGACATTTGACAGTCACGTTAACCCAGGCAACTCTTTTTACATGAACCTTCATTTAGATAGTAAACAAAAAATACGAAAATAACTAAGTATGTTCTAAAAATTGCATTACAATCTAAATTTAAAACGATAGATTGATTATTGTTTAAGGTTTAAAGAAATATGTGAAACGTAACTAAAGAAGATTAGGGCAATTAGGGTTGCCTATCACCAGTCAGGTAAAATATTTTACCTGCCTAGGCAGACAAAGTGGCACTTTCTCTCGTTGAATAGATACAATAAAGTTTTACTTTCTATAGTGGTAGGCGATAAACATTATTATTGTTATTAATAATTTTATAAATAAATAACTCGATATTTACACTAACTACAATTGTCGTCGCTTCAATGAACAGCTAACTCTTCAATCGCTTGTCAGATTCTTACTAACTAACAGCCCGGTCAATGTTTCCGCTTGTTTATACATATAACCATATGTCTATACAAAATGAGTCCAAAAGTTTTGCGATTTTTCTTTACTCAGACGAAGCAATGACATACATAATTTCTTTCTACCTGTTTGTGGGTGTGAACTAATAATGGTTTTGTAAAATTTTAGGCTACGTGAGATTTAGGGGCGCAATTTCTTTCTGGTATTTTTGCAAACTATTTACTCCAAACTCTCTTTTTCTTATTGTTATTAAATTACTCGTAACAAGTAATAAACAACGGAGAAATAGAATTTTTACTCAGACTAAAATCTCTTGTTAAACAAGTATGTAGGTAATTTTTTTATTAATATTTGTGTTAGATTATGTTGCAACTGCCAATTTCAATTAAACTCAGGTTGTATTTGCTGGGCTTATATTTACAGTAGTTTTTCTAGTAAATTTTATATGAACAACTCGGAAGTGTATTAATTTTTTTGCTACTTTTCAATTTAAAACCATATTGTTACTAGAAAGATTTTAATTATTTTTAGTATTAAGGTAGTGAAAAAGATAGTATACGTTACACAGAAAATAAGTGATTTTTACCTCGCATATCACATCAGGTTCGAGGTGTACCCAAATCTGTAAAAACCACTTACATCTCTAGTAAAGTAAGTATTTAATTATTAGTCTAGTAATTTAATAAAAAAATACTTGCAGTGTGCTTAAGACGACTACTATATAATAAATCTACTATTAGTTTTTAATAAATTTACTACAGATATTGTTTATCTATAAGTTTTTTTAATAAGGTTTTCAAACTTTGACAATTTTCTTGTTCAACATAATCCAGGAAATCTGATAGTAACCAAATAATGTAAAATTCTAGATAGTTTAGAAGCATTTTAAATTTATTAAACTTTTTTTAGTTTTAGTTCTTAGGGATCTATAATTGTTAAAAAATATACAAAATCGAAAACAAGACTTGTTGTAACAATGATTGTTGTAAAATTTATTAAAAGTTGGTTTATATTTTCGGAAAAAGCTGAGAAAACTACTTTTACAAATTGTAAGAAAAAATAAGAATTTTAACATTTTACATTACTATTACTCCTAACCAATAAACAAATTTTTAAGTCCTTATTCGCGTTTGAAAAGACATTTGATAAAATATCGATTTAACTGAATACATACTGCTATATTGCTGTAATATTGTAAAAATTTGTATCGTTGGCGGAAGGCGGCAACAATAAACTACATCATCGAGTTTCAAGATGCCTTCAAAGAAAAAAAAAACTCATTTCAAAACTCGATGAACTAGTTTTTTGCTGCCGTTTTCCGTACTATAAATATCAATTTCAAATTAAAATTATCAATTTAACAAAATTAATAATTATTTAACCAAAATGTTTTTTATTTAAAGTAATTAACATTTGTGTCAAAAATAAAGTAATTACTATTAATTACTAATTAGCGAAACAGTTGATTACTGTTGATCTAGGTACCTTAATAAATTGAAAAAACTTATCCTAAGACTTGAGGTGTTCAGTTCATATTAAAATTGATAAAGTGCAAAAAGTGTTGCACAAAACCTACTACAATTAATAAAGTTATTCTCTACTGAGCTGATTTCAGGTTGAGATAATACGGGTAGTATCTTCGTTTCTAGCAAAATTAAAACAATTCGAGTTTGTGATTGGTTGTGGCCATGGAAAAGCATTAAAATTTGTGTTACTATCGGTTTTATCCCAACTTGAAATCAGCTATAAAAGGCTAATTTCAAGTGGAGATAATACCGATAGTATCTTCGTTTCTAATAAAAATTTTAAAAAAACATTGTTTGTTGCCATAAGAAAGTATTAAAATTTGCGAAACTACCAGTAGTACCTACCTCAACATGAAATTAGCCAAAAATCTTAATTAATTGAACAAAAAATACAAAAATGACAGACCAGAACTTCCTCGTTCTCACAGTAACTACAAATGTAAAAATGCTGGTTTATATGGATCATATCTTTCAACAGCTTCTTATTATAGGTATTTAACAAATTCTTTAGAGTGCGTTAATAAAATTTATATGTAAACAAGTAACAAAAAAAATGTAGCAAAATTTTAAATTGAGACTAAACCAACTAAACTGCTAAAACAGCTTTACAGTTCTCATACAAACAAATGTAACGACTTTCAATTAATTTCACATTTGTTTATAAAAAATATTTGAATAGATGTAAAATACAATTTCACGCACTGATAACTATGTGCAAAATTAATCTTCATTTATACTGCACACGGTTGTATATAACAGAATTTTTTTAGTGTTATACCTATATTAAAAAAGAGGAAATTTGACACACATCTTTAATAAGGAATTTTTTACTTGTTAAAACAATGTTTTACTCATAACTTCTTTTTTATCTTTAATTTAATATAAGATTAGATTAGAGGTATATAAAAATATGTTTCAAAATTTAAAAAACTGTTGAAGAATGTTATTTAGAAAATTTTGTTTTCAGCTTCATCATTCTAAATTAAATTTTAACATAAAACATCTATTTGCAATCGCTGTAAGGGTGAATTTGTGTCCTATGCACATTATTGATTTATGATTAATTTATTCCTACATATTCCCGCCCGTTAATAAAATATTTTGTTTGATCTTTCGGTGAGTATACATTCACCTGTGTTTTTATATGCAACTTCACCCAGGATGTTAGTAAAAAGTTGATTGCTTCGATTGAAGGAGGCGACGGTTTGGCACGTGAGTTGCACGTGTTATACTGCACATCCCTTAAATAATTAAATGTGAAAATAGTCTTCAAAATTTGTTTCAACAGAGAATAATCGAAAAAAAAGGTAGAGTGAAAATATAATTTTTATTGTGGTTACTAACAAGGTATTGACAGACTTTCTACCTTATAGAATACGATTGTGTTAACAACTAATAATTAAACAATAAAAAATTTAAAAACATACTAATATTCTAACAAACAGAAGAAAACTTGAACGAGATGTTTGTTGTTTTAGTGAAGACCCTTGTTCGTAAATGTAAGTGGCCGTTTTAGAGCCAACAATGTTTGTAAATGCTTTCTAAAAATCTTATCATTTGGTCGTATTTTAGCCTTTTATGGTAGAAACAACAAGAGACAAAGCCCTGATACAGGTGCATTCCACGTCAATTCCTTCTTGTATATTACATCTCACCGATGCATTCCCTCTTATTACTAAACTAATAACTATGCCAGTACTGGATTAAGTTTGCTGGGGACAAAGACAGTTGGCAACAGTGGTAATGCGTGACACGTGACCACAGCTTAATATGTTTGCTGTGTGATTTATTGATACCGACAAGTCACTTAATTACACAAAACATCTATATCGATTTTGAAAATATTAGTAAATTTTTGCTTACAAGCTCCCAGTGATTAAAGCTGTATCTGCAATGTAATATTCATAGCAAATCAAGGGCAGATGTTTCGGATTAAATAATAGAAGGGGGTGCATAATACGATCTACCAAAACTAATCGAAAAGAAACAAATTAGGGTTGTTGGTGATAAGATTAAGTGTGAATTAGCATGCTAGCCTGATGGAAAAAAAGTTTATTAAAGGTGGTTCAGGTAATTGGCTCGGTTGTAGCAAAATAAGGTTGGGATAAAAAATATGAAATATTAAGATTACAAGGGGTCACATTCGAGCTCAACTTTGATTGCGTCGAGAAAAAAAGGCAATTTTTATTCTCGTTGTGCGTCGGTGATCCTTAGATGCTTTATTTTATTCCTGGTAGGGGAAGCAGGATCAAAGGATCGTCCAGGTCATTGCAGAAGATAACTCTAACATACTATCCGAATCTGGTTAGAAATATTTTAAAATTAATTTCAGTGGACATAAAAGAGCAATTGTCAATACACGCCTGATTAATATTCATGAACGATAGTTGGAGGCGCCATGACAGGGTGTAAAAGGAAAGTTCTGTTTTTTCGATGCCTTTTTGTCGGTCCATTATCTTCCAACACATTAAGCGTCATACCGGTGAAATATGCATAATAACAGCATACATAATACAGGGGAAGCCCCGCGGGGCCGTCTGCCGCGCGTTCTATCCTCTGCCCCACATACCCAAAACCGAAATTGCAATTTGAATTTTTAACGAAACTTTACCTCCACTATCGAGTTTTGTCGAATGCGGCGGAGTTTCATTAATCGCGTGGTTTACAACCCACCCAAATGGTATTTATTGCACTATTGGTGGTAAATTTATTTCCATTACCGATCCACTTTGTGGCGTTATTCGAGTTTCCGATGTGGAAGCCGGAAGGAAATGATTGGCAAATGTCAGGATGCATTAGTGGAGAAATGGTCTGCCACGCGTCGCGAGAAAAAATAATAAAGGAGGCCAGTGAAGGCGGAAACAAATAGACAAAAGGGATGGGCAAAATTATCAACAATTGGATAACAAGATCAAACAGTTAATTAACATTTAATTAAAGTACTGTCGATTAATTAAAAGCAAAAATAATAATGTACTTGTATTTGGAGAAACTACGAAAAATTATTTTAATAAAACTAATATAGAAAAAATAGGAATATAAAACAAATAATAAAAAATATAAAGTATGAAAAAAATACATTAAAGAAAACAACTTAAAGATATAGAATTAAATATTTGACAAAGTTTAAAATAAAATAGCTGAGAAAAATAAAAAATAGTTGAAAAATTATAATTAAAAGCCACATTATTTTGATGTTTTAAAGTTGTTATTACTATAGAAAAGTAAAGAGAAAATTGCATATTTTTAACTACCAACGCTTCAAACCTTTGTTTTTCTTTCTTGGAAACGTTAATCAACAATTAGCAATAACAAAACACTATTATTAAACTATTATACAGAAAGAAAACAAAACAAAAAATTGTAATTTTTATTTGCTGCTGAAATAAAGCGAAAGTAGACAAATATTAATACCATATTTTTGAATTCTACGACTTTTTCATATTTGTAGAATAACGATTTTAAATTAAATTATAAACAGAATGTCAAAAGTAAATAATTAAAAAATTCTAACAAATCAAACTTTATTAGAAAATTCAATAAAGACAAAGATTTTGAATACAAAAGTAATGACAAGAAAATTACAAAATAGATTTAAAGTTTGATTGACTAATAAATACATCTTTCAAGTCTGTCTCTTTATTTTACATTGCGGTTACCCTGCAAAAAATTCTTTGCTAAGTAGACCCGAAAAAGAAACTTGTTTCTGTTGTTTCCAAAATGCAAATGCAAAAAATAACATTAACTCTTACAACACTATAAAGTTAAATTTCTACTGTTTTTTAATAATAACTAATAACAAAAAAAAATAAACGTTTAAACAAAAAACAAAACTAAATATACTAAACAATTAAAAGTAAGAAAAGAGAACAAAAAGTACCTATAAAACAGTTAATCTAGAAAAAAGTAAAAGTAGAAATATTATCTACAAAAATAAAATAATAATAAAAAGAACAAACAGTTAAAATAGAACAGAACAAATTGATTAAAAAATAGTAAAAATACGCACATAAAACATTTTTGAAAAAATGGCATTGCAAGGTCCATACTTAAAAAATATTTAAGTCGTATTTTTAATTTTGAAATTACGATACGCTTGACCAAAAAAAATGTAATAAATCTGTTTTTTGATTATTTTTGTATTAAGGAGACACTTAAGTTAATTTAAATTTACGTGTAGCTGACATTAATCGACTTCTTTAAATTGTCATTCTTATATAGAAGATACATACACCTCGATTAAGAAATACTAATTGGGTTAGAAACAAAAATTTATAATTATTTTATTAAAGTTTTTTGGTACTTTATTTGTTTTAGTGAGAGTGTTCAGTCACATTTTTATTTATTAAAAAATTAATTTTATTAAAAAATCTATCAATTTAATACATTTTAAAGAAAAATTTTTAATAACTGCTATACCAACCTATGCAATATTTGTTGATCACGGTGTATTACAACAACAACCCAGCAATAAACCTGAAAAAAATAAAAATAAATAAATATTTGAAATACGTTAGTACGTGTTTTTAGACTAAAAAGAAAAATGTCTTGTTATTACGATACAAAAAAGATTCTTTAACTTTTTAAATTCGTTTTTCTGGTTATAACAACATCATCTATTTTTGGGTAACAAGATATAACAAATTATTATATTAATTAATTAATTGTTGTAAGAAGTAACAAATGATATCGTTAAAAGCAAAATTTGAAACATAGTTTATGAACCTTTTATAAAAATTCAATCAATAAATATAAAAATATAATATTTAAATAAAGATAAAAAATACAAAAAGATTTACTGTATTAAAGAAAAACAGTGTGGCTGAAAAAATATAAATAAAAATTTTATAGTTATTTCTGTATTAAGATAAATACAAGAATATTAATAACCGTAGGCAACAAAGTTAAAAGCCCTATAAGTTGTAAGTTGCCTAAAGTCAAAAACAATCTTAATCTAAAAAATCTTGAATTTAACAAACCATTAATAAAAGTTAAAATCATAACTTTTTTTATAATATTTTGTGGAAATTAAGACTATTTTTATGGTTACCGTAACAAATGGGCTAATTTATCTAGTTAAAATAATACCTATAACCTTTTCGTCTTCATAGACAAATAAAAGTATTCGAAGTTGTAATTGGTTGATGCCATAGAAAAGTATTAAAATTAGCAATGCTATGGATTTGGATAGTATTTTAACTTGAAAATAGCCCAATAGGGCTATTTTTTTATTGTTTATATTTACCGTTAATTGTTTAGCAAAAAATAAAAAAATTAAATAAAACTAAACTTAAAAACTTAAATAAATGACAAAAGAAGATAAACATTTACTTATTACAAAACGTAGATTAAGAAAGATTAGGAAGAGGTATTTGACAATATAAATAAATAAAAAACATTAAACAAAAAAAAATATTTAACAAACGGAAGAAGCATTCTTTATTTGTATCTTACTAAATACAGTTTTCACCGATTAGCAGTAGACACTATATTTTAGTAACAATTTAGGCGCACTAAACTATCAAACTTATTGACTAGACAATATGTTAGCATTTTTATAGACTAAGCAGTAAAGTAGACATTTTAAAGCCGTTCAAGATTTTTGTTAATGAAAAAGAGGTAAACTGGTACAATCTGAAAAAATTAAATAATCAATATAACAGTAAAGCTGATTTAATAAAGCTTTGTCTGACTTTAAATGTTCGACTTGACGTTGCTTTTGGACTGCCAATTATGGCACTAAATCACATGCTTTATTGCCCAATATAACAAAAACTTATTTTTTTATTAATATTTAGAGAAAAAAATTTTCATTCTTCTATTTGACAATCCAAAACTTTTTTACAAGTAGTTGTTAAGAGAACACATTTTTAAACTAATAACTAGTATTGGCTTAATGCCTACATGCAACTTTAGAAAAAGCCTTTATCAAGATTAATTGATAAAGATTAATTTGTCATTTTAATCATTTTTTATATATAAGTACGTATCTAGTAGATCAACTTATTAATTATTTGATTTTTGAGTAATAAACTGATCGACTATCATTTTGAACACTGGAAGCTATTGACTTAAAATTGAACCATTGGCTAAACATATTTTGAAATCAATCAACCATCTCAATCCTTTTCTGAGAGTATAGTGTCTCTAACGAAATAGTAGAGTGACTAATGCAATAAAGTTATACCCATTGTTAACTAAAGACAGAGCGGTACTCGAGTTAGGCTACTTGGATGATGGATGACTCTGTCGTAAATTTTTCTGTCACCCGATTGTGTTGCTTTCCTAAAATCCCAATACCTCAAGACAGGTAGGTAAATAACGAGGCCATCATCTGTGCAACCAAACTTGAGTACCACTCTTTGTTAAGAGGAGTATGGAGGTAATTTCTCTTATGGGAATTCCAATGTAAACTCGCGAATCTGTAGCACTTTTATTTATAAAAATATTTTCACAAAATTTGGCACAATCATTCTTCTCATTATTAACTACAAAATGACTGGAAATTATTTTTAAAAAAATGTTTATAAATAATATAAAATAATTATTAAAAAATTATTAAAATTTAAAATCAACGAAATTAAAAATTTAAAGAAGTCAAAATGTAGTCCATGTTATTACAATACTTGTGACAAAAACCGTTTTTATTTTTTTTTATAAATAAACTAGCTACAGATTCGCGCGTTTACATTGGAATCCCTATACTAGAGAAATTGGTAACTACTCCTCTTAAGTTAACAATCGTTATGACTTTATTGCTTTAGTCACTCTACTATTTCGTTAGATTCACCGTACCAAAAGTTTGTCGGGTTGGTACTGTTAACTGTTATGTTGATGTATACTGATTTAAATTAACTTCTAAAGCTGAAAGACGTCGTGCATGTAGGGTGGTACCCATAGTACAATTCATTTTTACTAAAGCGGCAAATAAGCTAGTTTCAGCTAGTTGCTAACAAGATTCGCAAAAAAATTGCCGAGAGTTGGCAAACTAGACAGTAATATGCAACCCTTTACTGCTTGTCACTTTGTCACACCCCTTTTTCTATGGTCGTTTGACGGGTTAGATATTACTATAGAGCGGCTTCATATACTCGATTTTTGGAAACAGTTTCTCGTCTTATAACTGTATATACTTATCTTTATTTAATAGAAAAATTGTAAAAAAGTTTTTACTAAAAACAGAAAAAATTGTAATAGATTGTTTAATCAAGTAAATTAATTATTCTTTAATTATAATTACATAATTATAATGTCCCTACTCGATTAAAATCACTGGTAATTAATCAAATTGTTGATTATACAAGATACTTTAGAGCCAAAGAGGTATTTAAAATAGTAAAATTATAAAGAGGTATTTAAAATAATAGTTAATATTGCAAATTTTTGGTTTCTCTCTTTTAGAAAAAAACAGATTATAATTTAATGAAAAAAAGACTGCCATTAAAGCAACGATAATCGACTGATTTAGACATATTATACGACAATTAATCAGCTCTTCGATTCGTATTTCTATATAACATTTTGCTTATCATCAGTTTCTAACATTGGCGTTGTGTCCTCGCCGGTATTAATCGCCTCGAGGTGGTCGTAATTGGTAATTGCGGTAAATTGCGCGTGATAGAATCGATTTTGTAAGCGTTGTGGCGCGAATTTACGGCATTATTCGGGAAGATGGTGAGGCTATGTGCCGCCTATGGGGCCATCCATCACGAGACGGGCCGGTTAGTGACAGGTAGCCCTTAATTAATATAGAAGCGCTCCGCCCTGCTTTTCACGTCACCTCTCTAATGGATTTCCACCCCCGAATAAACTTTTAAATTACTCACTGCATAAATCTTACAATATATGTTTTCATATTAAATTTTGCTCTTCTTAAATTCCGACGCGACGTAAATATTTAAAGTTAAAAAATTCGACGCGTGATCTCTGAATTAATTCAGTTCCTGTGCGATATTATGTTAACTTTGATGATAAAAATTAAATTTTATAGTCAATATAATATTTTTTATTATTATTACTTTACGAAATCACGGCATAAACATAAAATAAAAGAGGAAATAAAAGAGATATAAAGCGTAAAACCTTCCCCATATAGAGGCCCTATAATGGGGTGCCCATATTGCCTACTGGTGTTTCGAGAATGAATTATAGACCTTTCCCTACTTTCACATTTACTTCCGGTTATATTTACACTTAGAGTTTGCCTAATTAAACACTAAAAAAATACCGATACATTTTCAGTAAAAATGACAGTTAAAATTCCGCCGGCGCCGTTTTTGCAATGAAAGCTATCATATTTATCCGGAGCAAAGCGCGGCCCGGAGCAGCGGGGTCCGGAGTTTGGCCAACTGGATGCTACTGCCTGATCCCGCCGGAGAGTTATGTATCTTGTAGATTTATGTATAAAGTGTAATACCGGCAAAGCCGGCCGTTGCTAAGCCTTCACAGTGAAACACGATCTGGACGTGTGCGTTTATATATCGCTCCTTTACACACTATGGGGGCCCCAACGACTTTATTGCCACACAAAAAACACAAAACAATCGATTTGATTTTGCAACAAACAAACATGTTGTTCATTTACAAAATTCGGACAAATTTAATAAAAACTAGGAACAACATTCAACAATTATATGAATAGAAAAAAAAATTCTACATACTATTTTTAAAAAAGAAAAGAAATTATGAATTGTATGTAGATACTTCACGCACTTTTTTACCATGATGCGTAAAGTAGTTACTTTAGGCACTGTTTTAGTAACAAAAAAATACAAATTTAATTTGTAGAAGAAATGTTGTTTATAGTGAAACGTGAGCGGTTCGAAAAAAATATTCATTCTCTTCTCACGCTAGAAAACTTTATATAAAAAATGCAATTAACAAATTATTATTATTATATTTTAATTGATAATTCCATTACCTAAATATTATTATATATATAATCTCAATTTTTTTATAAATAGTTTTTGATAATAGTAATTATTGTACGCTAGTATAAAATTAGTTAAAGTTATTTTGAAATCAAGTATTAAATTTGCTTATTCCATTTCTATATCTATATGGACAAATTACCAAATAATATTGACTTCAGAGTTTCGATGAGGAAAACAAATCATAAACCTTTGATTTACAACGAGGCAAGGGTCATCTCGTAGTGAAAGCTGCTACTTTATATCGA
Source organism: Tribolium confusum (assembly GCA_029207805.1). Classification (NCBI taxonomy): domain Eukaryota; kingdom Metazoa; phylum Arthropoda; class Insecta; order Coleoptera; family Tenebrionidae; genus Tribolium; species Tribolium confusum. The sequence goes on from JALGAY010000003.1 coordinate 20,925,013, forward strand.
GCACAGACAGAAACCCGTTTTAGAATTGACTGTTCTGAGATTTCAAAGAAATACGTTTTAACAGATGGCGCTACAACGTAAAACTTTCAGCTATACAAATTTTTTAATAATACAGTAAAATCTCCCAACAAGAGACATCACAGGGCTAATTAGTGAAATGTCCGGTTTTAAAAAATGCTAATAAAATAAAAATATTTGCCATTTAAAATTATATTGTCATCAAAGTAATTAAACGTCTCATTAATTTTCTAGAAACTAACTTAAAGGCGTTGAAGGCGTACCATCAAACAGCTAAAGACTAGATACCAATAAAAATCGATCTATTATTCGACTTAGTTCATTCTCAACTTGATCAATCAACCAACTATTTTTCTTATCAATAATTTATTTATCAATTATCTTTTTACACAGACAACTTAAAAAAAACTCCCAATAATTAAATGACTTAAAAACATACTATAATCGTCGCTCGTAATGACCACTCTGTTTCTATGAGTGCTGAACACGTTATTCTACATTTAACTGTTTTCTCTTATACAGAGCAAAGCTGTCTTGTAGTATATTTGTGTATAATTGGGCTCGATGATTAATGCTACCATAAATTCAGAAAATACCGTGCCGCATATTTTGCAACCGCGCTTCTGTAGTGTACGTAGCATTATCAGAACAGCGATAATAATAAATTGTCACTTAACTACTTCCCGCCTCGTTAGAAGATGTTAGTTTTATTAATGTTTTTTTACTTGTAGACATTGATTATAAAAAAATTTTAAAAAAGGCAAAATATAAAACATTACAGGATTTTTCTATTGGTGTAAAATTATTAAGTATTATTAATATCGTAGGAAAAATGTTTTAGAAAAATTCTAGAAAAAAAATTTTGATATTTTAAATAGTTCTAAGTTCTAAATCAATAAACCAAATTTCAAATTCGATCTAAATTTTATATAAAAAATCATAATTTTTATAAAAAAAATTCTAAGTTATTAAAACACTATTAGGTTAAAACATGTTTTTATTTTTGTATTTATTTATTTTTTGAACTAATTGAGTGTTTTTAACGTTTTTAAGTTTTTTAAATTCTCTAAAAAATCATTAAAAAGAAGTAAACATTTTCGACATATAGGTACAGGGTAATTTTTTTATTTGCTCTCGCCCGAGATTTTAAAAAGAGGCAACACGTTATACAAACGATAAGCTACTTTAGAAAAACTACAAATGATCTAAATGAACTGACTCTAGAAGCACTATCAAAGGTATTGTCAACAATGTTGACATTAATTTACAACCCTCTATATCTTAATTTTGAAAATTAAATTTTAATAAACTAGCAAAGTATAATGTGTTGCTTATTTTTGGAGTTTCGGACAAGAACAAATCAAAAATCACCTTGTATTTATAAAACATAATTAAAGAATTTGGCGCTGACCAGAAAACAACAAAATTTCAAATAAACTACTCAACAATTGAAGTGATCCACTCTATAATAAGTGATGTTTTCATTTTCATACATCATATTTCTTTAAAAAACCGTTATTAAAATACAATCCGAGTAAAAAAAGAAAGGTACACATGCATCGCAACATCGTAAATCAGTATATTTGGTTATTTATTCAACTTTTTGCAAAAACAGTAAATACCCCCAGCAATATTCTGTAAACACATTGTATTTACATATTTATTTATTAAACATATTGTATAAATTAATATCTAGTAGGACCACCTCTAGCCCTATAGGCAGTCATACATCTCCTAGGCATACTTTCTATTAAATTATTGATGACTTCTTGAGGCACTGCTTCCCATTCCTGTTCCAACATGTTTTAAAGCTCCTCAAAAGTTTCTGGTTGGACATCTTGTTCCGATAACCTGTGCTCTGTGTACGACCATAGATGTTCGATAGGGTTGCAATCAGGGGAGCGTGCCAGCCACACCATTCGTTCAATACCATGTGCATTAAAAACATTGTTCACAATCCGAGCACGGTGCGGTCATGCAGTATCATCCATAAATACAAACTCATTTCCAAAATTATTAGTAAAAAAGACCACAATCAGTAGAATACACATATCCCTATAATGTTGTGCATTCATGCATAATCCCCGTAGTGCCACAATCTCTGTGCGGTCGTTAAATACAATGTTTCCCCAAGGAGTAACACCACCTCCTCCAAAATGTATCCTGTGCTTTCACATTTCTTTACGGTACGTCTTGTTCGGGCGTCGCCACACTCTAATACGCCTATCCAAACAATAAAGGGTAAATCGAGACTTATCTGCAAACATACAACGGGACCATTTGTCCTGGGTCCAGTTCGAATGAGCTTCCCCCTAATGTCGCCGTTGTACTCGATGTTGCTGGGTTAACAGTGGGCATGGCACGCGTCTTCTAGCCCTTAAGCCATATTCGTGTAGCCTTCGTCGAACTGTTTGAGTAGAAATAACTAATGAGTAGGGTTTTAGCGAAGAATAATTTGTAAAAAACGAGTTTGTCTTGGAGTTAGACTGCGTTCACGACCTCCATCATGTCTGAAACGAGGAGTTCCACATTCTTGAAAGCGATTAATGGCTCCATTGATCACACCATGTGCCACATTAAAAATTGGCGCCACCTTGCGATGAGATAACCCTTCCTGCACCATGTGAACCACATGCTGCAATTCTCGGTCAGATAAACGCTGTTGAGACATTAGAAATTAAGGATAAGTCTTTAAGTCTTTAGATAAGTATTTAACGTGTCAGTTTTAATATTAGTGAAAAAGAACTCAGTTAAATTCTCATTTTGCATGTTTTGTCAGATAAAATTGCGAAAAAGCCCGTTTTTAAGATCAGCACCTAAAAACTACTACTAGATAGATCGTAAAGTACTTCAGATAGGAAATAGAGTACAAAAGAACAACAAGAAACAAGAATAAATTTTGTCTAATTAACAATTTTTGTGCTGGCTCACTTCAATTGTTGATCAGTTTAGTTTAAAAGTTATAGATTTTTCAAACATTTTGAGTTTTGTAGTTTTTAACAATCTGCTCAAAATTTAAAAAAATGCATAAAGTATATTTAAATTAATTTAGATTTATTAATTTATAGTTTCAGAAAAATTTTAAACAAAAAAAATCTTTCAGCTAAAATCTTAAACAAAATGGATATTTTTGACACTTTGAATGGCTGTTGGTTCGAAACCAATAAACCAATTTTTTATACCTGGCAGAGTTTGAAAAAGTGTTCGGTAAGCTATCGAATAAAAACAAACATGTGTTTTAAAAATTGTTTACGAGCAGTGCAAGATTTTATCTTTTTTAAACAGTCTAAGAAACTGCTTTAAAAATTGTTTTTTACAAGCTGCATATTGACTACTAGAAAAGTTTATAAAACTGTAAAAAGTTTTTTAGGTTTACGATTAGGTTCTTGATAGCTTGATACATGTCTAAACTGATTTAGTGGATAATATTTTTTTAATAAATTAATGTTGCAGATAACATTTTTCAGAATTTTTTTGGATAAAATTTTCCAGTATATATATTACAACGTCTATTATAATTGTGCATTGATTGAAACTATTTCAGACACATTCTAAATACAAAATCACACATATTTTCAAAACGATTTTGACATTTTTAGTCAGTAAACTAATATTTTTTCTTCTGTAGATATTGTTTAAACTACCAGGTTAAAAAAATTAAAAAAGTAGAGAAGACAGATTATTTTGAGATCTTTCAATTGGTCTAAAATTTATTAAAATCCGATTTATCTCTTATTTGATTTATTTTCTGAAGAATTTAGAAAAAATTACTTTTGCTCTAAAATCCAATGACAAAATATTTTAATTATTCGATAAATGTTTAGAAAACATTACAATACAATAAAATCTTATTAAATATTAAAAATAATTCAAATCATCAGCTCTTACTTTTTGTACTGATCTAGGGTGAGTAATTGTGGTTGATTTGTACTAAATAATGCTAAGAATACCTGTATATTGATAAATGTTTTCTTTGTTAGATTGATTTTTTATAAGCACTGCCGATTGTAATTTTGTCTCTATTTTGCAAACAATAAAAACTTTGGAATAATTCTTTTTTAAAAACCTAGGTACGTAAAAAAATAAATAAATCAGTCATAAAATATTAAAAAATAGGTAGTTTTACTCATAACATGATTCTATATTTTTTGTTATTGTTTACATTAATTAATATTTAACTGTTATGTTTTGACTTATTTAAAAATCAAGTTTATCTTCAAAAATGTTCTCCTGATAGATTATCGCATGTACTAAATTATGATGGTATTTGTGAGTGATACAAGAATCTAAGTCAAGTATTTGAAAAAATGCTTGCAGTTATCACATTTGTGTTTTATTATCACTCAAACGGAAATAATAAGTTATTTGAACTAATAACAGATTCTATTTTTTAATTATTTTCTTTGGGAAAAAACGGTATAAAAGATCCGAATAATTTTTTTGTCATTTTTATTGTCACTAAATTGTTACATAAAATATTACAAAAAAAACTACATTCTACAATTTAATATGTTTCAAACACTCTAAATTTATTTTAAAATAATTCATAGAAATCAATAGTTGCGTCGTACCACCCTCTGCAGATGTGTAGCGTAACTAATAAAATCAATAAAAGTGCCTCTAACTCCCTGTAGAGACCTAATATACAGTAAAATAAAAATATAGCTGCTTTTTCAAAGCAATATAGAGAACCTTAATCGGTTGTAATCAAAAATTAAGTACAATTATCCAGCTTCCTACGCAAAAGCAAATGTTCCTCCCTTATCAGCTCAGCCAAAAGCTTCATAGCCTTTTCGATTTGCTTGGGATTCGCTTTGCTGTAGGACGCGCGAATATAACTACACGCTTTGGTGGGATCAGCCATGAAAGCGTGTCCAGGTACAAAAGTAATACCCTTCTTCAGACCTCGACTCATCAGCATATCGTAGACGTCGGACACCCCCTTGACTTTGATCCAGACGAACATCCCTCCGGTGGGAACATTCCACTCGCAGAGGCCCTTCAAGTGGCGCTCCATGGAGTCGATGGTCAAGTCACGGCGAGCTTTGTAATACTTGCGGACGAAACACAAATGGTCCATGAATTTGTCAAAGCCCCAGGCCTGGAAGAGGTTCTCGACGATGACCTGAAATCAAATAGATAAGTCAACTCGAGATCATTGGGTCGTGCTCGAAACTGGATTTTACTGGTTATAGGGCTTATCAGTAAAATTGTCGCCAGTTTTTGACGTAAATTGAAACAAACAGTTTTGCAACGCAGATTGCAAATCAAAGAAATTCTTGTTTCAACATTTGGACGTAGCAGGGTTATCAACCTCTAGGATTAACAATAGATTTTGATCTTTGACATTACGATATCAGGGCAATAAAATTGTAACAACATCCGGATTTTACGAAGAAAACTCACCTGAGATAAAGTGCTGGAATGCAGATACGAGCTCTGAATGTGTAATTCTAAAGTTGAGATCAATTGTTTTGGTCCGGTGACCCAGCCTACCCGGAGTCCGGAACTTAATACTTTTGATAACGAATCAAATCTGAGGACGCGGCCTTCAGTATCCAATGAAAGAAAAGACGGAGGGTTTTCTTCTAAATAATGCATGAAGCAATAAGCGTCATCCTCCAAAATCAAAATATTGAATTTGCAACAAATTTCATAAATCTCCTTCCGTCTTTCTAACGACATTGTTGTCCCTGTTGGATTCGAGCCGGTAGGATTGATATACATAATTTTCGGCATTTTACACCCTCCACCCTCTTCCGTATATTTCGCTTTTCGGTCTTCGAGAACATCAAGTAATTTTTGAGCACTCATTCCGAACTGATCTTGCTCAATTGGGATTAATTCAGCCTTGAATGGCTTCAACTAAACAACAATTAATATTTTTACCAAAAACGTGTTTTTGGTACTTACCACAATCTCAGCACCGGTATACAGAGGGTCTTGAACTATAACTGGACGACCTTCTTCAATACACAACTCGATTGATTTACTGATACCATCTTGCGATCCATTAGTAATGATAATTTCGCGGTCCTGCCAATTTGGCGGTTGGTGAACCTTTTGAGTAAACTCCTTGAGGGTTTTAAGAAAGGGAGGATAACCTTGAGACGGAATGTACTGTAAAGCGGCGTTTAATTGTTGTCCTTGAATCGTAAGGGTTGAACCGTCTTTCATGGTAATTTGCATTTTTTCAAAAGGAAATGTTACCTCGTTTGGCATACCTTCAGCTAGGGAAATAGTGTCTTTAGCTCCATAAGCGCGTTTAGCTGAAAAAAATTGTGTTGGATTTTTTTAAATTTAGGGTAAATTGTCTTACTTAGTTCTCGAGTTAGAGCCGGTCTTCTTCTAGAAGAATGAGCAGAGATAAAATAACTGTAGTCAATATTTGCCATTTTATTTTTCTTTCAGAAGAAAGTTTGCGCTGCACACAACACGAAGTGAAAGAGGATGACGCAACAGTGGACAACTTTACGCTCAGAGATTCTGAATGTGAATGGTGCTTGAAGGAGCGGAAATTTGTTTTATAGCAGCACCAAAGCCGAAAAGATGATGTAATTCTAAATCTGTAAAGACGTTAGAGATAAGCTGACGAAATTGTTTCTAGCCAAAAGTCAGATTCAGAATTTAGCCATTCTGTTTATCAAAATTTTTGTTATTTATAAAGCATTGCAAAGATAATATGAGTAAAAATATATTGTGAAATTAAGCGGGGAGTAATAATTATTATCCAATTTTTCAATCGGCTGATTATTTATTTTTATACATCTTTGATCATGACTTAACAAATCTTTCATTTTCTGTTTTTATGTATAATCTGCATCTTGTAAATAAATAAAAATACAATAAGACAGTAATTTTTTTATTGCAAATTGCATTATTATTGATGGGTTATTGAGAATAATATTTATATAAATGCTTGTTAATCAGTACCTAAAAATTAAGTGGAAAATTTAAATTTTTCTTAGTGAAAAACAATCTTTAAATATTTGGTCGGTATTGCATCAGAAAATTTACTTCAAAACGGTAAAATACTAGAGCATCAAAATAACAAAAATTGATTTATGTGATTTTATTATTATTAGTTATCTTCTAATTAATAAAAATCTGAAAACTCTAGTTATTGCAACATAATTATTTCACATTTAATTATTAAAATTTTCTTAAAAAATAATCGGTAATAAGTAGGTGATTATAATCATTTTAACTTTCTAATAAGACTAAAATTATTACTTTGTGCAATGTAAATGCATATATTTATTAATGCAAAATAGATAATTAATTTTCTTAAAAAATCAAAGATAAATTTATTTGAGACACCTTTTTTGAATCATAGCTTGTCTGTCTAGTACAAAATATGTGATAGTTGATGAACTTTGATCGTTGTGAACCTAAAATGCTCTGGAATTAGTTTACCAACACACATGTTATCATTTTTAACAAATTAGAAATTTAATAGTAAGAATAATAAATGCGTTTATTAAATATTAAGATAAAACAAAATTAAAATTATAAAATTAAGTTGGGCGAAGTCTAGCTATAGGATAGTCCGACTTAACCCATTTTGATAAATTTGATAACATTTTTATTTTTTATTATTGTGTAAAACTTTTTATTAAATTAAAAAACGCACATTGTATGAATAAAAATCAGACTTTGATCATGTTTATGATTGTTACGGATCTTCCCTTGACTCTGTGTCATTGCAAATTAGAAAATAAAAATTATGTCAGTAATTAATCTAATTATTACACTTGGGACTAAAGTTATAACAGTTATAAACATAATATAATTTTCTATTATGTTCCAGACAAATATTTTGATTAGATGTCGTTCAGAAATAAAAAGAAGGAAACATTGACATAAAGGTCACAAACATAATAACATTGTTTTAGTACAATCATTTTTTGTTAAGTAGTGTTGACGCACATTCAATTTAAATAATATTTAGAAATAGTGTGGACGTACTTGCAAAATAGATAAAAAATACACGTACACAACTAAAAATATTTATTTTGTTGTAAAGAATTTTAATTTAAATAAAACTATAGCTTTCAACTTTCCTAGAATTTGCAAATGAGCAGTTTATCTAAGGCTTAAATATAAGTTAGCATGTTTATCTAAATCTTATCTATAATGAGTAAAAAGATATCTATTTTAATGTAAATAAATATATAAATATATTATTTACTTTTAAAGTCAATTTAACTGCAAAATTGTTTATAAGTAACGAATATTTTATATCGAATCAGGTAAAGCGAGCAAATTTTTACGTCACTTTTGATTTTTAAATCTTTGTAATGTTATAAAAAAAAAAGTAATTTTGTGTAGATACTTTTTTAATTTTTTTATACAAAAATTACAATTTATTCTACGATTCTCAAAACTAATCTTATCGTAAGTAATTAATTTGTTTCACATTATGTATTTAAATTTTTAAAATTAAAAAATTTGATTATTTATTCTTCAAATTTTTGTAATTTTTTGAAAAATTGATCTATTTCTATATTTTTTTATAATTTTTGTATTTAAATTTTCTTTTTTATACTTCTACACTTTAATCTTGTGTTTATTACAAATATCATTAAAGAAGCAACAAAATTTTTGAAGAAGAAAACGTCAATTCAATTTTTATTCATTGATTTTTTGCAAGTGTGTATGGTATATGTTAGGTACCATTGCGCACATAAGTAACGATACGTTCTACAATAAAAGACAAAGCTAACAAATTTTCAGTCAGTACCAAGATCTAAATACAGACTGTTTCACGAGTAATAATAAGCCTGCGAAGCTGAAAATACAACAATACAATTCCAGAGTTAACGTAGATGACATTGATTTCAAATTTTATTTGTCAGATCTGTTACCGATAGAAAAAATTGTATTCAAACGATGAAAAAACTGACATCATGATAATAGATAGGAAAAAATGCCTCTACCGCGATGAGTTTGTGCAGACAACGTTTTTTGGGTAGAGAAGAATTCGTACTGACACCATATTCGAGCGACTTGAAACTACTTTAAAAAAAATTAACCACCTTTGAAAAAGCCAAAAGTAAGAACAACTTCTGGTCCTGTTCACATGTAAGTCAAAAAATGATTTCACACGCAAGTGACATTAGTTTGTCTTCAGTTAACTGAAAGATTAAATGATTTTTTATTTAATGTATTTGTAAACGAAAAAAATAACTACGTTACTTTTGGAATTGTATTGCTGGTTGCACATTTAATTTCGCAGGCTTATTATCACTCGTAAAACACCATGTATATAATAATCAGCAACATAAGTAACGATTCCAGTCTGCACAAAAAAGTCATTTAAAATTTCAGCTAGGTAGTAGTGAAAAAATTTGAAAAAAAATGGAAAATTGCGATGAGGGAGTCTTCCTATTGAAATTAAGAGCTCATCTTAAAAAAGCATTTTTTAAAAGTGCCTAAAAACCAATTTTTCAGTGTCGAAAGTTAAAAAAATAGGTGAATTTTTTGGCCCACCCTAATGTATATGTCGCAGCCAACTAGCGTAATTAGCCGTTCAATTAACAGTCTAGTTTTTTTACCAATTGGTAATAAATAATATTGAGCCGTAAAAAAACTTTTAATAAACTGGCTGGTTGATGCTTAGACTATTTATACAATAGGGTAACCATGTGTCAAAAAAAATATTTGGCAATAGAAATTATTGTTTATTTAATTAATTTAAAATATAGCATATTGTTATTTGGTGATCATAAAATCAAATAGCGTAACTTAAAAGCAAAGTAAAACTAAACGCACCTGACCTGACCTAACCTGTCTAACCTAAGCTATTTTTATGTCGTTTGTAACCTCTAAGACTTTTTCCGATGTCCAAGCTTTTCGACGAAACCCTAGAAACTAAATTTAAATTACTAGGCTAGACAAATAGTTAAACGTTATTGATCTAAGTCATTTGTCTAACTGTATGATTGAATGGCTGAATATTATTCAGACAGCTAGTTGAACGGCACCGTTTAGTAAAAAGGCTAAACTGGTAATTAAACGGTTAATTAAGCTGATTGACTGCGATATAGATAAGGTGTAAACAAGTATTACAAAATTTCATTGTATTTTACAAAATACAAGATGAAAAATTGTTGAAAAACAACGTTATTCCAATAAACATATATTAAAGTTTTTAACTTATTATTAACAAAAGTGATAAGTATTTTCTAACATTTTTATAAATTGTTTTTTTACATTTTTATTTAGGCACTGATAATAAGACATAGTACTCAAAAACGCTCTGTTACTGTTATGTAAAAATTTTGTTTGATTAAACTTGTGGATTTGACTTGGATTTTTATTCTTTCATTATTTCTTTATCAATTTTGACAATTTTTATTTTTATTGTGACTGATATTGTAAATGTGGTTTAAATAAAACCAATAATTAGCACACTAATATGTGTAACTTTTTAACTCAGATTATTTGTCTAGTTTTCTTAGTCATTAAAACAACAAAAAACAACATTAAATTTGACTTTTTGTTCTAATTTTTAACTCTTTTTTCTAACTCAAGTTTTCCTAAAATCATCAATTTTTTAGAAAAATAAGTCGATTTGCAAGTTTTAATCGTTGCAGTTTGTTGAGTTTGAAAAACCGCCTATTGAGGTCTTTAAAAACAAAAAAATTGGAAAAATTATTTGTTTTTAAGTTAATTTTATCTATTAAAACATAGATTTTTTATGGAAACTACTCTGTTTTTATAGTTTTCTTACAAATGTAAGCCAGATTTTTAAGCTAAAAATAAGGAAAACTGTTTTTTATGATTTTTTAAAAAATGTGGGCCAGACGTAACAACTGAGTCTGTGGTATTTGTTAAAAAAAATGCATAGAAAATAGAAAAATGACTAATAAACTAGGCCAATAATAAACTGATTGTGAGTTAAAAAATTACACATATTGGACTACTAAAACAGAAAATCAATTAGTTTTCCAAGCCTACATCAGACAAATAGTAGTTATTTACATTTAAAGAAAGTGCTGCATTAGTGCGAATAAAGAAATTTCTTCTCGAAATAGTTAGAAACAAAATTTTTGTAACGAATAAATACCATTGTTTAAGAAACAATTAAACAAAATTTACTCGAGAAATTTGTTTATTAATTAATGGGTTGGTAAGACTGATTGGAAAATTTTGGCAACAAAAATTCAACTCAAAGTTGTTGCTTTATCATTACCAAGCAAATTTTAACTGTTTTCTTGTGGGAAATAAAAAACACGAAATAAAAAACACCCCGGTGCAGGAAAGCAGTGTTTTCATGCGATCAAGATTACCGAAAAATAGCTGCTCACAATTCATGAGTACAATAATCTTAGTTTTGTTAGCGGTAATTTTCTACTTAGTTCACTCTTAACTACTTAACTTATAAATAAAAAGAATTGTTTTCTTCTAAAATAATTTCATTATCTTTGCATACCATAACAAACTTATTGCATTTATCATCACCAATAAAACAAAAGTTTTATTTCCACAGCTTTTATATAAACGGTGCTTCAAAATACTTGATATAATTTATTATTTTGACGTAAAACACGATTTCAACATCATTTTGTTACAAAATATCATATCATATCCGGCATGTCTAAGTTCGGTTTCACGCAAAATAGAGCCCTCTGTATTTCACTCTGAAAAGCTTCACAACCCCTAACCAAACACCAGGCCGGTGTAGAACTCTGGGATTTATAGTTGGGGTTCTAAATCAAAGAGGGTAGCTCAGAAAATTTCCGGTGTAGAAGTGGGTCCTATTTCGAAATCATCAATCTGTAAAAAAATTCCTGTAATATGAAGTGTTTGGTTTCGGTGGATTTTTCCACAAAATATGAAATATTATTGAATGGTGATATTTTTATTTATACAAATTATTCGAATAATAACACTGATTAAGCCTTGGGCGTAATCTTCACGATGTAAATAAAATACTTGTGATGCAATAGCAGAAGACTAAGCATCTGTGATTAATTGATCTGTCATTGATAAGATTATTTGTGGAATAAATCAAAGTAAAAATTTTTTTGCAATAACTAACAGCTTAAAAAAATAAAAGAAAAACTGTGTAAGCATAACAAAAAATAATTTCCATCAATTTATTTATTTATTTATTTTGACATAAAAACAACAATCTAATAGACTTATATTTTAGAGTCTTTATTAAGTATTTTAACTCCTTTTCCAAGACATATTGAAATTATTGGTCTATCTATTAGACGGTTGTCATATTTATTTCTAAGAAGACAGTTTGGTAATATTAAAATGAAAGCAAAAGCCTTAAAAAATAGCAAAATTACAACAAATATACTTTAAGAAAACAATAATTTAAAAAAACCTAAAAAAGCTAAAATAAAAAAAAAGTTAAATAAAAAGAAAAGTAAAATAATAAAACTTAGAGCCGTTAGTATCAATATTATTTCGAGTTTGAGAAGAGTTACAATTTTTAAAACTTAGCAATGATTACATTAGTTGTTTTCTTAGCAGTACCTACTTAATTTTAGTTTTATTCTAGAGTAAACGACCATTAACAATAAAAAAAATTATGACTAAAACTAAAATTAAAAAACGAAATGACACGACAAAATGACAATAAGTAAAAAAACAGTAATTTAGGAATAACTCTTCACTTAAAAAGAAAACAATTTATAAGAAAATTAATCCAAAACAAAAATTTTAGAGATTAGAGTAGGTGTAGTACCTACCAAAGAAGCAACTGAAAAAAATTAAAAAGTATTTTTAAATGTAATTTGACATTGCCACAAAACTTTCTATGCATTATTTTTTGATAAATACTCGTATTTCAACTAAAACATCAAAAAACAACGTTGAATTTGATTTTTTACCCCGACTTTTAACCCCTTTTTCTAACTCAGATTTTCCTTGAGGTTTTTTCTAAAACACATAAATTGGAAAAACGATCTGTTTAAAGTCAATTTCATCTATATTTTTTATGAGATTTTTTATGGAAACTACTCTAATTTTTATAATTTTTTAAAAAATGTAGACAAGACGTAACAACTGAGTTCGTAGTTTTTGTGTTTATGACCGAGTCAAACATTTCATATTACAGGAATTTTTTTACAGATTCATGATTTCGAAATAGGAACCCACTTTAGCAGAGAAAATTTTCTATAATTCAGAACCCCAACTATAAATCCCAGAGTTCTACACCTGACTGGTGCTTGGTTAAGGGTTGTATAGCTTCTCAGTGTGAAGTAGAGAGGGCTCGATTTTGCGTGAAACCGAATTTAGACATGCCGGATGTGATATGTTATTTTGTAACAAAATGATAGTGAAATCGTGTTGTACGTCAAAATAATAAATTATATCAAGTATTTTGAAGCACCGTTTATATAAAAGCTGTGGAAATAAAACTTCTATTTTATTGGTTATGATAAATGCAATAAGTTTGTTATGGTATGCAAAGATAATAAAATTATTTCAGAAGAAAACAATTCTTTTTATTTATAAAAAATAAATTAACTAGTTTAAGAGTGAACTAAGTGGATAATTACCGTTATTAAAACTAAGATTAGTAGGTTAAAGAAGTTGATGAATTTTCATCGGATAAAATTGAAATCAGTTTTCAATTCGTGTCTCATTTCCAAAGTTTGCGGAAATTACCGATCTTATTCTAGAAATGAATTTGAGTTAAAAAATCGAATATTGCCATGCACTTGGAATAACTAGTAAAGACACTCAGTGCAAAAATTTTCTATTTACAGTTTTCCATTTAGATAAGAGTCCGCAACCCTTGTCCGAGGCAGATAACAAAATTATCCACTTTTCCCCTCGAAAATCCAATTACTTTAATTCAAATTTGATTCACATTTAATATCGATGTTTAACGCCTGATCCTGTCACCCTGAATTAATCTTTTAATGAATAATTTTAATTTTTATTTTCTAATTAAAAAACTCACTAGCTGGATAAAGTAATTTAAAAGTGTGCCAGCATCAGAAGGATGTAAAACAATCGAATTATTATTTCGCTTCCTCAGTAACGAGGATATTGTTTTTATGCAATTATCAGAGTAGATATAAATCTTCACGGAACGGCAAAAGTACTTCATTAAGCGTTTAATTGAATTCGAGAGCACTAATTGACTTTACGTCGAGGAATCGTCATTAGAACAGATCGAGAGCTCTTTTAACGTTGGCTTTAACAAAAAATTATTTTACCTTTGCGTCAGATGAAAATAATTTATTCCTTCTCTTTAATGCATTATTCGCTTCCTAAGTTTTAATTTTGAATTAAGCGTGGGATAAGACAAAACGTTTATTTTTAAAATTGTTAAACACTTTAGTTTTTTAGAAACTTTTAAGATTAAAAATCACGTGAAATCCGATATTTAAAGTAATGGCCAACGATGATGAAACTAAATTATGATAATAATTTATAAACTAAAAAATAAATTGATTTATTGGGTTATATATGTATAATTGGATCATTTTATTGCCCAGAATTGTCACTAATACTTAATATTTTTGACTAAAATTTTTAAAAATTCAGATTTTTGCTTTCAGGTGTATAGAGAAAAAACAAAGTAAAGTTAGCTAGAGTTGCGAGCTAGGTTGTGTATTAAAATTAACTCTAACTTCTGGTTTATACCAATTATACCAAACAAAAAACCATAATAAAAACAACTCCATAATTAAATTTAATAAACAAAATTAAGGTTTAATATTAATAGTAATAATGTTAATTGTGCTTAACAAAAAAAAACAAAATAAAGCAAACAACAAGATTAAGAAAATAACACAAAAACAAATAAAAAAAACAATGAAACAACAAAAGTAACGATCGATTCTACAAAGTAATTTTTTTTATTGTTTTTGTGTGTATTTTTTTACAATTACTTATTAAATTTTACATTTTGCAAATGCAATTAATTTAAAAAATTAATACAAAAAATAACTGATAAATTTTACGTTCCTATTTCTTCAATTTACTAATAATTTCGTGTCTTAATATGCGTTTTAATCTAATAGACTTTATCAATAAAGCAACAAAAATTAGAAAACATTGTAAACAATAACAACAACTAACTAAAAAAACAACTTAATTTAATCTAATGCCAAAAGTGGGACTCAAATATTTATTTATTGCCAATTGGCAGTAAACACCACATTTTAGTGACAACTTAAGCACACTAAACACTCAATTTATTAACTAATTACTACGCAATATGTCAGCATTTTTGTAGACGAAGCAGTAAACCAGACACTTTAGTGCCATTCTAAATTTTTCACTTGTTACAAAATTTTGAGGTTAAATATCAAACATTTTTTTTTAAGTAAACAAGTCAAATCGGCGAAAAAATTATTTATTCAATACGACAATAAAGGATATTTAATCTCTTGACTGGTTTTAAACTCTCCGCTGCTCTTGCCTTTGCGCTACCAGGCTGTAAAGCTTATTCCCTAAACCATATGGATGTAAAAAAGTCATTTTTAACATTTTGTTATAACGTGATATATACAACCAATAGTACAATTACTTTACAGCCGCCTTTGTCAGTTATTTATTTACTTTACTGACGATTTTTGATTTGTACATATGTCATTAAAATTTAAAAGTACTAGTTTACAGCTAATTTTGATTCCATTTACGGTCACTTTCGCACATGAAGAGCTAAGTGATGCAAGACAAATCATAGTTGTAAAGCCTGGAGTTGTAGACAAAGTATATTATTCAAACCAAATATTACAATTGTAACAAAAGATGGCAACTTTGACAGCTAGACAATTTTGACAATTGACAGCTAGAATGATGAATGAAGACTAGAATTTTATTTAGACACACGATATACTTGTAGGTAGGTATACGTGTCTATATAAAAAAGTTTTTTTTATAATTAGGTATAATAAAACAGGTTAACTTCTATTTGAAAAATCACATTTACTCTTTTATTTGTTTTATTTTTTATTTAATTTTTAATTTTTATTAAATGGACCACAATACCAAATTCCGAAAAAATATTTTTCTAAACTCTATCGTTTTCAAATTACAACAATATATGTTATTTATTTATTGTTTCTTACATGTTTATTTTACGACTTCATTTTTTTTTTGTTACTATTATTAAACGTTGATACTGTCAAAACCTTTTAAAGTATTTCTGAGATTAACTGCAATAATCAAACTATTTACACTTATCAACTGACAAGTGTTGTTTTGTTTCAAAATCAAATTTTACAAAAATGATCTAGAATTTACAAAAAAAAAGGTGACGTGTTTAAGTCTGCAACTGATCAAAATTTGGACCTTAAAATTAATAATCACAACGAGCAACACTAACAAATCTCACACTTGACACTTGTTTAAACTTTTAGGCTAAGTCATTGCTTTATCTTTATTTAAGATAATGCAAAAAGTTGCTTGATAATCTATTTAAAAGTTTACTGCATTTTTTTAGACTAAGCTATTATATCCGTGCTATCATCTTATGCCAAGCACCAATATCTGCTATAGTTTGTGTCACGGTCTTATCCGTTTTTGTAATAAAATTATTAGAGTATGCCTCAATCTATGACCTATAGCTTCGTGTAAATTGAACATTGACAAAACACAAATAAACAAAATATTTAAATAACAAAAACAATGTAATTTTAAAAACTAAATTTTAGAAAACATTGTTACTGTGACAGAACCCAATACAATGAATTATATCTTTATAGGTACTCAAAATTTTAATTTCTCAGATATTGAAGAGATATTGTTATTTTAGGACATATAAGTTAAAAATATGTTTTTAAGCAAAATGTTTTTAGTTGTTAGAATAACATTTAGACCAGATTTTATAATAAAACTCTGGGCCTTAATAAGAGTAAATGATTTAACTAATTTTTCGGTACCAAATTAATGTTTTTTTACTGAAAAACGACAATAAAAGCACAAATAAAACTATAAATTATAAGAAACTTTTTGCTAAATTTTAAGTTTATAAAATAATATAGAAAATTAATTTTAGTTTTCAATATAATATTACGTTTTCAATCATAGTAGAATGAATTAAATAAAGATAAATTTGTAACCTGAGGCTAATATTTTAATAACTTTTTATTTAGAAAGTTGGTTTGCATTTAAGTTTTTAATATTACACTCACCCTAGATGCTTTGTCTTTGTCATCGCGTGAGCTGAAAGAAGATGGAAAAGTGTGATGTTCTTAATACAATACGTTTTGTGTTTGGTGTATTGTAAAGAGTAGATCTGCTTTCAATTACCTATTTTGTTTTCTTTAGGTTTTACTATTGTTATTTATATTATATTTATTTATGTTTTTTTTTTGGTATGTACAGTTTTTTTACTACTTCATTATCTTGTTTACTGCGAGTTTAAAAAGTCAGTGACTAAATATTTCCGTGTACACTTTTCAATACATTTTGTTTCTTAAAAAAAAACTTTGATTAAAACATCAAAATTATAGTGCAAAACTTTAAAAAATATTGTTACAACTATTTTCATTACTGTTTAAAAAAAATTGAAATTATTATGTGGAAAACTTTGTACCTATATCAGACCTACTAAAAGTATTATCAACAAAAAAAAATACAAATATTTTGGATATTAAAGCTTGTTTTTTCTTTAGAATTTGACGAGCCGCTTATGTTCTGTACGTGAATGACATTATGCAGCTCAAGTGCGTTAGTGAAGCAAAGGTGAAAACATTATAAACGGTCTGACGCTTCTGCCAATATGCGGTGTTGAAGCTTCACATCACCGGGAGACAAATTTTGTTTATAGGGACAACGCGTCCACACAAGAGATTATCAGGTAAAAACTGGCAAGATGAAAAGCTTTCGACCGTATTATTAAGAGATTTCACAGGTCATGCCTAAATAGTATCCACTGCATTTAATAAACCACTCTGGTTTTTTGTCTGTATAAGAAGATTAAATCTGATGCATCTCTAATATTCAGTTTGAAACATCATCGAACAGATTGGTGACGTAATATTATCCGCCCCTTTTTTTACACGACCTGTGTGATAATTCGATAAAAGTCGTTGGGTGCATCCCACAACAAATGTTGCAGGGATGTTGAATTTAATAAACTATGAAACAAACCTAATTGCGTTGTTCAAAAAATCATTACATCATCGCTCCGGGTGCAAATGTCCACATAATATGTGTATCCCAACGAGTCCATGGAGCAATTTGAGCCCCTAAACAGCCCTCGGCCTAGGGAGACATCTCCATGAAAGAGCTACATATCAATGTTTGCAAAACTACAATCATTTGAACCAGTCGGCTGTGGGGAGAACGAATTTAATTGACTCCGTGGGGGACGACAACTTAAATTATACATTTTTTACTCGTAACTAAAAAGCTGCAAAAAATAAATTTATAAATTAACATTCTATTTATTAAATTTTATACTTTTTAAAAACGTTTCTAAATTAACTATATTATAAACAATACCTAATTATCTAAAAGTCTTTTAACTCAAATGCAATGTACCATACATTTCAAAACGTCATCCTATCAGTCACATCATTTGTCACCTATTATCTGTTTTGTAACATACGCAATGTCAGTGTTATTTTTCAATCTAATTTTTGATTAGAACTGTCTTATTTAGATCTTAGGATAATTTAAGGTAATAATTTAGGTAAGTGATGCCGATAGTTTTAACATTTATATATTATTAAATTAGGTAGGTATACATTTGTAATGGCTAGAAAGTCTGTGTCCTAACTGTTTAATTTTAATATTTTTTTTACTGATGACAGATGACATATGTCTAACGAATGTCAAACTGTTTTAAATTTAAGACACACTAGACGTCGTTTAATTTGAACGCTCTGTATTTTTTACTTTACTTTAAAAATATAAAAGTATTGACTGCATATTTTTCAAATTTGAAATAATTGCAGGGAAAATGAGACAGTGAAGACCTATAAGACAAAGTGGAGTTCTAAGACAAAGTATTTAGCTATTGCTAAAAAAAATACAAAAAAATATATACAGAGTGTTTTTGGTATTTGTATTTTGTATATTTTTGAGTATTTTTTTGTTTTATTATTACTATTATTTTTTGAAAAACGTTCGGATAGGTTAATTTTGTTTTAGAGAAGAACATGTTTTTGATGTCAACTTTAGGTCTACACCCTGAAAGCGAAGGCGTCTACCAACTCCAAAATTTGAAATAAGAAGTCAAGTCAAGTCGCACTTCGTTAGATAGTTTTTTTTTAAAAGATGCCCTTGATTTTAAAATTTAATCAATATCTTTGAGAAAATAACAACAAAACAAAGATAATTTTTTAAGGTTTTTTTTATTAAAAAAAAGTTTAGGGTACTTTAAAAGTATCGCTTTAATTGTTAAAACAAGAGCACCATTGAACAACAATTTTAATTAGCTTTTTGACGATGTATGAATAAACCCTACTTGTCATTTAAAATTTTGAAGTTAGTTTCCGCCCCCGTTTTTAAGAGTAGAGGACCGGTGTTATCATTACAGTAAAACTTTGGCTTCCTCTAAAACAAAATCGACGTGCCAAGAAGTTTTTTAAAAAAACAACGTTATATACCCGGAAACCTGCGCGTTTTCGTTTCGTTGCTCACCCTGTATAGGTATTTAACTTAATAAACAAGAACAAAATTTAGCAAACAAATCTATTAAGCAAAAAGTAATTAAAATAAAAAATATATTTTTCCAAAAATTTTAAAAAACAAAGAAACTTTAATCCAGAAATAAAAATAATCCAAAATTTCAGGGTGTACCTCATGCTGGCCAAGCTTCTTTATATATAAACCAAAAAAACTTTTTAATAGGTTACAAAAATTTTTTAGATTGTAAGAAATATTTAAATACGAAAAGCAAAAATCAAACCTAGTTATTATAAGAAACAAACAATAAAAAATAATATCAAAATAGATAATTCTAACACCTTCACAAACTCTAAATGTTAAAAACCATTGAAAATAAAAATATTAATAGAAATTGGAAGGTGATTTTAACATTAAAAATTAAGAAAATAATAACAATTAAGAAGATTTAAGTATAACTAGGTACATAAAAGACTAGATGCAATAATTATAAACAGTAAGAGTATCTATATAAAGAAAAAAACATACATAATAAAAATCTAAAAAAAAATAAAAATACTTATGACAATAATAAAATACATATAAAAATATTTCCTATTTAAATGAATTTGGCGGGTAAAACAATAAAAAAAGTAAAACTTATCAACACGTACTTGTCAAAAGTACAAACACTCTATTTCATAAAGCTGTGTTAAATTTTTTGTTATTACATGATCGTTAATGAAATAAAATATGTCACAAACATTTTGATTTTTATTTTTTCAGCTCTTTTAAGAGGTTTTTGGTGCCGGTAAACTCAGCTAATTAATAGTATTTACCGTATGGCTAAATAATTTCTGTAAGTAATAGTTATATTGATTAATATTCTAATTAACCAAAAAAAAATTTTTTTATTTGAGAGATGGACACATTATGGGTACACCAAAAATTCTTTTGATAAGAAAAAATTCTCTAAAAAATTTTTAGAAAATTCTCGAACGTCATTGAAATAATCAGTTCATAATTAGTTATTATTAATAGTATTATTATTATAGTTATTATTATTTTGTAGCTTATAGTACATTATTATACGTGTTTCATAAGACAATCATTGTGATACGAATAAGTTTTCAGCATGACGAGCGAAGCGAGGAGTGCTCAAATAGAATGAGTGTCACAAGTCGTCTTATTAAACGAGTGTAATATACTATTTGTTCTACTTTGCGTTGCAAAAAAAGCATTCAAAAAGTCTTTTTTGGAGAATTATCACAATTTGGAATTTTTGAGAAATTTGGTTAGCACTAATGAAGTAAAGACATTTGTCAAATTTATTAAGGTTTTCAACTGATTTACTAATTAACTGATTTTTTGCTTCAATATTTTGACAGCTCGCTTATGATTTTCTCAACTATTCCATATCATCTCCAGCGTAAACGGTAGACGTAATTTTTACGCTTACGGTGCCAATATAACCAATGGAAAAGTTACTGTTTTGTGTGCTATAATGAAAATTTAGTGTCATTATTGTTAATGCAAAGTAGAAAAATATTTATTGTAGTGTCCTATTTTTGCAACGGAATATCGAAAAATAGTTCTTAGAGTTACTCGTTTGTTTAATAATAATTATGCGTAGATTAAGCAAAATGCACTTTGTTTGATTTTCTGGAAATTTTTAAAAATTTCTGAATATCTTATGTAAATTTACGAAAACCCTCAAATCTAATAACAAATTCTAAGAAATCTACTTAGAAAATAGAAAATTCATGAAAAATTCTGCTCCTCGTAAATTAGAAATGTGTCTAGTATTTTTGAATTTTTCCTATAAAAATTGGGTGAATTATGACGCTCTAAAGCTAAAATTTTAGGGAAAAAATGAACATAATAGATCAAATTGCTGTGAAAGTTGAATCCATACTACCAACCATAGCAGCGGTAACGTATTACTTCATTTGCAATTTTTATCAAAATCACTATTAGAACGAAGACAATAATAATATTTTAGAAGAAAATGGCGTAGAACCACTTGTCTAATTAACATTTAGTTTTATTTAGTTCTAGTTATATTAATATTTTGTTAATTATGTAAATTATTACAACTTAATTATAACTATAAGTATAATGTAATTTAAAATAGCTAATTTTATAAGACTTTTTTATGCCTACTTCTTACATACATATCTAGTAAATTTTATTTTTAAACTGCATTTTTACCCTTATAAAATAATGTCTTTTTGACTGTTGCATTGATTAATCATTTATCTAAACTTAAATTAGATACAATGCGAAAATCTATTTTTATTTAAAAAACAGTATTTTTCTTTATAAGACAAAAAGTCATACTTTTGCTAAATCTGTAAAAGTTTTGTGATAAAGACATAAAATAAATTTTTAGTGGCAGAAAATAAGATTTCAGCGGCTGTAAAATTATTTTAAACAAGAGTTTAAAAGTACGCTAAATTTTACTATACAGTCTAGGCTTAGAAGTATATCTTTAACAGTGACAACTTAGTTTAGTAATGTCAAATTTTTCTAATGTTTAAATTTTTTTTATAAAGTTTAGCTATAATAAACAGTATGTCAGTAATAGAAAAATGCTCCGAGAAAATAGATAAAATATTAGTTGGTTTTTTGACAAGATTTAAAATCGGATTTAACAAGAACTGATTATTAGAAATCCGTTCAATTAACGTTAGTTATTTTCATTTAAGTTTTCACCGTTTGCCGGCTGTAAACGGTTTAATTTTTTTTCTGGAAAAATATTCAGCAGCGCCACTGGCTTATAAACTCGTTGAAAATACATCATTAGTCGGATTAAGGAAGCTTTTGCGGTGTGGTGAGACTGTCACATACACAACGTCCCAAAAAGCGGTATTGTTAACAAAGAATGGCTCAAAGCGGTCAGATACAAATGTAAACAATGGAAGCGAGGCGCCGATTAACCCCAGGGGGGCAATTCAGCTCTCCCTTCTTCATCTTGCCGTGCGCTTATAAACTAGTTATACCCTTATGTCATTATCCGTTTGTATTCGCACACATTGGGGGAAGTTGTCTATTTGTCGAACGATTATTGTTTATCGGAAAAAATGAAACGACTCGCTTCCGGAATTTAAATAAAACGAGTGTTTCCTGGATTTTGAAGAGGAGAGCCTGATTTGCCGTACCATTGAATCAATTGTGTCCGATACAATACACTAACAACCAATAAAGTAATGTAAGGAGAGTTTAGAGATTGGAGATTAGGATTTAACCAAAGGTCGGAACAAAGCACATGCTCTGGACAGATACGGTCTAATATAAAGCAAACACGGAATTACTGTGATTGAATTATGGCCACGATAATGATTGGAGGTAACCGCACACTCGCCTGCCCCGAATATATCGAACAAAGCAATCACCAATCACCTCCATAAAAACCAATTAATTTTTGAAACGGCCATCATGCAATTATCGATTGACTTGTTTGCATAAAAAGTTTCAATCAAAACAGTTTTTCTAAAAGCAGAAATTTCAAATTACTCCTAATACAGTTGAGTGTTTGTAGCATATAATCACCCCTCTTATCACAAAGATCAACGTCACAAAATCACTCCATCCAATAACAATAATAACCGATAACGTGTTTTAAAGTGATGCGTGCCATTCTGCATCACATTACCTAAATTGAATGACGACCATTGCTTAGAAATCGACGAAATCTATAGCGATTCTACCACTCTTATCTTCCCTTGATCTTGCCAACCCTAATCGAGACTTAAAAGGGTTCCAGGAAAGGTGTGCTTGAATAAAGCTCGTCGACGATTTGATGAGATTTGACGGGCCATTATTCACACACTTTCGATAATTTGACATAAAGTTTCAACTAGAAATTTAAATTTTAATCAGTTTTTTATTCAGAATAGAACACAGCGGGAGGTATAGATTTGATGACATCTGGACTCGAAACTGAGATTGTTAAAAGCACCTCTTTAGTGTACCTTTAAAAAAAAGAAATAAATGCAGGGATGACGGTTGTACACTGTCATTAGGGATGATTGTACACGCCTGCTAGGTCTATTCAAGTTGTTGCAAATTGAATAAATTGCAGGGTTTACATATGGCGGTTTTAGTTTTTAATCCGTATAAAGCCATAGAAAATTTGAAATAAATCTTTACAAGCTAACATAAACACAACTTTAAAATAGTCTATTTAGTACGTAAATTCAGTAAAAAGCATTAGCGGTAAAAGTTAAATTTTTTGACACTCATTTACTTTACTTTTCTTTTTTCTGTATAATAAGTAAATTTTGAAAGAGTAAATGCAACATACTACTTAAAAAGCTGACTATTATTTGATCTATTGCAACATATCAAAAAATCAGTCAATTCATTTCCGAAGAGAATGTAGGACTATATAAGACTGCAACGTATGTGCGAAATTGCAGTTTTTTTATTCAAAGAGTTGGATTAATACCGAATAATTTGTTTTTAATATATATACCAGTAAACACAACAATAATTTGATTAATAAATACCAAAATACAGGGTGTTTTAAATTTGGCAAAGATGCAAGAATTAAAAGTACCAATCGAATAAGATGACCAAAAGCTGCAGAAACCAAATATCTTGAAATCTTGACCAAATTCGCTGCTGTTAGTCTATGATATTGCTGCCAGTCGAGTTTACTCGACAGAGGGTCGCCTTTATTAGCTCACTCTAGAGCTAATCTTTTAAAACAATAAATAAATAGATAAACACTAAACAATATGTTACAATAAAACATTTTAATTAATTTTCGAATGTAGTTTTTTTAACAAGATTATAGACTCTGAATCAAAAATAAAATAAAGTTGAAGCCTCTAATAATAATATAATAATAATAACAAAAAGTAAAAATTAAAATAACTAATAAATGAACAAATTAAGAAAACAATAACTACATTAAACTGTTTAAAGAGGATGTTCAAAATGAGCGCCATCCATACATAGATGCAAAGATATACTCGCCGAATTAAACTCTCTCCAGCATTTCTAATCATTTTCGAAGTAATTGTTCCTAGCGAGTCTTTGATTCTGTTATATAGCTTTTTAATTAAATCTATAGACTCACGGTATACATACTTTTTTATGTGACTCCAAAAAAAGTAGTTCAAAGAAGTCAAATCAGAAGATCTAAGTAGCCAATTTATTTAAACCTTTTTTCTCAATCCAGAAATTAGAAAACTTTTGGTCTATATAGACATCTCACAGGTCTGGCATAATGTGGTCAAGCACCATCGTGTTGACACTACATGCGTGGCCTCAATCGAGTAAAAAATATTTTAGAAGTCCTGGTAAATCTTTGTTGAAGAAGTTTTTATAAGTAACACTATAAGTTACATAGAAAGTCTAAACGATCTAAACTAAAGCGTCAGATTTTTGGTAATTTGCTAAGCTAATGTAAAAAAATTGCTAACCAGCAAATTCCCCAAAATGCCAGTTTATAAGTTGACTAAAAAGTGCCGTTTTCTTCAGCCCACATGTGGTAAATATAAAAATTAAAAAATCCACCTCGTAAAAAACACGAATTGTCTCTAAATAAAATGTCAGATACTTACAAAATTTAGATTTTGTTCTTGCTGCTAGAGAATTTATCTAGAAAAATTTAGGCGTGGATGATAGGTTTTCTGATCTTAAATGTTGTACACGTTTATAATAATAGACGTGTTTTCAATTATATTTTAATATTTTCTGAATGTTTCTCCAAAAAACATTTACCATACGTTTTCTGATGCTCCTTTTTCTTTTCTTCTTCGTTTTGTACGATGCAATAAAACTCAACGCTTGTTACATCTTTTCTTAGTGGTTGCACCAAACCTGTGGTTCTTATCCTATTTATAAATGTTAAAATTACTTTAGCTCCAAATGCTCTTCTGTTAGGATGTCTGACGACGTATTAGCGAGCCTCAGCAGTAGTCAATAGCCGTGACAAATATTTCTCAAAATTACGCACTATACTGTGATTCATAATTCTGGAAATACTAGGCATTTTTAGACTAGTTCATTGATTTACGTCTTAGGCTACCTACCTATCTACCTTAGCCTACTTTTCTTTGCATTAACTTTTAGCGTTTCTTCTAAGAAAGCTTGTCTAAAGACTCTAAAGTCAATCAAGTTGACGGCAGTTTTTTTTAGATGTTTTTTTCTACCATCAATATAATTTTTTTTTTTTAAGTTTAGCATTTCCAGATGGAGCCTTCATTGTTGGAACATCTTGCAAGTTCAGAGTTTGGCTATCTATGTTGACGGACGCCTCCGTCTATTCTAAAACGTGTAGGATAATATAAAAAAAGTCTAGTAATTCTTTACTTTTCGAAAACGTTTTAACGTTTTATCTTACATCCCGTCGATAAAACCACTTGTTGGTTGGTTTTACGTTGGTTTAACTAGTTGGTTACGAACATTTACAAGTATGGGCCAAATTAAAAAATACCTCAATTTTTGCTCCATATGTTTTGCATTTGGCTCATGTTGCATTTTTAAACACTCCGTTGAACAGCTTGGGTATACTACCTTCATGTGCTGGTCTTCATTCTGATTTCTAATCCTGCTCCGAAATGGCCTCCAACAGCTCGAGAGCTAGGCCTCATAGTACCAACAAGAGAGCTGTTAGATTTTCTTTTTCATTACGCATAAAAACATATAATGCAAATTTGCAATGCAAAGAAAATTTAATTTACTGATTTGAAAATTTTAATTTGCTATTTTTAAAATTTGATGTCTCAAGTTTACGTTAGCGCAAATGATATCAACGATAAAAATGTTAGTCTTACAAAAACTTGTTGAAATAAAGAAATACTTTGTTGAAATCGTATAAGTTTCTTAAAAAATTTACAACTATTTACAGTTAAATTGCATATAACTGTTAAATTAGCTATTGCAATTGCTTAAATCAACACAACTATTTGTTAAATTAACAAAAAAGTGCCAGATTTGTATGTACCATATATTAATTTGTTACTTTTTACAGATTTTATTAGTTAGATAATCACTTTTAACTCGATAATTTAACAAATTGTGTTGGCTATTTTTAGGAAAAAAACCAATATTTTTGAATTACAATAATAACAAGAGTGAAGCTATAAAAAATCTATTTTGTAGTCAATTTAACAAAACCGTTTTTACAGTGCGGATTTTTCACTCACATTATAAATAATTATTTGATATCTGAAAAATTCACTTGATTTGCGTAAATTTCAGTTTATTAGTTAAATTGTAGAAAAACACAATCTTATAATATTTTTGTGTATAGAGTAGAAATAATCTTTTTGTGCGTCTAAAGCTGTGGCCACAACAATAAATCTGTATTGGTCTAGCCCTCGAAAAGGTGTTACACTTGAAAATGCATTAAGCGTTTTATTCTATTATTCTATTATCCTGCAAACACTTGTTATTTGGTAAACATATATTGTGTGGGACGTCCCATTTACGCTTGATCCCTTATGAAAAAAAAAAAAAATGTAGTAATGAGGCTACCGAAAAATCAACAAAACGTATATAAGCTGGATAATACGCTTGTTTTCCATTGTGGTCGACTTGAAAAGAGCCACAAGGATTGCAAACATAACCTATAGCGTGTCGTCGGAATATTGCATTTCAAGAGTCTTGCATTCCTCTATATTTACAGTATCTTTGCGGATCTCGGACTGTAACAAGTATCAAAAGGCGGCTTATCCTTACTCGAAGACGTTCTGCAAAGATCGGCTTTTGTAATTGTGGTTTGTTTGGGGGTTTAGGATGTATCCCGCTGAGAACGTGGCCCGTGTCTGATTGCTATCCCTCTTTTCAACTACAAAAAATTCAGGAAAGGACATTATTGCTAATGCTTCGCACGCTAGCAGATGTCTCTGATATAATCTTTATTATGTGAAAAATGCGATCTAATTATCTTTCAAAGATTAAATCAAAATACAACAATATAATAACTACAGAATACAAGTTTTATAAAGCGAGAGAAAGAGAGAGAAAATATAAAGTTGGGTGTTTCAAAATTTTCAGATTTTTTTTTAATTTAAGTTGTTATTTTTTAAATTTTATTTAAACTTACGTTATAAATAAACAATACACAATTAAGGCTTTTTGCCTAGCTAACACGTTAAAATAATCCTGTATAAAATTAACATTTTATCCCTAATTGTTTAAAATGTTTTTTGTTCTTTCTTACTATTTAATTAAAGTATACATTAGACCATTTTGACCTTAAATAAAATGTACTAAGTCTGAAAAAATGACGTCACAAAATGGCAGCAATAAAGCACTAAATCTAATCTAAATCAACTAGCCAATATCCACCCTTAATAAATTCCTAAAAGTTTTGAAAAAATAAATGTTTATGTAAGATATTAGGTATTACAAAATTCTGTTATAAGCAAATACCTACCATAAACCACGATAAAAATTAAAATTATTAAATTCTACAAAAAAATTAGACAAACTGTAAATATGAAACTGGCAGGAGGAATTTCTCTTACTCTATTCCCATCTGTCTTCCTGATAACTTTAAAATTAAGTTTAAAAAAAATGATTAAAAAAGAACAAACTATAAGAAAATATAATAATGTAGAAAATCTTTTATTTGTCTGTTTAAGTTCACTGTCTCAAAGAACTTTTAAAAAAATGTGTTTTTTATAAACATTCGTTTTGCAGTGTAACAACAAAGTTTCTTGAGTGGTCTTACCGCATTTTAGCGTTTTTAAAAAGCGAAAAGAAACGCCACATTTTTTTACTAGTTATTTGTTTATAACAGTGTTAGGCGTGCCTAGCAAAGTTATCTACTAAAAAAATGTTTCTCGGCTGTTGCAGTGGCAATAAATGCAGTGGTAAATTTAAAACGCGTCACTTCAAGTGTATAACTACGTTTACATTTACATTTACGTTATATTTGCGTGGACACAAAGTCAAATTTTCCTGTTGCTTACAGTCGCTGTTAATTTATATTTTTAACTTTCTATGTTTTTCTAAATTTTTCTACTTTTTCTTTTTTTGTAGGCACAGTTTTTGTTGTTGTTTTTTGCTCTCCGTTCATCGTTTTAAAGTTTTTTTTGAAGTGTTTTTTGTTCTCTTAAAATTCTTTCTTGATTGTCTTTTTATTTTAATTATAATTTTTTAACAATTTCTAGAAGCTTACCTTGTTCTTATTATAGCGTGTAGTGTTCTTATTATATTTTCTTTTTCATCTAGTCGACGCCACGTTTTTTAATATCTTCTAGAAAATTTTGTTGTTGCTTTTTATTAAATTATCCTACAAATCTCTCTCGATTTTCTAAAATTTTTTTGCCCTTTCTTTTCACCTGACTTTTTTTACCTTTTAGAATTTTGAAACAATTTGATGCATTTTAGAACCAGTTACACAATCATCAATCAAAATTGACATATTTTTAACCATTAAAGCATCGTATTTTAAATTAACCAGTTTAGGTTTAGACAATTAGACAATAAATTATAAAAAAAATTGTAAAAAAAAATTAGAAGCGTTAATAATAAATATTTTTAAATTTTTTTGAATAAAATTTTTGTTTTTAAAAGTGTATTAATTTTTTTGTCAAAAACTGTTATTTATTCTAGTTTCTATTTTAAAACTAAATTGTCTTTAAGTAATTGATTTGTTACAACTTATTTAAATTTTTACAATTAAAAGAAATCTAAGAAACGAAAAATTTTGAAAAGTTTTGTTCTAAAAATCATAAAATAAATAGGTTATGTAAAAAAATTAAAACAAATTTATTGCCATATAATTTCAAAAATAAGTTTTTTTAAATAAAATATTATTTTTATCAACGTTCATGCCATTCTTTTGCTACCTTCAAAAACGTCTCCCAAACATTTATTTTTATATCATCACAAAAATTACCAAATATTTTAAACATTTTAGTTTGCTAATAAATAATATAGTCATTTCTTTTTTTTAATATTTTATAAGATAAGAAACATCGAAAGAAATTGTATCGCCAAGATGGGTTTAGTTTGCTGCTGTTGATATTTTTTACCCAAAGGGCGTTAGTACAATGCAGATAGCAATCATTGAAAGTATTGGCAGAGAGATTTAGTAACAAAAGTCTTTTTATTTATTTTAAATTTTTGCGACACTCAACTGCAATCGGCAATAAAAACGTTCACCTAGTAGACGCTTAAAGACCATCATCAAAAACTAAAGTTGACAGTGTGAAGGATTACGTACAAAATTCTGGTTGTACTTTGATTTTGACTAAATCTACGGCCGCATCAAAAGTGAAATTAATAAAACAATTTTTGCTGTACAGTATGAGACACTAAAAAACGCAAAATGAATAATTTTCCTAAGTGTCTAATAAGCCGTTCCACAAAAATATAATAACATTTTAAATTTAAAATTGTTAGTAATTAGATTAAATTAGTTTTGTAATGATTATTATTTTAAATTTTGGTAAAATCTTCCAAAAACTTGTAATGTTTTAGCTTTAAAGATCTTTTCATGTTGTAAAAACAACTAACACTTAGCCGACATTGTTTTTGTTGAGCTTTGCCTGTCATAAAATATTTAAAGGGTCAAAGCAGTATTTGCACAAAAATTCTGGTTGTAGTTTAATTTTGGTCAAATCTACGGCCGCATCAAAAGTGAAATTCATAAAACAATTTTTGTTAGGCAATATGAGACACTAAAAACGCTAAAAGGATCATTTTCCTAAGAGTCTAATAAGCAATTTTACAAAAATATATTATTACTTTAGATTTAAAAATGTTAGTAATTAAAATTAATTGATATTGTAATAATTATTATTTTAAATTTTAGTAAAACCTCTCAAAAGCTTGTATAGTGTTTTGGCCTTAAAAATCTTTTTATGTAGTAAAAAAAA
Source organism: Tribolium confusum (assembly GCA_029207805.1). Taxonomy (NCBI): domain Eukaryota; kingdom Metazoa; phylum Arthropoda; class Insecta; order Coleoptera; family Tenebrionidae; genus Tribolium; species Tribolium confusum. The sequence continues at coordinate 20,955,417 of JALGAY010000003.1, forward strand.
ACGAATCGTGTTTTGGCCTTAAAAATCTTTTTATGTAGTAAAAAAAAACGAATCTGTAGACTATTTTCGTTCAATATTTTAAAATATGTGTCAACGATGATTTAAAGCGTGTAATAATAATAATGATAAAACTTTGATATTTAAAATGGCCGCTTGTGACATTAGAGAAGCAAATATAGATAAAGATCTTTGTGTATTGAATCGGTAAATAGTGTGTAATGCCTGTGCGATGTATTGCTGTGTAAAGTGTATATTTTCCATAGCAATTTCCAATCAAATTCAATCAGTAAAAGCAGTTGAGTAAATAATAGAGTCTAACTGCGGTCGCAGTCGTGATTAGTTCTCCGTCTGTCCGCCGCAGGGTGGGGGCTCCACCTGCGCGCTAATTACCATAGTCATGCGGCCGGGCTGCCGGAAATTAAATCGGTTTACGGCGCTCCAATATTTGTGTTACCAACATTTAAACAATTTAGTTCCATTATGGCGTCTCGATTGGTATTTTTTCGGTTAATAATTTGAAAATAATTTCAAAGTTAATAGGGCAAAGTCATTTATTTGCGATTAAAAACACTATCACATCAGCAAATCAGATTAGGGGGTGCACAAAGAGTATAAAACAATCACAGCGTCCGCACATACATCCCAACAGAGAGTAACAATGTGCCAATTTGGCCTTAAACGGCCCATTGTAGCTGGAAATATAATAAAAGCATTTTTATAGCAGCTCCCATCTGGCGTCCTATCTTGGAACTAATCACATTATGTACTCCATTTTTGAAGCGCCCTGCCTCCAGCGTACAATTCAATTTAAAAGTCATTTGTACTATGCAGGAATATTGTTAGCATCGTTAATAATAATAATAATTTCATTTAGTACTCAGAGTATAAAAGAAAATTACAACGACGCCGTCCTGTTAAAAATGAACGTCGTAAACGCGTTTAGAGCAGGTATTTTATAATTTCTAACACCTTATATAAAAACGAAAAATGCTGCATCAAAGATGAAATTCTGATACGGCAGATATCGCTTAAGTGTTTATAAAGGCAAGGAAATTGAATGGGGAAATAACATCATTACATCTTATTGCATTTGGCTTTTATAATTTATAATTTCGAACTGAAATGGTTTTTTTACTCTTTCGACAACACCGAAAAAGAGACTCGACTTTAATTGATGCTCTGTTTTGATAATGTTCGAGGCAAATTGGTGTCACGGTTGAAGAGTTTAATAAAGGGTATATTGAAGGGTGATGTGTAAATATCGAGTACGAATTTGATGCATTTATCCTCGCTGGGCTGCAACCACTAATGACACTTCTCGGTCACTAATTTTGTCAACATACTGTTACTTTCATATGACATTATTCTGCCTCATCAGCAGATACTCCAATTTGCACAAACACGACGAACCATGAGTTTAATTACAGACCAAGTACCTAAAGCAACAAACTCACCGAAAGGTTTATATTACAACTAAAACTAATTAAACTATTACCTATTTACACTATTGATTAAAATTTAATTTCAAATTTTTAAGTAAAAAAATTACAGAAATAACCGATGAGAGGGCCACACTGTAGGAGTAAATAATAAACCCGGATCACTTTTGTAATAATAAATTTAAAATTTTAACCCAAAATTTTGGCTTTGTAAATTATGTTTTATACCGAAAATTCGGGTTTTTAAAATGTAGGTCATGTTATATGACAATGTCTCGTTGACGTTGTCATATAACATAATTCAAAAAGCCAAAATTTTGGGTTGAAATTTGAAATTTATTATTACAAAAATGATCGGACTATGTATATATATATATATATATATATAATTTTAAATTTGACCGATCGAGAGAAATGACGTCATAATTTCGCACGAGTGGAAAAAGATCGCTACACTTCCTAACATGCTAAAAAAACGTATCGTTATGTAAGCTGACAGAGACAATAAAATTAGAAAAGAAAAGCTGTTCGTCGCACATCGCAGCGACATTATTAAATCATAGGCGTTATTTTTCTGTGAATATCAAATTATTTATTAATAAAATTATTGTCGTGTGTATTCGTGTATATAGTAGAAATAAATTATTTGTTTGCTATTTGTTAAATTTCTTTGGAAAGTAACGTAACCCATAAACTAAACTAATTTTATAAGACGGAGAAAAATGATAAAAAACTACTCATAAAACTACTTCAAACAATTATTATCGCGATATTTGCGATTTTTTGAAAATGATAAATTTGAATTTGCATTTAAAGAATTTTTCTTTTATTTCTAATCATAACAACATTATCAGGATGCGTTTTTATGTGGCATTAATTTTTTCTTCGAAGATAAAGAAAAAAAAAACGATAAAAATAAAATTTACCTGAAATGAACGTTTGGTTTTCATTGTTCAGTCTTGTTTTAAAAACACATCAGTGTCAGTATAATTAAAATTTTGCTAAATTTTGAAAGCAATGGAACGTATTCAGCGCAATTTAAGCAATGACGAATGTGTCGCAATAGTTACTTTATCCCAAGAAGGCTTGAGCTACCGTGCTATAGGAAGAAGATTTGGTGTAGCCCACACGACGGTATCTAGGATAGTTTAACGTTACCGGGAAACTAATGCGTATACTAGACGTCCTGAACAAGGCAGACATCGAAGTACAACGACTATTGAAAATCGTTTTCTAAAAATTCGTGTTTTACGAGAGAGGTTCACTACTGCTCGAAGTTTACAGTAACAATTAGCAAGGGTGCATAATAACCAAGTAAGCATTGAAACCGTTTAGTAACGACTTGCAGAAGTTAACTTAAATCCCAGAGTGCCAGCTAGATGCCCAGATTTATCTGTGAACCACCGTAGAGCTAGACTAGCTTTTTCTAGAGAACACGTCGAATAGGATAAAGAAGCGGGTTCTGTTTACAAATGAGTCGAAATTTTGTTTGTACGCCAACGATAGACGTGCAAGAGTATATCGACGCCGACGTCCACATGAACGTTTTGCTGAGTGCAACATTCAAGAAGTTTATTCTTTTGGCGGAGGCTCTGTAATGGTATGGAGAGGCATTTCTTTGAAAAGTTGCACAGACCTTCACGTCTTTAATGGAAGAAATTTGAACGCTGCACGGTACATTACCGATATTTTGGAACCGTATGTTATGCCTTTTGCACCTTACATTGGAGACAACTTTATGCTGATGCACGATAACGCCAAACCGCACGTCGCTGGCATTGTACAGACATACCTTCAAGAAGTAAATATTAAAAAAAATGGATTAGTTACCGATGAGTCCAGATTTAAATCCTATAGAGCATGTGTGGGACATGTTGGGAAAACGTCTGAGAACCATGCAACCACCACCAGCTAATCGGCAAGAAGTAGAGCAACATTTAACTGAAATTTGAGAAAATTTGGAACAGGAATCAATCAGACGACTAATTTTGAGTATTTCGAGTCGGTGTAGAGAAGTTATTTAGAAAAGAGGTGGAAAAACTCATTACTGACGATTTTTTTAGGTTTTATAAAATTTGAAGTTTTGTTAAAAGTTGTTTTTTTTTAGAATATTATGATTGTGTTTGAAAAATATAAGTTTTATTTCGTTTAAGAAGCTCAATTGTTGTTTGGTTTATTATATAACTGCAAATATTTAAATAAAATTTCTAACAAAACATTTGAGAAAAAATTTGAGAAGTGGTGCGATAATTGTTTGGAATAGTTTAATTTCAAGTAGTTAAGTTTTGTAATTTTCAATTTTGTTTAATTTAATTAGCTGACAAATTAACTACTAACCAATTACAGTAGTCTACAAAATTAAACTCTATTATTTTTATCGAATGAATTATATTTTTTTGCATAAGCTGTTAAAGGTAGTAACAATTCTTCGAAAAAACGTTTTCGTTTTTACTTTTTCATATAAGATGTCATTATTTGACTGACGATGACAACTATACTATTAGACCAATTTTAAGTGTAAATAAGTATTGGTCGCAGAATTCCATGGTTTTTAAATTGCTATTAAGAGTTTTGCTCTAAGAAACGCGGTTTAAAAGTTATAGCCATGAAAAAAGGTGTTAACTTTCAACAGTTCTGTTGTTTGCAAAATGTCAATTTTTCTACACTATACTCCTTCTAGAATTATTTTTAAAAAAGTTATTTATTTAATGGGCGGCGTTATTATTTTTTCATACTTTTTTCGGAAAATCTTAGAAGTATGAGTGACGAACATGGCGAGCGATTTCATCTGAAAGTATTTGCCAAAAATATCAAGGTTTTTGGAATCAGAACATACTAGGCGATTATTGTTGGTCTGCTGTGAGAGACAGTGAGACACTGATGCAAATAATTATAAAAAATTAGCTTTAACTCTACATTTTTATTTTTTTATTCATTGTTTCTTTTGTAATATTTTTTTTTATTGAATACCTTAAAAGTTTGACGTGCTGAGTTTTTTTAAACATTTTTTCTAAGTTGAGGAGATATTATACAACAAAAATATATAGGCTTCATTTAAAAAAAATGTTGTTATCTAAATAATTTTTTTTTTGACTTACAGCTAACTTAGATTAAAATTTATTAAGTTTTCTACAATTTTTTTTACAGCAAATTGCTTTTTGTTGAGCTTTTTGTGAGTCATTATTATTTATAGTTAGACAATAACAATATTATAAACAATTTGTAAAAATTATACTAATACTACATTAATAATAATAAAAAATTTTTTAAATAGATTAAAAATATAACAAATAACTAGTGTATACTTAAAATTAAAATACAGTGGAACGCCGATTATCTGCACTCCGATTAACCGAATCGCCAATTATCCAAACGGTCTTAAGCGTAATATAAAAAATTAAAACCAAGTAATTTTAGTTTTGTTGTAACAAGTTGGAGCTCGCTGGAGTCCAGATATATTTCAACTGTTATGGTTGAAAGCTAGAGACAAGTTACTATGATCGAGATGCTCTAGTGGGCGTTATTGTAGAACTGTGTTTGTTAAACTTAATAAAATTTGTTTTATGTGTGACAGTTTGTTCTTCTTTATTACCAGTCTATGTCCCATTATCCGAATTTTTAATTATCTGAATCAACCCCGGTCCCAATTAATTCGGATAATCGGCGTTCTACTGTAAAATAAATCAAAAACTTTTTTTTTTCTACTTATTTGGCGTATAAAAGTACCTACGTGTTTCTCGACCATAAACCCTATACGAAAGAACAACTTTTTTAACTATAGATAAAAATACTTTCAATAGGTACTAGAAATAAAAGCAATTTAGAATTGAACATCCAGTACCTATAAAAATAGCGAATATGTATTACTAAAGAAACTCATAATAAACTAAATTAATTTGCATTGACTGTTTAAAATATTGCAAAGATAATTATAAATTCCGAAAATAATATTAAAATTTGAGTATTATAGAAAAAAGTTGTATTTACAACTCGACGTAACATACAGTTGATTTACTTTCTTTTAGGTTAACTTTAATTTTTGTGGTTTATGAAAGAATTTTTGCTCTTAATACATTTAAGAGTTTTAAGATAACATTCTGAGGTTTGTCTTTTATCGGAGACAAACCAGAAAGAGTTGAAACTTTGAAATACTTATTTGTACTTGGTTAATTATCAACATTAACCAATCACAAATGAGTATCTTCAATTTCCTAAGCTTGTTGGTTTATTTCTTATTAAAAAAAACCGTAACTACTTCAGTTTTTTTTTGGTAACTTTTTACTAACTTCTTTCTTCGTTTTTCAATCTTAAAATATTATATATACTTCTGGTTATTCTGAGTGTTCTAAATACATTTTCTATCTCTTAAGTGTTTCTATTTCCTTTTAGTAAGTAACTTACAAACTTTGTCTTTGTTTTTCATTTTATTAATAAGTTAATCCGTATTTTCGAGCTTTTTCTTGAAATGATTTTATAATCTGATTTTCAATTATATATCCATAATTTGATTAAACTTGGTACTTTTGCTGTTTCTTTACAAAGATAGAAGCAGAAATTAAATCTACGTTATGTGGAGTGTATCTTTTCGTTTCATCTAAAATAAAAAATGAGTATTTATACGTCATAGTTATAAAAATAAATATCAGAGTTTATAATTTCATTTTTAAGAATTTTTTTGTAAAGATATTTCTTACATCAGATGATATAGATATTACATTTTTTTCAATTTTTTTAATGTTGGTTTTTGTTGTCTTGATTTTATCACAGATTTCAATTATTCTGCAAGGATAAAATTTGCAATGTTCTGTAGAAAACTTGTCTTAGATGAATACTTTTCTTTATTTTGTAATATTAAGAGTTGTTTGTATAGCTTTAAAACTATTAAATTCATTAGAATAACAATAATATTCTTTTTGTTGTTTCTGTATTTATACGCATTTATGTATCTTAGCAAATTTTAGTTTTATTTTTAAGTTTAGAATTAGGTTCTAGAATGAGCTCTTGTCTTAGATTTTAAAACTTTGATTTTTTTTACTCAACAGAAATAGACGGTTTTTAACTTATGTTTTTAACCAAATGTTATCAATTAAAAAATAACGAAATATCACTAAAACAATAGCAGTTAACAGTGACTACAATATGAAAATTATTGTCAGAATAATAAAAAACAAAACAAAAACAAAATAAACACTTTTTTGTTACTACCAAAGCAAAAATAACTATGCCGCAATTGTACAGAAAAATTGCAGAAATAAAATAAAGAAAATATTTAAAAAACACAATATTTGCATATAAAATTGCATTCATGTTAACTAAACACGTTCAATTAAACAGGTTATTAGGTTTAAGACAACAATTCACAAATTAAAAAAATAAGAATAAAACTAAAATCTATAAAGTAAAGTGTAAACATAAAGCAACAAAAAAGTTAAAGACAAGAATAATAAACACTTAAAAAATAAAACAACTTTAAATTTCAGCTTTTAGAACAAACACTCTCTATAAAAAACAAAGTTGATACATAGAAAAAACAAATAAATCAAATTACAAAAATAATTATATGTTTCGATGAGAAACAAAAATTCGTTGTCAGTGCGGTTTAGACTCCCATAACATTATCAATAGGTATTATTCTACGAGTATTTATTACAGCTCCGTATAAAGTCATCTCACTTAATTCTGCTCCGATTTTACTTAGCAGTAATTACCTAAATAGACAAACAGACTCTCGTATAGCAAATTACTGTATAAGAGTCTGTTTCTAATTACCTAATAATTGCAACTGCCGACCGAATCTCAGAAGCAAATGACAACCTAAATTTTGACGAATAAAATTTATTAATCTAATTATGTATTATTGTAAGCCAATTGTACCATTAAGTAATAAAATTTTATTTTATAAAAAACTACATATTCCTCATTCACGCCCAACAGAAGTAGCTAAAAGAAACTTTAAGCTTTTTTGTTGGTAACCAAAATATTATTGTTGCCAATAGCTTCAAAACGTTTTTAAAAAAATAAAAAAAATTGACAAACATTGTTAATTTATTATTTATTTGTTAACTGAAAAAAAGCTCTCAAGTTTTTTGCTTTTTCATTATGCATGAATATGTATCGTAAAATTCAACAAAAAGCAATATCAAAAAAAAAAATATTTATAAGACTTTCTCAAAAATTAGCGACTAGAGTCTGACTCAGACACAGATTTTGATATTGATTTCGACTAGTTACAAATTTCGTTTTTTGCTATTGCGATTGATGACTTATTTGTTATTACTTATTAAGCCTTCGATTTAATTAATTAAGTTTTTTTTGGTTTGCTATAAGATTTGACGTGTTTTTACTTTGAGAAGTTACAATAAATTTGTAGGTTAAAAATTCAACAGCCGTTTTTAAACTAGAAAGCACTAAAGTTTGTTTATGTAGCTAACTAAACAAATCAAAACGTTAAACTGCCGTTAATTTTTTATATATAAAAACGTTAAACTTTAAGTTTAGGGATATTAGCTACACTAAAAAAATTTATGTGAGTTTAAATTATGTGAGCAATTTATTTTATGTTAATTAATTTATGTGAGCAATTTTGTGATTACAAGCAAGTCGTAGTAAAAATTTACGTGTCTTTCATAGCTTGTTAAAAAAATTAAAAAAAAGTAATCGATTTATTTATTATACTATAAGATTGAGAGTATATTTTTTATAGTTGTGTAAATTAATCTAATTGCTATTATTTCTATACGTGGGTATTAATATTGGACAATAACGTAATAAGGTTAAAGTTGCCTAGTTTGAATGAACCACTGCACTACTCTGAACTGAACTGCTCAGAAAGCTACATTAAAAACAAAAAAGATTTTTTTTAAACTGCAGCAAAACAAAAAAAACAACTTAAATTTTGAGCTAAAATACAAAAGAGACAAACCAACACGACATCGTTATGTTTTATGTGTGAGGAAGAAAAAGAAACAGACATGATGCATCTAGTACAGCAAATGTCACATTTGGGTGCACATAAAATGTGCTAAAGTGAGCCCAAAAGTCAAGAAACATTACTGCATTAAGGGTGTCTCATGAACGAGTGCACATAATTTAACCAAAGATTAAGAAGTAAAAATTAATTGATATATATTTTTTATTTTTTTCCAAAAAAATTTATTTTCGGAATTATTAGCTCCCAAAATCGCTTCAAAAATACACTTTATTTTTTTTATCTAATAAAGTGCTTGCTCGATTTTGATGAAACTTGGTATACTCATTTTGTATTAGATAACCACCTTACAGTGTTAATTGTAGTATTGTAAGACATTTTAAAAAGAGGCTACAAAGGCCCCCTTGACACAATTTGCTTCATAACTTTGTAGCACAAATTAGTTTAACGTTGGAGTTTCTACAGCTTGAAAGCCCATTCAATTTAGAAATTTTTTTGTCTTTTACAAATTTTTCGTAAAACGCATCGTTTTTGAGTAAAACGATGTAGTTATTATTAGCATGACCAGCTTTTATCCACTAACGTTCCTCTATGGCCGTTTCATGCACGATGGTGCACCACCTCATTGTCAATTGAATGTAAGAAATTGGCTTCAGGATCATATTCCAGAAAGGATTTTGTTATTTTACTTTTGTATTTTGTTATATTACTTTTTCTTTTTTAGGTACTTCCAATTTATTGAATTATTTTTGTTGATACTCCTAAACCTCGTTCTAAAACGGTGCGTTTTACGAAAAATTTGTAAGAGACAAAAAAATTTCTAAATTGAATGGACTTTCAAACTGTAGGAATTCCAACGTTAAACTAATTTGTGCTACATAGTTATGAAGCAAACTGTGTCAAAGGGGCCTTCTTAGCCCCTTTTTAAAATGTCCTACAATACTACAAGTAATACTGTAAGGTGGTTATCTAATACAGAATAAGTATACCAAGTTTCATCAAAATCGAGCGAGTACTTTATTAGATATAAAAAATAAAGGGTATTTTTGGAGCCATATTTAAGGGCTAATAATTCTGAAAATAATTTTTTTTTGAAAAAAATAAAAAATATGTATCAATTAATTTTTACTTCTTATTCTTTGGTTAAATTATGTGCACTCGTTCGTGAGACACCCTGTATAATGGTTTAGCTATAAGCAACCAATGGTTTTAGAGCAACCAGTGGTCCAACCTGGGAGACTGGTTTCCTTGATTGGACCAAAAACACAATATTTTTAAGTGTATTTATTTTATTTTAAATTACATTTTTAATATAACTAAATACACTAACATATAGGCAATACTCGTATCTTTTATATCCTGCTATTATTTTTACCAAAATATATGCATATTTGCATAAAATTTAAAAAACGTCAAAACGGTTCATCCTAATTCGAACAAATTAAAAACTAAGAGTAGTAGTAATTTTTTATTAAATTATTGTTAAAAAATTTATTTTAAAACATAAAATTTAATAATTTTTGTTGAATACATTGGTTTAATTAATAATATATATGTAAAAGCGTAAATTATTGATAAAATTTAAAAAAGAGTAGACAAATAAACATTTATTAAAAAGTTAAATTAAACGTTATTGAAATTAAATTGAAAAGTAATTGCTCTTTTAAATTTGATTATCTTTTCAATTTTAGCTTAATACTAAATAAGCAAAATACCAACATAAGGAAAACGAAAAATTTTATTAACTCTTTATAACTAGGTAAATATAAAATACGATTAAACCAGTTTATGTTAGCCAGTTTGGTATTGTTTATATATTCTTTTTGTATTTACTAAAATATTATAGATAACAAAACATTTTGACGTAAATTTATAATTAATTTGGTTTAATTACAATTAATATTAAGCGTTAGTTAATTATTTATGAATTTAAATTAATTAAAATAGGAGTACTGATAAATTGTCGGTTATTCATTATTTCCACATCGTAAAGCCTTCTGTAAAACAATTTTGAATATGAAAAGTGTTAACTCATCATCACTCCCAAACCGTTGGTTTCCCTGTAATGGAATAACTGGCAAGACCAATAACATATCTTATTGGCAGCCCCACTTAAAAACGAGTAGCAATAGCAACATGTACAACTTAATCCAGATTGTTGACACCAATTTTGAAGCTTTTATAGAGTGAAATTTCCAGCACAGAGTCTATTACTGTTGGCGGGCATCCAAACTTTCATCTCTCTCTACCCTCCAGGACTCCATGATGGATGTCGAAAGTATTTCATTGGTCGTCGATGTATCGAACACGCCCCTGAAAACCGCCCCTAGGTATCCAAGCGTGGAAGCCAACTTCAGTCAGTTGATGTGGCGCCATGGAATCGGACCGTTGTGAAGACACTTCGGCGATGCTAAGCTACGGTCTTGACGTGAAACCCATGAGGATGGTCGCCAGTCCCGGAACAGGACCCAGGCACACCATAGACAACATCCTCGGACTCGTTCGAAAGGACGAAAACGACAGAGCTGCGACACCAGGAAACACAGAAAGCGCAGGTGAGCTGCATTATTAATTAATTATTTGCACAAAAACTCGAATTAACGACGGAATTAATTATGTCAATTATGTGCATGCAATGTGAAAACATGGACTTAAGAATTACATGTAATTAGCTACGCACTAATTTTATGGATTTTTAACGCGGGTTAAGTAGTGTTTTTGTAGCGCTTTATTTTTATTAGGTTTTAATCTATTGCCTGAACAAGATTTTCATTCAACAAACAACGTACTCAAACACGCAATTAAGTCTCCTTCATCCTATTTGTCAATCTCGTAATCCTATCAAATATAATTCCCTGTCAAGTAAGCTGACGTCAAATTAGTGCTGCTGTCAATAGAGAATAAAGACGGCAAAAACGTCCAAAATCAGAGCTTATTTATGTCTTTGATTTAACAAATAAGCTCATAAAAAATTCCAAAATTCAATATTTAACTAATTAAATTAAAAATTAAAATTTTTCTTGTTGAAGGTATTGATGATGATGACAGTTTTGCCAAGAAATAGATGTACATGAGAAAAAATCAATACTTAACTAATTTTAAAATTGCAACTTTTCTTGTTGAACGTACTGATAATGATGATAATGATCGCTTTGTTGAGAAATAATTTGATTACGATTTTAAAAGCATTTGACTGGTTATATTAAAAGCATTTAGGGAGTGTAGATATTTCCCGATATTTTTCGGCTTCTGATCTCAAGAAACAATAAATCTGGCTAATGGACTAAGAACTACCGTGACTAAGTTATTTGTTAATTGATGGGTGTAACTTATCAAATATTAATTAATTTATTCATTAACATCAACTCAACCACTTATCACGAAGTATTGAAATAGTTGGAATGCAACTTTTAGTTAATTTAGTTGCTCAATACTGTTCACAAGGCTATCGATGATCTATTATTTTGGTAAAATTTTTGAGTAGTGGAAAAGTAGGTATACCCACCAAGGACTTTAATTATGCAATAACATATATAATAATGGGATAATTAATTGGAAGAGTGTTCTCCTAATTGCTTATACTGAAAATTATCAATTTATTTAATTAATTCATTTGTGTAGTTATATTGAACTGTCGGCTGTTTAATTACTTTCAACTGTTTTAAATTGGTAATTAACTTGAAGTAGTTATTCATGAGTCGTCTTCTGATAGACACGCCTTCTCTTTTAAACACCATAAAGATGAAGCTTCTTGTCTTTCAACTGTTCGAGATGGAAAAAATATTGAGATGAGTTTCTTAATTATCGGTAGGCTGGTAGGTGGTATCCAAGGTTTATTTTCTTTTGTAGAAGATAAATACGGTTTTAACATTAATTATTCTGTAAAAAAGTTAAAAACAAATTACGATTCCTAAATTTAATTAATTTTTTTAAATGGTTAAGAAGTAAAGTTTATGTTAACTGTTTACTTTTGCGTTGTTATTAACACTAAAATTTAAATTTATAGACTAGTTAGTTTGTTTAGAATTGGCAGTTTCAAGCTGATTAATTAACTATAACAGGTGAGACATAAAACTGTAGAAAATATGTTTATAACAAAGCTCTATGTTAAAAATTTATTAAATGAACTAAATATACATTTTTAAATAATAAAATAATAAATAATAAAATAATAATAAAGCTTAGAAAAGAAAAAAGTAAACTGCATAATTTATAATAAGCTATCAATGAACTATAAATGTAATTAACTCAAAAATTAATTTGTAAAAATAATCGTTGTAAAATTTCGGCTATCGATTTAGAGCAGATTCTATCAGGCCTTGAGAAAGCTTTCATCTAACTTTTATTACATAAATAAATAAGTATGTAATTTATTTATTGACTATCAAACCAACGCTCAGTTAATAGGTTAAACAATTAATGTTAGGCAAAGAGGTTATTGTGGTACGAAATTGATGTCTAAAATTTACCGTTTAAATTTTGCTCTAATTTGAGATTATCAGCGGTTGCAAATTTGTGACAAACTCTCAGTTAGTGTTTTTCAATTTTGATATAATCTTTACTGAGATTTAGAAAAGTTAAAATCGTTAAAAATTGCAAACAAAAATAAAATATCAAGAAACAAAAAATAACACTCGTACTATTACTAAAAGACTATGCCATTTTGTCATTTTGTTAATTTGATAAACTAAAACCAAAAGTCTTAACTATATACTGTTTTACAACGTAGTCACTTATCACTCATTTGACCGAAAATTCAAATTTTTAAAATGTTTGTTTTTTAAATTGCAATATTTTTAAAAAGATGCAATTTTTTCTAAAACTAAAGTTTACGTTACATTGGTCAATTTATAAAAATTATAATAATGCCTAACTTAAAAAAGTATTGTTTTATGTAGGTTTTCCTTCGCCAAATTATTGAATGCATTAAAAATTTCGTGGGTTAATACTTTATATTTTTATCGCTCATATTTTATAGCGCACTAAAAATTATTTTTTAAAAAAATATTCTAAGATAAAAATTCTAACGGATTAAGATCTGGTGAACAAGCGAGATAGGTAGGTACATATGTAGCGATGCTGTCACGAGTTCCGACATATGGTAATATTATTAGTTATGAATAGGTACTGCATAATGAACTACTTTTTTTATTTCCTACTGGTTGTCAAAGTGAATATTGCAAAAAACAACCGGCGATAATCGTAATGATAAAAAGTGCTTAGAAATATTAATGTTATTGTTAATGTTTATTAATTTATTGTACTTATAATAATGGTCAAAAGTTAAAGAAAAATGGCCAAAAAATTTTTGGTTTTTAATAAGTCAAAGTTTGGAACTTCTAATTTATCTTTTTTTTAAGATTGCAAGATTACCAGTAGGTACACTCTTGATCACTGGAAATGAAACAGTCAGGCTGTCTACGTGTAAGTTATTACCAATAATATTTGCAATAGAATATAGATTACTCTATGTTTTAAATATAATAAGCAAATCACATTTTGTTAAATTCTTTTAATTGTGAAATAGTGCAAATAGCACTTTGTTATTCGAAGGAAACAACAAGTGTATTCGGTTGAATTGTCTTATTTCTAGTAAAATTTTCTGTAAAATAATGATTGTTCACGAGCTGCGTTAGCAGCGAGTATGACTATCTTACAAACAAAAAATTTTAAATTTGGGTCGAGTAGAAAATACCATTTTTTTTGCGATATTGAAATGCTAATTTATCTTCAAACCCATTATATTTGCAATTAATCAAACTGTCCTATCAATGTAAATTTATTTAGTTTTTTGTTCGTTTCCTTAGTAACATGCATTTTCATCTCTATTTAAAAAAAGTTAAACTTTTACATAAAATTTATAATAGCGCAGTTGCCTAGGTACTTACTTTCATATGCATGAGTAGAAAAAATTGATTTTTGTTTTAATGCATTTTTAACAGATAATTTAGAATTCAGCTACTATTGCTTAATTATTGTAAAATATGTAATTGTAGTTATTTACCAGCATTTTGTAAAGTGCTACAGCAATTCACCTAATTATAAAATTACTATCTGATATATGGCTGTGCAATTATGCTTAAACGTAATTTACCGGTTGTCTTTAGAAACGACGTAAACTGTTAAGATCATGTATGTTTACTCAATTTGTAACAATAAGAGGTAGTTTTTCTTAATGCTAATAAAAAAAAATTTGTATGCGATTACTATATTTCTGTCCAGCCTCTTTTTTAACAAGAGAGACTCGAAGGTCAAGACATCAGTCTTCATTGTGTGTAAGTTCCTTAAAAGTAAGACGGCAAGCCTTACCTGTCTCTAATAAAGCTCAGTAAGTTTTGTCTGCCTAAGTTTTCTCGAATTTTAAAAGCTTCAGATATCGGCAGCCAAGATATAACGCAAGACAAAAAAATATTATATAAATATTGACAAATATTATAAATATTTATATTGACAAATTTTTTTGAAGCAATATCGTCTGTATGTACATACATACTTGGAGCTTTCTTTCGTTTAAATTTATAATATTTTTACTGTGTATTTTGTCCAGACCTTTAATAAAAAGATTGATTAATTGTTGCATGCTTTGTTAAATCCGTCATTTGTATTTATAGAGAAGATTTAACCACTTTTGTAGTTGCAATTTTACCGTTTTTTGGTAAGACTTAGAGTTAGTTCTTATCCGATAAGAGTCATTTGTAGGTTTTCTCAAGCCAAAAAGTTGATCTTTTTTTCTTTCAAAACCTCAGTGTTCAGAATAGCAGAATAGGTACATTTTTGTAGCACTCACTTAGTTTCTGTAGCCTTCTGTAACATTTCCAGACAAGTTTTAATAAGTGCAAATAAAGCAAATCTTGACTCTCAATGCAAATGTAAATTTGACTATTGTTTGACATAGCCTTTTGCAAGCTTCTTGTCACACAAACAACCAAAGCAAAAATTTAGTTGCTTGATGGATGTCAACATGTTTACCAAAATTTTAGTACTGAATCTACATAGATATAGATATCCTAAGCCTTTAACAAACTATTACACTGTCCTGAAGCCAGTAGACTTTTTACACCTCACATGATAAAAGTTTTACAAAACGATTGTGCTGTGTCACAATATTGTTCCCTATTTTGAAAATAGTTAGATTTTGTATTAGTAAAAATATTGACTGATGGTGTCTTTTAGTTAATGTTTTCTATTAGGGTTATCATGGCGGTGTCAAAGAAAGCTTACCACAAGGAGGCAGTCTTCCCAAATCTAGACAATAACAAAAGCTCTAGCTGCTTTATGATTTCTAATATTATTGTTAACTAATAACTGTTTTCAAAAACTATTTGTCTCTTTATTTAGTGTTTTTTTTAATATTTGATTTTGACAGTTCGTTTAGTATTTTATATCTTATTTTTCAATTCAATTATCCAAATAAATATTTGGCTTCTCTAAAACCAAATTAAATTTATTCTTGCTTTTTTTGTTTTTATTGTGTTCTTATTCTACCAGATACTATCGAAACCACCTATAACTTTTTTACATTTTTGAAAACTATGAATTCCTTTTATTTAGCAAAGAGCGATAGTAATTGTTGATAAAATATTGACAAATTAAGTACTCAACATGTTCTTCTCCAATTTTTAAAAGTATTTCAAGAATTACACGAAATCGGCGACAAACTGCGATATTGATATACATAACTCTTGAGTTGTTTAATTTTTTATTACCATAAGTCTGTTATCAAGATGATTATAAAAATTGCAGACATAGTAAAGTCATGATAATCAAGCTCGGCAAAAAAGTGCCTAATTCTGTCCACAACTATCCGTAGATAATTTCGGGAAGCTTGACTGGACTGGACATTGCTCATTATTATTGTAATTATTGCCTTTATAGTTGTTCTGTCGGTCTGTTTTTACGAGAGTACCTAATCAACTAGTTTTGGTATAATATGTGCATCTAAAAGCTATTTAAAAATAGTTAAAAGATAAATGTTTTGAGCAAACCATGACACAACAAAATTTTCGGCAGTTTTTTAAAAAAATGGAATTATATAGTGTTTGTATACTTAGAATAAAAATTTAAAAAAAGTTAAACAGAAATTTTATTGGTGTGCACAATTTCCAATTTTTAAAAAACGGATTAGGTATTTTTATTTGGCTTCTATTTCTAGCTTCTTTTTTTAATTTGCAAATAATGTATATACACTAATATAAAATTATATTTAAATTCTTCTCGTTAAATTTTTACCTTAATATATAATTACTCTGTATATGGAATCGTTTAACATTTTTACTTACCATTACTGTACTAGTTGTTTAAATTATTTACAACTACATATTTCAATGTAAATATAAACTTTTTATTTAAAATACTGATAAAAGATTAAATAAATATAAAGATATACTTATTGGAAAATACTAATAAGAAACTTATTTGTTACTAGTTAATTAGTTTTTACCTATTTTTTAAAAAAAATTGTTTTTAATTATTTTAACCATTTAGTTAACCACTCGGCAACCGTTAATAATGAACCGTTTTTAACCATTTTAATTATGAAAAATGGCTTATTCAACGAACATAGACCATAGAGTCTATGGCATAGACTATACTCAAACTATCTAAAAATGGTTAGATAAGCTGACTTTTAAAGACCCTTCTATAAATCAAAAAATATTCAATTTATGAAAAATCAAATCACTGTAAACATGGATCTTGATTTGTGACAGTTCTTTCTGCTAGATGTAAATATACATTCGCGTGCGAAACATCTAAATAATACAGAACAGCTTTAAAAAGTCAGCGCACTTTTAGATATTTTGAGTATACTACAGTTCATTATTTTTCTTAACTGACACTTTGTAGGTACATTCAACAGTTTAGCTGCATAAAATCAGTAATGTCAAAATCACTTAGTCCTAATATATCGAGTAACTATCAAAATATTTATTCAGAGCAATTCATGACTTTACAACTGAGACTAAGAGCAGTGTAGCTACTTAGTAATTTAGTTACATGCAATTGTCAGTAAATTATATCCTAAGAACTGTTTGTGCAAAAACTGTAAAGAGTATATAACTCTAATTTTTTTCAATCTGCCTCTCTTCAGGCGTCGACCCCGCACTTAATTTCGTATGATACGCTCTTAAGAAGAGTATGGAGAAAATTTCTCTTATAGGAATTCTAATGTAAACGCCAGAATCTGTAGCACTTTTATTTATAAAAATATTTTAACAAAATTTGGCACACTCATTATTAACTACAAAATAATTAAAATAATTTAAAAAAAAATGTTTATAAATGATGTAAAATAATTATTAAAAAATCATTAAAATTTAAAATCAACAAAATTAAAAATTTTAAAAAAGTCAAAATGTAGTCCATGTAATGACAATACTCGTAGCGCAAACCGTTTTTATTTTTTTAAATAAATAATCAAGCTACACATTCGCGCGTTTACATTAGAATCTCTGTACTAGAGTAATTGGTAAATACTCCTCTTAAATGCTGAGAATACCGAGCGATTCAAAAATCGTGAAATCTGAGTTAGCCATAAGAGAAAGAAATAAAGTGTGTGTCATAATATCAGAATTGAATTTAAATTTTTTTACATTCGGTTATTTACTAAAAAGCTAGAACTTTTTTATGCATTGTAAGTTCGCCGAGCTCGTAACTTTATGTGAATCACCTTGTATTAAAATACGTTTTATTTTAAATAGCCATTTTTATATTTTATAAACGTCCAAAGTATGCAATTAACAATACATAAATATTACCGTTTTTTTCTGTCTATTTTACGGTCAATTTTTGATTTTAGTATACAGATCTGCAAATTTCTAATTCATTTTGTAGACAAATTTGTTGATTTTAGAGTTAATTTGGCATAAAATAATATCATTTGAGACTGCTCTCCTTATTTATAATCTTAAGTTAAAATTCTTAATCAACGTTGTATTTTTTGTTGATTATGTAGTGTGAAAATAATTAGTTAAACGTGATATGAATAACAATATGTTTGTGTATTTGCCAAAGTAAAACTTTAATATCCTCTCACTAAACATTTAAAACAAATAATCAAACAAAACCTCGACTTTCGCTTACTATTTCTAATTGAGGAAGCAAATTTCTTGATATGTTGTTTCTTAGTTGAAAGAAAAATCGTTTTGCTGTCATATTTTAAAACAGTTGTAGTTAGTTAAAATTTTGACAAGTCTTTTCATCAAAATAAATGTGAATGTAATATGAAATTAGCCACAATTTTGCAAACAATGTTAACAAAGGATCTAGACACGAAAAGGCTTCCAATAAAATGTCCGGTTTGCATGTATACCACCCGTCCAGCGTTTGAGGCAACTCCGTTTGGAATCACAAGCGGTAAAAGGGTAATTACCATCGACAGTCCGTAATATCTAACTCAATTAGCGTTTTATGTGCAGTAACCCGTCCAGAGAAGGCGGTACAAGTCATCGCTGCATTAGCGGCATTTCTAGTTAAATCGAAATAAAAACATCAAGTTAAGTAATCTAAGTGGTGTTCCATTAAACCCAGCGTATCACGGGTGACATGATTATGAACACGCGAACTCTGACAGCACAGAATAAGTCCTACGTTCGCCCACACGAAAATAAACCAAAACACCGAAAGCGTATTATTACTGTATTAAATGTTGAAATTAGATTTGGAAATATGACAAGGACCAGAAAGCCTTGAAAACTGATGGCAGATACCACTAATCGAGGATAGAATAAATTTGGAAGCACCCTTCGAAAATAAAAGACACGATCAGATATAAGTTAGCTGTCAGACGAATTCTGAGTGCTTGGGACCGACTTATATACTTTATTTAATTTGCCAGATCAAAGATAAGCGCGAATTAAAACAAGATATTCACATCTTCGAAACGCGTGTAATCACCATAATCGCCCCTGAATGTCTCTATTTAATTCCACGAATTCTACTTGGACTTTCAAGTTTATTATAATCAACTTTTTGTTGTTTCAAGTTAAAACGATTATTCATTTCTCGCCGTCTGAAACTACTTCCAGTAAATTACTTTTTCTCTCGGCGCAATGTAATTAACTATGTTATATAAAACCTCAACGCAGTTACTAATTAGTTAGGTTTACAAATTAATTATCCTTCAAAAAGTGATTAATTTTTGAACTCGACCAGAGAATGTCAATCGGCAGCTACAACTGCCGGCGACATCTATTTAATTTCGTTATTTCATACGCTTTTTTACAAAATTTACCAAACGACTAAACTGCCAGCCACAACCGAACCAAATAATTAAATTTGTTTACTCAAGATCTTAAGAAATAAAGATTTTTTTTAGGTATAAAGCTGCTAAAAGTTTGCTTGCTTTTAATATTCGTCTATCAATAATAAATAATAATGATAACATTTACAACAACCAATTCAGAACGGTTTACAGTTGCATTGACCATGTGCATTAGACATTTCGAACTATTAGTTTTTGATCTTGAGAGGTGCCGTTGAATTGCGTTCAGTTAGAGCAGATTATTTCAATTCCTTTGGTGAGCTGCCTTCACAAATTTTTTTCTTTTTTGCGTTTCCTTAATCTCCAAGTAAATTGCGTCCAAGTTGGTTGTTAAGTCTAAGCAGGGTAGTAAAGGCCTAAGACGTATTTTACCCCAGAAAAAAATTTGGATAAAAATTTTAATTAAATGGTTAAATGACACAGGATAGCCCTGAATAAAAATACAATTTTTTTGGGATTAATGATGGTAAAGTCTGTCTTACCGTCTTATCCTCTTTTGTAAGAAAATTATTAGAGTGTGCCTCAATCTACGACGCATAGCTTTGTGTGAATTTGACATTTGACAGAACACAAAAGAAACGGCTGCGCGGCTATCTGGTTTGCATTCAAGTTTCTAATACTACCCTAGAAGCTTTGTCTTTGTCGCTGCAATAAGCTAAAAAAAGATGAAAGGTGTAACTTTATTAATACAATACTTTTAGCGTTCATTGCAAATTAGGCCATGATATAGAAAGAGGTAGCAATAAGAACATGAATCTTTACTTGCGTTAAAGGTTTTATTACAAATGGGGATAAGACGATAGAACAAACTATAGCTTCTCACTTAGATTTTCTTTTTCCAACTAATAAGCAATTTTGTTTAAAAAAGAAAACTTACTACTTAAAAAATTTGTAAGAAGTCGTAATGTAAGTGAACGCAGTTTTGTTAACGATTTTTGTCCCAACATTGAGCTATTAGCTGCTGTTTCTGTTTTTTTTATCAATTAGCTTAAAACAATTCTTATCGTTAAAGATCTTTTAAAAATACCCAAAAAATTAAATCATTTTGAAATAAGTTTAAAAATTAAGAAAAAATTTGGAAAAAATACAACAAATACACGCACAGCTTTAAACTATCTTTTTTTTATTATCATAGATGGTTTTTCTGTTTTGAACTCTACACAGTAACTAATCATTGGAAATTTTTTACGTTTCTCTAGCAGCCGTCGTGAGGTTTTCTTTATTCATGACATCTTATTTTTTATTTTATTAAAGATTTAAAAAGACGTTAAGGTAACCTTTGATTTTTTAACTTTGATTTTAACTTTGACCCAAGTAATCTACTTTAGGAACGGTTAGAAGTGTTAACGATCGCTGTAAAAGTATTTTGATTTAGATGTTTTGAAACTTATTTGTATAGGCGGTGCTTTGTAAACCAAATGTTATTATCATAAACTTAAAAAGATCAAACTCTGTATTACTGCAGTCTTCTAAATATCCTCTTTAGATACTTAAAAAAAAGTTTTACTGTGCAGGCATTGAGAAAAATTTTGAATGTGGAGAACTTGATAGATGTCTGAAACTGTGACACTACTGAAGCATCTGTAATTGACACGAAAGCTCTATTTACTAGAATTTTATTTAGAACCAAATAAATTGAGCTGGCTCAAAAGCTGCTTGAATATCAACTGATAAAACCAGCTTTGTCATCATTCAATCAGCTTTTAGGCTACAACATATAATGCTAAATTTTGTTCTTAGCAATGGCAAGTTTTAAAAGTTCACTAGAAGATAGTAGTTCTGTGATGCCAGCAAATTTAATATACCATTTTCTTAAAATTTTGTCATAAACTAGTCTTGTCATTGACAAGCTACTTGTTTTTCAAATAGACGATAAAATTGCAAAACCTATTGGAAAACTTATTTCGAGATTAAGAGTTTTTTGTCAAAGGTTTTGTTATAGGAGTTTAAGCTACATAGTTTGAAAAAAACTTATCAGTAACACTGTAAAAGTTTTTATCTCTATAAAAAGCTGAAAAAGATGCCGACCATTTTATTCTAATTTTGTGAGAAGTTCTCTTAGGCTCCTGTAGCATATTATATTGATATATGTGCTAGAAATTAAGCAATTTCTAAGACTTATTGAAAACTTATTCTCATTTCTTCTCACAGAGTAGGATGAGTCATTCTTCTTGCTAAAATTGACTCCTCGTTGGCGTTTGCGTTTTCTACTATCATGATTTTAATATCAAGTACTAATAAAAGAATGTCGTTTTAACCCAATGATAGTGAAGATATTTGTCCCGGAAATAGTTGCTTTTTCCTGGTCGTTAAAGATGGTGTATTGGTTGCAATAATTAGTCATTTTTTTCTGTACTTTACAGCTACCCTAAGAAATGTTATCAAGTGTTTCATTTCGTTAAGTTTTATAAAACAAAAAAATAGCTATTATTTTTATTATATTTTTTAGCTAATATTATATTAGCTCTTTTATCATCAAATAGCTGCTCTAAAAATTTTAATTTTGTTCTGTGTAATATTCTTACATTGTTTAAAATAGGCTTCTTGCTACAAAGTTATTTAATAAATCTTGTTAAGATTTTGAAGCTAATTTTCTTGAAAATCAAAATGGCACTGCAATTACAATTTTATTAAGAAAAGCTTACAAAAAAAGCTTATTAAAACAGCGTCTACCTTACGTTTTTTTAAAGATAACATTAAAAAAATTATTTGCTGAAAGAATCATATGATAATATAAAATAACTAAAAACATTTAAACTTAAAAATAATAAATTTGTCAACAGTTTGTGGCATTTAGATGTTATTAAACATATTAGAGTGTCTGAATTAAAAATGTTGATGTTTATCAGAAAAAAAAATTGTATAAACAGCAATAATTATATTAAATGTTACACCTATTTAATTTACAATAAGTAGATCTGAGAATTTATCAAAGACATTCAAAACAATTATTTTACAATTTTGTAGCACTTTACAGGTCTTTGTTAATAAACACGCAAGAGTATAACGAGAATGTAAGATGTTGATAAAGGTGAACAAATTTTTGGAAGTGACTGTTTGGAGACCGCTGGGTCGTTGTGCGGCCTCCTGTCGCTCCATAACACGCCTTTAACAAGCTATTGTTTAGCAAGAATAGTCTTTTAATTGATGAATTAAGGAAAATTAAGCTGTAGTGCCTCCAGGTGGGATGTTGAGCCACTTAGCGTCGGTTGGCAGCAGTGATTTTATCGACAGTCCATTCCGACAAGAATTTAGTAAATTTTTTCTTGTAATAGAAGTAGCACCTGTGTAGCGTGTGTTGAAAAACATTATTTCAACTAGTTCTTGAGTTAAGCAATTGATTATTTAATTAGGAACATTGATCCGGTCGTTTTCGTGCGATCTAATTGCCTTGCATTAATAATAAACACAACAGATTTGCGATAAGCTGGGTAATTGTTAATTGCGTTTTTGCATGCAGGTCTTTAAATGTCCCTTGGTTGTTTAACAATGTATTAATGTGTTGTTACGCAATAACCGAAAATTTTCTGTGCAGTAAGAGAGTGTTTCTCGCTCTGTTGCATTTCATTCAAAAGTTAATTTTTGATGAGAGTAATTGAAATGTACATTTTGGTCGTGTTTCAGCTTCGTCTCTATAATTGCAAATGATTTGTTGAAAGTTTTTGAATGAACACAATAATGGAATTAATTTTGTTCGAACTAAATAAAAACAAATACAACAACACAGTCGCTTTGATTATTTTTAATTTCGCCATCATTGTTACAAAAAACTACGGGTTGAAATTTCCGTTCCTAATTATTCGAATTTTATCGTCATTCCCATCGGCGTATTTTCCGTTTCTTTCTTTCGCATTATGTGGCTTTTACATGCAATTAGCGGCAACGTTTCTCGACTGCCGCTTAATAAAATCTCGTGTATGTGCAGTTTTAATTTTTACAATTTGCATATACGTCAGGTGCGATTAATCAGTGTGTGTTGTGCTTATAATGTAATAGGCAAAGTGCGTTTTTTTAATCATGCGAAATACTAATAAATTTTCTATATAATAAAAGTCACATTAGATTTGTTTTATGCTACAAGGGTCGGAATTAAAATGACATATTGCGGACTATAATTAATTGTATATTATTTAAATTAATTCGCTTAAATTGATAACAATTTTTACATAATACTAGATGCTTGATTTATAGGCCCTCTTAATGCGGCCATGAAACAACAGCAATAAGCACACTTTTATTACCCACAAAAAGATAATGTACACAAATAATATAAAAAGAAAAATGTAGATTATTTACAAATTTTTGTTAAATATAACAATGTAGGTTCTGAAAAATATTTATTAAAAAATATAGTATCTAAATTATAATTTTATAAAAAAAATAATTGAAATTCAATTCTTTACATATATCTAGGTACTCTTCATTCTGTTCTCGTCTAAAAGAAATTAACACTTATAAATCTTCTTTCTTTTTTATAAATTCTTTTGCCCCTAAACTTTATGAACTTTTTAAAGTTTACAAAAATAATAATTCAATAAAACCAGTAGTGTCTTATACAACTTATTTTACTATAAATTAGCAAAGTGGTTAAATCAAGTTATTAGAAATTTCATAAACTTTGACAATAAGTTTTCTGTAAAAAATTTTTTAGACTTTTCAAAGAAAATAAAAGAAATTAATAACTTTTCATATTTTTTCTTTGCTTTTTTGGCCGTTACTAACCTATTTTCTTCAATTCTTGCTAATAAAGCTCTTTCTATTCTTAGAAAACTTTTTTCTAATTCACTTCTATTTTAGCACGCCACTGATTTAATTTCTTTAGTTAAATTGGTTTTAAATTATTATTATTTTTATTATTTTTTTTAGTAATAATATATATAAATCTTTTATTCAGGGTGGGGCACCAAGAACGCCTCGGTTCATTACGTAGTTACGGTTTATTCAATCAAAACCAACTTTGGTACAAGAATTTAAATCTCTAGTCAGCACATTTTAAAAATATTTTCTGTTATAGAGAGTGTTCACAAAAAAAGTTACACGTTAAAAACCTATTCTTTAAATAGAATACCTTATATGTTATTACAAATTCGCATTTTGCGGATTATTTTAAACACTTTTTGTAAAGCATGTCTTGTACCTGTCTCTAACCGTTTTGGAAATATTTACATTTGAATTTAAAAAATGATAGTTGCAATCATTGGTAGGAATATTAAAATCTTGTTAATAGTAAATTATCTTCTCGCCATTTTTTGCAAAATTTTAACAGAAGCTTTATTTCAGATGTACATGCATAAAAAGTTTTGATATAACATACAGGGTGTCCAAAAAAAATGACAAACTTGACACTTTAATATTAACAAAAACTCAACATTTTTAAATAGAAACCTCTTTATTTTTTAACGGATTTAAGTAGGCCGTTAAATTACTTTTAATCTGATACTACATTGTTCTATACCTATCTCGTCTAATTTTCGATTAAATCAGATTTATGTGATTTATGGAGAAACAAAAGCAATTTTTTATTGGAGACCGTGGTTAACCGCCAACATAGATGGTCCCTCAATAAGTGAGGTAGAAAGATCTATAAAAGACGTTATAGGCTTTTACTTTTTCGATAAACATTTAAACAGTGAAATGTCAAAAACCTTATCGAAAACAGATTTTTTGCGTTATTGGAAAAAGTGCCAATAATGGTTAGAAGGCGAAATTGGTTTCAGCTAGACGGTGCACCCGCGCATTTCTATAAAAACGATAAGGAAGCTCTCAGTACTACATTCCCTGAAAAACAAATGGGACAACATGGCCCTATCTGTTTGTAGCCACCAAGGTCGCCCAACCTTACTAGCATGAACTTTTTTATGAGGCTATATTAAAGAACAAGTTTATAAAGTGTTCTTAGTTCTTTCAATTGGGTTTTTTTTATACTTTATAATGATTTGTAGAAATGAAATAAAAATGCTCTCCCAATTTTCTTTATAATTTATATTTGCGTACCGGTTTTGGCGATATGCCTTCATCAGCCCTACCTACAATTCAACATTCTAAATGTGCCCTAATTATCTTACTTCTTTTATTTCTAAACAATTACTTACGACCTATTGATTCCTATTCATTTCTACAAATCATTAAGAAGTATAAGTTTATAAAGTGCCGCTGACAACTAAAGATGACATAAAAATTCGTATTTAAAATGTGTTTAGGAAAATAACTCCAAATGTGTTGCCACGAGTTAAAATGGCTTTTGAGAAAAGGGTTCAACCGTTTATTAATAACGAGTAACTTGTTGTTTCGTTTTATAAGATGTTATTATTTCTTAGCGTTTTTTGTAAATTGTTTTGTAACCACGGTATTCAAAAAAAATTGCTTTTGTTTGTTGAAAATCCACAAAAATCTGATTTAATCGAATACTAGACAAAATAGGTATAAGACAATGTAGTATCAGATTAAAGGTAATTTAACGGCCTACTTAAATCTGCCAAAAAATAACAGAATTCCTATTTAAAAATTTTGAGTTTTTGGTAATTTTAAAATGCTAAGTTTGTCAATTTTTTTTGAACAGCCTGTATGTTATATCAAACTTTTTTATGCAAACACACCTAAAATGAGACTTCTATTAAAATTGCGCAAAAAATGGCAGCAAGATAATTTACTTTTAACGAGAGTTTTGCATTTTTATCAATGATAGCAACTATCATTTTTTAACTTTAAGTAATTTCCAAAACGGTTAGAGATAGATACAAAACATGCTATACAAAAAGTGTTTAGAATGCTTCGTAAAATGCGAATATGCAATAATATAAAAAGTATCCTATTAAAAAAAAATTGACGTGTAACTATTTTTGGAACACTCCGTATAGTAGAAAATATTTTTAAAATGTGCTCCCTAAAATTGCCTGCATTTTTATGTAAAAGCGCCTTTTGATTAAACAAACCGTAACTACGTAATGGACCGAGGCGATCTTAGTGCCCCACCCTGTATACACTATTTTAAAAAGATGAATAAACCGTGTAAATAACGAACTAAAAGTTTATACCAATTACATATATGAACAACCTCAAAAATTTTTTTTAAACATCCTATTTCTTCAAAGCATACTTGTTCCTGGGTTAAATGTGTTGATAACTTCATCTTTTCATTCAAAGATAACAAAGCAAAATTAGATGATTTTTTTTGTTATTAAGTCATTATTTAAAAATATTCAATTTACTGTAGCAACAAAAACAAACTCTTATATTTTATTTTTAGATTTTAATATAATTAAAAAACAATTCATCTTTTGTTTTTAAAATTTATAGAAAACCGAAATCCTAGTTTAGCTAATACTGTAATTTCTCCTAATTCCAAGCATTGTTATTCTCACATCGTAACCGTGTTTAATTGTTATGATTTAGCTTTTTTAATTTTTTTAGACCAAAATGCTTTTGAAAAAGAATAAATGATCATTAAACAAATAGCAGTAAATAATGACTTTAAGTTACAGGATTTAAATAAACTTTTTATAAATTTAGAACCAATACTCTCTAAGATTCAACAATTGCACAATTCTCCTTTCAGATCTCTTCTTTTAAATCTTTTCTATTCTTCTATTCTTTTCATTGAAAAAAATTTCTATTTTTATTTCTTAAATTTTAAAAAACTATAATATAAAATTTGCTTTTAATTTTAAAGATAATCTTTTAACATCTCTCATACACAACAAAAACCAAATTTCTGCTTTATATATCATTTAAGCATCTACAAGTTATCTTGTAATAGCTGCAATGCAGCTTGTATTGGTCAAACAAGACGAAGGATTAAAATCAGAATTCGTAAACAAATAGGAACAACAGAACAAAATACAAAATTACAGATGTAACCAACACTTTATCTGCTTTTATTTCTCAATTTTTTTTTCAGTTCTTTTTTTTCTCTTGTTGATAAATTTAAAATCTTTCACATCTGCAGTAAAAATTATTTTTTATATTTTTTAGAAGCTAAAAGCTTTAGAAATTTTTAAAGCCGTCCACGAATCTTTTCTACAAACATTAATAGCCTAGGTGAATTTTGATTGTAATATTTTATTTTCATTAGCTTAATCTTTATTAGTTAAATAAATGTTTGTTTATAATTAATAATAATAAACAAGTAATATAACATTTCTCTACTTAATAAGAATAAAATAAAAAATCAGATTTTATACAATTTTCACCTACCTTCTTCTTTAGAGTTTTTAAAAGCTCATTTTTTAGTTTTGCCAAATGTGTTTATTTGGTGTTTTGATGATCTTTTCGTTGGTGATTTGTCATGTCTTGTTTTAGTTAATGAAGCGTATCAAATTGTCCATTTGAACACGTCGTTAATTTTCTAATCAATACAGGATACTGCAATGAATAAATAATTCTAGTAATAACAATTTGGAAGTTTTAATAGACTGGTGTTGTTTGAAAACGTGTCGAGATTATGTCTGATAAGAAGGTAATTAATGTGTTTCTGCATTGATAAATAATTGAGGGAGCGTTTGAAAGCGATAGTTGAGGCGATAGTGCGGACATTGCACATTAGGTTATGATATATAATGTGTATCGCGTGTTTGTATTGTATTCTATTAGTTAGGAACATTGTCGGCTTGATTACCGCCCTGGGACAGGTGTGATTCTACTTAATTATACATGAATTACCGTATGATCGATTGAAGTCAAAATATGATTACATAATACAAGGAAAATTTCCCGTTTCTTGACAGTGCGATAATCAACCCTCTAAATTTTGATTCGTTTGGGGTGAATTCTTACCAATATATTTCAGGCGAAGGAAGTTGCAACTCAAACGACGGTGTCTCTGAACTTCGATACGGGAAAATATCGGGGCCTGTAGGAAGCGGTTCCGAAGATGAAGGAACAGTCAATAATTCCGGTTTATCAGAGGGAGACGGATGCAAGAAAAAGCACAGGAGAAACAGGACCACCTTTACTACATATCAGCTACACGAACTCGAACGAGCCTTTGAAAAAAGTCATTATCCTGATGTTTACAGCAGGGAAGAACTCGCCATGAAAGTCAACCTTCCAGAAGTTAGAGTACAGGTAAAAAAAAATTTGTTATCTGTTCATTAACATCAACATTAATGCATGATTTTCGCCAAGAAATTGGTCATTAATAAATAGATAATTTTAAATTTTTAAAAGGGGAGTTTTATACTATGCAAGATCAAACTGTTTACTAAATTCGTATGTTAATGAACGACTAATGATCCTGACAATTAAAGATATTTACTTGCTAATGCTTGTCCTTTCTTTAAACCATTTGTTTATTAGATAACTATTTTTAAATCTTTTTGTTAAAGTGGTTTTATTATATCAAATCTAAATCATCAAAAAATAACTCAACGGGCCATAAAACTGTCCAATTAAGTCGGTTATATCAAGCATCACGCATGAAATATGACATTTTTCTATCGCTCCTATTGTAGGCAATTTTCTAATAAAAAATAATAATTCGCCAATAAAACAAACCGAATGAGAAATTGATTAGATTCATGTAACTATACATTATTGAAAATCTATAATATGTCATGCGAAGCCGAAATCCTTTTATATCCGCGTCGAGTTTTTTCCTTGAAATGTCACTGCCTGTCGACCAAACATCCAAATTATATATCTACTCGTAATTCAATATAGGCAAAATTGGTTTATAATAATAAATAAACGAATTATGTTTGTTGATTAAAAATTATAACGTATATGTAAAGATGTGTAATGCGAACACGCTAGTCGAGCCAGTCACGAAACCACCCTCGTTTTGATTATTTATTGTTTTCTTTACGTTATTACGATTATTTATATCTGCCATAATTTCGGCCAAATTTATCGGTGTAGTTTACGCATTCGTAATCGACGATACGAATTTGTCATCTCTAAACAAAAAAATATCGTCTATAGAAAAGTTTTTTAAAAATATAAAATCTTTAGCATCTATTATTTCCATTTTGCCTGATTCGCATCTGATAACAGTTTTAATAAAAATTTTAAATTAAAAATTACTGAAAAACTGAAGAAAGGTTTTTACCAAGCATGTTCTGGTCTGTTCATGTATAGCTTACGTATAGCAAATTTTCTTTCAATTTATTCTCGTTTTCACCGTATTTTTCTGCTTAGAAAAAAACTTAGTAGAAAAACAGAGATATCTGGTAGTGGAAAAAAAAATGAGTAGAAATAAAGAGCTATTACTACCTCTAAGAAATAAAATTTAGATGAATGAAGACTAGCCCAACAAACAAAAAAAGAAGAATAACCGAAAAATTTATTTATATTTATACAGAGTGATTTTTTAATTTGC
This sequence comes from Tribolium confusum, assembly GCA_029207805.1. Lineage (NCBI taxonomy): Eukaryota > Metazoa > Arthropoda > Insecta > Coleoptera > Tenebrionidae > Tribolium > Tribolium confusum. The sequence goes on from JALGAY010000003.1 coordinate 20,985,359, forward strand.
TTCCGCCCCAAACTCTAAAAATAGGCAACACATTATACTTTTTCTAAATTACGTAGGTTTTTAAAATTATTTAAGTCATAGAGAGTTGTGAATTAATGTCAACATTGTTGACAATACCATTGACAGTAGTGCTTCCAGAGTCAGTTTATTTAGATCATTTGTAGTTTTCCCAAAGTTGCTTATCGTTTGTATATCGTGTTGCTAATTTTTGAAATCTCTGGTAAAAACAATTAATATATCACTTTGTATATGCTAAAATTTATTTATATATTGTATCGTGTGTTTTTTAAAAAGAAACTCTAGAGTGCTTTGAAACTAAAAAACAATTGTTTAGTATGTCTGTGATTAATCGTTTACACACTTGTCAAACTGACAGATCTCATAACCTTACTTTTCGACAATTAGAACAAAAATACATTTTTATAAATATATTCATTTATTATCTACAAAAACTGTTGAAAATGTCTTCCTTGATGCTGAACACATAAAACATATCGTCTTCGAACATTATTTATCACATTATTCAGTTCAACCGGATTTTCATCAATTTTTTCTTTAATTCGACGTCTTAATTCAATTGTGTTTGGAATAGGTGTAACAAAAATCGAATTTTTAATGTGGGACCAAAGAAAAAAATCACAAGGTGTTAAATCACATGATCTCGGAGGATAATCATTTTCTGTATTTCTGCTAATTAATCTGTCATCAAAAAAGTTTCTCAAAAAAACTAAAGTTTCTGCTGTGCAATGCGCCGTGGCCCCATCTTGTTGAAAGAGACCTTCTTGTAATTCATCATCGTGAAGTTGTTCGATAAAAGGTGTAAGGATTTCTTCGCTATAACGTACTGCATTTAATGTTCCTGAAAAGAACATCAAATTTTAGTGTTAGTCCTAATGTTGCTAAAAAAACACTACCTTGAAAGAAAATTGGACCGATAATTCTTCTTTTGCTAATAGCTGCCCAAACACCTACTTTTTGTGAATGGAGAGGTTCTTCTACAATTTCATGAGGATGTTCTGTTGCCCAAATTCTCATGTTTTGTGAATTCATGTAGCCGGACAGGTAAAACCACGCTTCATCCGTAAAGAAAGTTTTCTGAAGGAGTTCGTTATTATTTGCAATGTTATTTAAAAACCACTGACAATACTGCAATCTTCTAGGAAAATCTACGGGTCGTAACTCTTGAACGGCTTGGAGACGATAAGGGTACATATGTAAATCTTCTCGTAGGAGTTTATGACATGTACTAACAGAAAGTTCAACTTGCTGAGACAGATGTCTAATCGACGTTTTTGGATCTTGCTGTAGAATCTCTTGTGCAGCATGAATAACTTCATCTGTTCGTTTAGTTGGTCTTCCACTGCCCTCTTTACGTGTAATGGCCCGAATTTCACGGAACAGATTCACACTTCGGTGGAGAGTGTTTTTAAACTCTTCATAAACAACAACAACGTCAGGAAAAGCTTCTCGAAACTCCTCCAGGCACGGCTGAATTGAATATTTCCAAACACCGTTAACTTTCTCTCCATTTCGGAAATAACTTTCCAACAAAAAAGTCTTTTGTTTACTGGTGTACACCATGATTACAAATCAAGGAAAACACAAAATTTAGTATTGAAAAATACTGATAAATAAAATAAAGATTGTTTGAAAAACTAAAACACCACAAAGGCAACCACACAAAATCACACCTAGACCAAACTCGCTTTGGCGGGAAGAGAAGACATTTTTAGGTTAGGATAATTTGTGACGGATAAAATTGTATAGTAGGCAACCAACAATACACAAATAATGTAAATAATAAATATTTTGTTGTTGTATGGGGTCATGTACAACATACGTAACAATGTCATGGCTTGCTACGAGTTTTTTTTAAACGAACACACATTATATACAGTAGGGTGGGCCAAAAAAATCGATTATTTTTTTTATAACTTCCGACACTGAAAAACGGATTCCTAGGCACGTTTAAAATATGCTTTTTTAAGATGAGCTCTTAATTTTTTTTTAGTTCTATATGGTGAAATCTATATCTCGTTATTGCTTAATTGTACAGAAAAAAATTATTTACATTTTTTGTAGGAAATTAAACGCTCTGCAATAAGTTATCTTATATTTTTTTTTTATATCGTGTACCATTTAGAAGATATCGGAGGTCAAAGTTTAAAGAATTTAACAAAAATTCCTTTTCTACTTCTAAATTTTATAACTCAGAGATAAATAAATATTATAAAATGCGCAAGATACAGCCTTGTAGGAAATTAAACGCTCTATAAAAAAGATCTCTTGTAGTTAATTGATTATTCTAACCATTTAGAAGATATTCGCATTTTAAAAACCAAAATTTGATAGTAAATCCCCATTTTTTTTAAAAATGATTAAAGTAATCAAATAATTACAAACGACTTTTTTGAAGAGCGTTTAATTTCCTACAAAACCGTATGTTGCGCACTTTATAATATTTATTTATCTACGAGTTATAAAATTTAGAAGTAAAAAGAAATTTTTGCTAAACTTTGACCTTTGATATCTTCTAAACGGGAAAAGTTATAAAAAAATGGAAAATACATTTTTAGAGAGTTAAATTTTCTACAAAAAATGTAAATAAACTTTTTCTGTACGATCAAGTAGTCGAGATATGGATTTTGCTACATGGAACTGAAAAAAAAATGGAAAACAGCGATGAGGGAGTCTTTCCTAATAAAATTAAGAGCTCATCTTGAAAAAGCATTTTTTAAAAGTGCCTAGGAACCAATTTTTTAGTGTCGAAAGTTAAAAAAAAATAGTTGATTTTTTTGAACTCTAATATACAGGGTTATTCACAAATGACGACGAATCCATATGCAACCAAATTTACATATTAAGCAACTTTTTGTTTGCACATTAAGCAACTTGTTCAATTTGTGAATACCTTGTCTTCTTCCAGTACTTGTCTTCTCAAATGGGAAAAGACAAGTTATTTCCCAAATTCGCTAATCTTCTCTAATTGGTGCCCGGTTATGGTCGAGTTGGTTCCTCTCGACCAGACAAAACATTTAAGCGGATTAAAATATTAAGATAATAAGGGTGGCATTAGCCGCACTATCTACCTGCTTTTTACCCTGAAAATATAAATTTGACACTCCATGTTAAATGCATAAAAAACTTGTACACAAAACTAAAAGAATGAAATTTGCTACCTAGATTAAGAAAAAGTGATCGAACCAAATGTTGTTAGTTACAAAAGAACCCAAAAACAAGACCCAAATAAACCATAATGTTGTTGATATTTATCCCTGAAAAAAAAATTGTGTACATTTTGAATTTTCTTTTTTTAACATCTCAAAAATGACAAAAATGGCTCAGATGCTAAAAAATTATAAAATTTGTAATAACGTACAATAAAATTTAAATAAATTAAAATAGAAATGATCGAATGTATTTCAATTAGTTATTAAAATTGTATATTACCCATTTAAAATTACATTTAGAAATAATACCTACTCAACCGTAACTCAAGAACCAACTCGACCAGTTAGTTTTTTATCAGAGATTAACGAGAACTAACTCGTCTCCGATCTCTCAAGTATAACATCTGTTTTCCAACTCGCAGATACACCCTCATAAATAAATTTTGCAATGGGAATAATAACCTCTTACGCAGGTATTCAGAACTACGTATACATAATTTAATTTCTAGTTTATAGCTCTGGTAAATTTTTAATATTTAGTATTTGGAGTGTTAGTAAACATTTATTTTCAAATTTATTTCTGCTATTTATAAAGATAGAAAAATAAAATTTTAAAAAATTAGTTATGATTTTAAAAGAGTTTGTAAAATTTTAGAGCAGATAAATATGATTGCAACAGACTATACTACATTTTATAACATGTTGTCATATACATTTTGTGACTTCTCCTCACCTGTTTTTAAACAAAAACATTAAAATTTTTATAACAGACTCTTGTTTTTACAATGCTGAAGAATTTTTTTACTGTAATTTTAATAGTTTGTAAGATTTTTATTTATTGACTTATGAATAACACATCGTTTTAAGCATCAATAAAACCTATTCAAATTATTCATTTGCAATTCAATGTGTATTAATTGTAAGTCAAATTAGTCAGTTGTAATTCAGAAAGAAGCAAACGTCCTACTACAGAATTTTAAGTTAAAATAAAGTCTAATTTAAAATTTTTTATAATTTTTAATTTTTGTGATACCTGTAGACCAATTTTTTACATTTTTTTCAAACGAAAACTGCAGTTGGCTTGACTGTGATTTCGGAAATAAACTACATCGCTGTACGAGAAATACAAGATCTATATAAAACAGAAATAAATAATTTCTAAAATGTTACTCCAAACAACATTTACAAGTAAAATCACTTAAAAACAAAATTGAAAAAGTTAACTCAGATGGTATGGTCATTTAAAAAAAGAGTCCGAAAATACAATAATAGTAACAAGAAAGTTATGGGTAGTTAGAAAAAGTGAGTAAAGCGAAAATAAAAAAAAGTAAATTTGGAAAAAAAATTAATAAGACTACCAACAAAAACAGTTATATCAAATTCAATATACAGAGCTGTCCAAAAATCTTGAAAATTTAGTTAACTATGAGAGAAAGAGGTAGATATCATAGTCATGTCTAAAATTTGTGCATTTTTTAACATTCCATAATGTATCAAATTTTAATTTTCATTCTTTCACATTCGGTTTGTGTCTAGAAGACTAAAGGCTAGTCCACAATTAAACGTTAACGGCAACCACAACTGTAACGATTACGATAAAAAAGTTGAAACGTATTTAATATAATGGTGTAGTCCACAATATTGTGTCGTTAACGGTAAACGATTTCAGTCGCGGGAACATGACGGAAATTGTTCGTCAACATTCAACTTTTGCGTTCCCGATACTTACCGGAACCAATCAAATCATCCGATTGCACACATGCGGTGTTTGCACTGACTCAGCTGACAGCTTAATCTTGTAGCTTCTGAGGTTATGTTGTCTTTTATTGATCTACTAATATTTAAGCTAGACAAAATATATATATAATTATCGTAGATATTACATTAAAGGGTAGACATTATAAATTTTCGGACCAGTTGCAGCTCGAAGTGGAGACTATGATGAGATTTTACCGTTTTGTTCCCGGGTATTGTGGACGTGATGCATTTAATACCGTTTGCGTAACGTTGGCGTTATTGTTGCCGTTATCATTTACGGGTGATTGTGGACTAGGCTTAATATTAAATTGTTCTTACTGTAAATCAGCCCCCAAAAACAACATAACGCTATATTTATAACATCTGACTATATTTGTGGCAGAAAAAATAAACTTGTTAGCTTATTTTATAGCAGAATTTCGCACAGTTATTTCTGTTAGTTTGGGTAACATTAATAATTAATTTTAAATAAACGAACCTCATTTTTGTCCAAGTCTGTTTTTAATCAATCTGAATCGCTCTTTATCTAGCTTCACTATCAATCAATGTATCGAGCCATTAACCAAAATTACGAGTTGCCAATGCTCTGTCACAAATTTTAGAGCAATTAATTTATTAGTATTCTAAGAAAACTGCATAAATAATAAGCGTAATATTTATAAAGAGTTAATATTAAAGAAAACTATTAATTGCTAATTTCTGTTTTAATTAGCTTTTTGATGACGTCAATGCTTTGAATGATGATCGCCACTACAAAATCTTACATCCAAAAAGAGAGATAGAACGTAAATTAACTAAACTAAAAATCGATAGTAGTTTGAAGTAGCAGTTATGGCTTTTAGTGAAAGACTATCTTCAAGAATGTGCTGTACTAATAGAGGTAATAACTTCGAAACTCGTCTGTTGCTTCCTACTGTTATATTTGATTATAACACAGCTTCTTTTAATAGTGAAAGTGTAGCTTCTCAACCTTCAGGCTAACATCAAAGTGTAAAAAAATGTTATTATTTTTGTAAAAAAATAGATTGTGTAAAGACCTCTCGGAGTTTTATTGGCGTAATATTACTACATTTTTTTTACAAAGCTTTTTAATGTTTGTACTTCTTAATTAAAGTTACATAAACCGTTATATCTATTTAAAAGTGGCCTTTTGTCGAAATAAATAATTAATATAAATTGTTTTTGTGTAATTTGTTTTGCGCAGTAATGAAATTATGTGTATGTGACATTTGTGTTGTGAAATGCGTGGGGAGCGGCTAAGAAAAGCGCTGCAGGCAATTAGGCATTAGTTTATCGCTAGGTTTGTGTTGGGTCTAAGTCTTGGAAGCGTCAATCTGACACGAGATCGAGAGTGTAATCCGATTGTCTCGTTAGAGGCGTCTTGTTAGTTGTGCGCTGTGATAAATTGGCGCCGAGTCGTCCAGGTGCACGCGACAATCGCGGAAATGAAGTGAGTCAGCTTGCATCAAGAGCACCGGGACGCCGACGTTCCTCCCGCTTTCACCGGCCCACACCGATTCAATATAGGTTAACTCGCGCGGAAAATTCGTCTAAATTGAATAAGTTTGTGTCTTTTTATTTTATTTGCTCTTCGTCTCATATTGGTCGGGGAATATCCATCCAAGAAAAGCTATTTTCCGTGAAGGAAAGTTGCCGGCGGCTGCCGGCGGCTGAAGAATATAAAGCGGCAATTGGTTGGCTTGTTGCGTGCAATTCAAAAACGGAAATTTAATTTAAAGTTTCGGATTTGCGCGCGGGGGCGGCGAGTCGCCCTCCCCCGCCGCCGCCGCCCCGTAACGAGGCGTTCGTGCGGGCGCAGCATAAATACATGTCGCATCGCGTGCCGACTCGACAACAATCTTCGGCTGTTTAGTCGGCAATAAAATTAATTTATCTTACATTATACGGGGCCAGCGATTCGGCCCTAAACCAACAAGGAAGGCGAGCTCCGGCCCAACTCGACTCGACGCGACTATTAAAACTAGCATGCAAGGGTGGTTCGCATAATTAATGCGAGCACGAAGCTGGCACGGGGTAAGAAAAGGCCAGTGCTGCGCGTGATTGCTAATAAATGGCAGGAAATAAGGGTCCTCGTGCGTCTCAGCCGCTGATAAAATAATTCCGAATGTCGTGTCTAATAACGGCGTTGCTGCAGTCACGCGACGCTTAAACGCGCCACTTAATCAAGGCCACATCACCTGCCGCCCCTAGCCGCTCCGTGCCGAACACCGACGCCACTTCATTTCAATCATTATCTCAGCTAACACTAATCCCTTCACCAATATCAAATATCAACCCCTGGCACTACACTCAATACTCATCAATTTATTATTTCATTTTTTTGGTAATGAAGCTATCTATGTCAAGCTTTTTATACACAGGTAAACAAAAAATAATACTATGTTTTTCAAAGTATATAGGGCGTGTCAAAAGTCACACATTAATAGCAAAGCTTTATTTGGTAACTATCAGTAGAAAACATTTTTTACGAAACGTATGAGCTTCAGAAAATTATTTTAAAAATCGATGTCAAACTTTATATACGCAGGTAATCAGAAAATATTGCTACGGTTTTTCAAAGCGTATCGAGCGTGTCAAAAGTCTCGCACTAACACTAGATGTTTATTTGGCAACTACCAATCTTTACAAAATCTAAAAATACTTATTATAAAAAACTCTTTTGAGAACAATTTACAACTTACTTAATTTTCAAAACTTTTTAAAATATTTATAAACTTTTCTTTGGTGCTAAATCTGATTGTTGAAAGTAAAAACAATTATTGGTAACATCAAATAAAACGCAGCTTTGCCCTGTTAAAAAATAAAATTTTTGGTTATTTGAAATTTTTCGAATTTACGTCAATACGTCAAAAGTATGTCTTTTGTTTTTTAATCCAAACATAAAAATTGTGTAAACTGTAAGCTAAAATGGTAAATAAACAAAGTTTTTTGGCTTTTCGATTTGAGTAACAAAATTGTCAATGCCAATAAAACTTAGGTTTTTGTTTTGAGCTTTCAAAAATTATTCCAGAAAAACTTATGTGTCGATTTTGTTATAAGAACTCGTGCTTGAATTCGCGTGGCTTATACATCCTTTTGTTTAATTTTGAATTCATTTATTTTTATTTTAAAAAAATTAAATGCTATTTTATAGAAAAAGATATACTATAGAAGAACATGTCAATACTTGACAGTTACGGCGCTCATCTTGTTTTTTTCATTTCTGCTGAAAGACTCTGACCGACACTATATGTCTTCTTTATTGCCTAATCATTAAAACATATGTTGACATATGGTGTATGCAGTAAATGCAACACTTTAGAGCACTTTAATTGTCACTAAAATGTGACATTTACTGTCGATCGACAAAAAATTATTTTTTGGTACACGATTATTTTCGGGATTACTTTGACAACGCAAAACGTTTTTTTTAGCAACCTTAACTGTCATAGCAACATAAAACATTGGTAAAACCTATTTAAGGGACTAGTACTTAAAGCTGAAATAGCAACACATATAGGGTTGTCAACTTTTCAATATTGAAATAAAAGACATTGTCGAAAGAGTAGCTAGGATTGTTTTTTATGAAGTGAGACGAAAGGGTACAAAAAAATTTAGTAGTAAAAAAACAAAAACAAAAAGAAAAAAGAAAATAAAACAAAACTATTGCAAAATGTCCTGTCTATACCCAAATCTTATTTTTTCTTCATCCCGTTCGAAGGATGATACAGTTTTAAACACACTTTGTGAGCCGAAAAACAACTAAACAGAAAAATGTTTCTGCAATGTTTATAAAAATAGTAAAATTAAACGTCCACAAAAAGTTGTTTTTTTATTCTAACAATAAGATGTTTTTCTTCATCTGGCTCGAAAGACCAAAAAATATATACATTATAGGAGCCAAAGACGACGATTATTCCAAAAATAAATACTTACTGCAATTTTTGTAAAAGAGATTGCAAACTGTCTTCTCCAGCTCCAAAATTTTATTAAAATCTCTAATATAAATAATAAAATAAAGATTTTTGGGTGTTTGAAACGAAAATTTTTGTAACTGCTTCTTATCTCAGTAACCGGCTCAAAAAATTATTTTTTTATTAATCTAGAATTTTTCTTGGTTTTTTACTATTCTTAACTATCCTTTTTGCTTTTAGTAGTCGTTTTTCTTATTTTTTTCGAAATATTGTTTTTTAACTCGCCTACAATTTTGTTCCTCTAAAAATTTCCAACTGACGTTTTCAACTTCTTAAATTTTCAACTTCTTCGTTTGTTTTAGTTGTATTTTTTTTTACTTCTCTTTCAATTTTTGCTTTTGTAATTCCTGATTTTTTTATAGACCTACAATCTACAATTCTTTTAAAATTGTCGAAACTATGTTTTTTTGTTTTTTTTTTGTACAACATTCATATTAATCTTTTAAAAATTTTTTCATATTTGATCATCTTTTCTAGAAATTTTTAGAGTACCTTTTTTTTCAAATTCTTCTAGAAGCTACTTCTGTTCTTTCTTTTCACTAGTCATAATTGTCCTTACTGCTCTTTTCTCTCTACAATTAAATACATTGTTTATGTAGGTTTCATAACCTAAGTCTGAGAGAACTGTTGTTTGATTACACGTACTTAACTTTTATTTTGGTGACCTAAAAGGATGTCTAGACAATTAATTTATTTTTGAAATTAACTTATTATAAATAGGTATGTCAATTTTCTAACGCTTGCTCGTTTCTCTTTGGTGAAAAACTAGATAAAAAGATAAATTGTGTCCCTTAAGTACATGTTAAAGTCTAAAAAACAGTTTATAAAATTAAAGAACTATCCTTTGAAATTGACTGTTGGCAATCTTTAACACATAATAATGAATAAATACATAATAAATACAAATATAAAATTCAACAGTTACAAGAAAAAAATACAAATTTGTATTTTGAACCATAAAACGAATGATTACAGTTGTGAAAACTATTTCCTAAAAAAGACAAGTTACTTTCTTCTGCTGATCTTTTTATAGATTTAACAGTAGACGCAGTAACAACATCAGTTAAATCTGGAAAAGCATGAGTTTTATTTGAAGAAGTTAACGTTAGTGTTGCATCACCATGAGTGATATTTAAGAAAGTTGAGGTCGGTGTACCAGCAGCATGAGTTGTGTTCTCAGTTGTGTCTAAAGAAGTTGACTGACACATTTCCTTTTTTCTCCTATTTAATCTTGCAACCTTCTTCTTTTGCTCGATTGAGTCCTCAATGTATGCTTCTGCGACTGATGATGATCTCCATCCATCCAAACGTTTCAAAGTTACCAACTCTGCTCCTGCATCTGCAACCAAGGTAGCAAAAGTACCCCAAAGTCAGTGTCCTGTATACATTTCGGGATTAGGAAACTTCAGGTACTGCGCTACAACGGTACACTTTTTGTTCCGGTAATTTATAAAAAAAATCATTGTTGTTTATCAAAGATAGACGAAGGATTGATAGCTTCGCCATTAGCAGTCACAGAAAACACTTGTTTTTTGCTTGTTTTCGTATCGGCAAAAGTCTCAATTAAAGAATTACTCATATAGACAATATTAGAAACTTGTAGAGAATGCAATTCTTCCCGTCTACATGCTTCGCAAAAACTAATCACAACAATCACTTTTGTCATTAGATACTAATCAGTTGCCAAATCCTCCAATTATAATTGGTATTACTATGAAGAAAATTATATGCCATCACCAGCTTCTTTTAAAAATTTATTTATCTCTTCTTTTGAAAGCACTTTAAACTTTTTTGATTCGTATCCCACAGTATTACATTTCAAAAAAGCGATCACATTTAAATACACTATAGTTTAACACCTTTTTTTACAGCTAGAGTTGTTTTAAGCATTGAATATTTACTCCATAATGATGATGGTTTAAAAATTTTTTGATTTTTCGTGTAGGTATGTTAAAATTACTTTCTCACTGACAGTTCCAACATTGTTTTTCACATTCCACTCTTTAAATAACTGATATTCCTGTTCATACTGCTCTCTAGATTTGGCTGGTAATAAACTCAAGATAATATCCTTGGCTCTGGCTTCAATTTCTTCCAGAATCTCATTCATTTTGTGTAATGTGTGCATACAAAAACAAACTGTTTTTCACAAATGTAATTGTTTCAACTTGCTGTGGTTACCGATTACTGGTTTATTAGTTATAAAATATAATGAAGAGTGATCTTCTAATTCAAAATATAAAAAATTTTGTGTTGTTCTTTGGTAAGCTAGTACCAAAAAATCTTCTATGTAACACGTACGCAAAATGTTTAAGCGGACTCATCTTCTTAGAGACTCGGCTGACGCCTCGTCCTCAATTTCAATTCGTACGCAAAACGTACATTTTGCTTATTTGTTACATATAAATTATTATAAACCACGTCATCTACAATTTTTTTTAATTGATAAAAAAATTTCACTAATTACGTTGTTCATACCTTTTGTCATTTTTTTATTTCTTTTATGTTCTTTATCTTTAAAGATTATTACTTTAACTCTTGCAATCAATTATTTATAGTTCAACAATTAAATATAATAATAATCAGTTACTATACTAAAGCACTGTGTATAACAAAATCGTATGCTTATTCTTAATTTAATTAACTTATCTTCAACCGAACTCAACAAAGCATTAAACATGCAATGTGTAGTTAGTCATTGAGACATGGAAACTTTTACTATCTGCTTTAAATCTGAACTTGCAGCTATATCTAAAGAATGTCTTTGTAGTATCCACACTTTTTTTAATTTGTAATATTACAAACTAAGTTATGATCAATAAATGTTTCACATTATTGTCTGTTCTTATCATAGAGATGGTAGAAGCAGTGAAGTAGATATTATTTTCAATCTAAAAGTAAGCAACGTTTTACATAATTAGAGAACACATGGTATAGATTGTCGAGGGTTGTGGCATCAAGTGTCGTTGTCTTTGGTGTTTAGATAATAGAGCTTATTGCAAAGCTCTACTCAATTGGAATGATTATTGAGAAGGGGTGGTATTCGCCTGCACGCAAAACCGTGCGAACTTGGAGGATTAAGAGTATATAAGAATGTGATGGATGGTAAGCTGGATGGTCGGCGGAAGTACGCGTGCACTTGACACTTCCGGCCAACCCTTCTTCTAGTTAATGAAGTGGCACGGTTACGTAGTCCTATAGTCGGGTCCATCAGCAGCACAACCCTTGCCCTTCCTCCCACGCATTGCCCCCTCCTAATTGTGTTTATGCCTGTAAAGTGCTTTCCGTCCTCAAATGCAAATTTTAACCTCGTTAAGCCACGGCCTAGCGAGTTTAAATTATCAATGGTTAATTAATCTTCAATTTATTCACTTTGTGTAATGAATTTAACACTCAATTTAGCGGTTATTAATCAAAGTTTTAATGAAGGTTGTTATAAACACTAATCAAGGAGCATAGAACGCTCTCTCAGGCAACTCCTCGTCGGCTCCTTCAACATCTGCCCGATTTCACATCATCTGCCAGACTTTATAAATTCAATCAACCATCTCATCACCTCGTTTTCAAATCAAACGTTAAACATTTAAATTAAATTACGTTCCAATCTCTATTATACCTCCTGCTGGTTTTCGAATAGCGACCTACGTTTTGCACCAAATTTCTAAATAAAACTTAAAAAGAACAAAATTCTATACGGAAATTTGCTTTGGATGGTTTTAACACAGCTTTATTGCAAGCCGATGTTTTAGATCATAAATTATATTCTTTCACTACTTAAATCTATGACTTTTGCTCCATAAATAAAGCTTACACGGATTAATCAACGTCGATAGAAACATTAAGGCCGAGAACTAAAAAAACAGCTGGATTTATTCTCATACTAAACGCTCATCATTTAACATCCCCCTAGCAGAAAACATCAAACTATAATCGTAATAATTATTGTTGATATACCCCAATTTTTTGAAATCTACACCCAACTGTTTTCCACAATTCTTGATATTGAACATAAACATCTTTTTAACTACCAGTTTCGTACGCATTTTATTAACTCATTATCAGTGTTCGGCAGGAGCGAGTTTTTTGCAGTGGCGTAATTGAACATTATTACTAAAATTTATTTTTCGTTATTAAAAACAGAACAACTAACGAGTACATAGACAATCACTCACTCAATGAGTATTTATTTATTTTCAACTACAATCGACTCATACATTTAAGTAAAAAATATATTTTGACCACACTGATTAATACTGATTCCCGAGCGCATTACGCATGACCTTGTAGGCCAATTAAATGAATTACATGCAGCTCGCTGAATTACACCGATTAACTATCTGCTACCTGACGGTTTGTTCAATAGCTCGCTGTGGCCGAAGCCTGGTCATTAATGCTACACTGACAGCAACAGTAAGCAGCAATTACTGTCTATGGTCTAATGATTACCATAGAAATGACTCTGCTTACAATCCCTAAAGCTGTAAGCAGATTAATTATGTCTTCTAAAAGTGTTCGAAACTACGAAAAGGTAGCTACAATTCTTAAGATTCATGTAATATTTTTTACACACCTAAAAAGAATATTTATCTAACCATAACTTTCACGTTTTTAATGTTTTAAATATTGATAACTAGGGCCAAATAACTATTTTTTTGTGATAAAATAAAATCACTTTTTCGTTTTCAAATAAAATTTTTCAATTTTTTCAAATAAATTGAATAAATTTTTTCAAATAAAAATTGAAAACATAGCTAGCTGTAATTAGTTGCTGTCATAATAAATATTAAAATTTGCAATACCACCGGTATTATTTTAAGTTGAAATTAGCTCTCTAGAAAGTATTCTATTACATTAAAGACAAACAAAAAACTAAGTCAAAATTTTTAGACAGTTTTTCATAAGTTTAGAATAACTAAAACATTTAAAAATTTATTTAAAAATTTTTAACTTTACATTTTGTGATGTCATTTTCTGGTAGTCTAAAATTCTGAAATGTATTTTATGTCAGTAGATATGTTGAAACAATTTTAAATTTGCCAAATTTTATAGTTTTTTAAATTACTCATTCAAAGCTATGTCAAATACTTTCTTTATATAATTTTAAAGATTATTGTCTGATGTGCTAATTTCAAGTTAAGGTGATACCAGTAGTACCTTCGTTTTTATGAAAAATTAAAAGAATTTTGTGTTGTAATTGGTTGTTGCTATGTTGAAGCATTGAAATGTAGAATAACTTGAAATTAGCCTATTAAAATTAAACAACTTTTAAAAATTATTATCTATACTCATAAACAAAAAAATCCATATAAATATCTGTACTGTGACTTGTCAACTCAAAAACTATTGATTTAATACAAAACCTTTGATTTTGTTTATCTATTGGTTACAGATAACACACGTTAATTATTTTAGTTGGCGTAAACGTTAAGATTAAAGTTATTAAATATAAGTTAAATAATATAATATGGTAATAGTTATTTAACCAACAAGTTTGTTAATAAAGGCGGTTAATAATCGAGATATTTTAAAGCGTAAGCGAAGCGAATGCGTTAATAGAAGTAGAGATTATTAATCACACATTAACAATAGCGTTGATTACAATGTTTTTCTGTTGCTCATATTACAATAAACTTAAAAAACATTATTTCAAAATTTTTTACTTTGCCACGTTCTACTAATGCATCTCTAGTAATACATCTAGATTGTTTTCTGTTACCTGGCTACAAAACACACAAAAAAAATTTCTATTGTTATTAATATTAATCAGTTTTGTAGTGCTGTGATTATTATTTGATAGTAGTGTTATTATTAAAAATATGGAAGAAATTTTAAATCTCACTTTAGCAGAAATACGAGAAAAAGATAATGAATCTCTAAACACACTTTTTTTTATAATTTTTTGATAATTCTGACAGTTTATAAATGTCAAAAATTTGGTTTGTATAGTTGGTATTAACAGGTCGTTAATAAGGGTGATAACCAACTGTTTTAAATGGTTTGGAGTGCATTAATGACTTTCATATGTCAACGAGCAACAGAAAATAAAATTAAGACACCTTTTAGAGTTAATTTTAGCACTAATGTGCGTGTATGTTAACTTGAACTTTAATAAACAGCTTTCTACTTTAAATTCTTAGGGCCGATTTACAGAAGGTAATATTAACTTTAATTACTATTAAATAGTTAATTTGGAATTAAATGCGATTTTAATCAGTAAAATTTAAGGAAAATTAATTTAATCGCGAAATATAAATTAATACTTCTGTAAACCAACCCTTAAAGTTGTATTGCTTGTCAAATCCATCTTGGCGTCTGAGATACGTAGAAGCGGAATAAAGAAAAACATACTATGTGCTTCTTTTGCATTACACTTCGAAAGCTGGGTGTGAACAGAATTTTTTCACCACGACAACATCCAGTCTATTGAGTCTCTGACCTTCACACTTCACAAGTTATACTAAGTTTTCAGAGCTTTAATTGTGTTATTTTCTCTTCTTCAATATCTCAGATTTACTATTTTAAAACAAAAATTTAAAATTCTCTTACGTCTCTTGCTATGTGATTTTAAGTTGTTCACTAAATTCAACTTTTCACAACTATATTATTTGACTTTCTCTTCAATAATTTACCGTTTCTTGAAGTAAATGACGTCTAGTAACTAACAGAATTGTTGCAGCTCTGGACACCAATCAGTGCATTACTGTCACAAAAAAGCTAACTGAAATACACATAACTTTTTTGATTATTGTTTATACAGTTTATTTTTTTTAAGAAATTTTTAGTGATAACGTCAACGCATTGAATTGCGGCTTTATAATCGATTTTTCATATTTTCAGCAAACAATTACGATGAAATTGTAAAATCATCGGAACTAAATAAATAAAAACAGGGAGTAAATGTCAATGTAAATTTGTTTAAACTCATTGGTTCGCAAAATAATAAAATTTGAGTGGAAATCAGCAAGTGAGGCTTACGGTCGGTGAGTCTGACGGTGCGAAAAGAGCGCATTAGTATGGATACATCACCCCACATCATTTGTCTTCAGAAAAACCCGGTTCCATTTTCCTCCACAAACGAATTTTCTGGATGGTCGCCTCGCGTCTGTTTCCATTCCCACACTTATATAGCAGTCGAGGATCGCGCTCTTTGCCGATCTTTATCGCTTTTGCCGCTTTTTACTGCTTCCCGTATTTCCTCAGCAATTCGTTCGGCGTTTCACCCTCTTTCACAGCTGCATTCTTGATGCGTTTTCGTATACCACAAGAAGAAAATTGTTTGCTCGTTTCTTTATTGCCGAGTCAATTCAGGCCTTTGTAGCGTCCAAATTGGTTTAAAAACACTCACGTTTTTTCGCGAGCTTTTACTCTCCGACGGTAATTCTCTAATCTAACAAACAATTTGCCTGTCCACTCTGTCGTACAATATTGATCAAACATTCCACATGAGGAAGTTTGGATAAAACACGGTCATTATTATGCCATCAAGAAATCTCTGAATTGTGAGTAACAAATTGGAGTGGGCTCTTAAAAGCTGCCACCTTTGAAAATACCGGCCGGTTAACGCAATCACCCTTTCATCAGAGCTTTCGGAATACAATGCTTTTTCTGTTAGCTCCATTATACAACAATTGCGTGAGTTGTTGAATGCGTTCGGATCAAGTCAGCTAGATATTGGGGTGTGATGCGCAGTCGAGCACAAAACTGACAAGACCCACAAGCTTTATTTAAAACCGAGGGGGTGAAAACTCAAACTTTTACAATTTTTATTCACATTTAATTAAATTCTTTTATTCACGTTAAACTTTGATATTACTATCAGTTATAATACCACAAAAACTTTGATTATTTCCGAAAGTTTTTTCGAGTATATAAGAATGGTATTCTAGTATTAATATAAAATTTTAACAGTGTATAAAAATACTATCTTATAAAGATTTAAATTGTTAATAATTGTATTAAAGAAATAACACAAATGTACTCAAAATTTGTACAAAAAAGATATGTTTTTGATACGATTTTGTTTCTAATTATTATCTCTTAATCAATAAACTTCTTTGACACTAAAAAAATATGAAATTATTTATTTAAACTTATAGTTTTTTCTTAATTTAAAAATACTTCTAGTTAAGTACCGGCCTGGTTGGGTAACAAAAATACTTCTAGAAAAATTTTAAATTTTCGTAGAAACAATTAGAGATATGCGTCTCTTAAAGGTTCTCATCAAAATCCCCATTGTTAATGATTGAAAGCTAGGCTTGGGCGGATGATATCACAGGTTCAGTAGCATCATGAAACTTAAAACCGGTAATGCGAGACGTCTTAAAAGATTGCGACGAGAAAAGCATTAAAGAAATGAAAACCTTTCTAGAATACCGCCCTTTAAATCCCTAAAATCTCACTATTAACACGTCCAATTACAACAACAAAAACTTTTTTGCTAGACCTTTTGTTAGGTAGTATAATAGTGTTTGGAAGTATCCTGATCAATGTTTCCTAAACTAGCTATAGTTTATTAGCCCTATTGCAAAACTGAAACTTGTCACAGCAAAGTTAATTTTCCTAATAACTGGTTCTGCAACTCAACGTTAATAGCTCTTATTATACGTCGGGGGTTGAAACTGCTGTTGCTGGTGGTCTACAAACATCACCCCCGCTAATAAATTGGTAGCTACACACATCAACGTCACCACCGACTTCTTTGTTATAGTAGACTAATCAGTCCCGTGTGACGTGTAATTTGCACCGACACGTGGCACTCACGTGACTGACGTCGCTGCAACGATTGTTTAAAAGTAGTTACAATGTTGGTCGTTGTTTGCAAAGAATCAATGGTATTAGTGTTATGTTACTAGCTTTCAATCATTTTGGCTCGGTCTGTATCAAAGAGATAAACGATTTGGCTAAATGCTAATTTAGAGAGAGAGAGAGAGAGAGAGAGAGAGAGAGAGAGAGAGAGAGAGAGCGCTTTTTACAAAATTTTGTGAAACTCAAAACTTTTTGTACCAAATAATGGCCATTGTTAAGTCTAATTTAATAAAAAGTTAGTTTTTCAAAAAAAAAATTTTGATTAAACAACTTTAATTTTTGTACCAACAAATTTTAGGAATTTTAGGTCCTAAAGTAAAAAGTATAAATTTGTTTTTTTAGACTGCAACTTCGAATTCTTATAACATTCTAGAAAAACGAAGAAACTACAGGTATTATTTCAATTTGAAATTAGCTCATATATGTGTCGTACAGGATTCTACCAAAAATGCTCTAGGATTTTTGTGTGCTCCTTTACCGGTTTACTAAAAAAACCTATATCTTTAAAATATAGGTAGTTTCCTTAACTTTCCTTAAGCTCCATTGCTATGATATCAAACAATGTTTAAGTGCACCATTCGATTTTGCTCAAAAAATTGTTATACATACCAATTTTTAGTTGCCCAAAAAACTAAAGAAATTTTAAAAATAAATACAAGAAATCAAAAATATACTGTACTTATGTAAGTAGTCTAAAAGAAGACATACTATTAAATTACTTTCTTTAAAAAAAATTGTAAAAACATTGTCTTTATTTCTTTATCTTTAACTATTTTATCTAAAAGCAATGTTCCAAAACCATTATAAATAAACACCACTCTATACAGTCATTGTTATAATTATAACGGTAAATATTAGAATCACACTTTATGGCAGTACTGTTTGTTTTTTGTGTTTGTTTATTTTTTTTATTTTCTATTATAATAAATTAGAAACATTTAATTTCTGGGAATAAATTTGTTTATTTACTTTTTATAGTTATAGTTCTGTATTTCTAAAATAAAATTTTAATTTTATTGTTAATATAAACATTTCGAAATTTTGTTTTACGAAGGTGCTCAACTTCCAATACTCCCTTCTTTGCTGCGCCACTGAAAAAAGTTAAATAAAATTACAACAAAATGCATAAAAAAACAGTAACGCATTTATCTCTCAGAAATAAAAAAATCAGCTCTAGCCACAGTTACTTTTATCTCCCTTTTTATGACCAAAAACAATTTAGTGTTTTAGTCTCTAATATTATGGGCCCTACTGTACTTTTTATATTAGATCGCGTAACTTTCCGCTACTCCGATGGAGTAGCGTAGTGATTTAGAATTCCAGCATAAGAGATTAAGAAACTTTCTCGATAATTTGCTATACTGCTTTAGCAAGCTCAGCAAATCTTTTGTATTAAATACATAAAATTGCGTAAATGTTTGTTTAAATCGATGTATACAATATAAAAAAAAAATATCTGGATGCGCGGTTACTGACCTTAACTACATTATTTTAATAACTGAATTTTAACGACAAATTTTTCTAGGTTTTAGTTTAAAAAAAAATATTATTTATGTTAGTTTACCTAATATTAGATTTGTTTTCATGCTGTCAAATGTTAAATTCACACAAATCTATACATCGTAATCTAAGGCACACTTTGAAGAAGTTTTGATTTCTAATTTTGAAAAAATCTTCTCAAAACATTTTTATGATAATTTTGTAATTATTTCTGTGATTTAAGGAGAATTGTAAGTATTGTTGATGGGATTAGAATGGTGTAATTTGGTAGAGTAGATGTAGATCAGCGGTTAGTGAGTGGAATATATTTCGTCTTTGGTGCCAGGACAAAGCTCAGTTAAACTAAGGATTTAATTAACAATTCCAAGGCATTCAGGACCTGTGTAGAGAGAATACGTGAATTAACGTTCCGCCCGCGGGTCCTTTCTAATTACCACCCATTAGGCCAATTAACTTGCAACGTCGTACTTGGAACGTCAAACTCATCGCAAAGTTCTCACAAAATGATGAAACTTGTCGTTTGCCAGCCCATCTCTCGAGTTAACGTCGCCATTTTCAATGATTAAATAACGTCGAAGTGTACAAAAGACTAAAACGTAATTTTATTTCGGTCGAAAGGTAATAAATTGGGGTTTTATCTTTTTAAATGTGGGAGGCGATGTCGAGCCTCCTATAGGTGGTGTGTACGCTTGCCCAGAGTGGCTGCAGCAGCCCCAGAGCTGACGAGACGTCCCAAGCACCCCCGCCGCCACCATCACTTCTCTGCTGGTGATGCAGTGCCGTGCACACCCCGCGGCTTCGCAGACGACCCAATATTAAATTTGTCTTCATTTTGATATTTAATTATTTTATGGCAAGCTTTGTCGTCAAAGCTGCGCGTGTTGTCGTTACTCGAGGCCGACTCAATTAATGCCCGTAATTAAAGATGCTTTAATTAATTCTGACTTGGTTTCTACAGGATACTGATTTTGCTTACTCTATCCCGACGTTTTTACTCCGAATTACAATCTCTAACAAAATATCTAAACTCTAAACAAATAATTCGCTTCACTTTTTTTCACAAACAAAATAACCATAAATAAAACCAATCTAAATTAAATAGTTTAAAAAAAAATTAAAAAAATTAAAATTAATCACAGCCTCTGATAAAATCTAAACTTATTACAACAGAAAATCAATTTAAAGAGAAGCATACTTAATAGTGAATTTTGACTTAGTTGTAAATCTAACAACACTAAGTTGTAACCTGAGATCAAAATGTAACTGAATCAAAGCAAACCGTAGAAGTGGGTATTAGTGGGTATTAGACGCATCGTTACAGTTACGCTGGCACAGCCTGCTTTTATTCAGTTACATTTTGATCTCACCTTACAGTAACATTAATTAATTGTCGATTTTTCTGTTAACGGAAATACACCACGTTGTTAGCAGTTAAACAATAAGAAACTTTTAACAATAGTTTACTACATTTTAATCAGATTAAAGCAGGTACTTTATTGCAAAACTTAAAACAATAAAAAAGAAAACGTTTTGTTGTCAAGACGCTGTATAGTAATATACCGGCGATCTTTATAAAAATTTTAATTTACAGCGAGAACATCACACAGACTAAAATGTATTACAGCAATACCTACATATCTGCAATCTTCACACTCGAATATTGTAATGATGCTTTTATCCCACTAGTTATGTAATACTATATTATTATACGTGTTGTATAAAACAATGATTGTTGCACTCTATTTATTTGACTTTGTCCGGTAGGATTTAAAAAGATGTAGTACCGTTTAATACGTGTTCGGTAAAAGTACGTATCACATTGGTATAAATTGTCTGTTTACA
This sequence comes from Tribolium confusum, assembly GCA_029207805.1. NCBI lineage: Eukaryota > Metazoa > Arthropoda > Insecta > Coleoptera > Tenebrionidae > Tribolium > Tribolium confusum. The sequence continues at coordinate 21,006,408 of JALGAY010000003.1, forward strand.
ACCAACACGTCAAACGATACCATCTTTTTTATAATTACATCACCTACCAGATAAATGACGTATACACAAGTAGGTTTCCAGTCCAATGAGCAATAAAGCGCTTAAAAAGAGTCCAACAATTTGTTTTATGCAACAAGTATTTTAACTGTTTTTTATGCTGAAAAGTAAAATTTACTTTTCTAAAATTTACACTATAACTTATTAGAGCATTGGTAAATTAATGGCTATAAAAGCACCGAAACAAGTAATATAAAAGTCTTTTTAAAGGCGCAAATTATAAAAATACCTATTACTAAGATAGACCAACAGACATATTAATTATTAATAACAAAAAAATAGAAAATTAAGCTAAAACAAGAAAAAATCTTTATAACAAATCTCAAATCTGGAACATGTTAAAAATAACATATTTTGTTATAATAAAAAATTTGTATATGTTTTGATAAAAACTGTCCACTTTGAGTATAAACCCGTTTTGATAGAGATTTTTTTAAATTTACTCAGGTCTGATCAACGGAAAATTATCGTAACAAACTCCTAAAATATTGACAAAGATGTTCCAATCGAACAACAACGTCGAGAAACAGTACAATGTATCCTCATCAGTACAATGTATCCCGGAGCGTTGTGCTCGATTGGAACGGGTGGGAAAACTCGCTTATATCAAGCGAAGTTCGGCTAGTAGTCGTATACACACACACAGTGTGCCATCTAACGAAGAGTGCTGGAAGGTAGCCTTGGCATAATAATGTTGGCGGATAACAAATCTCTTTGGTTCTCGCTCGGCCATCAACATAACCAACCTCCACGATTAGGCAAAAACAATTACTTCGCGAACTAATGCCCCGACCGACACTGAATTACATCACCTAATCGCCCAACCAGCAACACACTGAAAGGCAGTGCAACTAGAACTAGCAAAGATGTTCCAATCGAACAACAACGTCGAAAAACTGTTTACCGGTTTCGGGGTTTTTGCCCCTTATTAGTACAGTGTATCTCGGAGCGTTGTGCTCGATTGGAATTGGTGGAAAAACTCGCTTATAACAAGCGATGTTCGGTTAGTAGTCGTATAGACACTGTGCATACTGTGTCAGTCTATGCAGACTATGTCTGTCTATTAAAGTAATTACTGTTTTTGGTTTCTTTGTTAGATAGCAACCCAACATTTATAAATGAGTTCCAAACACAGGTTAAAACATTTTGTGGGACTGTTTTAGAGTAAGACAAACCTAAAGTAGCATGTCGGCTCATAAGAAACAGTAAATTATAATCTCATCGTTAAAAAATTAGCATTTGCATAAAAAAGAGAGCCATATAATATTAACGTTGTGAATTACTTTAAGTATAGTGCATTTTGAAACGTCTTTAGTAAATGCAAAAAACTATGAACATATGGTATTTAGATAAAAACAAAATACTCCCCGGAAAAGTCTTGAATACTATTAAATTCTCTAGATAGCCGTCCCACCAGCTAATACACAAACTAGCTTACTTAAACATTTTAAAACAATAAAAAAATTCAAATACCGTAACCAAGAAACTGAAGGTCGGATTCGGAGTTGTTGCTCTATAATCAATGCAGCATATTCTGCTTCTGTATGCAATTAGAATCGAAAATCACGTATAATCAGTAAGTAAACATTAAATAAAAATTAGGTGTAGCTGTTTATAGTCGAAAAATAGATATACTTAATGAAAAATTAAACCATGGTTTTAAGATTAAAGCTGTTTTTTGTCGTTAATATCAGTTTATAAATTTATGGTCTTATTCAGAGACTAACGGTTTAAAAAAATAAAATTTAAATACAGAGTGATTGTATCTTATTCTAATAAAAATTAAATAATCAAAATTTTTAAAAAATTAGCTCTTTATTTTAAATTTTAACCGCAAATATTTAAATATAAAATAGTACATTACATAATGAAATTTTAAGAAGTATACTTTTATAGACGAAAGCGAAAAGTTAGACAGCTTCGCGGTATGCATAATTGCAGTTCTTAAAAAATACTTCTATAAAATTAATTTAAAAAAAGTTAAATAATTTTTTTTATTGTTATATTTATAATGTAATAGATTAAAACCAAATTAGTAAATTGACACGCAAAAATATAACTCTTTAACGTAACAGATGTTTTTGATTTCAGGTATCACTACCTTGATTCAGTCAGTTGCTAAAAGTTGAAACGAACATCAAATATTTTTACTTGTAATAATAAAAATATTTCAATTTTTAATAGGAACTTATTATAAATGTTGAAGCAAGGTAAAATTTAAATGCGTATTATGTCAAAGCTAGAAAATCTATAAAAACTTGATGTATTATTTTATTGTTAATTACAAAATTGAATGCTTCTAACAGTTACTTTTGAAATGAGTGAAGTGGACTCATAGTTCATTATACTTCAAAAATTTCTTTTTATTTTTGCTAAATTTACGCAAAATAGAGGTGAAACTTGAAATACTCGCTACAAAAGCAATTCCGGAGTCAATGATTTTGGGTTGACTCATTTTATCACTTCTCTAAGTTTGTTAGGGTAAGTGTTGTTTCTGTCGCGTTTGAAACTAGTTTAAAATTAGTTATTATAAAATGAAAGTGTGTATTATTAGCGGTTATCGATATCCTGCCAGAAAGTAAATGCTTTTATAAAATTCTTCGTATTATCGAAGGGCGGCTGCCTGGTGCAGGGTCGCATATGTCAAGCCGGTCCCGGTTTGCTAAGACGTCAGGCGCAGATCCGCATGCCGTAATACAATCTTGAACATAATAGGGCCAATCCGGCTGCTGCCGTGTTATTAGCCGACACAATGCCGCTTTGTGCCGTCGTTCTCACTGCGATTGCTGTTACAACGACAACAATCATTGATTTTATCAACAAATCTGACACTAACTACAGCTACTGTTCGAGCAGCCGCACTTTGGTTTTCGCAAAAAAAAAATTCAAAAATTGTTTCGTCAGCGTCTCCACAACAAGAGAAAATTACAGACTGCTTTTGGGAGTTTGCTAAAAGTTTCTTATTCGATTTAGTCAATTTAGGACGGCTTCAGCCCGCCATTAGCTCAAGTAAAGAATGACATCAAATTGTCAATTAATGCATCAGTTCAAAACCAATTCTCAGCCGCTTACGGCATCAACATGGCCGTACCACGCCTGTGGGGAACTTAAGAATAAGGATAATCAAGGGTGCCAGGATAGGGGAGGGTCCAGACATAGTTCTTCCCTTCAGACGCCCTTCCGTGGACGGTTTAAGGGAAGCTTACCAAAGAACGTTGCCCTCAAAGATCAAACGACTATATTAAGGTTCAAAACATGCACTTTAGCGCGAAATCTTTCAGGCGCGAAAGAATTCGATCAAAATTGCTGCAAAAATCACAACATTAGAATTTTTTGCAACCATATTTCGGGGCGAAAACAAAATCTATTCTAATGTCGTAAATTACTTGTCAAAATGCATTATATCATAAACGCAACTATGAGAAAAAAAGTATTCACTACATAAAGTTATTACGAATCTCTAAAATCAAATTTAAAATCATTGGAATCAGTGAGGTCTTTGTTGTCAAAGTTGATAGTTAATCAACTCTTAATTTAAATTTTATTTTAAATAAATATTCAGTTTGTTTTTGCACTTTAACAAAACATGTTCAAAAAACACCAAAATGTGTTAGTAAAGACATAGGGTATAGTAGGTAAACTACTATATTTTTATTCCACTTTACATACAAAAATTTAGTTTTTAAATTGCGACAATTTTATTTTGGTCATTTAGGTACATGCGTAAAATTGTTGATGTCAAAATGGCAATGATATGCCCCAGTTCTATTTTGAAAATACCAAATCATTGAAATATTGTTATTCTTTTATAAATGCTTAAAGTGCTGACTCTCTTACTAGCCGCCCCTGGGTGGTAAACAATTTGCACACCAATACGCCACGGACTTGCTCAACCACAATGATGAGTTTAAAATAACAAATTAATGTCTTTAATAGTGTTCATATGGGCTGATTTCAAGTTGAGATAATACCGGTAGTATCGCAAATTTTAATACTTTTCCATGACAACAGCGAATCACAACCTCGAATTTGTTTATTTTTCCATGGAAACGAAAATACTACCGGTATTATCTTATACTTGAAATCAGCCTCATAAAGTAGTAATTTTTTAAAATATTGTTATACATATTTTAGCAGCAGTAATGTTGCTATTACAACATTCCAAAAATAACCCGATATCAAAAGTTTTAAAACACACGTTATATATCATAGAGTAAATTTACAGAGTGTCTTAACTAAAATTTGCATCCCTCAAATCTCTGATTTTGTTCAAAATTTCAAAAAAATGCTAAAACAGCTTAACTTTAGCTTAAAGGAGGACCAAATTTTATCATAGCTTTAAAGTTATTACTACATTCCTTTAACGCCTAGAGCCACCTCTTTAAAAAATTTAAATAGCAAGAGGATCAAGTAACACATTATTTTAAAGCTGCTTTTATTGTTTATGCAACCACGTAGCTAATACAGTCTGACTCAGATAAAATAATGAGCCCGATGTTTTGGGAATGCAACAAAAAAAAAACAAATTTCATTTACGTTTTGATCTACTTTTAATTACAATTTGCATTTGCAATTAAGTTATCTTATGTTAGTTTGACATTAGTAAAAAATGGTGTCGTAAACCTGTTTATTTTTGCAAATTATAATTTAGGATAGATCTGTTTCTCTACCATTAATGCTTTATTCTTTTGTACATTTTGTATTGGAGTTTAAGTACAACAAAATGAGTTTTTCATTTTCTCATTTTGGCACAAATGACTGTTTTCTGCGCTAATGTCAGAGTTAAGCAGATGATAACTTGGATTCAATTTCAAAACCTCAATTTAAATTAGATCAAAGATGTAAATAAAATTTGTTTTTTGGGTAGCATCGCCAGATCATCAGGCTCATTATTTTATCTGAAACAGGCTGTATATGAATTTTTAATTTTTAAAATTTAATTTTTTTAAATTTTGTTTAGATTACTGTAAGAGAAAACAAAAGTGGTTATAAAAAACAATTTAATTTAACAAACGTATTGCTTAAAATGTCCACCCCCAACTTCCATAATTAGTACGAGTACAAACGATTTTCAAAAGCTTGGCTAACGTTTTGCAACATTTCAGGCAGAGTCAAACGACGATTTATTTTCAAAGCACTTGAAGAGATTCGGATGGTATTGCATAAACCTTGTACTTTAACTGGCTCCACAAAAAAAATCCAAAAATCGGAAAACCTAGGTGGCCACTTAATAGAGCCTCTCCGCCCTATACATTGTCAGGAAAAACAAATATTTAAGAAATGACGTACTCGTACATAATAATGGACAGGCGCTCCATCTTGTTGAAAAAAAAGTTTTCTAATAACTGCAAATAGCTATCGCCAGTTAAATTGCTTTGCATAAAAAGTGGCCCGATAACGTGATCACTCAGAATGCCTGCTCAAACGGTCAATTTTTGGGGCGTTTGACTGTGCTTTTCAAAAAAAATGTGTAGATTAGTATCACTCTAATAACGACAATTTACTTCACCGTTTAACATAAACGGACTTTCATCAAAGAAACAAATGTCGTAGAGTAAACATGAGTAATTATTTATACGTTTAGTAAAATTTTCGCAAAACTGTAAACGTGGATCCAGATCATCTTTGTTTAATTCTTAGACAAAATTCATTTTGTATGGATAAAACTTGTGGTGTTTGACAATCCTATCTACAATACTTTTTGACACGCTAGAATCTTGAGCAATTTTTCTTATAGATTGCCAGTTATGCATTAAAATATGAGCAAAAACAGCCACTTTAACAGCGTCGTTTTAAATAGCACCCACACGTTAAAGTTTTTGTTTGCAACAAAGCCCGTCTTTTTAAACTTTTCAATTAAAGTAGTTAAGTATTGACGACTAACTTGTGTTCCTCATGATTAAAAAGTTTTGAAACGACACTGGCACAATAATTATCATTGTTAGTATAGTAGAGTTTTACAAGTTCAATTCTTTGTTCTGTCCTATAAACTATTATAAAAACGTTTTTTTAAACATAGTTATTAGACATCAATAATGAATGGAATCAAATAGGAAACTGTGTAAAATATGATAATTTTACCACCTACAGCCAAAACTTCTTGTTACTTAAAAAAAGAACATTAGTGTAGATATAATAACGTTTGTAAGTCTATCCATACCAAAAAACTTGTTCACAATTTGAATGACTGTTTCGGATTAACAATTTCAAAAATTTCAGTAAGCTTAAAACAATTTTGTAATTCTCAAAAAAGATCGTTCAAAATTCTTAAAAGACACGTGGTTGTGTAGACAATAAAAACAACTTTAAATTAATGTGTCACACGATCCCACTTGCTATTTACCTGATTTTTAAAGGAGTGGCTTTAGGTGCTAAAGAGATGTAATAATAATTTCGAAACTATAAAAAAAATTGGGTTTCTCTTCAAGCTAAACTTTACCTGTTTTAGCATTTTTTCGAAGCTTGGACAAAATCGAAAATTTTAGAGAGTGAAAATTTTTGTTGAGACACCTTATATAGTAAAACTGTGTTTTCTAAAAAGCATCTATTAGCCCTCTAAAAAAATTTTTGGATATTATTAACAAAAATTATGTTATTATATTAAATTTGGCTAGACTGTCTTAAAAATAATATGCTATCAAATTTTTAAAACTGTTCTAAAAATAACACATTTTTAAAATATTGTTATACTTTTAGCAACAACAATAGTGTTATATAATATCCTAAAGAAACTTGAGAGCAAGAGTTTTAGAACACATTTCATGGATTAATAAATCTATAAAATAAAATGAAGTGAATTTATGAAGTCGTTGAATATAAAGTGTTTTGAAATGCTAAAGTTTATACTTCGATCAAGTTAGGTCGGTTAATGTCTTAAATATGAAACGTAATTATTGCATAAAGAAGTTTAAACAGTCGTTAATGGTAATCTCTCGGTTGATTGCGCTGAAAGTTAAATAAAGTGAATCGATCCAAGTTAATGTCATTATTGTTTAGAAAACATGATTATATTTACGTAGCAATCAAATGGAAATGCACGTAAAATATCAGAAATAAGAAAAGATAAATCGATTACCAAATAAACACAGGTGTTTATCTAGAAAATGGATATAAAATTGAAGCCTAGAAAGTCCCCGGTATGTATTCAACTTTAACGAGTTTTTGACATGCAGGCAAAGTAAGCAAATAAAGTGATACCGAAACCACCTGTTTAATACCTCTGGTGCACCGCTTGCACACTAATAGCCTCCAAGCGACCAAACAACGTCCACTTTCCGTCAGTAATTTCATTTTATAGATGCTATCTTGATTTATAACAAATAACGTATTTGCTTTCCGGTAAAAGCTTTCTAACCGGTAATCAAAAAACGGAATTACCTCTAATGCCTACTCAAATATTTATTTCTTGCAGGTTTGGTTCCAGAACCGGCGCGCCAAATGGCGACGCCAGGAGAAGATGGAGGCGGCGAGACTCGGCCTCAGCGAGTACCACGCCGTATCGTCGCTCTCGCGGGCCACCGGATCGGCTCTGGCCCTCCCTATGGACCCCTGGCTGTCGCCGCCGCTGCTCTCCGCCTTGCCAGGGTTTCTCAGCCACCCCCAGACCGGATACCCCAGCTACCTCACGTCGCCCATTGCCGCCGACCCCAGTCGGCCTCCACCCGTCGCACACTCACACTCGCCCACCACCACCCCCGATCTCAGAACTACCTCAATAGCCGCTCTGCGCTTGAAAGCCAAGGAACACGTGGAGAATATCACCAAAGGACTCCAGATGGTGTAGGTGCGATGTTACAGTGACAATCATTTGTATATATCTGTGTTGCCGAGTTTATTTACTGTAAATATCAATGTGTATATTTTGTCTCGATTATTGTGAATATTTATTATAGTTGTTGGACTTTTTGTGATCGAGTGTTGAGTACAATGTTTTTCTGACTCTGATTAGGTTTTTTATGTACTTAGCAATGAAATTTATTTATTTTTTGGAATTTAGACCAAAATTAAATTTTTTTGCAATAAATGTTTTGGTCTAAGTACCAACCCGGCGCATCCACCAATTTTGGTAGATGCTTTAGGTAGTAATTTTCGCAATGATTGATTATGATTACTTAACTACATAATTGTTTCCTTTAGAGCTGTGAATTTTTGTAAATAAAGCACAATAAATTATATTACTTAAACGATATAATAGGTTTCTTTTGACATCAAAGTTTTCTTATATGTGTTAATTAAAATTAAAATTGTTACCGTGTTTTAATAGAAACAAAATTAAACCAAAACCGAGAGAGAGAATGTTTTAATCATCATTTTAACAAGTTATTAAGTTGCGTCTAAAGAAAGAAAAAGAAAGAAAAGCAGCTTGTCTCCCTCTCATTTAATAAGTGCGGCCAATAGCTGAGTTTAGTTAATACGGTGGAGATCAAAGAGCACTTCAGTTTTAATTCCACTTTATCTAGAGGGCGTAGAGAGTCTGGCTAAAGCAATAAAATGCTAATACATGTTTGTCGTCGCTAATCACCCGTTACTATGGCACGAGCTTCACATCTTGCCCAGTTTAGAGCAACTTCTGCAACACCTTAATTTAGGCAACCAGTCTTGCAATCGAGGTAAGTTTTTGCCCGGCTTTTAAATTCAAGGGATGAGGCGACATTATCATTTTCCTCACCATTAGGTAGTCCCCTACGAAATAGTGCGGTAAAAGAGCTTGCGCCCCCTTTCTCCCTATCCCTCTCGTCGATCATTCGCCCCGCAGCCGCGATAATTAACTCTCTCTTATTACTTTATTGGTTTGTGCCTGTCTATTTGGTCCTTCTCTTTTTTAATCAGACTGTTTCCAGACCGCCCAACCATTCTAATTGCCCTTTTATTGCCGGCGGTCCGCTCGCTTCATCTGATATAAATTTAACCAAACTAACGGTTGGCTGAATGCACCCCTAACTTCACAACGCATCGATGAACTCACCCTAATTTAACTTCTTTTATTCGGTATTTACTTTTTTGGTCATTTCTCTTGTTGTATTTCACGGAATCTCTACAACAAAAATACTCTAAATGTTTTTTTATAATGCTTTACTTACTAGTAAGCAGATTTTAAATTTCTCGCACAATGCTAATCCGTTATTTCAATAAACAAACTAATATTTCTTGATGATATTAGCAAATTAAAGTTTTTTGTTTCAAATAAATCTGATATTTCAAAGTTTATTTGCTAATTTAACACTTTTATATCAAAAAACCTTTTTTGTGTTATTTTTATGCTAAAATATTAAACAATTTCAAGTTTTTAAAATTTTTACAGCTTTAATATTATGAACAGAAATAGTAACAATATCTGTTATAAAAAAATATTTTTTTTTTTAAACAATTATATTTTGATATTTCGAGACCTTGTGGCGTATAACATCTATAATGTATATACAGTCTAGACAACATTGCCGTCGACCGCACTAGATATGATATAAATATAGGATCATATTTATATATTAATATAAATAAATAAGTACATAAACTTTATAATTATAATAATGTAAAGTCTACAATAGTTTTTATTGTACGTCACAAACGAGGTCAAAGCGCTAAGATATAAAAACTAAAATATTTAAAGATTACAGTACCTATATAATTCGGCTAAAAATTAATCGAAATATTTTTTCTAAATAATAAATTTTTTATCTAGTAGTATTCGTAAAATGTTAAAAAAACTATTTTTTTGCATTCGATCTCCAAAATTAAAATTTTGCGAATTCAAAAAACTCCAAAAAGTACATCTTTAGCAGCCAAGGTCGCTAGAGTTCAATTTATAAAAGGTCCTATTCGTCAAATAAACTAATGAAAATACCAATTCGAAAATCTTCTGTTATGGCAACTTTATAGGATTATTTTTGTTGACAAGTCGATAACTTACAAAAAACTTTTTATTGGTACATGAAAATGAAATTCACAGTTTTAAGCATATTGTAATATTATCGCTAAATGAAAAATCATTGTCTTTCTCATTTACAGCAGCAAATCGATGTGATGAATTGCAAACAGAAAATATGTTACTACTGCAGACGTTGAAGAGTCAAAACGAAATACAAACAAACAGGTGTACTTACTTTTCATGAAGATGATGATGAAGATAATCCTTCTCATATTGTTCACGAGATTTATCAGGAAGTAAATTCAAAACAATATTTTTTGTTTTTCAGCATTTACGCTTGGATTCATTTTAATTTTATATATATTTTTTTATTTATGATGTTTCAATTGCTAAACTGACTATGATACTTTAAAACGTATTCTATTATGCCGCATGTCAATTATCAATTCTCTTAAGAATCAATTTGGTGATTTCGAGAACTCATGCAAAAAATCTTGTATGCATCACGTCCACAAAATAGTTTAGAGAACTACATTTTGCGTACTTGATACATAAATAGCTATAACTTAACAAACTGACAAATATTTTTGTTCAAAAACAGGGCTTTAGTATTACACACTCAGATCTGTCATTTATTTACCAAAAAATTTGTTTTTGGCAATTTAAATAAGACATTTTTTATGTCATATCATCCTAATTTATATTATCAAATTACAGTTTTTAATAAAAAAAGCTTTGAATTAGGTTTTCATTTTACGGTAATTTTAAGGTTTTTTTGTATTAAAAATTAAATGTTAGTAACAAAAACAAGGATGGTAAGACATAATAAAATGTCTAATTTACTAAACTAAACACAAATTTTTTTTGGTAAATAAATAACAAATCTGGGTATGTAAGTACTAAAGCCTAGTTTTCAACAAAAAAATTATTTTTCAGCTTGATATTTATAACATTTTTTTAAATGTATGTATTTTTAACATTTTATAAACACTACCAAATCCGTGGAGAAAAGAATAAGAAAAGTTGGCATGCCCTATAGCTTATACCGACAATGTTAGATTCTTGGTCGAGGTACAATCACTTTTTATGGTCTTATTTTATCGTCAAGTTGCAAACACCGTTTGCAAATTTATAATGAGAGAAAAAGCTAACCCGAATACTGTAAAACTACCATAAAAAGTGTTTGTGAATCGAGCAAGATTTGAAGATTATGCCCACTCCTGTTATTTCTCCCTCCAAGACCAGAAAGTATTAAAAATACATATATGGCCCTACAAACTTTAGTACAAAAAAGTTAATTCTTTACTACTTTTATAATTTTTTTTTGTAGCTTCGACAGTTGGCGCTGTGTTTTAAAATAAAGATAAGGCTGCACATGCACATATTTTAAAATTTCAATATTTTTTTAAGCATGACCCAAAAACGTTTTTGTTATTTTTTTAAATATAAAGAATTTATACGATATTTTTTTATTTGCTGTAAAACTAATTTAATTAAAAATCTGACTTTTCATATTTAAGCGCTTCGAGCACGTTTGTGCGGCCACAGCCAGATCCATCCGAGTTTGTATCGTAGATTTGAACCAATACCAATTTTTTAATGGACATCAAAATTTCAATTTAAACTTAATGTATTGCGAAGAATATGCATACTCTGGATTTATTTGATTTACAAAATTATATTAGTTCTCTCTTCTATCGCTCTCTCTTCTATCGCTTGTTGAGTTCGTGCCCCATCATTGTTTTCGCGCCGCTTATATAACGATACGTTTTTCTAGCAATTATCCGAAAGTTTACGCAAATGTTTTTTATCCGGACGAAACCATGACTCAGCTTCCTCGTCCTAGTCAATGGCCGTATCATATATTTTTCAGAATTATGCGCTATAGTGTGATTCATAATTCTGAAAGTGTTATCTTTTTAAAATAGTTTGTAATAGTATTTATGCTTACAGAATGTCTCAAAATTCGCAAACCAACTTGTTGAAACGTTATCAATAAAGCTTCAAAAAACACAATAATAATATTTCTAATTTGACAGTTACAATGATGATGACAGTTACGATAATTTTATCTTACAATAATGTACGAGTGCTTATATTCTATTGCAAATATTCTTTTCAGTTGCCATAAAATTTTATAAACTTTTTCCAAACCGTAGTGCTTACAGTATTCAATTTATCAGTATTTTTTTGTATTCTTCTATTATTTGCTTCTTCAAATATAACATCTATTTAAAACAAAATAAATAAATAAATTGGACAAATGAAATAAAAATCATTGTAGTTGTGAAGAAGTTTTTAACTAAGTAGAATTGTGACTATTTAAAACTCGGTCTTCGACCTCATTTGACAACTATGTTATTTCACATTGCAGTGGTGCTGTTACACTATATCGTAAATAACTATTATACAATTTTTCAATTTTAAGTGGTCCACTAAAACAAAAAAAATTTCTGAAATTTAAAATTTTAATTAGGCACTTTTTCAGTGACTTTATTACTTTAAGACACGAAAATTTTATCTAAGACTATTGCGTTTATAAAATATTAAATTAGTTGACCTACTCTTGAATAGGTATAATTGAAATCTATAAAAACGCAAATTTTTGTTGACAGAAATCGTTTCAGAATAAATTGAAATATCAAAAGAAGTTTGCAATACGTGACCCTTTTAATGTAACATACAAGTTGTTTCTTTTTAATGAAATAAATAAGCAGTATTAGGGAACAAACCTAAGTCTCGTGACACAACGAGATATCGTGACTATATTTTATTGTAATCTTAATCCTAACTTAATTAAATACGCGATTAAGAATAGCAGTTATGGTCACGCACTATAATAGTACAGTCTTTTCTAAATTATTACTTGTTTACACATTAGCAAAGAAGCTTTTAAGCTTTGCCTGATTTAAAAATAATCAAGCTGTTTTTATCTATTTTAAATAAATAATTTTGATAAAGTAGGTATTTTCAGAAAGTAATAACTAAAAGAGGCAAACTTAATTTGCTTACACGCACTGAATTAATTATTCACGATAACACCACAAAGTGGATTTGATGTTATCATTGTTTCTCAATAAAAATAATGGATTACGTTTCATAAATGTAAATCGTATTTATTGTCATAAATAATGAATTAAAACAGGCTTTTAATGTTATTACTTATTTGAAAACAAGTAAAATCAATACACTCCCTAATTTATTAAAAATTTTCGTTAACATTTCCTGTCCAATTCAATATCCTCCTACATAAAAAATTGATTAATGATAACTCCAAGTGACAAAAATCCTAAATAATTCAGTCCACATTTCCAGAAATTTCGCCAAATTAACCCTTCATTTCCAACAATAATATTGTCTCCGCTTAACCGACCACAAAATTAACAAATACGAAAATCCGGGTAAGCGACTGTAAAGCGATCTGGTGGCAAAGCTCGCAGTTAAATTCCTGAAACAGATTTCAGAGCTTTGGTTCAGCGGTCTGCCGCCAGAGCTCGCTACGTTCAGTTCTTTAATAGAGCTGGTTTTAAATCGTTATCGGGTGCTTTCAATAGAATTTTTCTTTCCTAATAGTGGCAATTACTCGTTATCGACAGTTACCAACAACGGAAGCCAACAAAAGCAGTTAATAAATAGTTTCTCATTTGCAAAAACACGAATGGTCACATGTATCAGATTACGATAATACTATTTCGGACCGTGGGAGCGCACGGGCCCACCCCAACGAACACTTCCTTTATTTACCCCCAACTAAATTACAGTCATTATTATAGGGATCTGGACTTGCAGTTGTCGTTAAGATCTCCTAATTAATCTCATATGTATTGTACGGTGGGTGGATACCTAAACGAAGTATGGGATTAAAAAAATATTCTAAAATTATATACAATACAACATGCAACAATAAAATCAGAATTTTGTAAAAATGTAATATTTTATTATAATATTTAATTAACTAATCCACAAAACGAATTTGATAAAAAGAGATCTTTGTTATACAATTTAATTCGTCTAGAGTCAAAAGCTTTTTTCACAACACCTGCTCTTTTTATTGATAACTTAGTTTTGTAAGTCAAAAAAGTCCATCTCACAAAGCTTTCAAATTAGCAAAAGTATTAGATAAACTACAAAAACTGTCTACACTATGAGGTTAGGTCAGGTCATGTAAAACAAAAAGAAGTCGCTGATTAAACTTGTTGCTGTTAACTCTTTGTCAGTAAAGCTTTCTAACCACAGAAAACAAAAATTTACCACATAATCTAAGTACTAATCTAAGTACTAAAGTAAAACTAGCCTAAAACAACTACAACAAAATCGTAAACAATTTTTCTTTAAGTAGGTTAACTGTAAGCTAGCAGTTTTTTCTTTTTGATACAAAAACCCCATATAAATCCTCCTGTACTTTTGTTAACCGTTCCGTCAGTTTTGTCTTAAGTAAATTTAGATTCTCTTTTTCGTTTGCTTTACCTTTCTAAAAGCTTAATTATCTCTTTGACCATAACTAGTTTAAAATCCAAACCTCAATCTTATCCTAACTTACTTAAAAAAAAAACAACAACACCCACACAAAGTTTTACTACTATATAAAAAGTTTTAGCAATAACGGAGACCTTTTTTTGTTCACCAACAAATTTTAGATTTTGAATGAAACAAAGACAGAAAAGACTAGAAGTCTTTTTAAACTTCCTACTACTTTTGTGCCAAACTTGCTGCTACCGACAAGATCATAACTTAAAAATCCTCCAAAAGAAAGCATTTTTATTATTAGCAGATAATTTTCTTACAGATAATGATGACACCTTTAGTTATTATGCATCAAATAAAAGCGCTTTTAGTTGTCTATGTAGGTGCGTTATTATTAAAAAAAGGTTTAAATTTATAAAAATAATAAGTTTTCTATATTTTTAGTACTTTTTTCTCATTAAAACGTATACAAAAATCTGATTTTTTAATATGTTATGTATGTACAGTTAGCTTCAAAAAAATCGGGAAATGAAATTTGACCTAATGTGAATTCGAAATTTAATTTGTCAATTAATGTCAATTTATGTCTAGATTTCTGACACATTTCTGACACATAAGTGCAGTTTTTTAACCTGAATTTTAAAAGACAGTTTCAAAATATAAAAATTTAATAAAATCTGACAGAATTTTTTCTGACAATTCGCGTTTTTTAAAGCCAACTGTATATTAATTACATTTTTAAAAGCAGGTGCGTTGTCAAATTACACAAAACCTATTGTGATTTTGTTATAATTAATGTTTTTAAAATGACGCTTGTTTAAACAAACAAACTATACTTTTAGAACAGCAACAAGTGTACAGACTTACAATGTGTTTATAAATTAGACACACTTTAAAAAATTAAAATAAACAATGCATTATAATTAACTTAATTATTTAACAAAATAAAAAAATCTTTTTTTAGTTCTTAGCATTTGCCACAGGTACCGCTTTATCGTTGTACAAATTTAACAAAACATGCGGCTGATTGTTTGTATAGACTTAACAAACTAGCTCACATTGCGAGTGAGAAATGCGTCTTTCTTAAGACAGCGTTAACACAATACGTTATACAATTAGTAATGTCATTGTAAAATGTGATAAAAAAAGTATCCCTGCACTTTGAGTTGCTACATATTAAAAAAGAAAGAGACAGAGTTAGAATCACAGCGTCGTTTAAAAAACCCTTTTTCGTCATCTGCACTGACTCCTTCAGTGCCCTAGTCGTCTTGCAAGACCTTTATTTTCCTAAACCAATAATTTAACGAATTTCATAACATAGATCTGCTTTTCTGACAAAATTTTAACTCTTTCAACTTAGGAAACAGAAGTAATGTAAACGCAGATACCTAGAGCTAAAGCTGTTGCCACATCTATTGCAAACGTTTCTTTCCTTTTAATTTATACAATGACCTGCGTGTTAAACTTAAACCAAAAATCTACACAGGTTGACAAACATCATGGTGTTCAAATTCAAGATTTTTGAAGAGTATCAAGCTCACAGTGCAAGAATTCTTGGCGATAATATTCGAAAGTAGTCTTTCAAAAAGTAGTTTTTTTAATGCAAATAGAACCCGTCTGACACATCGTATATTGACAAAAACTAAAATTTTCCAAAATTATGCTTGTTTTTAATTAACAATTACAAAAATATAATACAATCTGTGTGCAAATTCGTGCTTTTTTTGAATCAAAGAGATTGATAACAAAAAATTATTTTTGCTATACACAGAAAAACAATAATTTATAAGTAAATAACACACTAATAACGCCTACGATTTAATTCATTTATTTTGCTTACGAAAATATCGATCACTTTACTCGCTTGACTGGGGTTCTCACTAACTGACTAATTTATTGTCTATACGTTACTTCTCGAAATTATTCAGAAGTTCTCGCGAACACTCTTTATTCAGCAGTACGATGACTTAGCTTTCTCATATCCCAACAATGACCTTGACGAACATTTTTTCTAATTATTTTTTTCAAAATTACGTGCTATAGTCTGATTTATAATTTTGAAAAGTTCGGCATATCTCTGAAGTTCGTAACAATAGTTTTTTTTTAAATAGTTTGTAAAATAGACGAAATATTCTGTAAACTAAAATAGTCAGTAAAAAGTACTTTTGCCGACTTATATGTCAAAATATAAAATCGTCGAAAAGTGAACAAAAGTGTTCAGAAAATATTTTTGTATTGTTGATTGTACATTTTACATTTTTACAAAGTACGAAAAAATGCAATATCTCCTTCTAATGATACTTTCTAACATTTATATAATTACTCTTCTCGGCTGATGACTTCATCTTTCTAGAAAAATGTTTAACTTTAATGCGTTGTTATACAAATGTCAGCCCAAAAAATAAGAAAAAATTTAAATTGATTTTAATGCTTTAATGACAGTTCAACTAGAAATAAGTACTCAGTGAACCTAAATATTAGTAAAATTTTACCTAATTTTTATTATAAACTAGTGTAAAACCAAAAATGTGCAAGAAATTTTTTTTCTTTTGGAAAATAAACTCTAAGATTTGAAAGGCCTCAACTCTTGCACAAAGAATTCAATAATTTAACGTCTAATAAACATTAAATAATTAAAACATTAGTAAATATTATAAACAAAGTTCCTTTTTTAAAAAAAGAAAAGATTATTGTTTAAATAACAATATTTGTAACTAATTTAGTTGTAAAACTGCGTTTTTATTATAATTTTTTAAATGATTAAATTTATTTGTACCTATATGGCTTATGGCTGCGGATACACTACGATTACTCAGTACTGTTACTTAAATTTCCAGTGATGTCGCCAAAAAATTAGAAAACTGTTTTTCTACAGCATAGAATTAAAATGTGGCAAACCATTTCTGCACTGTACTAGTTTTTTCTGTAAAATTTTGCCACACATGTTCGATAAAAATATCCCAAATTTTTTATCTTTCTAATACGTTTATGAAAAAAACTTGTCACAAAACAAAAAAATGCTATTGAAATGTGATTTCAAAACAACGAACAAATATAAGATTACTTCACAACATTTTTAACTGCAACTGGAAAAGTTATCTCGTTTTACAGAAGCGGATTGTTAATTCTAGATTTGTGCAAAAAGGAATCATGATAACAGACTGTTATTTTAAATTAAAAAAGCTTAATAAAATAAATTCGATTACTTAATAATTTATAATTTTCTAATAAAAATTACTGGCTAAAAAGTTTAATACAAATCTTTTATATTAACTTTTTTACAAAGCTCAATTAATTTTTTTTTGGTACAATTGACACTAAACAATCTTTCCGTAGTTTAAATTTTATGTTTAAAATATATTTTTTGAAGTAATTGTGGTTAGTAAATCGAATAATTTGCTATAATAGTCGTTGATGAATACAGTTGTGCCAGTTCCAAGCCTCTAATGTCAAAGTTTCAAAGTTGGAAATCATAGAGAAGTCCCGATTTCGGGTAAATATGTATTAGGCGGAGGCATATTCAAGATCTATAATATCGAATCAAGTTCCGACTTCCGGCCCACTAAGCGGCACATTAAATGCATTCCTCGCAATCACTGTCTAGAATCGTCGCTTTTTATCGCGAAATCAATTTCGAGCGATTCGTTGAATTTTTCATAATATATTCTCGTTGGATTAGAGCGGTAGGTGTTGGGGGTTGGTAGGGAGTGAAGAAGCGCGACACCGCTTAGCAAGAATAAGGGTGAAATAAGTAAGAGAGTGTTGATCTTGTCCGACTCGAGTGAATCAGAAACCAATATCCGAGGGTATGAGTAGTTGGCGGCCTCAGGCGGAGAACGTTGTCACATAGACGTTCATATGGTAATCGCCTGCAGAAATCAATGCACAATAGCATTAGGGCCAACTTATTACGTTTACATTGATCTCGAGGTTTATATTTTTCGTTTCGTGTTTGTCTTTGTATTTGAATTTAGTTGGTTGCCTCACTAAAACCCTCCGACGTCATCTACCCTAAACCCACTCTTCGCGGAGACGAATCATTTGATATTGCCAAGTGTAATTGACGATTTCTGACACTTTAGATATATGTATAACGCAATACATTGCATCTATTATTCAGATAAGTAACGTGTGCTTCAATAAAATATATTTGCAAAAAAAAGAGTAAACAAAATGTTGTTTGGTATAAACTTAAGATTTTTTATTAAAAAGCAGAGTATATAATATGCATTGTGCTTTTATACCCAAAAATTGTACGTAAATACGGTGATTATTAAAGAAATGTTATTACGAGTAGATAAAAACGGAAAATATGTTATTTATTGGTAAAAAAATATTTTCTTTCTTATAAATATTGTGTTTACAAGGTTTATTATAAACGCCTACTTGTATTTCAAGTAGGTATAATAACTTTTTTAAATAGATGTTAAAGAACGTATGTGGGAAATCGAGGTTCATTTCATTCAAAGAGTTGAATTAATAAAAAAAAATTATTTCTACTATAATCACGAATACACACAACAATAATTTGGTAGTTAAATATGTAACTCGATATTCAGACAGTATACGATGGCCGTCGGTTCGACAAACCGCTCACTCTTCAGTCGCTTGTCAGGTTGTCACTAACTCATAATCGTTGTCTTAAACAATCTTTATTCAAGCGAAACGATGACTCAGATTTCTGGTACTCATCAATGACCGTAAAGAATATTTCTCAGAATTACACGCTATAATGTGATTCATAATTCTGAAAACATCGCTCTAAAATTGTTGGTAATAATAAATTATATTTATATACAAACAGGGTGTAATTAAATGTGATGTATTAATTTTACCAGATAATTGCACTCGTTCAAAAAATCGTTTTTACCCCAACTTGCCTTATCTAAATGTCTATAGTTTTTAAAACAAATGGTATAAAAGTTTTTGGTCAAAAACTTTGTTGTCATACTTCGTGTATCTCAAGAAAATGTTTCTCTACAGCGTGTTTTTTAAAAACATTTGGTATGTAAATTTGGATAGTTAGCAACCTTTTAACGAAAACTATAACCAGATATCGGCACATATTTCAGTCACACTTTGTATATTATCACAAATGATAGTATTAGTATAGTATAGTGATAGTATTAGATAGTAATATCGTATTTCCTCCACAAATAATTTCTTGAACAAATAGTTTTACATTGTATATCTCAAAAACCATAAACATTTGAATAAGACGGATTTTTTGGTATTTAGCATTTTTTAACGAAGACTATTACCTTTTATTTTCTACAGCCTACATATAGTAATTAAAAATTTAATTAAATTAATTAAAATCAATGAAATTAATGCCGTTAAATTAAATTTCGGGTTAATGTCGAAAATAGTTATTTGTGTACCAAAGCCAAAAAGAAGAATTTTTGTTCGGTCAAGTTTTTTTAATAACAGAAAACAAACAAGGCCAAAAAAACATATTGTTACAACTTTGGGTAATTTAAACTCGTGGTCTAAATAAATTTCAATTCACAAAATTTATTTTCCAAGACTAATAATTACACGACAAACATAATTAACTTAATTAACCACAGTAAACTTTAAATTGCTACAAGTTTCTTCGTTATTCCGTCCACTGTCGCTGTTCGCACTTCACTATTTGACTTGTCTGGTTTACACTATCTGACTGCCTGTCTATCCAGTCAGTTTTCTTCTTTATATAATGGTTGGACCGTCTTCTCGAAACATCTGAAGGTATTTTTTTTAAAACTATTCTTGAAGCATAACGTTCTATTCGTTTCTATAAATGATGAATCAACCGAAGCGCCCCGAATCTTCCCAAAACTTCCTTTTCGATAATTCACCGTAACAATATTTAAACGTGACACACAAGAGTTTTCGGACCATACCGACTCCTAACATTAATCTTACACTGACTCAGTTTAGCAAAACCGACACCCAGCCAGAAATCTTACTTCAAGAATACCATCAGCAACACAACCAACACCAAGAAGCTCTATTCATATTTACCGACGGATCCAAGTCTTTAAATGGAGTAGGGGCTGCAGTATTCTCCTCATCTTTTCAAAAACAAATCAAGCTTTCAACAATTTGCAGCATTTTTTGTGCCGAACTTGCAGCTATCTATGAAGCAGTCAAATATGCAAGCATAAGTCAGGATACCCATCTAGTTATCTGCACAGATTTTCTTAGTGCCTTGGCCGCCAAACAAAATCTTTATGCATCTAACCCTATCGTCCAACAAATTGCAGAATACAAATCGGCTCTTCTACAAACTGGCAAGACTTTAACATTTATGTACACCCCCTCTCATGTAGGAATCACAGGCAACGAAAAAGCAGACACGCTTGCAAAAGCTGCCATCAACCTCACTGAAGCTACTTTCTTGTTCTTCAATTGATACAATGACCTTCGTGTTAAACTTAAATCAAAGATTTACTCATTATGGCAATCTGCGTGGTCTTCAAACTCCAAATTTCTTAAAAACATTAAACCCACAGTGCTAGAATCTATGACCTTACCATCTGATAAGCAGTCACAAATTATATTATCTCGACTGAGACTAGGACACACTCGTTCAACACATTGCTATCTTGTCACCGGTGACAGAAAACCACTCTGGACTTGGTGTACTGTTCCTCTCACTGTTCAACTCATCGTAGAAGAATGTAAACAGTTTCAACATCACCAAAGACAGCACCTATCACCGGAATCTATGAAAACGCTCCTGCGTAGTCATTGGAACAAACTCAAATCCTTCCTCAAAGCCGTCCAGATGATCCATTTATTATAAATATCTTTAACTATAGCTATATATTGTGAATTCATTATTCTACCTACCGCTAATACCTTTAGACCGCAAAAAATTTAATTTTTGGATAAGATCGACTAAAAAATAATTATTTAGATAGTTGTTAAATTGTTAAAATAGCTATATTACGTAAAAATGCAATGATATATCAATGAAATGTGGCTACATAAGAGCGAAATCTATACCAAACCGACAAATCACGTAGCAGCAAAACAACGTAGCTGTACAACAATAGACCAGTAAAAACAAAAAATTTTGTTTTTTTTAAATTTTTTTTGACTCATCTTTCATTTCCAATATTTGTTATTCAAGCTCTTCTAGAAACTATTTTTGTTTTTTTGGAATCTTTTAATTTCTTTTTTGCCAACTTATGTCTTTCAGCTTCTTCTAGAATTTTCTGTAGGTAGTTCTTTTTGTATCAATTATTGTTACTCAAATTCTTTTAAAAATTATGTACTTTTATTTTCTTAAATTATTCTTCTCTTTTCTTTTATACTAACTTACAAACTAACTGGTTCAAAAAACAGAAATTCTTATAAATTACTATGTTTCTACACAGATTGCCTAAAATTTCTTATTCTATTTAAAGAATATCGAAAATTTACATAAAAGACTTCCAAAATTTTTTTTTAGAAATTTCTGAAAAAGTTCAAAAAAATTTCTGGTGTACATTTTTTTTAAGACATGTCCACTCCTCGTACCTAACCGATTTTTATCTTCCAGAATTTAACTGTTCCTTTCTTTCTCCGTAAAATTTTTCTTGTTAATCCAGACGCTATTGTTTTAATTCTTCCAGAATCTGCTTTAGTTTCTGCAATTTTTTTTATGAATAACTCTTCTTATTTTTTCAACCGACGTCGTCCGTTTGATCGAATGTTTTAAAGAGTAACCGAATCTGATCTTCAATTTTTTTTATCTGATACTCTTTAGGTGTCTCAAAAAAATAATTAGATTTCTGTCTAAGCATTTTTAAAATCTCACTTCTAACACCAATTTGATCTAAATTCAGTTTGGGATTCTTATGATTTAATTAGTTTATTAGTTTAGAATTAAATATTAACTATGAATAATAATTAAACAACACAGTAACAAACAACTCAATAATCACTATCTTTCACTCAGTCGAACTATCTAAAAAATCATTCATGCTAAAAATGTAAGACTTCAAATATATTTATATTGAGTAAAGTTTTTTAAAGATATTAAATTTCTTTTTGTAAGTTTAATAATCTTTAATTATAATATAATCCATTAAGACCAGTTTCTTTATTAACCGTTCCAACCACTTTCTCTCCAAAAGGTCACCACTCAAGTTTCTACAGCAAAAAAGACAAATCCATACCGCTCTTTAATTTCCATGTATTTCGTATCCTTGAAGAAATCCGCAGAAACAGCAGCGAACCAGAATTAGAACAGCTCCCTTAAAGATGCTTGTGTCAACACAAATGACATCTTATACCAAAAAACGGCTATTCTTCCAACGCATAAGGATCGTACCTGGTAGTTCCAACATATACGAAATTTCAGCCGATAAAAACGCACGCTTTAAGATCATATTTATTTCATTGTGTCGAGAAAATCTTCTACTGCTTCTAATACAAGATAAAATTTTTGACAATCAAATATTTTTTCTTTAGCGAATTTGATATTTAAAAGACAACAAAATAATTTTGTTATAAAATATCTAATTTATAATTGTCTTAGTAAGCATTCGCCGGTTATTTGTTAATTATACGACTTTTCTGTCTAAATCTAATGCTGTTTTAGTAACTATATTCACAACATCATCTCGGTGGAAAACATCTGCAATTGCTTGAGATTCCATTATAAAAATATTGAAGTAGTCTTATGCTTAAATTAGATTTTAAAAAAAAATGTTTTTAAAAGTTTATTATTAATAAAATATTTATTTCATCTCTTTTTCTATAAATATATTTTCTGTGAATTGAGTGTTATCTGCTTCACAAATACAATTTATGTTATGGTGCAGTTTTCATTGAAAATGCAGTCGCACTTTCCGCACATTTTAACGATGATACTCAATAAAGGTTCACATGAAAAGATCGACTCACAATTGAATCAAAATGAACTGTAAGCCGGTAAAATTGGAACGCTCCCCCGATATATACCATTTAGTAAAAGGTTTTCAACAGCTATTATAAGCAGTGCTCTTATTGTAGATACTACATATGGATGTTTGTATCATTAGAACCGCTGCGACCTACCGCTCGATTCGACTCGTCATTCTTATTGGATTGCAATTTGCGCGCTTTTGCTAAAAGCTAACACGTGTAAACAGAATTCCTTTGGGCCGGCATTCAGTTTGTTTTCTAATGTTTTATAATCTCACCTGGCTTAGTCCGCAATTTCGGTCCATTAGCTTTGGAGAAGGCACACGCTTGAACGCCCATGTCGGCTCCATTTCGTCAAAGTGGATACACACACACACCCGCTTCTATACCTGTGGTAACTACCCCCAAATTTCGGACCACTAATGAAATAAGCGTGTTCTCAGAAGCTTAAAATACTTTTTTCCTACAGCAGATAATGTAAATAACTCATACATGCTTTGATACGTTAAAAGTAAATAGTCAATATTATTCTTTATTAATTTCACTAAATTTGACCACGGAATGTAAATAGTAACAATTAGATTCGTCAGAATATTATGATTAAAAACGCAAAATGTGTTTTCAAAAACTGATTTGTAGGAAAACTAGATATTTTCAATCAATTTTTAATATTTATTTTTTGATTTCGTTGTGACAAACAACATAAGGTAACACGAGTCACAAGCGAGTCGCTTCCTTCAAATGTTAACACATCTTTACATTTCTTGTTATTTAAGTAACTATAAATTTTTGACAACACTGATTTGTGCTTCCGTTTGGGTTAATTATCCCAAAAGCTCTGGAGCTTGATACATTTTTATCGTGCGAGGGGGTCGCCACGGGGGGCCCCAGGTGTCGGTCTACGCGCTGTTTACACTTTAGAAATCACAAGTGGGAGCAACACTCGTAAAAAGTGTCGGTAATGTGATATTATAAATAGCGGTTTCGAGCTTGTTACAACTCGGAAAGTTCAAATATCCAGTTAATTATATTCGACGAACTCGTTATTGGTATTAATTGTTATTAAACGTATTGATGAGATTGATAAATATTATGTTTACTGATGCAGATTGTTTTGTAATAAATAAATGTGTTATTAGTTGCTAATTATATGAAATGGTCGGTTCGTTGTACGCGGTTTCAGACGGTTGATTGTATGTATTATAAGCTGGCTTTGTAGTATACAGTCCCTAGCTTTTATGCTTATAATCTGATATAATTGCAAGCCATATTGGTCAAGGGTCATACAACATGCAGAAAACATGTTTATCTACATTTTTACAAATGAATATTGGTATAAGAGGATTTTCATCACAACAAATGCACCAAAAAAAAATTTATTTTAAATATGAAGCGAAACAAAATACATTTTTTTCATTGTTTAAACTATTTTCATTTATGTTCGAAATATAAATTTATAAAAGTATTTCTCTAAAAATGGCCAGTATTAGTTTATCATTTAAAATAAAGCAGTTAAAAGATTTTTTACGAAGAATTAAACAGTGCATGAAAATTAACTTTTATCGAATAAATAGATAAAAATATTCTTTAAACAAATAAATTGTTTCAGACGTATTTTCCGATTTGTTTAGCAAATTATATTCTCGTAAAAAGTATCATTACATTCTCTTAAATAAAACAGTGTACTATTAAAAAAAAACACCAAGTTTTCAAAAAAGTAACTACAGTTAAAATCAATTGCAGCGATTTCGTAACTTAAATCTACTGTATTTCAAAATACTTCAAGTCATTCACGTTACATTCCCGGTCCAGTATAAATCGACCAGAGATCGATTCTTACGGCTTGCCAGAGAAAATTTCGTTCTTTTTATGTGTTTATATTGAAATAAATAGTATTTGATCAATAATTAAGCTATGGGAATTAAACAGATACAGCACAGCAATTCAAGAAAGGAAAGAGGAGTATGGAGGTAATTTCTTTTATGAGAATTCCAATGTAAACGCGCAAATGTGTTGCATTTTTATTTGTAAAAATATTTTAATGAGATTTAGTACGATTATTTTTTTAATTATTAACTACTAAATAACTGAAGCTGATTTAAAAAAATGTTTATAAATAATATAAAATGTTATTAAAAAATATAAAACTAACAAATCCAAAAATGTAAAAATGACAAAATGTACACACATCAAAAGAATCTAGGGGTCAAGCTTAATAATGTAAAAACAAAATATCGTACACCGTTTTAACGAGTATTTTTTAAGCTAAAGTTTTAATTAAACATATGTCTATCAACTTCTAGTGCTAACTTTCGGTTGACGAAAATTTTTGAGATTAGAAACATTTTTAAAATGATTTTTATTCAGGGGGACTAAAAACATCACTTTTACTATCGGGTTTAAATTATGATAAGGGTAAAATTTCTTTGCACTTTATTCAGTATGAGGTCGGATAAAGATGGAAAGACATCATTTAAACCGTGATACCCAGTTGCGTGTTATTGGAATGCTCCAAGGGGGTTTGTCCCAACGAGCAGTAGGTGACGCTCTCAACATTAGCAAAAGTGTTGTTAATCGACTTTGGTTGAGATATCAGTAAACTGATGACGTCAAAGAACGACATACAGGACGTACAAGAAAAACAAATGCTATTAAAGACCGATTTCTCCGGTTAGAAGCTTTAAGGAATCGCAGCATAACAGCTACAGAATTGGTAATTCGATTAAATAACACTCACAACGTTATAGTGAGTGACCAAACTGTTAGACACCGACTTCATGAAGCTGTTCTAAATGCAAGACGTCCTTTAAGAGTGCCTAAATTATCTCGAGGAAATCGGGCAATCAGATTACAGTGGGCGCAAGAACACGTGAACTGGCAACGGGAAGAATGAGCCAGAGTTTTGTTTACAGATAAATCTAGGTTTGGTTTACGTCCAGCCACTAGACGAACAAAAGTCTAGAGGCGACCTGGAAACGCAGAACGGCTGGCAACCGCTCAAGAGGTCTTCACTCTCCATTTACCAAGGAGGTACGGTCACAGATGTACGGTGATGGTTTGGGCTGGTATCACCGTTGGTGGAAGAACGCAGCTCGTTTCTGTAGATGGCAATTTAAATGCGGTGGGCTATCGAGACCATATTCTCCAACCTGTTGTTCTTCCATTTGCTGAAGAAATGGGAGAAAATTTTATACTGATGCACGACAATGCCCGTCCACATTCGGCTGGGGTAATACGCGAGTTTTGGACCAACAACGAAATCAACGATTTACCATAGCCTGCCCAGTCACCTGATTTAAATCTCATTGAACACGTATGGGATATGATGGGCAGACGTCTTTTACGGCATAATGTTTTTTTAGAAACAAGAGAGCAGCTTACAGAATGCCTCAGAGAAGAATGGCTCTCTATACAGTTTCAGGAGATAGACAATTTAATTTTAAGTATGCCTAACAGGTGTAGGGCAGTAATTAATAGTCGAAGAAGACACACAACTTATTAATTTTTATTTTCTATTGATTTATAAAATTATAATTTTTAAATTTTTTTTTTAGAATTTGTTTTTATTTTTCATTCTTTTTGACATTTTCGTTTCTTTGTTGTAAGATTTTGTTGAAAAAATAAAACTTTTAATAATTCGTATAAATTTTGTACATATTTTATTAAAATTTCTTGCCATACATATCTGTCCCCTAAATTCTTTTGATGTGTGTCCTAGTTTATGTGTTATGTTAATTGTAGCCATAACAGTTTTTATTTTTTTTTATATTAATATATTACAAATGGACCTATTTACTTTAGAATATCTATACTAGAAAAAATCGTCTTAATATTATGCTTTTCTTAACCCCAAATTAAGATAACAAAATTTAGAGTACTTTACAAATAATAAAATAAACCGTGTAAAAACTAATCGTAAGTAGAATACAGGATTAGAATACCCGAAGCTGATCTTTTGCTTTTTCATACAGACACAGAATTATTATAAACAATTTCTCTCTATTTCTAAAAAATCAGAACCAGAGCTCTAAGGACTTAGTTTCATTTTTTTTAAATAAAAAGATAATGTTAAGATAAATTAATGTTTGATTGAAAAGATATGAGTGCAAATAAGATAATAAATAAAAAGATATAAATTTATTTTTATTCCTAAATTTATTTTTGTAGACCGGTTATTTTAAATTTATGAAATAGTCGAATCTGAATCTAAGTTTTCGATAGTTATAGTGGCAACGCTCTTAACAATTTTAAATAAAGCTGTATTAAAGTATCAAGCTAACTACACTATATTTTTTAGAGAAATTACAAGAAAAAATAAGATAAAATAGTTTTAAACAAATTCAGATTTTTCTAATTGTGTAAGTATCTCCAGTCCATTAAATATAGATTTATAGTAACTGTTAACAAAATTTATTTTTCTTGTGAATAACTAAAGCTGCTTCAAGTCTAAATAAAACAATCATTTTAATAGTTAATAAAAATATGTCACGTTTAGAACGACTCTTAACTAATAAATGAAATGGCAATTAGTTTAAATTTGGTGCTAAGGAAAGTTTGTTAAATCCCTTTAAAGTTGCGTTTGCAAATTGCAATTTTTGTCGATTTTCTATTATTCCCTTTTTAAACGGTAAGAAAATAAAAAGGCCTCAAAGCAAAAGACATATTAGCAACAACACAATGCGCGTTTTTACAACAAAGTTGTCATCCAGTAAAACCTAAAATTGAGTTGTAATTCCTACCTAAGAATAACAACATTGTCGAAACAGGTGTCGTTTTAAGTGTAGTGTTTGATGTTAGTGAGTGTTTAACATTTTATTCGATACACTAAAAAATTTCAATAACAATAACAAAAAGTACGTAAAGTTGTGAAAGGAGTCTAGAGAGTGTTATTTCTTTTCAACTAATCGTTACTAAGTGAGACAAAAAAGTTATGATTTTTTATTGTTGCGTTTTTAAAACTTTAAATTGTGTTGTCAAAACTGTCAATTTACTACAACATAGTAAATCGTAAACAGTTAGCAGTAGGTGGAGCAAACTTACTACTAAACTACAGTCGCATCGACGAACAGATATAGTAATAAAACCGCCCACTTTTGCCCGGGACATTTGAATAGTAGCTTGCAATTGGCTGTTTTGAAAACTACCAGTGTCGTAACAAGTCTGTGTCACACTGACGAATTTAGTGTTGGTAAGATCGGCAACCACGTGTATGCAACTAACAATACGAATTCGAAATTTTGTGTAAACCCGGCTTCTGCGTATGAGCTTCTAGGCACATGTATACGCCCTACGATGATTTATAACTATATCTTTTCGCCGATTTGAGTATAGATACCAAACGTTTTAATTTATTTTAGCTAAATACGCATTTCCTCGATTGTTTCTACTGTCATTTTTTTACGGTTTATGTTGCTATAGTTTTTACCGCACTTAAAAAGTATTTTCTTTACATTTTTATTTGATTATGTTTCTTCTTATTTACGAAAAATAGAGTTGCTGAGTAAGGTTCATACCGGTACAAAATAAGTACACACGTTTAACTGTTTGCTAAAAAATCTCGAACTAAAATATTACTGACAAGCTCTATATTCACAAATCTCTAATTAAAATGATTTTAAATAAATTTTAGACAACATTTCATTTAAAAAAGTATCAAAAACACATATATTAGTTAAAATCGCATATATCTTAGTTTTATAACCTTTACCAATGTACAGGGTGATTCAAAATTGTTACTGTAGAGATAGAAAACGTTAACAAAAACGCAAATAAACCGCTAGAATATTTCTAAGATAATTTTGAGAATATTAATGTTAAAAAATAACACAAATAGATAACGCCGCAGTGCAATCTAATACATCTTAGATCAAAAACAATATTTTACTACTACGTATTTATAGTAAAAACTTTCTTGTGTTTTGTTAAACCCGTCAAAAATAGTATATTAAAGAACGCGTTTCAAAACGTCAAGAATTCAAGTTTAAAGAGTGAATGCCACAATGACTTGAGAAACAAGTTCTTTATATAATTTTTTCTACTTTGAGCGTTTTACGTGATTTTTAAGAAAAAAAGTTAATTATTTAATTTTTAGGTACTTTTGCTTTAATACGAGATAGTTGGTAATAAATGTCATAAAAGTGTCAAATGTTCTTTGAAGTGTTTTCAAATTTGTTCACAATTTTGTGTAAATTACTTACAAATAATTCTTTTTTACGTACCGTATCGGTTATTAAATGAATTGGCATAAAACCAGTAAGGAAAATCTTCAAAAACATTGTAAAATTATTTTTAAACTATCAAATTAATTACGATTCTCAGCAATTCTTCTCATCGTTATGTCAGACCAAGCAGTGCTATATACTCATCTAGCAAATAACTTGAAAATTATTAAACGCTATGGGGGTTGTTAATCGTCAAAATAGTGGCTGAAAACTATTTCATTTTAAAGCTGTTCTAACCCAAAAAAAGTTGAAGTTACTTCATTGTAACTTGTCACTCCATTTTCGAATGTTTTATAGGTTAATTGCGACACACGCACAAAAACACCTTGGTGAGCATAAGCAATATTTAAAAATTTAACAGCAAGGTATTTTTAAATAATGATATTTTTTACGCTTAGCACTTAGTCTTTATGTAAATGATGATTAACCCTCAAACCATTTCAAACTAGACATTACCTTCTCAATAATATTTTTAATAGTTTTCAAGACAACCATCACTTTTCTGGTATATCATCTTATATTTTTGCTTCAATTTTTTGGGTATTATGTCAACCAGCGCCATGTGTCTTTCCTATCAATAAAAATAGAGTCAAAATCAAAACTTATTTTAATCTTTTTATGACAAGTTTGAAAAGTTAATAAAATTGGCTAAATCATGGCTCTATGCTTGCTCGATTTGGCTAATATTGTGTTTATTAAACAATATTGTCTTTTTATAACTGGTTACGTAAATAGCCATTGGTAAATATACAGTACAGTGCAACTAAAAAATTTTGTTAAAAAGGGAGTAATACCAGATCAATAGATAATATTTAGGAACATTACATATACGAGTATTTTTTTTTAAATAAAAATGTATTGCAAAAATTACTTTTTAATTAACAAATATTTGTTAAACTCAAAGCTGTATTTGATTGTGGTTTGTTTTATTTTTATCTGGTAATTTATCATTTTTCATATTTACATAGAGCTTATCGAATCGATTCAAACTATTATAGCCGAGCTCTCGGACTCATATTAAAAATATAAGTGGCTTAGAGTAGATCCTGTAGGCAAATAAAGGCTCAATTTAAATTTGATCCTTATTAAATTGGTCTTTTGTTTTTTGAATTATACTCTCGAGATCCGTGCATGCTTTTCGATTTTGATCCTTTTGCTGCGTCTTTCCCTATCTCCCATTGCGAAAAACCGCCTCTTTTGCATTATATTCATTAAAACGTGCATGTTTAAAACGACTGATTTGATCTTTTAATGTTCCATTAACACAATGCTACCTTAATAACTGCGTAATAGTCCGATATTAAGCGATACTGCGACATTGTGTTTTCACCGTAACTAATAAGGTTATGCAGGTGTTTTATGGGAGTTTTTCATCGAGCCTGGTTTTATATGACGCCGTTTACGGCACCCAAATGGCTTAATACTGAGGTTATAGCGAAACTAATCACTGCGCTATAGAAGAAACGTGCTCCCTTTCGAATTGTTAACGCCATCAAATGCCTCTAGAAGCCATAAAGGCAACGTTATTCTAATTGACTCACCTGTGGGACTAGAAATACAATTTTTTTAATTGTTTGGAATTTTTTTTAATTTTTGAGGAAGGGATGTGAGTCTAGGGTTCTCACGGGGCCACTAATGGGCGCTCTTGCGGACCAATAAGCATTGACACCCGCCGAGAATTGGGAATCAGAACACGACTAAATCATTATTATAAAGATCACACTTCAATTAGTTTAGCGGAAAAGGGAGAATTCGAACATATTTTATGCTTGGATTGGTTGGATATTGATATAGCGATGGGAACAATAAATTGGCCGACGCGACGTTGGGTGGATTATTTAGATCCAGTCGATTTTTATTTCATTTAATAACCCTTTACAGTTCATACAATTATTTTCACATGCTAAATTTTGGCAAAGATTTGAAAATTAGAGATATGCTCGTATTTTGATTCTTCTTAGATCTTCTGTCCACTATATTGGTACTAACAAACAAATATCCTGTTACACTCCAGGTGGCATGCGGTAAACATCCCATAAAGAAAGTATAAAATATACAATAACACATTCAGGGAGTATTATATGTTATTAACCAGGTAATTTGAGAATAGGTGTAAGTTATACACTATAGAATTCAACTAAGGTAAAGATTGCCGACTATTCATACAATTGTATACAGTAGCAACAACACTTTTCAATAGACTCTTCTGGTGATACATTTACAAAAATTTAAAGAAATAATTTTATGTTGAGTGTATCAAAATTTGATAATAAAGTTTAGGCATTCTATACAAGTCACAGACCTGTGAGCTGTGAAGTCTGCTACTATCTTATTAGAAACAATAGTAAAATTTCAACATATATTGCCAGTTTACTAAAATACTCATTATTGAAACGTATTTTATAATAATGATAATAATGTTTACTTTTGAAATCGATATATAATAGAATAATAATTATATCTTTATTAAGCAGAGATGATTCATTTTTTGTACTAAAACTGTAGGAGTTTTAATGTGACGAAAAAACGCAGTGATTCCGATATAATACTGCCACAGATAAGACACAAACATTGATTTCGGCATGGTATTAAAAGCTGTTTGTCAAACATGCCTTTTATGTCATTAATTTATAATTTACACTCTAGACATAAAATGTAGTAGTCCGCGACCTGTTTGTTTTTGAGGAAAGCAGTGTCCTTTTTGCACAATCAAATAAGTGCAAATTTTTGTGTCTTATTGTGCAAAATTAGTAAAATTTATAAAATAATTAATGCAACTAAAGACAATAGTTTAAGATGTAATACTTTTATTATTTATTATTTTATTATTTATTCTTGACAAATCTGTCTTTTGTTTCTTTTCTTAGACAAAAAAAACACATCCCAAACGATTTACGACATGGATTTTTTCGATTACATCGGACACCAATTCGAACTGACTGAAAGAAATATTGTATTAACACTGCTTTCTGAACAATTGTAAGTATGTAAGAGTAAAACAAAAATGCTGCATTTCAAATTTTTAAAGTATGGCACACAAAAAGTCAGACAATAATGCTAAACTGAGTCACTTTATGTTTTAAATTTTATAATTACGTTCTGTTTATAATATCATTAATAAAATTAAATAAATATAATTATCTGGTTTTCTGACTCTTAACAATGCATTTGGCCTTTTTAGGGTTAACGTTTCTTAAAGGGTTCTTAAGGTTCTTAAAGTTAAAAATTAACAAACCCATTATTTTTAAACAAAAATTGTTCTTATCTAAACCACTATCTTAAGCGACACCCATAAATAACTCTTTCTGATGATCAATTTTTACAAGTTTGGTTAATTTCCTAACAGAATCACCAAAAATTTATTTTTTACTATCAGTCCGTTATTTTTAACAAAAAAAATTATAGGGTTTACCATTATCTCCAAAATTATTTAACTTTATGTTAAAATCAAGATCGGAAGGTTTTAATTAATAACAAATAACAAGTAAACACATAGAATGGAAATACAGGGTCTTAAAATTAAAACATTTTGAAATTACAGTGTTGTATCACAAATAAAAAACATAGTTAAAAAATTCGGCAAACTTTTCTCATAAAAATAAAAAAGACAAAAGGTACAGACTTGCATTAAGTTGTCTTCAAATAAAAACTGTTATAAATGTTAATACGTAACAACTGTTCATTTAAAAAAGTTGTCAAGTGTGCTATGACATTTTGATAAAAGAAAATGTAGCGAAGAAAGGATGTCGGTACCCAGTTTAACAGTGCGCGCGCAATCGTGATTTGTCGTAACTGACAGTACAGCAGCCGAATTAAACTAAGACATACTTCAAAATGTTTTTGTTTTTTCATAGCACACTTGACAACTTTATTAAATAAACACTTGTTATATTTAGGTATTTATTATGTGTATTAACAATGCAAAAAAATCTTAAAACGCAGAGTAAAAAAATAACTGATTTTCGCAAATTTTAATCAAGGAAAAAAAACAAAGTGCTTTAATTTATATTTAAATATAAATTTAAAATTAAAGAATATACGAAGTGACTCATCGACAAGTTTCTACTCAATATATATTAAGCAAAAGGTCTGTTTTAAAATGAAGAAAAATTAGTTTTTCTGCTTTTTAAAACAGACCTTTTGCTTAATATATTGATGTTAAAAAATGCAGAACTACAAAAAAACACCTACCCCTACAAGTTTCTACTCATTTAATTTCAATGTTTTTTTTTAAATAGTACCACTACTTTTTTTAACTTTAACTAACTAACTAACTTTAACTAATTTACAGTAGTTAGTGTTGAGTGTACCTCGTTTTTTGAGTCACATTGTTTTGCCTGTTGTTTTACTTTTTTGCCTCCATTGTTCAAATTTTTTGAAAATTTTATGACAATAAAGATTGAAAAACTATGTAGCAATAAAAAACTAATTAATTGCTCTACATTATATTATTATTAATCTTTGACGTCTCCGAGTAGCTCGGCAATTGGCCAGCTAATTAATCGGTGTAATTCAGCGCGCTGCGTGTTATTAGTCATTCAACTGGTCTACACGAGAGCTCAAAACCCAGCAGCATCGTTGCGTCAAATGTATCCAAAATATATTTACTGCTTAAATGAGAGAACCTGTTATAGTCTATTATATTCAAATACTGATTGATTAAGTGACTGTCAATGTGACCTTAAGTTGTACCGCCTTTAAATAACCCTAAATAAGGTGTAAATAATAACGTAGAATCACACCAGTGAAAAACCACTCGCTCACGCCGAATGTTAATATCACTCGATACATTGTTTCATTTAAGGTTTCTAAAGTAAAGCTCACCCCGTTTAGAGGTAAAAATTCGAGAATGATTACATCCATAAAATACATACTTCTTTCAACAAAAGTTTCAGAATCAAAAAAAAATTTGTTTTTAGATCAACTCGTTTAGAAATTTTTGGGTGAGCTATATGGTAATAATAATGATAATATTTCTACTCGTATGAGAGCTGCTTTAATTGCTATAGGTTTTTTTGTCAAATTAATTATTTCTTAATCATATTTGACTTACCTATGCACTTCACATTATTAAATTTTATTGTTATTAAATTGTTTATTATGTTTTTGGCATATATATTTAATGTAGTTAATTCTACAGTTCTAAAAACACATTTACAAAAATTTATTAATTTGTTATTTTGTTCCAACCTAAAATATTACTTTATGTTAATCTAGCATACGTTCTTTTTACAACAAGAGGCCATCCATAAATTATGTCACACGTTAAGGAGGAGGAAGGAGGTCAACAAAATGTGACATCTTGTAACAAGAGGCAGGAAGGGTCAAAATCTTTGTGACGTCACATGTTAAAATTTTAAATTTTTAGTTTATCGTTTATCATTATATTAACTTTATCGTTCTTAACTAGTTTTTTGTTTAGTCTATTATATAAAATATTTGACTTTTTGTTCATTTTATTAAAAATTATTTAATAGAAATAAAAAAAATTGAAACTACTGTTTTATTTTAATTATTTTTAAATACAAAAATAAAAAATATGTAACGTCACACCAGGTGGGGGGGTCCTCTGCTTGAGACAACCTGTAACAAGCAGAGAGAGAGAGATGGTGGGGGGATTAAAAAATCGCAAAATTAGTGTGAAGTAATTTATGGATGATCCCCAAGAACAAACAAAAAAATTTCAAATTTGTTGTAAGTGTTAGTAATAACTATATTCCAATAATTTAGCATTAACATTCATTAGCATTTATCATTTAACATTGTTAACTAAGTTAAATAAGCCTTTTGTCATTTTGCTTGCAATAAATAATTTTTTAATTAGATTTTGTTATTAACATTTTAATATCATTTATTTTTTAAAAGCTGTAAATTTTTGTTTAATTGATTTGTTTTCTAAGAAAAATCTAAATTATTTTACTTTATATTTTATAAACGATTACTCTTACTAAAACCTATTTTCATTGTAATCAAATTAAAAAAAAAATTCTTAGAAGATTAGTATTTGTACTTTATTAACAAGTTATTTAGTAGGTATACGTGTCCAAAATCTTAATAATTATTAGTTACATTAAATTCAAAAAAAGGTGTAAACACAGAGGAGATATACATGTAGATTAACATTGTTATTATCATTTTGTTAAGGGCATTGTGTAAGGGTTATTACACTAACCCAAAATAAAACAAATGAATAGTCATAAACAATATTAACATTTTTATATATTTGTTAAAATGTTATTATTACAAGTTTTATAATATATCAATCATTTCTATGTAAACATCAATGTAATAATGGTTATTTTACAAGCATTCAAGGTAGATGAATCAATAAACACACCATAATTAAGTAGATTATTACTTATTGATAATAAATTTTTTGATAACCAAGACAAGTAAAACACCTGCCATTTTAATTATTGTTTCATTTAATATCGATCGTAACTATTACAACAACTTATTGTTACAATTTTCCCCTATAAAATCATAATGTATGTTATATTTTTTGAACAAAATTTTTACATTTTTCCCCACTCTATATAAATAAATAAATAAGCGATTTATTTACAAAAATATACAGTTAGCGCCGAAATTACTAATAATACAATAAACTAAAATTAACTCTAACTTATTTTCACTATTTGTACATTTTATTATTTTCCCCCTGAAACTTAAAAATTCAAAAACTATATTTCATTACTCGTTTATAATTTTTATTCAGTCTATTCCCCCTCATTTCGCGCCATTTTACGACTTTGCGTGCAATTTTTGCGGCGAAGTACTCGGCACTAGAATTTCTTGAGTCCGTAACCTGAGCGCTTCAAGCGCCGACGGCGAGAGCTGCGAGGGGCTGGGCGTCTCGGGGCTGGTGCTTCTGGACCGCTCGTCCGGAATACCGCCGCCGAGGAGATTGAGTTGCGGAACGCCGCCGGCGAGCACGTACTGCGATAAAAACGCGTGGAAGGAGGGCACGTTCATGGGCGTCTTGGGGGGCCAGTGCAGGCCCATGGCGGGACTGAACATGGGTGGGAACGGCAGACTTGGCCAGAATGAGTCGGCGGGGCCCACCGGGGGCATTGCCATGTGGCCGTGCAGGGAGAAGTCGGGGAGAGTTGGCTGGTCGCCGGGGTGCATGAAGGGGACAGCTTCGCGGCCTAAAGCCTTTTCACGCTTTCTCCATTTGGCGCGACGGTTTTGGAACCATACCTGGAACGAAGAGGATTTGTTAGTTTAAGAAGCGGAATGCCGGGTGGACCGAAATTAAGAAGGGTTTTAAGTTTTAAACTCAATTGTTTGCGTATTCAAGATTATTATTATTATATTATTAGAATTATTAATAAATTAATATACAAGATAATTTTTTGAAAACAGTCCACTACAATTTTCTCGGCAACAATTTTAATTTAAAAAAAAATGAATCAGATCAATATATATTGCTAAGAGGGCATGTTTTTATAGTAAAATCATATTGATCTTGAAAACCCTTTGAGCACACGATTTTTTACCTAAAATCCCACTTCGAGATTTTGGCTTCTGTCATTGTTACAATCTGTCAATTTTATTGTGAAGATTATAAGTCCCAAAATAAATTTTACTTATCAAGAACTCATTTACATGGTACACAGTCTTGGTGAAGTGGATCGTAATATTTTATTGGCTCAAAGACTCTACAAACAAAAATACCCAAATGCAAGACTGCCGCAAAGTGCTGCATTTAAGACATTAAAGGATAGATTTGATGCTACAGGAAGCGTTACGTACCAGAAAAAAAAAGTATTAGCACGAAAAATAGGCGAAAACCTGGAATTGGAAGTTCTTTTAATGTTACAAGAAAATCCAGAATTAAGTTGCAGAGAAATTGAGGTACAAACTGACATATCGCGAACCTGTATTAATCGAATTACCTTAAAACACAAGTTTCATTCCTACCACGTTGAGCTACATCAGGAACTTTTCAAAGATAATTTTCAAAATCATCTTTACACAAAATAAATGGTCATTGAATGTCTGGAGCGGAATTCTTGGGGACCACGTAATCGGTCCGTTCTTTTTTGATGATGTTTTAAATAGGGTAAGATATCGAGAATTTCTTCAAATTAATTTGCCACTTCTGATAGAAAATCTAGATTTGCATACGCAAAGGATCATGTGACTACAGCAGGATGGAACCCCTGTACATTATCAAGTAGTTTGACAACAATTTTTAAACAAAACTTTTCCAAATCGTTGGATAGGCAGAGGAGGAGCAATCAGTTGGCCTGCTCGTTCTCCCGACCTTACTCCAATTGATTTCTTCCTTTGGGGATTTGTGAAAGAAATGGTGTATAAACTGAGACCAACAACTGCGGAGGATATGAAACAAAGAATACGCAATACATTCCATTTAATAAATGCAGATATGCTAAGTCGTGTTAGACTATCTTTTAGACAAAGACTGCATACTTCTATTGAAGAAAATGGTAATATTTTTAAGCATCTTTTATAAAGAAAATTGTAAAATAGCTTTAATGTTTTTTTTATTTGTTTATGTTTTACATTTTTCTACTAAATTGGGTTGATACTGCTTTGCGATATGTTAGATTTTGCCTAATTTTCTCTGTAACTCAATTGTGCACAATATTGTACATTTTCTTGCAACAAAAAATTTCCAATTTTATATTTTTGTTTATTTTTTGTGTTAAAAATACCCATAAAGCCCACTCAATTTTTATTGTTCAAAACCGAAAAGTTTTTCGAAATTTAGTTAATTTAGGATATCAACTTTTTTACACTAGACTATACAAGGCTTATATTAATGGAAAGCTTGTCAAAAGATCTTTTGATTGGTACAATAATAAATAGAAAGTGCTATTTGAAAAAAATGAGTTTTTGACATTTTTAATTTCTCATGTTTAAAAAATCGCAGTAGGCATTGAATGCCACTGAACAGGTTGAGTAAACACTTAAAAGATGCGGCAAACATTCAGAAATCAAACGGCGTTACTTACTCTAACTTGTGTCAAAGCATTTAGAAGGTACAAATTTTTAGACAGACCCCTGCATTTCAAAAATTCTGGTAAAAAAACGCCACAAATCAAAATTGATAACAGATAAATAAAAACAACCTTTATAAAAGTTATTTGTAATTTAGCAAAATATCCAAAAATAAAATCAAACTGAGTAGATTCTATTTAAAATAACATAACTTTAGTGTTTAAAAAAAAAAACGCAACTATAATCTAAAAAAAATAATCAATATTTCTTAAATTAAACAGGTTATAGACCTTTTTCGGACCGTTAAGACAGCCTGTATATGAAGCAAAAATTGAAAAAAATCTCGAATAAAAGCAATCACGAAACAAAATTGGCATTGTAGCTTTTCAATTAAAATAATTGCGGTCAATGCAATTTTAGTTTATTTAATTTTTTTTAATAATTGCTTGAGCTTTTGGCTGAAAGTTAAAATTGGCTTGAGCTTTCGTAATCTGCATTAGATCGCGCAGGATCAAATCGTTAATGCCAGGATAATGGGCATCATGAATTGCATCTTAATTGGTAACAATTTGGATAATTAATCTAGCTTGTAACAGCGTAAGTAGCGTCGCAATTGGGCATTGTTCGCCACAATAGAGGTAATCGGAACCGGTTCCGGACCCCAGAATTCTCTCTGATGTCTCATTTAAAGTGCCTCCTCGCTTCATAGATAAAATGATGGAAAGCTGTGCCTCTTCTAATTGCCCTTTTAGCCATGCTTTAAGCTTCGCCACATCAATTTCTTACATGCTCGAATTGATGCTCTTTTTCCATGCTTATTTGGCACACAAAACCCTCGAAACAATAAAACGTAATTTGATAATTGAGCCATTATACATGGCTGAAAAGTCTGAATGTCGCCGTAATTTTTTAATTTCGTTATTAAGTCGTTGAGATTTGTTTCCATTACTGGAACTCGTAATATTCCGAGCGAAAATAAAATGTTTCCCTAATTAATAGATAAAATTAGTTGATTGCTTAATGAATAAATAATGTTTATGGATTACCTGACAATATTATAATTGATACGGAGTAAATTAACTAGAACATTTATTTAATTAACTTGTTTTTATAAAATCTTCCATTATTGGGACGTGAATTAAATTTGTTTGTCGTCAATGGAAATTTTAGACATTTAGGGGAAATTAATAGACTAAGCAGCGATCGCTTCCAAAGTTTGGTTATCCAGAATTAAATCAAGAATATATTTTTTAATAATTAAATAACCCTTAGTTTTGCACCCACTTCTTGTTCATTTTTTCCTTAAAAATTTTGTTTAAAACTTTTTTTTAATTTATGTAAAAACAGAAAGATTAATAGTAACAAGATATGTAAGTCTTACATCCCTATTTCTGTCCAAACTGTCTACCAAACTACCCTTGACATAATTTTTGAGATTATTAATATATTAATAATAGATTAATAATTTGAGAACTAATTATTTAAAAAAAGATATCTTGCTTGAAGTCTTACACCCTTGACTGAACTTTCCGCCAAGCCACTACAATTTAGGTATTATGTTATTCGTCAACTAGTGCGTATTTAATAGTACATAAGACGTACATAAGATAGTTTCATAAGACGACTATTGTGACACGATGAGTTTTGAGCACGACGAGCGAAGAGTGCTCAAATAGAATGAGTGTCACAAGTCGAATTATAAAACGAGTGTAATATACTATTCCTTCTACTTTGCGTTGCAGAAAAAGCATTCAAAAAGTCTCTTTTGAAGAATTATCACAACTGGGATTTTTGACAACTTTGGTTGGCACTAATGAAGTAATGACATTTGTCAAGTTTATTAAGGTTTTCAACTGATTTACTAATGAACTGATATTTGGCTTCAATATTTTTGACAACTCGCTTATGATTTTATCAACTACTCCATATCATCTTCATTGCGTAGGCGGTAGACGTAATTTTTACGCTTACGGTGCCAACATAACCAATAAAAAAGGTACTGTTTTGCGTGCTATAATGAAAATTTAGTGTCATTATTGTTAAACGCATTTGCGTTTTCAATAATGACACTAAATGACACTAATGACCAGTTCTGGCCTAGCTGACTTTAGATTTAGAAGCAAGTTTTCTGTTTATTACAAGTGCAATAAAGATTATATTGTTGCCTAAGTAATTAATAGTCGTTAGACTTTCCGATGTCATCTGAGAAAACCGCCCAGAGCATGCAGATTTGTCACCACTTTTACGTAGATTTAATCTGCCTCGGTTGAATTTCCCATATGCCATCCCAGAGTCTAAGGATCATAAAATACAATTTCTATTGCACTAATAATAAACAGAAGACTTGCCTTTAAAGTCAGCAACGCTAGAATTGGTTTGGAACGGTATAAGCTGTCATTGATTTACTGATAATAAATGGTTGTAAAATTTTATTTACGTGCCAGAGTCAAAGTATCTTTTTTCGACCAAAACTTTTTAATTAAAAAAAAAACAAGAAAGATGTGAAAAAACACCTCTTGGCTGTAATGCTCTCAAAATTTTTTACGCGACTCTAAAAAAATTAATTTTTTACTAGTATTTGGAAAACAATTTTTTGATACAGCGGCCGAAAATGACTAATTTTTGACCGCTGTCAATTAATAAAAAAAAAATTGATTAAAATTGACTGAAACATAATGTACTGAGCTTCATAAAAAAAGAAACATCTACTAAATTTGGAAGAAAAGTTCGTCTAATAAATAACAAATTTAAAAAAATGCACTTAACATTGTAAGTAGTTAGTTGCTGAAAAAATAAATTTAAAAAATTTTAATAGCATATTATAGGAGTCGTTTAATCGTTGCTTCCGTAATGTTTTTTTTTGTTTATTTTAATTATTTTGTGTTTTTCAATTTTCTATTTCTAGAAGATTTCTAATTATGCCTAGAATAAGAATATGCTAATCTTATCAACATTTGAAAAACTGCGTGTCTATCACGTCTGATTAGTGGCTTACAAAAGCTAATTTATTGCTTTTTATCAACAGAAATTTGTTAAAATCTGATAGAAGCATCCTTTCTTTCTTAAAGTAAGATGATTTTCAAACAAATTTTTAAAGAATTAAAATCTAGGTCAAATTCACGAGTTTAATCAAATAAAATTCTTATATAATAGTGGCAGAGCGCTTTCAAAAGCGCTTTTTCATCATCAGTGCCAAACTTTTGTCAACAACAATCCAAAAACACAAAAGAATAAAAATGTGTACTAAAAACAGAAGAAATCGCTATTTTCAGTAAAAAAGTTATTGATCAATTTAAATTTAAAAATTGAAATTTCATTTGTCGAAAAAAATATTAGAAATTCGTTGGTTGTAACAACGTAAGAGAGACTAGACACTTTTGGTTCATTGCCAAAATTTTCTTTAACACTCTCAGTTTCAAGAGATGTTTAAATAACGGAAATTTGTTATGTCACTCTTAACGAATAACAAAAAAAATTTTCTTTCAAAAAGAAGTATGACTTTTAACAAGAATGTTACAGTATAGTATTTACGTTTTTTTCAAACCGTTACTGTTTATATTGTATGATCTTTAAAAAAATTGCAAAAAAATAATAGACCAAACGACTCAATTTAAGATACTAGTATAAATATTATGTATGTAGATACATCTACTCTTTAGCGAAGATCTTAAAGATTTTTTATACATCTCTAGTCTTCCCTACCTTTTTGCTGTTTTTTATGCTTTGGTTGAATCAGGCTTAACAATAGTCAACTACAATATTAGTCTTTGCACTAGTAAACTGACTTCTATAAAAAAGTTTTAATTATTGATAATTTTAGAATATTCATTTTTAGTCATAATTAGAGAAATTTAACTACCCAAATTAATTTAAAAAAAACAAAAGAAAATATAATCACAACGGTTAAACGATCAACATTTACTGTTAAATAAATTTGCAAACAAAAATTATTTTTTTCATCGACTATTTAAGAAAAAGTGTAGCAAATTTGGTTCTAATCCATCAACTCCTTCTTGGTCTTTCGTTTTTTTATAAAACTCAATACATTTTTTTTATTCTGAACACCTACACCTGGGAAACGGTCGCCACTTATAACTAACCTGAACGCGAGCTTCGCTCAAATCTAGCCTCATAGCTAATTCCTCTCTTGTGAAAACATCCGGATACTGAGTTTTCTCGAAAGCTCGCTCCAATTGGTGCAACTGATACGTTGTAAAAGTCGTCCGTGATCGTCGAATTTTCCTCGGTCTTGTATCGCTGAGGTCTTCCATGCTTTCCTCGACCATTTCGCTGTCACTGACTGAATCCACTTTGGAATCCGACTCGCCTGAAACGAAATAATGCACCTCAAATAATTTTAAAATAGCCGGGAAATGCAGCATTGCTTTTCTTTGATCGTTTGCTGGAAATTTGCATATTTATGTGGTCAAAACGTAAATTGCAATAAGATTACGCTTGTAATTTGTAACATGTTTAACCAACGAATGGATGATTCTCTTTTGTGAAGTGTGTTCGAGGACTAAGTTTAGCTCGGGAAATTGGTATTCATGGTGCCTTGTGTGGTGTTTAAAAGCTTTGACATGTCCAGCCCGCGTATAGATTTATTTATGCAAATTGAATACTAATCTAGTACATGAACTTTGACATGTATTGCCTCGTTATTAATTTCCCATTCTGAAATTTAATAGTTACGAGCGAACCGCTAAGGAGATTAACTACGGGTACAACATATTCATTGTTCAAGCTTTTTTAAAGCACGGCT
The DNA here is from genome assembly GCA_029207805.1 of Tribolium confusum. NCBI lineage: Eukaryota > Metazoa > Arthropoda > Insecta > Coleoptera > Tenebrionidae > Tribolium > Tribolium confusum. The sequence continues at coordinate 21,049,627 of JALGAY010000003.1, forward strand.
GAAAAGTTTAGCAGGACTTAGTCAAACATTTGAGAAAGGATCAGCTTTATTTGCAATGAGGGCTATTTAAATGCACAGGTAACTCAAGTTTCCCCTATTATCCCACTCGATTACGACTTTATTTCGGCAATCGTGATTCACCCCTATTTTAATTTAGCGCAGTTTATCCCTCATTAAAATCTATACTGATGCCATCATGTGAAAAAGCCGGATACTAAATTAATTGTTCAAGTTTTAGGTCACGATTAGGGCGATTCTCAATTTATATCCTCATTTATTAAATTCATAACAACGGCTTAACTAAACACTAAACATTATGTCTGAAATATTCTTCCTTCCTTAAAACCTAAAACCCAGGTATGTAAACCCAGACTATTTGTTTAGCTAACTACCCGGAAAATTTGCTTAAGTCATTTGTTTTTGACAAAGCCAAATAGGAATTGTTTTCAGATTAGGAATTCAAAACTGTTTTAAAATAGACATTTCTAGCTTCTTATTCAAGCAAATATCTTTTTCTACATTTCAAAAAACCCTTCAACTAGAATTTAAAACCTTACGAAAATTATTTTTTTTTTATTTTTAGCAAAATATAAGTCCCATTTCTTTCTTAAATTACTACAAACAATTATAAACATTATTATAATAATACGAGATTAATAATTACTAACCAACAAAAAGTTGATTACAATATATTTTCGTTAATGAAACCTTACACAGTAAAAAATATTTCGTTAATTTCCTATTTGTTCCTATATAAATATATTTTGTAGTTGATTCTAATACATTATTTTATAATTACACACACAAAAATAATGTAAAATTAACAAAGTTTTGAATTCATTAACCGTGTTATCAAATTAATAGGTAATATCATCTTGTTAATTTTTCAAAAAAAAATTGTAGTTAAATGCGGTTAAGTAATTATAAAATGACCTATCCATGACAAAGTAAAATAAAAAATTGTAATAAATAAACTTTCTTTTTGACTATTTTTTAAATTATTATTATAATAACTGTTTATCTTGTAAAATTTTACAAAACATGTTGTTTATATAGTATCTAATTGTGTTATTTTACTCAATTTTGTAAAATGTTTTTTCCAATTACAGTGTCGTTGTGTTTCTAATTTATTTATTTAAAATTAATAATAATTATAAAAAAAATTACTGAACTAGGAATAACGTTTTAATTCTATTTGTACTGTATATTTATATTGTTTAATGTTTCAATTTCAATTTTTTATTTCGTTTTGACAAAAGATTAGTAAGTTTTTTCAACATTTTTAACTTTTTTTTACATTGTTATTGTTAGACAATGAAAATAAAACTTTTATAGTTTTAATTTTTAATTATAGATTCCAAATTTTTATTACGAATATTTATAATTATGTAGCTATTTATTTGTTGTTTTATGCGTTGTTGTTGTATCTTAACTGTAAAAAGCAATAAACAAGTGCGTACCTACCACATTGCCTCAATAGTGATTTTAAAAAAAATGTAGCTACATTTTGTGATTCATTTGCAATACAAAAAATTATTAAAACAATGATTTAACAAATTTATAAAAGTTTAGTTTTTGATATAGATATTTTGTATTCTCAAAAATATAGTTAATTTTTCTAAAAAAATGTTGTTGAGAAATTGTATAAAATATTTTGTTAAAAATTTCATGTCTGTTGCAAATTTTACAACCATTTACAGTTCAATTTGTTGTTAGATCGTTTAAAACAATGCAACTATTTGTTAAATTAACAAAAGCAGATATTTTAATAGTTAGATAATTACTTTCAATTTGTTAATTTAAAAAATTTTTTTGGTTGTAAATATTTAATAAGAAAAATATTTTTTAATTTTAATAATAATTGGTGTGAGTCTGTGTGAAATCCAATTTGTAGTTGATTTAACAAAACTGTTTTAACTGTCTGTAAAACTAACAAAAAAAATATATTTGTTTTAAAAATATAACGTAATAAGTCAAAAAATAACCGAAATAAGTTAAGTTTACTTTAATAGTTTTTATGTTATTTGCGCCCTGTCAAAAAGTTGGTAATTCAGAGCTCTATAATACTTTCTGAGCTATAGTGTTGTGGCTTTTTTTGGTATCTTTTAAACAGTACACGATTTCAAGTAAGTCAACTTACAAAACCACGATTCATGGAAACAACAAAATAATTGCACTTATGGATATACAAGGTTTTCATAAATGATTGTAAGGACGTAGGCGGCTGTGAAATTAATAAAAAATATTCTGTCTTTTAAAGACAAAGACTTTAGCTATTATTATAATAATTATTAGACAAATGAGTAACTCCAGAAACCATTTTCCAATGTTCCGTTGCGTAAATAGGACATTACATTCATTGCAATGAATACTCGTAATATCAAAAATCTCCACAGCCACCTACGTTGTTACAATCATTTATGAAAACCCTGTATTTACTACGGTAATCACATGGTGGTTTTCAGAAAAGTATAGTAAATCATTAGATCAGATAGATCAAGTAACTATGGTAAATTACTTGATGGTAAAAATCAGGTAAATAAAGAAAAATTCTAAAACACGTTAAGCAAATTATACTATTTTAAACAATTAAAGTTGGAAAGTTATTCAAATTACACTGATGTTACCCAAACTTTTTTTACCATCAAGTTAATCTCTGTGACCCAAAAATAATATGAGATAGACTTAATATGAGTTTCTCGCTATAAAAAAGTTGTATTTTTAAACACTGTTTTTTAAACACACTTATATTGCCTTAAATAATCGCTAATATTTCGCACATAATAAACGCTGTAATTTGCTAAATCAAACACTGCCAACAATCTACCTCTTGCTTTTCTAGAACACGCTACTATTTAAGGGTGCTGTAACCAGGTGAAATTCTTTTTTTTGCATTTTTTATATGTATTGTACATCAAATTATTTGTTTTTTTTAAGATCTATAAGAAGCTAACTAGCTTTTATTATCAGAAAAAAAAAATAACTTGCTATAATTAAAAAAAGAACAGTTTAAAAAAATTTCTTTTACATTTTTTCTAGCCAGATAAAGTTTTAGCTCACTTATTTTTGATACCAGCATTAAAAATATAAATCTCTAGGAGGCTAACTATAGTCGTAAATTAAGAAATGTAGAATTGTTTAAATATTATCTTAAGAGCGCTGTAACCACTGAGCAAATTTTGAATTTGCCTCTAAATTTAGAAAAAAACGTAAGTATTTATTTATTATAAGTTACACCAATAGAGAGCCATTAGCACTAACTGAAATTAAAGATTGACTTCAAAATTATTTTATATCAATGTCAAAATTTAATGACCTAAATTTTTTGTCCCAAATTATATAAAATGTTTGTACTTTAGTCATATTTAAGTAGACTAAGTTTATAAAAACTGCAATAGACCAAATACATTAGTTTAAAACAAAACATCTTTGCCAAATATCAACATTTGTAGTGAGTGAAACTTTTATAAAGCAAAATTAATTGTTACTTAGCCTCCCATAAATTTTACAAAGGCTAGTAGATTTAGTGCAGTGCAGCCTCTTATAAGTCAGCCCACCTAAATGTGACCAAATTATACATTCATCCACATAATTTCACATTTCCCACATATTCCTACATATATTTCAAGTTGCACTGTTTAAAAGGTAGAGGGCGCCAAAGTTAGAAATTAAAATAATTTATTATTAATAGCTTTTTAACCACTTTACCGATTTTACTGAAATTTTGTACAAATGTCTTACTGTTAAGACTAGATATTTTAACAAATACTTTAACATATTTATGCATTATTTTTCTATGTGTTATACAATTACATCAAATAATTAATTATTAAAAAGGCACGTTAATTCTGTAGATAATGTTTGTCTCTTGTAAATTTTTATATCTACTACAGTTTTCGATTAAAAAATTAATTTAAATAACTATAACAAAATTAAAAATAATTTCATGAATATTATTACTATTCTCATTATTATTATATATTAACAGAAATACTCAATTACAAAACAACGTAGCAAACAACTATAAAATTTAAAACAATCTGTAAGACCTGATTAATAGTAATTATTAAATAAAATCTTAAAATTTTCAACCAAAAATAAAACAAATTTTTACAATTTTAAATCTCTAAATTACTTCGAATTAGTTACTTCCAATAAAAAACTAATTAGTTAATATTAAATTATCATAAAAACCGAGGTAAATTATAGGCTTTAATCTTGACATTACGAGTACTACCTAAAATATTTTTTATCAAAAAACAAAATTGCTAAAAAAAATTCCAAAAAAACAAAAATACCTACTTAATAATAATGTCGCTTTAAAATAGATAATTAGTCAAGCCAATATAGTACCAAAAAAAACCTTTTTTGTTAAATTTCATAAAAATTTATAAAATGGTTAAAAAGTTATTAAAAAAAAATTAATTTTTATTTCTAATTTTAGCGCCCTCTACCGCAACTTAACACATAAGTAAATTGCGTTAAATTATTTTATTTTGATCTTAAGAATCTCAAGTTGCTCTATAAGAAATAAGAACGTCTTTCTGGGACAGCTTGTATATTATATACCGGACGTCCCAAATTTTACCTGCACTTCTATTTCTGGCCTTATTTCTATCGCAAATAAATGAACAAAAATATCAGGAAGTATTTTGACAAAAGTTAACTTTAAAAGTATCTAATTATTTTTTTAAATATAATTTTTTTAATGCTGTAAATTAAAAAAGAAATTTGAAAAATTTACATTTTTAAGCTTTTATATAATTCATTCAAATATTCTTTACTTTTATTTTATTTTTTTCATTACTAGTTTTTGAATAAAATTGGTTATACATTAAAAATGGTGAATACTGTCTAAATTAAACTGTTTACTAGAAAAAGTGTTTCATTAATTTTTGTTAATTTATTTGGTAATTTTTTATACAAATAAAACAAAACCGGATGTCAAATAAACAGCTAGCGTGTAAGTTTGACTAAATATTTATCATTGTCAAGAGACAACTATAAACCACAAAGACACAGTAAAAAGCAAAAAAAATATCCATTTGTTATAAACTTTTTTAAGATAAAAAAGAATAGCACATTGAAAAAACAAACTAAAGTATAAAATAAAAAAGAATAAATCTTAGAACAATTATAAAACTAACTTTACGCAAGCTCGTTATTATTTAAAAATATTTAAATAAACATATTTTTTATAAATACATATATGTATATTAAAAAAAATTTAAATAAATTATCTAAATGTTAATATTTTAAAAATCTTTTTAGCAAAAAGTTAATTTTCTATTTAGAACGAGTAAAATTTATTTAAAAAAATGTAAAAACCAAAATTTTTAGTTACAAGAAAAGCTGCAAATTTGCACTAATTTCACTTAAGTCAAACCGGAAGCACGTACTTCCTAAAGTTAGATTCTATCTATCGTATAACACGTTTTAATGACAGGCTAAAAAATCACTTCCGGTCGGTTAAGGGTGAAGATTACAAAATAATTATGTGTTGGAGTGTGATAATTACCTAGTTTCCGGATAATTTATTCTCTGTCCAAAAACTTAAAATTTCAAAAATTTACCAAAATGAAATTGTTACAATGAATCAATTTTCTGTCTGATTAATTCTGTCCTTAACTGGCAGGCAATTGATTTATTATTGGAATCGGAAGAACACGTGTTCGAGGGGTCAGTATGAAAAGGGTAAAGCCCTAATTTCGCTCCCCATCTAGTCTAATTATCTCTCTAATTACATTGTGTCTATCAGATTGTCTATGACATACAATTAATCATTTTTGTTTTTACCCTTCACAACACGCAATAAAAATATTTGGAAAAATTTACCTTCGATGCTTTTGGTTGACGTGGACGAATTAACTCCCAAAATTTGGTCGATGCTGTAGACAGCCCTTGGACGCATCTCTTCCTGGCTTTGCGACATGTCAAATAACACTAGGAGGGTGCAAGCACTATTGAAACGATCGGCGGCAAACTTGCTTCTCGACTGAGTATTTCAACCACTTGTCGAGGGTATATTTGGGGGTACACGAATAACCCTCCCTCAATTTTCCTCCAATCAGAAAATTAATTCGAGAGTGAGGCTATCCTCGCATGCGCATACAAGTCGTAACCACGCCGACTGGATTGTGTTCAAATTAAGATACGCTTTTATTATGTTAAATGTTAATGAAATAGATTATACTGTGAATATTGAAATGAGATTAACGTTTTGAGAAATAATCAGGTGTTTTATTATTGCATTACGGACGTAATATTATTTTAATTTTGTTTGAGTATTTTATTTATTAGGGTGCTATTAATAACGATAACGACTCGAATTTTGTGGAAAATATCACTCGCTTGATTACTTTCTCTGTTATTTATTAGCATTTTAACAAAATATTCGTTTGTTTTTACCACACACGTTACATTGTTAAAAAACAATTATCGATTTTGAACCCTTGAGGTATCACTAATTTGGTAAATTGCCAGGCTAATTAGACATTTTTTTATTGATTGATCTAGTTTGTCTACGTGGAAAATTTTACAAATATCATTTCACATTAAATCGATAAATTATTAGTACCTAACACAGTGCTATTTTGTGTATAATAAAATTTTATTGATTTCAATTTTCATATTTTAATAATGCGTGAATTTAGTTTCGGAATTATTGTAATTAACAGACTTTTATTGATCCTATTATAAGTTATCAACTGTATTAAACGTGATATGAATCGGTAATACCCTTTTACAAAATTGTTATTTTATTGTTGTATGTATTAAAAATTATTTCAGATTTTGTTAAATTCAGCAAATAAAGTAACAAAAACGAAGTATTTCGTAAATTGCTTAAAAGGCGAATAAAAAGTTTATTAATAGTTTACCATTCAAGCAGAAAAAGACAATAAAACAAAAGTTGTAAATCTTTATTAAAATTTTTATTGACTTTATTTACAAACCCTTTTGCAACTATTAACAAATTTTAGAATTATTTACTACAAACAAAATTTTTCTAAAAACATATTTAGTGTATCACTAAACATTAGTTTTCGATAATTTTGAAACAAATAGACACCAATAACGAGGAAAAAATTATGATAAAAAAGCAAATTGTGGTAACATATAATCCGAAAGTTTTGGAAAAAAAGCAGGCACTAAAAATTCTTATAAAAATAGTTTTATATTTGTATCAAATTTTTAAACAATCTCTGTTAACGATGCCAAAAAAGCCAGTAAATTTGCTTGTAAAGCTATTGCTTGTGCAAAAAGTCGAAGAGTTCTTATTTTTCGAAAACCAACACAACTAATACTAATAAAACCTTGTGCTTAACTCACCTACAACAAAAAAGCCGTAAAACTTTTGACCCCTTTGTCTTTTTTTGGCTACAATATCTAAAGCATAAAGTTATGCATCAAATGATTTCTAAAATTTAATTCGAGTGAGTACAACAATCGTAATCATTTGTCAACGAAAGACAATTTTAGCATTTTGAGTAAAATTTCCACTTAATAAATCTCAAGCTCTAAAAAAAGATCTGTTCCTATAAGAATGAAAAAAAGAGAAAAAAGTAGTTGACTAAAAGCGACAAATAATTATAAATTAAGGTTATTGAGTAAAACTATTTAGCCTTTGAAAAGCTAGGCTATAGGCAGTGCGGTAGCTAATCTAATACGTAGCTAGAAGCGCAAATTTTAATAAGAAACAAGATTTGACCAAATTTAATTTTTTTAGCCAAAGTTATTTAGGCATAACAAGCTTATTAGTTTTTTGTTATCCGAAACAAATTTTTTCTCTCAGTGTGATATCTCAATAATATTTACCAGGTTGGGTACCAAAATTGACCACCAGTAAAAAAAATTAATTTGTTAAAATAAAAATTGTACCTGTAAAAGTAGCAATTTTAGAATCTTTAAAATTATTGTGTTTAAATAAAATTACAATTTTTTTAAACCATTGATTACAAAAATTACGGATTAAAATTTAAGAATTATTTCATCAAAAACTACAAGAAAGCACAAATAGTATTATTCTGGGAAAAGGTGGGAGAACAGGTAGGAGAAAGCAACTTATCACCAGAAACTCATTAATAATTTCTGAAAGAAAATATTTGTCAAGCAAGGGATGTGAAAATATCAATGAAAAGAATTTTTATTAAAATTTCTCTTTTTACAACTTTCACTTACTAGAAATAATTTTAAGAATAGGCTTAAGTGTTCAAAAATAAAAATATTTTGGTTTATTTAGTTTCAACTCTTCTATATTTAATAAAGCATAATTCTATTTTTTGTATTCTTAAATCTATAATCTTAACTTTCTAACACCCGATATACAGGGTGAGTCCGTTAAGAGTTTATTCATCTTTTCTCAACCACTAGTTATTACATCAACTTCAGAGTTTTAAAGTCATTAAAAACTCTGTTTTTTTCTCTACGTACGTGAATTTTTTCAGAATTTTTCTAATATTCCTTCTAATAAATATTAATTAATTAATGTTAATTCTTAAAAAACATATAAAATTAACATTTTTTCTAATCTCATTCTAAATGAAAAAATGTTGAAATATTGTTTTTTAAAAAAATATTTAAAAAAAATTGTAGATAACCGTAAAAAATAATAAAGTTTATTCGTTTTGTAAAACCAATTTGGAAGCAGCATTGCCAGGTTATACTCGACAATAGGATAGACACCTACCCTACAGCTTCTTTGTCCCACCCACTCTCTTGGGAATAATGACGTATTATTTAATATTATTATTATTATGTAAAATCAATTTCTTTTTGTTTGTCGATTTAGTGACAATACTTACTTACACAGTAAAAAAATTGAGTGAAATCCGCTCAACCCGAGTCAAAGAAGCTACAGAATAAGTTATCTACTCCATTGTCGAAAAGAGCAATTCTGCATTAAGAAATCAAGAAACTAGTTATTATATTAAGTAGATTTTGAAAGAAGATAAGATAAACTCTTAACAGACTCACCCTGTATATAGATTATTATAAAAGTGGCAAATCTATCTTAATTGCGTTTAGTCAAAATTTTACACTCTACATTAGGTATTATTAGTTAGTATGTATTACCAAATCCGTTTTATTCAATTTTGTGCAAAAAAAGTACATTATGAAACAAGCATTTAATGATGGCTATTAAGACACGAGTGTCGTAGCAAATATGGGTGTCTTAATAACCATTATTTGCGTTGCATATACTATTTTTTCTACGACTAGTTACAACAATGTTGTAAATAGCTATTCACTTTACGTTTAATGTTTAACAAATATTTTTTTATTTAATTTTATAATTAAATAATTAGTTTTTATAATTTTTATATTTTTTATAAATCAAAATAAGCAATTAAAATATTTTCGAAAAGTTACCAACCTTAATTTTGTCTCTCTGATCTATCATTCTTCTTATGTTTTAGCTGATTTATTTGCAAAAAATAAAGTACTTGTGACAGTTGCGGCTTGATACACAATGGCTGGTAGAGTTAAGTTTTCTACTTCACTGTCAGTTTCAAACATTTTCATCTAAGTTTTCATTTATTTTAATTTCAAAAAACCACAGCAAACTGTCACAATTTTAAATGTTAGACGTTCATGGTAATCCTTAGTTATCTAAATATTGCTGTAATATTGCCTTCCCATTGTTCACAATCATAATAAAAAATGTGTATATATAAATATAATTAAAGTACAAGAAATTAAAACATAGAAGTAAACAAAAAATTTTTGAGTTGAATAAAACAGCTCATCAAAATAGGTCTTTTCGATAATAATATTTAAGAAACCAAATAAATTTTTACGACAAAATTGATTGATCACACGATAAATAATAGAATTGGCAAATTACTAACTCAGCAACAACAAAAAAGTTTAATTTTTTGTTGTTATTTAGTTTATGTTGTTATTGGTTGTTTTTTTTATTTTTATTAAAAGAGTTTAAACCTGCTAACCTGCTGATTTGCTTGTTGCTTCTACATTTTGAAAATAGAGCTGTGAGAGCTAAATTCTGTTGTAAAGAGTAACTACTAAGTCAAAATATAATGAAAAAAATGTTTTAAAAGGCTGTAAAATGCTTTTAGCAATGTAACTTCTATAGAAAAAGACAAAGTCTTGACTTTTAGAGAACAAATTGTTTTGTGTCATGTGATATAACATAGTAAAAATTACATCGAGAACTACAGAAAAAAAACTATAATCGATATTTTCGAAATTTAATTTTCAAAAATAGTGCAGAAAACTCAAATATTTTTGAAACAATTTATAACAGTACAGTGCTAACGAAATTGCATCATTGCGAGACAAATACATGACCCGGTTTCTTTGGTTTTTTTGCAAAAGGAATACCTAATAACAAATTCTATTAAAATTATCTCTACAGAAAAAATAGTAGAAAAAAGACGTGTTACATTCTACTGGAATTACTATAGAAGTGACTGTAACACCAGTTTTTTAATATACTATTCGACCATTTATAACGTACTTTAAAAAAAATCAAAAATTTTGAAAAATCTGAAAAGTAATAACAACCCAATTTTTTCCAATCATTTTTTGTTGTTATAAATTGCAAAATGTTTTTATACCAATTTTAACCTACATTTTTTTTTTTTTAAATATAAATTTCTACAAATTTTTTACGCATCATCTTGTCCTAACATTAGCATTGACAACGTAAGACTTGTTTAATACCTATTACATTCTTAACACTAAGCATACTGTTATTATCTAGATAATTTAAGTCTGTTTACCATTGTCATGCTGTTTAACAGAAAGCCATAATCCTGCCTCAATGGAAAGCTCTCTAATGATCAGCCCATGTTTAAACATTGACCGCTGGGCTGTCTGCTTACATCGTCTGGTATAATCCGTGAACAACTAAGAAACTCAATGACTTGATTTTTCATTAATAAATTTCTACAATTTTTATTCATTTCTAACTATAAACTTACGTGATTTGCTTTCCCAATGTAATTACACATTGAAATGCTCTTCATTTAATGAAATTCACTAAGTATATCCACAAAACGAAAACGTTCACTTTAATTTACTTTGTAGGAGAGTAGCGAATTTAGTTCACCTGTTTGTAAAGTTTAAATTAAAACATTTCATTCCGATTACAGTGCAATCTTAGACGCAAAATTAAATTATTTAAATGAAAAATATCCTGAGTTTTTTTAAAAAAAAGAAATATTTAGAAGGAATTAGTAAATTTGATCCAAATTTATTTAATATTTATCATTAGATAAACTCTTCTACCAAATTTGATTCAAATATTTTTGTAGAAAGCTAGTGGTATTGCCTAGTATTATCAATTATGAATAAATACGAAGAAAATCTTGTGTAAATATCCTGTCTAAACGATTAATTTCGTAGTTTCCTGGATTACTGCTAAATCTGTGTTTAAGAAACTTAACTTTCTAACAACCCCCATAATGAGGCAGATTATGAAAAGTTAACGACTTGTTTTGGTAAAATTTCGTGAATGAATAATTGGAAAAATTTCCTCCCACAAGCTGAGACAAGTTCCCTAACTACACTAACCTCTTTTTATTGCAATGAAAGAGAAAAATAGAATTGGCGTGAATGGTGTTGGTTCACGGTACCCCGAGGCCGGCGTCCTCCTGCAGACCTCCGAGACTCCTGACACTGGAGCCAGTTATTGGTTTTTACGAGATAAACATGGCCGAAATTAAATCCCCGGGCGCACACACTTCGCAGAAAAACATTTCGATATTTAATTCTAAGTTAATTTCGGCCAGATTTATCTCGCCAACAATGAACGACTTCACACAAACACAATGAAAAGATATTTACTCTCGGATTTAATCAATTTAGAAACGTGAGACGGATCCGGAACAGACTGTACAAATACAAAAAAAAATGCGAAAAGCTCCTTTCAAAAATAATACCGAGAATTTGACTAAAACCCTGTTAAATCTTGCTTTTAAAGAGAATGCAGACGGGGGTTGGCGGCTTACAAAGTCTTGCCCAAAGCCAAAAATACCTAAACCATTTTCAAGTAACAGTAGCCCGTATTTTACTTCTATACATTTATTTTAAAAAAAATTTGAGCACAAGTGACTATTCAATAATTAACTACTATTTTTCTAATTTAATTTTACTAATTAAAAACTTATTTTAGTATATTTCAAAAAAATTGATATCTGGAGTGTCTTGAGCTGTTCAAGAATTTTTGAAATAATCTACAAAAAATTAAACAAAATTCTTTTAAAAACATTGTCAGCCGGCGTCCGTTATATTCGTCTTATAACAACCCATTTGTCTTAAAGGCCGTGACTTCAAAATTATAACGGTATTTCCACTATTTTTAAAAAATTTAAAGCTGTGTCATCAAAATAATATGTTGTTTTAACCATTTTAGTTTTGAAATGTTATCAATTTTGTTGATTTTAAAAACAAAAAAAAATTATTTTCACCAAAAATCAATAATTTAGTATTAAAATAAGTAAACTTAAAAAAAAAATTAAAAAAACTTTTTTTGGGATATTTTAAATTGTTTCCTATAGTTGGCCCCAACCCAACCATGTAAACCATTACAAAATTTAAACTACCCCAATTGATAAGAGGTAACCCTTCTTTTTTACCACAGATTGACCTGACTAATATTATTATGTAGTGACTTTTGTATCTTTGACTTAGGTCTGATTATGATGTGATAAAGTTTATTACTATTTATTATGCCCCATTAAGAAATTTAGAAAATTCATCACCAATTATGTCTTTCAATATATGATAAAAACAACAATAAATATTAAAATAGAATTAGTACTGTGCGTCCCTTGCTTAATCAAGCAACATTATACAAAAATATGACAGTCCAACAAAGCTTGTTTTGATTCACTTCATTTTCATCTGAGTGATAAATATTATCAAATAAAACGTTTTGTTTTTTAATTTTTACACTCTTTCAAGTTAGGTAAAATTAGATACAAAAAGATTATGTCATATTAGATAATTTTAGTCTTTCTGTAAGTTGCAAAATAGACAAATTAGTATAGCATAGAATTCTGTCATTCTGTGACAAAAATAGCACTAAAAAATTGTCTGTGTTATTACATTAAAGATAGCCTGCTATGTTTTCTACTCGCAACTGTCATTGGTTAATCTGTTACTAATATTTAAAACCAAAAAATCGTCTTTTTTAAATTTTCTTTTATAAAATTAAAACTAATAGAGCTCTCTTAATCTTTTTAAGACTCAAATTGTAAAAAATAAAAACAAAACTGACTGAATTGACCTGATCTAATCACTAGTAAAAAAATAAAAAAAAAACAAAAAATTTAAAAATTTCTTTTTTTAAACAATTAATATTTTTGCCATTTTGTAAATTGTAAGGCTGATTTTGTACAAAAAAGTTATGATTTCCATCTATTTTGTGTACGCAAGATGCTATCAGAACACTAATCTGTATTATTATGTCCAGACATTTGATTGGTTGTCTCCTTTTCAGGATTTTCATTAGTCAATTTTATAATAAAAACTCTGTAAAGTAGGCAACCAATTATATTTATTCATTTTAGTGTATAAATTATAAAAGTAATAATTAGCGAATGACATTTTTATGTAAAGATTTATTTATATAAAATTTATTTTGCTGTATAATTTCTGTTATACAGTTACAACTTAATTTTTTTTAACCGTATCTTCTGGAAGGTTCCTACGTGTCAAGAATGATCCGATTTTTTGATAGTAGAAATATGATAGAAACTACAGAAACTATCGAGTGAAAACAGAAATCTATCAAATACAAAAAAACCTTATATTTTATAGTAATAGAAGCACGCAACTTATAAATCTCTTCATTTGGTTTTCTGAGCAACTACTGGAACTACTTCAACTTTTTTTTATTTTGTTTCTACTACTCTACTCTTCTTTTTTTATTTAATTGACAGCATTTTAGCGCAAACTAAAACTATGTATCTTGTTGTACTATACTTCAACTATCAAAATATGTTAGAGAAATAAAAATTAGGTCATCTACGAGGTATACAAACCTTGTGAAAAAACGTGCCTTAAAAAAGTTAAAATGCAAATGAATTTGTCATACCAACAGTCTGATAACGTCTGTTGTGTGCACACTATACTTATTTAAAATAAGTATAAATCACTACTTTTAGCAAAATACAAGCCCTAGACCATAAAAAATGACAAAGTTATAAATTAAAAAAAACCGTTAAATTACTAATAATTCGATTAGGACGTTTTTGTTTGTATTTTCTACAATTTGTGCTTTTAAAGCATCAAAATTTTTAACCATAAAAGTTTTAATTAAATGAGAAAAAAACTTTTAAAAATCGATTTTTGATTTTAAGTGTTAATAAGAAGTGAATCAAAAAGAGTAGCGAGTAAAAACATAGCTAATTATAACTACAAATCATCTTTAATGTGATGGCGCAGTCGGTTTTTTCCTATTGTTTTTGTCACAAGAAAATACTCCCATCGATAGGCTTAAAATAATTGTCCAGACTTCCCCATTTTAGTCTATTTGTCGATCTATTGAAATTTAGATAATTAATTGTTACTTATTATTAACACTTGTTTATTTATAGCATTAATTAGTGCATAATTAATAATTTATCGCGTTTAAATAATTATAAAGTTAATTAGAAAATTAGTTTGCTAACAAATGTTAACAAAAGCGTTCTGTAACCTGTAGTTAGAGTTGTTAATATAAAAGTTTAATTTTGAAACAATTAAAAATATTTTTTGCGCGATTGGTTGTTTTTATCAGTTTACTGTGCCTGTTTCCACGACGGTAGGTTACTGTTACTGGTTGCTACGTGTAACAAAACGGTAAGTAATTCACTTATCGTTCAGTGAACGGTAAGCAATTAAATCTAAAAAACAATTTTGCGATTTATTTATTAAAATTAAGTGTACAATTATTAGGTATAAGTAATAGTAGTAATACCACTCGCATTTGAGTTTCTAGTGTTAATAGACAAACTTTCCGACGTAGAAGTCCCAGGTTGTTGTAATAGTCCACCAACATCGCTGTGTAAAATTTTATGAGCAAATTCAATTTTGTTTTGGAGGGAATCTTCCACGTAACTCTCGGCCACCGTGATGAACGCCACCCACCATGTCTTTTTAGTCTCAACACATCAACTCCGTTATTCGCCAAAAGTGTAGCCGATGTGCGTCGAAACGAGTGTCCAGTAAAACCTTCAGGAGCTTGCAACTTTAAGCAATTTTTGACGACCAGCCTCCAATTGTGCCTTTTCCTGTGACTTGCCTAGTGCATTTGCCATTTCGATAGTTTAGAAATAAATGATCTGACGTTGGGTTGCTTGGTCGAATTCTTATGTATTTTCGAAGTATTTCCAAATAATGAACTGCTTCATTTTCTTTATTAATAACTGTGAACGTTCGCTGAATATTCGTTTTTGTATTTGGAATATTTACTATAAACATTTCTTCATGTTCTTCTATGCCACTCATTTTAATATTGTACATACAATTCCTCTCGTCTACAAGCGCCCGATGCTCCCAATATCATTGCTACCTGCAAATATATTGTTTCCTTAGAACTCAGATGTACCACCTCATCATCTACAACATACCTTTTCAATTAAAAATTGTTTGGTGCTTCATTCAAGAATTTTTCCATGTCTTCTTTGGTAAAGATTTTAGCCTTCTTAGGCCGATATCCAATATTTTTTCTCTTAAGATAAGCAATTAATGTAGCAAACTTAGAAATATCGATAGCATCATGGAGAAAAAATGTACTCTTCAGCATAGAATACTCCGCCCATAAACTGCCTGGGGCCTTCAAGTGCCCACTTTTCACCACAAAATACGCTAACAAGCTCTTTTCATTTAAAGAAATCTTCTTTGCTTCACGCCATTCCTTAAACAACTTGTATGTCTGTTCATATCGGGCTTTAGATTTTTCTGGAATTATTGCCGAACATCCTTCTTGCCAAGCGTCTTCTAAATCATCCGGTAGATCATCACTATCGCTCATATTTGCTTCGAAAACGGAACCACAAAACAGAACTATGTAGGAATGATTGTATCAAAAAGACAAGTTTGCTTGTTTGGAACAAAACCATAGCAACCATGAAACAGCCACCCAAAGTTTTCAGTTTCAATCTTCCCGATTATCACAAATGTATTGATATAAATTATTATTATTATTATTCTAGAAACTCCAATCGCGCAAAAAAACGTTATAAGCATGTCGAACGTTAAGGATTACCGTTCTCAGACAATAAGTGGAGTCGTGGCTTCGCTCCTCCTCCAAACAATTGTCTTCGAACGGTAAGCATTCCTTACCGTTCTCCATACTTAATATACTATTTTGATAATATTTTAATTAAATAATAGACTGTAAGAGCCAATTACAAAATGTAACATTAACTTTAATTGTAACTAAATTGTTACAATCAAATAACAGAAAAACCAAGTTAATCCCACTAAATATTTAATCAACTTTCTGTAAACCGATCCTATAAGATAAAAGTAGTATAGATATTAATAATTATTTACCTAACATATTCGGGAAGATAAATTTCCCGTATGGGCACATTGTTTGCAGCACGAGCCAAAGAAGTGCTGCATTTATACGAATATGGAAATTTTTTTCTCAAAATACTTAGTTAGGTACAACAATTTTTTGTAACAAATTAAACCCAAAATTTCAAAAAAAAATTCAATAATTTAACATAGTTTAGTCAAAAATTTTGTTTATGTATTAATGGGTTGATAGGATTCATTGGACTATTTTGGCAGTAAAAATCCAACCCAAAGTTGTTGCTTTACCATTACCGACTCATAACTCAAAATTTCACTGTTTCATTGTGAAAAATAAAAAACACTCCGGTTTGGAAAAACTGTTTTCCTGAGCGTCAAATATGACTGGAAAATTCCCTCAAAAGCGATGAATACAAAAATTAATTTTGCATTTCAGTAATTGAGACACTGGCACTTACGAAACATTGTTTGTTTTAATTTTTTATTTGTTGTAACGCCTACCTAAATTACAAATTTACTTGCTTACACTGTAAGTTTTCAATTTTTGAGTTTAAGCAACTTAACTTCAGCGTCAAATTTTAGATAGTATTCCTTTAATTTAAAAAAAAAATTGAGTACCAACTTTATTTCATTGTAAAAACCAAATATTTTGTAAAAAATTTATTTACAAGCTCTATTGATTTTATAATTTATTAAAATTAACAAAATTCAAATAATATTCGAATATAATAAAAAATAAAAATAAATTTCAAATTAATCTAAATTTATCATTTATCCGTTGTTTAAATTTATTTAATTAAACATCAAATTTTTGTTCCATTACAAAAACATCTATTTCACTAAAATCATATTAGGTTCGACAAAATTCTGTTGCCAAACAGAGAGAAGTTAATTTAACTCTCGTCATAATTGAAATTTAATTTCATGATATCTCGATAGCATCGTTTATATTGAAGTGAAGTCACCTATAGCTTGCCGGAATGTAATAATTGCGAATATACGACGATAAATGGAATAATGAAAAGCATCCATAGTGTCTGATTTAATAATTCCGGAGAAATTAATAATAATTGTATTATACTGAATTGACAGACTACTTTGATGTTGCGCATTTGAACTCGGCCTATTGTTAAAACTTGCTATTGTTTGCTGGCGCTTAAAATCGTTGCTGCTACTACTACTCTCTTCTGACATTTCAGCACTTCCCAAAAGTGTTGCCAGACAACCCACACACATCAAACACCCCCAAACTTTACCCGTTTTCAAAAATCTCATAACTCAAAGGACACAACAATCGGAATTTCGCCTGGAAACCAGGCAACACTTTATACACAACAATCATAATGTAATGTCTGAAAAATTAATTATGCCAAACAAAAATTTATATTAAAGTCAAATTAAAGCGTTTGGCGTTGCGAGTGGCATAAAATTCTTTTGAGCATCACTGGTTTTGTGGCTCAATATGACGACTCGTGCCTACTTAACGTTAATGCACATTTAATTTGACAAAAATTGGCTAATTCCTATTCATTTTGGCTCGAGCGGATGCTGGAGCGATGCATTGGGAATTCTTGCGCTATATTAGTTGGTGTAGCTCTCATTTCATCCTCAGAGGAGTCAATAAAGCGAAGCTCAATTTACACCGACCAAATTACCATCAATTTTATTTAATTCTGTTTCTCCCGATCTACACTCACATTCAAAAAACTCACACCAAATCTAATGCAATAACTAAATTTCGAATAAAATTGTATTTTATTTATGTATTTAGTAAGACTCAAGAAGATTACCCGTTTGCTCTTCGAGCTCACAAGTAAGCTTTTTTAAAAATAAAATTTCTATTTCCAAAAATCTTAAAAATGATAACATTTGCAAGTCAGTGTTGACACACAAAATCTACAAAAATCCTTCTAGACAATGAAGTAGGCTAACTGTTCTTTTGGAAATTTTAACTTTTGGTAAAATGAATAAAACGTCTTGAGCAAATTCACAGAACAAACCAATTTTTTAGTAACACTTTGAATGTGAATCATATCAATTTGATCGTAGGTTAATTCCATTTTGACTAAAGTTCTTAAATTTGTTGTAAAATGGTACATTTTGTTAGTTTTGTTGCAATGTTTGTGTTGTGTAAGTAATCTGTAAGTAAGTCCTGGTGAGTCCTGTGTGAATCGCGTTTGATTGAACAGCAAAATTGCTGACTAGCATAAAGTGGCTGCTGCAATAGGTGTCGACCCTCTCTGCAAACACAATACATAAGCCGACAAATTAAACTCTGGATCGGGTTTGTGAATAGCGACATTTCATAAAAAAGGATTGGACACATTGAATATATGGAGAGCTCCTTCAGAATTAATCCTTAATCGTTAAGCTTTCGCCATTGATCCTGATATTGGAATTGGTGAAATGAAAATTTGAAATTTTGACGAAAATCGATAGTCAATTTCGGGATCACATCGAATCCCTTTGCTGATAAATTGGTACACAATGCGACAATTGAGTCGTTGTACCGAAGCGGTGATTTTCAGTTCTCTGTTTCTCAATAGGTATAATGGGCGAAGTAATCGGCTCATTGCACCCTAAGTGTCTGAAAGACCAAGTAAAGAAGTGATTGTGGGGAAATGGCTCGGAACGGCGTGAGGAAGGAAACCGCTCGATCGCAGTTGGATTGTGTTCAGCTGGTGGCGGCGCGATACTTCTCCACACCCGCATTCAACCCACAATTAGCGGCTCTAATGCACCCCCGACTTATTAACTACATCCATTATCGAAAACACGACGCTTTGTGATATCAACCATTTTTCAGTAATTTCTTATTTTTTAAATTTTATCAATTGAATTGATTACTGTTGTTAAGCACTTATCTCTATTCTTAAATAAAAGTTTGTTACGTCAAGTGTTTTTAGTTACTAAACCCTCTAATCTAATAGCGATAAGACAAACTGTTTTGCTATTCTTAGCAATCTAAGTTTATTGCACCAAATATTCGTGTTTCTTACGATTTAAAAAGTTGAGTCTTTAAACTAGTAATTTATTTAACAACAAATTCTCCGTAAATTAAACAATTCTATCGACATTAATAATCGCCGTTGACAATCGCTTTGTTTTGCCTAAAATCAAACTACCCATCGACTGTCTCACACGTGTGTTAAATACAACCCCAAAGTCAGACACAAGACTATTCTATATGTTTATTAGCACATTTTAAGGTTTTTAATTGTGTGCAGGTATTAAATATCTAAAATTAATGTAATTTATGTATTAACTTTATTTTTATTGTTGTAAAACTGTATACAACAAGGCAATAATTTTATTTTCTGTATAAAGTCTCTAAAAACTTATCAGTAAATTATTCTAAAATAATGTTCTTTCCTTTTTAATCGTCGTTTCTCCCATTTTTCTAGAAACTTCTGTCGTTCTTCTAGAATCTTTCTTAACTCTTTTTTTATCAACTTTTTAACAATTTTATCAAATTTAGCCATTCCTAATCGTCTTTTTCAAACTTTTTTCCAGCCGACATTTTTCAACTTTTGCTCAATAATTATTTGGTTTTTTAATCATTATCGTTTCTTAATTACATCTTTTCTTCCAAAAAGCCATTTTCATGCATTTCTAAAATCTTCTTTTTTCAGGATTTTTTATTGCTCTTTCAAAATTTTTTTTGGTTCTTCTATTTCTTCCTACTGACATCTTTTAGCTTATAAAATTTATTTATTTTGTTTTTCTTTGTCGCAAAACGTCGTCTCTAATTCTTCTTTCTAAAATCTTAAGTCAACTTCCTTTTCACTTCTTAATTGTCTCTCTTTTTAAAGCAATTTGTAACACATCAAATTTCTCAAAATATTTTCTCCTGTTCTTTCCAGAGGCTTATAAATCATTAAACATCCTAAACTCTACCTTCAGTTTTTATTTTTCAGTGTATAAAATACCTTTTATTACACTGTAGTAAACATCAGTCTTTGAATTAATTTCATTGATATAACACAAGATCAAATGATTTGTCTTACACGACACAAAAACTAAAAAAGTCAAATTAGTTTTAACTATTACACTATTAAATTTTACAATAAATTACCAGTTGGCTTAAGGAATTTAAGTTATAGACAAATTATAACTATATTAAAAACCTATTTAATTCACAAATCATTTTATTGCATTCAGAAATTTTTGTCTTTGGAAATAAACATAAGTTGTTAAAAAATTTACTCTTTTTTAGCTTTAATTTAATTTTTTTTTCTTTTGTTGTTTTTGTTCAATTTTCAGTTCTCAAAATTAATTTTAAGGGAATTTGTAATTAATATGATTGACGTGTGTAAAATATTGGTATTTTTGTACACAAATAAAGAATTATTATATAGGCTTTATAAGCTACAGAACAGTGCTTCTCGAAGCAAAAAGATCCCTTTAAAATTCTTAAAACACTTTTTCAGTATTTTTCAGTATCCTCGTATTTACCAGGTGTTCTGAAACCTTTGCTTCAAATTTCTCTTTTACACCTACTAAAAACATTTTGTAAATTATCTCTGCTATTCCTTAAGTTTAGCATTTTTTAATTTCCTTTTCCCCCAATTGTTGTTTTTCTAGTTTGTGTGTAGTTTTTTTTATTTTTCTGAATCATCTTTTGTTTCATCATCTTTAATCGTATTTCTTTTGTTCTACTTTTAAATGTTATTTTATAAATATACGACCTTTTATCTCATAAACATTTTCTTTTTTTCTAAGTAATTTTTTTTTCTCATTGTCGATTTTAAAGTTTTTCTAAAATTGTATGCAACTTCTCGAAATAGCACTACTGCAGTAGCTCTGTGCCTCTGATGAAGCTCAGTACCTTGTCTGTAGGTGCCTTCTCGATAGCACTGGGCTTCAGATATCGGGAGCCCAGGTGGAAATCTCTGATGCTTGCAAAAGCAGGACAGTAGCAGAGAATATAAAGAGGAGTTTCCTCATCTTCAGCACAACCTCTGCAAATCTCGTCCTCGCTGAGTCCGATGACGTGCAGGTGTCTTTTTAATAGGCAATGTCCTGTGTACATGCCTACCACTAACTGAAGGTCTCTACGGTTGAGACGCATATGGTTTTCACTGCGTGCCTTGTTCGGTCCTTTAATAAAAAGCCTGGATTGCCGCATGTCTTTTTAAAATTGCCATTCAGAAAGTAGGCGAAATTCCATCCACTTATGAAGTGTGTCTTTCTGTCGTCTTTTGGTAACACCAAGAACCGGTTCCGCCCCGATGAAGTTCATTTGCAAAACCCTCTTGAGCCAGAACGTTAGCCCTCTCGTTACCCTTTAGACCACAGTGTCCCGGTACCCAACAAAGTACAACCTTTTTGTTGCACTTCGCCAGTTCCTGTAATCTGTTGTGACATTCCCAGACAAGCCTCGATGAGTACCTGCACGATTGCAAGGCCTGCAGCGAAGCCTGACTGTTGGTGCAAATGCAGATTTGTCTATTTGACAAAGCCCTCTGCACGCACTCAGTCACACAAGCGAGCAAAGCGAAGATTTCCGCTTGGAAAATGTTAACATGTTTGCCCAAAGGTATTGAAATTTCAACACCGAGCCCACATATGGATATCCCTGAGCCCGCCCCATTGGGGTGAACCGACCCGTCAGTATAGCAGACTAGGCAGTCCCCCGTTCTGAAGCTGCTCGTTTTATCACACCAGTTGTCACGTGGTGGAATGTTCACAAGATACTTGTGTTTTGTAGCAATCCTGGGAATCATACTGTCGTATTTCAAAAATAGGGTCCAAATCAACATCCTAGTGGATATTGTCCGATGACCCTTCCCGGTTACTGTTTTCCACCGATTTGTACCGCGAAGCCGTAGGAAACCCACTGCAGCAGACTCTTCCACAACAAGATGAAGTGGCCGAATCCCCACAATCCCTCCATGGCTGCGGTCGTTGTAATTCTGAAATCCCCTGTAATTGTCAAGCAAGCCAAACGCTGGACCCGTGCCAAACTCTTTTTGGCCCAGGACGCACACGATATGGTCCACCAGACAAGAGAGCCGTACGTGATCATTGGTCTGACAACATAGTTGTAGAGCCAAAGCATAACGCGGGGTGTAAGACCCCAGGTTCTGCCAACAGCTTTTCTGCACGCCCAGAGCGTGCTCGTAGCTGTTCGCATCTTTTCTTCTACATGTGATCTCCAGATCAAACGGGAGTCTAAAATAACCCCCAAATATTTAATCTTACGATCTACACGTAGCTGTTCGCCGAAAAGCAGAGAGGCCACATAATGGTCCCACCGTTTTCTGGTAAAAATAACATGGCCTGTTTTCTTCGGATTTACCGATAGGCCATGGGAATTACACCATTTCTCAACTAGCCTGAGTGCCCCACCCGTGAGCTCTCCAACTACATTGAGAAACTTGTCTTTCACCAGAATGGCTATGTCATCAGCATAGCCCTGGCAATATATGCCAAGTTCCTTTAACTTGTGAATAAGATCGTCAACTGTGAGATCTCACAACAAAGGAGGTAGTACACCCCCTTGGGGACACCCTTTAGTAGCAGAGAATGAGCCTATGCTCGCTCTGATAAATCTATTAGACAGCATTGTGCGAACCCACCTTTGTTCCACTTTTCTTCTAAACATAGTTTTTATTAACTTTTCAACTCTAGTTTTTTCTTGTTCTTTTTCTTTCAAACTTCTATTTGAAATTTTTATTTTGAACATTCTATTCTTTTAGTAGAATCTTCTAAAATGCAGTTTTTCTATTTTTTTATTTAATCTCATTTTTTGAGTTTGAGAATTAAAAGTTTTTTGTGCTCTTTCCACGTCCATTTTAATTATTAGTATTTGTAAAAGTATTTATAAAAGTTAGCGATTTTATAAAAAATAGACTAAAAAATTTGCATAAATATCGACAACTAACTAAAGTGTTTAATCTTTCTTTTCATCGTCCCATAATTCGAAAAAAAAAATTCGGTCAGGTATAAGCAGAGCTTTTTTTTATCGAGACACGTGGGAGAACACAGTGCCTCCAAAAGAAATTTCGAAAATATCGCAAAATTGCAATAAAACTAAAAAAATAATAGTTATTTATGAATCAAGAGAATTATAAAAAAGTTAATTACCGAGAGCAACGACTGTCCAGAGGGCCGTTAGGCCCGAGAGGCAGTAAGTTGCCCAAGATAATTACCATCTAATAATTCACCTGATTCATAAATAATTTTATTTCTTTCTTACTTTATTTTATTACTTAATTTATTTCTTACTTAATTAACGTATTTTGTGTGAATAAACAGAATTTTGTGAACGATTTACTTACTTAACTGTGCATGATTGCTATGGAAAATATTTGTTGACAATTTATTTTTCTGAATTTGTCGATTGCAAAAATGAATATAAATAGTAAAATTCCAGAAGAATTACAAAAATGCCGAAATTTAAGCCAAAAATTGTTGTTTAATAACATTTCTTCTCGTCTTGTAACTTTAGAGCGCCATATTTGTAACTCTTTTTAATATGAAAATTAGAGGGAATTAAGAATTCTTAACTCCTTTCTATAACTCTCCCGGGAAGTAAGAAATAAAAAAAATTAAAAAATTAAAAAATCTATTTTGGTAATCTTTACAAAAATTTTTGTTTTTTTAATAGGTCACAATTATCAAATACAGAATCTAATATATCTTTCCTAACAAAAAATTATGAACTTATAACTTTAAAGAATTAGAGTGCTCTCAAAAAAGGAGTGACAAAAAAAGGCCTGACAAAAAAGTAAAGATATAGACTTGTTTTGTGATAGAATAGTTTTACAGCATCGACCTTTTACCAGCAATTGTGACTTCTTTGAGACTACAACTGGAGAAAGCAGTACTGTAAAGTATTAAAATTACATCAAACTGACCTAATAAATAAGTCATTCATACATAGAACATGTGAGAAAACCATTGAGAAGAGATGAACTAGTAATTTCCTATGTTCATAGTTGCCAACTAAAAAAATTAAATTTTCTATATATATTTTATTTAGTATTTCAAAACATTACTTAAAAAGCTGAGAATTATCATTTGTACTCTCTCTCTGTCACACATAATTGGTAAACAAATTTAAAAATATTTTTAAATTGTTAATAAAAAAGAGACAAAGCGATAATTTTGTGCCATCAAATCAACAAAAAAAATTCGAGAAGCTGTGAATAGATCTTTTTATATTTAAATGAAGACCTATTTTTTGAATCTTTGAAAATTCAGGTAAATGCTTCTACTTTCTTGAATCGGTGTGTTTATCTGTCATTACAATTTAATTCCTTCATCGAGTTTCAGTGATTCAAAGTGCTGGAGAGCATAAAGAGCTTATTGCTTGAAGAGAATGATTGAAGGATTGAGGGACAATGTGTGCCATTACGAGACATTAGCGCTTCTTTGAACGTTTGCAACCTAATAGCACAGTAATGGATTCCGGTCGCTCTCAACAATCAGCGTGATTCAATTTTTAACTGTAGAATTTCAATGAATATGTACATGCGAAAAAGGATTGAAAATTGCATACATCATTTCACTATTTTAAAAAACCTAGAACACGATGAAATTCTGGATGTGACACGAAACTAAGAAGACGTTTCCAAGGAGTGCGTCAGCAACGGTAATAAGGCATATTACAATATTGGTTGGTAATTAAGGCTATATTGTTGGTGGAAGGCTGGCTGTACTCAGCAGGAGACGAAGTTAGACCTGCCAGAAGCATCTGACGGTGCTAATAACCCGCTCATTACCTATTATCATGCGGTTTGACGTTTGCATACCCGGCTTTTATGTGTCCTTTAACTAACCAAAAACTCAGATTAATTAACCTGGATAAACCGCTAACTAGCTGCGTTTGATAGCTTGATGGACTTTGAGAGCTTTGACACAAACACAAACTGATACTGATTAATAATTTGCAAATGTAATTAAAACAGCAGCCCCTCTTTTGGCCAACACGCTCTCATCCACAAACACAATTAAATGTTTATAGTTCTATTTTCAATACAAAACTATGACTGTTATTCGCTTGTTATGTATAAATAAGCCCAATTACATATTTTTTTACATCTGTGATTCTGATTACTGAAAAAAATTTAACATCTTTCAATCAATCTCCAAACCTCATCTAGGTACTTCATTATTCTACAATTCATTGTTTACTAATTAATTGTTTTTAAATAGATCCAAGAAATAATTAAATGTTAATTAAATTTTTTTTTACAATGTTTCTGCATTGTTTTTGAGAAGAATGATACATCTCATTTGTTTGAGAACCGCTGGCATATTTTTAATTGCCGCATATGCTACGATTCTATTATTTGCCATTTGAATTTCAAAATGATTAGGTTGCGCAGTTGCGCACACTGAAGGTTTCAAATTGTTTGAAACATCTATTTGTAGACAGCTTGTTGCAGCAAAAAAATAAAAATTTTGTTTTTCTGACCATTTAATTCATTACACAAACCTTATTTTCTGTATCAATTTTTTGTCAAAATTGGAAAATTCTTTTACCCTTTATTGAATGCTTAAAACTAAATTACGCTTAATTAAAGTAAAATTGCTGTTTTAGATAGTGGTAAATGTCAAAAAGAGTTCTCAAAAGATGTCATTCTCTTTTTTTCAATTTACAATCTTCGATTTTTTATTGTACCTATTATGTAGATGCAAATTTAAAACGTAGAATAAATATTAGTAACAAAAAAATAGTTTATCCACACGTCACAAATTCACGGAGCAAATAAGAAACTTTTTTGAATGACTATTATAAAATATGGTAAAAAGTGTATTAAAAATGTAGATGAAATAAAGCAAATTAACCAAAATATAATGTAATTGTTACTATAAAAGTATTAAAATTTGCGCTACTACTGGTATTATCTCAACTTAAAATCAGCACATTAGTAGCAGACATCTAAAAATTTTAGTCTTAATAATTTACATTAAAATTTTAATTCGCATTTAATTGTTTGTTAAGGTTGAAAATTTCATTAATCAATGTGGTCACGTAGATGCACTTTTTGGTGATCTGGATATTAATTATTCCGTGACTTCTAAATTTTTCTCTCAATCAGTGATTAATGGGCTACATTCTCTCTGCTTTAAGCTACTATTTTTCATTAAACGCGATTTTGGAAAAAAAACTCGTAAAAGTCAAGAAAACAGTTTTATTATTATTAAAATTACCGATAAGAATAGAATTCGTATATTTGTCATAAATGCTACTACAATCAATAGTTTTAAAAAAAGTAACAAAATTACCATATTATCATCGGTTTATCATACAAAAAATAAAATTAATTAGCAATAATCATAATTATTTCTCTAATATTTATCTCTCGTTTTTAAATCACTACTGTTAGTTTACATTACACGTTCCTTATCTTTTTCTTACTTCCTTGTTTTTCTAAATTGTTACTGTTTTTCTAAAGTCTAAAAAAAAATCTTAATTAACAAAATATGATAATTTTTTGTCGATAAAAATTCGCGCCAAGTAAATCATATATAATTACTAAATAACGTTATCTTCATATCCATTAGCGGTGTTTTTATTTTTTTGAATACGGAATAAAAAACAATAATTTATTTAATAGTCAAGTCCTTAATTTTTTTCCAAAAAATTCAAATTTGACACTAGTAAAACAACAAATAATTAATTTCGCTCTTTAAGCAGATCAAATTCAAATTAGTTATTTGTAGAAAAATGTACCGATTGGTCAATCGAATAGTCAGATAAACCAACTACTCGATTTGACCACTTTTTTGTCGGCAAGCAGCCACCGAATGTGTATAGTTTGTCCAGACATGAAGGCTTGAATTTTATGGTTTTGGCTTAATGTGTTTATTTTTTAAAAAAATTGTAGAGAGCACTCCAGAAAAACTCAAACAATGTAATAGACGCTAATTTATTACACGAAATATATTTATAAATAGCGACAATTATTAATAAACAAAAATTTAATTTTTAATTGATAATTTATTTTGAACTTAACTGTACAGTTAGGCGTTTTCACATGACGTCATAGGACAGCCTCAGAACAACGTTCCTAGTGCTTTTTATGGCGAATAAATTTTGAGAATTTTTTTCACTTATTTAACGAACGATATTTAAATTATTATTTAAGGTGGCATAAAGTTTACTTCAAAGTCTATTTAAAAATGTAGTCAAAACTATTTTTTTTCGATTGTTTTATGTAAATTCATAATTATTAAAATAAAAAGGAGGAAAAATTTCAAATTGTGTTTCAGTGTTTGTAACACTTGGGGTAAAATCATGTATAAATAAAATTGGTACATTCTGTGAATAAACTAAGACTTGCAATAGAAATAAAATTGGGACACCCTATATATAAACTGAGACTTTAAAAAATGTAAACAGTTTTTTTGTGATTGCGCAAAATGTTGTCAAGAAATTTTTGACCTCACCTTTGAATTAGTAATAACGTAACTATTTAAACAATGTTTAGTCTCATTTGTTTAAATACAATTAATTATTGCCTTTTCGGTGCTATTTTCGTGATTAGATATAAATTGAAAACAAAACTCGAAACATCTTGTTTATGTACCTAAATATTTAAATACATTTTTAATTTATTATTCGAACTAATTGCTTAGATAATACGATGATTTATAACTCAAAGACACAAAGGCGCTTCGACATTCGGTGATATAATAGAGACTTTTTGTTGTCATTTGTAAATTTATCGATATTTCTTTTTGTTTTGTATCAGTCGTATGCCAGCTCTCGAACAGAACGCATCACAGCGGCTCAAAGCTGCGTACTTTTATTTATTATTAATTATTAAACGAAATATAGGACAAAACAGGAGACATCGCTGGAAATCTAGATTGAAGGTAGGTCTGAAAAATGTAGATGGGATTTGCCAGATAAGGCAGAAAAAGAAGCACTAATTTCAGAATTAAAGATAGGTTCGAAAGAAGCAGAAGAAGGAGATTCGCCAGCCATCAGTTGTGTCAGAAAAAATGCTTTAATTAAGACTTTATGTACAGTTTAGGACTTTGTTAAAATTGTTGATCTCTGTTTTAATTTAGAATTTTTTATTCAAAATTTTGAGTGTCATTTCACATCGATTTTTTTTAAATTCATCTTTTATGTAGGTAAAGTGTATTTTCTAGATTGGAATTAAAAGAAACAACGCGTGCCAACCACTTCCGACTTTTCAACAACTCTTTTAAAATTTGTCTGTTCAAAAAGTGTGTTTATTTATAAGTTTTGACAGCTGTTCTAACTCAAAAAGACTTAACACCTCAATATTTATTTACATTAAGTAGTATTTACAAGTTTTAAACTCTCAATCAGTATTTATTATTGTCATTAATTTATATGTTGGTTCCTTTTTCCCCTTTATAGTGCTATTCAGAACTATTTTTTCTGTATAAATAATTTAAAATTTGGCAGCAGAGGTCAGCTATTTAGCCGATTTTTGCCAATAATGTATAATAAAATGTGTAAAAATAACAAAAAAATCTTTTAAAATGTAATTATTTATTTCATAAATATCATATATTACAATCGTTACATAATCACAATAATCATAAAAATAAATACAAGTGTTTTACTGTAAAATATAGGGTGTATAACTGTATAAGCTGAGTACCCAAAAATGCATTTAAAATATCATAGGAATGCAACAAAAACGTGCCTTTTTGATTGCCTCCGACTGTACATATCCATTTAAATCTGATTGTGCAAAAGCAGCTGGAAAAGCGTGGATCTCGTCAAATCAGTGGAAAATTTCAAAATCGACTTATCCTGTCTTGTCTTAGAGGGCTCAAACGAACATCTGATATACTTATGAATCGAAGCATAGCCCTTATCAACGGCATAAGTAGTCACATCTTCTTTCCTCTGATTATTCTTATAAATATACCTCACGATATTATAATTATAATCATCGGAAACATCAGTATTCACCATCGAAATCGGTTTGGTAGTCTCAGTATTCTCAATACAAAATTTCTGAACCGGTAAACTAATTCTCCCCGATTCGCTATCAACATTTTTCAAAAAAGCATTAAAACTGTAACTGTGTAAAGGGACGATATACTCATTTAGTTCCAAAGTGACTGCATGTAGAGTCTGTCCAAAAGTGCGCAATAAGCAGTCATTCTCAACCACAGACCTCGTGATAAGACTATCCCCTTTTGGGAAATTCCAGGGAAGAAAAGTGGCCTGCAAGCCCAACCTTGTCGACAAATTCGTGATTATTTTAACCAACCGGTGGGGCACATCCCTGTTGTAAAACACAAACGAATCAATCCCTATCAACTTATGATAACTTATAAACTCCACAAGCCTCCTCTTGCTATAAATCGACGGCGACACGCAAATCGTGGTGTTGATATTCACCTGGTGGTTAAACGAATTCGTCAACATAATCTTCTTCAACTCACTGTCTTTCCTCGTCTTGAAACTGAACGAGACAGCGTATGGCACATGCTCACTGCTGGACATCTCGCAAATGTAGTAATAAAGATTCAGGCGGACGTTTTCATCACTCATGACTTTCGAAAACTTGAATTTTCCAATCACCGGCTTTTTCTTGTCTTCAAACCAGAAGTAGCAGGTCCGAGGCACCAGTTTTTCATCACTGAGTAGAGTCAGTGCTTTGGCTTCGTTCTGTCGGGTGAGAAACGCTGAATAGATGTAGCCGCTTTCGTGCTCTTGCCAGACTGGCGGGGGGCCCCAATCGTGGTGACTTAGGATGTTTTCGGTCTGTTGTAAGTCGGATATGTTACAGGGCTGGCCGAAGAAATTAAACACTTCGAGGACGTAATGGAGGCGGTTGTATTCATGCCGGTAGATTAGAAATAAAGTCAAACTAACAATAGAAATAATTAATAACATAAGCTGGTGGTATTTTTTCATTATTTAAACTTTTAGATTATGACATTTTGAGGTTAATATAAACATATGAGTTTGACGTTTAGTCACTAACAACAGGACGCGATCATGTCACAATTCATGCAAAAAGGCCTTATTTATTATTTATTTATTATATTATGTAAATAAATTGAGAAATTCTCGATAACCTTGTTCAAATTTATTTATTCGACATTTTTTTATCGTTTGTGTTTGTCAATGTAATAAAATGATTGCGTCCTGTAAATAGTTTGTTTTTTCCACCTCTGGCCCCCCCAGTGTGAGGCCGATGAGGACGACATATTTTTGATAAGAAATTTATTAGTGAAATTGTGCGTATTTTGAATAAATGTTTCCAGCAAGACACTTCTTTTTAACTGAGACTGAAAATGAGTTATCTTAGTGAGTTGTCTCAATCTCAAGAATACCTAAGTTTTAGAAGTAGTGTCCCTTTAAAACGAGTAGTAGTTGATTCAGATAACACAAAGGTTGTTAATAAAATATCTTAATAATAACTGTCTTTTTGTGGCTTTAGGGATGGAGAATTTATGATTGTGGCCCTAAGAAGGTAAAGTGTCCATTAATTTGTCTTCCTCCAGTATCAGGGACTGCAGATATTTTTTTTAAACAAGCTTTAGCACTTTCTGCTAAAGGCATTAGAGTGATTTCAGCTGAAGCTCCTGTTTATTGGAATGTTAAAGAGTGGTGTGAGGGCTTCAGGAAGCTTCTTGATTATTTAGGAATCGTTAAAGCTCACATTTTTGGCGCTTCTTTAGGTACAACAAATCAATAACAATTATGTATTTTTATCAGAAAATGAAAATGTGACTAAATGTCGGTGCCTGTGGTCATTTATCACTATGAAATTAAACCAATCAGGAACTCAGGAATGCTAAAAACATAGTGATTTCTAGTGACCAAGGAGCAGGAATTCCCCAGTTTTTACGTCGATTTCTTAGAATTTCTTATTAGATTTGAGAATATCCGGGGATATACATAGGATTTCCGGGGAATTCCTATACGTTCCACTTGATTTGCGCATGTGCAAGTAATTTGTACATTGTCCGGGCATGCGCAAACAGTTTACACTCGTTAGAATATTTATTATTTTATACTTACCCAAATCCAAAGTGGTTTTTATGACAGGGTCTTATTGTATTAAAGGTAATAATAGTAACAAAGGACCCAGATTACCGCTGGGCAATAAAACTATAAACATAAATCTACTTACTTCGACGACGCTTTTAATATCATCATTATGACGGTCCTAATGACAATTGCCGGGTTATAAAAACCACTTTGATTTGGATAAGTATAGTTACATTGTCATTTTCTGATAAAAATATAACATAAAATGCGATACACATTCTACCGCTGGATCTTGTAACTGTAAACACGTGTGTTATTGAGGGAAAACAAAGTCAAATTCACTTTTTTTGTGAACGATTTGGGTTTTCTCTGTAGGTAACAGTTTTTTCCCTTCGTGTTCACTGTTTCAAATTCACTCCTTGTTAATTGTCACTAAAAAAAATTCTGATGGCCTTTTCTAGGCGGCTACTTGGCTCAAAAATTCGCTGAACATACAGTGAAATGCCCCCGAGTGGCATCCTTAATTTTGTGTAATACATTTACCGATACTGCCATTTTTAATAATCACGAGTCTGCGGCTATTTTCTGGATGTTACCGGGTCTTGTTTTGAAAAAAATGATCATGAGTAATTTTGGATCGGCTAAAGTTGATCCCGAAATGGTTGAAGCGATTGATTTTATGGTGGAGAGGGTATACACGCTGTTTTTTCTAATACCAATTACAGAAGGTATTTTCAGTTGGAAAGCCTTCCGCAAACTGAGCTTGCCAGTAGACTAACACTTAATTGCCTTAGAGGATATGTAGAAGCTCACAAATTGTCTGACCTTCCTATTACCATTATGGATGTTTTTGATGAATATGCCTTATCGAATTCCGTAAGAGAAGAGGTTTATAAATGTTATCCTAGTGCTAAATTAGCGCATCTTAAGACTGGGGGGAACTTTCCGTATTTGAGTCGTTGCTCTGAAGTTAATTTGCATTTACAGGTAACTCTACTTTATTAAAAAATTGAAATTCTTAAATTACAATTCTAGATTCATTTGAGACAATTCGACAACAGCGATTTGGCATCATCAGATCGGCCCCTAATTAATCGACTTTGATTTCTTGCCATTTTAATTTTTGTATATATTTTTTTAATATTTCTACCACAAGCCAAAAAATTGCAACAAGGACACCAACTTAAAAATAAAATGTTATTTTGTACAAAATTTACGTATTTTTTCTCCACTCGGGTATTCCCCTAAAAAAAAATAAATTATTCAACGAAGCATCGAGTGATTAAAAAATCAATCTAAATAGGCCATGGAAAAATAGAGGTCCACTTTTGAATTTGGTGTCTTCAAAAAATTATTTTTTGTAATATTGGGGTGCGTTCAGAAAAAGGCGTTAAGTAAGGGTAAGGCGTTATCCGGTAAAAAATGATCCTGCCAGTGTGACATAACTTCTGAACGGTATAAATACGAGTTAAAAATAAACACGCCTAATTCATTTCTGAACGAAGATAAAAAAAATTTAGTCGGAACGATATTTCTGAACGCAACCCTGCAGGCATTTTTTTTCTTGGCCTACTTCGATTATATTCTTAGTCACTCGTTTTTTAACAACTATTTTACAATTTCGGCACTTGTCGAATATTTGGTACAAAAACAGCAGTTTTTTCTTCCAAAAAATTATTTTTAGAAGTGCGTAATAACCACTGTTTAGTTGGTTTGTGAATCCTTTCTGGATCTCGACTTACGGAATAACTGGATTTACTTCTGAGTGGATTTTCTGATTTTTTATTTATTTTGTTTGATCTCATTTTTCCTATATATATGTCATCTTGCGATTGGAATTGTTTAATCATTTTATTCGCTTCTAATGCTCTTATTTTTTTCTCTTGTTCTTCTATTACTTCTTTTTGGATTTTTTCATTAAATTCCTTGAAATGTTTTTCTTCTTTCCACTTCGTAACCGATTCTTTAATCTGGAAATGGAGTCTTTTTTTGTCTATTTCAATACGTTTTATTTTTTCTTTTCTCATTTCCTCATTTATTTTTTCTCGTTCTTTTTGTGCTTCTTTTTCAGCCTTGGAAATTAAAAAATACATAGTAAAACATTTATAGTATAGTACAGCAACAGATTTAGTGCGTTTATGACTTTGTCTTGTTACATATCGTTTACGTTGTCTTAACCAGAATTTATAGAGAAAAATACGAACTAAGTTTTAAACGCACTATATCTTTTATTATACTATAACACCACATCTACCTTCCATTGGGCTATTTTCTTGTGAATATCTTCATCAATAACATATTTTTGTAAAACTTTATTTTTTAAGACATTTGTTTCGCTAATTTCCTCATCTTCTTGATTTTGCGAAACTTTTTCATTTTTTATCTTACGCCATTTATCAAGTGCTTCATCTTTCTTTCTTTTCAAAAATAAATACTTTCTATACCAAATTTCGTGTTCTCTAACAGCCGGAGGAGTAATATCTGGGAAAAAATAAACTGTGGCTCAAAAAAAATATATATGAGAGTCTTTCTAAAGATCTTCAGTTAAAGAAGATCGGAAAACGATTATTACGACATTATAAATAAGACAAATTTTGAGGGTCGAACTAGCATCACATCGAATGACACCTCCGACATTGACGGTCAAAATTCGTGGTCAATGGGCGGAAGTCTTGGAGCGATGAAGCTGGAATGGCCCCGAGCAAGCCAACTTTGATGAATATAAAACAGGACAAAAACCTAGAGTGGGGCAGTTTGGTTTGGCAAAACACGGCCAATATCACCGACAAATCATCAGCGATTATTGAAGTAGATCAAAGTGTAGTATTCTTAAAAAACCCAAAATAGAATCAATGTCAAAATATTGTAGTAATCCACATTTCTTCTATACGTTTATATTATTTTTTTAATAATTTTATTGGGATAAATGTATTATTATCATAAGAATCAGTATCATCATAGCTAAGTTTCCTGCATGACTGTTAGTTATGTAGATAATAAACTTCATTACTTAATTTAAATGCGTTATAAAATTAAGTCTTGTCTAAGCAGACATATAAAGCAATAAACTCTAAAAACAAAACCCACCAGGTAACAGTCTGTGTAAATTAATCGCCAATTCATCAATATTTTTATTTTTGCTTCTAAGTTTTAAAAAAAGTTGGTGGTCTTCACTTGCCCATCCATTTTCGTGACCTTTACTCTTATTAACAAAATCCATAAATTCTTTTACTTCCTGTTAACATTTCTCAGGTATTATTTTGTAACATAAAACTCCAAGTAATACGACCTTATAATCGCTATCAAATTTTAACGACTTATTGTGTATTTTACTGCTGTTAAGTCTTAATACATTTACAGCTTTTTCCCATTCTGGTATTTTATTGTTATACGTTTCTACAACTTCTGACAAGTTTGTTTCCTGCTCCTTTAACGATTCGCAATTCATTACTACTTTCATTCGCATTTTATACATTTTTTCCTGAAGTTCAATCATCCGTTTTTTAAACGAACGAAGATCTGTAATTGCAAAATTACAACTAAAAAATTAATAAATTAAAAAAGAAACACCCAAAGTCTCCACATTTCCCTCCTGTAATAACTTTTTTTCCAAGATTATCGACTTCCAAATCTCTTTAACTTCGTTCATTATTGGCTCAGTTTCATTTTTTCTACAAAAAAAAAATACAATAAAAACACATTTTATACCTGTTTTACCTTTCTTTTTCCAGTGAGAAAAAATATTCGTCCAAACTTTCCTCACACTCATATTTCGAAAAATGACTCAACACTTTGTTACTTTTCTCGAAATACTCTTGAGCATTTTTAAGCCTTTTTAATTCTGCCACAAATACAGCTCTCATTTTTGTTTGTATCGAAAAACCTGGTAACAAAATAACAAACACCCTGTATCGGAATTTTGAATTTCAAAGTGGTAGGTATAGTAGAAATTGCTCTTATCGACATTTGATCAAACGTCAAACTTTTTTCAAAACTGGGTTTCTGGGGGCATAAAATATCACTAATTACTTGAAATTAGTAATTTTATAAAAAAATGTGCTCAAAAACGGCTACAGTATTGAATTATTAAACTCCTTGTACCAAAATTTGTAAACTCCTTTGTACCGGGCATGA
This sequence comes from Tribolium confusum, assembly GCA_029207805.1. NCBI lineage: Eukaryota > Metazoa > Arthropoda > Insecta > Coleoptera > Tenebrionidae > Tribolium > Tribolium confusum. The sequence continues at coordinate 21,085,202 of JALGAY010000003.1, forward strand.
TAGAAACCACTTTTACCGACTTCGACTTGTCACAATTACAAAACGTCAAAAAAATTTTAAGACTGGTTTTTATAGGTTATGAAGCATTTTTAATCACTTAAAACTGAAAAATGTTCTCAAGGCAACTTATTAATACGTGTAGAAGTGTACTAAAGGTAAGTCCTTTATAGTTTATTATACATTTTTTAATTTATAAATTTTGTAGCAGTCACCATCAATACAAAACAACACATTTCGGTCTGTTATAGTCCGACACAGATCCTATACTCCCATAAATACAATTATTATGTTTGTCCCACAACAGGAAGTATGTTATTTTTTAATAATTAATACAAAAAAATGTCTTAAATAATAATTCAGGCATGGGTAGTTGAAAGAATGGGCAAGTTCCACCGAATACTTGAACCTGGCTTAAACGTCTTAATTCCAGTAGTAGATAGGGTAAAGTATGTTCAAAGTTTGAAGGAAATAGCTGTTGATATCCCCAAACAAAGTGCCATCACCTCAGACAATGTTACGTTAAATATTGATGGAGTTTTGTATTTACGAATAGTGGACGCTTATTTAGCAAGTTACGGAGTTGAAGACCCAGAATTTGCAATTACACAACTCGCCCAAACTACAATGAGGTCAGAACTTGGCAAAATTTCCCTGGATAAGGTTTTCCGAGAGAGGGAAAACCTAAACGTGTCTATAGTAGACTCAATAAATAAAGCAAGTGAAGCTTGGGGCATGACCTGCTTACGTTACGAAATTCGTAAGTCTTTCTTACATCTATTGCTATTAAATATTGGCTAAATGTCCCACCAGACCGCTTATTAATTGTTAACACTTTTAAGGCGATATAAAACTCCCTCCAAGAGTCCAGGAAGCAATGCAGATGCAAGTCGAAGCCGAGCGCAAAAAACGAGCTGCAATCCTGGAATCTGAAGGTATCCGTGAGGCTGACATCAACGTCGCTGAGGGTAAAAGAAAATCCCGGATTCTGGCATCAGAAGCCGAACGTCAAGAGCAGATTAATAAGGCTGCAGGTGAAGCTGCTGCGATTTTGGCAGTGGCTGAGGCCCGAGCTGGGGGGCTTAAACTTGTAGCTGAAGCTCTCAAAAAAGATTTGGGACCTAACGCTGCCAGTTTGAGTATAGCAGAGCAATATGTGACTGCTTTTGATAAATTGGCGAAAACTAATAATACTCTTATTTTGCCTTCAAATGTTGGGGATGTTTCTAGTTTAGTTGCTCAGGTAATTTAGTGGTGTCTTGCGAGATTTTCGGTCTGATTTTTTGTTTCAGGCCATGTCAATTTATTCCACAATATCTAAATCACAAGGTAATGTGAAAAAAATTGAGAAATGTGCGAATTCGCCTCGGAATGATTTAGCGGAAATATTTAGTGATGAAGAAGATAGGAAAAAACATAAAGAGAGTACAAATCAGCCAACACTTCCGCTTTTTAAGTAGATTATATTTATTTGTTTTGATAACTGTAGATTGAATTTAAATTAAATTATTTTATAATTTATATTTGTTGTATTTTTGAGAATACAAACCAAGCAGTGTACAGTTATATTATTTGGCAATGTGCATTCGTCTCTGTATTTGAAACACAAAGACACGTAACAGCGTGAAAATAAAAACGTCAAGTCTTTTAGATTTTTTATTTGTAACAAAAACGGACACATCAGGAAGCTGGAAACCGGATTTGGGGCTTTTGTTCTCCATGAGTGCAGTTCTGGATTCTGGTAAAAAAATAAGACTATTGGACATAAAATAAAACTGTTTAAAATTTCTTTGTATATTAAAAAAATTGACAATAAATCATTTATATATAACATTGAGTCGACAATATTGGCGATATTGATACAAATAACATTTTTTCCGATGCACTAATACTTTAATATGAATAATTTGAAGAGGTCAGTACAGTAATACAGATCCCCGGTCACTATTGCCTGCCGCACACCAACATAGTAAGGCACCAGAAATGTTTATACAATGATATAATTACATCGGAGAAAATGGTATTTTTAGTTGATAATTTTGGTGGCACTGATGCAATGAAGGTTGTGTTATCTGTAAACATAAAAAATATGACAATTAAAAAATAATTTCACGCAAAAAACATGTTACACTTTTCAATAACATCTAGTTTTTGAAACTACTAAATGCCAGTACAAATGTCATAATTTTTCAGAAAATATTATGATTTGTGTTATTTTATTTTGAACACAAGTCGAGATAATGTTTTCTGATGGAAACTTAATTGTTTTGACTCTTACCTACTCAGTGCTGCCTTCAGAATCACTTTCTTCCTCAGCATTTTGAAGCCATTCAACAAATTGCTTCATTTGATCAACAAACATCATCTTGCCTTTAACGCTGTAATCCTGTTTATACCATTTAAGAATAACCTGTTCTGAAATAACGTCCGTCTTATAAAAGAGCATAATGATTTTTTGGAAAGCCCTCATAAAAGTCATATTCGAATAACAATACTCTTGGACTTTTAAGAGCAAATTTAGCTCGGAACGAGCTGATTGAGTGAACGCAGAGAACAAACTTGTGTATTGTTTCAAATGACGGACAGCTTGATCAGTTACCAGTTCCTAAAAATTAAGGAAAAATCAAAGGATATAATTATTTAGTAAACAAAAATGCTAATGAAGGTAATAATCAAAACTATTTAAAGCACAAACGAGCGTTATGAAGTGAGTGCCTTCAATTGCTGCAATTATAAATTACAAAATCATAAACGAAAATTGTCAACGAAAAAAAACATTTTTTTTTAAAAAAGAGTGTCTTACTTCTTTTTTGGACCATTCTGGAATGTCCATGACCGTAGTCCAAATGATACAAACAGTTTCATGTTCTTGTATATTTTCTTTGGAGGCAAATTCGCGCATTTCAGCAATAATGTCTCGCTGAGGCTTGTTTTCGGAAAGGCTATCGGCCAACATAATTTGCAGTTCCTTCTTGGCTAGCTGCTGATGTTGGTCGTTGTATAATTTGAGTATTTCTTCCAGTCCGTTCTCCTGGAAGGCGTTACGGAAGTACACCTGTGATTGTTTCGTATCAGGAACGAAACTCATCAGATGTGATTCGATGTTAGATTTCTTAATAGCTGAATGAAGAGAATTTACGCCCTTGTCCTGGCGCCAATATTTGAACACATCGATCAAAAAATCCAATGCTAAATGATCTTTGACCAAATGTGAATTACTCAACACCAGAACAGCACTGAACGGAATGCTGCCATTCGAGATCCACAAATATACCATCACAGACAGTTTTTTACGTTCAGCTGGAGTGAAATATTTCACAAACATCAACACTTTCTTTATTTCATCCTAAAAAAAACATTTACACTTAGAAAAAAAATTAATACATAATATTACGTAGGTTTTACATGAAACTATACATTATTTTTGAAATCATTGATCTATCACAAACCTGTCTCAATGGGCTCATAAACCAGGCTTCAGATTTTGCTTTCAGCTATATCATTTGTTACATCTTTAAAAATGAGAAGACCCGTATTTTTTTGTTTTTAAAATCCATTTTGCTATAACGAAGAACGAATTTTAAAAATTAAAATTTTTTCTTGTATCATAAGGGGACTTTTTCCTTATTTGTCAAAAGAACTGTGCTAACATATTACGGAACTTGGTCCTTCTTTGATTCTTGTTGGCTTTATTGTTGTGTAATTATTGTTATGCCATAGTTTTTGTTTTACATAAGTCAGAGTGACAATTTAAATAAATTGTAATTAACGTCAAAAATAACGGTATGTTACCATGGACACTAATTCAAAAAGATGGCGCCTTCCCATTAAAGTTAAAAATGTTGTATAATAATTTTTACAATAAACAGAAAATGTATCATTAATAACTATTTTTAAGAGCGGAAAATACGTCTTTGTTGTCCCCTTATATCAAAACTGTTTTGTTGCTCTATTCTGTCAAATGTGACGGTTTTGCAGGCCTTTTATGTCAAAATATGCTCACATCACACTGTTACAAAATAAAAAAGCCAATCAAACGCATTAAAGAGGCCTCAAAAACCTTGCTTTTTTCGTTTCAATAGATTAAGGATGAATTAAAGACAATGAGAAATATAACCAATTTGAAGATTAGCTGTAAAATTTCAGTTGATAAATTCATAAAACAAATTAAACAATTTTAGCTCGTAAAAATAAAGTGGAAATTTAAACATAGCACATCATAGTAAAAAATAATAAACAAAACATTACTATTTTACCAGCAGTAAAATATAGTTAATAATGTATAACTGTTAAAGAGTTCTCTATCTTAACAGCCAAATTTTAAAACTAATAATTCTACTATTGTTTGTCACTCTGACAGAAAAGCATTTGTAGCACTGTGGTGCTTCTTGCTGCACGAGCGTAACGACCCAATGGCTGCAAATGCTTTCTTTCTGTCCTAGAGGCACAAAATACTTTATGTTTCTCATTTAATGACCAAATTTGGGTAAAATAACATCGTAATAAATTTAATATTCTTTCGTTTGACAACAAAACAATTACTTTGTATATTCCTGGAGTTTCTACATTTAAAATCTCGTTTGTTCTTAACAATTTATTTCAATTAATAATTTAAAACAATTAGCAGTTTTTTTACATTTATGAAAAATTTGTGTAGTAAATAGATATTTATTTCTTTCCAAAATGTTTCTTCCTAAAATTATCTTTGTTTTTCAGATCTATTTAAAATAAATTAGCTTTTTAATGAAGCACATTTTAATGTTTGAAAAGAAAATTTATGGTGATAGAGTCAAACCTATTTTAAAATAAATCCTAATAATTGCGGCAACATGTAATAAAAAATAATAAGATTTAATTTTAATAAAAAGATAATAAACTGATTGCGTTTTAAAACTTGACATTTGACTCATCCTGTATAATTACAGATTCTGAGTTTTTTTTTTTTTTTTTTTTTTTTTTTTTTGATAAGACGTTCATTTAATGTTGAAACTATTTATGAGTCATATTAGTTCGGATTATCTAAATTCCACTGTAGATATTTATGTTTAGTTGTTTGGTTGAATTTATTAACAATTTGATTGTGTAATATTATGCAAAAATTTTCGCTTTTTCCTATGGTATATTATTTTTCACATCACGCTCTACGATACTGACAAAACGATTTAAATTATTTGTTTCAAATTTTTAATTATTCAGAGTTCATGTTATCACATGGAGTAAAAGAAATTTCATTTTAAATTAAAATAGCGTTTTGGAAAGATACAATATTAACAGATTGTAAAAAATAAAGTTTTTCCTAATTTTTTAACAACGAACCTTGCATTACGAACTGCTTTTTAGTTAGAACAAAAACAAAATCACTTCTCCTCCATGTATTTTAAAAGGACGTTCCGTTAAAAATCACTTTTCTTACAATATCTTTCAATTTTTAAATACACATACCTCTAACTGTTTTTTATACGCAGGTATTTTTTTAATAGTCCTTGCGGTACTAAATTTCGAAATATTAACAATTGAAAATCGTACATTTAACATGTATTCCCTATCCCGACCGTAGTTAGAATAAGCATTTAATTTGATAGGAACCGTACTTTTCTTAGGTTTTTTTTTAAAAACTGATAATAATTAATTGAAAATATAACAACAATTTTTATTCAAAAATATCATAAACAAGCGGTATTCAATTTTTATAAATAATTTTTCAAGTTTGTTGAAAACCTGACAAAATAATTTAAAAACATTACATTTTGATTAATTACATTGGGATCCAAATTTCGTTATAAAGGATTACTATTAAGACCAAACTGAAGGCTTCTGCTAAAAAAAAATTGATTAAAATTTGGAAAATTTGATTTTTAAAAATGGTGTCCCCCTGGTTTGAACCAAATTGATAACTAGTTGATTTTAGTTTTGTTCAAAATTTTAAATTTAAGAGAAAGATATGATGTATTGAAATTTTAGAGAAAAAATATTTTTCGAATATTTTTTCTAACTCTTTTTATAATTAAAATTTCGGAAAAAACCAAGAAAAGGTTTTCCTTAATTTGTCTCATAATGCTGAAAAAAAAATCGCCATCGTTCTAACATAAGCCGTTTCGTAAATAACCAGGGGGGGCACACCATTTTTAAAAATCAAATTTCGCAAATTTTTTTTAGCAGTAGTCTTCAGTTTGGTCTCAATAGTAATCCTTTATAACAAAATTTGGATCCCATGCTCCATTTTCAAAATACAGAGTTTTAAAAAATCACCGGCCGCAACTGGGTGGAACTACCTTAATAGTATAACATCCATTCAGGTATTTTTTTATATGAAGACTCCTTATATTTTTATAAAATATTGTTTCTAATAAAAAGACGTTAACAAACTGCTACAAAATAAATATAGATTGAACAAAATCATTGGAAAAGGTAAGAATTTCTGTTAAGTAAATATTGATAAACAGAGCAAACAACATTTGAATATTATAAAAGATTGTATCAAAAGCTACGTAAATTATAAAACGTCAATTATTTTGTAATATTTTAATTAGAAAAAAAAAATCTGCGTCCGATTCTGATTACAGTAAGATAATTAATTATTGTCTGAATCGATGTCTCAATAATGTATTGTCCGATATTTATCTATAAATAAAAAAAGTAAACATTCCTGTTATTTATCACGTGGATTAAATAACTGCTTCACATTGTAAAAATACCTTCACAGTGCAAATTTATTTATTACATAATCAATGATAAAATTACTTATGTCAACATTTTTCAAGTCACAAGTTTTTATTTTGCTAACTAAGAAAAAAAAAGAGAAAGTATTAATTTAATGAAAAATTACAAAAAAGATCATTAAAAAATAATTAAGTTTTAGAAACTTGTTTACTTTATTTAATAAAAATATGAATCACTTTTCCGATATTTAGTAGATTGATGATTTGCGAAATTGGTTTTGATGTAGTAAACAACGTAAATATCAAATTAAGCAAGTATTTAATAAATTATAGATGGATAAAGATAATGTCAACAAAGCTAAAATTAAGTATTAATTCTATAGAGTATTGTGGCAAACAATTTCCTGTTTTATATAATTCTCAATTCTGTTCTTATTTTCACATACAGTGCTTAACAATTCAAATGGAAGACCCTAAAATTTTAACAGAGCGTTTTTTGTAAATTTGTGTTTTAAGTTATACAGGGTGTAAAAGGCAGGCCTTGTAAAAAACGAAGTTATACTGCTCCCATTTTAACAAAAAAAATTGAATTTAGTTAATGGGTTTCTGAAGAACGCTGGGCCAAACCCTCAAAACGGTTTTGCAGATTTTGAGCTACGTTTATAATTAAAACCAAAATCAAAAAAAAACTGTTTTTTAAGCAATAATTTTGTTAATTGGTATAAATTTTTTTAGCTTATTCTAAAGGTGTAAGTTCGTACTTGAATTCTGGAAAGAATGGTATACATACCGTTAACATTTCGTGTAATAAAAAAGGCTCCAAAAATAATCAATTTATTAAACAGCTCTAGATTTTAGTTTGGTAAAACAATGATAAAAATTTAAACGTGTATTTAGCAACATGACTTGTGTTTTAAATCTCAAAACCCTTCTAGCATTAGTTTACTCGGTATAAGTTGGTATTTAAACACGATTTTTGAAGCCATGTATTTAGAAAAAAATTAATACTTTTGGTCATCTAAACGGCTTGTTTCCAATGAAACAATTGTGGATAGTTAACAGTAGCATTCGCATCGTGGTAACGAGCTGTTTAAGTTAGAAAAAGCCAATTTTTCCCTAAAAATATGCTTTTAATCATCGGATCTAATCACCGACCAACACTAAGTAAACTAATGCTTCAAGGATGTCGAGATACAAAAAACACGTTTCAATTTTTATTCTTTTTTATCAAACTAAAATTCGGAGCTGTTTAAAAATTTGGTCATCTTCGGGATTTTTTTTCTACACAAAATATTAACAGTATGTCTACCGTTGCCTTCCGAAATTCAAGCTTAATCTTTTATCTTTAAAATTACTCAAAAAGAGGTAACATTTTACATTAATTAACAATTTAATTGCTTAATGCACAAAAAACAGTTTTTTTGGATAATTGCTGTAATTTATAAGTGTAGCTGAAAATCTGTAAAACTGTATCGAGAGCTAAATTTAGCGCTCTTCCGGGACTCATAAAAAAAATCCAATTTTTTTTTGTTAAAATGGGAGATGTCTAAACTTTTCGTTGTTTGTAAGGCATGTCACACCCTGTATAACTTAAACAACAAATTTACAAGAAACGCTTGATTAGTTATTTTAAAGTATAAGAAATGATCTACCCAGAAAAAAAAGATGATTCCGATTAATAAATTTTTGTAGGAGTTACAAGACTTTAAACTTTGTTAAAATTTTAGGGTGTTCCATTTCAATTGTTGAGCATTGAATAAAAACAAATTAAATTGTGACTCATTGATGATTCATGTACTAGAGTTTAGAAATGACGAACAGCCTATATAACGGAATAACAAAGACCGTTATTTTGATAATAAATTTTGTAAATATTGTCAATACGAAGTCAATTAAATGTTAACTTCCTTCTTCCTGTGATAAAACAAAATCTCTTGTAGTTGTCATTGAAATTTCGTTTTTTAGGTTGGTTCAAGACAACTTGACCTCACAGTTTTAAATTATAATTTTCTAGTTAAAGGCTCAACCACAAAATTTAAGACTTTTTATCAATTCCATGACCTCGTCATAAATAAACTTCTCCTTATTCTTTAATTTATTTATTTGCACGTGATATATTTATTCATCCAATTGCATAACGAAAGTGATAAATAAATATTTAGTGCAAGAAAACCGCTTTGTTCATTGTCAAAAACTTTCTTTAGTGACACTTATTTGTATTTAAAATAAGTGAATGGTTTATTACACGCCAATTAATTTTGGCTCTCAAAGGAAGTCCCACTTCCTTTCTCTCGCTTAGAACTATTAGAGTAAAACCAAAAATTTTACATACTTGGAAAATCTTCTCCAGATATTTATAGCGACGCATAAGCTTAATGAAAACCTGTTCCCAACTTTTCATAATTTCCAGATTTATCTCGTCAGGTGAATTAAAGATACAAGCGGAGGTTTTAATAGGTGCCTCCCCTTCCTGCAAGAGTGTACCTCCCGGTACTGTTAAAAAATTAGTAAAAATTCGAGAAAAAATCTAGTTTTTTTACCAAGGATGCCCCCCGCAATGAGTATGTCAAAAAGACTTTCTCCATATCGACGATAGTCTTGTTTATTGCCTGCACCGTCCAAAAATCGTGAAATAGCTTCAAAATTGTTGTTACATTGATCGAGTCCAGAGATTATCGCATCCCTAAACCCTACTGGATCGTACCTTTCCTTCTCATCTGTAAAATTTTTTTTAGGAATTTTCTATTGTATAATTTTCGGATTTTTACCTCTTTTTCTGGTCTTGATGCGTTGACCGGATAGAACTGGTTTTTCTACTTTTTGACTCATACAAAAATTTCTGCAAAAAAGGAAACGTGTTTAAAAAAACTGATAAGATACGAAACTCTTGTGGAATGATAAAACGAGCAAAGAAAGGACTCTTGTCTCAATTAACGGCACAAATAACACGGAATCAGGTCAACGACTTACGAATTTCCACCCGAAATGGCAAAAGTCGCGAATTCGCCCTTGCGTGACTTTGGGTCAGAAAAGCCCGGGAAATTCGTGGGAAAAAAGAAAATTCGTAATTTAAGGAATCAAAACTCAGAACGCCTCTGATTCGCATATCGCAGAAGGCATGGTCCACCATTACAACCAGCTGAATTGCGAAAATGCAACAAATGTCAAATTCTCCGCGTCCAAAAATAGCCCGCGATTAAATGTTTGACAGCGTTTTATGTCGGAAAGTAACGTGGTGGCAGTTTTTGTGAATAAACTTACATTTTTACGGTTTTAAAAAAATCACCTCACACGAGCTCACAAGAATTTCAAGACTGGCTCGTCAAAAGGAATCGTGCGACTGCGGACTAGAATAAAACGCAATGGTCGAAAACCGGAATCAATACGGATAAATGCGCGGGAATTTCAAATGCTCACTTATTGCCGACTCGGATTTTGGGCTAATTGCACTTTTTTGATTTTTTATCTTATCGAAAAATTAATTATTGCTAAAACCCTACTGTGACGTTTAAAGAAAACAAAAACAATGGGATTTCTCGGATTGCTAAGCAGTTACATGAACACGAAATGTTCATTAGCGTGCGCCGGAAATTGCCGCCCAAATTCTCCCAAAATTTGAAATTCGATAATTGATTTTACTGTATATTTTATTATAATAATATATATACAAAAATCTTGGTTGTATTTGCGAGTTTTTTAGTATTTCTTATATCATCGTTTTTTTTATTAAAAACAATTAAAGATTGTTCCCATCTTACGGAAATCTAATGACCACTCAAATCGAGATTTTTTTATATCAATCGATAGCTCTTGGCTCTAGCAATGGTTATCATTGCGCCAACTTTGTAGCTCTTGTAGAGACCAGTTAAGAGAGATTCACCAGTATTTTAAGTTTCTACAGACTTTTTTTCTTAATAAATATCAATTTTTCGTATATTTGCTTGTAGCAATTTGCTAAACAACGCTTAAATCAGATTTTTCTAGTGTTAAATTTTTTATTTTTTTATATTCCTATTTTAAAATAAAATGTTTGAAAAATTGCTACCTTACGTAAATTTCAAATTTTATTCAGAACTTTTTTTACTGTATATTTTATTAAAGATACAAAAATCTTGGTTGTATTTGCGAGTTTTATTTGTATTTTATATATTATTTTTCTAAGGACAACGAAAATAAATTTTTAGTTAAAACCGTCGGTTGAGATCACAAATAATTCGACCCTCTAAAAACAAATTTACGCTCTTATTATTATAAACAACGTTTTTTTTACAATTAAAGGAGCTCATTCCCATTTTATGAAAATCTAATGACCACTCAAATCGAGATTTTTTGTATCAATCGATAGCTCTTGAAATAAAGAGCAATTGTTATCATTGCGTTAACTTTATAGCTCTTGTTGTAGAGACCTGTTAAAAGAGATTTACCAGAACTCTAAATTTCTACAGGCTTTTTTTAAATAAATATCTATTTTTCGTAAATTTGCTTGTAGCAATTTGGTAAACAATGATTAGACCAGGTTTTTGTAGTGTTAAGGCTCTCGGACCGTTGGAAATGATGGGAGGAGCTTATTTGTTAATTTTTTCAGGGACTAACTCGCTCTTTTTCGTCCGCTCTAATAGATGCTCCGGCAATAGTTTTCCACAATTTGTATGAATTAAGATTGTGGCGATCCGTCATGTACTTACAAAGTACCTATTAAATTGGATTGTAACCTATCTGAAACGACTAATTCAAGTCAGATTCAAATTCCCCAAAAAAAATCTAATTTAATGTCACCTTCTCCAGTAATTTGCGATTTAATTAAATTCAAAATAAAATTATACAATAAATCTGTTTTTTGTTTATATCGGCGTTTATTATTTAAATGACATAACTAAGTCAAAATAAGTATTTTTCTTGGAAGTAAAATAATTGGATAATTTGTAGTTAAGAGACTGTCGTGGCCGAAAATTCGCCACTAAATAATTATCGACTAATTGACTAATAATACCAATAGCAAATATCATATTTTTTTAAATGAATTCTCTAATACATTTTTAAAATTACAAAACTAAAATCCAACATCGTGTTGTTAGGAATCTGCACGTGGGTCACATTAAACGTCGATCAAGCGGAACGAGAAGGGTCGTAAAAATCAAAAAAATCTAAAAGCTCGTCTAAATTTTCTAAAAGCTTAGAAAAAAATCTAACATATTCACTTGACCCAAACTAGCACTTAAATGGACCAATCACAGGCGAGATTGAAAATCATTTCCATATATGGAGAATTTGTTGCGGCACGTGCAGAAATTAAAGTGGGGTGAGAGATTATAAATAATCTCTCATCGCCCCTTAAAAGAACAGAACACTCAGATCACTCTGAAAAGTTATAAACAGTAAAAAGTCATAGTGCCCCAAAAGTTTCCAATCCGCCCAGAAGGAAGACTTCAAAGTCCCTGTCAAATCAGTAAGTGTTTAATTTTGAAGGGTCTCGATTATCATGTCTTTTTATACGCTATTCGTCATTCTGCTATATGATGCAAGCAATCAGTTAAATTAATTTAAATTTTGTAATAATGTGATAGTTTGTTTAAATCAAGGGGCCCAGAGTATTGTTTCGCTTGTCGTTGTATAAATTCAGATCCATTAGTAAAGACGTGTCCGATTAAAAGGTTTAGTAGAAATCATGAATAAGGTTGCACTGTTAATATATCAAATCGCTGTTGGACATTGGGTTGCGAATAAATTGTTGCTAGTAAATTGTAAATTTGAGTTAATGTAAAAATTTTTAATACATAATGAAAGTAATTAAATAAGATTTGAAATACTTGCGAGCCGTTCTAGCTGTGCTTTCCTCTTTTTTTGGGTTTCAATTAAGGAAAAGAAATAAAAGTCTGATATGGTCCATTTTCGATGATTTGATAAATGAGTTCAACGCACTCTTCTCCTCGAGAGAGAATTTTAGTGTTTATGTTTTTTTTTTATTAAATTTGAAAGAGAACAAATATGTTTGAATTGTAATTTGAAATTTCCTTAACTTTGATAATGTTCTCTTATTTCGTTATAATGTATCTACGTAATGCAACTTCAGAACGTTTATGATTTGTCATTTAGCTAAAGAATCCACTAAAGTCTCACTGAATTAGCTTTTATTCAACTGTTTGCAAATCTGAGATAAAATTAACTGTTGCAACAGATTGTCAATTATTTATTTAATGTTTTATTACACGACTAACTTATACTTGAAATTGTCTGTTTTGATCCAAGAACTTATCTATATGTGAATTTGATTCAAAGTAAAACCCTAACGTAACTGTTAATTGCTTTAAATATTAAATGTAGTTCTAATATCTAACTATATATTTCCTTGTTATATTCGTGTGTGTATTGTCAACTTATCCTTTTTATACATTCAATATATTGTTAAAGTTTATTGAGTAGTATTTTTGACTGCAAGTTCCTGAACCCAATTATTAGTTGTAGCTCACTCGAAACATACTGCAGAGCTTGAATCTACCAAAATATAAATGGTAATTGTTTACTGTCGTGGCCAACCGTCTCGAGCCAGAAATCAAATAAAATTATTATACAGAATTCAAAAAGGCCTACGACAAGACTTCTGCGATAGTCTGTAGTTTAGGTATATAGTTAAATTTTATAATTTTGATTTCACATTTTTTTAAAAATAATGTTTAAATTTAGTTTAAGTCAAGTTTTATTAAAATTTATAAAATGAAAACAATTTTGCATAAATTTATTATATTTGTATACCATAATTTGAGACGAAATAAAATCACACACTACTAGTATTTGTACAAAGTAAATCCGAGAGTAATAAATCGTTCAAATAGCAAAGAATTTCTCAATTAGAACTTATTTGACTAATAATTTATTATTGTAACAATTTGGGCATTTTAACGACTTTACATAATAAGCTAATTTAAATTTGAGCCTCTTCTAATTTCCTCCTTAATATGTCCTCTATCTTAAGCCACGTCCCATGCGTACATTATTGGCTACAGCGTTATGGATAGTCAGAGATTTTAAAAAAGGAGGGAAAATGTTTTTAGGGCACTTTGAGTTGAGATAAAAATTTACAAAAAATTCAGTCTTCCTAAAATTCTTAAAACTAGGTTTTTGCGTCGAAACATTGCTAAATTTGTTGATAGAAAATTATTTGAAAACCTAAAAATAATAACAATAAAAAAACTCGGCGCAAAAACCTAGTTTTAGGTCTTTAGTTTTAGGTAAAAAAAAAATTATTTGTTAATTTTGTTTAATAAGAGCGCAGCACATTTTCTGCGTTAGACGCCTCATTCCGGGAGCCTTAATTTATTTAATTTTTTATATATTTTTTTAAAAATAATATGTTAAAGTAATATAAAAAAATAATATGAAAAATTTGGTACCTTACGTAAGTTTAAAATTTTATTCAGAACTTACACAAATGATGCTTATTATGAATTTAACTTTAGAAACAATTTTAGCAAGAATCCGAAACAGTTTTGGAAAAACTTAAAAAGATCAAATATAATGAAATTTAATAGTAATTGTGAAATCTCTTCTGAGTTTTCTGATCCCAACCAAATTAATAATTATTTTATAGAGTCCATTCCTAAAACGTCATCTTCACCAGTTTTTCGTAAGTATCTTAAGCGCTCAAATTTTCCATCTGGCAACAAATTTCAATACTTACCTGTAAACGTAACGTCAATCAAAAAAAAAGATTTTAAAAATAAAACCATCAACAATCGGTTATGACGGTATATCAGGTCGCATGCTGCAGCTTTCTTTGCCTTTTGTAGCTGAACCATTAACTCACCTAATTAATACTAGTTTTGAGCAGGGATATGTTCCTGATAGCTGGAAGACTTCTTGTATCACACCAATACCAAAAAAATCTGTTCTTACTTGTCTCAATGATCTAAGACCCATAAGTATTCAACCGGCTTCTATGTTAATTGCAGAGTCAATAATTTATAACTAACTGAACGATTACGTATGTTCTTTTAATATCTTACCTTCAGTGCAATCTGGATTTCGTATGGGACACAGTACATCAACTACCCTTTTATCGGTGACCGATGAAATTTTATCAAATATGGACAAAGGAAAAATAACATCTTTAACTCTGTTAGACTTAAGTAAAGCTTTTGATTCAATTGACATAAATTGTTTACTAAAAAAATTAGAGTATTATGGAATTTATAATGATAAATTCAAGTGGTTTAATAGTTATTTACACAATCGTAAGCAGACATGCCGAACATCTTTAGGTTTATCAGATATTAAAGATGTTTTAACAGGAGTTCCTCAAGGATCGGTGTTAGGCCCACTTCTTTTTTCTATTTTTATTTCAGATATTCAGTATGCAACTAAATTTTGCAAAATACATCTATTTGCAGATGATATTCAACTCTACCTAAGCTTTAACCCTCTAGAAATACGAAATATTGAAAATATAATTAACAGTGACTTTAATGAAATATATAATTGGACCCACTATATTTAAATGCAACTAAATGTAAGAACATACTTTTTGGAACAACGAATAAAGCAGAAAATTTAAAACACACCGTTCGAATTAATAATGTAGAAATTCCTTCCCAAAGTACAGTCAAAAATCTTGATGTCACTATGCATTCACAACTCAATTTTACTAATCATGTTTCCCAGTTATCTAAACATTGTTATTTTAAATTTAAGCAACTTACACAGTTTAAAGAGATTTTAAATCAAAAGACTAAACTAATTTTAATAACCTCACTTGTTTTATCCAATCTGCATTACCGTGATATTGTTTATGGCCCGCGCCTAACTGAAAGTAATAAACAAAAACTTCAAAATATTCAAAATTACTGTTTACGATTTGCGATTAGTATACCTCACTTTACACATGTTACTTCCTACCTAAGATCTTTAGGATTGCTTAAATTTAATGAGCAACGCTTTGTTCATTATTTATGTTTTTGTTTCAAATTACTAAAGTTAAAAATTCCTAATTAGTTGGATGTTAAATTAATCAAACGCTGTGAAACACACTTTAGAAATTTACGTTTTGTTGAAAAGCATTTTCACTTTCCAGCACACAAGACTACTTTATTTCAGACATCTTCTTCATATATTATTGTACCATATATATTAAATCTTCTAACAGTTGACACTTTTGTATATTAAAAAAAAAAGTAAAAAACTAATTTTGTCGCCAAAACTTTTAGCAATTGATCTTAGCAAATTTTATTCTGTTGTATTATTTTGTGTTATGTTTATCGTAGGTATATTTATTAGTATTTTATTAGGTTTTAACAATTTCTTTAGGTTAAATTATAAAATTAGATTTGTGTCTGCCATTTAACCGTTTGTACATTTTTGTTTTAATGTGCAATAAACTTTATTATTATTATTATTATTATTATTATTATTATTATATTTAAAAAAATTTAAAAAATATCGATCCACTATCTTGTGGTATATTTTTTTAATTTTCTTATTTATTGTTAATTTTATAGATAGTGCTGATGCACATTTTAGCTTGATTCAGGAGTATAGTGAATCCCTCTTGATTAGTCTTGATAGAGCCTGGAAAAATAACATAAAATAAAGCGTTTTATTAAAAAAAAAATAGTTATTTACAGTAAGAGTGAGGAAAGTGAAGCTTTCGTTCACGCGAATTGTGTGTTTGTTGACGATGCAATTCAAGTCTGCTGTATTTGGTTTTATTCGAAACCTCTTTAGAAAATCTATAACTTTCAAAAAAAGTTTAAAATTGTTTGCGAAAAAATTGTCATTCTTAATATAAATACCTACAAATCAAGGTTGAAGAAATTTCTTGGCAAGGAAACAAACAACAAACAAATTCTACAATTTCATTAAACTGATTATGACTGTGAGTAACTTTTGTGCTATTATTCTATTGAAAATGGATAATGAAGATGAATTATTTGTCCCTGAGGACGCCCTGGAACAAGCTAATACGGCTAAATATCAAATGTTGCCTGAAAAATGGAAATTCAGTTATGCGTGAGTGAAAACGCGTGAGCGAAAGTAGAGGTGAGCGAAAGTGAAACTTTCACATGATGGTAACTATGGCTACAGATCTACTTTCTAAGGAGGTATCGAACAAAATTTTTTAGATAGTTTGACAATTTGGCGACATCGCTGGCTACAAGTAGTGTGGTAGTAAGAACACGTCTATTAGGTACTTTGTTGAATATTTAATATGAAGTAAACACTTTTATAACTTAAATATGACAGTAAGCAACTTTTGAAAATAATTTTGGCATAATACACATCTAGAAGGTGCAAAAAATAGATTATCATACACTTTGCAAAAATCAAGATTTGGAGAAAATAAAAAAGTTAAATCGTCAATTTTACCTCTTCATATCTAGAAGAATGGGCAAGTAGGGTTTTTTTTTATTGTTTTTTCAGAGATGTGTTGTGTTGACAGAATGACTCCACAAAAATTGTAGATTATTTTAAGCGAAACTATCAAATGAAAAAGCCAAAAAAAAAATATTAAAAAATTAAAAATTGAAAAAATAATAAGAAAAAAAATTAACCATAATTAAAATAGCGATTAAAAAAAATATTTTGAAGAAATTATCTCATCCTGTCTTTTTAATCAGCCTGTTTTTTATTTATGCGTATTTTGAAAAGTCATATCTGTTCAGAATAGTTGTAACTTTGGTTTTCACTAATTACAATTTGATGCTTCTGCTATTTGTTTATTTTTCTCCCCTTTTATGTATATTTCTTAATAGCAAGCGGTCGCTTGCTTATGTTAAGGTTGAGACCAGCCTTTGGAATTTTTTTGCGCGATTTTAATGAAAAAATTAAATTTAGTCCTCAGAAATAGCCAAAGACTGATCGTTTGAAAGCGACCATTAAAATCACATTCGGCTAAAAATCACTTTTTGGCCCTATTGTACCTAAATAATTGTAAAACATTTTCTATAGATGTATAAATTAAAAAAAAAGTAATTTAAAATTGAAAAAACCGAAATGTCTTATTATACATAAAATACAAAGTTTGCAAAAATTTGTTGGTGTATTATTATTTATAGGTTACTGAATGATCTAAAGTCAATAAAGTTGCTTTATCTTATCTAAAGTAAATTTTGTTCCTACCAAATAACTTCCAGAAATAGAAAGTTGCAATGTTTGAAAATTCTATTTTTACTCAAATTTAAGTACGTAAATCAAATTCATTTTCATAGGCTCATTGTGGTGCAAATGGTGTGTATTTAACATTAACTTTTATTTGAGTAGCCACGGTAAAGGTAAAACCATTTGCACCATAATAGACGCTATGAAAGTGAACTTGGTTTTGCTTACTCTAAAACGTATTGGTTTTATTATTTTTTTTAATAGATTTTCTAAAAATAGGGTTGGTAACAGTATTGTAAATTTTTTAGTAAAACTTGTTTTACCAGATATATTTTGAGATCCTTAGGATAAAAATACGAAAACTAGAACTTATGTATTGTTATGGAAGATCTCATACTTATGTAAATATTTATGTATATAAATACCTAACTATTACAATAAAAACTTAAATTTAAACAGAATTCATATTATTGTTGTCTGAAAGTAACTAACAGTAAATCACAATTAGTCACATTTCCATTTTTTAAATATAATACTAAAAAATAATTTTATAAAATTGTAATAGGTATTGGAAATTGGCGCGTCTTTAAATTAACAATGTGGCATCTTACGTTCAAAATCGTAGAAAAAAAATATTTAAAACCAAATGCTTTTACAGAATTGTTTAACAAAATCATCATTTTACAGATCAAGTTAAATAGCTGTATTTGCCGATTTAGTCTGGAGCAGATGAACAGTATGTGGCCGATGTCGGAAGGCAGTTTTTCCATCCTCTTACCGCCTATGATTATATACGTTGATCTAATTGCGATAAAACTTTTCATTTTTATGAATTGATTTTTGAATTTCCCGCATGAGTGAGTGCAGAAATGGCGCCCATTCAATTCAGCCAGCCTTCTCTTATACTTATTTCTCTGGTAGTAATAAGATTTCAGCGGCCGTTTTAAACTATTTTAGTGTTTTAAAACGTTATTTAAAAAACAACTTAAACAAAATGAATTAAATTAAATTAAATGATTCATGAGGTAAAGAGTAATGCACTATCGAATTTATTTTGCATTAAAAAAAATCTAAAATAAGAATTATGACAAATGAAATCGGTTGATTAGAGATTCGAAGAAATGCGAAACAAAACAATATAACCTCAATTTTTTTAAAATGTGTGGTATATTTTCCTTAATATCTTACAATAAAAATGATTCAGATGCTTTGCTTAAAGAGGTAAGCTCTACTTTACACTTTTTAAATAAAATAAATTTATTTTATTATAGTTTGAAATATTCAAAGAACAAATTTCACGAAGAGGGCCAAACGCTCTAAAAACAGAATTTTGTGAGTTAAAATCTTGCAGTATTTTACTAGCTTCAAGCGTTTTATGGCTACAAGGTTCTAATATCACAATTCAACCCTACAAAAATAACGGTTATATTCTTATTTACAACGGGGACATTTTCGGGGGTTCGCAGATTGATGGGAATTTAAAAAGCCAAATAGGGGACACAATACTGTTCTTTGAAGCTTTAAAAAGTTCTGATATTTTGCAAACACTGGAGGACATTGAGGGTCCTTACGCTTTTGTTTTTTTAACAGAAAATAGACTTTTTGTGGCTCGTGATAATTACGGTAGACGTAGTTTACTAATCGGCAAAAAATTAAACAATTTGCTTTTTACAAGTGTTGCAAAAAGGGGCACAGAGTACGATTTTATTGAATTGCCAAGTATCGGAATTTTTTCAATTGATTTAGAGACTAAAAACTGGAAAATTATTCCATGGAGGCGGAAAAACCGAAACTTTTCTGACAAATTAACTCAACTTGAAGGGTTTTTAAACCAGAGAGTTTCCACAGAACCTGTGATATTTAACGAAATTAGAAATTTTGTCCCTCCCAATGAACCACAATTAAAATTATTAAACAAAATTTTAGAAACAAGTTCTGACGAATTATTTAATTTTTTATTTACCACACCTTATATGAGCAATATTTTAAAACTGAAAGAATTGCTCGAAAATAGCATTAAACAGCGCATTTTAGCCCAACCAAAATTTTGTCAAAACTGTTATAAAAAATTTGATTGCAATCACGCAATTACTGGTATTTTATTTTCGGGGGGTGTCGATTGTGCTGTTTTGGCCCTTTTGGCGAGTCAAGTAATTGACCCTTTGCGCCCTATTGACCTAATTAATGTTGCATTTGAAAAAGGGGGCACATATGATACCCCGGATCGACTCACCGGAAGTAATACTTTAAAAGAGTTGCAAAATTTGTGTCCTGACCGGAAATGGAATTTTTTACAAGTTAATATAACACGTGACGAATTAGATAAATGCCGAAGAGACCGAATTTCGGATTTAATTTATCCGTTAAATTCAATTCTTGACGACAGTTTGGGGTGCGCTTTGTGGTTCGCAAGTAGAGGAGTCACCCCTGAATACACATCACCATGTAGGGTAAAACAAGTAAAAATTGAATGTGCCCCCATTGAAATTTTAGACTTTGTTGGTAGGAATGGGTGCTGATGAATTATTTGGAGGGTATACGCGACACAGAGCTGCGTTGCAGAAACAGGGTTGGGAGGGATTGAGTCAAGTTTTGGAGGAGGATTGGGAAAATTTGCCCTATAGGAATTTGGCAAGGGATGATAGGGTAGTATCTGATCACGGGAGGCAACTCAGGACTCCGTATTTGGATGAAGGGGTTGTCAAATTTGTCCGGAGTTTGGACACTTGGGAGAAGTAGTGGAAAATGTCTTAGTGTTTGATGTGAGTGAAAATTTCAGGACTTTTCCGGCGATGGAAATAGTACAAGGGATTGGTGAAAAGCTTTTGCTTAGAAGCCTAGCGTATTATTTGGGGCTGAAAAGTGCGGCCGTTTTAAAAAAACGGGCGTTGCAGTTTGGGTCCAGGATTGCGAATTCCAAGGAGAAGGGGCATGAGGTTTCAGACAATTTGGTAAAATAAATAAAAAAATTAAATAAAATGTGGTAATGAATAATAATAAAAAACAAAATTTTATATAATTTTTATATTCTTTAATAAGAAATCCACGCTTAAATCCTGTTATCGTTAAATTAGTGGATCAAAACTTTTTTTCAGAAGGTTAGATATTTATTTAGTGTGATATAATTATATGCATTTCATAATTTTTTCCGTGTTTTTGGGGTGCGGATAAAACTTGATGCATCTGTTCTGTTTGATGTTTTCAGGAGTTAAAAAAATAGACGAAAGTATTTTAAATATATGCAATATATTTAATTAGGTACATTTATATAAATCAGGTGACATTTATATAAATGGGCCAAAAAGTGTCCTTTATCAACTCCTTTAAAATATTTGATTGATTATAATGCTGAATAAAATGTAACTAAAATCAGCACTTGACACTTTTTAACGCACTCGATTACATAAAAAACTTATAATAAAAATAAAATAAAAAATATCACAATATATTAAAAAGTAAAATCTGACCAAGCTAAACATATATCATAAAACAACAATTGCGTTTTTTAACAGCTGTACAAAGTAAACTTGGCTTATATACACTTTGACTAGTTGCGTAACTTATCAGGCTACGTGTTTGATAGAACCATAATAAAGACCATTAACGTTTCTATAACTTCAGTCTTTTCCACAAATTTTCGGACTAATTAAATTTATACAGAATATGGTCACGGTAACTGTTAAAAAGTCACACAGAATTAATACTTCACGGTTCAGTGTATGTATTAACAAAAGTTTTCGCGGATCACACAAGTATTACCAGAAAAATAACCCTAATAAAATCCTAATTTAAAATTTCCGAATTTTCACAGCAATACTTGTACCACGCGGCTCAGTAGTGGGCCGCCATTACCTGATCCGCGAAAGTAACCCTTTTCTAGCTTGGCTGAGGGGGCACCAGTGGGGCATTCTGGTGCAAAGCACTAACCGGCCGACTTTTGGGCGTTTGCGCCCTTCGGATTTCCACAGATTCCCCATGAAGCACCTCCATGTACTCCCTTATGAGAGTGGCAATTTGAAAAGCTTGGGCAGTGGTTAAAATGACTTTACTCTGCTTTTTATCACTTCCGGTTATTATCATTAAATAGTTGAGAGCTGGGGCGTAACTTAAGATACTTCCGTAGTCGTAGGTACAAAGTGTGTTTCTTGAGCGGTGTTCGAGGAGGTGGAGGCCTTTCTGGTCGACGGCGAGCCAAAGGACTCGCGGCCAGTTTGAAGTGAATGATTGCTAAAAAATGAGAGATTACATATAAAAAAAAATTTTTGGCGAGTGTAATATACCATAACGTCGAAAATTGTGGCTTTGTGCAAGGGCCAGCTTTGAATTAGGTTAAGAAATGCTTGTTTGGCCTCCGATGCGGTCATTCCCCGGAGGGATTGGTGGTGCATAGCTACGCCCTCTTGAGGAAGGATGGGAACAAGTCGAGCTGGGAGACAATGGCAAGCGATGGGGCGGTAGTCATGAATTGTTTCATTAACGTCGCCGAGTTCCAGTTGGGCCTGGAGGGCCGTCAGCATCATCTGTAATATTCAAATCCAATTTATAATAGTTCTTGTGTCAGATTCTTAAAAATTTGGTTTTTAGGATTTTTTAACTCTTGAGTCTTGACATTTAGGTGTTTATATTTTTTTGATAAAATAACCACTTACCGCTTCCTTATCAGTGACCGGAAACCTATCCGTCCTCAAATCATGCAAAACCTGATGATACAGCAATTCCTTCTCAACTGGATCATTCAAATTGATAAAATTGTCCATAAAAATATGTTTCTTGAATAGGAAAAAGTGATGTTGAGGCCTTGCTCTCTTGGCAGTGCCCGTACTATTGGCAGTGTTTGCCGCAGTTGCAGCTCTATACCTCTCCCATTTCGCCATAACATCCGCAACTTTCTCTTCCGCCGATAAACTCCTTTCCGAATTTCCCAAAACCTCATAAATCGCATATCCCTTCGCATCCGACCCCAATCCAATCTTATCCCTCACAATCTCCAAAACATCTTTAGCAGTCGCTGAAGGATGAAACTCCACCGAATGGTACTGACCATCCATGAAATGAAACCGGGCATAAACCGGTCGGCGGTTAATAGTACAGAGGATCTCCTCACGCGAAGGCGGCCATTGGCGTCGACGCGTTCCTTGGGTCTTCAGGAGGCATTTTTCAGCAAATCGGGCATATTTGCCTTCTTCAGTGACGTAATCGGAACTGCAGCGTTTCAGGTGGGCGATTAGGTAGCGCCTGATGGCTTTGTTAGGAGGGAGGACAACGGAACAAGCAAGGGAAAGGAGAGCCCAATGACGGAGGTTGACCCGGGAGTTGGGATCAGGGTGGTCTGTGGTTTGTTTGATGAGTTGGAGGTAGAGTTCGCAAAGGAGGGATTCCTTGCGCATGCAACGCTCCAGGATTGTCTGTAGGAGAGTCACGTGCTCGTCCTCAACTCGCCGGATTGTTTCACCTTCAAATGACAAAAGCAAGAATAAATAGAGACACAAGATATCTCTTTTATAACGTGATTCGAGTGTGACTGACTTTGATAGACACTTACCATTCTGTCCTAGTCCAGCATACGTTAGAATAATCTGGAAAACTTGCAACATAATCTGCTCTTCCTGATCCGGCAATCTACTGATACTCTGTGGCAGCTGCTGTCTACTGAAGGCCCAAAACGCATAATGAAACCCTTTGTACGTCTCGCCAGTATCTCCTCCATGCTCCTGTCTCAATTTATCTAACTTGTGTTTACTCAACCTTCTCAATGTATTCCTTAAGAAACTTCCAGAAGAATCTGTTGGTTTTCTCAAAATTTCATGATCGACCAAAGCCCGTCGGCAATTCACCAAATTATGATAAAGCCTAACTCTGTCCTCATTCGTAATCGCTTTCACTCTTTTCTGTGGTGCCTCATTATCAGTCAACCAAGCCGCCAAATTCGGACAATAGCTCGCAATTAACGACCCAATTTCATTCTTTTGCGTTGTCTCAAAAACAAAACACTTGTGATTATTGTCATTAAGATGTCGTTGTAGTGTTATAGTAATAAAACTATCACTTGGATCCAAGAGAATACTCTCGATTTCCTGATAACGGTACTCGTTAAGGACGAATTTATCGTCAGGTTTTATCAACATGATTCCGTCACTGTTAACACCCAAAATCAAAGAGTTACCGTAAGACCAGTACCCACGGTAAGTCACAGGGAACATGGTACTGCCGTAGAGAGGATATTGCATTACACAAGACAAGTAGAGAGCTTTAGCGGTTAATTCAGTGCGGTTTGCACCGTATTGTTTGTGCGCTTGCGCAATTATGGGGACCCATACGTCGTCACCTCGAGTACGACTTATCCGATATGGTAAATAATTGTCAATGTCGGTGTAGTATTCTAGTTTGTTATTGTCTTTAGGGTTACCTAACGCCACTTGTGCTTGAAGACCTGCCAGTTGTAGGGCCACTTTTTCCGTAACGGGAAAATCGTCGCTCTGGAAAAACCAAGTTTTTTCATGAATATTTTTAACAATAAATTAAAAAGGTGCTACTCTTTTTATCAGTCGCATATAGTATCTAAATCTTCTACTTCTTCTACTAAAGCATCATTTTTTTTAATTTAGAAAAATTTACCTTTACAACACTATGAACAGCTTGGGCATACAAAAGGTTAACCTCCACTGGATCTTGACTCAATTCTCGACTAGATTTGAACAACCGTCTCTTGAAAATAAATCTGTTTTCGCCCCCACTCAACGTCGTACCACTACGCCGTCCTAAAGTAGAAAGTCCACTAGGTGGCGCTAATTTATTCTGATTCCTGTAAATCCCCCAATAAACATTTTGTTATTAAAAATCTGTTAATTACATTTCCCATTGAGCTATAACATCATAGAGATAATAATGCGCCCGCACATGTTCCTCCCCATCAGGCCGGCTCTGATAAATTGCCCATCCATCCAAATTCCTCAACCCCAACCTCTCTGCTAATTTCCTTGCTGCATCACCTGCCGTATCAGTCGGATGAACGTCAATGGCTTTCGTTCGTCCATCAAGGAAGAAAAATCTGCATACTATCGTTCCTAAGCGTTTCATTGCTGCCACTTCAACCGAAGATGGCGGGAGTTCCCTCACTGTCACTTTCGTGTTATTACAATTGTCTATGCACCATTGAACATACTGCGAGATTTTACCCCCTTGAGCTAGATTTTTCTTGAGGAATGAGACGAAATAACGATGGAGGAGTTTAGAGGGTTGGAATGAGACCACACAAAGACAGAGAAGGAGCCAGACGCGTTCAGTGCCTTCACAACTGGGGTTATTTGTTGCTTGACGGATGCACTGGACGAAAGTTTCGTCGCGGATCTCTTCACGTTCTAAAGCGTGGCCGATTATTGTTTGGATTACGAGGAGTTCGCGTTCGGCGTTCATTTCGCCGCGAATGTACTTGCACAAGTCCTAAAAAAGGGAGAATTGCGTTCAATCTGAGTGCGATTGGCAGAGAAAATATCCGGGCAGATAAAGAAACTATATTTGTTTATTGTACTTACCCTAAAAATATTGCACGCGATGTTTATATTATCTGGATCATACATATGTATATGTGAATTAGGTATCGTCGTTCCTTTATAAAATGTCACCATTTCACATTTTGGAATCAACTCCGAACTCTGCCTTTTCCTCGTCAACGTCGCCATAATCGTTCCCTCGGGACTCCTCTCATGAGCATTGAAATAATTCTCTGCAAATTCAATCATATCGTGATACATTTCTTCAGCTGAACTCTCTTTTTCACTAGTTTCAGTCAATTCCTGCAACTTCTTCTC
Source organism: Tribolium confusum (assembly GCA_029207805.1). Taxonomy (NCBI): domain Eukaryota; kingdom Metazoa; phylum Arthropoda; class Insecta; order Coleoptera; family Tenebrionidae; genus Tribolium; species Tribolium confusum. Next base: position 21,110,754 of record JALGAY010000003.1, read on the forward strand.
CACTCGACATTTCCTCCTTTGCTCCCTTTCGGCATTATTCGCTTCTTGTTCGTGGTTATTGTACCTCCACGTTGAAGGCACAGCGCTGTTAGGCCGCGAAACTGGAGGACTAGCTTTCGGAGAATCAGGGGGAAGTCGTGGAGGTGCAGGCAAAGGCGGTGGCGACACACATGTGGACTCTTCCCTTGGAAGAACCGCCTCGTAGATTGGTTCAGAGTTCTCTTCCTTGACTTCTTTTTGAGGGGATTCAGGAGGGTTCTGGAATGCAGGAGGTGGAGGTGGTGGAGGACCTGTAGGTTCGGGTAAAGTAGGCATTGCGAGTTTTGGAGGTGTGGGTTGTTGTTGTTCTAGAGCTAGGCCTTCAAGTTCTTGTTGGATTACTGTTTCTAATTCGACGTCTAAGTCTTCAACTAGCTCATCCATTTTTTCGCCGATTTCGTCTATAATCTGGTTACGATTTTGCGGTTGAACGTCGGATAAAAACGCAAAGAGGTTGTCGAGATCAACAGATTCTGTTACAGGTTCGTTAAGACGGGGTTTTAGTTGTTCAGCCATGTGAGATAATGCCGCAATTTCCTGCTCAGCAGCTCTGAAAAACGAAATCGAAGCTTACTAACCTCTAAAATTGTTGTTTCTAATGAACGTGAAGCATTAAGTAAAGCAATAAAAGAAGTGAAGCCTTGCAACACGTGCTTGTCAAAAGTAGGGAATGTAATAGAACCTTAACGCACTTATAAAAGAGAACATAATGAACAATACTTTAATAAATGAACGACAAATATCTATATTTTAATATTTTTTGTTCTGTAACTTCCCGACACTATCACTAGACAGTAAAAGAATTTTTTGTTTATATATACGAGCCTCATACAATATTTTTTTTACAACATCTGCAGGCAACTATTCCTGATGTGTCGAACTAACGAAAGAAACTCAGCACAAATTTGTCAAAATAAAAAAAACTATATAATAAAAACTTATACTTACTTTTCGCTTTTTTCCAAATCCTCACATTTCTTGTTCAATTCTTGTTCTTCAAGCCGTTTCTGTGCCTCTTCTGCCTCTCGCGCTTTCCTTTCTTCCTCTATTTTCTCCCTTCTTCTCATTTCTTCTTCGACTCTTCGCATTTCGCGTAAAGCTGCTGCGACTTCTCGTGCGAAAACTCCTCTCAAATGACTTTGGATGATAATAGCCGCACGTCTTTTCCTCAAAAATTCGATTCGTAATTTCCATCCAATATAGGCATGTTGTATTCGTAAGACCGCATTTCGCATTTTTAAAAACTCCTTCCGGGCGATATATTTTCGGTAAACAGTTTGTATGAGGATAGCTTTGGATGTAATTTTTTTATTCCTTGCTTCTTCCAAGGGTTCGTGTATGTGAGATCTCATAAAAACTTTGGTTTTGCCTAACTGCCATTCAGTCTTTGGTAAATTATAACTTTCCAGTAATTCCCGACACGCTTTCATCATGTCGGGTGGAAGACGATTTTTGGAAAGACAGTGATATCTCCCGACGAAATCCTCGAAGTTCATGTGAATCGGGAAGCCTTCTTTTCGTATACGAATTATATCTAACATTCCTAAGTATTTTAATTGGTCTAAGACTAGATTATTATCGTAATCGTTGGGGAGTTTTTCGCTGTTGGGTTTGATGCATCGGACGTACCATGGTGTTGTCGATTGTAAAACATCAACCAAAGCTTGTAATTGATGACGGAAAGTGTCAGAAACAGTTGGTTTGCCTTTACTTGTCCCCCGCGACACCGTAGTTCCACCGTTTGCGATCTGGCGTGAAGCCATCAGATTTGTTAAGTCTTGGTATTTGGATAAGTCTTGCAGGAATTCGTTTTTACTGCGAGAGATTATGTCGAAAAATACGTCCTGCTGGACGTCCCGGTTTTTATCAACAAAGCCCTTAACGCAATAAGTCACACAACCGGCGTAGTGTTTTATACCAAACTCAGTCTCCCAACGTCTACGGTCCTCCCCTTTAAAATAAAAATAGATCTTTCTTTTAAAGAAATTTTGGAAAATGGCAAAATTAGCTTTATAAATGTATGAAGAAATTTACGATTGTGTCATAATTCATTGAAAAATAAGTGCTTCAATATCAAAATGCGATACATTTCCTCGAAAATTAGCGATTTTGATGCAGATCTGCCTTGACTTTTTTTTGTAGCAAATTTTTTTATAAACATACCAGCCAACCCAAACAAAAGTTGTAAAACGGTTGAAAAAAAATGCGTTTCCTTACCTTTAACGTATCTTTCGTGATTTTCAAATTCTGCATGTAAATTCGAGATATAGGAAGCATCACAACCTCTTGGTAAATGGCACTGTTCGGATAAAAGTCTCAAAACACAACGAGGAGGCTTTTCTAACAATTCCAAACACAAAGAATTATCAGTGAACGAAATGTGATTAAATTGAATCGCCTCTTGTTCGTACTAAAACCTTTCTGTAAAGAATCCACCCCAATAATTTCCCCCAAACTTACAATTTCTTGTTCCAAAGCAAAAACATAATGATTAAAAAATTTGTGCAACTTTTCATTTGTGTAATTAATACAGAGTTGTTCAAAGGAATTAACAGCGAAATTCTCAAACCCAAAAATATCCAAAACTCCTAAAAACCTTGTCGAGTCCTGTCCCGGATTAGTACAGTTATTTATATGGTTTATAAGCCAGGCAAAAGTTCGGGAATACAAAGCCTTAGCCATCGCATGTCGATTTTCTCTCGCCTGGAATTAAATACCGTGCATTCATTATTTTAATGGAATTCGTTGTAACGTACTTCCTGTAATTTAAGAGGGATTTCGGTAATATTTCCTCTAACGTTAATTTGCCTTAAAAGAACTACTTGTTTCAAACTTTCTAACTCTAATTCTAAGAGACTTGAAATTATTTCTAAAATTTCGTTATCTTTTTCTGCGAGTTGACAGCGCTCGCCATCAATATCCTCGAAACTTAGATTTCCCAACCAGAGAATTGCGGAAAGTGTCTGGAAAATGCCGTTACACATGTTGGGAGGTACTTGAAGAACATTGAAAGCCAGTCGTAACGAGTCCAATCTTCTGTCATCCGCTTCGAGCTTTGCGCCACTTGATTGGTTCAAATAATTATAAAAACTTGCGTCTTTCAAGTGCAACTGAGATGCCAATTCCTTATTATGCTAAAAAAATTATTTACGTAATTACGTAGTTATAAAAAAAAGATATTGTTTAACGAAGATAATACAATATTTGCTAAATCGAGCAAGCGTAGTAGTCCAATCAGCAGAGCATAAAATGAGTGGTTCTATGACAAAAATGGCAGCAGGAAACCGACTGTGCCATCACATTAATGATAGAATGTATAGTTAGTTATATTCTATTCCTGTTTCCTATGCAACTGTCCTTCATTAATTTTTTATAAGTATTTAAAACCAAACAATCGTGTATTTTTAAGATTTTTTCTTATAAAATTAAAACTAACAGAACACTGGAGGAAAGCGGGAGATAAGGAGAGTCCTTTTCTTCTTTTGAGCATTTGATTATAAAATTAATCATGTCGTTCTATTTAACAAAAATAAATGATGACGTCACAGCGCCGTCATATTAGCCACTGCGAGTAATCCAATTACGTAATAGTTTGGCTCCCTTAGTATGCCTAGTTACCTGTTTTTGCATTTTTTTCATTTCAAACTCACACTATATATAAAGAAAAGATGAAAGATATTTTTGGTAAAATGAGATCAAAATCCGTTTATTCTAATAGTTATTTAGGTATTAAGGGCATAACCAAGAAGATTGAGGCACTAGGGAATGTTTAAAGCCCGAAATAGGAGGGTTTTCAATTTTCTGATGGCCATTTGTGACGATTATGCTTTTGAAAAAAAAAAAATGAAAATTCAAAATTTTATCTAATTTAAACTACAATGTTGTGTTTTTTTAATATAAAAATACAACAGAATAATATGTAATTTAATTATTTGTTTATTGTACAAAAAACACCAAAAACAGCAATTCACACAGAAAAAATTAATCTCGATTAAAAAATTTTAGTTGTGCTAACAAATTTACAAATTTTTCCCAACGTTTTGACTTTTTCATTTCGCGAAATTCTTAGAACTTTTGTAAGCATGATAAAAGCGCGACAGATCACGAAAAAAATAGTCAATCCCAGTGATTTGCGGATTCCAATAAATTTTTCAAAGTTAATTAAACAGAGCTAAATAAATTAAATAGTAGTGGAATTTTTACTTACCATTAAAGAAAAAGCACATTGGTAGGTTCTGATAAGAACCGATTTAAAAAAAAAAAAAAATTCTAAGATTGAAATGAAAAGTACAAGAAAAATAAAAAAACAAAGAGACGCTTTAGATGTATTGACCTTTCTTTTCGAGAATCTTTCAAGACCAAAACAAATTAATGTTTTGATATTTAAGAGACTAGGAAATTTTTATGTGGAACATACTGGTACATCTATCCGGATGCGCGGTTAATAATACCTCAAATATATCAACCAGGTTATCACTTTGGCCTTAACAACAATTTTTTCTAGGTTTTGATAAAAAAATACAATATTTTTGTTATTTCAATATTAGATTTGTTTTGTTGCTGTTAAATGTCAAATTCATCAAAATGACAGTTATGAGTTTATCAAAAAAATTAATTTTCCAATTTTTCCGGATTTTCTTTGTTACAAATGATCCGATCGCGTTTATGCAGTCAGGTTTTAATTCTCAATTTATTTGTATTTTCAAAGCATCAAAAATTATAAGCAAAGAACGTAAAAAAACATTTTTTTGGTTTTAAAATTTTTTATAACAAATAAACAATGATAATTGACAAAGGGAAATATAGCAGAACATAATTACAGTCTATCTTTAATGTGATGGCATAGTCGGTTTTCTGCTGCTATTTTTTTCACGAAAGCCATCAATATAGCTAATTTTGCAAATTATGTGCGCTAAACAATATTCAGTCATTAACGAATAATTTTTTTTTCCGAATTCTGTCATAAAATGAAATTTATTTTTGGTAATTTTATATTGGGCGATATAATTATTATCAATTCTATCACTAACAGACTTTTTGTTGTTTCATTTTCATTACGTTACTAGTTATGTAATAGATGTCATTACGTAACGCTAGATTTTTCGTAACATAATTCGGAAAAACACAATGATTAAGATAATTTCCATACTTTTGCGCTTTCAACTAGCTGGTAAAACACGTGATAATTCCGTTCACCGGGTCCCTGAAATGTCAAGCGGGACTGTTCCAGGAGATAATCCTGGATGATACAGCCCGCAATCATCCATCTGGAATCAAAACAGACTTGCATAAATTTGCCAAACCGGCTGGAGTTATCATTTCGGACTGTTTTCGCATTTCCTGAAAATTCCTATTTTGAGGGAGTTTCAAAAAGGCATTTTATGACGCACCGAAAGCTTCTAATATGGTGTTGGCTTCGAGGATCTGTTGTTCAACCCATGTCGATACTCCACTAGTGACTGAACATAAATACTGAAGGATAAACCTAGTGTTTTCAGTTTTTCCAGCACCGCTTTCTCCACTTATCACCAAGCTTTGATTCGTTTGGCCTTTTCCGCTTGGATCGGCTTGAAGAGAGGCATAAGCTGCTTCCGCTAGTGCGAAAACATGTGGCTCGTGGGCCCCTAATTTTTTCCCCTGGTATTTGCTCACGTAGTGCTAAGGGACAGAGATATTTAATTACGTGTGAATTTTAATTACCCTGATACAGTTTTAAATTACAAATATAAAAAAAAATATTCGAAAAAGTGGAGTGATATGACAGGTGTGAAATATCTTGTGCAGGTGCAACGATTCTTGCTTGAATCTTTTTTTAAATAATTCCCAAGAGAAAAGTCTGACGCATTTCCTTTTCTTTAGTTTACAATTTACAATCTCATTACAGTTTTCAGACATGACAATTACTAAAAGCACGGAGCGGAACACAAGAAGTTCCCACTGGATTTTTTATACAATATTACATCCGATAAGTAAAAAATTATAAATATTTAATTCATGAATGCACTTTTGTAGAATAAATTGCTGACTGAGGCGGATAAATTCGAGTCATTTTTATTACGGCATAAAAATGCTATAAACACATATTTGTTATACTTTAAGACTTGTAATAATCATCAAGATTTTATACGTAAAATATGTATGTTTTTCAGTCCTGAAATGGCAGCAAATTTTATTTGAAGAGAAAAACAGGAGCTCAAACAAACTGAAATGTTGGGGAAACCAGAAAATTAATTTAGTTTTATGGATGTAATGAGCTTTTTGCTTTCTGCAATAATGGAATTAAATAAATATTGACCAATTTAACGGAAAATTTAAATGAACCAAATACAATAAATTGGAAGACTGTTTTAGCTTATTTTTCTTCTAATTTGTAGGTCAATTTTTTGTTCCCAATTTTTTGCTAATCAATATTGTGCTTCCATTGAAATAATTTATTAAGCTTTGAAGTCTCATTAAAAACGTATTTAATAAAGATGAATACGTAAAAATTTTCACTTTTATGTTTTATTTCTCTGCTCAAATTTTTCATCCTGGAATTCGATACAATAAAACTCAATTTTAGGAAATTTTTGTCGTGTTTTATTCTTTTTTATTGTTACACAGAGTGACCTCCAATAAACTTTACAAATACCCAGTGTACTACTTAAAAACACTCAGTATTAATAATAAAACACGAATAAAAATATTAATAAAATTATAAATACGGTCCTGTTTATACAGTTTCATCAAACAAACATAAGTGTTCAGAACTTTTTAAATTGGCGCATTTCAATTTATAAGGGTTCTTGTTATATCACAGATGGGTGAAAACTCACAACCACTCGCCGAAACTTAAGGAAAAAAAAAACAACTTGCTCGGTGCTTTCCAACTCAAATATTTTAATTAACAGCAGTCCCAATTATTTAAATCCTGAACGAGAATCGAGAGTGGGCTACATACAGCTCCAAAAAAAAATAAAGGGCGATATCCCACGAAAAAGCTGTATTTGGGTTTCTAAACCCGGCAAAACGGGGATAAATGGGCGAAAACTCGGGTAAAAAAGTCCTTAAAGTTGAAAAAATACTGCTTAGTTTTTCGGTAAACGTGTGGTCCAACAAAAAACAGTATTTCCTGGTACAAGGAAATAAAACTAAAAGTGAATTTTGACTTAAGTTGTAAATTTAACAATAATATCGTTCAGGGAATAGGTTTATTGCACTGCAGTGGGGCAAAATTATGTCTTCATTTTTACCTGTCCCATACCATCCATCGCTTCTTGTACTTTAGACCATTGTCCTATCGACGGAACTATTGTTATATTTACAAATTACGTCAAAATTCACTACTAGATAGAGGTATTACGTTTGTTTCCCTATAATATCTTTGGATATTCCCCAATTTTCACCAAGAATTCAACTCGCGCAAGGCAGTTGAGTACATCTCTAATCAGTGATCTCGATTTTGAGACACCCTGTATACTCATTTTTTTTTGCAAAAAATGCACGTTGACAAATAACAAGATACGTAAAAGCGTTTTCCTAAAAAAAAAAAAAAACAAATCCCTGTATTTTTGTCGAATTTATTCATTTCAAATGGTTCACGCCTTTTTTTCAAAAACAACTGAAAATCGACATAGTGGGCGCTACATAAAAAATAAGCAAAATTATACGTAGAATTCAGATATGCTAAAAAATGGGGTTCTCATTTAAAATTTCTAAGTTGAGGGTCGTATCTCGATTTTGGAGCACCCTATATACCCATTTTTTTTGTCAAAAAATGCGCGTTGAAAAATAACAGGATACGTGTCCAAGCGTTTTTCTGAAAAACAAATCCCTGAATTTTTATCGAATTTATTCATTTCTAATGGTTCACACTGTATACAGGATGTTTTTAAAGTAATGTAAAGAATTTAATCAAATTTTTTACGATTTTGTCAAATGTTTTCCGAACTATCATGAATGATGTATTAATCTATCTTGTCTTTAAGGTCGGCCATTTTTTAATTTTCTAAATTTTATACAAAAATCGCAATTATATAGCAAATCATGAAAATTCTAAATGATCTAGTGGGCCGATTTTTTAAGTTACTTTTGATACTCTATCTTTATGAATTTTTTTATGCTAAGCGGTCTATAATTCTTGACACCTGACCTGACCAGACTTAAGTATATTTAACGAGTGGCCAAAATCCTTCGCCATCGAGTTACCTTTGCCTGTCAAAATGTAGAAAATAAAATAAAAAATTGATTAAAACTTAACTGAAACATAATTTGATGTTTCCATCCAAAAATGTCATTCTATTATTTGTTAAGAAAAAAATCTACTCAAGCCCAACGTTTTGATAGGCAAAGGTAACACGATGACCAAAGATTTGGGCGACTCGTTAGTTTTTACAAGTAATTTGAAAAGTTTTCAGAAAGATTTGAAAATATGTATCTACACAATTTTTATACATAAAATGAAGTATGATTGATACTCATTTTAATTTTAAAACAAAACACAGGGTGTCTCTTTAAAAAAAACTGATAACTCAAATAGCAACAGGTCTACATATCATTGGAAACTAGATCACCTTGTATAAAGAAAAATAATGTAGATATTAGCCGGGGTCACTAATCATTTCGTTGACGTTAGTATTTAATTATTGATATAATGAAGACCGTTGCCTATTAATTGAGGTTTTAGTCAATTTTTTTTAATGACGTCAACGCATTGAGTGATGGCCGTGGCTGTACACCACAACTTTAAAACATTTTTTAATACTCAAAAAAGCTCAATCAAAAATTCTTTCCTTTAACATTTGTTTATGTAAATCATAGATAAGACGTCTTTCATTTTTTCCTTCTTTCCTTGTTCGTTTTATTAACTTTTTAAATCTGAATATGTAAAAAGCCTCTCTAAGAAAATTCGTTTTTTAAGAGATGAGGAGATTTGGAAGGAATAAAATTGTAAATATAAAAAATAAAAACAACAATTTTGGTTGTATGTATTCATATATTTTCATTTTCCTGACTAATTTAGTCATAAATAAAAATACCCAATTTTGGTTATTTCGAGACGAAAGCTATAATTTCATATGTTTGAAACACAAATAATTTATCCTGAAAATTTTCCATAAAGTTTCCCCTGATGGTTTGATATCAAGTTCCTCTGATAACGCAAATTTGCAAAACTATAACGGACATCCGTTTGGTCGTATAATTCAATAATACTCATGCGATAATGCCAAGGCAAGTCTAAAGAACAAGCAACAAGATAATAAAACAAACAATTATTTTCTCTCGATTATCAAAACAAAGCAAGTCTAAGTATAACTTCTCATATGCATATACAATAACATTTATGGTAAAAAATCAGCTCATAAAAATTCTTCTCAAGCAATCATGATTCAATAGATACAAAATTTAACTTAGTGCGTGCTTTCGAAACATCCTTTCGGCCATCAGTCGCCAATTTAAACAAAGGGTGTGTGTCCACCTTTTATTCCACCCGCATCCACTTTGACATAACAATAAAGAAGAGATTCTTTATTAAACCGCTTGCCAGCAACCGTTTATGGTTCATTCAAGTCTCCTCAATCTGGCATCTCTGTCCATTTCCAACATTTCCCATAGTTTCTCTCTATTTAAACGCGTTGGGGTGGCCACCGCCTTGATCAATACAGCCCCTCGGAATACCTACCCCTTCGCTGCTAACCTAAATCACACACGTGCTTTTCGCGACCAATTTTTAACTTAAGCAAATTAAGGATGTTGGATGTTAAATCGTGAAATTACTCCTTGCAGATTATTTCATCAGGCACAATGCCCGGAAATCTCGCGTGTTACGAATCTTAATCGTTTTGAAAAAAATACTTACGTGAGAATAGATGTCAATGTCCTTGTAAGGGTTGACGGCGACGAGAATTGAGCCAGTGTATGTCTAAATCTAATTAAGGAAAATATATCCGGTCCTGCGAAGATTTCGTTAAAAGGGGGTCGTAATTGATTATTTCGCACTAATGATAAAACGGTAGTCTGTTTCGAACTCGCTGCGCATACATCAAAAGCAAAGAGTAATTATAAAAGCACATGTCTTCCTGTTTATCTTGCATTATAAAGAAACAAAGAATAGGACTCTTGTAGCTTTAATATGGAAGGTTTTAAGGTCAGTTATTAACATTTTATCTGACTATTGATTTAATTTTTTTTAATCACTAATCCACCACGAAAATAGAAATTATTTCGACTGATGAAGTCCAGCTGAAAATAGCAAAACCGATCCCGGATTCCGATGACGGGTACATTAATAATTTCTTAATTTCCGCTGTTTCCGACCCGAAATTACGGTCTGTAGTCGGTTAGTAGTAGACCCTAAACCTTAATTTTTTACATTAAAGGTGACAGGAGTTTCAATGATTTAATTATTGGAGGTCAAATGTTGATTTAAGCAAATTTAACCGAAATACTGTAGTCACAGTGATTCACTATTTAAACCTTTTGCGCCAACCTTATCTCCATGATTATAAGTAATTTTATTTAAATTTGAAAGATCGTTATTGTGAATAATCTACGCTTTATCTTGTATGTCAAACAGAGGCAGAATGACCCAGAATTTCAGGAAATTCCATTACTTTTTTTAATAGACAACGAAGAAAATTCAAAATTTTCCGTCAAAACATTTTACAATAACGTAAAAACACCAACAAATAGAATCAAATATGTATGTCAAAATTTAGATTGTTTCTCTAAAATCATCTCAAAATTAAGGATAATTCAAACAATTTTGACCAATTTCGACGAAATCATCAAGCTGCACTAACAAAGGGTGCGGAAACAACAGTTTTGTGGTATTTTCAAAATATTTGCGACAATAAATTTTGATATTGACATATAAAAACGAGCAAGCCAATTTTTTATCAGTTTTGACACTAGAAACTACAATTAAAGGTTACTTTACACATTTTTTTATGTTAATGTCAAAATTTGATGTCCCAAATTTATTGTCGCGTATAGTATAGTACAATTCTCTATAAAAAAAGTAAATTGATTTTTTCAAGTCACTTAATGAGAAGGAAAACTAATGTTATCACTCATAATCGATAGCGACTTACTGTACTACATATAGAGGATTTCAGATTAATGCATATTGCAGTAGGCTTTGTAAATTCAAATTTATGTTGACACCTGTTTCTGGTAATTTTAATTTTCATTATGTACAGGTGTGCACCCTACACCTGACAACCTTTTAACATTTTTACTTTTAAAGATTTTTAATTCTGTAAAAAACTTTTGCTAGAAAATTTACTCTTCTTTTATGTATTTACTATATTTTTTTCAGTTTCAGGTTCTGAAATCAAATTTGTTTGTTTTGCTACATGTTTCGGCTAGTTTTATTGATTATGGCCATCTTCAGAGATTTATTTCATAATTGCTCTAATGAATTATTAAATAAATGCCTAAAAATGGCCATAATGAGGAAAATGGCCGAAACATGTAGCAAAGCGTAAATAAATTTGATTTGAGAAATAGAGGACTTTATTAAACCTTGCTTAACCCAAAACTGAAAAAATCTTTCATAAAATGGATGAAATACTTCTAATATAATTTTTTATTTATTCCAGAGTAAAATTTGCAGAACGGTTATGATCAAGACAGCTAAAGCTGTGTGTGTATGACAGTTTAATCAATTTAATTAATATTGATACGAAGGCATTCTCGATTTAAAAAAGAAAAAAGATTTACCCGTTCTACAGATATTAACACGTACTAGAACAGATATAAAATTATATCTTCTAAATTCCAAAGTTTTAGTTGGAATATCGTTTATAAATTAATTCGTAATTATTTGTAGATGCAAAAAATTACAAAAAATACATAGGTTTCCATTAAAAAAAAATATTTATTTACATTTTCCACTTGAATAAATTTTGCAGCCAGATGGTTTTTACAAAATGAAAAAATCTTGCAAAATAAGAAAATTAAAAGGAGTGTCCGTTTTGCAGTGTAAAACTTGATGGTTTTGACAGTTTTTCATATATCTGATCTTTTAAAATACGGTCTAAGCAGTTTTGCACTAACATCTTTTATCTTTTTGGGTCGTACCCTCCATTAATTTCGGCAGAATTAGTAGTTAAAATTGGATTAGGTCTAGTTGTTCTTTTATAATAAAAAATTTATTGTTAAAGTTATGTTTCGGTATTTTCAGCGTCTTTTTGATTTTTCAAAAGGCTTTATTGTTACTTAGTCTCCATCTGTATTATTCTTATTCTACTCTAATTCCGATTCTTTAATCGGAATAATTCTATTATTCCTATTCTAATTCTTATTATAACTAATTGTTATTAACTAATTCACAATGTTATTGTTACTATCACAGATTTTTACATAGTCAAATGGTTAAGGCGTTCGATACTCTGATAAAGTTACCAGTAAATCAGAACCAAATTCAAAGCTCTTTTTCATTAAAAATTAAAAGTTGATAACAAAAAGCATCTAGGTAAGACATGAGAAAAAGTGTCTAATTTACAATGCTAAAAACAAAATTTGGTAAATAAATAACAGATCTGAATGTATAATAATGAAGCCCTGTATTCAAAAAAAAAATTATTTGGCAGCTTGATATTTTTACATTTTTTTTAAAATTATTTTTCTAACATTCTGTGAACACTACTAGATCAGACCTCTTCATTATTTAAAAAAAATATGTCGATTAATATTTGGCCGAATCAAGGGTGCCGAACCGCCTTAAACAAAGATTGTTAAAGTCTGTCTCACCGTCTTATCCCCATTTGTAATAAAATCTTCAACGCAATTAAAGATTCACGTTCTTATTGCTATTTCTTTCTACATCATGGTCTAAAATGCAATAAGCACAAAACGTATTGTATTAATATTGCCACACTTTCATCTTTTTTTAGCTTAATGCAACGACAAAGACAAGGCTTCTAGGGTTGTATTAGAAACTCGAATGCAAACTAGATGGCCGCGCAGCCAATGATCTCAGCGTAATTCAATACCCAAGAAATTAAAATTTTTTGTATAAGAGCATAATTCTTTGTATTGAGTTCTGTTGCAGCAACAAAGTTTTCTGAAATTTAGTTCCCAAAATTGCAATATTTTTGTTAGACAGACTTTATACTTTTTATAATTTTTTAAGATAACAGACCAAAGTTACCTTTATAATAAATGAAAAGCATAGTCGCAACTGTTGTAGCTGTAACTCTAAAAAAATCTTTTTTAAAAACAGTTCTGTCTGTATAATTTCCAGTACTAAATAAAAGTAAAAATCGTAATAAAACGTGTGTTTCACATTTTTTTGATGTTATGTCACTCGTGAAACCAAAATGATCGTTTATAAACTGTTGTTACATCAATTTTGTATTTTTGATTTTATAAGTAAATTTGTCACGTGGGACGAAATTATTTTTGAAGGCTTTGTAGCATTTCGCTCACATTATAATTAGCAGTGTTTAAATAGTGCAAAATCCTATTAAAAATGATGGAGGGTGATCCTAATTTATAGCAACCAAATTTACTCACTAAGGCCTGGATTTTAAATGGAATTTGCACCTGGTGCACCTTCGTTTCCGCAGTTTTCAATTAATTTTTTTTTTTGATGTCTTTAGCATGTGTTTCGACTTAGCCAAGCAAAATAATAGATAATAAGGTGCGTTTAGCGACAATTTTTCATCGCTGTTTAAAGAGAAAAGTACTATTTTTGGTAAAGAACTTGGTTCACTGCATAATTTTAAAATATCCGGTATATTCACAAAATTATGACACCAATTAAGTTATATCTCATTTTAATAAAATCTTAAGACAGTTTTTTCTAATTCAATGATTTTTTTTTGTTTTTTTTTTTATTTCTAATCAACCAATTGAAAAAACTCTTTACTTTAATGATTAAAACAAACAAAGCCCGGTTTTGATATTAATACTACCACTACTTGTAATGACAGATGTGGCCTATTTTGGGAGCATTTCCGTATGAATCAATCAAGAACTCAATTTTAGTCCAACTCACAGTCAGTAATATATAGTGCGTTTTTTGAATTCCAGGATAAAAGTTGGCGGTGAACGCATTCCAAATTTCGGTCACTGGTCCACGTCCTTTTATTTTTGTTATTATTTTTTCATTTATTAGTTCGGTACAAAGCCAACAAAATATAATAAAATACGAGTATAAAATCTTTTTGTAATAAATAATTACAATAATAATAAGGTAAACAGGAAGAAAGTGCATATTTAAATACCCCGAACCCAAATAGAGATAATTAATTCAGTTTAGAGATAAGATTGAAAATGAGCAAAACTTTCTGAGAACCTCTTGTTCAATTTTCTTTGTTTTTTTTTGAATAGCTCTATGAAACAAAGCTACCGATTAAGGGTTGGACCTATTGTTGATTATTACCCTCAGAATGCGACTTAAAAATGCTCAAAGCCGTCATCATAACAATCAACACCCTCAAATTCGTTAACTTGGTAGAACGGAACGATATGGAGATAACGAGGGTATTTTATGTCGCGTATAAGGGAGAAATATCGCGTCATATGTAACCCTACAACCCCACAAAACGCAATGATATACAATGATTCATTAAGTTTGCTTCGCAATTACAAAACTCTTGTCTCATCCATCTGCTAAACATCTAATCCCGTTTTTTAGCGTCGTACATTTTTGAGATTCTCGAAGAATGAATCACCCCAATGGGAAAGTGATACATTCGATCAATGGATTTTATGGGTCAAAAAACCTATTCGGTTGAGTCATTAAATCGGTTCCGGTATCATAGATTTTTCTGACGTAAAATCGTGACAATGACATTCATGCAATATCGAAAATCGATAGGAATTGGGTAAGGATACGTAAATGCGGTCCTTTGCGTAGCGCACTTTGAGATTCTTGTTGATAACATCTTCGTCGAGGATTGTCAGTCTCGTCATGTCGGGGACGCCATCGTCGGGCATCGCGCCTGCAACAGAAATAAACCAATTATCAATAAAGGATCCGAATTAGAAATTATTACCGCTTGCGTGTGTTATTTATAATCAGGCGTCATTGACATTAATGCTAATTGAAATTTGTTTTGGATATTGCTTTACAAAAGACAAAAATACCTGATGGAATTGATTAAAGGTTGCACCAGCTGATGGCTGGAAGCCCTGGGGCTACGGCACGTGTCGGAAACATCTGCTCGTCGAGAACAGACCAGAGGTCTTTAGCTGATTGTTGAGATGTAGTTTGGAATTTAGCTGAACTACCTGGTTCTTGATTGATACAAAGAAACCACACATGGCTTAATTTGAAAAATGTCCGGGTTTGAGTGACTAATACAATGAAAATTTCAAGAATATACCTGAAGGAAAACGCGTTGTGGTGGCAAAATTGGTTCAGGTATTTAGAAAGGAAGTGGCGAGTTTTTAGAATTTGTGCTTCGCTTCAAATTAATGAGTTTTAAGGTTTTCAAAAGGAAAAAAACACCTGAAATTAATGTATTCATCACGTCATTAAGCGCTCATTGTTTTAATAAAAAAGGGCAATTAGGTAGTGTTTCACTTTATTCCGGTAGTTAGTAAGACATTAACGAATTTAGTCAAGGACTTCTTAAAACAAAGAGTTTGCAATATAAGAATGTGACTAGTTTTTTCTGAAATTACATATAGGGATATAAGAATAATGCGTCCATGAAACCAGAAAATGGTGTAACTCCAGAATTACTAATTTTTCAATAGAGCGTTCCAAACTTTTTAGAGTTTTATGTTGCATGCTAATCCAGTAAAAATGTATATAATTTGAAATGCCCATAACTGCTTCTAAAATAATAATTTTGAAAAGAAAAAAAAACAAAAAAACTGGTCTCTTAATAATGAAAAAAGTCGCAACTGTTTGTTTACTGCAGTAGTCTTTGACACCAGCAGTAGTCACCCCTTAGAATAGAAATTAAATCTCGTTTAAACTCCGTTCTAAAAATACAGAGGTTTCAAAATCCACCAGCCATTTATTTGGTCATAATTCAAAAATGAACAATTATAAAAAAAAAATTTTTAGAAAAAAGTTGTATAGATTTTTTTATTCTATAACACTTTTTACAAAAAAAAATGTTTTCAACCTTCAAATGGGTTTGGGGGGTGTCCTGGACCCTCATTTTAATTGATCTCTTTGAATTTATAACCAAGAGGAGTAATGTATAATATAATCAAGACACATCAAAAAAATCATTTTATTTGAGAAAATATTTTAAACATTTTGACTGGGCTATATTGTGAAACTACATACATGTGGCCCACTGAAAACGTCCCACCTAAATTTTCTCTTCTGTTATTTACTTCAGAAAAAATCGCTTGGTCGGGTCAATTTTGTATGCGAAAGGCACACTTGATAACGATAAAAAAGACACTCTTGACCAGAGTGACTATCCCTGCGTAACTCATAAAGAGAATGAAATTCTTTCGTCGTATCAAAATTTGTTAATTTTTACCACTTTCAACCCCTTTTTAAAGCATTCTGGAAAGCTATTGAGGTGAAATAAAAGCGCTAAAACGGGTAAATGTTGTTTTTCGTAGTAAAAACACACTTGAAAAACCATCCCCGTTACCCTTTTTGAAATTGTTATAAGAAACAGGGAATGAAACATCATCTAAAAATACTATATAGAAACATCTCAAATGAGAATACGATTTCATATAAAAAATATTAATTTTGTTTTATTTTTGTGATTTTCAAAAGGAAGGATACTATAATATCCCTTATCTACCCTACGTGGTCTACCTACACTCAAAATTTTTGTCAGGTAACATATTGCATTAAGAATAGACTTATCCCACCTACAATTACCTAGGGATTATGAATTAAATGTTAGTTTTTACCTTATTATTATTATTTACGTCTAAGGCAATTAAAAAAATTGTTTTGACCACACAAAAATGGCAAAATAATTGAAGAAACTCAAAAAGGAATATATATTGATACAAAAAAGGCACTCTAGCGTTTATACTTTTTTAATTTTTTATTATTAGTTTATTACAATTTTCAAATTTTGTAGTTGAAAAAGAATAGTATTTATTTGACAGTGTTGCTTAGTTACTTTGCGTGCCATAAAAAATACGCCCCGATTTGCGGGCCTATAATTTTTAATATATAAATGTTCTGATTATGCCCGCAAAATAAAATAAAAAGGGTTTACTTTTTTCAAAATGTAGATCACAAACAGATTTTGAGTAACTAAGTCAATCTTGTAAGAAAGTTAGTTGAGACCCATGCTCTATGTCTATATTTTTAGTTAATAAATTTTTTGGACACTTAAAAATCGGAGTAAGTTCAGATTATTATTTTTGCCAGAGTCCGATTTAATTAAAAAAAAGACAGTTTCCAGTATCGTGAAAATTATGATCATTTTTAAATCAGCTGGGAATGAACCGAGAATCAAATGTTTGATAAGTTGATAACATTCAAAAGCTGCTTCTTAGGCAGGGAATCAAATAATTATTTAAAAAATGGCTCATTAAACTTTAAGTTTCTTCGAGGCTTCTGCAAAATCCTGTAAATAATGCTTCATAAACGCTCATACCTTTCGACATCGAACTACATTTGCAGTGAATTTTTAATTAATTTTTCAGGTGAACTTGTTGTATACCGTTGTTTTATCTAACGCTAACTGCAGCTATTTTGTCTTTCGGAGACGTTAAGCCGTTTGTCCTGGCCACCAGTGGTCGTTAGGTCATGTCAGAGACTCTAGATATAAAATAAAAACTTCTGGCACTTGGGTGCAGCATAATACCATTTTCAATCGAGCATTTTGTAACACTTTTGGTACTGGCTTTATTAGTAACTAAATGTTCCTAGCAATTTATCGAAGCGCTACATTTTCACTGGCAAAGATAACTCGATGAAGAAAGAATTGGGAGACTCGTTATTTTACAGACTTTTGTGAATAAATTCAGTAATACATGATAAGAAAGGTCTTTTGTCCTAATTTGTTATATTTTGGAATTAATAACAACTAAAATAAGTATCTGATGTAATTATTATTAAATTAATTAAATTCGCAGTGATTAGAGTTTTATTACGCTCTTTGCGTTTTCATATGAAAGACTTTATTTCCAATTTTTTTATTAATCACATTCACTACTGTGCTAAATTGATAAATTGTAAACACTTTTTTTTTCATTTTTTGTTGTTGTGCAAGATTTCGATGAGCGTTTCTTTATCCGTTGTCGTGAAGTCATCGTGGGTTAATTAGGGACGTATAAAGATCGGTCTCATTTATTTAAATAAATGATATTATCACGTTTTAGTGCAGTATCTTATTGTTAAAAAAATGCGTACTATTTAAGGTTTAGAGTTTATTTACTAGTAATTTGTAAATAAAACCTAATCAATTTTATTTTATTACCGACATTTTTGTAGAATTTACATACATAATAATGTCATTCATTTATTAAAGACACAAGGTGGTCTGTTGTTATTAAAATTATATAACGTGTAGGACACTTTTTGTTGGCGTTTTTTATTTTAGAAATTTATAAATTTTTGTTATTCTGTAACATTTAATTATTTCTAATTTATTTCTTTTGTTATTTAGTTATGTTTTAGTCAGTCGCTCACCAACTCGAGGAGAGAACACATCGACTGCTCTAAAGATAAGTGGTTTTATTTATTAAGCAAAATATATGGGTTTTGTTTAATTGTTCAAACATATAAACAAATTTAATTACTTTCTAAAATTACAAAATAATACGGAGATAAACAATTTAGCACCTGTTATGTAATTGCTTTAATAATAAATTGACGTGTTTTATTTGTAGTCCCTCCACCCTCTTTTAAAAAAATAAATAAACGTTTTAAAAGTACTTTTATTGTTTTATTGGAATTGGGAGATCCAAGGACATCGCTGGAAATCCGGATTAAAGGTAAGCCCAAAAGGAAGCAGAAGGAGGGGATTCGTCACCCATCAGTAGTGGCAAAAGAAGATGCCTTAATTAGCACTTGATTATTGTATTATCTTATTATAAAAATTGTTTATCTCGATTTCTCATTTGTTGTGTCAAATTTTTAACATGTTCTTGATTCTTGATTTGTTTAAGGTTAGTTTTTTGGTTATTTTTTTTTTTAGTTTCAGGTGCTGGTTTTGAAATTACCTACTCCCGAGCCTAGTTGGAGGATACACGTCTGCTATAAAGGTCAGACTCTTTTCATTATCTTTCATAACACTCATTAAAATGCAATTTAATAATCTCAAATTATTTTCGAAATTTCAAGTACACTTCGCGAGTGTAAAACTTATTTTTTATTTTTTTTAAATAAATTAAACAAGAGATCAACAATTTTATAATTGTTTTCTTATGTACTAAAAGTATTTCAAAGAAAACTAAACATCGTACATTAATAATTAAACAGTTAATTTATTTGTTTTATGTAACATTTTCCTCTATTCATAAAAAATTAAATAAATACTTTTAAAAGTAATTCCTTGTGTTTTATTGGGGTCAAAGGAGTCAAGGACATTACTTAAAATCCGAATTAAAGGTAGGTTCCAAAGAAGCCGAAGGAGGGGAATCGCCACCCATCAGTTGTGGCAGAAAAAGATGAGTTGATTATTGTAGTTTTTTTCATAAAATAAAGAAGAAAATGTTGCAAAAGTGCTTCATTAACTTAAACTTTTTGTTAATGTATTCACGTACAGTTCACGAATTTGCAGAAATTGTTGATCTCTGGTTTAATTTAAAAAATTTTGGCTTAAAATTTTGAGTTTTTTGTTTCGGCTTTACTAGTTATTCTTTTCAGCTTTACCAATAGTATTAATTAGGTCATTCTTTTTTTTTTCAGTTTACAATATTTTTCTCTATCAAAAATATTACTGCTACTTTATTTTAGCCTCCACTTCCTCTCTTTCTCTCTATTCTGAAATTGCAGTCTCCTAAACTTTTTTGTTCTTTTATTTTAAACGTCTTCAAAACTTCTTATAAATGTTAGCTTTCTAGGCCTAGGTGTCCTATAGCTTTATGAACTTCTTTCTTCGACTCTTGTCTGTCCTCCGCTTTTCTTCTCCGATTACTTTATTATTATTTTTTATTGTCTCAAATTTTCTTCCATCTTGCGCGGAGTCTACCGTTTCGTCTTCTTCTTTCAACATATGAACGAACCTAGTATTTTTTTTTGTATTCTTTCTAAACTCTGGGTTTTTATTTTTATCACTACAACAATAAACCCCTCAATTTAAAACCCTTTTAATTCTTGGTTGGGTGATCTATACCACTGTCACCTATCTTTTATCCAAGTACAGAACTTTATACACTTGAGCAACGATAATAATGGATTTTGAATTAAGTTGTAAATCTTGTAATAAAGCTGCTGGGTCAGAGGTTGGAATGCAATAAAGTAGTTTATTGTTGGTTTAGCTGGTTCTAACACAGACTGAAAACAGACCACCAGTTCCAGTCGAGCACAACGCTCCGGCTACTGATTAGGGCCAAATACCCCGAAACCGGTGTACAGCTTCCTGATGTTGTGTTCGATTAGAACACCTTTTGCTAGTGTATTGTAGGTCAATCAAATTCACTATTATTGTTGCTCGTCTGTACCTTCTTCCCTATGTTCCTAACAGTTCTGAATTCTGATCTTGGATATGCCTAAATTTCACATATAAAACTCACTACAAGTTTACCTCTTTTATCTTTTACTAGAAAAAACTAAATTGTTTCACAACAAACAAAGGATATAGCTTGTTTGTCTTTAATTGTTTCTAAAGTTTTTAGCAGTTTTACAACAAAAGTAACGATTATCTTCTCAAGGATTTTTAAACTGACTTCAAATTTGTTTAAATATTTTTTTCCTTGACTTTGTTATTAAATATAAGTATGAATAACATGTTGTTTTCTTATAATACAATTTGCATTAATCTTTATTTTGTTACAAATTTCCGAGATAATTTCAAAAAATCTGAAAACAATGAACTGGAGTTTATAAAAAACAAATGAATCACAATTGAAAGTACGGCAATAAAAGTGGGATTAAAAAAATAATCCATAAAGCCGGTATTGAATCAAAAAGAGATCAAATTATTCATTGCAAATAAAAAGTCAAGAGAAAGTTGCTGTTCCACAGGTTATTATTAAAAATCTCCGATAAGATTTGTAATTGATTTTGATTTTATTCAAGCAGTAAATCATTCTTTCGATTATTATGATTACTATTATTGAAACAGTCATTTACATTTTGATTTTTTTTGGTATCTAAATTTTGCAAAAAATTAAAAATTGGTGAATATTTTCAAAAAAAATTGTTAGTCAAGAAGTTAAATTGTTTTATTAAAAAAAAAGGAAAATAAGTGTAATTATTTTTTAACCGTTTTAATGACGAATACGCCCTTTTAATAAAGCCCTCTCGCGGTTCCACCCCCTGTAGGTACGTCCGTCTGCATAAATTGTCATTAATAATTTTTCCAAACCCTCCACCATTTAACTAAATAGGGTAAAATGTGTGCCAAATCTCGAGGGTAAAGTAAACCACCAACTAAACCCTATCCCAAGGTGTGCTACTAAAAAAAAAAAACTGCACCCACCCCCTAATTAAAAAAAAACACGCAATTCACCTCTTTCCTTAATATTTCTTGTCCGAAATCGTTACCCCAATTAATTTCATTGCAAAAAAACATGGTGTTAATTCAGCAAATGTCAATGCCGCCCTTAAAAATACAGGGGTTGCATGTTGCGAAAATTCGACTTACTCGTTGAGGTAAAATTTAATTCCTGCATTGTGATTTAAATCCTTACAGTGCGAAAAAATGCATTTCAATTAAGAAAATTATTGTTTGTCACAAAATAATTAATTAATACACGAACATTTCTAAGAGAGCAATTACACACACACTCAACTAAACGGAACAGAACTAACGGCTCGAAGGACCAGACGAGAACTGACAAGAAAAAATCAAGCAAGCCAAGCAAGGGGTGATTCGCGATTGCAGCGCCAAACAATCGAAATTTGAGCCGGTAAAACAGAAAACTGCTTTTGCAAAATTTAAATTACACATTCCCAAAATAGGTTTCCCATTTTTTTGTAATTACTGTTGCGTATTGTAAATATTTTAAAAACTGTTTTTGTAATTGTGTAAAAATTTTGTGATATTTGAGTTATTTTCGAGGTTTCGGAATTCGACATAACCTCACTTAATAGATTGCGCTAGTATCGCCCACCTGTCAAAACGTCAAATCCAGCTGAGGGCTTTTATTTGTGCCTAAAAAAAATTACAGAACGTGGTAAAATTTTTATTAGTTGTTTATAAACACAAGAAATAAGCCTGACCTGATATTTCTCCAAAATGAAGACTCGTTTCAACACTTTTGATATTATCTGCACCGTCACAGAGCTCCAAAAGTAAGCCTCCTTTTTACGCCTTCCAGCCCTTATTTAAAATTTTTAGATGTGTGGGAATGCGAGTTAACAACGTCTACGATATTGATAACAAGACTTATCTGATAAGACTCCAAAGAACTGAAGAAAAAGCTGTTATTTTGCTTGAATCAGGGAACAGATTTCACGAGACGGGCTTTGAGTGGCCCAAAAATATCGCTCCATCTGGTTTTAGCATGAAATTAAGGAAACATTTAAAAAATAAACGTTTAGAAAGCTTGACTCAGCTTGGAACTGATAGAATTGTTGATTTTCAGTTTGGGTCAGGTGAAGCTGCTTATCACGTTATTTTAGAGTTGTATGATAAGGGAAATATTATTTTAACTGATTTTGAGTTTACGATTTTAAATGTTTTGCGGCCACATACTGAGGGTGATAGGTTTAAGTTTGTGGTCAGAGAGAAATACCCTCAGAATAGGGCTAGGGAAAGCAGTTTGATAACAAGAGATGAATTGGTTGAATTGTTAAACTCAGCTAAGGCTGGAGACCAATTAAAAAAAGTCCTGGTTCCAAAATTAGGTACGAGTATAATTAATTATGACTTGTTATAATTTTTTTTTTGTATAGAGTACGGACCTCCTCTTATTGAACACGTCTTGCTAAAACAAGGGTTTTCAAACAGTACAAAAATTGGTAAAAGTTTTTCTGTTGAAAGTGATGTTGATAAGGTTTTGTGTGCACTTGAAGAAGCTGAAAGACTTTTTTCAGAAGCAAAAAATTCGGGTTTTAAGGTAGTTACAGAGACTTCAAAAATTAACTCAACCCACGTGACCAATTTCGTATAAAATTACTAAATGAATACTTTTGCTTTCACTAGTGACATAATATTGAAACAAAATATGCTCCACAAACGTTTTATTGATTTTTTTTTTCTTTTATTAGTGACATGGGTTGAGATTATATTTGATGACTGTGCATTTTAATAATTATTTTTTTAATATCAATAAAATAAATGTAGGGATACATAATACAAAAGAAAGAAGAAAAAATCGCCAGTTCCGATAATCCTGAAAAAGAGTATTACTATTCAAACCAAGAGTTTCACCCACTGTTATACGAGCAGCACAAGTCTTCGATTTTCAAAGAATTCCCTTGTTTTAATTTAGCTGTTGATGAGTTTTTCTCATCTTTGGAGAGTCAAAAATTGGAACTCAGAGCTTTACAGCAAGAAAAAGAAGCTTTAAAAAAATTAGAAAACGTTAAAAAAGATCACAGTCAGAGATTACTTGCTTTGGAAAAAACCCAAGAAGTTGATAAACAAAAAGCTGAGCTTATTACAAGAAATCAGGAACTTGTCGATAAGGCTATTTTGGCAGTGCAGACTGCTTTAGCCACTCAGGTGAGCCTATTGTTTTCCAGGTTTTTGCTGTTGTGGAAAAAAGTGTTTGGTGTTATTGGGTGTTTTTGTTTTGTTAGATTTCGTGGTCTGACTTGGGTGAACTAATCAAAGAAGCAGCTGCTCAAGGTGACGAAATAGCTCAACATATTAAAGAACTAAAATTGGAGACAAATCATATTAGCTTGTATCTCACTGATCCGTACGCTGAAGATGATGAAAACTCAGACGAAACACATGATGACGATAAAATACCGCCAATGGTTGTTGATTTAGATTTAGCTTTATCTGCTTTTGCCAATGGAAGAAGGTATTACGACCAGAAGAGGAACGCAGCGAAAAAACAACAAAAAACAATTGAGTCACAAAGTAAAGCTTTCAAGTCGGCTGAAAAGAAAACCAAACAAACTTTAAAAGACGTAAGAATTTTTTTGTACTGTGATATATTTAAAGTCGGTTTACAGAAAGTGAATTAAATATTTAATTGCGATTAACTTTTAATTCTCGATTAAATCGGCTTTTCTAATTGGTCAATTAAAGTTAATGCCACCTTCTGTAAACCGGCCCTACATGTTTTAAAGTACAAAAAGCGAGTAAAACGCGAATTTACAACACTGTTTTCTCAGAAATAAGTGGGCTGACTTAAAATCAGTTCAAATATTTTTGAGTCTTGTTTACACTTGTCTCATAATTCACTCTTTTTTAATATTTTTTTATTCAGGTTCAAACAATAACAAATATAAATAAAGCACGAAAAGTCTTCTGGTTTGAGAAATTTTTCTGGTTTATAAGTTCCGAAAATTATTTAGTTATTGCTGGTAGAGATCAGCAACAAAACGAAATGATTGTGAAAAGATACATGAAACCTACTGATATTTACGTCCATGCTGACGTCCATGGTGCTAGTAGTGTTGTTATAAAAAATCCGTCAGGCCAATCTGTTCCACCTAAAACCTTGAACGAGGCTGGAACTATGGCTATTTGTTACAGGTAATTATTTTTTATTGTGTCCAAAAAACACGTAGGTGTGATAAAAAATAGCGTATGATGCACGAGTGTTACTAAAAATATGAAACTAAGTGTTTTTTGGTTAAGCAATAATATAGTTAGATAACCGGCGTTCGAGCAAGACAGAATAGACGTAAACGAAAACGCGAGTGCCATTTGTTTATTTGAAAATGTAAGTTTTTTATTAATATTGTTTCACTGTAAATTTTGGCGTTTTAATATTGAGTAGCCAACTATCTTGACAGTGTTCTAAAAGATTTTCTCTTCCGTTTTGAGAGATGTCGGCGGTTTCAGGGTTTCTTTTTCAAGGAGAGGAACTTTTTTACCGAAGCAATTTCGCTCATTTTGTCTTTTTTTCCGGGTTTGGAACCAAATTTTTTTTTTTTTTTTTTTTTGGACTTTCTCTCGATTTTCGTCTAGAATTATATGTACTTGATACCTAGTTTTAAACCTATTAGATATAACATCGTCTCGTATTTTTTTTGCTAGTTTATTATTAAATTTGTGTCAATATTTTGTTTTCTTATTTAATATTAATGGCTTAAACAAAGAACGCTTGGTTTTTAATACTTTTGGTTCAGCTTGTATTTACTGAGTTTTATTTATTTAGTGTTGCTTGGGATGCTAAAGTAGTCACGAACGCCTATTGGGTATGGGGAGAGCAAGTCAGTAAAACAGCACCAACTGGTGAATATCTAAGCAGTGGTAGTTTTATGATTCGAGGCAAAAAGAATTTCTTGCCCCTCTCTCATTTGATATTGGGTCTAAGTTTTTTGTTTAAATTGGAAGAAAGTTGTATTGAGAAGCATAAAGATGAAAGAAGAGTAATTGCACCGGGAGAAGAAGATTTCGTGGAAAATGAGCAAAACAAAGAAGAGGTTGAAGTAGAAATTCCTGAAGAAAGTGATGAAGAAGAAAATAAAGAAGATAGTAAAGAAGGAGAAAAAGAAAACACGAGAAGTTGTAGTTCTTCAGAAGATGAGGAAAGTTCCAAGTTTCCAGATACTCAGATTAAAATACAACATTTTGAAGGAACTAAGTAAGTAATAATTCCAGAAGGAAGATGAAAGTCCAAGGCTTGTTTTTGCAGAATTAATATATTAACAGAACCTGTGATAAAAAACGATGACGTTAATGAAAACGAAACAGTTGTATATTTAGGGGATAATAAGCCTGTTGTTGTTAAACCAAATCAAAGAGTGAGATTTAACAGTGAAAGTAAAAATAAACAACAAAAAGCTGAAACTAAAAGTAAAGAAGAGCCAAATAATAAACAAACAAAAAGAGGCCAAAAAAGCAAGTTGAAGAAAATTAAAGAAAAATATAAAGATCAAGATGAAGAAGAACGAAAATTACGAATGGAAATTCTTCAATCAGCTGGAACTCAGAAAGAACCAAAAAAGAACAAGAAAAATAAAAATTCAAATGCTCCCAAAGTGAAACCTGAACCAAAAATAATAAAAGAACGGCTTCCTCTAGTACCAAAATCCGAAACTGTTGAAGATGGTGCTGAAGATGAAGAACCTGTGGTTCAGGATGAATTAGATATGATTAATTCTCTTACTGGAGTTCCATTTACTGACGATGAATTGCTATTTGCGGTACCAGTAGTGGCTCCCTACAACGCTTTAACCAATTACAAGTGAGTTTTGGAGGTGCAATAAAAAAACGTATTGTACTCGTACTTTTTTCACAGATTTAAGGTGAAGTTAACTCCTGGTACAGGTCGAAGAGGCAAAGCCGCCCGTACAGCTGTTAACATGTTTCTAAAAGACCGCAGTATAACCCCTCGGGAGAAAGACCTACTAAAAGCTGTTAAAGACGAACAACTTCCTCGAAATCTTCCTGGAAAAGTCAAACTTTCAGCACCCAAACTTCAAACGCTTCGTAAATAATTAAACTGTATTTTTCAAATGTTAATGTTAATAAAATGGTTGGAATATTTAGTCATCTTCATCCTCCTCTTCCTCTTCTTCACCTTCTTCCTCTCCTAATTCTTCTTCACCAACAAGTTTCGGCGGTTTTTCTTTTGGTAAGTGAGCAATTCTCCAGGCTTCTTCCTCGGCTCCGGTCGGGTCAGTGATTTCCATTATTTCTGGCCCTAAAGGGTAATCTTGCTCCACGGGAGGTAGGGGCATTGGGGAAAAATTGGGAGATACAGCTTTAAGACCAGTACCTTTTTAACAAAGGAATAAAGAAGTTTGTTACGAAAGTTTTAATTTGTGAACGTGCCAAAAAATATTTTTTACAGACTCTTAGTAAATTCTTGTTAAAAGAAGGAGAAGCAAGAAATTTGTATGTACAATAAAAATCGGCTTGAGTTTTTTTTGTTATTTCTCTGGTTTATAGATAGAAATTAGTGTTTCATATTTTTTGGCGCATTCTCAACATTTTTTCCACCAACAAAAGTGTGTGTATAGAAAAGTTAGGTACCAAAATAAACATTGTGGAACATCTTCCCCTGAGTGGCAAAACAGTAAGCTCCGGGCCAAAAATTTGACCTAACAACAGCAACAGCATACTCCTCTGCAACTCCTGAAGAACTTCGAACAGACCACGCTGGAATAGCATCTAGAGTAATATCTTCAGAACATGGAGTAAGTAACGGAGGTCCTGTTTCAGGTTCAGGGCCCATAACAACCGGCTTTCCTTCCTCTTCTTCCTCTCCCAGTTCCTCATCAAATCCAGTCTCTGGTAGAGGATTAGGGTTCCACCAAGTAGTACGCCCTAAAAATCTTCAATTTATATTATTGAAGCAATTTTTGCTTAAACCTTGGTTCAAAATATGGGGACTGTGATGCACCCAAAACATCATAGACCGATCAGTCAAATCCTTAAGAGGGATCGGATCGTATTTCAAATTTTCTCTGATTTCTCCTTTATCTCCTTCCGCTTCTTCTTCATCTGCTTCACCTCCTTCACCCATTCCTTCACCCGCAAAAGAGTAAAATCCCAAGGGGGATATATGAGTTCCTGAAAATCAAATTTTACTTCAATCTTACTTATGACTTAATACCTGCAGAAATCCTTGCGATTTGCACTCTTAAATAATCTCGTTCAGTTCCGGGAAAAAACGGATATGAGATAATCGGTTGGTTTAAATTTCCGGTCAAGGTTTTATAAATCTGACGTCCCATCCTGATTTGTTTGGGATTAAGATCAGGGAGTTGTACCCAAGGCTCTCCAATTTCGTTACAAACGTAGTAAACTTTCTGGTTTACTCCAACTCCTGAAGGTTCACTTGGAGGTTCCGGCGGTTCTTCGTACAGATTTTTGGGGATGGGAGGAAGAGTGTCCCATAATTTTGGCGGCTCGTCTTCTCCCACAACATCTTGAATTTTGGGAAGATCATCCATTGGGTCTCGTACAATGTCCTCAACTTTGTTATCAACTAAAGCGTTATAATTTTCGTTTCTTTTGGCATATTCTTGGTCTTTTAATTCAGTTTCTACAATGATGTAATTCTTATTCATTCCGAAAATTTTACCCCAAAATCGTATTGTTGCAATTGGTTCAACACGGATTAATTGTCTCATGGACATTGTAAGACAAAACATTTCAGTTCGGGGTAGGCCAAGACCAGTCTGTTCGAAATATGTTAACAGTTCAAGCATGTTGTTTTTTGTCATGTCTGCGCGATCGAGGTCTTCAGGGTCAAGGGTTGAGGGCTCTTCAGGTGGTAAAGGCTATTGGATATTCAAAAATTAAATAAAAAAATTGAAATTGAGAGGATAAAGCAGATTACTTTAAGTAGAGGCATAAGCTTAGTTGCTAAACGGTATCTTCCTGGTTCCACATAAATGTCTTCCAAATGGTCAGTGAGTGGTCTGAATCGTTTTTCTTTAATTTTGCGACAATATTCTTCAAAGAAATCGACAACATTTTCTGGACGTTCTGAGAGAATTTTATTTAAAACCTCAGATAAATGGTCGTATCTGAAAGTTCTATTACAAACAAATAGAACAATGAAGAAAGGTCTTACAAGTTTTCTCCAGTAACTGTACTGCTTTTTTGAAGAAATGTCTTTGCGTAAACAAATTCATTTTCTTCGTTTAGTAAACCAACTATTCTGGGATCTTGTTCTTCAGCGTTTACTTCAAGAACAGATCCTAAATGATCTATGTCGTTAATCATTTTGATATTTTCTTATTTTTCTTGTGAATTTTTTTGAAGAAATGTTTGGCAGTTTATGTCATAAAATTGTTTATTTTTTTATAAACAACTTGATTTGTTTGCAATTATTTGTAATCTGCCTAAAGACGAAGAAAATTAAAATTCTGCCTTCCAAAAACAGGTGGAATTTTGAAATTTGTTTCAGTCACTCAGATATACCTCTAATATAAATAATCTGAGTTTCTCCCGATTTCTAAGTGAACTTTCACGTTATGTTAAAAAGATCTTGACGATTTCAGCTTTTTTGTCGGTTTTTCTAAATTTCTCTACAATCGTAAAGACTACTAACCAAAAATGTGCAGCATTAAATTTTGCGTTGATTGAATATCAAGACTACGAAATTTGTGACAGAGCTACTTCAAAAAATGACAGTTTTTTACATTTATCCACAAGAACTCATTTTGGTAGCTTAATAGTCCTTTGACATGAATAATCTAAGTTTGCCCTTCAATTTCTGAGTTTCAACCGTAATGTAAAAAAGACCTTGAAGATTTATTATTACTTTTTCGGTATTTCCTGAATTTCTTCAAAAATAACCATCTAATAGAAATATTTAGAAATAAAAAATGTAGAGCATTGAAATCTCCTTCAATTAAATACCAATTCTTTGGTTTTATTAAGTGATCTTGTAGAAAGTCTACTTCAAAATTTGTCTACAAAACTCATTTCGTCTTCTTAGAATCATCTAATATCGAATTATAGTTGTAGAGCATCAAATTTCGTTTTTAGAAAGTCTAAAAAAAGGTCAAAAAAAACTTAATCAATAGGTGAGCAGATAATTAGCAATACTCAATTTTCTAAAAATGCCGAAGTTGACCAAATTTCACAAAAACACTATTCCTTCTCTTATACCCTTATGATCCCCAATCTTGCTAATTTTATTTCTTTCAGAGGTGCCTATATATAATATCTGCTTAATACTTAGGCTTTTATCATTTTTTTAAAACTTTTTAAAGACGAAATTTAATTTTCTACAACTCTTCTTGTTATCTAATAAGTTGAGTTAAATTAGTTTCTTCACAGAAATAGACGTTGCGTGTTTTAGGGAGAAGAAATAGTAGATTCTGTAGGGGCTTTTTACAAGACCACGTGATTTCGATTAACTGTTTAATTTATAAAGAATTTAACAAAGACTAAGAAAAATACGAAAACCTCGAGACCTTTTTAACACTACGTCTGAAGCTTCACTCAAAACGTGGAGCAAAATCAGATTATTTATGTTAAAGGCTAACTTCAGAACTCGATCTGTACAGAGAATTTGTTATTAAAATAAAAAATGAATATTGGTCATTAACAGTAATTACCATTGCAATAAAATGAAAAACGCTAATATCTGATTCTGGCACTTCTTTCAACATTCTAAGGACAAAATTTGATGCTCTACAACTTTGATTTTTTATAAATTGAGTTTAATTTGTTTCTGAACAAATGTTGTGTGTTTTACGAATATAAAATGAGTGAAGAAAATTGACATTTTTTGAAGTAGTTTTTCTACTAGAATACTTATTTAAATTTCAAAGGATTGGTATTTAATCGATTCAGAGTTTAATGTTCTTTAGTTCTAATCTTGTTTAGTAAACTTTTCAATTAAACCCTTAATTAAAAAAAACTGGAAATGAAAATATACGAAAACCTTGGGGTCTTTTTAATACCACGACTGAAGTTCTTATTACTAGAAATCTGGGAAATTTATGTTACTAGGAAATCGAAGCAAATTCAGATTATTTATGTCAAAGGCCTGTTTAACTACTTAAAGCAGTTTCTAGAACTTCAGCAATTTTTGGAGTGTACTTCTTTTTTTAAACGTAATTTTACTGTTCTCTTGACAGAACTGTGCCTTATTCGAAATATTAGATGGTTGTGTTAACTCCGTGTTATCTGAAATGATCTGACGCCTAGTTTTCTTTCGTTTCTGTTTACAAATAATTTACAATAAATGCTGAATATAAAAATTTTATTTTTGTAAAAAATAGTTATTCAGTGTTAAAAGAGTGTGAAGCAAATTAATTAATGATTAATCTATTTAAGTCATTGTTTACTGCAAAAAGTAACGTCAAAATGACGAGTTTATTTATTATGAAGGTTAATGAATTCCACTATGAATTAACACTTTCTATTTCAATTCTTGGAGGATTTATCCACAGCTTTACTTTTTGTAATTTGGTCATACATACCTTTTTTGTAAAGCCTAAAACTACAAAAATTGAAAAGCGCTAAAACTATTTTACTTCATTTTTTTATTTTATAATTTTGTACACAAAGTTACACGAATTTCTATTTTCTTAAGGGAGTATAACTCTAGACTAATAATATTATTATTAGTCTATAATATTAATAGTATTCGAATATTGTCGGATTTTTTCCCACATTCTTTTCAAGCTGATTAGAAAGGATTTTTGTCATTTCATTAGTAGTCTTGGCAAAAAAAAATGCTACAGAAACTTAATTCGTTTCAACAAAATATCCAATAATCCAATATCTCTTAAGCGACTAATTTAAGACCAAACATTATTTGATTAAAATTATGGAGTATCAAATTCAGTTTTCAAAAAGTACAGAAATGCCAAAAAGTAGATTTTGGTTCTTTGGCAATTTTTTTAGAATGACTCGAAATGGTTAATGAGTAATGTCCAATATTTATTTTTGGTTTTTCTTTCAATGGGTTTTTTTACTGTAAAAGCTAGTTAAGTTATCAAAATAATACTTTGGAGACAATAAAATTAGCAGATTATTGTGTAATTTCTAAAATGCGTTTCAAAAATTTTTTTTTGGAAAAGTAAGGCCCAGAGCCGTGAATTGACAAATTAAACAAAATTTGTTTGAGATAGGTATTTCTCATAATAAATAGCGGAAAATAATTAATTATTAGGAACAGATAGCAGTTAAATAATACTCAACAGACCTATAAACCATGTTTTTTTTTTGTTTTTAGCTATGTACATACATATATATAATTATAGTTCTGAAAGCCTCCCGCCGATTCTTGAACTTTAAAGGATGAATTATGCCTAAAATTATGGAAGATTTGTAAATAAATTTAATTACTATTTATATTTAAGTAATATTATTTTGTATATTTTTTAAATGTTTCTAAAGTTTTATAAATTACTGTCAAGTTTACCTTATTGTGTGCAAAGTTTTTTTTTCCGCGCAGGTTATACATAGTCGTAAAGTAGTTTTTCTAATTCTCGAGGCTATAAGAAGATTTACTAAAGCCCTTTACTAAATATTATATAAAAATTCACTATTTGATCAAATTTTTAAACAATTTTGGCGGATGCGCCAGGTTATTCAAATCAATATTCTGTTCTATATGTTGTATGTTAATACTGATACAAATAAAAAAAATTTCGTGTAATACCGAAATTATTAAATTCAAATTTTCAATTATTTTTCAACTAAATGATTCAAAAAACCGTTGAAGAAATAAACAGTAATAAATATTTTATCCAACACCTCTTTATTATGACGTTATAAAAATGATGTTTTTGATTGAATTACGGGGTCTATAAAACACAAGTGATTTTTTGAATTAATAATAAAACTTTTTTGAACAGATTACAGAAAATAGAACAATTTATTGAACATCAAAAAATACAATACATAAAATTACAATTATAAGAAACAGGAATCTCAGATGAAATCATTTGTTGAGATTTACGTTAACGTTTATATTAAAAGATATAACTTTATTTGCTTCATTTTTTGTCACTTCAATGTTGTTTTCACTTTTATTCGATTTTCGCTTCTCAGTATTTACAATAACAATGCCTTGTGTTTCCGAATTTCCACCCAGTACCCTCTTAGCAATGTCTATTTTGCTCAAAATTGACTCTTTGACATAGGCTTGTGTCGACTTCAATCGGCCATGACGTTGGACCATACCAAGATCGGCTCCAGCGTTGAACAATAAACTCGCTGATGTGCGTCTCATACTGTGTCCTGTGTAAGACTCTGATTCTGGTAATTTCAAAAAATCAGCTACTAGATGGTATTTTGGATAGACTACAATTCCCATTGGCTGTATTGTGCATTTCTTATTTCTATAGCACAAAAACAACCTGTTGTGAGAAATATTCTTAGGTCGGAGAGACATATATTTTCTACAAATATCCAGCACATTAACTGCAAATCCTTCTTCCATAATCGTAAAGCTACGTGAAACATATGTTTTTGTATATGGTACAGATACCAACATATAGGATCCTTTATCTTCTACGTTATTGATTGACATGTCAATAATTCACAACATCGACACTCACATGACACACAAAAAATTAGTGCGACCTGTAATGTAAAAAAATTAGGTTTCATTCTCTAATAACAAAATCGACTTACCTTTAACTTCAAATATTTTTTATTGGGTGCTTCTGCTAGAAACTGTTGAATATGCTCTTTTTCAAAAATTTTTGATTTTTTGCACTTGTAATTTTTTGATTCGTTTTTCAAAAAAGCAATCAACTTGCCATATTGTCAAATATCTGTATTTTCGTGAAGCTTTAATGTCGATCTTAACATACTGTATTTCGTCCACATTGAAGAGGCTGCGAATCTTTTTTTGGCGTTGAAGACCCAACAGCACGTCTTCGCTTACCCCACAAACATCGTTTTCCTATTTCCAATTATTGAACTCACTCAATTCTTTGTAATAAGCGTCCCTGGATTCTTTGGGTAGCAAACTCGATGTGACTTCTTTAACATCTTTCGCCATTTTTTTAGGCTACTTCTTTTTATTTCCAACAATGTTACAATCGCCGAAACAGTTTGCAAAATTTTTCTCAAATAATAATTTTGTTGTCAACCAAATCCTAGACTACTACTAATCTTTGTAGATATAAAATTTTTGGGTTTTTGATGATTTTTTAAGAACTCTTACAGAGAGAGGTGTTGGATAAAACTATGTATTGTACTCATGTCTTAACATCAAATAAGTCATTTAAGAAAAATTAGCAAGCTCTCGTGGCTACACATTTCTTTGTGCTACTTCGTGCTACTATTAAAGCTCAAATAGATTTTATAAAAGGTTTCTTACAGACTCAAATAGTAAAATCACTTGTTACTGACTACAGCTACAACACATTTTCTTATATAATTTGTTTATAAGTGATTGAATTTTATGGTGTACTAGAGGCAATTAATTTTTTAGAGCTTTTAGAAATAAAAATCCGCAGCATTTTCAAAGTTGTTTCAACTGCCTAGCTGTTCGCGTTGGTGACAATAGCTCCCACTTTTGAAAACCATAAAATTCAAACATTTTTAGACAAATTATCAAACAATTTAAGTTTTTCAAGAATTTTTTAAAGTACATTAAAGAAGCTAAGATGGTGGTTCAACCTAAACGTACTATTCCCTACGTACTATTAAAATCAGTATCGCCCTCAAATATTGTAAAATAAATTTAAATTATTGTTTACAAAGTTATTATGCACATTTTAAATAAATTGTTGTAAAAACGTAAAAATTGTAAACAATTTTTTTCGAGTTTTTCTCATTAACACGCAATTGGTAAAATCTGCTTTTCTCGTGTTTATTTATGAATATTAAATAATTCAGATAAAATTGATTTTGTTATTGTAATTTCTACGAGTAATTATGCTATTTGCATTAAAAATTAGAACAATATTTTTTTCATGAAATATTTTTCGAAACGAAATTTGTCCAATTCTCGAAATTTGCAATCATTCTAAAATTGCAAGGTATTAATCTCATTATCTAATTATTATTAATTGTTGCATCATAATCTAAATCAAGCGTTAAACCTGGCATCATCAAAAACCTTGAAATGCAAAGAAGAAAAAATATCTTAATTAAGTACTTATTAAAAAATATTTTAACTCATTTAATCTCAAAATACATAGGATTCGCGTGCAAAATGCAATCATTTGCGACAATAATTTTACCCAGTGTCTGATGAAAAATTTAAATTGTAGGGTAATTAGATTAAATAATAAATATATGATAATAAATAGTATTACGTATGATAAGAATGCAAATTAGAATATTACGGCCTTTATTAAAAATGTATTACATAACAAGAAATCCCGTTTTGAAATTTTCAAAATTTCCATCTTAATTTTCTGCTACTACTCGCCTAATTAACCGACATTCTCACCATAATAGTACTATTTATAATAAAAAAATATTTCTAAAGAGACAGAAGAAACTTCCCATTCACGTAACATTTCTCGATTTAAAAGCAGTTTAAAAAGTCTGTGCAATGAAGGACAAAGCAGCATTGCGCACATTGTAAAAGTTATAAAAGCTTTTTGCTCTTATTTATTTACACATTTCCATGCTTAGAGCCATACACATGGAACATTTTTTATGAATCCACAATGAAAACAATCCTTTCGTTTCTAAGTGCTTCGGCAATAATCCTAGTATCAAAATGTGAAAATTACGAAAATACGGTTTTTCCCTCGTTGCCGGTGGCTGTGTTAGAATCAAACAACTCGATTTGTAAAAGACAAAGTGAGATTTACATTCAAAATTTAGAGAATTTTACTCTGTGGGCGCACGAAAGTAAGTTTCAGTGATTCAGTTTTATCCTGGATATACAGTAAGGATTCTAGTGTGGGACGCCACTGCTAAATCCTCTACTGGAGTACTGCGAGGGAGCATTTTCCAAATGGGGCACTTTGAGGAGTGTGTCACTGCAAAAGCTCCTTTTTTGACCAAATATTGTCTGACTATGATGACAGCCAACGTGCCAACACCAAAGGTACACACTGATGATATCTCGCTCGATCATGATCCCTACGAACATGTTTTAGAAAGACTATACGTAAGTGTTTTTTTTACACCTGCTTGAGCAAAAGAAAATGAGTCTCTAGAAGTTAGAAAAAAAATTATGTAAAAAATATTGATATACTTTGTTGTAAAATTTTTAGAAACTCTTCTAAATTAGCTTTTAATAATGCCTGTTGTAAAATAATCCGAACTAAATAATGACAGCCCGGTCGAAGTAAACATCTTCATTCGAATTTTTTGACCAGGCTGTCATAAATTATTTCAGAATAGAAGTTAATTTGAGGGCTTTCTTATAATTTTGGTAGATTTTGCAACAAAGTATAGCTGTTTTAAACCATTTTAGCCGTATAAAGACCTCTCTCAGCAACCCAGAAACCTGATCCAAGTCGGATGGTGCATCCCTGCCTCTTGCTCAACAGCAGATTTACAAGAGTTCCTTAATTCCTACTTAAATGACATTGATTTACCTCTTTTAGAAGATAATGTAACATATAAGGCTAAAATATCTGATATAACTTGTCACACTAGAGAGGAGCGAGCAAGCTTTCTACCATCTGATTACTGTTTTTGGTAATTTTTGATTCGTTTAGATTTTTTATTTTTTATTATTTTTAGTATATTTACGACACTTCTTTGCTTGTTGGTGCTTGTTTCAACTCTTTACGATTTTAATTCATCGGAGGAAAAAGACGAAAAACCGACTAAAAGTAAGCAATCGGAAAATTTTCACTGTTTCTTAACCCAAGTATAGAATCATCTTTATACAGATACTTTATGGCATTTTCCGCAAGAAAAAATTTCAACGAATTGACAAGAGTCGATGAGTCTAATAACGCGTTACGTCTTTTGTATGGAATCCGAACACTTTGTATTTTTTGTATAATTTTGGATCACCGTTTTGGCACTTTTACGTCTTCGGCTTTGCTCAATTTTGATTACGTTGAAAGAGTAAGTTAGGTGTGATTGTTTCAATTTATAACAATTTTTCAGCAATACAGGGCACCTTTTGCGCCTTTTTTATTCCACGGGGACCTATTCGTAGACACGTTTTTTGTTTTGGGTGGCCTTTTGGTCTGTTACGGTCTGCTCAACCAATTCGACAAGAAAAAAATTAATCCTGCTTTTATAATTTTGATGAGATATATAAGGTAAGTCTTGAGGTAATTATCTCGAAATTGAGTTGATTTGCGCCTGGAATAAAACTCGATCGATTATCCAATTATAATTAACATATAATTGTTGTTGTATCATTTGCTTAGTCATAAGATTTCCATAATTAAGAGAATAATCTCGATACACAAATCATTTTTGATCAATTTTCAACAACAGGAATCACTCAAGTTATTATTACGCAAATTCAATATTTTAAAAGATAATTGAGTTTCAACTAAAATTTATTGCTTTGTGTAATTGAAAATTAATTTTGAAGGATTGTGTAATGTTTTTCTTGTTTTCCACATTAAAAAATCTATTTAGAGTTAGAAATTATTTGCGGTTGTAATTGCCAAAAATATTGCTACTAATTTTGGGAAATTATTTGTGGTTCTTAATGAACAATTAAAATCTTACACAAGTAATTTGGTAATTTAAAAAAGGAAAATCTTTCAAGGACAAAAAGGCCCAAGAACCGGATAAAGAAAGATAATATATAATACTGTTACTAATTATTCAATTTGTAGTCACACATAAAATTAGCTCTGAGTAAGCAGCTTTTTACGTGCTTTAAGCTTATTACAAAAATTTCTTATTGGTTTAATTAAAAAACTAAGAATTTTCTTCTTTTAGTTTTTCGAAAATGTACAATAAGATGTCCCAGCTTCTATTTAAATTAAAGAAAATAAAATATACCTTTCACTTCATGAATATGCGATTACAATCAATTGACTGTCAATTGAAACTAATTTTTTACGTTTGCATGTGTATGAATACACTTTTAGTATTTTAGTTTTAAATCAGAATTTAAATAGATGCAGAAAAAATAATTAGTTGCTTTCAATCCTGTTTGCTAAACAATTTATTTTTCTAGACTTTAACGACCGGAAATAGATAAACTTCTTTGCAAATTATGTCATAAACTTGCATTTTATTACTCTTATTATATTTTATTTTTTACTACAGAAATACAATGCGAGCACATGAATTTTTAATTTAGGTAGGCGCTGGAATTGTTGATGACAAACAAAGTGAAGTTAGCAAGTTGTAAGCATCACGTGATTGACATCAACGACAACATGACACAACATAGACATAACCACAAAGCGACATAACTACCAGAAGGTAGAATTGATTTTAATACATAGCTTTGCTCACAACTCTAGCTAACTTTACCTTGTTTGTCCTCCAGAGTGTTGCAAATTGCATATAAAATGACGAGGCCTAATCGTTAGATACATCTTAACCCCAAAATTAGCTATTGTTGAACTACATATGAAATAACCATTTTTATTACCAACAGTATAATAATTAATCGCATTTTTAAAATGGTTTTTTTAGAATTTCAAACCGTATTAAATTAACTACAATATGTTTATATTGATTTTTGATCAGAGGCTGTCATGAGAAACAAAAATTCTAAAACCGTAGGGCGTAACTTATTTCACTTGATAATAAAATCATTTTACTGTCACTCACAAAGAAATTTGTTTTTGATTTTCCAGCACCTTTCTTCTGATTGACGGTGCCGGTATCTCGAAAGGACGTGGTAGTGTTATGATTTTTTCTGGAAATTTTTTCCAAAACTCGTCAAAACAAAGTCTGGATGAGTATACCCATTCTCCGTTCGCTAAGTGCCCATTACAAAAATGTGATTCTACTAAAAAAATCTTCTGTTCTGCAGTAAACACCTAATTCAAATCAAATCTAAATTTTGCTTTTGACAGTGACAGCAAAATTACATTTACGAAGTGAATTAATCTAGGCGCTACGTTTTTAGAATTTTTGTTTCTCATGACAGCCTCTGATCAAAAATTATAATAAACATATGGTATATTTTACGCCCAAATTTTGGGCATTATCAATTTTATTTGGTGTATCTTTAATTTGATCTGTTTTAACGTAAAAATATTGCTATTATAGCAACATTTTATTGCTAAAGTATAACAATGTTTATTGGTTGTTGCTATAGTAAATCAACTATTTTAATAAGTTGCTGTTTTAACACGAGAGAATCTTTAAAGACCGATGTGCAATGAAGCTGTAAGTTTTCGAAGATCATTAATGACGATTGATAAAAAAAAATTAAAATATTAAACTAAAAATGGAAATTCAACAAATTTGAGAATTTAATAAAGTAATAATTTTTGACATTATTTGTTAATTGCATTCAAAGCTATCATCATTACGTTTTATAATGGAATTTAACAAGATTATTAGCGAAAACGATTAATAATCTCGCCTCTATTAATACGTAATTGAAGCGAATGTATTAAAACATCTCAATTACTAGTTGCTTTCATTAATAACTTGTTGGTTAAATAATTTGTTGAGGATACGCGTTTTGCTACTCGTTTTATAGACTTGGACTCGTGCTACAATATTTATTTTATAAAACACGTTTTTCTATTTTAACCATCGATGACCGAGTTTTGCAATAGAAACCTGGTAAAGGTTTTGTTGATGTCAGCAAAACATTGCGAAATAAAAGAATGAAACATCGACAGAGAGAAAGAGAGTGGTTATTAGTTGGCTGTTATTAGTGAATGAAAATGATTTTTAACCAAATACATGTTTTATAACAACCCAATTTTATGATTGATAAATCTTCCACTTGTTTGTGACAGTAGTAAAGGTCAAAAAGGTAACTAAAGCAAAATACTTTACTGTCTAGTCCTTTATTCCCGATAACTGTACATTTAACAATTTTTGATAACAACAATTTAAGGTAACATGGACGTCAAAACAACAACGCAATCTAAAACAACTTGAAAAAACAACAATACAAAAACAAGATTGAATGAATAAAGTAGACAAAAGTAGTTTCAGCAAAACTTAGAAAAAAACGACTAGAAAAAAGACAAAAGAAGAAATAAAAGCACCAACATAAAAAACGGGAGATAAAAATGATTTCAATAAAGACGTTTAGAAAGTAAAAAGTCTAAAGACAAGGCTAAAGAGATATTTGACGATGTTTTTAATAAACTTGATTAGTTGTAAAATTACGATTTGATTATAATTTTTTTGATGACATCAACGTACCATTACGAGGGGGCTACTGTAATAGTACTCGTAATTTCTATACCTATACTACAAGATGCCTATTTGGTGTCTAAAAGAAAAAGAAAAAAAAATTATTAGTAATTATTAGTAAGTGCGGTTTTAAACCATGACAGCCTTTTATTGCCAGTAGCACAAAAAAATTGTTAAATTGTAAAACAGAAGTAAGTTGACATTGTCTACAGGGTACAGGTCAAGTCAGGGTCTTATTAAAACTAAATTTACAAGCTACTACAGGGTGACTAGTTTTATTTATTAAACTATACAAAATTTTTATTAACAAAAATGTAAGTAAGTAAACAACAAAAAAACTATTTTGTAACAACATATATTTAACAAAATTAATATTCACGCGCGGCTACTATTTTACTGATATTTTGTCTCATTCGACGTTTGTTTTAGAGCTTTCAAATATTTGTAAGACAAAAAATAGTGCAAACTCTTGCCTCTAAAACTGACTAGATATAATCCACAGAAAGAAGATCTTATGATTAAGATGATTTTGCCAAATTTTTGAATTTTGTTGCTCTATAAGCCAAGGTTGAGTTCTGTTGGAAGATCAATTCCTGGTCAATTTTTGAAGCAAAATTCTGAGTTAAAATTTGGACGCTTTAAAACAAACAATCCTTTTACCATAATGTGGCACAAAATATCAGTAAAAAAATTACGGCGTGAAATTTTTTTATTAAACGTTTGTGACTCTATATCCATACAAAAGGAGACCACTTTCAAACCCAACTCTCAGATTTGTTTTGATTGATTTCTTCTATTTTTAGTTAATTTATCTAAATTTTCGAAGTTTATAAAAACGTCAAAATTACTACAGTCGAATTTCGATAACTCGAACACCCACTTGCCACAAAAAAAGTAATCAAAAGATACAAATTACCGAAAAAGTAAAACCAGGAATTTGCCTCTCTTCTGCCATAAATTTATTTCGAGTTATCGAGAGTTCGAGGAATAGACGGTTCGAAGTATCGAGATTCTACTGTATTGGCAAATAATAAACACTATTATCATATTATTAATTAATTTATTCGTTTGTAAGATTTGCATCAACAGTTTGTTAACAGGGTTTGAAGTGCCTCTTATAGAAACGGCAACGAAAAAAAAGGAACATAACTTTGTCAGGTTTAGCTCTATTTGTACAAAATATTGTCATTTTCGTGCCAGTTTCGGTTATACCGACAATATTGTTTTTACCTTTATTTCTAATATAACAAAATGTATTTAAAAACTTTTTGTTCTTTTTATTGAAAAATTTTAAAAGATAGTGTGGTTATTAACAGTTTTCAAAACATCGAGTACTCCCCAAAAAAAATTTAGGGCTTGTGATAGAGACAACATAAATGTCTAAGAATTATAGTTTATATAAACTTTACTCTGTCCAATTTAAACTTAACTTTTTTCTATTTGGTTTGATTTAGAAAAATAAAATCTAAAATTATTTGAAAATAAAATTTGAAATTATTTTTATTGGATTTTTTTTTACTTTTTTATTTTGACAAATACAAAGTTTTAAATAATAATTATTAAATTGTTACATACAAACATTTAAAACAATAACAATTACAACGAAAAAACTTCAAAATTTTAAAATGACAACTACAAAAAAATTTAATAGTTTAATTTTAAACAGGTACTTAATTTATACATTTGTTTTCTAGTATGTATTTTATGTTAATTTTTTGGTTATTTTTTCTGATTTGTTAACCATAGAGCTTCCATAATCATTTCTTTTCGATGTCTCTAGGTTTAAAGATTTATCTAATTCACCACCGACGTGGTTCACCAGTTGTGTAGAAAATCTTTTTTGTACTCATAGCTCTTAAGAAGTTTTACAGTTAATGCCAAAATGGTTTTAGCACTAA
This sequence comes from Tribolium confusum, assembly GCA_029207805.1. Lineage (NCBI taxonomy): Eukaryota > Metazoa > Arthropoda > Insecta > Coleoptera > Tenebrionidae > Tribolium > Tribolium confusum. The sequence continues at coordinate 21,152,515 of JALGAY010000003.1, forward strand.
GAAAAAGATAAATTTTCCACGTGAGCACTTTGTTTGCAGCACGAACAAAGAGAATGCGGAAAATTTTTTCCCGAAATAGTTTTATTAAATGTTAAATATTTTTTGTAACAAATACAAACAAAATTTTAAGCGAAATTAGTGTTTAATTAAATTAATTTAATTATTTAAATATAAAATTAAAAATAATTTAGCATAATTCAGTCGAGAATTTAGATTATTTAATAATGGGTTGGTAGAACTGATTAGACGATTTTGCCATCAGCTCAGTCCCAAATTGTTGCTTTACCCACTAATGTCTTAAACAAATTTTTAATGTTTGTGACAAATAACAAAACCGGTTCGGGAAAGCCGTTTTTCCGAGCGTCGGGAACGACTGAGAAATTACTCTTTAAAAACGATGTGTACAAAAAGCTCTTTTTTGTCTGTTAAAAAATATTTTTTCCTTAAAATTTTGGCATTTTATTCGTTCCAAAAATGTTATTCCTAACTAGATATTTTTGGGAAGAAATGTCCTACTTTCGCATTAATGCAGCAACACTCGTGCTGCAAACAACGTGCCCAAGTGAGAAATTTATATTCCCGAATGCGTTGTGTACTCGTAAATAACTATTTTCCAACCTCCGCGTTATTTAATTAGCAATTAAAAATGTTCATACGTTAACAGAAAAAAACCTTATATATGGCTGTCGTAGACAGGAAAGTGAAGAATGTTAATGAGTGCGGTCAGTAAAAATAAAAAATCATTTGTTTATTTCTGTTGATTAACATTATTCTTATTGATTGGTTATAAATAATTAATTTATAACAATCCACATTAATGCAAAAATAATATTTTTAATATTCCAACACGCAAAAAATGGCGAGATAATTACCAAACGTGCAAGATGTAAGAAAATCTATTGTTACAAGTCATCTTGAAATTCCAAACAATTTCCGCAAATCAATGAAGTCATAACTGCATTCCCTTTTTTGTGTAAACCACGTAAAATAAGATGCAGTTGCTGAAGTGTGAATAAATTTCCTCTCACTAGTTCAAGGCAATGATTAACTGCATTTAATTTTTTAGATTGACTCCTGTCTATGCCTTCGTTATTTTCTACTATGCCACACTTTTCCACTATACAGGTTCAGGACCTTTATGGAAACTAATCGCGGGACAAGAAACGCAAGATTGTAAAGATAACTGGTGGATTAATCTACTCTATCTTAGCAATTATATCAAAGCAGATCACGTGGTAAGTGAGTACGTACAGACCATTCAGAGAAAAATCAATTTTTATTTTATCAAGGATTTTTAACGTAAAAGTGTATCTGCGACATGACTCAGCATTGTGATATAACTGTTTATTTCCAGTGTATGGCCCATTCATGGTATCTTCCTTGCGATTTCCATTACTTTATTATTGCGATTTTTGTGTGTCTCTTGATAAAAAAAGACAAAAAATTGGGATTAGGGACTCTTCTACTTGTTGTGATAATATCAATGGTGATCCCTTTTGCCATAACTGTAGTTTACCAAAGACCGGCTTTGCTCCACTTCTATCCAGATTTTTTGACCGGTCCCAAAAGTCACTATGACTTTCTTCTGACTTACACTAAATCACATACAAGAGCTACTCCCTACTTTATCGGAATGTTTGCTGGTTATATTTATTACAAATTGCAAGGGAAAAACACACATGTCTGCCGAGTATGACATTTACAATTTTTTTAACAGTTAAATATCTCAAAAATTATTCTAGATCAGATCACATTTCTTGATGTTACTCTCAATCATCCTGATTTTAACTTGCATCGTTGGCGGTGCTGTTTTTTACGACCCTTACCACAAATACAACGCTCTTGAAGCCGGTATTTATGCTGCTCTAAATCGGCCAGCTTTTGCTATTGGAACCATTGGAATAATCTACGTTTCAAGCTATGGACACGCTACTTTCATCAACACTTTTCTCTCATGGTCTCCTTGGGTTCCTCTCAGTAAACTAGTGTATGGTGCTTACCTCATGCATATGCAATTTCAGTTAAGAGCTGCTTCGAAATTTATGAATCCAAGACAATTTTCGTATTTTGATGTGGTAAGTTGTACAAATGTTCAATAAAATCTTGTTCATTTTTTTTTGGTTTTAGATATCTTTATCAATGGCTGATACAGTTTTGGCATTTTTGTCAGCTATTGCTTTGTATTTGTTAGTCGAAGCTCCGTTTCGAAAAATTTTCAGACATTTATTAATGCCAAATAGAGTGAGTCCACCTCAGACGAAAGTCGAGTCGAGAGAAAATGTTAGTAATGGAGTTACTGACAGCAGATTATAGTAATTCACCTTTTCTAGACAAATTAATTTATAACAAGTAGTATTTAAAGCTAGAGTTATCTATTTTTATTTTTTATTGTATAAAATAACTGTTATTATTAAAGTAACAAATAAAGATTTCTTATCTAGAAGTTTTTTACTTCAGCGGACAAGTCGACCGGACAATAACGGCAGGTTTAGATAGAATATTTTACTTATTTTTTTAACTGATTTTTTGTATTTATTTCTTTAAAAATTAATACAAAATTAAGTAAAATAATCACTTTCGACATTTATAGGGCTTTAGGGAATAGGGCTACTTCACTGAGAGCTTGAATAGGATGAACAAGGAGAATAGAATTGTGAATAATTTTTAAATAAACTATGTGTCAATAATAATAATTATGAACTTATTAGGAATTAATTCATAATGTAGTAATATTTTAAATCATTATTTTAGAAATCTAAACATTAAAAAATTGAAATTAAGTAAGGTAAGGGCTTTTAAAGTGCCAAAACATTTTTTATCTATGACTGCTTTGATAACTGCATATTATATTGCATATTTGAGTGAAGTAAAGTGACATATTACTTCACTAGTGAAGTAATAAAATAAAAATTTACTCTAAAATAATTCGTATTAAGTTCAAACTCAATCTTAATTACACGCTATTATTGTTATAAATATTATTAACACAATTAATCACACCTACTTATAGTAGGACAAGCTATTTCTGATACATTTTTTTCGATAACATCTGTCGATGCAGTAGTTCTAACTGTTATAGTATGTTGGTTAAAGTATGTTGGTAAGTTCTTAGATCCTACAAGCTCCACCAACTCCAATAATTAAAGCAACCTTGAAATTAACATTACTTAGTAAGAAAAATTTATGCATAAAAAGGGTACAGTACCTTCATTAAAAACAATTTATCATCATTTGCTTCTTGTAAAAATTTGCTAATATCTTGTTTAGTGAACAATTGCGATTTTTTTGCACGATATCCTTCAGATTTTCTTTCAGAAAGACGACTAAATGCACGTATTTACTGATGTCAACATTCTTCTTTATTTTCATTATTGTTCTAATCATACAATAAAAAGCCCAGAAACTCGATGATTTATACTGTTTTGATAAATGATCAAAAGATGCAAGTAGAATCTTCTCATGTGTAATATTTTTAAGATTTTTTTTGTCGCACCATGAACTGAACCGTTGAAAAGCGATCTCATACTTTTCTTTAGACTTTTCTGGCACCATGCAAAAAGCAGCATTTGTCACCGCTTCTTCGACATCAGAAGGTAAACTTTCTGAGTCACTCATGTTTATAATTTTCTTATTTTTACCACAAAGCACAATTTTTGTACAGCTTTGTATGAAAAATTCTAAGCGGTTACCACAGTGCTTACTGAACATTTCTATAGCTCGCCTTACTTTTGATGTAAAAAAATAGAAGCTGCATTAAATTTGCGATTTTCTTATTTTTTTGCAGTCGTAGATGAAGTTTTGTATATCGTACGTGGGCTAGAGCACATTACAGTAACTCGTGTGTTACAGATACTCGGGCTAACGCCCTCGTTATTTATAAGTAACACACTCGTTGAGTAATGATGCTTCTATCCCACTAATAATATAAATAACTATTTCTTCACCTTTACTATCAGTGTAAAGCCCATTTTTTTAAAATCAATTGTCAAAGTGTTTTAAAGTTTGTAACTCCATTTAAAATTAGCGTTCCAGTTTCGTTTCCATGGCAAACTAACAGGGTTCCAACACAATTTCAGAATTTTTGACACTGACAATTGATGTAAAGAAAAAATAAGCTTTAGGTATTTATCTAAAAAGAAGCGAAATTTTTTGAGCGTATGGGTCGTTTGCAGTTCTTAGAATTTTAACAATTAATTCGAAAAGCATTTTCAGAAATTCAATTTTTTTTCATTAATTAACTGATGAAACAAAAATAGTCTTTAGGTGTGTGTAATTTTTAATTTCATTGAAAATTGTTTAAATATTAATTTTCTAGTTATGTTGAGAAAGAGTTGACCAACGTCTTTCTTATCTCCAAGCGTACTTTAAGCGTAAACTATTAGATCAAATTATCCTTGCGGATTTTATTATTACATTTAATTTTCTACAAGTGTTTTCTTAAATATTTTTTGTAGCTTTGATCGTTTGCGCAGTGTTTGAAGATAAAGCCAACATTGCCCAAAATTTTAAAGTATGTTTCAGCAACTTTATTATTATTATTATTTTAATTTGTGATAAGAGTTGAACTACCCGGGTTCTCTCATGTTCTCATCTTTAAAATATTGCCTTGCGGACTTTATTACACAAAATTAAATTCTCTACAACCTTTCCTTTTACATTTTTTTGTAGCTTTGATTATTTCAGCACGATTTTAAAATGAAAACAATATGAGATATAAATCTTCATTTTTTTTAATATGTTCCAGTACCCTGGTTTATTTTTTTCCTTTTTAATACAAATATCAATAAAAATTTAATCTTCTGTATTGTATTAATTGCATATATTAATTAAGATTAATTCATCCCAGCTGATGCTCTCTCTTTTGGATATTATTATGTGGGTCTGGGCCGGTGAGAAAATACTCCTTTCTGTTCACATCTTCAAAAAAATTTTTTTATTTCAATCAACAAAGTTCTATTTTTAATCCAATTTTTAATGAACAATAAATTATTTTCTGATGAAACCTGAGAAGGCGAGTTTCATTGCCAAGGAGGAAAGTCAAGGTAAGGTTAATAAATGAAAGAGAAATTATTTATTATAACTTTATTCTCATTTTAGAATACAATTAAATCGGCTAAACATTTAACAATAACAGGGCACAATTCTAACTTATTGGTCATTTAATATTATTACATGAGTTTTAGTATTTGGCTCATTTTTTTTTAAAAGTCAGTCAACATTGGATGGTTAACGATACATGATTATACAGCAAAAATGCGATTTTTTTTAAAGTGCAATTTTTATTAGCCTGATTAATTTATTTTTTTATGTTTACGTAAATATATTTATTAATAAAAACCTAAAAATATCAAATCTAACATTTAACGACTACAAAACAAAAATTAAGTAAAGAAGACTTATGTCACAAATAGAAATCACTTCGTAATTACGTCAAAGAAATAAAATTTCGGCGATAACAATAACTTCAAACACAATTTCAGCAAAAAAACCTTTTATAAAAAAATATAAGAAATTGATTAAACTACCTATAAGGCGTATCATCATCACAACTTGAAATTGCATCACTCACCTGTCAAGAGTCAAAAATATATCTGTTTGAATAATACCTACATAAAAAAATAATTTATAAAATTTGGAAACTTAACCAAAAATCTAATCCAGTCCTGGATGAACTTTAAAAATATTCGACAATTCATCAATCAAAGTTTCATATCTAAAGGCAACCCGGATATCCGGTACATTCGTCCTTGCGATATCATTTCCAGCCACCCCTTCTTTAGTATAATTGGGCCCTAACCAGTACTGCTTAATCTTATGTGGAAATCCTGACATTAACACACTATTTCTTGCCAGTTCACACATATCGCAACTGGACAGTTTCCACACTTGTGCAGCAATACTGTACTCCTCCATCAAGGGCTCTTTAGTAAAGTGAAACTGCAGAGGATCATCAGTAGACAGCGACACCACTAACCCTCTCGATAAATACTCCGGAAGCGGATTTCGGTGATAATTCAAAAACAGGCTGTTGTTAGAAAGAGGGCTCATTGCAATCCCAATCTGGGCCAAATAGTACAAATATTGCAAAACGGGGACTTTGCGGAGCAGCAATCCGTGAGAGATATTCTCAGAAAGCATATAACCGCATACCAAGTGCTGGACAGGGCCGGCTTCGCCACAATGGGGCCGAAGTACGAAAGTTGGGAGGCCTTTTTCAGCCCGGAAATGGTTGAGAACTGAGAGATTTGCGTACATGTAGTATTGGTAGTAGGCGTAGTTGGGATTCTCCTCGTCGCTCCAGTTTTCCGGTGCTGGCATGTCGTCGAATAAGGGATTTTTTTCCGGTTTGCTTTCGTCATCTACGGAGTCGAAACCGATGACGTATTCGAGGAAACGGTGCAGTTCTGGGTGAGAGCTTGGGCGGGCTGTTACCTCAAGCAAGGGGAGGAAGATGTTATCGATTACTTGTTGGAAGTTTTGCAGTAGTTTATTGAGCTTGAAAATGTCACTAAAAAGAGAAAAGAAATCAGCATCTACGAGTGATTTAGGTCCTAGAGACGCTTAAAAACGAGTTCTTTAGTTCTTATTTTTCAAATACAACTTAAAAACCAAAATAAAGCAAGTAAGTTTGTTAAAAAAAATGTTTCTGCAATTCTTACTTGTAAAAAATTGCCTGAAACTCTTGCGTTTTGCTTCAATATTATTAAAACTTTTAAGCTAAGCCAAAGAAGCAAAAAACGTCTTTTAGAAGAAAAAGAAAAACAAAAAGAAAATTCTCAAAAAATTCTCTTGAAATAAATTCAAGAGAAACGTAAAACGCTCTTTTCTTCCAGAGTCCCTTTTATGTAAAAGAAGACTATTAAAGAACTTAAAAGAAATCAAACAGGTACGACCAAAAGAAACAGAAGTACAAAAGGAGATAGAAGACTAAAAGAAAAAGAAGATCTAAAAAAACTAAGTCTAGAAAAAAAAACAAAGTTGAAAAGTAAAATTTGGAAGAAAAAAAGATCCTAAAGAAACAAAAAAAACTCTGCATAAACTCGCAGAATGTTCTAACTAGGTACCATGTTGGAGGCAATCTAACAACTTGAACAAGAAATGGAGAAAGCGAAGAAGTGGAAAACGATAATTATTGCAAATTGCCCATTGTCTCAAAGGACCATACAATTTTTAATTCAATCTTTCGTTCTATATACAGATTTTTCCAAAAGGGAATCCAGGATTGCTTTTCAAGGAGTATTGGAGTTTATTTTTTTTTATAAAAAAATAAGATTTGGAAGAAAACTTCAGCCTTAATGTACTTGGATTCAACTACAAAAATTCGGACAAAAATAATAAAAAACTTATTTCTTTACTATTTGAAAAGCTCTAAAAAAACAAAAAAGACGTTTTGAAGAAAGAGAGAGACAAAGGAAGGCTCTAGAACAAGAGCATTCGAGAAGATTCTAAGAAAACCAGAAAAACCGCATTTTTAAAGTAAGACGACAACTGGAAGAAAAAAAAAGAACAAGTATAACCAGGACTAAATAAGATGAGGAAAAACGTAGAAAAATAAAAGACGACTGTAGAAAAGCTTTTCAAAACGACAGCGACGATTGAAAAAACTATGCCTAAAAAAATTCAGAAAGAACATTTGAAAAGATAAGCAAAAGAAAAGAAAATTCCAAAGGCAAAAACCATTTGAATAAAAATAAATACAAGGAAAAACAAGAAAAGGCAATGGCTAGAAGAAAAATAGGTTTCTAAAGAATTTCGAAAAACAACGACTAAACAATATAAGAAAATCCCCCCCCCCCCCGATTCGATAGTTTCCCAAAATATTTTCGACAGAGACGTTCTAGAAGTAGAAAGGAAATCTAAAAAGAATCTTGTAGAAATTAAAGAAAATCTGAAAACAAAGGTTAACAAAGTAGGAGCAAAAAATAAGAAATAGAAAACGCGAAAATCGATTACTGGAACAACAGAAAAAACATTCTTCTGAAAAAAAACCCAAGAAACCACAAAATAGTATTGTAGAAAATTGCAAAAACAGAAGTATAAGAAAAACTATGGCTAGAAAAGTAAAAAAGCTTCTAGAAGATTTCTCAAAAAAACTACTAAAAAACAAGTACCAATCTTTAAGAAATTCGACAGTTTTCATAAGAGACTGTTTAGAAATGGAAAAAATCTGAAAAAAGCTTCTAAAAATTAAAGACAATATAGATAACATTTCCAGGCAATCGACTTAACCCATGCAAATCATCTGAATGGAAAAACTCTTGTTACAACAGATTAAAAACAAATTTTATGCCAATTATATTTATTTAAGAAGCTCAAGCAAAAGAACGAAAGACGTCTTTTGAAAAAAAAATAAAGCAAGATTCTGAGAAAGAGCCGAAAATAACAAAAAACAATTTTTTTTTTGTATTTTGTACGCTGTTTTGTAGAAGAAAAATTCTAGAAGAACTTGAAAAACTGCCACTAGAAAAAAAAGAAGAAGAAAAGAGAAGATATAACTATGGTAAAAAAAGAAGAAAGGAAAATTCTACAAGAACAAAAGAAAATTCCAGAGGTGCTTAAAAAACGACTTCTAGTAGAGTTTTAACGAAATAAGGCAATTTTATACCTTTTGGGTAATAGTCATTGTTGAATAAACTACTTGTTAAAAAAAAGTTGTTGATACAGTACGAAACACTTAGAAACTCGTTATTTTGATTTTTTTTAAATTATTTTCTACTTACAAAAGCCGAGGAATTTGAATGAGCCAACGCACGTTGTCTGAGTAAACGTTTGAATCTATAGCCCATTTGGCTAATTTGTCCCACTCGTCCCTACTTTTTCCATAAATACTTAAACGGAGTTCAGCATTCTGATATTTCGATTCTTCTAAATCGCTTGCAACTTCTTTAATAATTCTAGCATAATACTTTCCATTTAAGTAATTATCAGTTTTGAGAAACACTTCTCTAAGACGACTTTCCCCAATCGGATTATATTTTGCATTGAATTTATCAAATCTATGAAAAGTGTTACGATCAGCGTGTACATCTAACATATCCACAGTTAAATCATAAGTTGTTAAATTCATACTCTGAAAAAAAATTATTTAAAACAAGAAAATTAAAAATTGAAACTTATTTACTTGGAAAACTTCTTTCAAAGTCATTGGTTTACCATTAGAAACAGTTACAATTTCGTCAGCGTGATTTTTCAACGTCTTTTTGATAAAACGAAGCAAATGTTTTTGGTTCATACAAGAGGCTGCATGAATGTGAGTATCGACTTTCCTAATATTGTAAAAATCTCTATGAGGTACTGCTTTTTGCGACGCTAATTCTCTCAATTCGTTCAAAAGGACATGCAATTGAAATTTCGAGGATAAATAACTCAAGCGACGATAACAAAACGACTTCCTGAAATAAACTGTTACTAAATTTTTTTTTAAAGTTACAGGAAATTACAATGGTCCATCTGCGATCATATTACACATGGTATGCATATCAGCTGAAAAAGTTTCAGGATCCGGGTAGGGATAATCACAAGTTTTTCCATTTTTAAGATCTTCTTCATTGAGATAAACTTCGTAAACGCCATTTCTTGATTTGAAGACATGAGTTGTGTCGGGGATATTTCGGGGTTCCCAAGGCTGATGGGTTGGTGGATGGATACCATGTTCTGGTTTTGGGAAAAACAAAATTTGTAAAGTGTTTTAGGGATAGTTTATGGTGGATTAGTGTGGTAGAGTCATTAAACAAATAAGCAAGAATTCCTTGTTTAAGATTCGGGAATAAAACATTTTCAAGAAATCTTCTGCCTATTGGTTTCAAGTGAACAAATAATAAATTGAATCAATTTATTACCTAAATTAACAAAGATTGGTTTCATAATAAGTGTACAGTGAATTACAGACAACTGTAACAACTAATAATCAGTGATAAATTAAAAAAAAACGCTAACTGAATGTACCTACTTTAAAATTTTAACTAAGCACCAACAGTAAAAAGCTTACAGTGCCCTCGTGTGTATAAGACCTACTTTCTTTTGACGAAAACATTATAAAGTACATACAAGATACGGCAAAAATATGACGGCTCAGTCATAAATACAGATAACACTATGACAGATGACAATAAACTTACTTAACAAATGAACAAAAAATTATGTGTTTTTAAACAGGCGGTTTGCGCGCCGTAAATCTGCCTCAACCCATTGGTTCAAAGTCGCAAAAAACACTTCAATATTTTGACATTGTTGTAGCAGTGTTTACACGTTTTGTCACAGAAAGCTTCATTTGGTTAATTAGAATTATTTTGTGTTAAAATAAAAAGAACGCTAACCGATGACTCTCTTAAAAGTTTACAACTGCTGACTGTAGAGGCAAACACGATTTTTTTCTATGGTCAAATCAAGGTAGATGCTGCTGAAAATAATGGAGTAAGCTCATTGTTTATACTTAGATCGATTACGATAAACCGAGTTTTGCCTTATTACACCTTTTCCAATAATTTTTTTTGTAGTGTTTTCTTTTGAGCGATAACAGTTTGCTTTGTCAAAATCTTCTTTCCGCAGTCTGATTGGATAAGACGTAATACGCCTTTTTAGGTGGTTAAATGTCTCGATTGAATTGGTTGTAGCAAATTGTCGATACATTTTGAAAAACGTTTAAAAAAATTAAAATGTACAGATTTTAGAAACTAATGGGCTAATTTCAAGTTGAAATTAGTACCTTCGTTTCTATAAAAAATTTTAAAAAATTGGAACTGTGATTGGTTGTTACCACAAAAATAATTAAAATTTAGGATACTTTATGTGTAGTAATACGGGTAAAATGTCTCCATAAATATTTATTTCATTATTAAAAAAAATATTAAAAAAAGAAAAAACTGTCGCCTACGGCTCCATAATTTTATAAAAAAGAAGAAGTTAAAATATACATTTATAGGAGTCAGAAGCGAGAATTCTAAGAAATCTAAGTTGCCTCTTCTAATCAGACTTATGTTCTCTGCTTTTAGCTTAAAGAATCATGAAATTTTTAAATAATTTAAAATTTTAAATAATAAAAAATGTTTTTGCCGTGCTTATAAAAAAATAAAATATATAATAGAATAGAAACCATCTTCGAAAATTAAATAAATTCGGGGTTGTAGTTGGTTGTTGTCATAAAAAATATTAATATTTGCGATACTACCCCTAGTATCTCAACTTGAAATAAACCCATAAAATTTTATTAAAAACACTAAATGTCTTTTTGCAAATAGAAGGCGTAAACAGTTGCAAATTGTCCCTTTTACACTAAATCCGTCTCGAAGGACCATACAATTTTTAAAACAATTTGAAAGCAGAAGCCATTTGAAGCCTATAAAAAATTCGTCAATTATTTCAATAAATGAAAAAAAAACTAGCACCGTCGGTTCTGAAAGTCTATTAAAAACTTAAAATGTGCATTCTTGAAAGTCAGAAGCAAAAACCATTATAAATTGGTCCTTCCATCCACACTCAGAATTTTCCAAAAGTACATTTTTACATTGTCGGAAGATAAAAAATCTGAAGCTCCTACTGTCCCTTTACTGTCTAATTCTTTCACAGAGACCACGCTAAACTTTACGAATAATTCGGTATAATCCTCGTGTAGGAGGTTGACAACCTGAAGAGAACAACTTTGTTGTTGAAACGCGCGTCTTGTTAAGTGTAGTGTTTGGTGTGAGTGGGTGTTCTATGTTTCATTCTACCCACCAAGAAGATCCAATAAGAAGACTGAGTCTTGTCTTCTTATTCTTGCGCAGAAGCTACACTACTTTTCTAGAATTCTATTATTTTCATTTTTAAATTTTAAACGTAGGTATTCGAGTTTTGTCTCTTTTGTCTAAATTTTTAATAATTTTAGTCGCAATTAAGTATGAACAATATTTTGTCGAGCGCTTTTTGTTAACAGAACCCTTAATTGTATTTATTTAAGCTTCTTGCCTTCATGATGCAAGGAACAAGAGTTCATTAAAAACGATTTCTATAAAACTGTGAGAATTATAAAACAATTTATTATTTTAGAGATCGTAGATAAATAAATAAAACTCAGCCAAAGTCGGAACAAAAAAAATTACAATTATTTTCTATTAAACAAGTGTAATCAAATTAATTAAAAATAATTGACTAATTCAATTACATATTTGACCCAATCTGATAAAAAGTATAGCTCTCAGCAGATTTGCTAAAAAATCGTTGTTTAATATACAAAAAAAATCTTAAACAAGGTGTTTAAATCTTCATACAACAATCAAATTAAAATATTACGATGTTTTTGTTTGTAAAAAATGAATGTTTATGTGTACGTTAATCGTTTATTGTAAATATTTTTTAATATTTGACTGACATTTAAAAATCGGCAAAAAACTACCTGTTCTGTAGGGTGGTGCATTTTGTAAAAAATGTATGTTATCACTTTACAAAATTGTTACCTTGCTGCACCCCATCATTTAAAATACTATCGAGAACAGCGTCGCTCATCGATTCAGTCATACACAATGTATCAGCTGAAGATCTCGAAGTTCTCGGTGACGAAGTAGTAGCATTTTCAGCTATAGTACATGCAAATTTATTTAAAACAAAATAACTCATCGAAACTCACGGAGTTTCGTAATCGAAAAATAATTATAAAACAATCAAAACAAACTTGGAAATTTATTACGAAATTATTTATTAATTACCTTCTATTGTTTGTTTTTCATCGTGTTGTTGTTGTTGTTGTTTGTTATGCGGATCGAGAAATCTTCCTGCAGTTGCTGAAAAACTCTGATGAGATAATTTCATGTAGCGTTTTCTGATTTGTAAAGCTTGTACGATCAATCTGGAAGCCCTCTCCAAATCCTCCAGGGGTACCTTAAAAAAAATAAAAAATCTGTTACTAAATCTGATTTTCTAGTACATAAATATAGATTTTCCTTGAAACCCTTCAAGTTGCTGTCAAGGTTTCCAGTTTTTAAAATTAGACTTACCCCACTTGTGTCCTCTCCCGAAATTGACACCCTTTGAAAATGGGGCACATACAAATCGTGTTCGTCCAAAGCGGCATAACACTGCTCATCTCCAGGAACTGATGGTTCGTAATGGCTGCGTCTATCACTCAAGACTCTGTAATTGAACCATCAATTTTAATTGGGTTAGTTTTGAGCCTTACTGATAAGGCCGAAATGTGATACATTCAGAAGCCGACCCGAACATTATTTTATTACGGATCTAAATGGAAACAACCACACCTCAAGAACGGACATAACAAACTAATCTAAAGAGTGTGACAAGTAGAACACATCATCAACCAATAAACTAACCCCTCGGAAGTAATGATGAGAAGACAATAAAACGCAACTTGTGGAAAAAATATTTTTAGAAAATTGAATTTATCAATAATTAGTCTATACTTAAATGAGTTTAATTTTCTAATGAGGGTATTGGGAAAAGTGAATTATGACAATGCAAACAGTTCTAAACAAACATTTCACTTTTGCCGACTTTAGAGAAGATATAGGTAATTGCGGAAAAACACGCAATTGGTGCTTTTATTATAAAGTTATACAAGTGTTTTTCCTCATAATTAAAAGCAATTGCAAGGCAAACATTTTATTTTATCAGTCTTTCCAATCTATCTATAAAATAATAATTCGTATATAACAGCGGCCACATAATAGTGTAGTGACGTCATTAAAAACGCCAACTAAAATTAGGTCTATTTTTTAATATTATAATTATTTTTTAAACAGTTTATTGTATATATTAATAACGAAATGTTTTAAACTCATTAGCATTCCGAAATTTTGATTGATAAAGTAGACGCACTAAATGCAGGCAATGGCTAGGATGTGACTGTTTGATGCACAAAGCAACAAAGTCGACTAAATAATCTTGAAGACACTAAACACAATTATAATATTTTGTGCCACTATAATAGATGAATAACTATTATGTATTTATTAAGGAAATAGACAATTATTTTAATCCTGAAAATGCAAGTGGTGCCAAAGGCGTCCGAAAAACCGAGGACATCTTCATTCAAGAGATTAACGACGTTTATTTCAGGTAAGCTAACATGCATAAATAAATTTCCCACCAAAACCGTCAAAATTAATCATAATTACAGACGAAAATGATATTGCTTTCAAAATGATTGTTTGGTAAGTGATACTGATGACTGATAGGGACCTGAATGCAGTTGGTAAACGGTTATCAAGAAAACAAGGTTGTTTATGTGCTAAAACACATACCTACAAAATATTCAGTTCAGTCATTTGCTGTTTGTTTAAAATAAAAAGTTAATTGGAATAAAAGAATAAAACATTTACAAAAATTTTTAATAGAACTTTAGCCCTCAATACAAGATCTAAATCATAACTTAAATTTTGCTTTCAAAGAAATAAAAAAAAAATTATTTAAATTAATCTTGGGAGAATAAATTGTAATTTTATGGGACAAAATTAATAAAAAATTGACGACCAGTCGAGAAAAATGTTTTCGAGGCCGCTACAAAATACATCTCTTTTCTTTTATTATTGATACCTTACAATATAGTGTCCAAAACCTATCCTAAAAATTAACCTTAATTTAAGTCGTTTTTGTAAACATTTTAATAATTACCATTTTTTTAAAAATAAATTCATAGATACCAAAAGACTGCTCAAATATCTAAAATTATTTTTTTATAAAGTGTGTTTTCCTCTTTGTCTTATTCATCTATTTTGTTCTGTAAGGAGAACGCTTTATTGTTTAACGTGGTCAGATTTTTTTCATTTTATTTCTACTAATTTGTTTATGTAGTTTCGCTACAAGATAACTTGATCATTATCAGTTAACTTATCTATACCTGGTGCTTTGCCAATCTTGATTTTGTTTATTGTATTTGTTATTTCATACATTGGTATTTCTTTTTTGTTTTCGTCTGGTTCTGTTATGTCTTCACTGCTATATTCTTGTTCTTGTGCTTGTGCTTGGTTTCTACATTAATTGTTTTGTTGTTTTTTTTCTCTTATAATTTCATCTTTTTGATTTTTTTTTAACTTTTTAGCACATTTTTCTTTCGTTGCAATTACTACCCAAAACGTTTTCAGCCATATTTGTACCAAAATGTTCCCATGTTTTTGCTTTGGGGTATTATATTTTCGCACTTCTGGCAGTAAATTGACTACTTTAGGCGTTTATTTAAGGGACTAAATTGCCACATTTAATCCTAAGAGATTAAATTCATTTTTACTCCCTCAAAAATTAAATATGAATAAAATAAAAAATTACGATATTAGTAAATTCTTATTTTCAAACAAAATTAACATTTCTGTTTATAGTGGATACAGAAATATTTGGGTAGTGACTTCTTAAGCTCGCAATGAACCAAATAAAATCCCATGATATAATCCAATGATTAGGTAATACACAGTGATGATTTATGATGGTGTCTTGCATTATTTATTATGTTGACCGAGACTATTAGACCATTAGATTCAACAAAAGCCATTATTTGTTTACTACTAGCTTAAAAATTCAGAGCTCAATTATTTCCGTCTTCTGATACACGATAATTAAAGCATTTCATTTTTAAATAAATTAAAATAAATGCTTCGAATTGCAAAAAATAATGTATATACCACGAGGCTGAAGTGTTTTTAATCCCTCGCTGCTCTCAAGCGCGTTAAAATTTACCTTAAAAACCTACTACAGTTCCTTGGTATCTAATATACTATTATTTTCATATTTTCTCCTGTTTTTTGTACAGCTGGGAATCATTTGGATTTTTATTTCCAAAGTACTTTTTCCATTTTTCTTATTCTTCATCTCATTATTAATTTCATTATTCCACCAGTGCGTTTTCTTATTTGTTGTTCTATTTACTGCACATATTTCTGTTGTTGCTGTCATAATTATTGTTTTGCATGTTTCCTATAATTTCTAATAGATCATTTCTTTTTTAATAATTTTTCTCTTAAATCTCTACTTCTTTTATTCTCTTTCACTATTTTTTTCTGTATTTTTTGTTTCTCAGTTTGTATGCTTTGTATTTATATTGTTTGGTTCTCATTTTCAACTATTTTTATCTTTGTTATTTCACGTTTTATTGGTACCTTTACTAAAAAATCGAGTAAAGAATTGTTACTTTCGACATATGTCTCCAGCTTTCTTCAGTATATTTTTTTTATCAAGTAATAAATTGATTATAGATCTTTTATTTCTGCTTGTTTTTTTTTCGCGTATATTTCTGAATATGTTTGTAGAAGAGTAAAAGGTCCTCTCCTCTTTACTACCAGATTATTTATTACACAAAAATCTATTATTATCTCCCCACTGCGAATTTTAATTTTTTATATCACCTGTTATAAAAATTCCATTTCTGTTATCTACTTCTTCTTGTAGATTGATCCAAAATTTTAGTTTATAGGTCTATAGGCTATCAGTATCATATATATTTATTTCTTCATCTTTTTCTATTTCTACTCTAATTAGCACTCTAATTTTTGTTTTCAGTTTTTGATTTCGTTAATAATCCCTCCTTGTCCGTTGTTAAAGTCGCATTGGCTCAATTCGAGTTTCTCTCAATTGAAAGAGTTCGATTTTTAAACGAATCATTTATTTAACAACGTAATAATTTACAAAAATAACTCTCAAAAATTAGAGAACTAAAAGACACACTTATGTAGCCTTGATAACCGCTCTGTTTTACCTTCAAGTCTAATAGGGTAATTTCAAGTTGAGATAATACCGGTAGTACCCTAAATTTTAATACTATTCCGTAGACACAACTAATCACAGCCACGAATGTTTTATTTTTACATAGATACAAAAATATTACCGGTATTATCTCAGCCTGAAATTAGTTCATAACTAAACTGAATTTTAATAAGTAGACAGAATTTTCCCCTTTTCAAAAAAACAACAACATTCACCTTCTTTATCCACTAAAAATACAAATCTTTAGACTCAAATTGAGAGTACTTCTTAGCTTAGAACAGTACTTCAAAATAAAAGTCTTTTTTCAAAAGTACTATTTCTAGTTAGACTGCAAATGCATCACAATACAGAATTTATTCCAGTCTTAACATATTTTTATAATAAAAACCGACCAATTTATAAACAATTACAATTTTTATCGCGCTTGTTATCCACTAACACGTACAAAAATACAAACTTTTAATCGAGAACCTTGAAAAGCAAATTATTTTAGTCAAAAAAATCGAAAACCTTTAGACCCATTACAAAACTGACCCCCCAAAATTTGATTACATAACATTTTTACTCACTTTACGTTCAGTTGCCTCTGGATGGCCAATTTCTTCTCAATTTGCTCGATTGGAAATTGAGGTACTTCGTAGGGGGCTGAAAGTTCATTGGGAAGCTCTGGTTGAGTTCCACTGAACTGGGAAGTGCCCAAAAATGATGGGCTCTCATTGCCTGCAAGCAATAAAAAATTCCATTTACAAAAATAACTCGCGATTAGACTAGGTCATTGTCATTGTTTTAGTTTAGGTGCCAAAATATTCGAAAGGTTAACAATTCTAGAAAGCGGTTTGTGTTCCCTGATCTAAATTTGTTTCAGTGCATTTTCCGAAGAAAAAATGTGATCTATGTTTGAACTCTTTGTACTAAAAATAGACTTATCTTTTCGATATTTATAAGACAAAGAGTTGCGGTTTATTACCTAATTAAATTTTTTTTAAAAAATGTAAAATTAGAAATATAATGTCAAATTCACAAAATCATAATTTTTCATATTAGTTACCAGATTTTGATTCACTTTTCTCACTATTTTCACTCTTTCTACTTCCAAAACTTCCACTATTACTACCAGATGAATTAAAAAACATAATTTTGATAAAATCTGATCACTCAACACAAGCACTGATGAGTTAGAGTAACTACTAAGAACTGTTGCAATACTTTACGAAATTATATGAAAATAGATTCTGCTCTTATCATTGTCAATAATACGTCGTTATACTTTAAACATTACCACATTAGCAAATTCCGTTATAATTTTCTATTTAACACTCATTAGTAAAACCAAAAATAGTAAGAACCGGTCCAGTTAATAAACTACTAAAATTCCTTAAAAAATTTTCGTACAAAAAAATTATTTTTGGATTAGAATCTCGTAGGAAATTTATATGACTCAGCCTGTCGTAAATAGCGATATATAAAAATTATAAATAGGTAAAGAGAGGTATTTTTGATTTTGGCTGAAAGTCAACACTTTTTCCAAAGTGACACATCAGGATTTGTAAAATTTGAAAACTACGTTTTATTTTTGCAAAAACGCGATTTGATACTCGTGAAAAATTCTCAGCTCTCTGGTAAATAATATTCCACTCATTTTATAGTGTTACTTACATATATCTATAGTAAATACACAAACATGATATTTTGATGAAAATAACAATGATTTTTGCTACTAAAAAACATTTAATTTAGTAATACCAGAAGCAACATATTCAGAAGACCACCCAAAGAATTTAAAAAACAAGATATCGCTTGTCACAGTTCTAAAAACCATTTAAATTATTCTGACCGGTCTAACAATCAAAAAAGTAGAGCTTTTAACACGTGTTTAGCGAAAGTACAAAATACCCTCTTTCATAATTAAAGCAGTACTGTATTAAATTTTTAAATTTAAATAGACTTAACAACAAAATTTTAAATAAGATATCAAACAAACTGATAAATCTCAGATAAATTTCTTTAAAATAAATACCTACACCTTGATCAACAAATACTGTCGAGCAATAAAATTACTAAAATTATTTTTTTTTTGCAAATTGTCGGTTTGTAAATAGAAAAACAGAAACTAAATTTAAAGGTAAGGTTCAAAAGTGCACTGTTATTATAAATCCATAACTAAACTCCTCGTTTTAGGGTTATAAATACAGTAATTAGTGTAAACAGAGTTCACAGAAACTAAAACCTGTTTACAATAAGAGCTTCTTCAGAGATTTTCGCGGGTTTCGCTCCATTCGAACGCAATGTATTCCAAAACATCTTCAGTAAGAGTAGAAGGTCGATCAGGTTATGTTTTTGGAACATTATCTGTATTTAAACGACGTTTCACAACCCGCATGCAGTGTTGTTTAAACATAATAAAATCTACTATTCTTTCTCAGTTTAGAAATAAAAAATGTATGAGAAACTTCCATTTCGTGCACCAGCGGATTAAATTTCTTTGCTTATATAATCGTTGGTTGCATCCCTTGTCAATCTACAACACGCAAATTTCGATTTTTCTGATTTTTGTTAATTTATTACTTATTTACTTTAGTGAATACTAGTTTATTGACTGAAACTGCTTTATACCTGAGACTGGTGTGGCTGGTATATCTTCATCAACAAAAGAGTTAACCCTTAAAAATGATGGTGCGTTAATCACTTGCAACTGTGAATCATCCGAATTTCGAAAATTGACACCACGAGAGCACATTTTCGACTACACAAGCGAAACATTCAATAAAAACTAAACCACGAACAGCCTGGCACATGTACAACCCAAAAATACTAATACAATTTTCCAACAATAAATTCTAACGACGAAAATAAACTAGGAAGAGCAGTTCTTATAGAATAGGTAACGATTTTATACGCATTTTAGCACTATAAATTTACCTACAAGGTTGTTGTGATAATAACGTAATTAGCATAGGTTGTATATTTTTAAATCTTATGAGATAAGGTTTATTCCTACCTGTAGAAATGATGATGGAATTAGAACTGGTGTTATCAAGAGTAGGACAACCTCTGGAGCTCATTAAAACCCAAATTATTGCAAAGAAAATTTCATTAAAGGATATTCATAACGTAAACACACTTTTCCAATATTAAAGCTCAAAAAGATCGGTGACATAGACTTGGGATAGAAGTTGTGACAAAATTTACTTTAGAAATATGACACTTCTAAAAATTTCAGATTGACAATTTTGACTTGACGTTCAAAAAAAAATTAACATAAATTTAATGACCAATTACTTTAATTTAGCATGAAATACAGTGACATTAATTATATCTTCGCTTCTTAAAATAACTCTTACAAAAAGCTAATGGTTGTAAAAACATAGTTTTTTGAAAATATCCAAAAGAAAAAAACAAAATTAGCAAAATGCCGCAAAGGGTGTCTCATCTATAACTTATTTTAAAAATAAGAATTTTTAAATTTCTATTTGAAATGTGTGTTCCAGCTCTAAATGTCAAGTCAATATAAATTGGTTCGTCCGCTTTTGCATTGTTTTGACCAGCTGAGCTGGTGAGACGGCTAAAATAAAGTAATTCAATGCCTGTCGTTGTTCTTGTCCGGGGAGTAGTTGTTTCTATTTTATTTTAGTCGGTAATGTATTGGTATAAAAGTGGCAAATTACGTCCAACATAAGCCCTAATCTACATATTTGCTAGCGATGTTTGGAGATGGCATTAAATCACCATCTCACCCTCATATTTTGGGAATTTCAAAAAGCCTCATAAAACCTAACTTTTACCAAAAAAATAACAGAACAATGAACCTTATTTTCACGGAGATAATTAAAGTAAATGATGTGCTTCAATTTGGATAAAATTTTTGAAACATTATATAAGAAGAATCAAATTTACCTTCAGATCTTTTATTTAAAACATTGTTTAAACACCGAATAAACACACTTGTTAGACATAATTTAATAATTTATTTACTGTCTAGAGCTAAAATAAATCAACAATTGTTAACAACAGGGATATTAGCACTTTGTGCAATGACAATGTTGTAAAATGAAATGTAAACAGAGATAAAGAGGTATAGTTAAAATATTAAAAACAATTACGAATAAACTACAAAGTTTATACAATCTGCTCACATATTTAAACAAAATTTTAAAAATGTATACGTTAAACTACTCCAAACAATAATCGCACCACTTCTCAAATTTTTGCTCAAATGTTTTGTTAGAAATTTTAATTAAATATTTGCAACAACTTTTAACAAAAAATTCAAATTTTGGAAAACCCAAAAAAAAACCGTCAGTAATGAGTATTTCCACCTCTTTTCTGGATAACTTCTCTACACCGACTCGCATACTCAAAATTAGTCGTCTGATTGATTCCTGTTAAAAAAAAATTTCAAATTTCAGTTAAATGTTGCCCTACTTCTTGCAGATTAGCTGGTGGTGGTTGCATAGTTCTCAGAGTCTCAGACGTTTTCCCAGCATGTCCCACACATGCTCTATAGGATTTAAATCTGGACTCATCGGTAGCCAATCCATTTTTTCAATATTTACTTCTCGAAGGTATGTCTGTACAACGCCAGCGAAGTGCGGTTTGGCGTTATCGTGCATCAGGATAAAGTTCTCTCCTATAAGGTGCAAAAGGCATAACATGCAGTTCCAAAATATCGGTAATATACCGTGCAGCGTTTAAATTTCTTCCATTAAAGACGTGAAGGTCTGTGCAACCCTTCAAAGAAATGCCTCCTCATACCATTACAGAGTCTCCGCCAAAAGAATAGACTTCTTGAATGTTTCACTCGGCAAAACGTTTATGTGGACGTCGGTACACTCTTGCACGTCTATCGTTGGTGTACAAACAAAATCTCGACTCATCTGTAAACAGAACCCGCTCACAATCTTCTTCATCCCATTCGACGTGTTCTCTAGAAAAAGCTAGTCTAGTTCTACGGTGGTTCACAGATAAAGCTGGGCATCTAGCTGGCACTCTAGGGTTTAATTAAGTTAACTTCTGCAAGTCGTTGCTGAACGGTTTCAATGCTTACTTGGTTATTATGAACCCTTGCTAACTGTTGCTGTAAACTTCGAACAGTAATGAACCTCTCCCGTAAAGCACGAATTCTTAGAAAACATCTTCAATAGCCGTTGTACTTCGATGTCTGCCTTGTCCAGGACGTCTGGTATACGCATTAGTTTCTAGGTAACGTTGAACTATCCTAGACACCCTCGTATGGGCTACACCAAATCTTCTTCCTATAGCACGGTAGCTCAAGCCTTCTTGGGATAAAGTAACTATTGCGACACATTCGTCATTGCTTAAATTGCGCTGATTACGTTCCATTGCTTTCAAAATTTAACAAAATTTTAATTATACTGACACTGATGTGTTTTTAAAACAAGACTGAACAGAGAAAACCAAACGTTCATTTCAGGTAAATTTTATTGACTTTTTTCTTTATCTTCGAAAAAAAAAATGCTACATAAAAACGCTTTCTGATAATGTTGTTATGATTAGAAATAAAAGAAAAAGTCTTTAAATGCAAATTCAAATTCATCATTTTCAAAAAATCAGGTGGTGTGATAATTGTTTGGATTAGTTTAGTTTCACTTTTAGCCCTTTTATTATGACGATTTTATAAATTATGTAACAGGTGTCCCAGGTTTTACCTTCATTTGCAAAATGGCGATTTCTATTTAAACAAAATTGTAGAAAAAATTATACATTATAGCTATCTAATGTGCAGGATGTTTAATGTCTGAAGACATCAAATAAATAAAAATAAATAAATAATTGCTTAATATTTTTTTTTATAATTATCGGTAGGAGAAAACAAATGATCGAAAGAAAAAAAATATAAAAAGCAAAAGCAGATGAAGTGTTGGTTATATCTGTATTTTTGTACTTTTCTATTGCCGTTACATAATCATTTATTCTTGTTGCAATCCTTCGTCCTGTTTGATCCTTATTGCGTACGAGACCAGTCGAGAGACTACCTTTAGAATTAAAAGCAAATGTTATATTATGGCTTTTTTTAATATGAGAAATAGATAAATTTTGTTAATAATATCGAGGTTAATATTTTTTTAATGTTAATTTAATTCAATTTAGAAACATTTTGCAAAATTTTGATAAAGTACCCCATTTACGAGTAAAAATAAAAAAAATATGAAAAAGGCAACAATGAAATAAAAACATTTACTCATATTT
The DNA here is from genome assembly GCA_029207805.1 of Tribolium confusum. Lineage (NCBI taxonomy): Eukaryota > Metazoa > Arthropoda > Insecta > Coleoptera > Tenebrionidae > Tribolium > Tribolium confusum. The sequence continues at coordinate 21,175,402 of JALGAY010000003.1, forward strand.
TTCTAAATTGCTACTTTTCTGTTTGATATTTAAATAAATTTTTCCAATTTTTTAAATATTTGGACAAAATCATTTTTTCTAAGTTTGGTATAAAATTACCAATTTTGGCAGTTTAAAAATATATCTCAAAGTTCTTTATCAAGATAAAAGTAACAGTTTAATACTAAAATAAATGACAAACAATAAAATAATATTTGCAAGTGTTAACAGCTTTTTTTTGTTTTATAGCTGCCTTGTTAACTATTATTTTGTGAAACCTTTTGTACATCTTTTCGGGTTTTTTCACTTTTACGCAAAAACAGTGCATTTTATAATAAATTGTCAAAGCGAAAATAATTATTTGAATAACATCGTAAATCGTAATTTTTAATATTTTGTAATAATGTGATATAGGCAATCAACAATACAATCACTTTACGGACGCTTATCTTTCATTTTTTCATACTTTACAGACGCGTTTGGACTTACTTTGCGTAATACTTTTCTCACTTTACTGCAAAAAAAATACAACACAAAAGTACAGTGCTCAACAATTGAAATGGAACACCTGGAATTTTAACAAAATTTAAAGTCTTGTAACTCCTGCAGAAATTTATTAATTGAGATGATCTTTTTTTTGGGGAGCTCATTGCTTATACCTACTTTAAGATGTTTAATAGAGCGTTTTTTGTAAATTTGTTGTTCAGTTATACTGTTATACAGAGTGTCAAAGACAAGCCCTACAAAAAACGAAAAATTTAGACATCTCCTATATTAACAAAAAAAATTGGATTTTTTTAATGGGTCCCGAAGAGCGCCATCAAGACAGTTTTACAGATTTTGAGCTACACTTGTAAACTAAAGCAATAATCCAAAAAACTGTTTTTTGCGCATTAAGCAATACCTAATTTTGTAAATTTATGTAACATTTTACCTCTTTTTGGCTTATACAGCAATTCTTTATTCTTTTTGAGATATGATGAGTAAAATAAATTGTTAGAATTTTTCTCTATTCACAATTCATTCGGTTTATCTATTTTTAGAAAATTATGTAAAACATTTTTTATTCCAGACAACAATTTTATCTTTTTCTTTGTAAAAACTGATAACATCTAAATACCTCAAATATTTTAATAAACCGATTTTCTCCAAATACCAAATTGTTGGCACAACTAAAACGAGGTCAATAAAGAAAGCCGCCACTAAAAACTACAATTAACATTTTTTAAGGTCGATTTTAATTGTAAACAATAGTTAAAGAGTTCCAATAAATCAACAGTTTATTTTTAAACAGGTTTATTGTTTGTCGGGAAATTACAATCAAAAATAGTTACAGTTTAATTATTCTTAAACAAACACCGCAATAACCGCTTTTCCGCACAACAAACAAAAATTTTGAATTTCTTTTATACAGCCAGTCCCGAAAATCACAACCAAGTCCTCAAGGTCAAGTTCTAGTCATTTTTTTGCATTCCATCTATTTTTTGATCGCGAATATTTAACGTTCAACGACCCAACTACATTTTTAATTTAGCTTTAAATATTCGGCAAAGTAAAAAAATATTCTTGATTGAAATTAATATTAATATCAGTTACACAATTTAATGTAATTCAAAGACACACCTGAATAAATATTTATTACATTTATTTATGTACTTAAGCGTGCGTTAAATTTATTTAAATTATGTACCAGTATACAGTACGTCCGGAAATAGTCTAATTGGGCCAAAAAATGCCACGTTTACCCGACTTAGGCCTAAGTAATACCTAGAGTAAACATAACCTAACCCTAGGTTAATTATACCAACCTTGCCTTTGTTGCAGTAGAGTAGGTTCAGCTTCCCCATCTCCAAAATCGGAGTAAAAAGTCATAGAACACTTAGGTTTACTCAAACTATTAGTGTACAAATCAGCCATAATTTGCACAAAATCGCAATACAATAGCCACCTAATAATAAAAAAAACACGTCAGACGTATCAAAAAGAGCACACACTGTTCGTGTTTGCATCGACACAAACTTCGTGGAGGAACTATTGATTTTGGCACCGCGTAAGGACGCCTCCAGCAAACGCGCAGCGGAAGATTTCCACGATATGTGTGCTTTCGATACGTCGAAAGATAACTAATAAAGCTGGAATGATTAAAAAATTTTAAGCACATATGTTGGAGAAATCTAGGTGGGTATAGTACTTATCTCGTTCCAGTGCTATAAATAAAATTCTAAGTAAAAATAAACAAGAATTAATTATTCCGGTGGCTATTGTCGCGTGAATTATCTCTATTGTTGGACAATGATGACACTAATTGAAGATGGTTACGGAAATGCATTATTTAACTACCTGCATTGACTTTTACTGCCTTAGATGAAAGGAAATGTAATTGAATAATTTATATTTAGATGCTGTGCATATGATAGATGAGGGAATATGATGATGCCAAATGACTGAATATAAATATCTGGAATTGTGTGACCTTCGGTTTAATAGTTGATCTGATAAACTAATCCTCTCATTATCTATAACAGGAAATTAAAACACAATTTTTTTACTGTTAGTGTTGTATTAAAAATGGAATCAATCACAGAGCTCTAAAAGTGTACTAAATTTTTTAGAAGTTATTCATTACTAAAATCAAAATCACTATCGTGTGAAACCTTGGTTTCCTGTTTTATACTTTCCGTATCAGTATCCAACATTTCCATAACATTACTCTTTTTCGGTTCTTCCGCTTGAGACAGACTCGCCTCACCCTCTTTTACTGCTTCACTAATTTCCCCTTCGGTAGGGTGTTCCTGCTGTTCAACGACCCCTTCGGCATAAACCTGGTCATTTTGGCGAATCACTTGACCTGTTTCGTCATACTGAACATCACTTTGTTCAGTGTAATATTGTTGTTCATCATATTGTTGAATAGGCTGCCCATTTTCATCATACTGCTGCAAGTATTGCCCAGTTTCATCGTACTGTTGTATCGGTTGTCCACTTTCGTCATACTGCTGTTGTATTGGTTGTCCAGTTTCGTCGTACTGCTGTTGTATCGGTTGTCCAGTTTCGTCATATTGTTGTTGTAACAATTGCCCAGTTTCATCATACTGTTGTATGAGTAGCCCAGATTCGTCATACTGTTGTACAGGTTGTCCACTTTCATCATACTGCTGTTGTATCAGTTGTCCTGTTTCGTCATACTGTTGTTGAATCAGTTGCCCAGTTTCGTCATACTGTTGCATAGGTATAGGCTGTCCACTTTCATCGTATTGTTGAAGATATTGACCCTGATCGTCATACTGTTGTCCATATTGCTCATCGTATTGTTGTATAGGTTGCCCAGTTTCGTCATACTGTTGAATAAGCTGGCCATTCTCATCGTACTGTTGATCAGTGTACTGTTGAATTGGTTGTCCATTCTCATCGTACTGTTGTACCTGAATCGGTTGTCCATTTTCGTCATATTGTTGTACTTGAATCGGTTGTCCATTCTCATCATACTGTTGTACTTGAATCGGTTGTCCACTTTCGTCATATTGCTGTTGGTTCTGGAACGGCTGAACATTTTCATCATACTGTTGTTGTTCACCATATTGCTGAATTGGTTGGCCATTGCTATCGAATTGCTGTTGTTCAAATTGTGCTTGAAATGGCTGACCGTATTCATCATATTGTCCTTCAAACTGGCCCTGCTGCGTTTCGCTAGGGTGTCCAGTTTCATCATGCTGCTGTTGTTCAACATACTGTGGTTCATTTTCATTATAATTTTGTGGTTCCAATTGTTTCTGTTGAGAGTATTGTTCAAGAATTTGTTGTCCACCCTGTTCTTCAAGAATTCGTTGTTCACTTTCAATAGATTGCTGTCGGCTTGCATCATATTGTTGTACATTTTGACCCTGTTGATCGCATTGTGGTATTTGAACGGGTTGTTCATTTTGGTCAAATTGTTGTATTGGGTGCTCTAGTTCAAGTTTTTCAATAAAATCATTTTCTAGTTTCTTTTCAACAATTTCTTCAGGTTTGGTCAACTCCAATTGAGCCATTTTCCTACTGTCAACTTCATCATCAATTTCACTTTTCTGATGTTCTTGTAATTGAGCAATTTTCATACCGTCAACTTCTTCAACTTTCTGTTGTTCCTGTTGAAGTTGATTACTTAAAACATCAGACCTTAACAATTCTTTACTTGTTGAATTCACTTCAGACACTTGAGCTTCATCAATACCATCAACTTTTTGCAACTTAACACCGTCAACTAGTTTTTCTTTTTCTTCAATCTTGACTTGCTTTTCTTCAGTGTTAGGTTGCGGTAACTTTTCTTCAATTTTCTCAGGCAGAAAATCATCAGTTTTGCCAATCCCACCAAAATTCCTTGTACCACCTGTGTAGGGAATTTCGTCAACATCAGAAACATCATCAGTATCGCTATTTTTTGGTCGAGTTGTCTTTTCTGCTTCTTTCATTGGTCCATACAAACCCCAGTTATTAAATCCTCGTGGCGATCCGTCACTTTTTGGTTTATTATAAATCGAAGTCATAATATCATCAGCAATTGAATTTGCATAATTCGGTCGATAATCGCCCTCATACGGATAAAACTCCGAGTTCAACTTCTCATCAAAATCTGTTGGAAGAGTCAAAGGCAACCTCGCTCTACTTTCTTCTTCCTTCCTCAGCATTTCCCTCAGTTTATTCGAGGACAAATTCTGTAGATAACTTTGCACAACATCATTACCGTCATCAACAACAATTTTCGGCTTGGCTTCGTGTTTTTCAACCTGTTTTGCTCTGTAAACCCTGTCCAAGTAGTTCTGGTACTGCTGTCTGAGTAATTTGAGGCGTTCAGTTTTGGCAACAAGCATCGCAACTCGACTTTCAATCCTCTCTAAGCTCCTTAAAATACGTTCATTACGGTCCTGTCTCCGCCTGTCTTCCTCCAAAAAACGTTTGTATTGCGTCCGCAATTTTCGATAATGCATTTGCTCCCTTAAAAATAACTTCAATATTTAAATCTAAATTAGGAAACGACTTACTCCTCGCGAGTAACTTGCACCATTTCATTAAATTTCATTTCAAGTTTCAGGCGTTCCTCCTCACTGAAATTGTTTGACCCAATTTAGGCTACAATACAAACAAACACCACAACAAGGGGAAAACACTCACCTTTTCCGTAATTTTTCCTGTAATTCGATGAATCGTTTGTAGTACTCCTCAGTTTTGTAATTGAATGACATTTTTGACAATTTTTTGGAAATTATCTGGTCACATACGTGTTTACACGGGGTTGTTTCAGGTAGTAGTCTCACATAATGTATGCTCTGCGTAATTACTTAGCGCACGACAGGTTTGAATGCAACAATTTTATTTAAAAATCAATCGAATGGTTGTAATTGCGGCTTTTAATCAAAAGTTCGCGTGCAAAACAGTTTCAATTAATCACTTTCTTATCTTTTAACACATATCACTGATTCTTTCGACAAAACAAATATCGACTGAAGGAAGTTTCAGGATTTTCGTGGATTATGAAAGTCGATATTTAAAATACCGCAAATATTTTATCTGTGGCAAGGGCGCACGCTAACCCGTACCAGGACAGGAAGGACACTAAACTTGACCTTACTCTATATTTAATTAGGTGAAAGAAAAAACAATCAAGGAGCAGAATGGTCCAGTCTTTTAAACACAAACTTTATAAACTTAAAAAAAATAACAAATCTGGAACAACAAAAATTACTGTTAGGTACTTACATTTTTTACGTTTTATAATCAATAAAATCCTTGTTTTCAACAGCAGTGCCTTTAATAAAATTAAAATCTTAATAATATATTTCCCAAAACAATCAAATCTTAGTCTCTTAGACACAAACTTTATAAAATTAATAAAATAATAACAAATCTGGAAGAAGAATTGCTTTTACATACTTTTTTTTTAATTTGATAATCAATACAGTCCTTGTTTTCAACTCTCGTGCATTTAGTAAAACTGAAGTTTTAACAATTTATTTCTCAAAATAGGTAATTAAATTTTTTAGCAAGCTTTTAGCAAATTATTGGACACAACAAAATGGAGCCACAAAAAGAGTGCCTACTTGACTGATCCGCTCAACACAGAAAAGGTTCTTCAGTAGAGATAGAATTTGCTCGTCAAGATTGGCACTTTGAAAGTTTTTTACTTAGCAACACACTGAATTTAAGTGTCCTGAGTCTTTCTCTTCGAAATTACTTAAATCCCTTCTTCGTCGACAAGACGACGCCTTTTCCTACTTGAGCTGAGTGGATATTTCCGGGATTTTTAGCGGTACCCCACCATTTAATAGTGACAAAGTATTGATTACTTTGATATGGTACCTACAAGCCGCGAAGAAAAGTCCCTTTTGAAAATTTTTGAAATCATGCCAGAACTTTGAACTCGATCTCATAAATCTTACAATTTTTTTGTATGTTGGTTATTTTGAAGTAATTAATTTAGAATTTTATATCGGTCATACGCTTTATTCAAATCTAATTGATTTCAAGAATTGTAGTTTTGCACGTGTCTAATTTTCCTTTGAATTGCTAATTTGTTGAATATCGTATAATTCCCAGGATTAATTACTCGAATCATTAAGTTTTTGTAATATTTTATTTCTTGTTGCTATAGATCATACCGCATACAATTTTGTTAACCGTTTTGCTGTTGTCCAAATTGTTTAAATTGTTATTCATACTGTTTTATATTGATAAGTCGGTTTCGTTTGTTGTTCACTTTCATCATATTGTTGTTCAACAGAACTGTATGTTGTCCTATGTTATCATATCATTGGTTATATTATTAAACTGTTGTGCAGGTTGTTCTAAAAGTTACTGTTTTTTTTTCTTCTACTATTGAATAAGTTGTTTATTTTCATCATGCTGTTGTACAAACTGTAAGTACAACAACCAATATGCCTTTAATAATGTACTTATCATTTTTCCTTAAACTTTTGTTCATTCTGTTATACTTAAAGTGGCCGTCCACGTTAGTCCTAAAGAGCAACTGTTGCTCTAGAAACAGCAACCCCTTTTCATGGTCTTTTGCTCCTTTTACAATGCGTTTGTTTAAACTGTTGTACTTAAATCGGTTAACCAGTTTCATCATAATACAGCTGCTTAAACGGTTCTACTTCTACTAAATTAGTTGTATTCTTATAAATATAGTTACTCCTAAAGTTGCGTTACGGTTAAGTAGGACAACTTGTTGTACAACTGTCTTTGTTCAGTGTAATGAAATAATTTCGTCACAATTATTGCTGTTGATCGTAACTTATGCAATTTTTTAAACCGTATTGCTGTTGTCCAAATTGTTGTACTTACATTACTTACATCAGAATATTCGTTTTCATCAAACTACTGTTGTTCAAGAAATACTGATGATGAGTCTCTACCGTACGTTGTTCAGTTTTACCATCGTAAACTTTTTTATTCAAATTTTAATTCTCTATAACTTTTTTTCTCCATTTTTTTTTGTACGTTAAACCATTTGGGCAGCATTTTCAAATAAGGCCACCTCCGCACAAATTTTAAGAGTGAATTATTTCTTTAAATATGGTCTAGTAACTTCTTTGTTATCTTTATTTATACAAATATTAAGAATTTAATACGCAATAAGACAGTATTTTTATGTGTAATTATTAGGGTGGGCCAAAAAAAAACGATTATATTTTTTTTAACTTCCGACACTAAAATATTGGTTCCTTGGCACTTTTAAAAAATGCTTTTTCAAGATGAGCTCTTAATTTTAATAGGAAAGACTCCCTCATCGCAGTTTTCCATTTTTTTTTCAGTTCCATATGGTAAAATCAATATCTCGTCACTACTTAATCGTACAGAAAAAGTTTATTTACATTTTTTGTAGGAAATTTAACTCTACAAAAAAGGTATTTTACAATTTTTTTATAACTTTTACCGTTTAAAAGATATCAGAGGTCAGAGTTCGAAGAATTTAGCAAAAATTTCTTTTTCACTTCTAAATTTTATATCTCGTAGATAAATCAATATTATAAAGTGCTCAACATACGGTTTTATAGGAAATTAAACGTTCTTCAAAAAAAGTCGTTTCTGGTTATTCGATTACTTCAACCATTTAAAAAAAATTGGGGATTTAGTATCAAATTTTGGTTTTTAAAATGTGAATATCTTCTAAATGGTTAGAATAATCAATTAACCACAAGAGACCTTTTTTATAGAGCGTTTAATTTTCTACAAGGCCATATGTTGTGCATTATATAATAATTATTTGTCTCTGAGTTATAAAATTTAGAATTAGAAAAGGAATTTTTGTTAAATTCTTCAAACTTTGACCTCCGATATCTTCTAAATGGTAAGAGATATAAAAAATTGTAAAATAACTTTTTTGTAGAGCGTTTAATTTCCTACAAAAAATGTAAATACAAATTTTCTGTACAATTAAGCAATAACGAGATATGGATTTTACCATATGGAACTGAAAAAAAAATAAAAAACTGTGATGAGGGAGTCTTTCCTATTAAAATTAAGAGCTCATCTTGAAAGAGCAGTTTTTAAAGGTGCGTAGGAATCAATTTTTCAGTGTCGGAAGTTAAAAAAAAAAATAATCGATTTTTTTGGCCCACCCTAGTAATTATATTTTTTGTGTATTAAGTTTTGCAATTTTTAATTCAAAGCGCACTGTAAAGTTAAGCATCTATCGATGCTATCTCTCTCATGTACAATTTTACAAATTATTTTTTTACTCATTTTTGATAAAATGAAAAAAAAGAGCAATAATTTTTTTCATTTTTTTTTTAAGTTTATCGCTCAAATAACTCGATAAAACAAAATTTTTTTGGTCAATCTTTTAGAGTAATATCGATGTACATCACAACTTTTTTTAGTCTTTTGAGAGGTGTTTTAAAGAGTGTTTTGGGTGGGCGGATAAAACTTGATTCCATCAGTATAGTAGTACTCTGGGAGTGACTATACGAAACACTTTTTAATTAGGTAAAACAAAGAATGAGATTTTTTTAAACACTTTATTGAGTCTTATACAAAAAACTGTACACATTTTACACAATAAAAAAAATATAATAACAAATCTAGAACAACAGTAATACTCATTTTTTATTTTGAGAATCAATAATCATTGCATACAATTTTTATTATTCTACAAATTGCAATTTTATCACACTATTAATCATTATCACATTTTTTTTGTTAATAAGTAAATTTCCTAAAAATTACTTTATTTTGCAGGAAGTTTCAAGAAACCCGTTTTATTTGGTCTATTTTAAAGCTTAAATATGACCCAACCAAGCTGAGTAATTGCAAGATTACCTAAGTCGTGAATTAAATTAAAATAAATATCTTTTTGCCCTTAAAACCTATTTTTGTTACTTAACCTACAGTAAAACCAAAACTGAATTATACCCTAGATTGCCAAATAGGAAATTTCAGTCCTACATGCTGGTTAAAACAGCTGAATATTATGACAGAGTTATACCAACTTAAAAAAAAAATCTAAAGCATAATCATTCATTTTTGGTACTACTTTAATACCTAACTGAAAATGGACGCAAAAAATCACGTGACTGTCAAAATTTACGAAGTTCCATACTTCCCATTTTCGAAAACGCCTTTTCTAAAAAACGGCGAAAAGCTAATTAAGGCCGCTTTGGTAACTGGCCCACCGTATGCCAATGGACAAGACGGAAGGTTTTTGCATGTTTCGATTAATCTTCGTAGATAAAATTCCAATTGTCGTTTACGCGATTTCGCAACGGTTTCGCTGTTTGCAAAAAGTTGTTTTGATGGGAAAGGAATTGAAGCGACTTTTTCACCATATCGTGCCTTCATTGCAATATGGAGGTCTCGGAAACGGCTGTATCGTCGAAGGATGCTCCAACGGTCATCGGCTGTACATATACGCACTTCGTATTCGTAGTGAGTTTTTGAGCCGGCGCCTCTTATACAGTAACTACTGATAAGAACAATTGAGTCGTTATCAACTTCTGAAAATTGTGGTTTTTTACAAACAGAAGTTTTGTTGTTGGTTTTTATTACCTGATGTAATTGAGGGCATTGATCGGTGCAGAGCGTAATTGTAGGGAGATAATCTGTGGTTTTGAACCTGACAAAAAATGTTTTCAATGTTATTATGCAAAAATTTCAAATTGTTTCTTTGTATTAAAGCAGAGAAATATAAATTTTAATCTTACATAATTGGCGTTCCAATATTTTTTTCATAACAATAGTAATACAAAGTTATTTGAAATGTTTGAAGATTCTGTTTAATTTGTGTTTTCCGAAATTCCAAGATTGTACAACGAAAATGATTTTCAGAATATTTTTTTGTTTGTTGTGTAAATTTATCACTCATTTTCTGTAGTTTTTTTGTCAATCTAAAATTTATAACTTGTGTAGACCTAATTCGCAAGGTCTATTTTTTTTTCTAGAGGGTTCTAGAATGTTTGAAACTATTATGTAAAATAAATCAAAATCGATAGTTCGTTACAAATATTCTAGAATGTTCAGGATAACGTAAACCCGATAGTGCAGAACAGAAGAGTATTCTAAACTATTCTAGAATGTTTCAGATTACGTAAATATAATTAAAAAAGTTCGAGAAGCCCCAATTTATCAGAAAATATTACATTGTTTTGTTTTCTCTCCATAGAATGTTCTAGAATGTTTGAAACCATTACGTGAATCAAATCAAAATAGTTTAAATTGTTCTAGAATCAATCGTTTATTACATAAAAATATTCTAGAATGTTTAGGATAACATAAACATATTTTAGAAGATTCAAAAAGTCCCAATTTATTAGAAAATGTAAAGTTGTTTTGTTATCGCTCTATAGAATGTTCTGGAATGTTTAAAACCATTATTTGGAATAAAGCAAAATAATCCACATTGTTATGGAATCGATAGTTAGTTACATAAAAATATCTAGAATGTTCGAGATAGTGTAAATTACACGAGAATATTCTAGAATGTTTAAGATAACAAAGATATTTTAGAAGATTCGAGAGGCCTCAATTTATCGAAAAATATTATATTGCTTTGTTATTGCTCCATAGAACGATTTCAATCATTCTAGAACATGGAATATCCTAGAAGGTTTAAAACTATAATATGAAATAAATCAAAATAGTTTAAATTGTTCTGAAATCGATAGTTTGTTACATAAAAATATTCTAGAATGTTCAAGATAACGTAACTACATTTTAGAAAATTCAACAAGCCGCAGTTTACCAGAAAATGTTATATTGTTTTGTTATCGCTCCACAGAATATTCTAGAATGTTCAGGATAAAGTAAATTTGATAGTGCGGTACAGAAGAATATTCTAGAATATCTAGAATGTTTCGAATTACCTAAATAAATATATTTTAAAAGATTTGCAAAGGTTCAATTTATAAAAAAAATGTTAAATTGTTTTCTTATCGCTCTTTAGAATGTTCTAAATCTAAACCATTATATCACGTCACCGAATATTAAATAAAATAAAAATCAACCTTTTTTTTTAAATAAAAATTCAAAACGTTATTTCTCTTCAATATCTCATTACATAACATTGCATTTAAAATAATATTTTTCTGTTTTTTTTATCAGAGTTCAATAATCTTCTTATCAAAGAAAATAAATACAATATAAATAAACGACAATGTATTCCGGATTTTCTTTTGTATTAACATATAACGCAAAAAAATCAATAACTGCATTAAATTTAAACTTGTACCAACCAGATTCATGACACGAGATACTTCTTTTTATTCAGTCATCAAAAAAATAAAAACGAATTTTAATAAAATATTAAATAGTTAAACGATTTTCTAGTTTTTAAAACTCGATTTAACTAGTTCATTTTTAAAACTGAGTTAATAGAGCACAAATCTATAAAACACAAATTGTATCAATCGGGAGCGAATTAATTCCCACTAATCTCTACTGGTGATCGCTTTTAAACGAGTGGGTCGAATTAAATCCCAGATAAGTAGGTAGACATAAAGAATTAAAGTACAGATTCAATGGATGTATATGTCCCTGCAACATTCATTTAAAGAACAACAACGCAGTTACACAAAAAGAGCTCTATGGACTCAAAAATAGTCGCTTCGTTGGCATAAAAACCAGTGCTAAATCTACTGACAATTAAAAGAAAGAAACTTTGCGATCACCTTAATCTGTTGTTTTGTTAATGATTACTTATTAATATAGTTACACAATTTATTCAGTTTGTCGCTTATCGTTACAGATAATAAAATGTAGCGATACAGAACAGAAGATACATACAGAACAAACTAATAAAACCATTAGTAAAAGTTAATAGTTTTATTTAATAAATCCACACATAATAAAACTTACAGTTGACGCCAAGGTCACACTCACGAACGTAGCATTATTTTTATGAGTTTACTAGTTTTTTTTTTAATCTTCCTAAATCCATATTATTGTTTTCACTTGTCTTTTTAATTTGGCGGACACACGTTCTATAACTTTTTGCTTTTTTTCATGAGCAGCTTTTTTTATTTATTGTAATTTGTAAAAGTGTTGTTTTTTTTAAGAAATTAGGGCACATTTTATCAAAACAACAACTCGCGTTTGATTAAACGTTAACAACATTTTATGCCTACTTTTAACAAAAATGAATTAAATATAACAACCTTTAAAATGTGACCGAAAATGTCATTTTCCGCCCAAGGACAAAAACTTTCAGGCCACATTCGGCATTTATGTGAGAATTATCAGTTTATCCGTGATAAAAATTTGTTTAATGTTTTTTATTTGCGTTAACTGAATACATAAAGGCGTTATCTCAGCTTCATTTGATGCCTGAGCGAAGCGAACACAGCGCTGAGTTCTTAATTCAATTATAATTATTGCTATCCATTTTCTTTAACTTTTCACAGATTCTTGTTATTGGGACTCTTGGACAAGTAAAAATTCAAAAGAATTTTTATCTACATCTATTGGTCTGGTCGACGTTTCGTCATCTTTATCGACTTTTTCAAGAACTTTTAACAAATAAAATTTTAATATCAATGACCTCATGGTGACTTGAGGAGAGCCATTCGCTATTAAAAATAGTTAAATGTATAGCCAACTGCAATCAGTTATATGAAATCAGTTATAGCATAACATATAAATTGTATGCATTAGAATGAGAGGCATGATAAAGAATAGATATATTTGTAGTCTGGCCACCGTTTCTCTTAATTCATCCTGCTCAAACCTAACACTTTTTGTTGAAAAAGTCCTCAAAAAGTCGCCGAAACGTCGACCAGATAAAGAAATCTTTAAAAAATACTATTAAAAATGTATTACCTGTAAATTGGGTGAATAAAGTGCGGACGTCGACCCCGTATGATAGGGTTTAACCGGACTAGGACTTGCACTATCCACATCCTGTAACGGATGTTCAGTCGCAGGTGAAAGAACGGAAGCAGTCCCACACTTGATCGCCATATATTGCCTCTGTAAATCCTGCAAAACCTACGAAAGACCCTCAACGAAACCTCAATCACTTCCAACTCACCGAAATCTGAGAATCAATATGGGCCTTAGCGTATCCCGAATCCAAACACCTTAAAATACTTTGTTTCTGTTGTAGAATCTTCTGACTTAATCTACGCAATACTTCAGTATCTTTACGCTTTTTTCGAATAACTGGAGAGTGATTCTCGATCGAACTTGTCGACTGTGAATCACTTATCACCTGAAATAATCCACAAATAAATATAGATAACACAGAGAAACAAATAACTCACTTTATACTCCTCGTTACTTGATAAATCACTTTCGTCCTGAATTCGAGGCGATGGTCGCAATTCAACTCCACTGTCACACATTAAATAATCTAATTTGTTCAAAGGGGGTGAACATACACTGGCAGCAGTGTGGTAAGTGTCACTGCTTAGTGTACTCCCTTTTTCTAGACTACTGGTATAGTTAGTTTCACAGGAATTTGGGTCATCTACAGAATTGATTTTTTTCAAATTTAGTTTTAGGCCTTGTTTCTTCTTTTCAATTTTTTCAAGTTCTTCTTTTGTACGTGAAGCTAGTGACTGTTTTAAATCAACAAAATGATCGTCTTGAGAATTTATATCAAGAGCAGCTTGTTGGTCAACTAAATCTAGTAATTTTTTATCAAGCATTTCTACAGTCTTTCGTCTTTCAGAAAGGGCATCAACGCGTTTATTTAACTCCGCTTGAAGCTCGGCTAATTCTTTCCTCTAAAATAATATCAATAAAAAAGTGAAAAAGTAACGGGCGAGCAAAAAAATTTTTAGGTAGCTTTGGAAAGATTCGCTTTCTTAACTCATAAAATTCATTTAAAAGTGATTAAAAACAAAATTAAGAGTGGGCCAGAAAAAAAGGTTTTGTAATAAGGCTAAAAGTTTGTTGGAAAAGTAAAAAAATCCTGAAATTTTATATAATTTCAACATTGACCTCGAAAAAATACAATCTATTATGTCAAAAATTTCCTCTTGTCAGTTCTAAATTAGAAAAAAAAACAGGTATTTTATGTATAAAATGTGTGTAATTTGCAAGATTCTACAGATAACAAAGGATATCCAAGTTTTATAGAAACAAAAAACGTTAAATAACATCCAGGAACTTGGACTAAGAATTTTATTATTATGAAATGTTTTAAAAAAATTTTCTTTTTCTTTTTTCTTCTATGACCTACTCAATTTGATTTAATCACTTTGAATTCTTTTGGGCTGATTTCAAGTTGAGATAATACCGGTAGTATCGCAAATTTTAATACTTTCCCATGACAACAGCGAATCACAACCTCGAATTTGTTTATTTTTCCATGGAAACGAAGATACTACCGGTATTATCTTATACTTGAAATCAGCCCCTTAGAAATCAATGACAGCCTACCCAAATTATTTTTTCTCGCACTCATGTTAGCTTAACGTACATGTTGAATAACTAATTCTTGTATAAGCGAAGGCCCTCTAACACTATTTAAAGCATCAATTAAAATATCAGATTCAGCATCAGTCAGTGAATTATTTTCAGATTTCAGTACTAATTCCTGAAAATATTTCCCAAATTCACATTTTTGTTACAGAAAAAAATTAAAAAAAGAGAAACAAAAAATACCTGAAACATTCTTTTGGTTTGAGGATTAGGAAAGGTAAAATCATTGGCATGTGACGTAATAAACTGGCAAGCATTATTCAATTTAATCACAAGATTAGATTTAAAATCTTGCAATTGTTCAAATTCGTGGTTTATCTAAGAGAAATAAAAAAATAAAATAAAAAACCAAAACAAAAATATCTCACTTACCTCGCCCCATATTTTATGTCTTTCACGTTCTAATTCCTCTCGACGCGCTATTAATTCTTTTTCTTTCTCTTTTAATACAAATTCACGTTGTCTTTGCTCAACTGTTAAATTATGCCAGTCTTCTTGTAAACGACGGGTCTATATAAAACTCTGATAAAACAGAAACCCGTAATTTGATACAAACCTGCTTGGCGTGTTCTTGATGCATCAAAGCTTTTTCCGCCTCTAATCTTGCTTGAGCCTCTTCAAGAGTCTTTCTTTTTTTCTCAAAAGCCTCTTGCTCTTTCTCAAACACTTCTTTTTCTTTCTCTAAGTTAAGTCTTTGAATCTCAATCTCACTTTTTTCATCATCTTGCATACTAAAACCCAAAATTAATTTTTTTCTAAGCGTAATTATCAAAACTCACGGTTGTAAATTCTCCATTGACACAGCCAAATCAGGCGTTGACCAACTTAACAAACTCAAACGCGATAAATTATAAGTACGTTCACCTTTACGCAATTCAGCAGCTTCCGCAGGATCATTAAAACTAAAAAAAAGTAACATATTTTTTTCGGCTTCGCCTCGTGTGATAAATTCTTATTGCGTACGGTAATATACATATTTTAATAACAAAAAGCCAAATACTCAATGATAGCATTGTAACTTTAACCACGTGCAACTCTCAGTTAAACATACAATTTTCAAAAAGAAACTGGTTAAAGTTACATGACCACACTTTGAATGAGGATATTATAATTTTATTATATATACTCGTTATAATTTTTCATACCGGAAAACGTGAGCCTTCCCCAGGAAAATAATACAGCCTTGACTAAGTCTTGCAGGAGCCTCAATAAGTACATTATTCAGCATTACATAAGCCCCAGGAGATGGGGTAAGTGTAGCAACGCCATTTTCAAAAGTTATTGTACAATGTTGAGGCTCCATTCCGGCCCCCTTTAACTCTATATCTTGTTTAACATCAGAATCTTCAGTTCCAATTGTGGTTTTACCCTCCTAAAATCCATAAATAAATATAAAATCCCTAAAAAATGACCAAACCTTGAGATGGTATAATGTAACACCGGTACTAAGAGGATCATCATCAATTGCAACAAGATGAGGTCTATCTGAGTCTAAAACAACTCCAGGACCGGCTTTACGCAACCCCAATGCCCTTTGTTCCCTGAGAATAGCTTGAGCTTCACGCCATTTACCAGCCCATTCCTCTGTTAATTCCTAAATTAACATAAATAGAAATTATTTATAAATTTATTTATGTAACCCACTTTTTCTCTCGCTTCTTTTTCATGCAATTGTGCCAACATATCCGATCTTTGTTCACTGAACATCAGTGCTTTTAATTTACTAATTTCGTCACGTAATTCTCTAATTAATTTAACATTAGGATCTTCGTTAACAGTAGGTTTATTAATAATGTTTTTGGCTCGATTTGCGTATCTTAATGTGCTTAAAGTCTCACCATAATTACAATCTAGAAATAGGTTATAAGTCAAGGTAAAAATCTGATAAATAAGTACCAGCTGGACTGATTGTTGCTATCATAATTGTCTTAGAATTACCACCTAAACTATCTTTTAAGAGCCAAGTCAGAACAGAATCTCGATAAGGTATAAAAAATGATTTTCTTTGCCCACTATTCTCAACTGATAACTCAGCCAAAGCTGATATCACAGAACCGAGAGTCACAAGAGATTTATTGATATGCGCTCCCTCTTTTAACCTTTGACCTGTTGCTCCAGTTGCATCTGCTCTTTCACTACCTGCTAAATCTACTAAATGGATCTAAGACAAACTCATCAGTTCTTGAATTCCCTAAATTGTAACAAAAATACCTTTGATACTGTCTCACTAGGAACACCATCGCAATAACCAGCTTGTACAAAAGTAATAGTAAAAATCGCGTGACTACGACTGCTCACATCATTCATGTTTGTAGCTGCTGTAGTCCTATGAGAGTTACCCCTATTCATACATTCTTGAATATGTCCATAATTTGTTACAAGACAAGTGGTTAAACCCTGCACATAGGGCCCCTTTTTAGGATGCTCTCGCACTTTTAACGACGAATTATCGCGCCCCCTTAACAAGTCTGCAACTCTTTCTTGATAAATCTCAAGGTAACTCACTTGTACTCTATGTGTGGTCCCCCTTTTAGAATTCTCTGCCATTCTATCAAATAACGACTTGCAAATTTTCGGAATCAAACCTTGATTATCCTTAAAATGATGAATTAGTTTTGGTTTTTGTTAAAATAGTGTCTTACAGGTGACCCCATCATAGTAAAAGTCTTGCCACTACCAGTTTGTCCATAAGCAAAAACACAAGCATTGTACCCTTGAAAAGCACAATCTACAACTTCAGTACCTAAATCGCTATAAACTCTCTCTTGAGATGCAAAATTCGGCGAGTTTTCATCATGGGACCAGTATGAGTGATCAAAAGTAAACTCTTTGTATCTGATATTCTCATCACGAGCATTTGCCTTAAAAAATAATTACAAGAAATTGCAGGAATGTGTGAAGAGGGTACCTTAGAGTTTAGTATCCCTGTAGTCTTGCCATGCATTTGAATAATTAATTTAGCATCCATGTCAAGTTCCCTAAATAAAAATGCAATAAGTTCAATGCTCTTTGTTGTGCATCCAACCATAGGATTTTTTACCTTTGATTAAAGGGCCTTACACGAACTGCCACTTTCACTGATGCCATTTTTTAATTTCAGACTTTTTTAATTCACAAAAAATATATCATTTTTTCGCTAATCACGATTATTACGCACTTAAAGTTTGTTTTCATTTTACAGCTGTCATGTCACTAACGCCATATTTTTATTTTTGACATTTATACATGTTTGCCAACTGATTTACATAAAAGTGGGGGAAAAACCTCAAAAACAATAACAAAAAATTATTAATAACATTGTCGGAAGTAAATGTGACTCAATAATAGATTACGAGTGCTTATCTTATTTAATTTTTACGATTATCGACGTTATTTAATATATTTTTTTTACAAATTTTGAGGTTGTCGCCCTGTTTGTGGCAAACTTCATGACTGTTTTGCCGTGGGAATTTCGGATTTGTTTTGTAGGTTATGTTAGTTTGCATTTCGAGTTTTTGTGAATTTTGTGGTTAATGAGTGATAATCATAAGTTTAGAGGAGTGTTTTAATGGTATATTCATGTGTAAAATGGAGTGTAACTCAGAGGAGGAAAATTCTGATGATGGATTACAAATTGTTCTGGAGAGCCCCCGTCCGAAGAAAAGGGCCAAAAAGGAGCTCAACGAGAGTGATAGAAAGATAATTGAATGTGTGGAAAAGGATCTTGAAGAAAACTTGGAAGAAAAAGCTGCTAAAGCAAACCTAACAACAAAACACGTCAAAAACATAATAAAAGAAGTTGTAACAAACGAGCATGTCTTGGCTTTGGTCAGACAGGTTGAAAATCCTGACGAAAACGAGGAAATTCTGCCGGTGTACGAGCCGAAATTCACCCGAGCTAAAACAAAGTGAGTCACTGTTATTTTTGCGTAATTTGAGTGATTTTTTCAGAGAGTTAATGTCAACAAACAAGCCTATTATTCCATGGAAAGAACCTCGGGAAAAAGTGTCTGAAGTCCAAAGGTTGTTCACTGAGGAGTTACAGGAAGACTCGTCAGGGGATGAATACGTCCCAGATAGTCCTAACAAAAATTCTACTCTTAACGACAGTCGATTAGATTTGGACACTTCTCAGACTCTACGAGATGAAGAAGAGGCAAATATTGCTCTTAGGACAAGGTCGAAATTGTGTCTCAGTCACACGCCTCTTGAAGTCATTGAAGAGGCATTTATGCCGCCTGATATCACCACAGATATGTATAATATGGACTGCGATGACGATGTTTGGGCTGAATTTTTGAAAACTTTTACGAGGCCTTTAGATGAAGTCACTAAGGCGGCTGAAGATGAAGATCACGATCCTGAATATAACGTTCTTGCAGATGAGGAAATTGATGAAGGTTTGTAATAAATTTATGAAACTAGACTCAAGAATTGTTATTTTAGTGGATAAGGAAGAATTGAGGGCTGATAGGGCTGTCACTGTTTCGCGGAAAGAATTCAACCAATTGATGACTGAATTATTTGAATTTGCTGATATTTACGAGAAAAATAAAGAGAAAAATATTGCTGATATGACCATTCAAGAAGAAAGTGTTTCTGAATCAGATACTGAAAATGATGCTAATATTTCGATTAAAAAGTGCCAAATTCCGATTTTGGCACAACAGATGAGACAACATGTACAAATGCTAACTCAGAATTTTTTATTAAGTTATGAGAATCCGGAATTTTCTGATATGGCTGCTGATTACAAAGAAATGCTTGTGAGTCTTTAAATTGTATTAATTCGCTTTTATTTTTTTTTTGATTTCAGATGGATATAAAAGCAGGTTCAGAGGGTAAAGATGCCTCTATTTATCACGCAATTAATTTAGAACCAGCCTTAGAATTGATTCAAAGTTGGGAAAAATTATTTTTGGAAAAGAACAATGACGTAAAAGAATGCAAAAAGTAAGAATTATAATAAAAAAATTAAATAATTATTTTTTGTTGTAGGTATGTCGAAAAAGTCATTGTAGAATCGTAAGTTGTGTCTAATCATTATTATACAATTTTTAATAAATTGTTTTTATAGAATAGAGGCAAAAAAAGCTGGAACAGAATACGTAGCAACATTTCCGTCTTTACTGATGAAAACAATTTCAAATAGTCGAGTTTTTATTTATCCGAATTTACTTCCAAGAATTCCATTTAGATCTCAGCAAGTTACAAGACGTTTCCGTCATTTTTTTACTCCTGGAGAGGATAAGTGAGTATCCATAGTAATGATACAAAATCAATCGTTGTGATTAGTGCTTGACAACCACCAATCACAGCTCAGTATTTTTAGGGTTGCTATAGAAACATATAATCGTGAATTTTTTAGTTTAATAGCATTATTTCTGGAACATTCAATTCCATTAATGAAACAAGACCCACATCATTTAACTAAATTCAAAAAAATTAATATGAACCACGTATGTTTTTTTATTAATAAATTATTAATGCCTAATGTGAGTCCAGAAACGCTTTTACAACATATTTGGAACATGAAACGTTTAAAAACTAAGGAGAATCCAATCAAGTTTTTTTATTCTCATAAAAAAGCGCCTCCAACTGTACATTACGTGGTTCCGTTAGATGCTGGTAATCTGTTACCACCTTGTCAAAGACGTCCAGAGTCTTTACCACTTTTATGGCGACAATACATTTATCCAAGTTATAAGGTAAGATTATTTTTTTAAAAATTTTGATTTACAAAGTAACTGTTATGACTAATGAGAATTATATTAAATGGAACTAACAATTGACAGGTGACCAATTAACCTAAAATTTTTTGTTTATTATTTCTAGTACGAAAAACCGTTACAATACACAAGTGATATTAGTAATACAAGTCAGATAATAATTGTAAACCCCCCTGTGCAATTGTGGCCTGTTGCTATAAATACAGCGAGTTATTTAAATTTTTCGAAAAAAATTGTTGCTACTAGAAGATATTTGCTACCAAAAGGACCGCTTCCGGTGGAACCTGTACGAAAAAAACGCCGGCGTCGTACTTTTAAGCCTGTCAAAGAGTCAATTGTGGATAAAAATTTAAACATGTTACCTGATATGCCAAGTTTGGGGAATACCCCAGTGAAAAACAAACCAGAGTCTGAAACAAATTCTAAAGAGAATGACAATAGTACAAGTGAAAAACCTCATCATCAGCAGAGTTTGTCATTTGAAAATATTACAAGTTTTAGTATTGAGTTTCAAAAACCCGATTCTGTGAATCAAAGCACAACGGGAACGGATGGAAAGGTCAGCATTGTTTCTTGGTTGATATGTTTGTAACAAAGATTTGTAGGATAATCCCGATGATATTAACGAGCTCATGATAGCCAGTTCAACTGTTAAGAGTGTACCAAAGAAGGAGCCCTCAGGTGCTGAGAAAAAACGAGCGAAAATGCGACGGGAATTTATTGCAAATATTGTTATGGCAACACCGGATGATGCAGAGACAGAAGCACAAAAAGAAGAACGTAAGTTGAGCACAATTCCCACTGAAAACCACATACAACTGGCACTAAACATTTACATAATCTCACTTTTCATCCGCGCTGATTGGCATCTAAAAAAATGGTTATTTTACATAACTTAATGGTTAAAGTTATTTTACACGTATGGGTGTTATAGCATTACAAAAAAAGGCGAAAAAAATATAACAAAAGAGAAGATCATATAAACACAAGTTTCAGCTGACACCAAGGTCACACTTATGAACATAGCAACATGACAACGTAGTCATGGCTTCAGGAGCTCTTTTGATGACACAAATTATTCACAGACCTTTGTACTTTTGTATAGGACACTAAAAAGTGTCCTTTATTATGTCACTGTAACATCACCTTTATATTTTGCTCACGCTTTTTATTATTATTTTTTTAATAGTAAATGATACTGTGTAGTTTATTGACAGTTGGCAAGTGGTTAGAGTTGCAATAATGTCCTCCGAATGTAAATATTAATAGTCACTCGTTATTATTTCAGATTTTGCTGAATCCTTTTTTGATAAATTACACCAAACTTTAAGTGCAGACGATTACGAAAAGCTTGTAAACATTTTGGGCCACTTTGACGAAAATAATGGTCAATTTTTGGACCTTTATAAAAGTGTACAATCAGTTCTTTTTCCGACCTACAAAGAACTATCCGAGGAATTTCTCTTATTTCTCACTGAAATTCAGGCGCAAAAAGTCGGTCAACTTATGCCTTATTTCATTATGAAAGATATGAATAGGTTCATGAAAAAATTACAAATTTACTTTAAGGACCAACCTTCACAAATGAAAAAAATCATCAAGTGTTTTAGTGATTTAACAGAAAATCCTGATATAACAATGGAAACTATCAAAACAAACGTTTTGCCGTTGTTTAAAGGCAATGCGGCTTTGACTGACTGGTTTTTGCAAATTTTTCCATGTGAAAGGCCACCAAATCTGTGAGTAATTTTTTATGGAAAAATTTGTAATTAAAAAAATTAGGTTAACAGCAGGGCCCCATGAAGTGATTGACATGTCTAAAGAACTTGCAAGACAGCCTGATAGTGATATTTGTGAAACTGTGGTACTGCCAGACACTGAAGACCCATATGGGGGTGCAAATTGTGTTTGTTCGTGTCATGATGTCGAAAATCCTAAATTTAAATCAAGGTCCCAGCATTGTAAAGATTGTGGCTTAAAGGTTTATTTCTTCCATGGAAAATTTAAAAATTCTAAATTGGGATTTTTAGTTTATTCAAGGGAAAATTTACATTCAGACTGGAAAAGCATTGCGGCCTGCTGTTGTCTCATTTCTAACAAATCCAGAGAAAGATCACACGAAAAGATTGAGTGCAACACAGAGAAAACGCTCGGATTCCAGTCCTAGTAAACAAGTTGCGTCACCAACTAAAGACAACCATGCTCAGGACGAGGTATGCTGCCTGTATATAGGCTGTTTTTTTACCAGAAAGAAAGTATTAACCATTGAAATTTTGAAATTTCAAAAATGAACAAATCACAATGACTATTTCAAATTTCCAACGCTTACTAGTTTCTTACTGGTAAAAAAAAGTAGTATATTATATGCCAAGGAACTGAAGTACATTTTTAATCCTGTCGGCATTAAAGAACATTTCAGTCCTACTGTATATACAATATTTTTCGCACATTTAATCACTTGGGATTAAATGTGGCACTTTAGTCTCTCAAAGGAACACTTAAAGTAGTCAATTTAATCCCGGGAGTGCGAAAACCGACCTTAGTTTGTTGTTTTTCTAGCCAAGAAATAGCCATGAAAGTGAAGATGAATGTGACGGTAACAAGAAAAAGAAGAAAAAGCCGCAAAAGCGGAAAGTGAATAGTGACAAACCGAAAAATTCCACAAAGAAAGAAACAAAAAGCGATAAAAAGACTGATAAAAAAACGTCACCGAAACGACAAAACAAAAAACGTATTAACACTCCGCCGAGGAAAACTCCCGAGCATAAACCTGGGTCTAAAATAGGACAGCAAAAACGACTAGCAGAACCGGAATTAGAATTTTCGGAACCGGCGGAATTTGTTGAGTTGAAAGTTAGTTCGGATCATAGTGGCGAATCGGAAAGTGGTGAGTTTTTAACTGGTTTTTGTGGCTCAACAAATTATTAGAAATTTGCTCGCTTCCAATAAATAAAGCCAGTCATTGGTGTGATTATTTAACCTTCTTGGAGTAGATAAATCCGTTTATTGGCGCGAATATAGCTCAGTCCGAAGCAAGCGTACAAAAACCTTAGTTTTTAACATTTTTATTATATCCTTGAGCTATAAAAAGTCCTTATAATAGAATGTCAGCAACTCCATCACATTACACCGAAGACGCAGTCGTGTCAGATGTCATAAGTTGGAATCAATCAAAAAATGAAGGTCTATAAAATCAACCCCAAGCTTGACTTAAACGGTTTCACCCAGTCTACTGAAAAAATAATTTTCTTTTGCAGAATGTTTTGAATCCTCTCAAGAGGTAACAAACACCGACAGTTACGATTCAACTGACTCAACAAGTCAAAATGAAAGTACCTGGACTAGAGAAGAAGACAAAATAATTCTGCAAGCATTCAGACAAAGAAGTGATAATGAAGAGACCTTTAAACATATATCCGAAGTATTACAAAACCGATCTGTTTTAGAAATTAAAAACAGGTTTCATAAACTCATGTGTTTGTTACAACAAATGGCATCAAACACGAAAACGTAGTTGTAAATATTTATTAAAATAAATTATTTAAACTAGATACTTAAAATCCTGGATCCCAACTGGTTTTTTGAGGTACCTTTACTTTCTGGTAACAAATAATTGTATCTCCTGGTTGAAACACAACTGTTTTATCTTGTAACTGAAGCCCACACTCTAGATCAGTTTTGATAACATCTACTTCATTTTTTAAATGCCTCATCGATGATAATTGACCTATTAAACAAATTAGATACATAATTTTCGGAGAAACTTCCTCACCTTCATAAACTACGTCGTGATTTCTTACAATTCGATACAAAGCGGATTTCCTCAACATCCCTTTAACACACCTACATCCAGCCACTGGTACTTTTTTTCTCCCTTCATTGATTTCAAACTGTTGCAAAACAGTTGCTTCACCTAAAACCTCTTCCTGTTCTTTTTCAGGTAATCTAATATTGATTTCTTCTTTAACATCATCAACTAATTTATAAATTACATTATGAAACTTAATTTGAACACCAGCTTTCTCAGCTAGTTCTTTAATATTATTCGGACAATTTACATTAAAAGCGTAAATAATTCCTTTAAAAGTTTGCGCTAACTCTACGTCATTTTCACTAATAGCCCCCACTCCATAATGGACCAAATCCATTTTGCACTCAGGCGAGTCATAAGTATCTAGAGTATTCAAAATTGCCTCTAAGGTCCCATCAACGTCACTTTTCAAAACCACATTCAAAATCGGTGTAGGATCGTCATCTTTGGGAATTTCAGGCTGTCTTGGACCCTCCCTTTTCATCTTATACCTTCCCAAACTTCTTTTCAATTTCAATTTGTCTTTGTACTCCTTCTCATGGTGGGCCCGTTTTTCGGAAATTACAACGGCATCCTTTTCTTGTTGCTCCATTTCTAGTTTATTTTGACGCACTTTCAGCACATCTTTAGCGCGTTTTTCAGATTCCACTTCCAGGACCAAATCACCAGGAGTTGGCAAGTCCTTCCATCCTTCTACTTCAGTGGGGTACCCTGGAGGAGCCTCTTCCAGGACTTTACCACCAGCGTCCCGAAGCAGCCGCACTTTAGCCATGGCAGTACCCGCCACTAGGATGTTCCCCTTTTTCAAGGTCCCTGAAACCAAACGTTTTTTTAAATTTTCAGGACTGCCATGAGAATGTAGACACGATAGGTGGAATCAGACAAAGCCTAGGATATTATAAGGTCCAGATTCAGCTTCCGGATGCAGGACCTTCATTGTGACGTCATAAACAGTGATAGTAATAAAGCAGAAATTTTTTTATTCCTTTTGAAAGAAACTATTTTAAATGAATATTTCCACTTTTTATGTCTCACAGCTTTGGCCACGTTAGTGACGGCACATCTAGACTTGATCTCTCATAGGGCACTAAATATTTATTCACCTCTTTGCACTACAACTGTGCATAATTTGCCCCTGTGGGGGTCCAGCTTGCTTTCAATGACGACAGCTTCAACAAGCCCCTTTGGGTCTGCTCCAATTTCGAGTAAGTCCGCTTGTAGCACCAAAGCTTCAGTCAACTGCCCCAAATTTTGCTTTTTTAAAGCTGAAACAGGTATAGCCTGTATTTCCCCACCCAATTTCTCAATTTGTATCCCAGCTTGCATCAACATCTGCTCAGTTCTCTCAATATCGGCTTTTGGAGAATCAATTTTATTAATAGCGACAAGAATTGGCACTAAAACCCAATTTTAAGACCAAATTTTTAATTTAAAAAAAATGTTAACCTCTAGCTTCTCTGGCCATTCTAATAGACTCAACTGTCTGTTCCATGACCCCATCATCAGCAGCTACAACTAAAACAACAATATCGGTTAAATTCGCCCCTCTGGCTCGCATTGCACTAAACGCTGCGTGTCCCGGAGTATCCAAAAACGTAATTTTAGCCCCTGAGTCAAGCACTACCAAAAAAGCACCAATATGTTGTGTTATGCCCCCAAATTCCTGGTCCACAACACTTGAGTGTCTCAAAGCGTCAAGTAATGTAGTCTTGCCGTGGTCGACATGCCCCATTACTGTAACAACAGGGGGACGAGGTTTTAACTCCGATTTTGAGGGAGGTGGTCTTGGAAATGCATCTTTTTCAATTATTTCAAGCTCCTTATCGTCTGATGGTTTTGCGATAATTTTCATACGGCGGCCGCTACGACGGATACCTTGCTGCAGGAATTTTATATCACTTATTACAGTTTTGGGGCTCTTGACTTCATGCAAGAATATTTCTCTGACGTAATTTATATCTTTGTTGAGGACTTTTGCCAGTTCTTCCACTGTTATGTCTTTCCATACTTCTACAAGGTCGCCTTTGACTTTGGGATATTCTAAAACTCTGTTAACTTTCTACAAAAATAAAATAAAAATAGGGGGAAATGTAACATCAATTGAGTACTTTTTCCTCGCTAGTTTTTCGTCTTTTGAAAGGTATTGGGCTTGTGTGAAAGTGTTGAGGGCAACATCCGAGTAAATTGATGCTGTTTTTGAGTTTTCTGTAAGTGGAGTATGAAAATCTACGAAAATATTAAATAAGCAGGATTTTTTAGGTTATGCTAGAACACCTTTGAGCATTGTGATAAGGACTGACACTCTTAAAAGACGGACCTAAAAGTGGTTGAAATTTCAAAAATCGCGCATATAGTGCCATTTATTAATAAAAAATAAAAATTCCTTTTTGCACATGAACATAAAAGAAAAGTGAGGTAATGTTCCAAAAATTTAAAACGTCAAATTCCCGCTGGTAGCCTACACATAAAAGCTGAGGTTGTCGAAATTCGGTATAGGAGAACTATCAAAAAAATATTTTTAAACGTTTTTTTAATAATAGACCTTTTTCAAATGACGTCATTCATCAGCTTCAGGACACCTTTTACATGGTGGCTTATGGTGAAATAAATTTTGGGAATTTTTTTCACGTATTTAGCGAACGATATTCAAATTATTACTTAAGGTGGCATAAACAATAGAATTTAGCCTATTTAATAATGTGGTCAAAACTAAATTTCTTCCAACTGTTTTTTTAAAATTAATTATCGAAATTTGATAATTTTCAAATTTGCCCGCATTTTTTTAGTAACTTTTGATTGCTTGTGTTTCATGTGAAGATTGCTTTTGACAGAAGTCAGTGAAGAGTTTACTGACGTTTGTTATTTTTGTGTTTTTATCGTATTTTTTGGACTTTTGAGTGACTTTTTTATATTTTTTAAAGTAATTAATTTGTAAAGCATTGTAAGTACAACGTCATTCAACCCTACATGTGATGTGAATGATGTTTCCGTGTTTACATTTTAAAGTGGACGACTTGACGTGATATCTTCTCTTGAAGACGATTTCCACTGAGTGTTCGTTCGTGATGATGTTGGTTGATCCGGCTCCTTTGGACCAAAATGTGAGGGAGGATCGAAGGAGTCACGGATTCGAACAAAAAGACTTTTCGTTGTTTACTGGTTTAATGATGAAATCGGTCTCTGGTGTACAAGATTTTACAGACTTAGCTCCAGACACCAAGGGTAGGGATGTTTACCTCATTTCGGGGGTTAAGGCTGTTTACAGTCATGAGTGGCGTGAACATAGATGCTTTGTTAGGGCTATTCCAAATGTGAGTTTATATTTTCGCAAAAACGGTGACTGTTTACTGAAGTCATTAAAGATGAAAAATCACAATTAAGTGACAACCTCACTTATGCTTTCTCCAGGAATGTGAAGCCAAGTTTGCAAAAATTCTCCAGAAAATGTATTGATGAAAATCCAATTGTCAAATTATTACGAATTATTTTAAAGCACCAGCTACTGAAGATGTGTATATTATTGAAACAGCACAAACTTCACAGAAGGTACGTTTTATTAAACCTTTTTAATTACAAATACTGATTTATTCTTGTAGGTAGACAATATTGTGCCTACATGCCCTTGTGAAACGTTCAATAATGGAAAGGAACTGGTGAAATGCAACAATACAAATTGCAAGAGAGTTTGGTACCATAAAACTCGCCTAAATCTTCAAAGAATACCTAAGAAATAGTTCTGTCCAAAGTGAAAACCTAAAAATTAAATGCCTTATTCAACTTTATTTTTTCCATCTTTTTAATATTAGTATTATATTGTCAGTGTCATACAGCCAATTTATGTTAGTATTTTTTTTTGTTATAGATCATACAATGAATGATATGCTGTAATATTATAATAAAACATTATGATTGATTATAAATATCCAATTTTTATTTGATACGGTTTTTTTTAGTTAAATACTGGTGAACAAAAATTACTAAAACGGAACAAACAGTAAGCATTCGATCTCCCACAGATAGTCCATGTTTTTTTCTTTAAAAGGAATATTAGAAATACCTCCGAAAATATCCTGTACTTTGTTACGTAGAAGTCCCACAACTATTTCGCATAAATTCTACAAGATATTTGGTTTTTAAAACACTCGTGTTTATGAATCATAAATAGGTACTGTAATCGGTTTTATTTAGAATAGTTTATTTACAGTAATTTATGATTACACTAATAATTAGTTTGTTCACAATGAATGGCTTGAGACCGTGGTGTTATTTTCGAACGCGGACGAACCGAGATTCTGACCAGATAGGGACCCCCAGGATGCCCTGTTGATGCAAGAAAGCGGTTCCTTGACGATGCCGAAGCGTATGAGTAACTCACAAGACCAGTTGGGACCCCAGAATGATCGGTTAATGCAAGAGTGCAACTGCTTGGCTGTGGGGTGGATTCTTTTTACTTAGTATTGTCAGTACCCTTCGGTCAAGGCAAGGTAATGTGTAGAGGGTAATTTTGGAATATTAAGTTGAAAGAGATTTCCTGTAAAATTTTACACTTTTAATAAACATCGTCACCACTGATGATTGGAAGAATTCTACCTACCTTTGAAATAATCTAAAAATTAAAGAAACAGCAATAAAAACCCTTTAAGACACCTAAAAATCCACAAAATGTTAACTTAAAGAATCAAAAAGTTGTTTATGTCAACAACTGTCAAAACTCATTATTGGCACGAACACTTCTCATTGGTCACAGATCACTGAAAAATTTAAAATTTTGCCCGCGAATTTATTTTAATAAAATAATTAATTTACAAAAAACAGTTGAAAGAAATTTAGTTTTAACTACATTATTAAATAGACTTAATCCCATTGTTTATGCCACCTTGAGTAATAATTTGAATATCGTTCGCTAAATACGTGAAAAAAATTCCCAAAATTTATTTCACCATAAGCCACCATGTAAAAGGTGTCCTGAAGCTGAGGTGTCAGGCGGGTTGCATAAAAGTCTGAAAACGCCCCATTATTTACTTTTATTAATAATAATATAGTCTGAAGTTTAAAATTATTTTTTTTATTTATTATTTATGCGTATATTTTTATTAAAGTAACTATATAGATTCTATACAGTTACTTTAATTTTTATTATTACTGGGTACTGAAATCCGGTATTGCAGAATTTTTGGTAAATTCCGAACAGCGGGAGATTTAAAATAAATTAAATCAGGGTAATCAAGCGAAAAATAAATTTCTCCGTGTATGAAAAATAAATAAAAAATTGCTAACAAATCATTTATTATCTCATACATTTGTAAACAATAAGAAATAAATTACTGGCAGTACAAAAAGGCACCGGTTCATAGGAAATATTAATTGATTATGGATGTCATACTAAAAATTCCCATTTTATTCCTATAATAAAATAAGTTTGTACTAAAAAAATTGTCATTTTGTCTAAAACTTCATCTAAATGTTATGACAGTACTGCCTATAGAATCATTCGATTGGATATGATTTAGGGCAATTTCGATATCTTGTGGATGAAAAACCTTATCAACGACTGTCTGAAGACATCCACTTTCGACGAGATCCGCCAGCTCATCAAGTGTGACGTAACACATGTGACCCTCATCATAATCATTCAGTGAACCCCCTAAAATTTTCTACACCAAAAAATCGAAAAATCCTCATTACCAACTCACTTCTAAAACCGACTTTAGATAAATAAAACTCCTCAACAGCGTCTCCCCTATAAATCCACAAGAATCCGAGTACAACTCTTGAGCTACAGTTCCCACCACTTTCCTTCCAAAAGACTCAAGATCCTTCAATTTCAAATCACAATTCCTTGTTAAAACAACACAATCGAATTTTTCCCTTAATTCGAGGTCCTTTAAAAACGCACTTATGCATTCATGAGGTAGTTTGAGACTACTTTCAGATTCGTTAATATTCTCAGGAAAAACGATTATTTCATCAGCCCCCAAAGCCTTAGCCACTGGCATTGCTCGTTTGGTACAAGTCGTAGTCACGTGAGCTTTCCAGTGGCGCAAAACCTGGACCAGGACACACCCCACAGGAGTGCAGCCCCCAATTACTAAAAATTTCTTGTTTTGAGCATTTTCTTGTCGGGTTTCTGTCTCTTTAAGTGCGTTTAATGCCAGGGTTCCAGCATATGGAAGACTGCAAGCTCCTTCATAGCCTATATTTTTCGGTTTGCGTCCTATTCTAAATTCCGGGACTACAACACTTTGAGAGAGTGTTCCTTCAGCCCAAAATGGAACACTCAGCCAAACTTCATCCCCGACTTCTAGTCTTTTCACATTTGAGCCTATATCTGTGATAATTCCGGTACAATCACGACCTAAAGTCACCGGTAAACCCCTTTTACCCTTTTGGTAAATTCTTTGGAGGATTTTGCGTAATGTCTTGCCATAACCGTTACAAATTTGGGCGTCAATTACGTGAATTGAGGCCGATTTGACGTTTATTATGACTTCGTTATCGGTGCAGACATCAGGAGCTCTTGCATTTTCCACAACAGTAGCTGACTGGAAAATTCTGTTTGAAAATATTTAGGTGGGAATTGACGTACCTCAATTCCGAGATAGTTTGTACATTGAATTGCTTGCATGTAACGAATTATTGACTCCTTTTTCTTCATGGAAATAAAAACTACCCCTATAATGCCCCCACATATCACACCAGCACAAAAGAAGCAAACGTCTCGTTTTGTCCCTAAAAATGACTGTTTTATGCCGAAGCTTCGTGTAATAACTTACATTTCTCCCAAAACACTTTAACTAAGTTATAGTAGAGCTTTTCAGGGTCAAGGTGATCTAAAAGTTGCTCTGTTACACGTTCTCCTAAATTTATAAAATATTGCACTAATGCTCGGAAATTTGTTTTGGCTTGTTGGGTATAAGAACTGTTCCATGCTTGTAAAATTGCAGTCTTACTTTGCTGGGAATACTGCTGAAGGACTTCTTTGCTGTGAATTGCAGCTAAACTAAGTTGGACCTGAAAAAAACTGTCTCAATCTCTTCAGGTGCTTAAAATGTGACTTACCTGAAAATTTTCGAGTTTTTGGGAGCCTCGAAATAGAACCTCGTCCATTTTAAAGCATGATTTGGGCAATAAAAAATAAACAAAACCTATAAATGTTATGTAATTGGCATCGTAAATATGCGTGTAATAAATCACTCAAATTAATATTTTAATAAAAGTTTGGCATTATTGGTACTAAATTGTTACTTATTTGAGTCTTTTATCGACTAAATTAATTTTACAAAAAATTTTTTATATATTTTTGACGTTTTGAGTTTGACGGCCCACCGGGCACTCTTGCCAAACTTTACTAAATTATTGAAAATAATATAAAAAAAACAAATTGCAACAGAAGCTAATTTACCAATAAGACTAGTTTTTTATTTGTAGTCTTGTCTGCTTCAATAAAATCCAAAATTTTATTACATTTTTTAATTTCAATTACAATTTCTTGTGACTGGAAATGTGACAACGCTGTAAAAACAGAAAATTGACATATTGACATAACCTCACTTTTTGCCAGTATTTATTTACATTTGTGATGATTTTCGTGTGAATTTTTAACAGTTAATAAAGAAAAATGGAGCCTTCTACAAGTGCAAAAGACACTTCGGAGGCCAAAGGTGTTAAAAGAAAAAGAAGTTTCGATACAAATCCCTCTGGTGAGAATTTGGGGCCCGAGGAGTTGGCAGAGAATCTGACTGAAAATGGCAAAAAAGCCCCCATTAAAACAGTGAAATTAAAAAAGAAGCGCAAATTTGTGTTTAATACTGATACTGTGCTTCAAAAAAGGTGCAGAAAATTTCGTTTTTTAAACCAGCAAATACCCAAACCTCGAAAGCCTAAAATAGGCCAACCAGAACAAGTCGAGCCTCAAAACAATGACATTGGGAAGAAACATAAATCGCATTTTGCTAGATGTGATGGTAATGGGAATATTATTCTGATGCATAAGTTGTATCAGAAGTCTGATTTGTTTTTTAATGATGAGAAAAAGTGTAATTACGAATCGTCTAAAAAATTTGATTTGAATTTTCATATTGTGGATGAAATTGCACTTGAGGGACTTGATGGGATCACACTTGAAGGTATTTTCTTTTTTAATTCATTTAATTCATTCCGTTTGTATTTCTAAGTTACCGCACTCATTTGAGTCACAAACACACTTTTATTACCTTGAATATTCGCTATTCAGTGTGAAAGGGTGATGTAGACTTTCGCAATGTCCTAACTCTAGTTTTTTTTTGTAGATTCTGTAGATATTCCTTAACTTGTGGAAGCTTCGTTTTAAATTCTTTCTTCATTTCTATTCAAAATATTTCACAAACTGTCTTGAGTATACTCTCTTGTTTTTTTTGTCGTCTTCATCAAATATTTCTAGAAGCTTCTTTTGTTTTTCTTTTTCTTGCAGTTGTATTTTTCCTTTACAATCTTTCTTTTTGTTTTTTTTTTTAATTTTTTTTACTTCATCGTCTTTTTCTACACAGTTTTTTCTTGTTTGTCTTAGTCTTTTTCCGGTCGACGTTTTTTAAGTTTTCTTTAGATTAAATTTTTGTTTTTCTAGAAATTTTCTTTTTTTACCTTTCTCACCCTATAATCGAGTTTTATATTGTCTTAAAAAAATTATTACTCGTCTTTCTCTTCTAGACATTGTTGTTTAAGTTTTCTTATAATTGTTCGTTTTAGAATTCTTTTAATTTGTTTTTTTTTTTAATCGTGTTGTTTCAAACCTTTTTAGAAGCTTTCTTTGTACTTCTACAATATTCCATTTCACTTGTTTCTCTTTCAACCGACGTTTTTCAACTAGAATTTTCTAGGCTTTTGCAAAACGCTCTCAGTATCTTTCTCCGAATCTTTTTTAACTTCTAGAAGCTTCTTTTTAAATTCTTTCTTCATTTTTAGAATGTTTATATTCAAAACATTTGGCAAATCGAACTTCTCTGTGTGTTTTCTACAAGTAGTCGTTCCTGTTTTTTTATTTTATTATTCGTCGTTTTTCTAGAATATGTATTAGAAGTTTTTAGTTTTTTTTTTTTAGAATTTTTGAAACTGTTTTAGAATTATATTTTGTTTTTTTAGTATTTTTTACTTTTTTCTAAAAAAATTGTTCTAAAACTTTTCATCGCTCTTTAAAATGTTTCTTCTAGAATCTTGCTTAGTCCTTCTTTCTCTTGTAATTGTCGTTTTTCATGCATCTCTAGAAACACCTATTGGTATTCTATTGATTTTCTTTTTCATTTAGTCGAAGTTTTTCACATTTTTCTAAAATTTTGTGTTGTTGATTTCCACCAAACGTCGTTTTTCTAAAATTCTCTTTTACTCTTATTTTCGTATTTCGTTTTTTTCTAGAATCTTCTTTTGATCTTCGTTTTCTACGAAACACTGTTCTTCAAATTATTCTAGAAACTGTTTTTGATCTTCTAGAACCTTTTTTTTTGCTCTTCTTTTTCTTCCAGCTGTTGTCTCTCTACTCTTCTAAAAAAAATTCTTTTCTTTCTAACACTCGTCGTTTCTCAATTTTTTTTTCAGAATGTTTCTTATTCTTTTAGAACGTGCTTTTGTTTTTCTTTCAGACGACATCTTTTAACATATTCCAAATTTATTTTTTTGTCAAAAGTTTTCCAAATTTATTGTGGTAAAATTCTAGATGCTCTAGAATTCTAGATGCTCTAGAATTTTTTAACCATCTTTTTCTTCTGGCCGACGTGAAATAACTTATTTAACAAAAAATGAATGTACACAAATAACTTTAAAAAATAAACACTGTTATCACTTCAAATAATCGCCGGAGATTCACCCGTGCCAGTCACTGTCTCTTGCTAAATTGAACTAGATCCTCTGGCGTTTCTCCTTTTTTATATCCGTTAGTGAGTCAAATTTCTGGGAAGAATGACAAAACGCTCCCAATATTATTACCTAATTGAGAAATACAAACGGAGTGAAATAATGTGGTACTCGTCTAGAAACTCAGCTCTTAGTACTGCAATAATTCTTTTACCGTTTTGTGTTTATATAATATTTTTTTCAAGCTTTTTGGAAACGTTTAAAATACGTTTTCCCTAATTATATCACCAAAAATATGGCGGAGCGTATTTGGAGACTGATTTGTAATAATAAACATATAAATATCTACATTTTAAAAGAGCCACGAGAAGAGTTAATTTTCTTTGATAGATGTAAATACTTAGATGTTGATTCAGGATTATTCGTTGAGCCTGTAAGTCTTTTACTTTATTTTTTTTATATTATTTTAATTTTTTATATTAGTTTATAGAATTTAATGATATTTATCCTATGGCGTCTGTTAATGGGACAGAAGTTCGAGGATCTTGCTCTACTTTTGATACCAGAAAAGAAAATAATGGTGTCCGAAAATTTTCAATGGATAAAGCCTTAAAATTGTATATTTCTGATTATTGGTAATCAAAATTTTGACTCAAATTTTTAGATACGACCAAAAACTGGTTTTCGTCGCTGATCAAAGTCTGAGAGAAAAGGCACTAATTAATGACGAGACTGACCCAAATATTGAACTGTTAGATGTCGAGTATTGTATTCTAGAAAGAATTGGTAGATCTAGAGACCAGGGAGAAGTGACTCAAGGCAAAATGCCGCTAGTCAGTGATGGTAAAAAGGTCTACCATAACAGAAAAATCCTAGTAAATCACTCTCTCATCACCCACCAGAATTTTTGTTTGAAATCTCTGTCTCTACAACAGACTATTTCCGGTGGTTTAGTCCACTTATCTCGGTTTTATAACAAAAGAAAAACAAAACAAGTTGTTATAATGGAAAGAATCGCAAATTTGCTCAAGACTCGACCAAATAATCAAATTGAATTGACGGAATTTCGACAAATCTTTGGACGAAATATTGCGATTATTAAGCTTTTGAAAACGGCAGATTTTCGAAAGTTTTTTAAAATTGATGTGAGTTAAAAAAATGAGTTTTTTTAAATTTTTGCGCCTTTAGACTTATCGCTACAGGATGTTATACCCAAATGCGAGTCAACACGAATATCTACACAAAAATAAACAAAGGGAGAGACAAATTAAAGTTTTGAGAATGGTAGATCCTTGTGCTAATGTGACTGCCATTATGGATGCTAAAGAAAATAAGGAAATTCAATTCGAAAATTTAAGTAAATGAAATAAGTTTGGATTTTTTTGAAACTTAAGGGTGTTTTTCAGATGTGTTAAGTCGACACAAATATATAAATTGTGAATATTTGCGTGATATTTTTTTGTATATTTTATCAACGGGACATGTTGGAGTCACTCTCCAGGAAATTAATGATCATGTTGGAATGGATTTTTATTCAGTGAGGATGGCAGTACGAAAATTAATGATGAGGAATGTTATTGATTGTAATAAAATTGATTTGGGAAGGCAGCAGTCTCTCAAGTAAGTAGAATTTGGTTTGTTAGCTTATCCCAGTCTAGTACGAGTTTTAGTACAAAATTTTCTACCAAAAACGAGTAAAACTTTTTTTTATAAAATATTATATGTCATAAAAAATTTCGAACTTCAAACTACGATTGTCGTCACTTTAATAATATCTCTTCCGAGAATATCGCTCACTTTAATCGTTCCATATGTTCATAACCATGTGTTCTTCCAGAAAGTGTCTGAAAGTTTCTTGGTTTGTGGGTAGTTCAGGGTTCAATTATTTACTTTAGAAAATTATGAAAAACGATTATTTTATTCTTCTTATAAGTTCGTTATTTCATTTTTTAAATATGTTGTTATCAAAGACTTACTCCACAATACAGACTCTAGATTGGGATAAGTTGTTTTTTCTTTGTGAAATCTGTTGCAAAAAACAATTTCAGATATTACGCAAAATGTTTTTCCTCAAATTACCACATCAACACTCAACCAAAAAATTACGAACTTTCTTCTGAAACTCTCTCTCGAGTTTTACAAGGTTACACCAACAAAACAAACGACAACTCTATAAATTATTACTATGAACCTGAACCAGAAGAAACACTCCCAATTCAGACCCAATTCAAACTAAATTTCGAACCGTTTTGTTGCACTGCATTTCTCACCGAAATTGTTGATCCCACTTCTGACGAACTTACAATTTACGATATTGTTATTAAAGGCAGAGATAAACTTCTACTAATCGAGAGTAATCTATTCGCGCATTACATAAGTGAATGGGATGAGTTTCTTCTAAAACGAGAAGACTTTTCTAAAGGAATTTCACTCTTCCAAACCGGTTTTGGAAAAATAATTTATGATTTTTTGACGAGTATTAGAACAAATGTTTGTATTGAAGCCGACAATTCTCTTGTTTTCAATTTAGAAAACTTGAAACCTGATACGAAAATTGCGGGAAATTTCCAAACTCATCGAATATTCCAAAAGAAAAATTTTAAGAACCCACACAGTAACAGTGTTTATATCGACCAAATTGGTAAAATCTATCTCTTTCAAGCAATGTTGATTGAGTCACACCGACCAAATCAAGTGATTGACAAACTCAAAAATATTTTCGAACGACTTATGCTTTCTGAAGGCTATAAAAAACGTTTTGATAATGTTAAAGTCGAGCCAAAAATTCAGCTCGAAATTTCTAGTAATGTCGTCATGGAGAAATTCATGGGCTCACAACCCTATCTAGAATATTCCGAAGAAGAAGACGGTATATTACTCGAAGTCTTTGCTTCAACAAAACCCGAAAACCTTAAATCAGGTTTAATGCAAAATGACGACAACCAAACACAAAGATACCTCAACCGTGCTAACACAATCCTAAAACGTGTCTATAGAGAACAAGTCGTCAATGATTTCTTCCTTTATAAAGATATCAGGAAAGAAGAAGACAACGAAGGTTATGATAAAAAAGTCTGTAAGAAATCGATAGTCTCAATTCTTGCTAAACTCGTCTCTGACGGTTATATCAAAATCTATAAAGTTGTGATGACAGAAAAGAATATATCACGAACTCAATGCTTCGTCTGTCTTCACAAAACCGACATTTCACACCCTAAAATTAAATCGACAATTGAACAAATGAAACTCAAATTTTTCCTTGGCCGAGTCCAACATCAAAAAACTATCAAAATTAAGAAAAAAGAGTCGCCTTTTAGTACCAATGACGTCAAAGAAAGTATCCAAGAACTGAAACAACTGACAAGCGCGAAACAAGATCTCACTTATAGAATTGATAGAAACAAGGGACAAGCTTATGGTTATTCACCGAAATTTGTACGAATGAGAGTCCTACACGAACATCTCTTTTACGTAATTCGCGAATTGGAAGAAAGTGAGCCTTTAACAAGTCGACAAGTTTTTGAACTTTGCAAAAATATGAAAATTAAGATCACACAGAATGAGATTTTGGAGTTACCACAAATTTTCCGAAATGAAATCAGTTGGAAAATGTTTATACCAGCTTTGCCTGAACATAACTGGCTTAAAGGGTGGGCTCTAGTTTGTGATATTATTCTAAGAATGCCACTTTCTGTATTTGTTAAACTTTATAATATCAGTTACGATATTCCAGAACTCGAAATTTATCTCAATCATCCAATCAAAAAACATTATTTACTCAAACACCTACCTGCCACTATCAGAAATATTCTCTTTCATAAAAGAAAGTACCTTCATAGCATTTATGAAAATATTTGTAATTTATGCTACGTCGGCTTGCTTCAATTAGGACCTCGTAACTTCAAAGAAAAAGACCAACTTTTTATATACCTAAATATAAGAGCCACACTTTATGATACTTGTACTAGCCAACCTGGTTATAATCTAATTGAAGACAAGCCATACAAAGAAATCTTCTTTGAATTTAAAACCAGCAGTGATGTCGAAATCTACTGGTCAGAAATGCTCCGCATCTCCATGAACACTCAACTCGGCAAACGCAAAATCCTAGACGGCCAATGTGTCACAATAGAAGAATGCAGCTCCAAACCAGCAATGATGGAAACCCTCCGAGCGAAAACCTTCGACGAGGCGGTACTTAATGACACTGGTCGAATCCCAGGTGATCGGAGAGGCGGAGCTGGTATTGACTCTTCCCTCTGGTCGTTTGTTAAACGTAACTGGGTGTGGCCTGGTCAGAAGAAATCTGCGCAAGTGGCCAGTTCAAAAAAAGAGAAGTTTGATTTGGCGTTGCCACAACCAATCCAGTACGATTTGTTAGTCAAAGGCGGAGCAGTTGAGAGGAAAATATACCTGAGGAAAGGTACGAAAATCAAAAGTGTTAAATCAGTCGTTGTGAAGAAACACTCAAAGAAGAAATTTGTGCGGAAGATAATTGCGCCGAAATCAAGAAAAGTTAGGGAGTACTATGACGCTGTTGATAAGTCAATTATGAGGGCAAATCCGGTGATTAGGGTGGAGTGGGACGAGGAGGAGGATCAATTGTTGAGGTATTGTCGAGCAGCAGCGAGGTTTTTATGTCCTGAGTATAAAAAACAGTTTATTCCGTATAATATCATACGGGATGTTTTGCATCGGGTGTATCCGAAGAGTCGGAATAAAACGGCAAGGGCAATACAGAGACGGATTTATGTGCTTTTGACTAATGACGAAACTATTAAAATTATGGAGAATAATATTGAGAATTTTTCAAATTCTGACACGATTTCGAAGTTTTTTGATCAAGTACATAATCGGTATAAAAATGAAGTGAAATACTCTGAGTCACAGATTTATATCTGCTTTGTTTATCTAATGTCTTATATTTTGAAACACAGGAAAGAAGTCGAGTTGCTACTCTTGGGATACTTTGCAACTTTTGATTTTTTCTCAGATTCGAATATATCAGAATTTGAGTCGATTTTACAGTGTGATAACCAAAATTCGGTTATTTATACCGACCCGAAAAATATCGAGGATGTAACCAAAGACACAATCAGAGCAGTTGTACACTGTTCAATGGCGTGTAAGAAGAACAGTGTAGGGTGGACTTTCCACTTGTCACAGATTTATAACAAATTTAAAGACGAACTGATAAGACAGACTGTCATGAATTTAAAAAAAGAACAGTTTTTTGTTATCAATAAAAGTTATGAAGGAAAAAGTCTTGATAATTCATGGCCGACACCTCTTAAATTTTCACACGTTTATAACCTTATGAAAAGCTCGACTTACACTAACGAAATGTTCCAGGAAGCGTTTAGTGTTTTTGTAAAAAAGCTAGAAGCGGATTTAGAGTCCCAAAATTTTATTGTCTGTAACGAAATAAATACATTTTGGGAGGCAATTTCTTTTATTTTTGAAATTCCCGAAATGGGGATTATTTTAAATCCGGAAATTGATGACCACAGTGAGGTTATAGAAGAGTTAGCTAAACGTTTCCGGCTGTATTTAGATAAAATCTACGAAAAGAAAAACACCGGGAAAAATTTTGGGACAACAAAAGACCAGGACCCTTCAAAAGAACTCGAATTAGATATTGAAAAAATTAAAAGTAAAGTCAGGCATTTAATATTTCGAGTACCTTACTTGCTTGAGGGTGATCTTGAGTTGTATTTTAAAAAAATGTTGGAGAGTAATAACAATTTAGAGATAAACAATTTTATTTACTTGATGATTGTCGATTTGAAGAAATTCACAGAGACTAGTAATACGACTGAAGAGATAAGAAAATTTGTTGAAGATGTTGAAACTAGTGTTGAAGGTGGAGACAAACTGTTGAAAAACTTATCGAAAGTTGTTTTTGCTATTCAGACTTTGCATCAACTACATAATTTTGATTCTGATTTGGAAGTGGCGTTTGGGATTTGGGAAAATGATATTTGGGATGAAGTTAGGGGTAGGAGTGAAGAGACAAGTGAGGTTGTGAAATATAATAAGTATTATGCTTGTGGTATGGAGGAGTGTGTAAAAAGGGCACAAGAAGGTGATTTTCCTTCGATTGAGGAAATTAAAGAAGGGATGATGGCAGAAGTGGGATGTGGGGATGATAGGAAAATTCCGCATATCACGGATTTGATTATGTTGTTGAATGAAGGGAGGTTTCCTGAGTTGGATACTGATAGTGATATTGAAAAGTTGAAAGAACATTTTGTTATGCAATTTCCGAAATTAGATCAATTTGTAATTGAAGATTTGGAACAAATGAAAGAGAGTGACGCGACGAAAAAAATTATGGATTGTAGTAAAGTTGAAACAGTTAAAAAAGCAACAGAAAAGTATTTTTTATTTATAAAAAGTTTGTTTTATTAATTAGTAATTTTAGTATTGTGAAACCGCCTCAAGAATATGAAATTCTTAAATATGTAAGAGAGCAAAACGGAACAGATGAAGATTTTAGAGTTGTTGAAAGTTTGATCGATTTTATTAAAGATAAGAGAGAATTGGGCGTATCAGGGCCAGAACTGAAAGTAATTATGAATTTAAAAAATTGTTTTAATTGACTTTGTTTTTTAGCGACGTTTTATAAATGAGACTAATCTAGA
The DNA here is from genome assembly GCA_029207805.1 of Tribolium confusum. Lineage (NCBI taxonomy): Eukaryota > Metazoa > Arthropoda > Insecta > Coleoptera > Tenebrionidae > Tribolium > Tribolium confusum. The sequence goes on from JALGAY010000003.1 coordinate 21,216,258, forward strand.
TTTAGCAAAATTAATGTCTTTTTTGAACGAAATTGGTATGATTTTAAGAGCAGGTGTTGCTTCTGTTATTTATGTTCATTATGAATTTCAATCAGAGTGGTTGACTGAAACTTTTGTTTTATCACCAGAAGAAAAAGAAGTTTTTGGATCAAAGGAAAAACATGAAATGAAAAAATTGAAGACATTTATAGGACAGAAGCTCGAGTAAGTAACAAAGGAGCACAAAAAATCGTTTTGGGTAGGCGTAAAATTTATGAACTCAAGTCCAAAGTTCAAGCATTTTTCAAAAGAGAACTTCTAACTTACGAGAGATAATTTGCTTGAGCGTTATATATATATATTCAAGAATTCAATTCAGAATTTTTATGATGACCACACATTACTATTTTGACAGTATTTTGAAAATTTTGTGAAAGGAAATCGTTACCATCTTATGGAAATCTAATGACTACTCGAATAGAGTTTTTTTTGTATCAATCGATAGCTCTTGAAATAAGGAGCAATTGGTATCATTGCGTCAACTTGTAATTCTTCAAATAAAGGCTTTAAATCCCCACTACTTGTCTCCTATCTTTAATTTGGTCTACCTAAATTGCGATTATTTTTGCACTAGTGATGTATTTGTGATTATTGTTAATAAAATTTGTTTTTAAGCTCGACTAACCTAAGAAAAGTACAATTAAAACCATGGACTAAACTTGATGGTTCTTTAAATAACGAACTCTTCAATGAATGGCTGTGCTTATTTCTCTCACGCTGTATTGATTTGCCAAACATTCCTTTTTCAGTTTTATGTGAACATTTTCATTATATTAAACCTGTTGATGTATATTTTTTGTTAGAAGTAAGTTTATTTATCTATTTTAATAAGCTATAATTACATAATTATTTTTTAGATATTACAAGGACTCGGCTGTGTTAAAATCTATATGTTTAATGGAGTAGAAAATAATATTTCTTCAACGAGACGTGTAGTGGAGGAATGTACGTTTTTAATTTGACGTCAAGTTGGCAATGCCAATATTGTGAATGCGTAATTAATTAATTTAAAATAATTTCACAATTATTTGCATGTCCAACCTCGACTTCAAGTTTAAAAGATCACCCGTTAGTTTTGAAATTTTCAGGTGTCGCTACTTGTCTGGATAATTTTGAAGAAATGTTTGTGAAGCCTACAAACGTGTCAGGTTTATGTTTTGGTTCATTTTTGGATAATTTTGAGTTATTTACGTGTTAATTACTTTATTAAACTTGTTTTTTTATATTAGAGTTTAATTTAACCCAATTCGTGTTTACCGTAATTCTACAAAACTGTACAAGCAACATTACGAAACGAAAGTAACTAAAAAATTCAAATATCTGTCATTGATTGTCAAATAACCGTCACTTTTTCATATTTGAATTTTTAATGTGTTTTGTGAGTGAAAACCGTGTTTTACATAATGAAAAACAAAGAAAACGTGAAAGAAGTAACAAAAGCGTTAAGACAACTACCTGCAATACATTATCCTTCAGGTCCCCATTATCAAAGTAATTTTTGTAAGTTTTAAGGTAACCAAAAGTTTCATTATATAATTTACAGGAATTAAACGACTTAAAGCTCAACAGTGCCTTAAAACGAATGAATTAGAAGCAATTTATCATTTAGTTGAGTCACATGTGCCAAGTTTGCGCCTTAAAACAGTTTTACGTTACGAAAAAATTCTGACTTCATCAACAGACAATGCGAAGTTATCTTTGGGGAAAAACCATGTTGCGTCGAGTTGTACTAATACGAAGATTAAAGAGAATATTAATGACTTACTAAATAAAATTGCGGAAATGCCTCCAGGTAATAATCAAAGAGGAAATTGGAGAAATTATTTGATTTCTTACAGAGTGGACTCTAATTCAACTCACTCCACATTTCAACTCTAAAGAAAATGTGGAATTTTCCAAGAAAAAACGACACACAAACTCGCTATTTGTTACAGTATTTAATTGTGGCCCAAATCAGCCTCAACCGTTTTGTATAAACATTGATGCTCCTAAAGATAGTGTCACAGGGGGTTTGATTGACTTAGCTAAAGAAATTAACTTGATTATTTCGGAAAATAAAGAAATTTTAACAATGTCTAAAGGTCTAACGCACTTTAGAAATGTATCCCAAAAACAGCAGTACTATTTACAGAGGCAGTCTATCGATCACAGATTAAAAGTAATTTAATTTCTTATAATTACATTTTTTTTATTGTAACATTTCAGATGCTAGTTAAAGATTTGAGTAATTTGTATTTGCGAGAGTGGAGGTGTTTATGTATGGGAAAATATGTCAAAAGTGATTTGGAAATTACAATACAGAAACGAATTAAATCATTTTTTGAAACAGAGTAGTAACTTCCAGTATTATTGAATTGTTTTAACAATTTTTTGTAGACTACCATCAATTAATTTAGATAAGAAAACCATAAGTGTTGTGCAATATTTGATTAAGGGTTATAGTTATTTGAAAATAACAGATTTAGGAAGGGCTTTAAAACCAATTTTTCCTGATAAATATGTGCAAAAAAGTGTTGTACAACTTATCAGAGGTGTCTCAGAAGAATTTCAGTTACATTTAGAAAAAAGACATCCGGTTATTTTAATTGTAGATGACGTAAGTTTATTTGAAAAAAATAATTTTTTAGATAACTTTTTTATCTCAGACTTTAGATTGTTTTCCTTGGGAAATGATGGAAATTTTTAAGGAAACAACTGTTTCAAGACTACCTTCCATCCATTTAGCTTACGCACTATTTCAAGAACACAAAGAAACGATAAAAAATGGTTTTAAAATAATCCAAAACCCGCAAAATGGGACATACATTATAAACCCAGATTTGGATCTAAGTAACATGCAAAATCGTCTCGTCAGTTTTTACGATTATTGGCTACCAACATGGACTGGGGTTGCTGGAGCCCGCCCAACTGAGGAACAGGTCGAGGAAATGCTCTTATCCGGCGAAATTTTCAGTTATAACGGCCACGGAAGTGGCTCCCACTTTTTCCCAGTCACCAAAATCGAGAAAATTCGACTGAATGCTGTAGCACTGCTATTTGGTTGTGGCAGTACACAGTTAACGAGATTGGGGCCCCAAGCTGAGATGTCCAGTGCATATCACGTCTATTTAATAGCTTGCAGTCCGTGTATTGTGGGGATGTTGTGGGAAGTCACAGATCTTGATACTGATATTCTAGCAACTGAATTTTTAAGTCAGTGGATCCCAAATTCGAAAGTTCATTGGAAACATCTCGATAAAAGCAAATGGAAAAGGGGCGAAAAAGGTGAAATTCTTAATTCGAAAATGACTAAACATTAATCAATTTTTTAGTGAATTTTTCAGACTCTCAGAGTGATTTACTCACCGATAGTCACAAACTTGACCTATTGAAAACCCTGAGCTCGCCTAGCGAACCTGAATTACTGAAAGCCTTAAGTGCTGCAAAAAAGTCACCACTTTTAAATTTTTATATAACAAAAGCCGCTTGTGTTGCAAGAGGTATTCCAGTTAAGATAACTTAGGTTTTAAACACTTTATTAATAAAGTTTTACTAAAAAATCAACACTTGACTATTAACCACTCATTTGTTTTTTCCTAGCTCAGTTTTCATACGTTTCAGGAGTGAGGGCATAAATGCAAGTTGTTTATCGACACAATTTTTGGCACAAGTTTCAAATAAAGCTGTATATTTGCTGATCTGAAAATGATAAATTATTTTATTCTCTTAAGGTTTAATTAAACTTTCTACTTCGGTTTCGGTAGGATTAGGCCCCATTTTCACCCGAATATCATCATTACAGTCCATCACACACCGTTGTAGTTTATTCTGGAGCTGTTCAAGCTCTCTTTGGACGTAATTTTGAGCATAATTCAGTGGTGAAGCGCAATTTTCAACACATTTTTGTACATTTTCGAGAGATATATCACGATTATCGCAACATTTAGCCGCACACCGGTGCATATCTGCCTGAAAAATCAAAATTACAAAGGGGCTCTGTATCTTTTGGGGAAAATACCTGCATTTTCCGAAGGTACTGCAGGTCGAGCTCGTTGACCATTTTGGTCATTTCTTGCTCAATTCTCTGTCTTTGCTCCTCAACCATTTTGAGTTTTCTGGAAAAAATCCGGTCTTGTGATGAAAAACGTGAAATTTGTGGGGTTATATAAACCTAACCTATTTTACTTGTCAAACTTTAGACACAGTTCGATTAAAATAAGACGATAAATTGTTTCTCACTGTACTTCAGTCTACAATTTCAAAAAAAAATTATTTAATAAAATTCTGTGTTAAAATATTCTTAAATCTGTAGAAAATTGAATTAAATTCAATTTCAATTTTAATGGTGCTTCAGCACAGCCACTTCCAGACACGTCAAAAAAGTTTTCACAACATAACCTCCAAATTCATAATGTCAGGGCTCCTCCGGCGATTAATCCCGTTTAACAGAAGTTTTTTGTACCGAAATTACTCAAAACCCGTGATTAAACCCTTGGAGCACATAAAACCGGAATTGATAATAACTGACACTTGTGTGGAGCGTTTGAAAAGCATCGCGAAGGACGCATCTGAATTTTTGAGGGTGAGCGTAGATGGGGGCGGTTGTTCAGGATTCCAGTACAAGTTTGACCTAGACACAACGATAAACAATGACGATAAGTAAGTTACAGTATTTTAGAATTGTATCAAGTAAAGTTTTGTAGAGTATTTGAAAAAAATGGGGCTAAGATTGTGATTGACGAAACGTCGTTAGATTTTGTCAGGGGGGCGACTGTAGATTACCGTGAAGAACTGATAAAATCCTCGTTTAGAATTGTAAATAATCCTTTAGCCGAACAGGGATGTTCGTGTGGGTCATCTTTTGCAGTCAGACTGGATTAAAACCCTCACTTTGTGCAGTTACTTTATTTTTTGTAAATATGTAAATAAATACAGCGGGTTTAAATAAATTGCGTTATTTATACAGATAATAAATATTTTAGATAACAAAATGGTTATTTTTTACTAGCAATTTTATGTTTTAGTACTTGGATTTCATCACATTGTTTTGTAATTTTATCATTTTGGGCGGCTATATGTTCAGTCATAGCGTCCAGTTGACTTTTGTAATTTTCTATTGTAGTTAACAGCTCTTCATTGCTCTTATCTAAATTGCTTTCTAATTCTTTATTTACCACAGTTAAATGTTCTAAACGGGAATATAAGGCTTGGTTTTCACCCCATAATGTTTTAGTTTCTGATAAAGCCAATTGTTTGCCTTCCAACAGTTCTCTTAACTGAGATTCGTAATATTCAGTCAACTGGTCATTTGATTGAGGCTTTGAACGCAGAACTTCACACTCGGAACGCCACCTATCAGCCTCTTCTTTCCAAAACATGACCTAAAATCATTTTATCCAAACATAATAACATTTAAAATTTTTGCTATACCTCATTTTGTTCTTCACTGGATTTATTTGATGAAACATCAGAATTTAGCACATCATCGAGCTTCTTTTCGCTCTCATATTTTGCTTTTTTGAGTTTAGCAATCTCCTCTAAAAATTTTGTTTCCTTCCCTTGGAACTCTTTTTCACGGTTATCTAACCGTTTTTCCAGCCAGGTTATTCGTTCTTTACAATCACTCAATTCGTAATCCTTATCAGCCATCTAGAAAACCCCAAATATCACCTACAGTACACAATAATTAAATAAATAAATACACTGCTGACAAGTTGAGCATTCTCAAGAATCTTCTTCTGGAGCTCCTCGTCTAACACACTTGTATCTGATTGAATAATAGTCTCATTCTTGTTTTTCCCCTTTTTCGCATGACTGTTCACTTGTAATTCTTGCTGCAAAACGGATATCCTCTTAGTCAACTGCTCATTTCTGAAAGTTAGACTCTCCATTTCCTGATCATGTTTTCGTATTTTCTGCTCGTGTTTTTTGATAGTGTCTTTTAATTCAATATTTTTTGCTTGCTCCTCTAAAACGGCTTTTTTCAAAACCGTTGCCTGAGACCTCACCTGGAACAGATAATAAGCGGATCCGCCCTCAATTTTTTGTATTAAAATAACACACTTTCGAGTATTCCGCAGCGAGTTTTTGATATTTTGACTCTAAATCGCCCGGTTTTTCCATTTCTAGGCGGAATTATTTAATAAATCTGCCCAATTTCCTGTTTTTATCACATATTTTAGGTTAGGTTAATTTGACAAGTAAATGACATTAACAGGTGGAGCGCCATCTACAACCACACAAAAGTTCGACTAGTGAAAAACACGGGGCAGAATACTCTCAAATAAATCTATTATAGCTCGAGTGCGGTAAAGTGGTTTACCACACTGTCACAATTTATTATTTAATTAATTACTCACTGTCTGTCGTAAGACAAATAAATCACCCTTTTCTCTTTGACTGATTATTTCGCAAATATCTCGGACGTGTCCCCACGAATTGTCAGAGCTTTGATTCGAGGCTTTTCACGTCATTTCCAATTAACTCCCTGTTTGAGATAAATTTCTTTTTTGTGCTTATTTACTTCCCACACATCCACCAGCGAATATAAATCAAGAACCACCATTTAAATCGTCCCCTTGCCATGAAATCGGCTATTATATAAAATTTCACGCAATTTTATGTGCAATAAATCACGTTATCCGTAAAAGCATCCCCTAAAAAGATTTCGGACCAGTGAGATTTTTATTTGATGGACTTTACCTACCTGATACTGAGCTTAGCACAAAGAAATGGTTTAATGTCTTTAAATGTTACTAAATTATACAATGAAGAGATTTGATTGACCATTTTAGTGTTTGATAAATGTACTACAAAGCTTTATAAATGCCGCAAGTGCAAATTTAAATCTCTTATACATGACATTTATGTACTGTGTAAAACTATGCATTTCGAAACAACTACTCATAAAACTAAACTAGTTTTTAGATTATAAACTAAGTTATTAAAATTGTTCGCAATTGCGAAATTGTCGAAAGTATAAAGTAATCTTCTTATAATAGAAGTTATAAAGTTCCAAACACTTCCGCTTCCATAATTATAGGTTTATTATTACGGTATAAATTCGAGAAAGTTTATATAATCAAGCTTTTTTTTTGGGGAAAAATCAGGCTCTAAAGGACACGTAATTAGTTATGCTGTCTTCTTAAAATACCTACCTGCACCTTTTTGAATACTCGATTTTTTTTATACCTAGATAGATACCTAAAGTTTGCCAATATTGATCCAATTTTACTGTCCTGTATAATCCTTCTTTTGATCTTTATAATTTTCTTATGAAATTGGGATGTTTGGGAGCTTTCACCGATCGCTTTTTGCGTGGCCTGTCAATCACCATGAAATCGGAAACCTTTTTTAACCCACCGTGTCGATTAAAGAAATTGCGTGGGAAGAGATCCTTTTCTTTATAAAAAAAACTAAAATAAATATAAGAAACAAAAATGTACAAAAATGCAGGCATCATATTTTTTTGAAGTTTAAAGGAGTAAAGAAATTTATCTACGGTTGCTCTTAAAAAAACCTTGAGGTACATTATAATTAAAAAAGCAGCACTAGATACTTTGTGTGCTTTTTCTTATACTTATCTGTACTTTTTTAATTTTAATAACTAATAAAAATAATATTCTATTAATTAATAACAATAAACAATAATATATAATAAACAAACTGTTCATTGAATAAAGTAAATATTATTGTATTTTCATTAGAACTACATTATAAGTAAATTTTAGCATTGGAAGCCCATGTGGCGCATATGTTTATATATATCTTGGAAATAAACAATTTTTTTTCACTTCTCTTTATCTTCCGCTTTTTTCAATTAATTATTTTTATTTTACTAATTTTTTTTCAGATTTTTTTCTTTTATCTTGTGCGAGGTTTTTCTGTTCGTCGAAGACAACTTTTTTGGTAGTGTTTCTGTCTCTATTTTGTGAACGTTTCTCAACCTTTAGTGCAATCTTTGAGTTTTTATCTCTTATATTTATTTAGTAGGCAAAAACGTACTCTGAGTTTATCGGTTAAAAAAAGAATGCATATCAGAAAAGCACTGAAAATCCCGACAAACCAGAGGATTGAAGGGTTTTCGTTGTCAAATCTGTACAATTTGAGACGGACTGCAGAAAGTACGAGGAAATTAACCGAAATTAATTTAAAACCTATAGAAGAGTATATTATTTTATACCAAACAGAACTAAAAACCGAATTTTTAACTAAGAACGCCATTCTTATCAAAAGTCACTCAATAGTAGCATTGTTGAGTAGATAAACACTTACTTTACTTTTTTACAGAAAAAAATTGATTGCGGAACTTACATGTTTTTGAAATGAACCAGAAAAGCAGTAAAATTTTGTACTAAAAAATGTATTTTTATTACGACTGTGTGTTTAGTTATTATGTCCATTGATCAATAATATCCTTCAGAATCTTTTTTTTAAATATTTTTTTTATTCGTTTATTAGTCAATTCTTTTTTTCTATTTTTGTCGAGGGTCACACATGGATTTCTGGTGTTTACTCAAAATATCTAAAAGTGGGCTGACTTTTTAAGACTACTAAAAGAATAGAAGAAATAAGAAAACTAAAGAATAGCCATTGTTCAATTTATGGAAAGGCAAACCACCGTGAGGATATATCTTCATTTAAGACAATTTTTTCTGCCAGTATTTTAGAGCGGTTGGGTTTTGTCGTGGGTGATGACTTTGAACAGATCTGCGTGAAGTAAAATCTTAAATGCGATAAGTGAGACCCAAAAACATCTGACTAGTTTCAGATTGCGGCAAATTTAAAACTCTGCATGAAATGCGCAGACAGGGACCCGTTGTTTGTTGTATTTTGTACAATAATACAATAAAAATACAAACTAAAAGAGAAATTTAATAGAATAGACTGCACAGCGATTATTAAAAAACAAAAGATAAAATAAAGAGTGTGAAAATTTTTTTTAAAAATTTATTCTGTTGGCATAAAACATTTTGCATTATTCTTGCAATTTTGCGCAACCTAAATCGATTTCCTCGTCGGAAGAAATCTAAAATTCCGAATCGTTATCACTTTCGTCAGCTCTAACAGAAATTATGAAGTTCTCTATATCATCCATAATGTGTTCTCTGGCCATGTATTCCTCCTCGGTTTCTACGTGGTTACATATATTGCTCCATTGTGCCACTGACATCGTAGCAAATTTGTCTTCAGCTAATTTCCAGACGTCTTCTAACTTAAATGTTACGTTGTGAACGGCCACATGATTTTTTACTAATGTTCAAATTTTTTCGATGGGGTTAAGCTCCGGGTGATATGGAGGCAACCGTAAAACTGGCATATCACATTCTGCCAGAATTTTGTCGATCGCAAATTGCTTATACGGTGGTTTATTCAAATTATTTTTTTTTATATAATTCTGCTTTTGTTTCTTTGGTCCCAAAAAAAATTCCTTCTTCGGTTAGCCATTGCTGCATTGCTGCTTTTTTCCATGATGAGTTCGGACTAGGTTCTATTGCCACATTGTGGTAGGACGCGTTATCCACCAACAAAACCGATTTCCTTGAAATGTTGGGAATAAATTTTTCTTTCAACCATTTGGTGAAGTTGTTGTGGTTCATTTCATCGTGATAGTCGCCTGTTTTCAATCCCGATTTAGATATATTTAAAGCACTAGACACAAAACCTTGCGCGCCTCCAGCGTGTAAAATAATTAGACGTCGCCCTTTGGCTATCGGTGCTTAAGCATGTTATTTGTGCCATCATCTCATGCCATCGGTACAGTATGGGAACAGTGAAGGTAAGTTTCATCACAGTATATAATATTTCGACCTTCTTCTTTGTACTTTTTAAGTTGTTTTAATTATTCAACTCGTTTTAACCTGATGTCCGTTTTTTCAATTAAGATTTTTCGATTATCTGTCGATTTCTTCAAACGAAAACCTAGCTTTCGGATGAACTGTGTAAATGAATCTATTTTCGTAGTAAAATTAACACCTTCACGTTGTACTGCCTCAAATAAAACTTGCATTGTTGGTCTTTTTTTATGAATGGCGTCAAAATTATAAATTACTTTTCGAACTATTTCTTCTTCGAATTCATACAATGTGCTTTTTGGCGATGGTTTGTTGATTTTTTTACGCGGAGATTGAAATTTGCTACCTTCTTCTACATTTGCTACCGTGTTAAGACCAACACCAGTAGCTTTAGCAACACGTTCTTGTAAACGACTTAAGGGAATTATAACTTCACCTTTCTCTTTTTCCTCTTTCATAAACGAGAAAACGTTATAAATTATCTGCCTCCCTTGACTATGAACAACACGACTGTTATTGCCCATCATATTGTCGCAAAGTATGTTTTGCAAAAACACATTTATATCCTTGTTTCTAAATTGTACTAGGTATACTTACAAAACAGTAAACCACGAAAAAAACAGTCTTGAAAAAGACTGTTGAAATAAAATTACAAATCTGTCAATACACGCAGGCTTAACCACAACCGTTCGAGAAGAAGGAACGAAACGAAATGAGAATGTTTTTGGGTTAGTGAATAGAGCTTAACCAAGACGTGTTTTCGTACTTTGCGCAGAATGACTCATCGCCCACGACAAAATCCAACCACTCTACAATATTTACGTGCGAAACATCTGGCGGAGGGAACAGTTATAAATCAAGATCTATCTTTATAGTTGTTTGCCTCTCTATACATTGAAAAATGGCTATTTTTTGGTTTATAGAAGGGTCTTAAAAAGTCAGCCTACTTTTGGAAATTTTGAGTATACAAGAAGCAGGATTTCTCATGTTTTTAATGGATTTCCTAGGAATTCTTATTAAATTTTAGAATTTCTGGATATTTACATAGGATTTTCTGGAATTTGTAAGAGATTTTTTAAGGGTTTCCAAGAAATTTTTTATACACTTTGTCTGTTCTGCGCATGCGTAAGGAGTTTGCACATGCGCTATAATGGGGATAACTCTATTAGAATATATTATTCACGACGAGCTACAAAATAATAATATTAAAATAACCATAATAATATTAAAGACTATGAATAGTAATTAGGAACTGAATATTTTAAGGAATCCGAGAAGATTTCTTACGGATTTCTGGAAAATTTTTTTCCTTAAAACTGCTTCCACTTTTCGAATTTTGCTGATTTTTAAAAAATTTATTATATTTTTAATTTTGAATCTATCCTGGAGTTTTTTTTTCTGGTCATTATACCCTTGCACATCTTTTTCTTTCTTCTTCTTTTTTTGCATTGCGTTTAATACGTATTAGTTTGTTGTTTCTTTAAGGGGTCTTTAAATGTTGTATCTACATTTTTGCAATACATTGATTGCCTTAGTTTGCTAGAATTTTTTTCTGTAACATAAACCTTACGTACACTACGTATGTACTGCAACGTATGTGGGAAACTGTTTTTTTGTTATTCAAAGAGTTAGTTTAATAACGAATAATTAATTTCTAGTATAAACACGATTATACAAAACAATAATTTGGTAAATAAAAAACTCTATATTTACATGTCAATTGCCGTCGCTTCAATGAACCGCTCATTTTTAATCGCTTTTCGGGTTCTTACTAACTGCTCGATTATTGTCTCTGCTTGCTATATAACGGTGCGTTCTTCTAGCACGAGTCCGGAAGTTTCACGATATTTCACGAAACAATTATTCTTCTCGATCGGTTTAAAGACATGATTATAATGGTTTCGTAGAATTTCAGGCTACGGTGACTCAAAACGCGATATCTTTCTGGTATTTTCTCGGACTATCTACTCGAAACTCTCTCTTATTTTTGAATTGTTTGTTTGCATTTTGAATTGCACATTTAACTCTATATACTGTTTCTGGCAGCAGGATACTTTTTTCTTTCTTCTTTGAGATTTTGAAATACATTTTGCACTTTTTTCTTTCTATTTGGGATATCCCTTTTTCCGGTACTGCTTTAGCAAGTCTTTAAATTTTGTTGTACCTATCATTTTTGTGCAAGGGCTTCTATGCTAATTATAACAAATTTTAATAAATAAAACATTTTAAACGATCGTTTTCATTTTTTCTCGTCTTATTTTTGGGTAAGATCTACTCTATTTTTTAGGATTTATATATTTTAACTGCGATAGATCAAGTCAAGGATCAGTATTTAAAAATATACAGGATGAGTCTATTAAGAGTTTATCTCATTTTTTTTCAAAAACTAGTCATCACATCAACTTTAGAGTTTGCCGTTAGAAATTTTGTTTTTTTTTTCTACGCATGTAAATTTTTTCAGAGCTTTTCAGAGAAGTTGAGATAAACTCTTAACAGACGCACTCTGTATATTTTTACTTTTTTTTAGTTATGTGTGTGTCTTTTGTGTGTGGTTAGATCTCGCTGCTACATTGTTTTTATTTGTTTCTACGTACTTTCCTGAGTAAACAAATAATTTATTAGGCGTAATAGACAACTGTGTAAGAGTAAATAATATTTAATAAATAAAAAATAAACTAATTCATTTTAGTAATTTAACTGTCATAATTATATACTCTTAAACATCAAACTAGCGCATAATAAATTCTTAGAAAATGATTGCATATTTCCTCATTACAATAATTACCTGAAAACTTGTAAAAATAAAACAATTTTAAATTATTTTCTCTTCCAGTTTTACTTTTGATCATAAAATATTTTTCTTGCAGAATTTTCTGCTCTTAAAACCATTAAAACAAACAGTCTAATTAGTTTTTGTCTATTGTCGAGAATTTATTTTACGAGTTGTTGTTTGTTTTGCCGCATTATAAACTCGTCGAAGATTTTATGATGGTTTTCAATGAGTTTATGGATCCACACTATAACTCATTCCATTCATTGACTTCCCATTTAATGGTTGTTAAAAAGCCGACTAAAAATTATAACACGGAGGGAAATTCGCAAAAATGTAAAAAACACTCTCAAAGGGAAAAATTAGTAGTCGCAATTTTTACAAGGGTTCACACAAAGAAACATATTCGGGCGTTTGAACACGGCAGTTTTTTATGAGACAGATGGTATCCGCCCCCAATGAATATTGATAAGGAATCGACTACACTAATTTACTACACCAACACTACAAAAAACGGATCATGTTTTATTTATAATGCATCTGCATATCGCACGAAAAAAAATTCGATAAATAAGTAAAGTCATATTAAATGATGAATAAACAAAGCTGTTTTCGTTTAATTACTTTTATTTATTACCCCTTGAAGGGTAATTTTTTTCAAAGAGAGCCGCTTTTCTTCAAATCTGATTTAATTGAAAAACTATCCACATAAATCAATACTATCCCTATCAGTTTTCATCTAGCACCCTCTTTACTTTCAACTTCTTCCCTTATTTTTCCATCGGTGAGTTTTACCGTGATTCGTCGTCAAATATTCATGGAAATATCTCTCCCTTTGTGTATTTATGAGACGAGATGGGGTAACAACAAGTCATAACAATTCATTTGAAAGTTTTCAAAAAAAAGTTTTCATTTCGCAAAAATGGTTTACTGCGGTGACTCAAATGAAATTCTCTCGGTGGATTGTGGCTTTCCAGGACAAATTGTTGGCAATTAAATTAGGCGATAGCAAACGCCACAACGATCTCGTTTCTCATCCGTTTGCTTTAGCGAGGCGTATTTCCATATAATCCACTCAATGTTCCAGTTCTATCGTCCTAACCGGATTATAAGCAAATTAGCGCACTATTTGCTGATCGGATATGTCAGGGATAGAAGTTCGGGTCCCACGCTACTGGGACTGATAACAATATATGTCATACGAGATGTGGCTGCTCTTTTTTGTAAAACCAAAATCAATGATGAATTATATTTCCTATTCGTGAACACAATTTACAGTAACAATAAATTAAATTTAATAAAGTATTGCCCAAGGAAATGATAATTCATAGAAATTTTCTAATGTAACTGTATTAATTTTTTTAATTTCAAACACGCAACCAGACTTACAGAAAAATCTGACAGAAATTTTATACTGTTTATGATAAATGTATCTATAAAGTTGGTAACTACACCTGCGCGCGTAATTACAGATGAAGCGTTTTTGTAATTTGTTGTGTATCCTCAAGTTATTTACTTCAACAGCTGAATATTACATTTCAAGTTTGAAAAAGTTGAAATATCTTTTTTCTACAACGCAACTAAAAACTGAATTTTACACATACCTAACAGTGTGTGAAGTGTGTGTTTTACGCATATGTCTTTCTAAAACTAATGGCGACTAAAATATTTTTAAAAAATTAGCAAGATTCTTTTGCAATTACATATTTGGCAATTAATTTTATGTTTTCTACAGATATGAACCCTCATATTTACAGTTTTGTAAACTCTCATAAATACAACTATTTTTTGATAGTGATATAATTGTAGAAAAATAGTTATTTGTATATTAAGGGCATAATCAAGGGAATTATAACATGAGGGAATGTTTAAAGACCGTCGTATAACGGAGGGCTTTTAATTTACCGAAGGCAATCATGTTTATGGTACATACATCGTTTTATTTTATTTTTTATTGTTTTCGTTTTTTAAATCAAAAATTTTTTTAAAACTTCGGTAAATTGAGCAAAAACTGTGTAAAAATTGATATAAAATTCATTTCGTCATTTTTAGTGATGCCATAATGTTGTTAATGGTCATTTGACGTTTTTCGAAATGACAACGGAAGAAATTTTATTTATTTGTGATTGTTGTTTAGTAACCTTCTAGATGGTACTAAAGATAAAGATTACGTCTTGATTTGCGGGCGTATAAAGAAGAATGTAAGTTTCAAAAGTATTAAGTGATTCAAAGGCGCTACAACCAGTAGCTACACGCATTATTTTCAGTTATTTTTTTGCAATAAATTTTTAGCAGAGCCCATTTGAAAACTATATCTCATCATCAGTGCCTGAATAATAAGGAATAATTCTGTGAAAAGGAAAATTATAAAAAAATTAAAACATGTTAGAAAAAACGTACCAATTTTCTGTCAAAAACATAAAATAATAAAAATGTATTTAAAAAAACACAGATTTTTAGACGGCTAAAGTTTCTTTTTTGCAGTTTGTCAATTTTTCGAATAGCAACCATTTATTTTTTCCTTCACATCAAATTATACTTCACACTCAGATCTATCAACAACTTTTATTGAAAATAACTATTTGTTCTGTTTTTAGTACACATTCTTATTCTTTTCTGTTATTATATGTATATTTATGAGTTAATTCAACTTAGCAGTGTTGTAAGAAAACGGCTTTTTTTTCTAACAATGAAAGTAGAAAATAAATCTAAAATTTAAAAGTGCACTCTCTTATTTTTTATTTAAAACGAGAAGTGAGTATTATGTATCTATATTTTTCAGCTTAGAGATATACAGACAAAAATCAGAGAATAGTTTTTTTCTTCAAGTTACTAAACACTTTTCATGTGTTTATTTTTCCAGTTTTGCTCATTTTCAATTTTTTTATTGATAAAGCTTCTTTATTTTCTTTCTTGTATCTATTTTTATTGCTTAATGAGTTGTTTTTTTTAAATATTGTTATTTTTAATGTTGTCTCAGTCTTTTTATTAGGTTGGTTTGCTGTTGTTTTATTTTCTTTCGATTGTTATTTTTTGGTAACCTATTTTGCAAATTATTTTACTCTTTTTTTACCTACCAATTGTTTTATTTCTTTTTGTGTATCTTGCTTTTTCTTTGGCATTTTACTGTTTAAATATATAGGGTGTGTCAAAAGTTGCGAAGATCCTTTGGAGGGATACATGGGAGACCTTCAAGGAACACAAAAATTGATTTAAAAAAATTCAATACTCATTTGTTTTTTTGCTTTTTTTTGCTTTTTTTTGCTTTTTTTGTATTCTTTTGAGATTTTGGTATTTTCTTGAGATTTATGAATATAAATGAATTAATTTCAAATGCTTTATTGTTTTTTTTCGTTTTTCTGATTTTTTTTAACTATATCAAGACAATTTCAATTTTTTTTTGCAAATTCAGATACTCATAACTTTTCAAATTTTGAAATTAGAAATTTTTTTTAAGGTTTAGATTTTTTTAATGGTGGGAATCAGCCCACTAAAGGATCTTCGCGCCTTTTGACACATCCTATATATAAAAATACATATATCTTTTTAATATATTTATATCATATTTATAAAAATATATTTATCTTTTTTTTGAGAATTATTTTAACTTTTCTTTAATTTTTTATTCTTTTTTTAGTTTATTATTTTTTTTATTCTTTTCATCTATCATTTGTTTTATCCTTTTTTGTGTTTTCTGCTTTTTTTTGTCATTTTGCTGTTTATGTATATTTTATGGAAAATGTCTTATTTGTTTTCTAATTTTTTAGTACTCATATCTATTGATTCTTTAGTTCTATTGTACATGTTTTTGTTTTCATCCTTAAAACATTTTTAATTTGTACTTTATTATTTATTATTATTATTATTTATTTTTTTTTTCAATAAATTATTTGCATCGATGTATGTTTTTCTTTATTTCCGGCTTTTATTTTCAAGCTTTTATAACAAAGATGATATTTTTTATTTATTTCTTCTCCAATCTTTTTACTCTATCTTCTACGGATTTAATTTTTTTGTTTTTTAATCCCTTCTCTTCCTGTTGGTATGTCTGCTTGCTATCTGCTTTTTTGTATCTAATAGTCATTTATCTATCATCTGTTACTATTTTTCCTTTCTGTGGTCACCTGATAATCTTTTACTCTTTTATGTCGTTCGTCTTGATCTGTCATTTTTTTTTTGTTTTTTCATGCTTTCTACTTTTTTGCTTTTACTCTACATTTTATTAATTTACGACCGCAATTCGGTTTTCAAAGAAACAGTTTTCAATTATTTCAAAAATATATAATCTGCTTTTCTAACTAAATTAAAATTTTTTAGTCTTCATTAGACATGAATCAAGTTAAAGGATATTTCTATTGCAATATTCGGCTGTGACGTCATCTCGGGTCGGTTCCAGGACCGATCAAAGCAGTAGTCGACGCGCCGAAGGCATTAAAAAAATTAATATCTCGGAACCACTAGAGGTTTTACACTCTTTTTTTTCTTAAAAAACTTACTTAAAGTTTTGTCAAATCAAAAATATACATTTTATGGTCAAATTTGTATGTAATAATTGAGACATTATGTGTCAATTGCGTGACCTCCTTCTGGTATTTTCTCGAACTATTTACTCGAAATTCTTTCACTGGAATTGCTTGTAATAATACAAGGTTAGTCAAAAGTATGGAATAGGCAGTTTATCTCTGTAAATATAAACTTTATGACAAAATGTCATCGATAAAAGTTCCTTTACTAATTATTCTTAATCTCTTAGCCTGCTTTGTTGTTTTTTTATGTCAAGGCATTTTCATGGAAACGAAACTTTTTTTTCTTTTTTAAACAGTAACCTAGCAATTTTCTTGGTGCTTGTTCCTATTTTTTTTCTTGAAATGACCTGGTATTTTTTTAATACCTTTTAATAATAAAATTTTTGTGTAAAATCATAATTTCTAATAAACGACAAAAAATGGTATCAAATTAGATTATCTGCTTTTTACTAATTTTTTAAATTTATTTCATGATAATTTTACAAAAAATAATAGTGGTCTCTGTTCCTTTAATGATATTTTTCATGTCAGTGTGACGTACGTTTTAATCAGTTAACAAATTAATTTAATAAAGATAGTTTTATTTTAATTTGTAAACATGGTGAAACTCAGTGAACCTGAAAGAATTGAGCTAAACAAAGATGACCCAGACAGTAGGATGCAGTTTTGTGCAACCATGATGGAAATGATTGATAATAATCCAAATTGTTTAAACAACATTTTATTTTCTGGTGAAGCTACGTTTTGTCTCAATGGATTTGTGAACAGACACAACTGTCAATACTGGTCTAGTGAGAATCCTCATTGGATAATGGAACATCATACACAGCACCGTCAAAAACTTAATGTATGGGTTGGTATTATTGGGCAGCACATAATAGGCCCATATTTTATTCATGGGAATTTAACTGCGGCTAGATATCTACTCCTATTGCGTGATCACATTGTACCCGATATTGTACAATTATTTCCGGATGCAGATCGACAAGGAATGCTAAACCCAGATATTTGGTTTCAGCAAGACGGCGCTCCACCCCATTATGGGGTTGATGTTTGCCTATTTCTGGATACCATTTTTTACGTCGTTGGATAGGACGTCAGGGTCCTATTGAATAGCCTGCTAGGTCCCCCGATTTAAACCCTTTAATTTTTTTCCTCTGAGGTCATTTAAAAACTACAATTTACAAAGAATAACCTCAAAATTTGAAAGACCTGGAAGCCAGAATAAGGCACGGAATTGCAGAAATATCACCTAACTGGCTGCAAAATTCGTTACGCAATTTTTATGACAGATTAGGTTACTGTCAAGCTGTAGGGGGTCTTCAGTTTGAACATTTCATTTAAGTTAAAGATTATTTGAATGAATAAAGTATTGTGGCCATTTTCTCTAAAATTTGGTTATTAAAGGATAATAAAAAAATACCAGGTTGTTTCAAGAAAAAAAAGACAAACAAGAATCACCAAGAAAATTGCTAGGTTGTTATTTAAAAAAGAAAAAAAAGTTACGTTTTCATGGAAGTGCGTTGACATAAAAAAAACAACAAGCAGGCTAAGAGATAAAGAATAATTAGTAAAGAAATGTTTATCGATGACATTTTGTCAAAAACTTCATATTTACGGAGATAAACTGCCTATTCCATACTTTTGACTAACCCTGTATACTAGGGTGGGCCAAAAAAATCAACTATTTTTTTTTAACTTCCGATACTGAAATATGGGTTTCTTGGCACTTTAAAAAAATGCTTTTTTAAGATGAGCTCTTAATTTTAGTAGGAAAGACTCTCTCATCGCAGTTTTCCGTTTTTTTTTAGTTCCATATGGCAAAATCTATATCTCGTCACTACTTGATCGTACAGAAAAAGTTTATTTACATTTTTTGTAGGAAATTTAACTCTCTAAAAAAAGTATTTTACAATTTTTTTTATAACTCTTACCGTTTAGAAGATAGCAGAGATCAAAGTTTGAAAAATGTAGCAAAAATTTCTTTTAACTTCTAAATTTTCTAACTCGTACATAAATAAATATTATAAAGTGCGCAACATACGATTTTGTAGGAAATTAAACGCTCTACAAAAAAAGTCGTTTGTGGTTAATCGATTACTTCAATCATTTTAAAAAAATTGGCGATTTAGTATCAAATTTTGGTTTTTAAAATGCGAATATTTTCTAAATGGTTAAAATAATCAATTAACCACAAGAAATTTTTTTTTATAGAGCGTTTAATTTCCTACAAAACTATATGTTGCGCATTTTATAATATTTATTTATCTCTGAGTTATAAAATTTAGAAGTAGGAAAGGAATTTTTGTTAAATTCTTTAAACTTTGACTTTCGATATCTTCTAAATGGTAAGAGATATAAAAAAATTGTAAGATAACTTTTTTGTAGAACGTTTAATTTCCTATAAAAAATGTAAATACAAATTTTTTGTACAATTAAGCAAAAACGAGATATGGATTTTACCATATGAAACAGATAAAAAATAAAAAAATGCGATGAGGGAGTCTTTCCTATTAAAATTAAGAGCTCATCTTAAAAAAGCATTTTTTAAAGGTACCTAGAAATTAATTTTTTAGTGTCGGAAGTTAAAAAAAAAATAATTGTTTTTTTTTGGCCCACCCTACTGTATACATGTACTTAATCAGAATTAGAAATGCAATACTTTTCGTATAAGAGCAAGAGTTTTATATAATAACTAGCGTACCGTGATCATAATATGCACTGAATTTTCTACGAAAGTTCAAAAGAGATAAAAACAAACTTTATTTTTGCTTTTATTAATAAGTCCTCTGACTCTTTTGCTCTTTTTTAAAAAAAATTGTATGATTTACAAAATTAGATTTTGAGATATCTATGAATTTTTCTCGCAGAAATAAAATAAGTAAATGTAATATAAATCCCCATTTTTGAAAATAATGTCTTTGTTTGAAATTGCGGTCAAGTTTGATTATCCGTCGAGTCTCTTTTGTAATATGAAATTAAATATGAGAAAAGCGGCATTCTATGAAAGCCCGCAGTAGTGTCTAACCCTTCCCTTTCCGTTTCAACTCTGTTGATAATAAACTGTGGCCAGCCATATTGTCCAAGTTTCCAACGAAACCCCTCTGCCTGCTGCACCGTTTCATCCGTAACATTACAATGCGAACCCCGAGGCGACAAGTGCTGTTTACTTTATTTCTTATCCGGAGAGTTCATTTCATTTATCTCTTGCATTCTCTATGCACAGTACGCGCTGTTATTATACAGACCAGTGGTCCCAAACATTTCACTCACTCATATACTTAACCACCCTTCGATTTATTAGCCCTCAGCCAGGATCAAAGCCTAACCAAACATGAGGAGTTCTTGACGCGGGTGTCACACGACCCACTTGATACTTTATAGTAATCCGACGGTTATTGATACTGCCTTTTCAGGTATTTAGCCTTTGTTACCAGCTTTTTAAAGAAATGTGGGGGTTGGACGTTTACTACAATACTATTGACAGACGTCTTTATAACTAAATACAACTGTTGACAAACGATAGAGTATGCATTAAAATTTGCTGGACTTTTTAGAAAGTAATGTTTTGGGTATTATTTAATATTTACAGAGTGTCTCGGTTCGAATCTTCCAATTGTTAATATTGAGATTTGTCAAGATTTTGTTTTTATATCTAATCAATGACATTTTATATTTAACATGTTTGATACTTTTTCACTTCTTTTATCTTCTAACTATTTAGGGTTATCGGTGATGAGTAAATTCTTTAGAAATTTCATTACAGGAAAAACATTGTTGAAAGCTTTCTTTGTTTTAGTAAAAACCATAAATCGGGTAAAAATGTTAATAATTTTCTTTTAAATCAACGATGTTCTGAATTTTTCAAAGTTTTTTTCTCGAACAGTGGAGTTAGCCACTTGAACAATGAGGTAACTTCAATTTGCTTTTTGAGGGAGGAGGCTTAGTAGCTTAGGCTTTTAGTAGCTAAAACAGCTTTTAGTTACTACTGTTGATTTACAGCGTCTACAGTGTTTGATGATTTATAAATTATTTGCTGGATGAGTATATAGCACTACTTGGTCTAAAATAATGGGTGGATTCCTATAAAGTTTGCGATGATTTAAGAAATGTTGCAATGTTTTTGAAGATTTCCTTCTTGTGTTTACGTCAAATAGACTAGTCAAGCAATAACCGTTACAGTATGTTAAAAAGAACCATTTGTGAGTTACTTACACAGAATTTTGGACAAGTATGAAAACAATTTCAAAAAATATTTGATACTTTCATATTTATTACCAAATATTTCCTATTAACGCAAAGGTCACTAAAGATTGAAAAAATAATTTTTGTACTTGAAAAGCACTTAAGAATATATTTAAATAGAAAAAATAGCATACATAATTCGTTTCTAAAGTCATTTTGAACAGGTTTTTTTATAAAAATTCGCGCTTTAGGCTCGTTTTATACTCATACAGTCACTCGAAAATTGCAAATATATTTTTTATAATATCTAATTGTCATTTTGTATAGAATAAAAAACATTCAACAACTATGTGTATACCCGGATCACTTTTGTACTATTAAACCACAGCGCATCAATCCAAAATTTTGGCTTTGTGAATTATGTTATATGACAACTTCAATGTGATATTGTCAAATAACATGACCTACATTTTGAAAACCCGAATTTGCGATAAAAAACATCATTTACAAAGCCAAAATTTTGGGTTGATGCGCTGTTGTTTAACATTATAAAAGTGATCCGAGTTTACTCGTATGTGAATTCTACTTTTTTTGTAATTAAGAGCCTTGAATTTAATTTTTATAAAATGTTAAGTGGCCACTTTACTGTTATCATATTACTTGATATTCGTCAAAGATTTAATACAAGTCTATTTATCAAAAAATGAAAAATATGGAATTTACAACTTACTATAACGCAGTAATGTAATTAGCGACATTCCTAAAAAGCAAGTGGTTAAGATATAATTCTCTGATTGTTCCATACTACACCAAATGGCAATACACAGAGTTAACCAAATATATGGAACCAAGCGATTTTCGTTTAAATTATAAACATTAATGGGCTGATTTCAAGTTGAGATAATTCAGGTAGTATCTTCGTTTCCATGGAAAATTAATAAAATTTGTTGTTGTGATTAGTTGTTGCCATGGAAAAGTATTAAAATTTGCGATACTACCGGTATTATCTCAACTTGAAATCAGCCCATAAGAAAGTACATAATATATTGCAACGTATGTGAAAAATGGAGTTGCTTTTGATTTAAAATATTAAATTAAGAAATAATAATTTATTTCTGTTATTTATACGAATACACAACAATAATTTGATAGATAAATCACTTGATATTTACACAGTAACAACAAGAATTGTCGATTAAATAATTGCTCACTCTACAATCGTTTGTCGGGTCTTTACCAACTCGGTTATTGTCTCCGCCCGCTTATATAACAAAAGGTCGCTTCACAAAATTCTTCAGAAGTTTGAGCGAACAATTTTTATTTAAGCAGAACAATGACTCATTTTTCTCGTACGAATATTTTTCGGAACTATTCGCTATTTGTGATTTATAATTTTGGAAGTGTGATTCACAATTCGGTATCTTTATGGACTACTTCGTAACAAAATGGAAGTTGAACAGCTATAAAAATTCAATTTTAATGGCGTATTGAGCATTTTTTATTTACTTAAATTTTTTACATAATTATAACAGGTTTTTTAAAAGGAAACTTTCATATTGGTTTCGACACTTTTAAAGACGTATTTTTTGAACTTTAAACTAAACATCATAAACTAGACTTAATTCTACCTAATTCAAGAATTCAAGTTCAAGTACACGAACCGTTGCTGTTGTCCTTTTGCTTGCGCGGCTTTATGTTGGTAACTTTTTTATTCTGGAGGCTTATTTAAATTTTTTAACGGGAGCGTACCGCGATATTTTTTACAACTTAACAAATTAGATGATAAATTCTAATTTTTCTACTAATCTACTAATAACTCTATCTAATAATTTATTATCAGAATAATGCTTTTCAATGTTATAATAACAAGTAATAATTTTTGAATTTTTTATAGTTATCATGGTGGCCATTATAATGTTGCATTTGTTGTTTTGACCAGTGGCGCGTATGGAATTTCTTGCCAAGACTTTAACTAATGTTATCTTCAGATTCGGAAAAAATTTTATCTAGAAAAAACTCTTCTTTAGACGAGAGTTTGTATATCTGCATAAAGTTTTACTGTAGCTGAAGCGTTTTTTTTTACATTTTCCATATATCAGGATCATGTTAGTCTTCACCATATTGACAAAATTTGCTCAAAGACAGTCAAATTAATATAAAATAATATACACTAAATATGATAGCAAAAACATTTTTTAAATTAAATTTTATCATAGACTCATGCGAGAATGTAAAATTGGTTGCATAAATTTTTTGTCATCATTTGTAAATAAACTTGTATAATACGGGACGCCTCGTCATTGCCTTATTTAAAGTGCAAATTTTAGGATATTTTGTCTAGAATACAATTGAAATAGCTCACGAAAAATTTTTGTTAAAAACAACAAACTGTTTTTTTTAAAGATGTTTACAAATTTGTAATTTATCATTTTGCTATTACGGAAAATGATTATTCTCTGCTACTTGTTTTATAAAAAACTATTTTTTTTTAAAGACAAGATCCTTCAAATTCAAAAACAAATACTTTCTAAGCCTTGACATAGTGCATAATTTTGTTTTACATCTTTTTTAAAATCTCCTATTCTTCTATTTTCTTCTAGCGGGTGAAAAGCTGAAAGAACATCCGTCAGTTGTTATTTCTAAAATTTTTGAGTGTAAAACTTGTAATGGTTGTTTCGCTGGACATCTGGCTCCATATTTCGATAAGAGTCACGTAAAGTCTTGTTGTGTGTATTCTTAAATAAGGAGTTGCGCGTGCCGCGTCCGTGAGGGTCACGTTGGGTCATCCGGCACCAGCTCGGTGCACGTTCTCGTGCTCATCTCGCACCACGCTATCCACGAAGAGTTTCCAAGTCTTTTGTCCATACCATACAGCACACGCGGTCTCGCACAAATTGAAGAGTCAAGCATCCACGATCATTTATAACCTGGACAAGCGTCCCTTGGATTAATTACATCAAAGTCTGCCGAAAGTGGGATGGTACCGGACGATTTTTTAACCTGGGGCGTTCACAAAACCACACGCTGTAATTAGAAAATTATAGTCTGTTCGACTAATCGTTTTTTTGGATAAATATTTAGAAAAAAGCGTTTGTCTTGCGTTGGTTTTACGCAGATATGGAGCGGCGTTATAGTCTATGTACTAAGTGTGTCTAGAGATTTATGACGAGGTCATAAATTCAGGTTATTTTGCTTTAACTGCATATTAGACAGGTAAAATACGATATTGTTGGGTTATAATAGGTATTGCGGTTTGGTCGTACCATAAATCAAATAATTAAGAAGCGACCATCGACTTTTAATCTCGACCAAAAAGTCGATAATGAGCGTCGCGGGCTTAGAAAAATATTCAACACAGCGAAATTAAATCTAGTGAACTGTTATTTATGATCCGTCAAAAACTAGTTTTACATATAAATTATCAAGTGCCTACATTCGAACACATCAAATACCATAAACTCAAAGAAGATTATTTCTTATTTTTATTTTTTGGGAAATTTAATTGAATTTGTAATATAATATAATAAGAGCGAAATTAATCCTAGCTGTGATTGATAGATCAAAAACTGATTATAACATTTTTTTTCAAATGTTTTGAATAATGGAAGCGATTTTAGAGAACCTTTAAAGTCAATTCACTCACTTTTTTAAATATTTTATTAATTATATGATGAGAATAAGAATCTATTGAATTATGGCTTTGTGTCTCTTGACTGATCAAGCAAAACTATCAATAATATGACACACCAGAACTTGCTCTGATTCAGCTAACTTCTGTTCATACAATAGTAAAAGGTTTATTCTAACAACGCTTTAGAACTAGTTTAGAACATATGCAATATAGATTTTAAACTGCTAAAACGCTACTACGCATTTGCAGTTCAATTCTGAACTGTTCTAAGCTGTTGTTAGAGCAAACCTATTATTTTTAAACACCTGAAATCTGTCAACATAAAGTCTTTAAATTTTTAAATAATAATTTTTAGCATTTACCTAAATTAACAATTTTTTGCTCGTCTGTTATTTTTTTTAACTCAGAAATGTTTTTTTACTTTGTTTTGCAAATAATATTCTTTTAACCGCTTATGTACTATAAAGAAGAAAGTAAGTGTTATAAGTTACAAAATTTTATAAACAAACTTCTCTCAGAATATAAGTTACGAGTGTTCGAACAGAAAATTAGCTTGAGTAGGCGTTGGAATTTCGTTTACAATTTATTAGTGTAAAATACAGTAATATGTGGTGTCCACTTACAGCTGAAACCAAGGCTAGAAAGTTACAAAAATTGTGTTGAAGTAAAATTGAGATTATTTATAACGACTGATTCTATATAGATACTTCAATAACAATAAGATGTCACCAACCCAAATTTAAGGGTTTTTAACATTTTTAAATAGTTAAAGATCTAAAATTGCGCGCTTAATTTAGATTTAAACAAAATGTTGAATGTCGTGATCATCTTAGAGAAATCAGAAGAGGATTCTTACGTTGTGTTTGACAAAATAGCGGCGAATTTTGATGAAATGTGACTGCATAAAAGTTTAAGATGTGAGACTACAATAAAATTATAAAATAAAGGTGAATCAGTTGCCAATAGTACACACAAAAACAGAAATCAATAATAAAGTACACTAACATTATGTTGTGAAATCTGATTAGCTTATTGCAACAAAGACCGGATAAAACTTTTCTAAACTGTCTGTTCAAAGCTCAAATATATTTTCAAATAGTAAGTTACACAAACATTAAACCAAATCATCTACAGCAATTTAAAACATTTTATATTTAAATGAGGGAAGAACAAACTAAATTAATTTGTTGTAAAGGCTGAAGTAAAGAATTCGAATAAACGACTCTTGTAGAAAAGATAAAACTGTGAAGCAGAAATTATGTAGAACAGATTTATTTATTTCTGGAAATTATGTTGTTCAAGTATTAGTATGAAGAACTTTTGAAAGAAAATATCTTGACAGAAGAATTGTTTAGAAATAGCATTAATGTTTGTCATCTATCTTCTCTATTTATACTAAAGTATGTGTTAATAACAACAATTTTGACTTTTTTATCTATTTTCTTGGGCTTTGCGAATACAAGACAGACAAGCTGCTGAAATAAAATTTTTAAGAAGAACAAACGGATGCACAAAAAAAGACCAAATAAGAAATGAAGAAATAAGGGCTGAATTAATTTAATATTTTGATGAATGATAAAATATATTAGAACACAATAGAA
Organism: Tribolium confusum; assembly: GCA_029207805.1. Lineage (NCBI taxonomy): Eukaryota > Metazoa > Arthropoda > Insecta > Coleoptera > Tenebrionidae > Tribolium > Tribolium confusum. Next base: position 21,242,783 of record JALGAY010000003.1, read on the forward strand.
TAGAAACAACATATTGAAAGAATGAACGATGATAGAATGGTAAAACAAGTAGTACGTTATAGACCAAGAGAGAAGAAGCTGACATACATGAAGACGGATCAGGCTGCAAGCCTAATACTTGAAGTGCAGATGAAAAAGATCTATCTTCTTTGATGTTCATTTGGTTGCATATCTATTACTATTTTCTCTTTATCTCACTTTACTCTTTCAAAGTGTAGAATTCTGAATGATAAAAGTAATGTAAGCACTTTTACTCTTTATGCTATACCTACAATTAAAAGATAAGATAAACATAACAAGTGGAAAGTAGGAAGAAAAATGTTTTAAAAAAAATTAATACGAGAGTTTTTAGAATACTACCAATATTTACTAGTTAGTCCTCGCTTAAGGTTCGTTTTGGTAGTAACAATCTTATGTTCTATCTATTCTTAAGAGACTTTTTAAAGCTTTGTTTGGTAATGTGTGACAACTATTGCTGCTTTTCTTCTCGCATCTCTATTCTCTCCTTCCTAAGGGTTTATAAATAAACCAAATAGTGGAAAACTATTGATGATAAAAATGACTTAGAACCAGTGTCAGTCTATCATTCTGCAGTGAATAACTAGGTAGATTTGGAAACCAAACAAGACCTTGAGAAGACAAAGTAGCAGGTGAGAATATTTGGTACAAGAAGTCTGAACCTGAAGAACGTCTATTTAATACCCTTTATCTCAATTTACATTTTCTCAAGATTTACTAATATAAACAATTTGTTTTGGAAACTGAATAATTGACCACTTTTTTTTCTATTATCTTTCTTTTTTTAACACATGAAATATGTCAACAAAGCTGAGGTAGCTCCAATATTCAACATCACACTTTTGCCACTTTGTCTTCCACACTTTTACTATCAAAAGTCCATCACATGGTTACTGTGCTTGAGATCTTGATGGAAAAAAGTAACACCATATTGAACACGTGCGTTATTGAGGGACAAAATTTATTTTGTTATATTTATTTATTTAAATTGAAGGATACCTACATTGAGAGACAATTATATGCTACATAAGTGAAGAGTAAAAAAATGAGATTTAATGCTGAAGAAAGTGTAAATTGGTGTTTCTTCTCCTTAGTGTCTTATATTTTGGTACCTTTGATTTTATTAGAACTAGATTTAGTTGAAACATTAACAAAAACTAAACTTACAAAAAACTAATTTAATAGCTTTTGCATATTTGAAAAAATACGTAGCTTGTCATTGTTTTACATTTAAAGTTTTCAATTCTTAATATTGTGGACAACAATTTTACTTTTATTGTACTTTTCTTATAATAGGTTTTAACGTTTTTATTGTCTCATTGGCTTACATAAGGTAACAAAAAAAAATAACACAAATTATCAAAAAAAAAAAAAATCTCCAATCTTCTTCTGGCACACGTAACTTTTTTTATCCATTCTGTTCCTTCTCCATTTTTGTTTAGAACTTGTATTCTTTCATACTCGCACATTCTTAACTCTACACACTCTGACAAACAATGTTCTATTGTCTTCCTATCTTCTCTACATAATCTACACATTCTTTCTCAATTTTGTCTCCAAAATTCATTTTTCCTTTTTTCATTCCCGCATCTGAATCTTACAACCATTTTTTAATTTTTAATTTTTGTTTTATTTAAATATTTTGGCAGTTCGGTGGTAACAATCAGGGCATATTTTGAATTGTATCTTGATTCTTTTATACCCGCAATTCTTTCCTGTTTATCTATGTCAGCATCTCTTTGTTTTAGTTCTTTTTCCATTGTTTTTTCTCCTTCTCTCATTCTTTTAATTTCTGCACACGCATACTCCTTTTTCTCATAGTAGGCATCTCGTTCTATCCACGTAACATTACCATTTGCTTTTTTTAATTTTAGGTTAGCTCTGTTGTAGTATTCTGCATTTATGTCGCATTCTTAGATTTTCCCAAATCTCACCGCTCTTTTTCCTGTTTCCACTCTCAACTTTTCTTTCTTACTTTCTTCTCTTACTATGTACTCTGGCGTTTGTTTATTTAATCCTAAAACGTATTTTTCTTATAAATCTGTTAATTCTTTTTAATAGCGAAATGGTGAGTTTAATATCTTTAAGTCTATGTTTTTCCTGTTTCAATAGTTTACAATGTGGATGTGTGGTTAGCCACAACTGATTTTGCAACAACAACAACTGCTGAAGTATCTTTTACTAAACTATTATTTAATGGACTAATTTCACGTTGAGAAAATTAAAAGAATTTAGGGCTGTGAATGGTTGTTGCCATAGAAATGTATTAAAATTTGCAACTACCTACCGGTAATATCTTAACTTGAAACTAGCTCATAAGTTATTTTGCAGATATGACAAAAGCTGTTGCCTTTTTTGTTGCATAGTTAACACTGTGTGAGAATCGTCGAAGAGTATTGATCACGGTTAATTACAAACGACGAAAATATGATCATGTTTGTCGGTGTCGGTTGCGGTATGATGAAGGGAGCCATCCGTGGGGGAAATTTGGGGTTGGCAGGGCGACGCCGCCCCCGGGGCAGCGCTCGATACCCCTGGAGTCTGCGCCGCGTCGACCGCCCCCGGGGTCCAAGACGCTTCCACGCACGCTGACAGCCACCTTCAACCGAATTTATTAAGCGGACACCTGCCTCACACAAAAATGTTCAAGACTTGGTTATTGTGGGTTTTTCGGCGTGAGGTCTGGTTAGCAAAGGGCGTTATTGGTATGATTAGTGCCCTAAAAGACTCCCTTTATTTAGCACCGAAGGGAATAACATATGAGGCCGCGTGTCACCCTCTGTGGTCCGTCGAGACCACACTTTTACAAATGAATTCATCTGTAACTACCCCTGCTGTCAGGTGTAATAGAAAATCGTGTATGATCTTCGTGTGGTATTCCACTTTAAAACTTGTCGATTTGGTGCGATTTCCGTGGTTTATTGAATTGTAAATTGCTGTTTGTGCTCCAGATTTGATTGAAAATAAGATAAAGCAGTTGAGGGTCGTCATAAGTTGAATTTAAAGCAGCAAAGATGCGCGCGCACGATTTGATTGGACCACACGATAACAACTGAACGTCGATGCTTTAAATTTAAAATTATAGCCTTGGCTTATTTATGAGTTATGAGTGCCGTTTATGTTAGAAAATTATCCATATTTTATCTGAGGGAGAAAAATACCAGAGAGTCGGGAGATGGTGCAAGATTGGCTGGACTTTGCTTGAATTTCTCTAATTGGTTTATTCAGTTTAGGTAAAACCAAGTTGGAGGAAACTGCATACGTGGAGGAATATATGATTTAAATCAGCAGTTGCTGCAACCAGACCGAACACGGCTACAGCGAGAAACGAGGACTAATTGGAATATCCGGAGGCTATCCTCGCTCGGATCCTTGTTCAGCCAGGATCGATATGTACAGCTTACCAAATAGCTCAATGATTCAATGCTCCATGGACGTGTCGTGTCGAGAACTTATCCGACGGCACTTGAATATTATTTCGAATTTAAAACAATACACAAATAGCACAACTGTTATTATTATTATGAAAAATTAACAGAGATAATTATTAACATTAGGTTTTTTGAGATGATCTATATTTATCATCAGTGATGAACGATATGTTATTATAGAACAATTCTGAGCAAGTTCTTTGAATTATGATCTGAGGGTACTATTAGTTAGAAGAGATGATCATCTTTCTATTTTGATTGACTACAACAGAAACGCTTAGTCTTCCTGAAATAATGTGTTGCAGTGTCTAGAGTTACTGTATATCCTCGAGCTTCCGGAAGACGTATTTTAACAAAATAATAGACTCGATTTTCTGCAACTGTCGAGGGAGTTTTATACAAGGAATGTGCTTTTGCAATTATAATTTTTACAGATTGTGCAATAGGGAAGCTTTCATACATGTACTCGTATTTCAGATGTAAATAACATTTTTGACATTTTTCAATTAGCATTTTTATACAGTATATCTTCTGTTATTTTATTTACTTGACACTAAATGCACTATTTCATTTTTAATTTTAATAATTGTATACTTTTTGTTTTTTTACTGTTTTTCTAAAACTACATATTTTGTAATTTATACTTACTCAGATAAATGTATTTATTATGTTTTTAATACTTTAAGCTTCTAGTCTTGTTAATTTTATTAAAACAAATGTGTATTTTTGCAGGTATAGAGAATATACAGATTATTTATATTGAGATTATAACAACTGATTCTATATAGATACTTCAATAACAATAAGATGTGACCAACTCAAATTTAAGGGTTTTTAACATTTTTAATTGGTTAAAGATCTAAAATGGCGCGCTTAATTCAGATTTATACAAAATGTTGAATGTCGTTATTATCCTAGAGAAATCAGAAGAGGATTCCTACGTTGTGTTTGACTATATGGCGGCGAATTTTGATGAAATAAGATGGGAGAGTACTAGGAAATTATAAAATAAAGGTGAATTTATTTGACAATCAAATGTCAATTGACAAATGTTAATAAATTTTCTTAGACAACTAAAATTTTTTTTTTTTAGTCAATTTACCAATAGCAACAATTTGTTTTTCTTCGAGTCATTTAAAAAGTATTGAACTGAAAATAACGTTTTATTTTATTTTTAATATACATTTTTATTGTTTAATGTTTTAATTTGTTTTTGACAAAAGTTTAGTAAATTTTCCAACATTTTTAACTTTTTGTATAATTTTCCTCTTTACATTGTTATTCAGGCACTGATTATGGAACTTTAGTTTACGAAAGCGCTTTGCCACTGTTTTATTAGAATTTTGAGTAAACTTGTGGGTTCGACATTGATTTTTATTGTTATTATTTATACGAAAATTACTCTACTTCGGAAAGAAAGGATGCTTCTGTCAAATTTAAATTATTTAGATTAATATGTGATTAATTAAACGTCAAGCTGATATAGGTGTTCGTATCATTATAGAAAGATCTTCTCTTTTATCGTAACTATGAATAATTTATTATTTACATTTATAATTTGCTAGCGGTTTATAAACTGTCTAGACAGTTTCTCCAACTGCTGGAGACATACATATCTAGGTATTATAATAGTATTTATAAACTCAAATATGAACTACATTGATCATTGCTCTCGTATAATTTACCTAACTAAAAAAAAGATAATTTACAGAGACAAGAAGACTCTTTTCCACGCTTTGGTGGAAGAAAGACAATAATAATTGTACATAGAGTGGTTGGGTTTTGTCGTGGGTGATGACCTTGAACAGATCTGCGTGAAGTAAAATCTTAAATGCGATAAGTGAAACCCAAAAACATCTGACTAGTTTCAGATTGCGGCAAATTTAAAAGTCTGCATGAAATGCGCAGGCAGAAACCCGTTGTTTGTTGTATTTTGTACAATAATACAATAAAAATACAAACTAAAAGACAAATTTAATAGACTTATTAGATCATTACAGCGATTATTAGAAAACAAAAAGATAAAATAAAGAGTGTGAAAATTTTTTTAAAAAATTTATTCTGTTGACATAAAACATTTTGCATTATTCTTGCAATTTTGCGCAACCTAAATCGTTTTCCTCGTGGGAAGAAATCTAAAATTCCGAATCGTTATCACTTTCGTCAGCTCTAACAGAAATTATGAAGTTCTCTATATCATCCGTAATGTGTTCTCTGGCCATGTATTCCTCCTCGGTTTTTTCTACGTGGTTACATATATTTCTCCATTGTTCCACTGAAATCGTAGCAAATTTGTCTTCAGCTAATTTCCAGACGTCTTCTAATTTAAATGTTACGTTGTGAACGGCCACATGATTTTTTACTAATGCCCAAATTTTTTCGATGGGGTTAAGCTCCGGGTGATATGGAGGCAACTGTAAAACTGGCATATCACATTCTGCCAGAATGTTGTCGATGGCAAATTGCTTATACGGTGGTTTATTCAAATTATTTTTTTTATATAATTCTGCCTTTGTTTCTTTGGTCCCAAAAAAATTTCTCTTTTGTTTAGCCATTGCTGCATTGCTGCTTTTTTCCATGATGAGTTTGGACTAGGTTCTATTGCCACATTATGATAGGACGCCTTATTCACCACCAAAACCGATTTCCTTGAAATGTTGGGAATAAATTTTTCTTTCAACCATTTGGTTAAGTTGTTGTGGTTCATTTCATCGTGATAGTCGCCTGTTTTCGATCCCGATTTAAATATATTTAAAGCACTAGGCACAAAACCTTGCGCGCCTCCAGCCTGTAAAATAATTAGACGTCTCCCTTTGGCTATCGGTGCCTTAAGCATGTTATTTGTGCCATTATCGCATGCCATCGGTACAATATGGGAGCTGTGAAGGTAAGTTTCATCACAGTATATAATATTTCGACCTTCTTCTTTGTACTTTTTAAGTTGTCTTAAATATTCAACTCGTTTTAACCTGATGTCCGTTTTTTCAATTAAGATTTTTCGATTATCTGTCGATTTCTTCTAACGAAAACCTAGCTTTCGGATGAACTGTCTAAATGAATCTATTTTCCCAGTAAAATTAACACCTTCACGTTTTACTGCCTCAAATAAAACTTGCATTGTCGGTCTTCTTTTATGAATGGCGACAAAATTATAAAATACTTTTCGAACTATTTCTTCTTCGAATACATCCAATGTGCTTTTTGGCGTTGGTTTGTTGATTTTTTTACGCGGAGATTGAAATTTGCTATTTTCAGGTTTCTTGCTACCTTCTTCTATAATTCTCCTTACCGTGTTAAGACCAACACCAGTGGCTTTAGCAACACGTTCTTGTAAACGACTTAAGGGCATTATAACTTCATCTTTCTCTTTTTCCTCTTTCATAAACGAAAAAACGTTATAAATTATCTGCCTCCCTTGACTACGAACAACACGACCGTTATTGCCCATCATATTGTCGCAAAGTATGTTCTGCAAAAACACATTTATATCCTTGTTTCTAAATTGTACTAGGTATACTTACAAAACTGTAAACCTCGAAAAAACAGAGTCTTGAAAAAGACTGTTGAAATAAAATTACAAATCTGTCAATACACGCAGGCTTAACCACAACCGTTCGAGAAGAAGGAACGAAACGAAATGAGAATGTTTTTGGGTTAGTGAATAGCGCTTAACTAAGACGTGTTTTCGTACTTTGCGCAGAATGACTCATCGCCCACGACAAAATCCAACCACTCTACCTACCTACCTTTTAAGTAGATATTTAATTTACTACTATAGAAAAAAAAAGTTTAACAATTTTCATTTTTTATTTTCAAGTATACAATTTCAATTCTTTTCTTTCTTTCAGAGATTTAGTTTGGATTTGTTATCAACATTTATGAATAATTGTCGATTCAGTTACTCTTTGACATTCAATTATAGCGTTTGAACAGGATAGAATGTTTACTAAAATACATTTATCTAATTCAGTTTTAACAATGGTTAACAAATAAAAAAAGGACTTATTATATCCATTTGATTTTAAAAACGTCAGCTTATGTTTTTTAATTTTTATTTAATTTTTTATTAATATTACACACGAACTGGTTGTGTAGCACTGTTCGTATTGTTTTATTTGCAAATGAGCACATTTGGTTATAATTTTATTAGTAATTTAAGTTTTTGTAGCAATTTATCAAAGCCCTACATTTTGAAAAACAAAAGTTACTTAATGGCGAAAAATTTGGGCTAATTGTTATTATATTGCGATTGTTAGTAATTTTTTATTGTCACATTCTTTTTGTATTATTTTTCTTAGTCTTTTCAGGGTAATTAATATCCTTTTTTTTTGTTTTTTTTTCTTACTTATTCTGGTTGATTTCAATATGTTTTGTTGCTTGTTTTTTTTACTATTTCTTACGTTTTGTGTCTCTACTTTAATTTTTTCGTTCTTGATGATCGTCGTATTTTACTTTTCTTTCTTCATTCTTATCTATTTGTTTGCTTTTTCTTATATTTATTTTGTTTTTTATGCTTGTTCTGTCTTTTTCCCTTCTTAGAACAATAAAAAAGGGGTAATTTGTTAAATATTTAAATAATTTTGATGACTAATATGTAAAAAAAGGTTTCGTGCACGAGATCTCAAACTAGCGTGATATCCTGATATCACACCAAGAAAACCATATTCAGTTTTGAAAAAATAACCCAATTATGTAAATTTTAAATATAAGGTTTAAATTGTGGACTTTTATTTTAATAAATTCCAAGTAATCGAAGTTGCAAAATAACTCTATTTTCTTTGTGTAGTAAATATACCTAAATTCTCAAAAAAAAAAAATTAATAAATTCAAACCAAACAACTTTATTTATGTCATTCCGTTCCGATTGGTATAATAATAAGGCAATAAATCATCCCATCGTGTCATTGCCTGTGTTACCTCAGAAGCCTCATCTCTTCAACAAAGTAATTGTCATTGATAGCCCATCCGCCCCAACTTGATTCTCTTCCCAATCAAGAATCACACTACCATGCCATTTACAAAATGACAGTGTTTAGATGATTTTATAACGAGTTAGATTCCCACAGACTGATTTCCATCGCGCCCTATTATTACGGTCACAAACAATGTTGTAAGTATAGCACAATCCGCAGCTTATAATTTCGAAAAAACCGCATAAGATATTTTTAAATGGTCTCTCATCGTCGCGACGATGTAATTGTTGAAAGAAAAGAAGAGCATCGTAACCCGAAAAACGTGATTTGAAATTTTAAATATGTACTCCTACATTAATTTATTCACGAACACGGTAGATCAAATCAGTTGCGCATAACAAATGAGCATCGTCAGCCCGAGGTGCGATTGTTTCGACCGGCTAAACATTTAACCATCCGTGCCTCCACGGGGTGCACTTTTATGTAATCGATGATGGGCGCGATGGGGTGCGATGGGTAAAGACACCGTAAGCTACCGAAAACTAAACATTATAAATAATACAGTTAAGAAACGAAAAAGATCAAAAATAATACAACTAAGAAACTAAGAAAAGGTAAATATTCTATCACTAATTCACTAATAAAATATAGTAAGAAAATTATTTGTAATTCATGTTTATAATTGTAGGAAGAGAAAGACAACACTAAAGACAAAAAAATATTGTAAAAGTTTGATCTTGGAAGAAAGAAGTAAATAGACATAGCGGTCACGTCTAAGAATGAATGAAATAGTAGTTCATTAAACTGTCAAAACTGTCATGTCTAAATTTTCACGAACGTTTAACTTGCCACAGTCATATACGTGACAGTAGTTCTAATAGCTCTTTTTTATGATCATTCAAGACATACTTTACCTACGTTTTTCTATTAAAATTTGATAAAAAAAAATTGTTTAAATTTAATGGAAGCTTTTTTTTTATTCCAAAGTGGGATATTTAATTATCCAAACAATTCAAGTCATTTCCACAAGTTTAATTAAATAAATTTTTATATAAAAGTTGCTGAGCACTTTCGAGAGTAGTTATCTCTTATCATCAGTGTTAAATTATAATTTAAAATAAAAAAACTAACAACAAAAAGCTACTATATTCTACAACAATAGAAAAAAAAATGGAAGGAAATAGAAAAACTAATTAAACAAACAATCAAATGACAAATTAAAGAAAAGAATAAAAAGAAAACAAAAGAATGGTACGGTGAGTTTAAAAAAAGAAGAATGACACAGCAAAAAAAAGAATGCTAGAAGAAAATACGCAGAACAGCCAGAAAGCAAATAAAAACAAAGAGCAAAATATAAGAAAAATAGAATGACGAAACGAGAGCACAACGCTCAAAAATAAAAGATATAGAAGTAAATTACAAGAATAAGGAGATAAGAAACTTTTATCAAGGATGCAAGAGAATTAAACAAAGATTTTAACCTAAAATCATATTTGGCGAGATAAACATGGCCACTTAGTGGAAAGCGAAGATGGGTTAAATATTTTGAAGAATTCTTAAACAAATCGTCAACCAAAAGAAAAATAGTTAAAGAGGAGGCGAACTACAGAAACGGACAAAACTAAAGACAAGAAAAACTTCCTACATATAATGAAATTAAAAATATTATATAAAAACAGGTAAACAACAAAAGCCTAGGAGAAAACAAGATACAAAGAAAAATGATAAAGTTTGGAGGAGAAACGATGACGAAGATAATACATGATTTAATTAAAATATATAGGGATAAAAGAACAAATACCGCAAGCATGGTGTACAGCAATATTATGTCTAATCTATATAAAAAAGGAAAAGACAAAATGTAAAAATTATAAAGGAATAGCGTTGCTGAACACTGTATATAAGATAATGCAACATTTCGCAACATTAGCGAATAATAAACTAAAAAAGCATGTGGAAAAAGTATTAGGAGAATACTTAGTAGTATTAGAAAAGAAAGATCTGTAGAAGACTGAAATATTTTTATTACAACAAATACAAGAGAGAAGTCACTAACGAGAATTAAAAACATACTTGTTTTTTTAAAGACTTTAAAACACCTAATAAAATAGCGAGATTAGTAAAAATAACATTGGAAAATAACACAAATAGGCTATCAAGAGTGACAAGACTGCTGATTATAAACGCAGAAAAAATGAGACTGCAAATCAATAAAGAAATAACTAAATTTTGTGATATGGAATATAAAGTATTTAAAAAAGACAGATATCAGAAGTAAAAGTAAACAAAAAAAAGAGATACAAATTCAAAAAAAACTAAAACATTTGTCTACCTAAAAAGTGTAATAGAAATGAAATCAACAAATACAGAAGAGATAAAAGCTAGAATAACAGCTGGAAATAAAAGCGTCTCTGCATTACACTCTATACTAAATTTATACACTCTATATACTAAAAATTGTAATAAGAGCAAAAAAACTTTTTGTTTACAAGACTATAATACAACCGGTGGTAACATAGGCTTGCGAGAGATGGACACTAAGAAAACAAGAACAATCTATGCTGCAGATATGAGAAAGAAAGGTTTTAAGGAAAATTTATGAAGAAAAAAATGTAGAAAAGATTGGATTAGAAAAACAAACAAAGAATTAAGAAAATTATACAAAGACACAAATATAATAGGAGTAGTTAAATCACAAAGAATTTGATGAATAGGCCACGTAACAAGAATGAAAGAAAATAGATTACCTACCAAGAACAGTATTAGAAACAGGACTAGGACCCAACAGACTTAGAGACAGACTAAGAACAGAGTGGAGGAAAGAAGTAGAGGACGACCTCTAAAAGTTACAAAAAAAGCAGTGGAAGAAGAAAGCTTTAAATACGAAAAATATGAAGAAGAATGTGAAGAAAAAATATGATGATCGATTTGTTATTTAGAATAGTTGTTATTTAGAAAACTGAAAAAAAAGTTGCCTAAACATGTGTTTCTGAAAGATTTGACATTTTATTTAAAAAATTATAAAAACTAATTACAGAAAATATTAGAAATGACTGTGCCAAATTTTGATATGAAATAAGCTAAAAATAAAAATAGAGGTGTGCAAAAAGAAGAAAACAAAATTAGGAAACGGAACATTTTAACGAGAAAATTATAGGACAATCTTGATATTTGTGTTGTTTGGATTTGTGTGCCAAACAAGTTGAATCGATAGAAACAGAGAAGAATAACATAAATAAAATCTCAAAGTTAAAGCAATGTACATAGAAAACAATGAAGGACAAAGTACAGTACTCAATCCTACTAACTTTACAAGGTAGAAAGCGTTACGATTAAAAGTAAGTAAAAAAAACATTGGTAAAATTATCGCTTAAAATTCTTGTTTTACGTTATTTTTGTTTGTTCTATACTCATTGTCAGTTGTATTACTCGTATCTTAGTTCAATGACATTTTGTTATAAATTTAATTAATGTTATTTAAAACAGGACATTAAGGAACGAGTGTCATGTGCTAGATGAAATTTTATTGGACGAAAACTTTTAAGCAGTTTCTGTCAATACAATCATTGTTATTTCAAAATGTTGAGTTTTAAACATTTCGTAATGAGGTAATTGCATGCAAAGAGTCATTTAAAGCGTTTACCTCAATAAAAGATGATGAGTAAACCGTTGATTTAGTTAAATTGAACAAGAAGAGCGTTCTGTTTATTTCTCCTAAATGGAACAGATTAACTTCAAGATGAGATACAGTTTGTTTTTTTAAATTTTTATAGCTTGAAGAAATAATAAAACAAATAGTGGCTAGAAGTGTGTCCCCCAATCCTTTAAAAATGTTCATTTTCCGTTTAATTGGTGGTAAGCCCAATTGAGTATTAAGCTTGTCGCTCGTTAGATAGTTGAAATATGGGGTTGAATCGTGCATGTCTGAACAATAGACGACTGCATCGTTCCCCAATTAAATTTTTGCTTCCACCCAACAATGGGTGGTCCGTGATTAATATCAAAAAAAAAACTCTTTGTCTTTAGTTTCTCTCCATCCAAGTCGTTCTTATTTCCTATGCAATACTACAAAATTACGTTATTTTAATCGTGAAAGGAGGGCGACAAGCCCCTAATGCGATAATAATAACCCAGCAAACCCCTCAGAAACGGATACCTACATATGGTGTGTTTTTCGCATATAATTATTTTTATGTAAATTCTGGAGGATTTTTTGTAGCACTCTCGTGCAATTCGAGAAATTCTAATTGGCGGTTGGAGGATAGTTTAGAGTTAGTTATTTTTTAGGAGGGTATTCTGAGAAGTCGTAAAATTTCGCTAAATCGTATCAATGTGAGGAATTTAATCGTTTGGTATGTTGTAATCATCATTATCATTATTGCATGTTTGTAATTTGAAGGCAGGTGAAGAGAAAAATCAGTTTAACCCATATGGAATGGTAGAGTGGATTTAGCTCGTGGGTGTGTTATGGTGGGAACCGATTTTTGTGAGAATTGTGGAATGATGATTGGCGAGTATCTACCACTTGCGTGTGTGTGCATCCATCTCCCACACACTGGATAAAAGCACAATGATGGACACACGCACGCTGCATACCATGCGTACCATCATGATTGCTTTAATATGAGCCGGCCTCATGCACTATTCATAAGACAGAACAAGTGCGGGTTCAATATGTAAACCAGAAAAAGTTGTACATACAGTGTATCTTCTTTCTATAATACCTGTCAATTTAAAAATTTTAGGGTTTCTGTTGGTAATATTTAGTGTCTCTAAACAATTTATCTTGTTGCTTGGTTTTTGGTACATTTTTTACTAACTAAATTGTTGAGGTTTAGTAACTGACAATTCAAGACGGATTTAAAAATAATTTATATACGTCAAGCGTGCGAAATTGATGGTTATTTGGTTTGTGCTTGTGGTCGGCAAATAATTTCTCCAGATTTTTTTAGATGGTCTAAAGTCAAAGAGTTTATGACATTCCATAATAGTTCATATTACGAGGAAGCTCATATAACTCCTGTTCCTCATCATTCTTCTTAAAAACAAGAAGTTAACAAATTTGAACTTTTCAATCAGCCGCAGAATTTGCCTAGAATAGTACCTGTGCAAGGTAATACGACTCCTCTAAGTATGACTGAAAAATATAAACTGATATTTTTAGTCTAAATCGCCATCGCTTTTATAACACTCGTCGTTTTCAAGGTCTGATTCTTTAAGATTTATTATAAATGGAAGAATATTTTGAAATGAGATCTTGCCTATATAAATGCGCCAGTCTTCTTCAATTAATGTCTCGACATGGTTAATACAGTGAACTCATATTTCTGACGCACAGTTCGATAAAGCAGTTTGTCACATTTTGCCACACGGTTTTTGTGTCCGAAACAAATGGTTGAATTGTTAATACATTTATTATAATAGCTCTTGCAATGAGCCTAAGTCATTTCAATCGCATTATGTTGGCAATGATATGGAGCAAGTCGTAATACTTCAATATTGTTTTGAAGCATTAAAATCATCAACGACATATTTTTTCTGACGTTTTGCAAAAGTGGTTCAATTTTTTTCCAAAATAAAGCTTTTGTTTCACTTTCGCAAAATTCAACGAGAGGAATAATAAGTGACGTTGTTTATAATAACGACACTTTTGCCAGGTAAATTTTTGACTGCCGGAATTAAATTATATTCGACCCAATTTTGAAATATTTCAGACTTCATGGTTTTGTGATGATTTTTACCACTGATCTTACCACTAAAATGTAAATCACAATTTTTTAAAAAGCTATCTCTATACTAGCGTGAAGGACGGTAAAACACTCGAATAAACAATCTTCTTCAATTTTTACTATTGCTTTAACTATTTTTATAATTTTTACTGTTCTTTTGTCATCTTTCGTTACCTACCTACGAAGATCAGAACCGTTTTTGTAGATCTAAGCTTTATCCAAAAATATAAAATTAACTTCTCTCGCGGAATATTTTAATTAAAAATAGCGCCTCAAAAATTTAATTTTTGCTATTATTACATGATTTCGTTTTATCAAAATTTTTGATTGTTAACTGTTTTGTAAGTAAAACCCATGTCTCGAACTATTGCATATAATAAACTCCACGAACCAGTAAATTCAAGTTCCGTTTTCGTAAAAAACAACAATTTACTTATTGCAAAATGTTTCCCGTTGTCAAATTTTAAAAAATTTGGACCCCAATTTTTTCTCTTACATAAAAATTAAAACCATTTTTCTCTCTTTTCTCTATCGGTATGAGCGTCTTGCAATTTTTTTTATTGCCATATATGTTGTAAATAACAGTTTTTGAAACCTGAAGAATTATTTCAAAATTAATGAAAACTTTTTTGAAATACCACATCAAATGTTCTGTAAAGCCAATTTAGCAGTATTTGTTTTGAGATATCTGATTTCAAGTCAACAAATTCTTATTTATCTATGACTGCTTTGATAACTGCATATTATATTGAATATTTGAGTGAAGTCAAGTGACATATTACTTCGCTAATGATGTAATAAAATAAAAATCCACTCTTTAAAATGATTCGCTTTAATTTCAAACTCAATCTTAGTTATTAATAACACAATTTTTACACCTATTTATAGTAGAACAAGCAAACAGTTGGGATAACAGCTGTTTATGCAGTAGTTCTAATTGTTATAGTATTTTTGTCACCCAGAATTTTTGAAGCAATATGTTTTTTATTTTTTTCTGCCGTGTCTATATACCCCTCTGCCACTGTATTCTAGCGCCAGCCTCCATGACGCTTTACTGTTAAAAGATAAGCTTCCGAATTAACAAACAACAAAGTAGATGAGGGCTTATAACAATGTCCAGTAATTTCTGCAGGATTAGCTAACTGAAGAAGCGTAGCAATACTCTTGGGAAAAACAGCAAATGTGTTTATACCAACAAGTAATTTTAAACACATCTGGTTTCTGTATTCTAAAAAAACCGTCTATTACTGGCGTTATTAGAGCAAAGTGTGCTATATTTTTGAATTAATTCTAACATGTTGACTTTATCTATTTAGCACGCTATATTTCTGATTTTTTTTGCAGAAAGGCTATTAAATGCACTTATTTACTGATGTCAACAATTTTCTCCATTTTTATTATTGTTTTAATATATAGAATATAAATAGAATAGAATAGATAGAATAAAAAGCCCAGAGACTCGATGATTTATACTGTTTTGATAAATGATATATATTATTATTATATATAAATAATATTATTAACATTTTTCTTGTTACACCATGAACTGAACCGTTGAAAGGCTATCTCGTACTTTTCTTTGGACTTCTCTGGCAGCAAGCAAGAAGCAGCATTTGTTACCGCTTTTTCGATATCAGAAAGTAATCTTTCTCAGTCACTCATGTTTACAATTTTCTTATTTTTACCACAAAGCTTAATTTTTACTAATTATCTCAAAATGGCGAGCTTTGTTTGAAAAATTATAAGCGGTTGCCGTAGTGCTTACTGAACATATCCATAAGTCACCTTACTTTTGATGTAAAAAGATAAGAGTATCGGCAGCATTAAATTTTCGATTTTCTTAATTTTTTGCAGTTATAGATAAAGTTTTGTATATCACACGTGGGCTAGAGCACATTACAGCCTTCGTTATCGGTAATCTACACACTCGTTGTGTAATGATTCTTCTATTCCACTAATAATATAAATAACTGTTACCCCTCAGTACCCCTTCTTTTAATTTCGCATTTAATAAATTACGCTTTCTTCTTAGATTCATGATTAATATCAAAAAATTTGATTTGCAAATTGTCAATGTGACAGGTAAGCAGGACGTGAAACATTAAATAACCAAATTGACTGTAATAATGGTATTGCCAACTGTACAATTTGACAGATATTATAGAAAAAAAAATACACTTCACAAAAAAACTGTGACTTTCTGTTATCCAAAATATCTTTTGTGTTTTAAAACAGTTGTCATGATTTGTGTAATTTTTGGCACCACTTTGTGTAATTTGGTTTGACAATAGAGGATTTGATGCCTTAAGCCTTCTCAAGCTTATAATGGTTAAAGTAATCGTCGCGGTCATTGTGTGTTGGGTGCACGGCCCCGGCATTAACCATCAGAAAACGAGCTACAATATTTTATAATAAAGCTACCACCCCCGCGGCAGCCGGTCGCGTGTAGACCGCAACGCAACCTCCACTACAATCTCCAGTCGGCTCATGATGGCCCAGGGGCCTCATGGGCCTCAGAATACAGGCCTCTTCTCCAGCAAACCACGACTGTCCCCTAGAGCCAAGTCATTGCGCCGTTTACGTTCCCCGAGCCTCGAGCTCTCGGTACTTTTCAAAAACGCCCAAATATTATATGATGGGAACCAGGTGCATAATAATCACCAGCTTGGACGCGACACACAAATAAAATAAAGACCAAAAAGATGTTATGGCAAAAATATGCTGATGCTACGGTGTTTTATCGATCTAAATTGGAGGTGTGCTGGCTGAGGAACTAATGTGTTTATTCATGGATTAGCGGGAATTTTGACGAGGGTCGTGGTTGGGGAAGAAATGGCCCATTTTGATGAGTTATTGACAAAAATTAGGTACTCGAGATGAATTTTTTAAAGCGAGGGTCAGGGTACATAAATCTGCATAATGATGGCCGATGAATAAATTTTGCTGATTTTTATCTTTATACCAATTTTTAATTAGGTAATTGTAGACAAAATTAATTACCTTTTACAAACAACTGACTTAGATTTAAAAAAATGTATTTTTTAATCGATATTGTCTTAAAAATAGGAATAAATAAAAAACAAAACAAAGAAGTTTGTTTGAACATTTTGTAATGTCAATTTTTCACTTTGCTCGAAGGACCATGTTTGATGTCACTTGAGTAAGAAGACTTGGGGGTTAGTTGTACTAATTAGCTAGTTAGCTATACTAATTTATTCATTCAAAAACTTAACAATATATAAACTATTTAGAGTGGTTCTAAACCAGAATAACATAAAAAGTAATTTCTAAACAAAGAGAATTTAAACTTGATATATAAACATTTATATCGTCGCTGTAATTTTGAAAGTTATTAAATGCAAGCTAAGTAAGTCATTGCTCTACGGTTAATTGATTGCTAAGGTTTAATATTTATTACGAAACAATGAGGATGTGTAACTAAAAGCGCTGACAAATAACGCAACATCCGTTTAGAATTTGTGAGAATTAATAAGGACAAAATCTGTTTTAATCGAAGATTAAACAGACACAGTCAGAGAAAGTAGTAAAATAAAAGAAGTGGCAGGTAGTGCATTCACTTATTTGCCTTTAGTATGATATTATTTGATATTTTTGTAAATAAAGTAATTAAAAATGAATAGTTTTTTATTTTTTATTAACAAACACATTGACTGTTTAAAGACTGTTTGACAAAACACAACTGACGCTAAATACAATTACTATTGTTACCTCAGCTGTCAAATAACATATTGAAAATAACTTAGACATATCTTTTTTTAGTATGTTTTTAATAAAATAATGTTAAAATTGAACTTACAACACATAATAAAAATACTAATTATTTTATTTTTAAATAAGTCACATTTGAAAAGATAAGAACTCAATTCTGACCGCTTTATCCAGTTTTTTTTGCAAGACGTAATAGGACATACTTTTTATTACTCAATAGAAAACTTTTGATCACAGACTATTTGATTTACATTTTTGAGTAAAATCTAAACTTTATACTAACACGTTTTAAATTTAAATCTCCCGCTATTATCAACAGCGAAGAAAGAAAATCTGAGTTGGAAACTCTTCTAGGAAGTGACAACGGCGTTGCGAGTGCTAATGAGTCATTGAAAACCAAGAGACAGACCAGCTCTAAAAACAATAACAGCTGGACGACTTTTGCAAAACCTAAAATTTAGTGAAACCACTCAAAAAAAATTTGTTTTAACTTTGGTACCTGAATGCCTGAAAGCACGTGTTCAAACAAAGGTTTTAACTCTAGTTAATATCTGTACTTAGTTAATATTACTAAATTTTATTTTATTAAGTACCTTTAAGTGTGTTTTTGTGTTTTGTTGATGTCATCAGGTTTTAAGTCTTTTTTTTTAAGACAGTGAGTAAAGCATGTGTAGAGTTTTCTCTGTTAAATATTCACGCTACTACGGCTTTATTAAGTCTTTAAAAAGTAGTATAGTGTTGCAGACACAAAAAGTGAATTGAGACAAGAAGGTAGTAACCATAACGTTGGTATTATTCTAACAAACCTTAAAAAATTGTATCATTAAAAAAGAGATCAAAGGCAATCAAAGCAAAAAAGGAAAAGTGGAAGAAATATCTAAATAAAAAACAATGATATTAGCTATGTACTCTAGAAAATACAAAAACAGAAATTAAAGAAGCAGTAATATATTGACGAAACAGAACACAGAAAAATTTGGGAAAGAAATAAAATGAAGTAAGTAGCACATAAAACCAAACTATTTAATGAGCTAGATACACTTAGAAATGAAAAGGAAAATAATTATACCATTAAAAATAAAAAGGGACACATGAAAAAATAGAAGCGATATTTCCAAAAACTGATTGGGTCAGTGCAACCACTGAAAATGACATAATGGGTAAATATGGTGTATTCCGATTGTATGTCAGGTTAATATTGTTGTTAATAATTGATATTAATAAAGAATTGCGTAGAAAATAAAAGCTTTATTATTGCGATTATCAAAAAGTGTACGATTCTTGTTAGTCTAAACATTTTTTCTTTTTACTTTATATAAAACCTCAGTTTTAAAAAATTAGAATAAATATTTTTGAATTTGCAGGTGATATAGTATAGTTCCATGGTAAAAAGTGAAAAATTCTACATGTTAATGTAATACAGTGGAACTTCGATAAGTTGAACTCCCAATAACGCAAACTAAATTTACAGGAGACAGATACATAAAAATGTTTAAACTGACTTTTGAGGCTGAGCTTTAGTCGGTAAGCGGTAATCATAGTAAGATTCATTTTTTGTAAAGCGGCAAATAAGCCACATTGTAATAAGATTTGCTAGAAAATTGGCTTTAGTTAATGAGACCATTTAATTGAACTGTGCAAGAGCGAGCGTGACAAACAGTTTGAGCAGATTGAAGCAAAAATAACTTTTTTATCCTACTCCACTTCAAAGTTAGTTAATTTTAACCTCTTGACAGGTCAGAAAATCGCTCTTGTTTCCCTAGGGAAACAAGCATGTTGCAATTTCTGTCCGTTAGATAGCGCAAGTTTTTTTCAAGTTTTTTTAAAATCTACGTAATAATGTGGTTTCCACTGTTGGAATACGAGATCTAATACAAAAAATTACAAGGGCTGTTAATACGAAAGACGAAAATCAGGTTAAAGTAATGCAAATTTAAAAGCCTGATTTGTCATGACACATAACCTCAAACTAACAAACTGTTGAAGAGAAATAAAAAAGAAATTCATCACCATCCGTACTGTAATCTATGCTTTAATATTGAAATATTTTAGCTGTAATCAACGTAATTAGTATCTGTCAATTATTTGAGTTTGACACCTTTCAATTTCAAATTTTCCGTCATCTATTGTATTTGTTGGGAAAATGTGATCTTTACACAGTAAGTGTCTCGACATACAACATGTTTAACAACAATGAGGTAAAAATATAAAAACTCTGCGAAGTTCTTGTTATTGCAGTCAAGTTATTATGAAATATTTTGAGGTTAGGTCACCTTTTTGTCAGCTTATTTTATCGTTAAAAGTTTTTATTTTGAGTAGGATAAAAAATAATGTATGCACCTTATCAATAAAGAAGTTTTCCAAGCCTCAGGAACTAGCCAGCTTCGACTTCGTCTCAGCTGGCCATCTCTTCCATCGGCTTGGAAACCACCTCTTTCTAGCTAAGGTACACAATATACTATTAACTTAGCATATTATATTACCCTGTCTCCATTAAAGCCTTTGATAAAATATAAATTTTTATAATATACTAAGTTAAGGACTACTTTTCCTTGAATCTGCCGTTCTATTAAGCGGCTTTCTAAAATTTAAGTCTTTAACGAATTATTTTACCTAAATCTTATTACAATGTGGCTTATTTGTCGCTATACAAAAAAAGAGTTCTACTATGGTTAAGGCCCACCGACTATCCTTCAGCCCCAGAAGTCAGTTTAAAGGATTTTACCTTGTTGTACTTTTTCGATAAGCAAAACTTTTTTTGTGACAAGTGGTTGGTCAAGTTATTGAAGTTTGACTGTAGAATGGAACTAGGTATTAATTAAGTAAGGAATAAAACTAAATAAAAACAAAACAAAAGTAATGGTAGAAGCACAAAATAGACAGATAAATAGATACAATACAGAAGTAACATTGCAAGAAATAGGAAATCAACGATTTCGATTTCAACGATTCAATGATTTGAATTTAATCCAACGTTTCGGCTGTTTTTTATTACTGTCTTTTTCGAGGATTTAGGTCATAGTTATTATAAAATAAAACATATATACTTAATTAATCGAGCAACCATATGGTTCTCGAAAAAAAAAAAGTAATAAAAACAGTCGAAACGTTGGATTAAAGTCAAATCATTTATTTATTTATTCCTGCAACTCGTTACTTATTAATAAAATGTGCGGATACAGCTTGGCCAATATGGCAAATACTTTATAGAAGGTAATTAGAAAAACTGTTCGGTGCACATTTTTACTTACTCCGATGATGAAATGCCTTAATTTTGAGACAGCCTGCAGTGTTGCCAATTTGGAGGATTTTTCTCTAAACTTAGGGTATTTTTGTACAACAAGGCTATATTTAAGAGGGAAGACTCTATAGAGATTTTTTTTAGGGTATTCTTAATTACTACTACTACAACTTACCAAAAAAATGTTAAATTGTTAATTTTTGTTGCCAACTTAATCGGTATTTTTTGATAATGGTGTAATTTACATTTATAACTTATTTGAAAAGTGATTTATTATACATTCTGTATAAATAAATTAAAAATGTGTGCTGTAAAAAACTATTTTTATTCTTATTTTTTTGTGATTGTAGTTTTTTTTAAAAATAAAGTATGTTTTGGGGAAATTTACCTTGGATTTAGAAGCTTTCATCCCCATCATATAATGGTAATTATTATCAATGGGTTGGCAACACCTGACAGCTTGTATGTACAAAAAAATATTATTGTAAAAAGTATATTTTTTAAAAATGACGTTTTAGTAGTTTTTGGAGTTTAACATTGTAAATGTATCTTTGGTTGGATTTGAAATTATCTCTGCAGCTTTCTGGTGTTTTGTGTGGTTAGAACACCGATTCCTATGCTTGATTTAGGTAACTTTAAAAAAAATCAAATTTAATACATTTGAGAGAATAAAAAAATTTATATAACCTTTTAGAAAAAAATTATTGCAATTTAAAAATACGTGGAAAGTTGTTTTTAATTTTTGTATACCTAACTTTTATTACTGTCAACATAAATTTAGTAAAGAAAATTTTTGATCACAGTGTAAATATAAAAATCAAATTTGGAAATAATTTTTTATGTGTATATGATTGAATGATTGGAGTACAAAGAGTGGCTGATCCTGATGATGGATGTATCTCACATTAAACAATTTAATTAATTAGAATCTAACTGTGTAGCTTCCATAAGCTTCCAAGTGGGTACCTGCAAAGGATAATCGTCATATATGACGTTATGTGTGATGGGTCTGTTGTTGATAGATAGGATGAAATAATCACCTTTGATCATCGACCTGTACTAATTCACTCTGAGTGTTCTTAGCATTCAATTAACGTGATGCAACTACCCCTCCTCTCTACTTTGTTGCCCTCTCCGTGGCTTAACTCAAGGTAAAGAGGATGAACACGTCGAAAGGGAGCTTCCAGCTAAGTTTTAATTTACTTTACGGCACGGATAAGCGACGAGAAAAGTGTAAAACCAATTCCCATTACGATATTTATCTTTGTACTTACGCGACGTTAATTACAAGCCTATAGCTAATTAAATTTAATCAGACTTTTCATAAACAAAAAATTTCTTTATTCTAATAGGAAGAGAACTCGCGATTTTACATTTTTTTTTTAAAGTGTATAAACATTAATTATGAACTTTATTTCACACATCACCTGCGCTCGAAAAAAATACCGTAAATTGTTGTTTTGCGGCTTGATCGTTTTTATTTAATTGTAGGTAAGCTATGCCTGAAAATTGGTTCTTCACGACTTCTCTGAGGCTACACCAGACTTGGTAAATTGACCACCAGTCAAACAGTGAATTAATTATTTCCAGAATGTTATTATTTTTGTTGTTTAAATGCAACTTTTACTTTCGTTGATTGGCTTTGTTTCGCATTGCACCTTTAGATAAACGAAGTGAACACAATTAAATAATAGAGTGAGGCATAAAACGGGAACCGGGAAACGAAATCGGGTCCTCGTATTCGGTAGAGGCATGGTATAAAAACTGAACAGGATGAGGGGCATAGCCCGAGGCTGGGCGTGTCTTGAGGCCCTGATTGGCTACAGGACTGCTACGGAGAGGCGGAGACTAACCGCGGATGCCGTTGGGAGTAAAGCCGGGGGCCCACCTGCAGGCCAGTTTCCCCCAAGCTTTTGCCTGAGTTGCAAGTAGGAAGTTCGCGATTCGAGATAAATTTAAGGCCCACTTCTATTGCACATCATGAGAAATATTGACCCTTGAATAGAGCAACGTGGGATCATTATGTAAGTTCATTCGCATTACTTGGATAGATTTAGTTTACTGTAGATGGGTATAGTGGGGCGAATTTCTTACGATATTTAAAGACATCAGGGTGAAGTGTGGAAGTATTTTGGAGGTCTCAATTTAGAGTACATAAACAGAGTTTGGGAGGAGTTAAAACTGGAAATGACATTTATGATTTAAATATTATCCAGTTGTGTAAAATTTATTATGACTTTATCCTCTCTCTGAAATTTATCAAATTAACAAATTATACAAATTAATAACAAAAAGACTTTTTTTTCTTACGTAAATACGTTTTGTTTTAATTTTTGTTCTACACATTAGCGACGGTAGCAATAAACGTCCGCAATATTTGTCTACAACTATGTCTTGTGTAATAGATACCTGTTTTATTTCATAAATATTTTTTGTTTATAACGTGAAGGTAAAAATAAATTAAATTAGAGCAAGATATGAATTTATTGTCGAATCTAATAAAATCGACGAAATTGATTTGTTCTTATAAATCCATCAATTTAATCAATCATTCAGCTCTGTAATTCAAATTTTTTTCGCATTTTATATTTTTATTTTAAAATATTTAAGAGTTAAAAAAATTATTAAATTTTTGGCAAAACCTGAAGAGAGCACAAAAATTCTTAATTTAGATACTGTTTACCTTTTTTGAAAAATAAAGGTTGTTTAAAAAATTGATAAATTTATCTACGCACTATTCAATGTATCCTCACATCGTTTGCCGTTTATCATAAGCAAAATTTAACAAATCGGACAAAAATTGTGTTATTATAAAAAACGAAAGCCAATGTTGTTGAAAAATAAAAATATTTCTGTTTTTGACAATGGAATTCGATAAGAAAAACTTCTTATATATAAGAAACATCGTCCATATACTCGATTTATTTTACTATTTACTCTTTTTCCAACACAAAAACGAACCAAACACAAGTGTCTCAGTAAGGTGCCGTGTGTGCAAGCACTTTTCTCAATGCCATTCTTTAATACCTCTCAAAAATTTTTTTGTATTTTATTTATTGGATACATTTTAAAAGTGCTTGCAAATTTTAACAGGTAATACCTGCAATCTTATTAAAACGAAGCTAAAAATCCTAACCTGTTTCGTAAGTAGGTACAAGTATTATTGGCTTTTTGAATTATACAATGTAGAAATTTTTTCTCCAAAAATTTGATTATAATAAATATTGTGTAGAATTTCAAATTTTTTAAAAAATTTTTACATCATGATTTATTTCGAAAACCAACAACATTAATTTTTATAAAAGTAATATAAGTATTTCACATTGTTTTGACGAGGACTATCATCATATAAAATTTTTGTATATTTTTTAATAACACTCTACAGACTGAGTCAAAACATAAGCTGTTCAAGAAACGCGAGAAAAATATTTGAAAAAAATTTTTTCTTCTAATCTCATAACTTAACTTTTTGTCTACTTTTTTTTAACATTTGAAGTAAATTTTGAGGTCTGAAAGACACAGATAAATTATCAATATTTCGTACCTCTTATAGTTCATAATTTTTTGTTTAATTTCTACATTGTGATGTACCATGTACCTATTACGAAAACCAACAATATTTGTTTGTATAGAAGCCTATTTAGGTATTTTATATTGTTTTGACAAAAACTATAATTATGTAAAATTTTTGTACATTTTTTATAACACCTTACAGGTGTTCCAAAACGAGCATACCAAATTAATACGCTGTCAACTAGAATCCAGGGAGCAAAAATCTTTCTCGTCTAAGCTCAAAACGAAATTTTTTGTCAACTTTTTTAAACTTTTGATGTAAATTTTAAGGTCTGAAAAACACGAGTAAAATATCAGTTTTTTTTTGTATCTTATAGTTTTCAAGATATCTCTAAGATTCCAAAGCTACAACTTTGACATCTAAAGTAGATTTTGACTAAAAGGTTTTTGCATTTATTTTAGCTAAAACCTTTAAACAACTATAAGTTTATTTACAGTTGTTATTCTACATTTTTT
The DNA here is from genome assembly GCA_029207805.1 of Tribolium confusum. NCBI lineage: Eukaryota > Metazoa > Arthropoda > Insecta > Coleoptera > Tenebrionidae > Tribolium > Tribolium confusum. The sequence goes on from JALGAY010000003.1 coordinate 21,267,873, forward strand.
TTATTTTTTTAAATTATATTTAAAAAGATTATATGACAATATAACTTTTTAATTTGTATCATTTTAGCCATTATTGTAAATGTCAAAGCAAAAATTTTCTTCAACATTTTTGTTGTGTTTTTGGCCTCCAATTGACAGCGTATCAGCAATTAAGCTTTTTGCTTTTTTTGAACATCCTGTAGATATATGTACAATGGCGAGCAAAAATTTTCGGGCAGACTTCAAATTTGAGTGATCTAAAATGTGAAATGAGCTTTACGTGTTAGACGTATTAATAACCTCAATTTAATAACCATTCAGTACTGTCGCATGTCATTTTGACAAATTATCATGACATTTATGACAATAATGGTCAAACTACATTGCTGTTTTTTAATGACATATGAATTGCTGCCCGAAAAGTTTTGCTCGCCACTGTATATCAAGAAAAATGCTAAATATTTTGTTTTTCTTTTAAAAAAACTATTGTATCACCTGTTAAATCAAAGATATTTTAAAAGCAATGCAAAGCAATTATGCAAAATAATTGTATTAAAAAAAAAACTAAAAGCAAAAAGTTTTTGAAAATTTTGAATACAGAGAAACCTACAATAAGTAAACCTATTTCTGACGCCTAAAAATTTTTCCGCATTCTGTTACAAAATGTCAGGTTTTTGTCATTTTTTTTTTGTATTATTTATAACATAACTAGTTACATAATTAAAATGAAATAACAGAAAGTATCCACTTTATTAAAACTATTACATGTTTTTAAGATAACTTATTATCTACATCAATAGAAACTTTAAAATGCTGTCAAACCCAAGTATTTTTATGTATTATTTATTTATTTATTTTGTTTAATTTTGCTCTTTGCCAAGTTGACCAAGTTGTAGACTCAGTTGTTTTCAAACCTTTAATTGAATCTGGTACTTCTGGTAAACCATCAATTCACAACCCATAGTAAAATTAAAACGCGAAAAAACTATTAATAAAAAAATATTATTATTAATTAGAGTTTATTCTGACGTTATTTTGTACATAACACATTACGAGAAAAAGCTCATAATGTTTAAGTCATTCGTATAAATTTACTTATTCCATTATAAAATGTTTATTTTTACGTCAAATGTCAATTTATAGCGTTACGGAATAACGCTAAATAAATAATATATATTACATCACTAGTTATGTATAAATTTGAATTACATCGCTAGTTTATTTTGAAAAATTTTATTACATCACTATCTAGTTAAGTCATATTTAGTTAAGTTAAATTAAATTACATCATTAATTATAATATAAAAAATATTTTGAAAATAAATTTTATTTTGCTCGTTAAACAAAATGAGTATTTCCATAACTGCTTACGTAAATGACTATTGCAAAATCCTTTCTTTCGGCTTACTCGGTTTGGCAGATGTTACACATAAGAACATCTTTATGTAACATTAACATAATATAACATGATAATATAACTTGTAACATTATAAACACTAGAGCTAAAAAAAAGTATCAAAAATGTTTTTAAAATATTACTGTAAAACTCAATGCTTGTAACAAGGTTGTTTTTTAAATATGATACAATATATTTAAAATAAGGAATATACATACACGTAAAACGAACATAATAAACTTTAACATAAAATATATGTAATATATTCCTGCAAAATCAGTTTCGTTATTAGTTAAACCTTATTATTCGAAATTTTTTAAAAATATGTTTTTGTAAGTTTTATGTTAATAATTTTTTAGTAAAAATATTAGGAATTGAATCTTCTATATAACTATATTTTTTATTCGTTTTGAAACTATGTTAATTAATTTTTTTATGTCGGTGCTTTGACATACATTTGTGACGTCACAATTTCTTTATGCAGGTTTAAACTCTTTAAGACTTCGATATTTATTATTATAAATAAAAAATGTAAAGTCAGGAACTATTTATTTCAGTTATATGTAAACTGAAGGTAGGTAAATATATATTTCTCGTCGATTTGTAAAGAATTTGTAAAATCTATGCAAATACCTTTAGAAATTAGTGTGTTCATGTTCATTCATAGATTTCTAGATATCTCAATGCATTTACCTGATACACATTGAAAGCTACATCCTAAGGGCCTAAAAACATTATTAATGAGTTGTCATTAATACAAATTACAACTCAATTATGACTAATTTAAACAACATTAATCATATTTGACACAAATTTGCATTGGCATACCTGCAATTCTATTCCTAATGTTTATTTATGAAAGCTCGTATTATTATAATTTTACCTTGAATTATTCATTTTGGTAATTGGATCCGTTGTTTTAGGCGAATTCTTTTGAATTAATAAATAATAAAGCAGTGGCACGTGCCACGCTTCCGCACATTTTACACCAAAAATCCCGATTTTTTAACCAAAACCAACAAGCCGTGAAATGTAAATTGATCAAATGCTTTGTTCCAGTTGTCGCAATGTCGTTTTTGGCCACTTTGGACTCCAACACATGGCAGGTAAGTCGGCGGGAAATGAAATTTGTTATGATAAGTGGTCAGGGCTTAGAAAATCAAGCGAGTGAGATTATTAAATGAACGAACACTTTGGTCAAATTTCCGGTGGTTTCCGGCATCTTGGACATTTGTTGTAAATCAGAGATATTTCGGTTGAAAGTCAAGAGGAACAGGACTAGGAGACGGTTAGGCGCTTGGGTGAGCATGACACGCCAAGTGACATGCTACGTTGAGCAGAACATCGCTACCAACACCCTAACCTGATCTCCCCTATGTGCTCATTATTGATTTAGATTGAAATCTGAATTACCGTAGGCTTGGAACTTAATGAGTTTACCTATTTTGGTAACTAATTTTTATACAAAGACACCACTTCCATTTCCAAAAAAAAATTTAGAGTAAATTTAAATAAACTTTCCAACATTATTATGAAATTTTCACAAACTCTTTTCAATAAACTGTTTCAATAGAAACAATGAGGAAATGACGGTTTTTGGTCATGACAAAAACGTTATCAACAAAACAAAATTTTCGAAACTTTTGAAGGGATTTTATTAATTAAAGTTGTCACAAAGGTTTTCATAAACAAAAATGAGTTGCATATTAGGGTTAAGGACTTTTAGCTTTAAAAATATTTTTTTTGCAATATATTTAAATAGCTTCAATTAGATTTGAACATACAAAGCATGTGATCGGGATAACAAATCGGAATTGATTCCCCAAAAGTAACAAATACACAAAGAATAGTAAGAATAGTAAGATATATGGGTGATTCTACAATAAATGTATTTTCGGTGTCCCCCAACGAAAAATTAATCAGTTTAATTTAATATTCATTATTTTACATGTTGGCAATATTTATGTATGTGTAATGATAAGAGCCAGAAGATATTACTATTTTTTTAAGTTTTATCCGCACCAGGGTAAAATGTGCAGTCAGGGGTATAGTGCACACTATGCACGGTTTGGTGACAAAATGAAACGGGGAAATGATAGTCTATTAATTTTGAAGATACATACAAAAGGTAAACATATGTATATCAAAAAAAAAAACACAGAAGTCATCGTTTTTATTTTTTAATAAATAAAATACAACTAGTTTTATGAGTTTTTAAATAAATAATAAACCTAACACTGTCATTTAATGATATCAAAACAAACCAATTTAACATATTATTATCTTTATTATAATCACAGCATTGTCTATGAGACTGATCTTAAAAGAAGTATCATCTTCAAAGTCAAATCCATGTTTGTATAAGTCAAACATAAGCACTTTTCTCTTTGATGAATATCTAATAAGTTTTTCTGTACAGTTTATCCTGTCATAAGCTTCTTATTAACATGATCTAAAAAAAATTCTAAATATCTTTTTTTATCATTATTCTTTATCAATTTTTTTTTTTTTGATAAGTTTGTATTACCTCACTAAATAAAAATTTTCGCTTAGCAGATTGTTATTTTAAACGAGATCTATGTTTTTTTCTTTATACGTATTTTCCTAACAACTCTCTGTTTGCGACCAGTCATGTCTATAATACTTTTTACTTGGTCTTTCTTCTTTTTATTATTATATTTTTGATTTTCTTTTTATTTTAATTTAACATTCTTAACGAAAAGGTTTTTAATTTTATGGTAGTGTAACCTTTCAGCTTGATGTTTTCTAGTTTTTTTTTTCGTTTGTTTTTTTTTTTTGACATTTACCATGATATCGTCTTGTGTTTATTGTAAATAAGTTACAAAAACAAGTAAAATAAAACATTAAAATGTAAACTATTATCAGTTTAAATTTTTTTGTTATTTTTTTCGATTGTATGTACTTACTCTGGCATAAAAATACCAGGAGAGTGACGCCAGGGAAGTGACAAAATTGCCCATAATCCGAAATACAACTAAACTCGTACTTGTTGCTGAAATTAAATATAATTCATGGTTTGTGATCTCAATTACTATTGTGTTTAACCAACACAAAATTTTCTAACAATAAAAAAATAAAAATATATACTTACCAGGGGAAATACTATGGCTGCTGGCACAAGCAAGTTCTAAACACCTCAATGGCTACTGACGCGATTCTAGTTTAATTAGGCTAAACGCTCTTCGCTTATTGGTAAATTCACTCTATTTACTACGAGTAACTCAAATCACGTATTTGCGTCTGTAGTTCTAATCTGATATTTCGATCATTTAATTTAGCCAGGTGAAAATGACAAATTAAAGAAATTTAAAGAAAAGAAACCTCTATTGAAGTGCTCGTGTGTCTAGAGTTTTTAAACAAAGTAACCAATACTTTGTTGTTAGATGAAATAGCAGAACAAAGAGCACTGACATAAAAAAAATCAACGCAGCTCTTGGAAATGATGGTGTCGTTTTGTTGACAACGAAAAGCTTAAAACAATTTTAAAGACAGGGTGATATAAAAACTTATAATAGACACACTTATTAAAAATCCGTTTTAACCATGGCTTTTAGTCTTGTATTTGAGTTGTGAAATTATTCTTATATAGTTTATGTTTTACTTCTTTTTGCTGAATATTAAAGAAATTAGTTTGTAAATTGTTTAAATCGATGCTAATATAAATATAGATAAATAGTACGTACATTATTATATGTATCAACATACACATTTTCAAATTGGTAGACCTCTCTAAAAAAATATCTCGGTAGGTCTCAGGTATCCCAGTACGGCACTGGTTCCATAATTAGATACTATATTTAAAATGCAATACATTGAAAACTGAATGTAACGAACATAAATTTTCTTAGATTATTTTTGAATAGCCTTTTTTTTGCTTGTTCTAAGTTTTTTTGTTAGTTGTAATCCTAACTATTAATAGTTATTGCTGATAAAATGTAGAAATCTAAGACTAAAATAAGCTAAAAAACTTTTTTATATCTAATTACTTAAGTTAGAAACACAATGTAACACTTTATTAATGTTAAAAAATAAGTGTGTACGTATAGTCACAAAAAAAATCTATAGAATGAGTTTGGTCTTGTAACCGTAGATTACTATACATAGAAAATTAAAGTGGTTACTTATCTAAATTTATTTTTAGTTTTGTGGGCTCTATTCAGGTTTGTTACAATTTAAACAGTTAAATTTTTAAACGAATAATTTACTTACATCGTAATTTACACAATTAACTCAAAAATAACTTTCAAAAATTATACAACTGTTTCTATTATTTTAAAATTATATAATGACAACGTGACAATACTTTGTATAAAATCTAAAGGTTATTAAACAATTTATTCTATTTATATTAATGACACATTTGCATCGCCTTAAATAATAATAACAAGAGACTTGTTTAATGTAATATCTCTACTATGCTAAACTAAACTACTCGACTAGCAGCTTTTATTGCTTGTTTATTTAGAGTTAAGATCGGACACACAAATCTTTGATTTCGTTTCTAGCAATCTCTAAAATGAAATTACGGCAGCTTTGAACTTATTCTGTAACATTATGTTTAGAGAAAAACGTAAATTCTAGAGAAATAGAAAATGTACTAAAAAAATGCTTGGAAAGCCGCAATTAGAAAAATTTTTTTGAGAAAAACAAAAAAAATCGCTAAAATCGACGTTTGAAAGAAAAAGAAAAAATATATTCACAAGGAAAAAATATTCTTAGATAAATAAAAGACGTCGTTTAAATAGAAAAGCAATACAAACGACTAAAAAAACAAAAAATGATACAAAAGGACATTAAAAACGATAATTAGAAGAAATGTTTTTTAAAAACTTATAAAACTATGACATAAAAAATAGAAGAAACTGTTCGAGTAGTTCGATAGTCTACAAGATGTTTTCAGTAGACACAGTAGACGCATGAAAGAATCTTGAAGTAAAGGTTTGACTTGAAAATCTGGAAGAAGAAAAAAATTAAGTGATTAGGAACAATACATCACAATGAGTACCAATAAATGAAACTTCTGACATTTAACGCTGAAACCTTAAAATGCATTTGTATTACTTTTCTTTTCTTTTTAATTAAAATATTTTTTTTATTTTTATGGTCGTGAAAAGGGCCCTTTGATTCATAGAGTTCTAGACTGTAGTTCATAGAAAACATGCTTCAGTTCGTTTCTGATTATCGCTCTGCTCCTGAAATTAGAAGTTTAAAATATCGGTCGTTGTGTGCAGTCTCTGTTTGTTTGTGCTTTTCCTTAGATCTTTAGAGAATTTTAGCTGTCTTCATTTATTTTGTGTTGTTCCTTAACCCTCCATTAGTCGCGCTATCTAATGTAACATATTTGGTCGCGCTGTATCTGTCAGATACATGCTTTATAATTGTTTTAAACATTAGACTCTTTAAAAAATTTTACGAAAATTTTTGTAATTATTATCGTATTTTGTATCAGTGAATATTATTTGTTTAAAAAAAGCATATTACTTTAAAAATTTATTAGATTTATTCAGAGAAATCTTGTGTATCCAAATCTCTTCAACGTCTTCTAGATTAGGTACATAAATAAAAAAAAAATTTTACTATTTATAAGATCTAAAAAGTTATAGTTTTCACAGTCAATAAACACCTAGAAACACATGAACATGGTTTTATAAAAGCAACCAAGTGAAGCAGGTAGCGAAACACGGAATAATACATACAGGCGCGCTAAATCTGTTGAATACACTTTTGATACATGCACAAATAACCGTGCTAAAAATAAAAATTTCAACTTGTTTTTCCAGGAACATAATTAAAATACCTTGGCCAAAGAATGCTCTTCATCTCAAGTTCAGGGGGTTCAGGGGATCTGTGAGATACATGCGCGACTAACGGAGGGTTAAAATCGTGAGGCGTTTTAACGTTGATATCTTTCTCTTTAAGTCTCCAGCTTTGTGATTGTCTAAAGTATAAAAATTATTTTTTTCTTAATTAGACCGTGCCAATAAAATTTTTAAACACGGCATTTTGCCAGTTATCGTAGGTAGATTTTTTAGGAGTGAAGAGAGGAGTGACAACTAGTGGTAGGGGTGTACTTAACTGAACTGCGCAAACTCTTTTGCCATTTGGCGTTTGGCATTAGCAAAATAGACGGAAATTGCCAGGTTTTGCAATCCACCTACAGATTTTTAAATTTTAAGTGTCCATATTTAAAAAAACCTCTAAGATTTTTGTGTCTAAACAAATCTGGAAATACCTACTGTAGTTAAATACCTAGATCGTTTCTACTTTATTAATGTGCGTGATTTGATAATATCTTTTCTAGGTCTCCAGATAGTTTCAACAGCTCATCAAGGCGAGACCTATCGGTCAGATTTGGAACAAAAAACGTGTGTTATTTAGGGAAAACATGAAAATTAAATTCAAAAGTTTAGTTATCGTTTAGTGTTTTTCACGTTTTTTTTTTTAAACGTAGATGACCAATAGTTTCAAATTTCTCTATTATTTGAACGCGTTTCACTTCTTTTGAATTATCTTTAGGTTTTTTGTATGCATTTTTTAAAGAATTAAATGTAGCGAAGAATTTATTATAATTATTGTGTATAAATAATTCTGGACGAGTTTATATCCATCGGTGCGCATTTTTGCGCTATCTCATCTATTGTTGGACAATGGGCTTTGTGTCGGGAGCAAGATAAGGGAATCATTTAAAGTTTATAATGAGTATGGAAGCATAAGATCGGCGTTGCGCCTAGGGCCCCTTATGCATCTTTGTGACGTGTTGTGAAGCCTAGGCCTTATCCTCGCCGCCCACACGTCCGTATTGCACCTGCCTCTATCCACCGCCATCGGGAATTTATATCGCTATTACCTCGGACGATCCTCTGTGCGTGCATGAAATTAAACCGTTTAGGCTTTCTTCTGCTTCGGATATCTTGAATAAATAAAGCGATAGTCGTAAAGTAATGCAACCGAGTGGCCAATTTAAGTTGGATCGCTTCAGGCTTTGCTTATATGTAACAATAAGAGTACTCAAGAAATTGCTAAAGATGTTGCGAGGTTTTATCTTCGTGACGTGCTCAAGACAGCTGGGATTATTACAACATATGTTCTTTGGAACTTTTTTAAATTACCCACTTTGGATGAAATTGAAACGACCAAAATCCAATTTCAACTTCTCAAAAAATGACAAAATACATTGAAGCACAAAAACGACATCTTAAAAGAATGAACGAGAATTGAAATATAGCTTTGTTGACTTATTTTTGACGGGTGAGTGACTTGAAAAGGGTGCTCTGGGTTTGATTAATAGACAATCAGGTGTTAATTGTGGCAGTGATTGTGAAATAACACAAATCTGTCCTTAATTACAGATATTAAAAACAATCGCATCCCTTGCACTATCATCATCTTATCATGCTACTGAAATTACCCAATAATTGCCGAAAATAGCCCATAGTACGTTTAATTAGCGATAAATATAGTACTGTCAATTGCCTTGAAAAAGAATGGGGCTTCTGCTCGAATTAATTCTTGATCGAAATTAAAAGATGGTAATATTCTTGTTTTGAAAACAAGTTGAAGAAGGATATTATGTAAATAAGTGCCGTAAAGAAGCTTATTCAAATATTATTTTACATCATCAAAGCAGCTCAACGAAGTAAATATAAAAATATTTAATATTGTCTTTGAGTGGAATAACTGCGGCTTCGTTAAGAGATAACTTAATTCTCTTTTCTCCCTTTTCCTTATCCTTCTTATGCTACATTTCATCTAAAGTCTCTTTCTTTAATTTGTTTCTTTAGTCTTAACTCTTTACCTCCTTCCCCTTTTTTCAACAACAATAAACAATGAATTACAAATTAAAATTGTGCGTTCTCTGAATTTAGCAACTTAGTAATCGATTAAAGTGCACTTGACTAAATTATAGGTTTTGCGCTTGGCTTAAGTCATTATTTCCAGTGCCCTTGACATTTGTCCATTCCTTGAACCTTCCATGACAAATAACTGAATTTAATAAAATACGCCGCAAATAAACCTCTCTGACATTAAACGATTTTTATTTCGTAGATTTTCCTCTGTGAATTCAGACAATGCACTCTCCACTTCTCACTGTTGCTTACTCCATCTCCAAGAGCCCTTGCTCGACTCGTTAGCAGAACAAACACTGTCACGTGACAATACCCTCTTGATGTCCATTGTGTTGGGCTGGTATCATCCACACAATTATGGGCAACGCGGATTAAAGCCTGGAAATAATTGGCGTATTCCATGGTGAAAATTAGTCGGGAGGTAAAAAATCCACTGCCCTTTGAGAAAACTAATGTGTAGTCAGTCAAAAGAAAACAAAGAATTGTCAACTTTATGGAAACGTTAATATAAGCGTCGTGTGTCTATGGTACATAAATGTGGAAGGCCTTTGAAGTAGGTATCTTAAACATGGACTTGTTGACAGAGGACGCGTGTCCGACGCATGAAACCAAACCGCGAAGGGTATGACAAATCGATTCCACACACCACAAACAAAGAGAAAAATTAATCAAACCATAGAGAATGTCTAACGCCTACCTAAATAAAATATCTTTTTGCTTGCACGTTGTAACGACTGTTTTTGATAATTATATAATTATGAAAAATTATTAGCCGTTGGCAATTCCTTTTTGCCTGACAGGGATTATCCTAATTTTAAAAATTTTTTGTTGTTTTAAACGTTTAAGCAGACGTATATCTTAAAGAAAAAAACTTAAACTTTATAACATCACTTTTAGTGTCGCATGGGCTAATTTCCAGGTGAGATACTACCAGTAGTATTGCAAATTTTAATACTTTTCCGTAGCAACAACCAACCACAACTCCGATTTTTTAAATTTTTCATTGGATATGAAGATACTACTGGTATTATCTCAACTTGAAATCAGCGTAGTGGTGTTATATATCTGCATTTAAAATATAATAGGTCATTATTTTTATCAAAATGTGCTTAAAGATCAAGTAGAAATAACACAAAAACTATAGAGTAAAACAATGAAAGACAAGAAATGTGTTTTTAACAAAAAAAAATTTTTAATTTAGCTTTTACTTTTCTTGGGTGTTTATTCCTATTTAATGATTTTTTATTATTTAAAGTCTATTGCAATTCTACCATAAGTTTATTATAATTTTTGATCAGAGGTTGCTATAAAAAATAAAAATTCTAAAAACGTAGCGCCTAAATTAGTTCACTTGATAAATGTCATTTTGCTGTCACTGTCAAAAGTAAAATTTAAATGTGATTTGAATTATGAGGTTTACTGCAGAACTGAAAATATTTTTGGTACAATCATACTTTTGTAATAGGCACTTAGTGAACGGAGAATGGGTTGTCTCACCTAGACTTTGTTTTGACGTGTTTCAGAATAAATTGCCAGTAAAATCATTTTTAGAGAGCCAGTCAATGATATTAAACAACTAAAAAATAGGGCATGGGTCACTTGCGCGCCGCGGTCAATAAAATCGGCAGGTGCTCCTAATCCAACAGGACAGGAGCGCGCTGGATACTCTTCACTTACAGGACACTTGCGCGCCGGGTCATTAAAGCAGGTAAAACCACTTAACTGCTTATTTCCAACTATATTCCATAAAGAAGACAGTAATTTTCAATCTTAATATCTCAAATGCAAGTGCAACATTCAACCAAATGGCTAAAAATTCAATTTTCTTGCATTTTCTCACTCCTATGATATTTCATGACGTTTTCTGACAGCGATAAGACTGAACTACTGCAAGTTATCGGAAATTGCACTAATGTAATGTTTAACACTTAACATGGTCTTCATGCTGATGAAAGAACTTCTACTATAATAATGAACCAAATTTTGAACTTATGCATTTGTTGATAAAATTAGCACAATATGAGAGTAAAAGGAGTCAGAAAAGGTTAAGTTATAAAAAATTTTATTTTAAAAATTACAGGTACCTAAAGGAAGTATTTAGACGTACTAGAAGATTATTTTGCCTTTCACTGTAAATGCTTTAGAAATTTGGAAATTTTTATAATTATGTCGACAAACAGAGAAACTAACTTTTTTAAAAGCGAGGTTTTTCTGTAAAAATAATCTACGGATACAACTTATTTATGGGATTAAACATTTCCGCTTAATCCTCAACCGGCGCGCAAGTGTCCTGTTGCCGATTTGGGTATTAGGACACCTAGCAGGGGTTAACCTGACCGCAGCGCGCTACTGACCAATACCCAAAAAATAGTATTCAGGAAGAGATAAACAATATATTTCTGCAACTCTTACCAATGTGTTCGAAAACATCAAGTGAAGTAAGTTAGGCGCCACTTTTTTAGGCTTTTTGTTTTTATAGCAGCTTGTGATCAAAAATTATAATAAACATAGGTATAGTACATTTATCTGCTGTAAAACTTTACAAACTTTTTCAAAACAGCAGTGAATAAAATATTTTCATTGTGCAATTTATTTATGGGTACCAGAGTACCATTGTTTTCTTCTAGGACCTGTCTATTCAAATACAACATTTGTTTTTCCACCTGAAGTTAAAAACTCATAAATAAATTGGATAATAAGAATAATAATCACTGCAGTTTCGGCAGAGTTAAAATTGTATGGCAACAACAGGGTGGCAACGGACTACATAATAATATGATTTGTCAAACCTATTAGAGAATTTTGAGTTAAATTGTAAATTTAACAACAATGTCTTTTGGGACAGAAGACAGAAGTTCATTACCTGCTTTATACCATTTGTCTCTTGCACTTTGGACATCTGGTTTACTGTGTCAAATAAGCAATACACAGCCTAATACAGCCTAGGGTTGGGCGATACCTGTTTTTAGGTATCGGGTATCGATACCTGCAAAGTATCGATACTTGCCAAAGTATCGTAAGTATCGAGGTATCGGAGGTATCAAGATATCGGGGGTATCGAGGTATCGGAGGTATCGCGGTATCGAGGTATCGGAGATATCGAGGTATCAGAAGTATTGTGATATCGAGGTATCAGAAGTATCGGGTGGCGATAAATAAATATCGCATCAAATAGCTTGTGAATTTGTTTGTTTTCGTCAAAATATCTTGTTTTTCCAACATTCAAAGCACTCTGAATAGGATATTCATTTATAGCCACTCTTTATCAAGGTATCGCAGGTATCGAAGTATCGGAGATATCGGAAGTATCGGACGTATCGGGGTATCGAGGTGTCGGAAGTATCGATGTATCGGAGGTATCAAAGTATTGGAGATATTGAGGTATCGGAAGTATCGATACTTCGATACCTGATCGCAGTCGATATCGGTGTACCTTCTACAGGATACCTTCTGTAAGTATCGATACTTTTCCCAGCCCTACTAATAACCTTACTGCAGTTCAATCAGTCTCAGTTTAGAACAGTTTTGTTGTTCGATTTACAATAATTTAAATAAAAATTTACTATTAGGCTTGTTTTCTTACACCATTATTTGTTTAAATTCACAGTGACATATTTTTATAGCTACAATTTTATCAAAACTCGAAAAAATTTGTTGTACTTTACTTTTAATATTTTTATTTCGTAAAAACGTTGAACGCATCTATAACGTAGTCAATATATTAGATGTAAGAGGATTTGAAAAAACGGTAAACTGTTGGATATAGTAAAAAATTTGTTATTTCAAAAGTATAAAAATTTTAGATCTTTGCTAGGTTCTTGTCTCTTTAAGGGTGGCATCAGCCAGAGTGAAAACTTAAATTTCGTTTTTATTTTATTTGAGGTAGCTTTTGTACGGGTTATTTATTTTGCTATCACATAATTTTTGTCTTTCTTTTTCTTCTTAGTTTTTCTTTTTTATTTAGAGTATGACCACACTTGTATTGCATATAGAGTAGTAGTTTTCGCTGTGTTAATGATAGTAAAAAAAAATAATCTGATGTTAGTTGTATTAGATATACTAAATGACGAGAGGTATATAACGACTCAACAAGAAAAGAACTCAAGATCAATAAACATTAAACAATCTATAGGAATTATAAAAATACAAATAACGCGTGGTCTTATTTATATAAGCATAATTAGAATATATTGCATCTTCAAAACAAGATTTAATTTGTAAAAGTTATGTAGAAATAGAAAACCTCAAGTTTAAAATAATAGGCGTAGGGAAAACAATCTATTCTTATTAATAGAAGACGCAAAACCGGTCTGAAATCTCTAAGAGTGTTTAGAAGCAGTCAGGTTCAAATCTTTTGTTGTTTATTGAATTTTTTTGTGGTATAGCTTCTTTTTTTGTCGAATTTTTTTTTACTTTATGTTATCTGTACAATAAATACAGTAATAATAAATACATAAATAATATAAAAAGAAATAAATTAAGTTATATATACTAAAATATTTAATTAACGATAAAGTAAGATGATAATCACCTCTATCTACACTAGTTTGGGCTTTTACCAGTGCTTATTGTCTCTAAAGTAATGTGAAGTACCCAAATAAAGCAAGATTGGAAAAAATAGAAAAAAAAACAATAAAAATTAAATTACAAAGATTCAGTTAGAACATAAAAGTATTCTAAAAGGTGTTGGTACTTTTTTAAATTCTAATCCAAACAGCAGAAAAAAAGTTGCTAAATACAACACATTTGAGAAGAAATAAAGAACAGAAATTGTGCTTTTGGAATCATTAGAATTGTTGTTTTTAACAGTCTTTACTTTTGAAGTTTGAAGCAATTTTTTTTGATTTATTTATTTATTGATATTTTTAGGCAAGAAAACCTAAGAGTCATAAAAGTCGATGTGAAAAGTCATATTTTTTAGAGAATTAATAGAGCAAATAATCAAGTCACATATTTCTTTCTTTTGCGTTCTGCTAAATCTCTTATTAAATTCTCTAAGATTTTTAATTTATGTTTGAAAAACTTTTTTACATTTAGAACACAAATTAAAACCTGACTTTAACATTTTATCTACAATTTATCTAAGTTCAAACTGCATTTTGTAACTCTTCTTCTTGTGTATTATAGTCATATAATGTCTCTTATCAACATTATCTTTAGCTTTTTTTTATCAAAAATTTGGTGATGTTTTCAATTGCGTTTTTGTAGGGCTTTATAGAACTTCCTTAAACTCTTAAAGTTTTAGTTTTTCTACTTTTTTTAACTTTTCTTTTTGTTTTGTTTTTTTAATTCAGCTAACTCAGCTTTGATTTTTTTTCTCACGTTTTTGATTTTTGAACTATTTTTTTCTCAACCTGGATTAAAGGTTTTTTCTCAAACCACCAATGAGTGATACTTGAATAAATCGTTAATAAAACTACTTTTTTATCTTTTTACTGATATCTTCTATCAACCAAAAACCCAAAACTCCCAAAGTTTTTGTATGTTTCTTTAAAGTTTTTTAACATTTTTTATTGTGTTTCTAGATTAACTACTACTGGTTATATCTTCTCTTATTTTCTATCTACATAAACTTACATTTTTTTTTTTCAAAATATAAACTAGCTTTTCTTTCACGTACAACCTATGAATTAATGTAACAATGTCTATTATCTTCTTTTTTTTGTTGTGTTATCTTTTGTAGCTCATTTTCTTTGTCAAAACATTTTTTTCCATCTTTTTCTACTAAAAAATTTTAGTTTCAAAAGAGCACAAGAAGAGTTTAGAATCACCTAGTCTTTCTTGTCACCAGTTTCTATTTCTCTAACATCGGTTTAGCAACTTCTGTCTTGATATATTTTTTTTTTTGCTTCTTCACGTTTATGTTCAAATGGTAGAGAGATTGTGTGTTAGTGGAGGAATATAGTCTATTTTATAAGGAGAGTGTTTAGTAGGTGAGCAGAAAAAAATCTGTAGAGAATTTATTGCTACAACTAGTACAAATCCTACGCAAAAAAAATATTTTGTGTGCTTCTATGAGAATTTGACAAAGACCTAAGCTCTATACACTTATGAAAAATACACAAATTAATAGTTCTACAAATTCAAAGCAGTTTAGAGACCATTTTTTAATAAAGAGTTGTTACTTTCCCGGTTGTTTTTTTGTGTAAATTTAAAAAAATATAACACCTTTACCTAATTTACTCTTCCTGTTCACGCATAATACGAAAATGTGCATTATAATTAGATTAATAATAAGATAACAACTTCACACTTTTCCACCGAATGCATGTTATTATCGCTATTTCCTCGAGGCTTGACATTACTGTTATGTGGTATACAAGATCCTAAACTAAAAAAAGTGAAATGTTTAATTGCACGCTCATTTTTCTGCCAATCTGCTTCTTGAAAATCGAAATACCTCACATACCTACCATAATGAGGGGCTTCCCGTCTTGTTGTTAAAATAAAACGTGTTTAAAATTCTTAATTTGGAAATAATTTAAAAAATAAGTAAATAGTTGCTGTTGTGTATTACATTTCTAATAGGATAATTTTAGCATTTTCCTGTGCCGCCTCTAGCTAGTAGTAATTTTCACGCCCTCGTGTCACGAGCACGATAAAATACAAAACGGAATTATTTACATAGATTCAAATAAATTTGCATAAGGAATTCCAATGTAGTGATTAGAAAAATCTCAGTGAGAGATAATGATGAAGAGTGTTGGTATATATCTGTTCTCTAGTGTAACGTTTTATTTACGGTCCGAAGAGGTGAAGGTTGTTTTGGATCATTACTATTCCGAGCCAATATTTTCCTAAAGCCATAAAATCCGTCACAACAAAACAGCTTCGAGTTCATTGAGTACGGTTGTGGTTGATTACGTCGGGGTCCGACGAAACGGGAATGGGCCGTTAATTAAAAAATGAATTAGTAAGAGGAATCTGTCATAGAGCAAATGAAATGCCAAGCCGAAGCGATTACATATGGGTCCAGGTAGACGACGCACGGCGGCGTTGGTGGATGAAACAAGAATTAGATTGACTTTTCATAAAGTGCGGTCGGATACACAATTAACGGACTTAAATTAACTCCTACGAAATATTTTAATGAGTTCCTAGTACACCTATCAAAAATCACACAATTACAAAGAATAAATCATTTTACAAAAACAAAAAAAAAATGATCGAAATGTTATATATCCTAGAACGTAAAATTTATATTAGAACTATCACCAAAGTGGGCACTGCTGACAAATTGCGTTACTGATATCTTCACAAATAATATATTTTTTAACTTGATAATCGTTAATTCAAAATATATTTTAAATTAAAATTTACGTTATTTACAAGTTTAAATCTACAAAATGAGATTCAAGCATTTAACTTCTTGGGACAAAAAGTTTTCTTCTTCTCTGTTTCTACTCCTACTCGTCTTTTTCATTTTGTTTCGTTTTTCTCTTCAATTTTGTATCTTTTCTATGTTTTATTGGGTCAGGTTTCTCCTTCTTTCTTTAGGTACTACCTACTATCTTTTCTTTCGTGTCATCAATGATCATCAAAATTCTTTTCTGTTTGACAACAAATCAATTATTATTATTATTATTATTTAAATATTAAACTTATTTATTTATTTATTTATTTATTTATTTATTATCAATGTTCCAAAATTATCAGGACTTTGCTTTAGTTTTTTGGAGAATACATGTTTGTTTAAATAAAATATATTATGTACTTTACTACACAAAATGTCAGCCGATAAACGCACGCTTTACGCTTATATTTATTTTCTTATGCTGAGAAAATGTTTTACTAGTTTTGATGCAAAATAACTCGTGATAATCTAGGCGATTGATAATTGCGTTACAAACACAAGAGTAATGCTGGCAAATTCTAGAAGAAATAGGTAGGATGTGTACTCGGTATTTGCCTAAAAAGTGTTAAATTTTTGAAAGAGTAAAGCTTCTAACTATGTACTAGATTCTTGTTGAGAAGCAGATAAAAGCTGCTTGTTGTCGGGGCTGTGAGGATTCTTAAAAAGCATTAAATTTCTTTCTCATTGCCAAAATGTTTCAATTACATGGAAGTTATCTACTTACAGCTGTAGAAAAACATTCTGTCTATAAAGTCAATGCTTCGCTCTTGTATTTAGTTTTACAGGCATTTACAGTCAGAGTCGGAAGAAAGACAAAGCTTACAAAACCTGAAGTGCAAGAAACCGAAGCTGCCAATGACACATTTACAACAGAACAAACACCCAGACTACCTAAAGCTACAGAAAGTAAAGCCTGAAACTAAGATGGTTCAGGAAGACCAATATTCAGAAATTTCTGGAGTGTACTTTAAATTTTATCATCAAAAGCCTCACATATGTTTTTGTAAAAGCAATTCTAAAAAAGAAAGAAGGCGTTATGAAGATTTATTTTGTAAAGATTTTTTGATAAAAACAAAAAAATTTCTAGAAGTTTAGTGGCAAAAAAAAGAAATGCATTTTCATGTAAAGAAGACCCAAGAAGATGCAAATTTTTAATTTCAAGATAATTAATGTTACGGGAATGATTCTTAATTTGAAGTATCGCTTATCGGTATTGTTTCATTCTTTGTCATATTTTAGGAGTAAAATTAGAAACAATTAACATCGGTTGCTGTAAATTTTCTGTTTATTTGTACCTTTCTTTGAAAAATTTTGGACACATTTTTTAAGTGGTTTTTCTGATAAAACCAAAAACAATTTTTTTCCGGTTACGTAAGTTACAAGTTAAAGAAATGGAAGTAGAAACAAGAGAATTGTTGTTCTTTAAACAAACAAATTATTTTATGGTACTTTGAGCAAAATATAATAATAAAAAAATATTTTTGTATACAAGCTCACTTAGAATTTAAACTGACATCTGCGGCTGTTATGACATTCTAAGTATGATGGTAATACTATCCGCGACAATAAATTTTGACACTGACAAATTGAAATATGTAAACCAACGTATTTTGTCAACTTTACTATTTGTTGTTGTTACCATGACTGTTACTGTAATTGTGCTCAATAGAAACAAAAACTAAAAGTTGCTTTACACGGTTTTTCATGCCAATGACAAAATTTCATATCTAAGATTTTTGTCGCCGACAGCTATAGCTATAAACAAAATTTCTAGGATCAAAAGATGCAGTTGACATTTGTATCTAATTTTAATATTGATCCGGCTTGAAAGACCATCAAATGCTAAATTTGATTGTTAAATTTACCAACAAATATCGTCTTGTGTTCTCTTCTATTCTAATTTTTTTATAATCTTAAAAACGTTAGTTTTACAAATGTTTAGATATTGTTCGTTATTTTTATTATGCAGTGATTGTAAAAATAAAAATTCTGTCTGAAAAAAGTAAAATAAAATGCTGTCGAAATTATGTTTGGTCCAAATATGTTAAACTGAATTTTTTCACATATCTGCGTGTTACTGTTCACATTCGCACGCCCATCTGACGATCGTGAAGGGGCGGTGGAATTATTCAAATCAAGCCGTTGATGAGAAACAAATGAAGAGTTTCATGACCTACTATTATCAAGGAATGCTCAAATTCATGCAGCATTCCAAGGGTTTCTTCGTTTTTTCTTGAGAGCATGTGTAGATTTCGAAATATTTTGGTTGCGTGACACGTGATTTGGTCAAATTTCGTTGAATAATAATTTTCGTCGTTCGACAATAGGCTGATAAAAAAATTTAAATTCGACGAGTGATGTATCGCTAATACGGTCATTTGTAATTGAAACAGCTCTTTGTTCGCAAAGGGCTATTATATGAAGCAGTTGTGTGTTTTAAAAAACAGCCCTGTTGTAATCACCGAGAGAACCCTTCTGTAATCGCATATTGAATTGTCATCCTTCAAAGGAGGGATCTCCAAACCAAACAGTTTTAAACTCTCCTTTCAAACACATCAAATAACTGCAATTTTCAAATATAATTTTCAAAGAGGGATCGAAACTGGAATTTTTTATCACCGCAACTGAAAATTCGAAAATGACGCGGCGCTGGTTTGTTTGATCTACACCAGAGAGGTTTATTAAACATAAACATGATTGAAGAGCTTTTGACAGATTAGCGGTGTGTTTTAATAAAAAGCACGTGCCATCTAAGAGCTATGTCGGCACGTGTAATATTGTAATGTGTTACGAGCCTTTTTTAGCAATTCAATAAGCGCCAAAGGCCAAATATAAAAACCTAAAGACTGATACAACCAGCAGATATCATGTTATGTAATTAGGTGCACGTGACCAAGTGGACAAGTGCCACTATGGATACATAATTATACTAAATTGAATAATTGATAGGTGCGTTTTTACAATGCTATAATGAACCAACGGATCGGAAAATCACTTTTTATACCACAACTACAAAAACCAAGTTTTAAAAATACAAACTAAGAATTAAAAAAACTAGCAGCGTGCCATAACTATGAATAACAAATGTCATTTGTTATTTTGTATTGAGAATTAGCAATAAGCTAATAAGGAATAAAACTCAAACTCTTCATATATTGGGACAAAAGCGTAAAAACTTAATAAATAAACTAGAAGTTATTTAACAACAGATTCTTTCTACTTTGTCTTTTGGAAGAGACGTTAACTCGTTGGTCCCGGCCACCAATGGTCGTTAGGTCGTGTTAGAGGTTGCAGATGCGACCTGAAAACTTTGGCACTTCGGTGATGCATTATCATTATAAGATTTTTTTTTTATATAACTACGATTTGACGTTTTTGTCGAGGTTGTAGCTTACTTTCGCCTTAATTGTTAGACACCAATATATTTTAGGCGTCACACTGACTGCAAGTGATGTTGTAACTGAAAAAATGTTTTTTTTGAACCTCCTGCTGATCTCGTAATTTTGGCACTTAGTTCCGACGAGTCTTTACGAGCCTACGAGTACAATCACTTATAAAATCGTGAATTTTGTGTGTTAAAAATTTGATTGGTATCAGTAAGTGACATAAATGTCTCTATTTTGCGCTTAGAAGATTGTTTTATGCACAATTAAATAAAATAAAGCTTGAAATTGTCACTTTTAATAATTAACTTAGTATAATTTTTTAATAAATTTTTGTAAATTTGGATTTTAAATTTTAAAACGGGCATAATAGTTGTTGATAACCGTTCTTAGGAAATGAAAACTGTCTGTTGCACATCAACTTTTATTATTATTTTGTTCGGGTTTTAAATCTTTTGATTATGCTCTTAACACTCGTACATAAATAACGGATCAGGGAATAGATAAAAACATAAGTTTTAGTGAAACACATTTATAATTTAGACACTGAAATAATACAAAAATTTACCAAAAAAATAGAATATCTTGCACATCACCTAAAGCAAAACGGCGGTAAGTATTATAGAAAACACAGGTTTGTTGTTTTTATTTTTAAAAATTTTGAATTTTTGCTATCAAATCCAAAATCTACATGTTTTTTGCTTCAATTTTATGTATTACATTACAAAAAGAATTAGATATTTGATATTTGTTAAATTGTAAAAAAAGATATTTGTTACAATTTAAGGGGTTAGATTTTTAAACAATTTTTTTAATTTTTTTATCTAATAAATGGTTTTCAATATCTTTTACAAACTTTTTTTCTTAAATTTTTCTTTGCTTGGTTTTTCTAAGCGTCGTTTTAAGCGTCAAAATGTAATTGAATCTGAGCAGGCTGTACAAGCGTAACTGTGTTTAATGTTAGACAATACTCACTTCTACGGCTTGCTCTGATTCAGTTACATTTTAATCTTAGGTTATATTTCGAAACAATGTTTTTCAACTTTTTTGGTTATAATTGTTTTTAAAATTTTATTTCTTTCAATGCCGTTTTTCAAAGATTTCTAGAAACCTTCTTTGTTTTTCTAGAATCTTTCTTTGTTTTTTTTTCAGTAAACGTGTCAATACTTTTTCTGAATTATTATTATTATTATTATTATTATTTGTTAATTTTTGTTTTCAAATTTGGTTGTAAACGACGTTTTTTAATTTCTTCTCGAACTTCCTGCTGCTGTTTTTCTACCACTATTGATTTTTCACATTTTTATACAAACTTCTTTTGCTTTTTTTTAGAAATTTCTCTTGCTCTTTTTCTTCTACCAAATGTCGTTCCACAATTTTTTTCTAATATAAGTTTTTAATCTTGTCAAAAATCGTTTTCTGTTTTTTTCAGAACATTTTTCAGAATTGTTTTTAATTTTTCAATTTTTTTTGTTTAAATGCCGTTTTTCAAACTCCTCTAAAAACTATTTTTAACTTTTCAAAATCTTTCTTTACTTTTCTATTCTATTCTACTCCATTCTATTCTATTCTTCTTCTAGAAGACGTGTCACTACATTTTCTACAATTTCCTTCGGCTCTTGCTTTTCAAATTTTTTTGTAGATTTTCAATTTTTTTTTTAAACAATCTGTTGCTGTTTTTCTACCTCTCTTTGTTTCACATTTTTATATAAACTTTTTTTGGTTTTCAAAATATTTTCTTTTTTTTTGTTTCAGCTTGGTGTCTTTCATCTTTTATCAAATTTGTTTAATTTTTTTTCCAAATGTCTTTTACATTTTTTTTAAATGTGGTTTTTAAACTGATTAAAAATCTTCTTCTATCTGTTTTAGAGTACCGTTTAAAACCGTTTTTCTGGTTTTCTTTTTTCTCAAGTTTACATGTTTAAACTTTTCCCAGAATTGTTTTATTGCTTTTTTCTATAATCGTTGTTTCCCAATTTTTTTTTTGTTCTTTCAAGTGCTGTTTTTCTCTTATAGTTCTTTTGGATTTTTTTTATTATATATAGGACCTTTACGAATCTGAATATATCCTAAAACCTTTCGTTCAAGCAAAGTCAAAAATGCCACTTTTATTACATAGTTTTATTATATAGTTTATTTGGATTTTTATAATAGAGGAAAACTGGAGCACTGCACTGGAGCAGATTTATTGTAAATCGTGAATTGTTTTTTTGACAGTTTGTTCGAAGTTAATACGTTAAAAATAATCAAAATAATTGTTTAATGTTTAGCTTAAATAAAAAAAATTAAACTCTCGATACTTTAAAAGTACTAGAACATCAGTAAAAGAAAATTAAGGTGATAAAACAGACAGCAATAAATAAACTGCATTTACAAAAACATACAAAGTATCTACTTCCGCTTTAATAAGACTAAATTATGTCATGTATTTACAACATTACATTATACATTTAATTGTCTATAACAACAAAATTTATTATCTAACTGGGTGATAGTCCCCAGTACAATGTCTTTAAACTTTTTTTTGATACATACAAATGTAAAACTTTGTGAGTGCCTTTTTTACAACGAGCCCGACAAACTTTCGGATTTGTCGATATGACGTCACTATTGACGCTCCGTATATACAAGTTTGATTATATGAAACTTTTTTAATAAAATTAATCTAAGAATAGTGGTCAACTAGTCCGACAAAATCATGCTGCGTATGGGGTGTCCACCACCCCGAAAATGTCGATATGACTTCACTCTATACGGGAGTCATCCTCGTATATCCAATTTTGATTTCTTAAAATTTGTTAGTAAAATTAGATAAAAAATTGTGGTCAACTTGCTGCGTATGGAGTGTCCACCACTCCGAAGATGTCGGTATGACGGCATTCGAAAACGCAGCAGCGCCGAAAGTTTCCCATTAGAAAAGTTTGTTGGACTCGTTGCAAGAAAGGCACTCACAAAGTTTTACACTTGTATGTATCAAAAAAAAAAAATAGGGACATTGTACTGGGGACTATGATATAATGGACTTATTACATAACTGAATGATGTAAGAAAAATGATAAATTTTTATCTTTTCAGCTAACAAACTTTTAAGAAGGAATAACAAACTTTTAAAAAAGTTTTTTGTATATTACTCAAATGAGGGTACTTACTTAACTAAATAACTTTTAAACAAAAGGAAAAATCTAAAATAGTTTTAAAAATTTTTGCAGATTTTAATCATTTGTAGTGCCGTATGTCAGGTCAAAATTTTGTTCCATACTTTTAAATCACTCCATATATGTACTATTTATCTTCTCATATACTCATTGTAGTTTAGTGAAAAAAATTCTTTTTTTCGTTGGTCCATGTCATGGTGGATGTTAGCAATCGCGTCTTTAATTAAATTTCGCTAAACGACTTTGTCGGCGACCTTTGTCCCACATTTTCATTTCTTGCTAGATTGGCAATTTGCCTTTTCTGACGTTGGATCGAAAATTTGATTTATGTCTCCCTATTAATATTTGTATTGATAATGACGGGTGCGTAATAGACCGTCCCCAGCCATGTGGTCCCGCCGAGATCATCTCATGGTTAATTAAGCAATAGAGAGAGGAGACATGGGGGTGCGTGATGTTTCTATGTAAATATCACCCAGGGACAATTTCAAGCTCTTTTAACCACCGCTCGACAATTACTCCGCAATTTAGATATGTATCGGAGATCATTAAATAAAAAAGATAACGAGGGGACTTAATCTAAAAATAACACGACCACTCTCTCAAACAAAGAAAATCATTTCTAAAACGAAATTTCCGGTCTGCAAAGCCAGATCATCGGAATGCAATAAAAACTAAACTAACGGTTGGAATTGAGCGAGATTTGCAAGAAGATTGACGAAAGTAGAAGAGGTTTACGCTGAACCAGAGTTTAGATTTAATCACAGCTTTGAACTTTCGAGAAGTTACATCAAAGCTTTGTTGTACAAGATTTGTTTAAAAAATAAATTCGTGGGCTGGATGGGTCTTGGTACCTGGTCTGGGGTCACCCAAAAAGTCCAAATCGTCCAATAATTGCGTGATAACTGCACGATCCATCATAAAGTGTACAAACATTTCCAAAAACGTAATTTCCCATCCGTCCATCTACTAATCAATCTATCACATTTTGTCATGAAAATTACCCCAAAAAACCATAAACTCTCAATTCCAAGTATTGTTTACAGTACATCTCTCGGTTCGCCTTTGTTTTACCTTCACCCATCCACTGAAACAATATAATGGTACAGCCCCGAACCCATTATTTATAAAAAATCCGACGAAATTAGCCACACTTAAGTGGGGCGAGGGAGGGAATCAAGCGCCAGATTTATAGGGCTCTTTTGAAGATACCGCCACCCTTTCGATACTGTTTTTATCCGCCAACAAAACAGAATTAATTAATTTGTTAATTGATGTTCGGTAGTTAACGAGAGAAATATTCCATCACTCAGTCAAGTCGTTTCAACAAATATTAACTCCAAAGTTAATTATCTTATACCACACTAGAGTTTACTGCCAGAGCGTGTCGGCAAAAATCTTTTATTTTTGAAAAAACTCCTTCTGGGAATTGGAATATCTCCTGGCCAAATCCATTTAAATCACCTGGAGTGTGCGTACCACCACCCAAGTGATTGTTTGATGTTGTTACGCCCTCCACTGAACCCCCAATTAACCGGTAGCCAGTTAGTTAGGTCTAATCATGACCTGATTGCTACCTGTTCACGCCCTGCACCGCCAAATTAATCCACAATTTTATGACTCAATTAGCTTCATTAAACGACGATTGAACACTCTGTATATGCGCGTGTGAGACACACCTGACCTGGAGGCGGCACTCTCCTAGATGATATCGTAAATTGTACAAGCCTTTTTTAACTGTTTGCTTTCTGGAACAGGAAATGAACAGAATGGACGCTTTACAGGTAATAATCGTTAGGTACTTAACGAACGCTTTAATTTGTTTCGGATTACGTTACAGCATTATAATAGTCTTCATTTTTCATAAAGATTGCTAAAATAAGGAGCGATTTGTTTTCTTGATGACTAGTACATATACCAGAGTTGACTAATTGCGATCGAGGAGGTGGAATAAGTAAAGAGCAATGTCTAAATATTATGCCAGAAATTAATTGCGAAATAAAAAACCAAAAGTTATCTATTACAAATCTTGAAAGAGTAACTATAATTATTTTACTTTGTTATGCAATAATAACCATTGACATTAAAAATATCTGATAATTTATTCAACTAATAGTTAATTGGTCAACAGTATGATTCAATTTTTTTTTAGTATCTGCTTGTAATATCTGTAATACACAAATTGCAAATTTACGAAATGACTATTTTGGTTATTTTAAAAAGTTTAAAAATTTAAAAAATTTTGAAAAAAAAAGCTTCATGAATAATATCTCATGTTTAGTAGAAAAGTTCATTGAGTTATCAAACAAACCATTCACTGTTGTTAACCAACAAGATTGTTTTGTTCAAAATTCAAACGATTAGAAGAAATAAAGAAGTTTTTAAGTTTTTTTTTCCTTTTTTTCTTAAATTCTTTTCCTTCTTTTAAGCACTGTTTTCAGGCTTTTGTAAAACTTGTTTCTCCAATCCTTGGTTTCCAAATTTTTTGTGTTCTTCCAAAAACGCATTTTCTCTGTTCTTGAATTTTTTTACTTTCTAAAAGATGATAAAAATAGAAAAACGTCCGTTTGAAGAAAAAAGATCAAATGAAGATTTTGGAAAAGTTTCTAAAAAAAAGTTTAACAGAAAAAAATAAACAAAAAAACAGAAGAAGTTTTTAGAATAGAGCAAAAAACAAAAATGAAACTTAAAAATTAAAAAAAAGAACAAATAATGCTTCTAAAAAGACTTGAAAAACGACAAATAATAAAAGTAAAGTTTTCTCTTAAAATTTGAGAGTCTGCAAAATGCTTCTAGAAATAAAAAAAAATTAAAACAAAGCAAGAGCAATTAAAGCTAGCAAGAATATGAAGCCAAATAGAGAGTCTGGTTAATTTGGCATATCCAAATAGATCTATGGAAGTTTGTCACCAACTGGAAACGGATGTTTTTATCGATAAGATGTAGAATTAAAATCTACAACACTTTCTAACGCTGAAAAAACACAACATTCTTGTCTTAAAATAGATACAGTCCAGACAGTATTGCATACAGTTTAGGCAGTAAGTGGACTGACTTTACAAGAAGCTGCAATAGACCATACAATTTCTACTGTTGATGTTATGAGTAGGTTAATGAATAAAATTATATTGAAAGGGCTGTGACAAATACCAACTCATATTCGAGAAAGATTCTAGAGAAAGACATTTACTATTGTTTTTTGCTTTATTCTAAAAACTTATTCCGCTCTTCCAAAAATTTTTCTTGCACTTCCATGACTTTTTTCCAGCCGACGACTTTCAACATTTCCTAAAACTTTGTTTTGTTCTTTTTTCCACTAAACCTTAGATTTCAAGTTCTTTGTCTTTCCAAACAACCGCGCTTTTTCAGTTTTTGATTTTTTTTACTTTCTAGAAGATTTTAAAAATAAAAAACGTCCTTTAAAAAAAATTAAAGGAAGATTCTAAAAAAACAAAGACGATTTTGGAAAGCTTCTAAAACAACGTTTAACAAAAAAAAAGAAACAAAAAGTTTGTAAAATAAAGCAAAAAACAATGATGGGGTCTAAAAAATGAAAAAAAGAACAAAAAAAGTAAAATTTTCTCACAAAATTTGACAGTTTTTAAAAATAAGAAAGTAATATAAAACCAAGCTAGGGCAACTAGGGCTGCAAGAATATAAAGTCAAAAAAAGACTTTTTAATTTGGTCTATCCAAAAGGGATCTATGGAAGTATGTACACTTTTTTAGACTAAAAAAACACAACATTATTGTTTTAGAAGTCCAGGCAGTATTATGTTCAGTTCAGGAATAGTAGCAGAGCTGACTTTAGAAGAAGCTGCAATAGACCAAATCATCTCTTCTGTTGATTATGAGTAGGCTAATAAATAGAAACATATTAAAAGAGCTGTTACCAGCTACCAGATATCAACTCACAGTGGAGAAAGATTCAAATGGTAGAGGTAGGATGTCATTTAAAAAAATCAACAAAAAAAAACTTTAAAACAATGTTACTAGCTTTAAAAAAAATTCATTTACATCGGATTTTTGGATTTAATTAAATTATTTTAGGTTTAGGTAGATATTATAATTTATAACTCTACTGTTTTTTAAATCTTTTTTCCACTAAATTATTTCAGTTTTAAATTAAGAATTATTTACCATACTTAAATTTTTTTAAGAAGTGTATAATCTTCTATGTCATTCTTTATTAATAATTGTATGTATATCTCTAGTATATTATGTATCAAGAACGGTAAAAACATTTTACTGATCGAAGACAATGATTGGTTGAGATGAGTTAAAGTTTCTTACCATTCGTGATGCTTATGGATTTATTTTCATTCAAAAACAATTATTTGATTATTTTCAAGATTTTTTCTTACTGTTCTAAAACGGTAACTAGTACTTATCGCCGAGTTTGCTTTAGCAACCACTAAATTACCTTTACTATCTAAAAAACAGAAACGGAAACCAGTAAAAAAACAAATAGAGTTTTATTATCCAAAAATTTTTTTTGTGTAGGTATGGTTTAAGAAAGACTTCTTTGTTTGATTAAAAATTGTCAAAAAATGTGATACTTTTCTTGTTAGCAATACTTTTTTAATCATGCAACAAGCAACATTTTTTTCTGCAACTCTATAGACAGTCTGTTGTTTTACCAAAAGCTGATAACTAGTAAGCACTGAAAATTTAAAAAACTGATTTATAATTAATTGATTTTAATAATTAACCAACCATAAATAGGTATTTTAAATTTCTAACGTTTGCTAGTTGTCTTTGCTAACATCAGAAGAAACGGTAGTTAATTAAGTAAATATTGCGTGTCCAATTGAAATGTTCATCAAGTTACCTTTAGATCTATCAAATTTTTTAAAGCATTTTTGAGATTAACCATACTGTCTTAACGAATACTAATTAACAAGGGTTGTATTGTTTTAAACCCAAATTTCACGAAGATGGCCTATAACTTTTGAAAAAGACTGGTGACTAATTTTAATTTTTAACTTATTATGATGTGGACTTTCAAGACAATAATCACAGATAACAACGCTAACAAATTTTACACTTGACACTTATCAAAACTTTTAAGTTAGGTTATTACATCCTTTTTTGCTCCTTTTTTTTTCTAATATAATTTTAAAGGCAGCTTGATGAACTTTTTAACTGAACACGTATTATTATAGAAAGGATTAAATTTTTTTATTTAGGTAAGTTATACTTCGTTGTTGTTAACATTGTTATTAACAAAGTTTGGTTAATATTGACTAAATTAAAACAAAACACCAAAGAAAATTAAAATATATCTGAAATAAAGCGTTGCAAAATTTTTGTAAAAAGTTGTAAATCTAACAGCAACAGCAGGACCCTTTAGAACAGAAAATCTATTATCGTTGCTTAAATGTACTTATCCACATTCAAAGTGGTTTTTATAACACTGCAATTGTCATTAGAAAGGTCATAATAAAAGGGTCGTTCAAATTTGTTATAAATCAAATTCGTTTGTCTGAGTCAATGTTGAGTGCAGGTCCGGCTTATAATAATTATAATTATATATTATAATAACAAAAAGATTTATATTTATAGTTTTATGGCACACCGATTTCTTATTATTATCTTTAATACAATAGAACCCTGTCATAAAAACTGCTTTGGATTTGGATAAGAATATGAGCTTATTAACTTACGTCTGACATACTACATTTTATTTGCGACTCAAATATTAATAACATTTCAAATAAGTATCTAATTAAATTTGAGTTTCATAATGCTAATTATAAATTATGTAATGAATTTTATTACGTGACTCAAATAAGTGTCAATAAACGGCATAACAAGCTCTAATAATTAAAAATTAGAAATGTTGACTTAAATATAGCTAAACATTTTTTTTTTGTTTTAATTTTTTTAAGTACATTTTAACTGCCTGAAGGCTTGCCCCATCTGTCATTAAACCTCGAATAATTTGAAAATGATACCAGACTGCTTTTTTGTTACCTCATATGCATACCAAAGCCAGTGAAAGTGCAAAACCCAAATTTCGTATGATTTTTTCTGAATTTATACGATTTTAATTCATGCACATGTCATCTGATCTTCGAAAAGATAGTGTTTGTGAGTTCTCGTATCGTTAGCGAACATTCTTTGACCACGTGTATAATTAGGTATGGTAATGCTTGACGGGCGGCGAGGGCGAGGGTCTAATGAAGGGGCCCTCAACGGCCGGAGTCTTCAATGCCTGCGGCTATTTGGCACGCACGCGATCTACAATCTCAATTCTTCTACTCTTATCCGCCTCCCTTCACATTATTCGAATTTTTCAACTTGGAACTGTTAGAAAATCGCACCCCCAGCTATCCAAAGATACCAACACACGATGGCATATTCTAATTATATCATTACACATTGCTAACGGCCGCCAACCAGCGCCCTGGGGACACATCTTTTTCAGCAATCATTTAACGGTATATTCGCTTTTTTATGGGGCTGAGTCGGAAAAAGTGGCAATAAAGAGGGCCGACTTCTGGCATCATGTGAGATGGAGATGACGAAATCGGAGATATTGTAAATGTGTCGACCATTTTGTGGCAGGGTGTGTGATGGCTGGAGGCAACGATCGATGCGGTTCTGTCGCACCAGCAGGGGTCGCCACTGTCGCAGCGGGACTCCTCCACAGGACTCCAACTACCGGAGTTTCCGATCGCTGCAGGAGTTCACACGGAGCGGTTTCTTCACTCGACGAAACGGATTTACCACTTGCCATCATCATAAATCAACGACTTTTTTAAACGGTATTGATGGAAAAGTTCAAGTCGAGGTTTATGATGACAGGGCTTTCATGAAAACGAAATAGAACAACCAAAAAAATAATAGCCACTTGGGACTAGGGAATAGAGTATCGACTTGTTTCTATATTTTTTCGATATGATACGACTTATCATGTTACAATTTTAATTCACAAAATACTTTTATTTATAATATTAGTCTCTCGATTATTATGTGTTATAGATGCTATTTTGAATGAAATCGAGCTGGATATTCTGCAAATCCGAAGAACGAGTAGAATGTTCAGCTGAAATTTTAGATATTTTACAATTACTTTTTTGGTGGCCTTGAGTTAAACTGTTTAAAGACCTCTTTTTATTTTTTTATTATTTGACAAAATACTCTTAATGTGTATAAATGTTATATGCGTACCTATATCTACTCCTCCAAGGAGTTAAGTATTTGCTTACCACCGACAGGAAGTCTTGTTTATTGTTAAAACAATAATGTGTAAGAAACACCAAATGGTGACTTAAGCAAGAAAAACAATAATAACTAGAACATTTGAAACAAACAAGAAGATTCTAGAAAAACAAAATATAATTTCAAAGAATAAACACTATGAGCGTGTGCAAGAAAAGTATGTTTATAAAATGGGTATTAAGGTTAAATAAACAAACGCAAGAGTACATAATAAGAGAAAAAAGTAAGAGAGAAAAGTTGAGAGTGGAAACACGAAAAAGAGCGGTGAGATTCGAGGAAAATCTAAGAATGCGACAAGAATGCAAAGTACTACAACAGTGCTGGGCTGAAATTAAAAGAGCGAATGGTAATGTTAGGTGAGTAGAACGAGGTGACTACTATGAGAAAAAGGGGTACGCGTGTGCAGAAATTGAAAGAATGAGAGAAGAAGAAAGAACAATGGAAAAAGAACTAAAACAAAGAGATGCTGACGTAGATAAACAGGAAAGAATTACGAGTATAAAAGAATCAAGGTACAATTCAAAATATGCGCTGATTGTTACCACCAAACTACTAAAATATCTAGATAAAATTAAAAGTAAAAATAAAAAAAAATGGTTGCAAGATTCAGATGTGAAAATGAAAAAAGGAAAAATGACTTTTGGAGAGAAAATTGGGAAAGAATGTGTAGATTATGTAGAGAAGAAAGAGAGACGATAGAGCATTGTTTGTCAGCGTGTGTAGAGTTAAGAATGTGCGAGTATAGAAGGATAAAAGTTCTAAACGAAAATGGAGAAGAGAAGGAATGGATGAAAGAAATTACGTGTGCTAGAAGAAGATTGGAGAAGAATTAAATTTTTTTGTTAAATTAAAAAGATTGTATAAAAATGGTATATAAACTTTTAAATACGTAGAACTGTAAAGCCAATTAAGCAATAAAGACATTAAAACTATAAAAAAATAAAAACTATGTCTGAAAATCTGAAAAAACAAAATAATTTGAAAAATAACGTTTAGAAGACAAAAAATAAGAGAAACTACAATTGGAAGTAGAAAATGCCAAAAAAGCTTTAGAGGAAGTTGAAAATCGACTGAAATAGAATTAACTACGTTAAGAAGAGGACAAATATTCTGAAAGAAGAAAATAGTGAAAAAGAGTTCAAACCAGTAATACAACAATTACAAGACTGCAGACTTCTTTTTGAAATTTTGAGTAGAGATTTGCTGAAATACGTCCAGCAATCAAAAAAATTGGCTAAAAAATCAAAACCTTGTGTTCTTATTAGTAAATTGTTTTTACTAAGAACACCAAGTTTTGCTTATCTTACCAATTTTTTTATTATTGAATGTATTTACCTAACAAATCTTTTTAGTATTTTGTAAATTACTTAACAACCAAGTTTAAGGTTTTTTAGCCAATTTTTTTTATCGCAGGTCGTATTTTAACTAATCTATTTTCTCTGTGAACCATAGCAGTTTTTGGGGTGGTGTTACGGCATTTTTTCACGTTTATTGTACAAACATTTATTGTACAAAAAATGTTTTAGGAAATTTTTAAAATTCATGATTGAAAGAAATAGGACAAAAACTAGAATAGAAAACAAGTAAAATAAAGTTAAAACAAGTTAAATTAAACTATTGAAGAAGACACTTAAGAAACCTTTTAAAATTACAAACAAAAGATTTCGGAAGAAAAAAAATTCAATTTAACCATCTTAGACAAAAAAAAGATCTAAAAGAATTAAAAAGAAGTTTGAAAAAAAAAGATATTTTTAAAAAAGGGAAAAATGGTATAGTTTTAAGGTGAATAACAAAATTATTGAAAAGAATTTGAAAAACGTTAAGAAAAAAAACAAGAAAAGGTACGATTGAAAGAAAAAACTAAATAAATCCCAAAAAACATAAAAACGACAACTGAAGAAAACAAAAAATATAAAAAAAGATAACTGAAAATGTGGGTTGTCTCAGTAGCTGCTCATAAAGTTTTGAGATGGTACTAAAGCATCATTTCACCCATATTTCACCTTAATTCAAGAAAAAAATTACCAGAATTACTGTATTTAAAAGAAAAAATAAATATCAAAAACATTGATAAGAATATTTTAAAAAAAAAACAAAAAAAATTACGACTAAAGCTAAAGAAGCTTTAAAATATCTTTAGAACTCAAAAGAACTCAAAATTAATAAAAAAATCCGGAAAAAGTTGAAAGAACGACGACTGATAAAGAAAGAACGTCAACATAAAGACTAAATGAAAATAATTGATAGTTTACAAAATCGTTTTAAAAAGACGTTGTAGAAGTAAAAAAATGAGTTGATGGCCCTCGAAAAAAAATGGGTAAAACAAGAACAACAGGACAAATTACAGGAAGATTCAATCACTTTCTGTAGATATACAAAAAAAAATGCTTTAATACATTGTATCTCGTACAAAAACAACTTTAAAAAACATTATTGTACATCTCAAAAACTATAAATATTTCTACAGGGTGACTCTGAAGTATGTTTGAAAGTTTTACCCAGTGATAGACTACCATAATAGATTACAATAATTAAGCTAATAATGTCTTATACAAATGTTAATAGTTTTCTATAAAAAAGAGTTTAAACGTTTTGAAAAAAGTTTGAGAACCACTCGTAAATCTAAAAAAACTTAAAAAAAAATGTAGTAAGATTTATATTTTTATTGGGCGACGTGTTTGCGGTTTTCCCGCGAAGTCTAAACACTCCAGTGGCTACCAAACTTTTTTGTACCTTTTTTAGAAAAATTTTTAACTTCAAGGAAGCGAATTGTGTGACCAACTTGTTAATTTTGGGGCTCTAATAAATTACTTTGACAGCATAACATCCCTTCAAAAGGGTACATATTAATTTTGAACGGCCTGTTTATTTTTTGGCGACCACTTAAAATTTAGCTAAATAAACTTTTTTTTTAAGTATTAACATTTGTATAAGGCAAATTGGGTTATTTCGACTTTTTTTATTATGAACTATAGCTGATAAAATTTCCCAAACATACTTCAAAGTCACCCTATACATAAGGCAACTTTTGGTATATAAGTATCATTTTTTTAGGAGGATTATCACCTGTTAAAATTTTTAGAAACAACCCTGTATATTTTTCAAAATAAGGTTTATTTTAATAGCTGGGAAAAAGGCTAAATCCGCCTCTGTGCGTTAGGTTATTTTACAGTGCTCCAACTAGTAATAAACAAAGTTGTTGTATACTGTAAAATTAGACTTTTGCCGCATTCTAATGTAAATAACTATTATTAACTTACCTATGATCGTGGAATGAAGCTTGTATTTAATTTTTTTTTTGATGTATTGATATTTTCTTATAAGAAATAATGGCAAATATTCCAATGGCATACTTACCTTGAATAAGTTTTTACCTGTGTCTAGAGACCTGAAACTGGTAAATCATCATTAAAATAAAAAATTCTCTGACCGTAGCATTACATTAATTTTTCATATGAAACGGTCTTTACATACCCATTTATTATTTTATTTTATTGAAAGATTTCATTAGTATCCGCTAATGGTACGTTTAAGCCGAGTTGATGGCCTCTTAATGGTGCGTTATATGTTTAAGGAATTCCTTGGTTAGAATAATAACAAACCACGGTAAAGATTACCCATCATCTCATAGCTGATATTTATAAGAACTATTTGAAAAAAAACTCCCACTAAACCCTTGGAAGAGACGCACTCACACACACACACTCACTTCACTCTTCCCCAAAAACAATAATAACACGTTATCGCCCTGAAAGCTGCCCTGCTATAAAAAAGAGTATGATGCGAGTTGGCGAGCGCTGTTCGTTTGTTTGGTGAAAAAGGTCAAGCTCTGAGTTGACCACCCTCGCTTTCAGGTCAGGCTCGAAGTGTGTATAATTTGGAACGTTTGACCTGTGATTAGGCGGTCAGGACAGTCGGCGCCGGTGTGCCTAAGTGTCTATTTATTAGCCTAATCACAGGGTGCCGTGATATGGGACGTTGCGATGCGGCGTGCTCGGGATAGGCGGGACGCTGGGGCGGGACCACGGCGACACGCCCATGACTCACGACGGAGATCACTCGATTATACCGGCTATGTCTCAGTTTGACGGCGAGAGGACGCCTAACTGACTAATCGGGGACAAGATCGAAACGGGTTATGCAATTTTTATGCACCCCGATAATGCACCTGGATGCAACTTTAAATACAAAAAAGGCCCTTTACCACAGTGCCTCTTTTACTCTATATGAAAAACGATATCTGCTGAAAAAAATAATGTTACTGAAAATAACTCTTTCAATAACATTTTTGACAAATTCAGTTTGAGACGTTTTAAACAAAATTTTCAGTAAATTTATTGCCAACATTTAGTATTTTTTTGATCAATTCTAGATGTAGAAGAAAACATTAAAAAAAAAATAAAAAAAAAATAATAAAAAAAACAAGATATTGAGAGTATTATATCTAATATAAATGCTCTAGTATTATTTGGCATATAATTTAATTAAATTTACTTAATTGAAAGAGTAGCTTCTGTATCAAAATTTAATTTAAAAATTATTTGTTTTTTGCAATATTTTGATTACCTAAACACACGGTTTAGGAAAAAATGCTCAAAAAATTCTTCAAAAAACCGACAAAAAGCAGAGTACAACATACACAAAGTATTTTTCTTTGTAAGGCAGAGAGGTTATACTTTTTGTGCCAAATTTGCAACAAGTTTATTTTGACGGGCATAAACCTGATACAAATGAGACACAAACAGTGACGTTGCTGAGGCAAAAACACAATTTTTTTTTCAAATTTAATGCTTTGACTGATGGCAACTTAAAATCAAGGCGCAGCCGTATCTACTAAGTCATTTTTGGTGGCAAGCGACGTGATGTTTACAAAGCTATGTATTATTCTCACTCTCTATATCTAGACATGTGTTACCTACCTCAGTTCTATTCGTAATTTTCTATCGAAATATTTTTAACAAACATTCTGACACTAATGAATAATAGTTATTTATATTATTAGTGGGATAGAAGCATCATTACACAACGAGTGTTTAGATTACAAATAACGAGGGCGTTAGCCCGAGTATCTATAACACGCGAGTTACTGTAATGTGCTCCAGCTCACGTATGACATACAAAACTTTATCTATGACTGCAAAAAATTAAGAAAATCCAAAATTTAATGCTGCCGATAACTCCTATTTTTTAGATCAAAAGTAAGGTGACTTATGGATATGTTCAGTAAGCACTATGGCAACCGCTTACAATTTTTCAAACAAAGCTCTCCATTTTGAGATAATCAGTAAAAATTGTGCTTTGTGGTAAAAATAAGAAAATTGTAAACATGTGTGACTCAGAAAGTTTACCTGCTAATATTGAAGAAGCGGCGATAAATGCTGCTTTTTGCTTGATGTCAGAGAAGTCTAAAGAAAAGTACGAAATGGCTTATCAACGGTTCAGTTCATGGTGCGACAAAAAAAATATTAAATATATTACGCATGAAAAAGTTCTACTTGTATATTTTGATCATTTATCAAAACAGTTTAAATCATCCAGTCTCTGGGCTTTTTATTCTATAATTAAAACAATAATAAAAATGAAGAAAATTGTTGATATCAGTAAATACGTGCACTTAATCGTCTTTCTAAAAAGAAAATTTGAAAGATATCGTCTTAAAAAATCGCAAATTTTCACTAAACAAGATATTAGCAAATTTTTACAAGAAGCAATTCATGATAAATTTTTGTTAATAAAGGTACTGTAGGTACTCTTTTTATGCATAAATTATTCTTACTAAATAATATTAATTTCAAAATCACTTTAATAATTGAAGTTGGTGGAGCTTGTAGGATCCAAGAACTCACCAACATGCTTTTAGAATATGTCAACGATCAGGGACAATGCTTCCATGTTCGAATACCAAACACTAAAACAAAAATATGTAAAAAAGAATTTATTACGTCAGACGGAATTGATAGCGTCAACATGTTAGAATTAATTCGAAAATATGTTGCACTTTGCCCTAAAACGCCAGTAGTGGACGGTTTTTTTAAGGATACAGAAATCAGAGGTGTATAAAGTTACCTCTTGGTATAAACTCATTTGCTGCTTTCCTCAGAATATTGCTACTTTTCTTCAGTTACCTAATTCAGCAGGATTTACGGAACATTGTTTTAGGCGCTCATCTACTTCGTTGCTTGCTAATTGAGGAGCTGATCTTTTAACAGTAAAGCGTCATGGGAGCTAGCGCTCGAATAGAGTGGCGGAGTGTATAGACACGGCAGAAAAAAATAAAAAATAAAATGCTTCAAAAATTTTGGGTGACAAATATACTTTAACAGTTAGAACTACTGCATTGACAACTGTCTTCGAAAAAAAGTATCAGAAATAGCTTGTATACATGGCCTACTATAAGTAGTTGTGAAAATTGTGTTATTAATATTTACAGTAATAATAGCATGTAATTAAGATTGAGTTAGAAATTAAAACGAATTATTTTAAAGAGTGGATTCTTATTTTATTACTTCACTAGTAAAGTAATATGTCACTTTACTATATTTACTTCACTCAAATATTCAATATAATATGCAGTTATCAAAGCAGTCATAGATAATATATGTTATAACATCTTGTTTCCAAAATGCTAAGCTTTCTAATAATTGTCACATCAGCACTTTTATTATACTTGCTGATTTTTGTTAGTATTTTTTAAAACATGTTCAAGAGAGAAAAAACATGCTAAAATACGTCCAAACTAAATAATTTGACTAAGAAAATAAAAAGTTGATCTGCCGCAGACAAATAATTTACTAAAATCACAAAATTTTTGTTTTCTTAGCTATTTTTTTTATTACTACAAGAGGTTTTTGTTTTTTTTTACATATTTATCTGACATATAAATTGTTGTAATTTTACAAACAAATTTCAACTGTTTTAAAAGTTACTATAAGTCTGTCAATTTTTCCAATTTTGAGGTTATTTCCGTATTAAAATAATGCTTAATTATTTTCATTTTTGTTTTCTCGACAGAATTAATGCTTTTATTTATAACACTATAAACCAGGGGTGAACTGCACAGTGGTGCTGGAGTGCTGCAGCATGTTTTAGGACCCTGAATGATCCTTATACTTTGTCTAAAAATACTTGAATTTTAATGTAGTTTTGACTTAAAAACTAGTTGGTTTATAAAGGTGGTTGAAAATAAAAACAACCTCAAAGAAACTGCAGTCTCTTTATCGCTAAAGGCTCAAAAAGTTAATTGTCTATTGCACCATAAAATTCAAGCTTTTCTACACAAACTATACACTTAATTAGTTTAAATCTCCATCACTTGGTTAATACATAGTTTCACATTATTTAAAATAGGAGCAATTTGTTGTAACTCGAGGCGGCTATTAAGACTATTAGACTAAGAAAATTTTTATCAAAGCTTTAAAATATTTATGATAAGAAGAAAAATGTTACTCAAGTAGTTTTTTAGCATCTTAGCGACAATAAAGTCGGAATTACTAATTGCTTGCTTAATAAATAAAAACTTTTCTAATATGATCTATTTTTTTATCAAAGGAACACTAGAAAGCCTTGGAAACACGAAATTCTGAAATTTGTGATTGGTTGATTTTGAAAATTAACAAACTCCAAAAATGTATTTCAAATTTTCAACGCTTATTGGTTTCTCTCTGGCCAAAACCAGACAATAGTATATTACATTACAAGGAAAGAAAGTAGACATTAGCAGCCTATGTCCGAGACAATGGGTGATATAAATAAAGAGTAGCAAAAACTTTTACTAGCTAGTTATCTCTTCTCAGCAAATGCTAAATGCATAGGTTTGTCCTGTTTTAATCAAGTAAAAGCATTTGCTAAATTTTTATGAATTTCACCCAATGTCTAATACGTTTTTTCCTTATTTTTAAAATATATCTTTAAATCAAAAAAATTAAAATAATGTTGAACTAATGGTTTTCACATAAATGACAAACAAAAATAACAAATACAAAATATTCTTTTATTGGTCCGAAAATAACGCTTTCTGCCACATTTTTAAAGTTGCTGATTTATTTTCGTTAAAAGTAAGCGACAAAATTTTGTTTAAATTAAATTTTACAGGTAAAGTATTTTTTTAATTTTAATTAACTTTAAACATTAGACTTCTCCTTCAACTCAGAACCTCATACAAAAATTTGCCAGTGTGCCTCTGTTAAAAACATTATAGAAATTAATTTCAATAAGCATATACTAATTTCAGTACTGTCAATAGAATCAACATCTTGCATTTTTTCATGTTTTGGCTGCAAATGTGTAATTCACACAGATACCAAAGAGTTGCAGATACCCTAAGTTGCTTGAAACAACCATTTTGCTAATTGTCATCGCAAAGTTTTTTTAACAAATTGTGTTAAAATTGCATCATTTATACGTTTATCGTCTATTCTTTGCAATTTTTTTTATTTATGTTTTTTTTTTTGGACAATATTACAATTAAAAATTTTGTCCAAATTATTTCAAAAAAACATAAAAAAATAAAAATTAAATATTGACACTTTTTGGAAGCTAATGCTTTTAAAAAACAAATATCACTTTATTTTTTAAGAAAGTATTGGTTTAATAAAAACATTTATTGCTTAAAAAACAAGGTCTATTTTATTTTATTTGTAGTTTTTTGTTGGAAAAACTTTTGCTGTTTGAGTCTTTGTTTTCACCACCTTTTACCAATAAATACAAATAAGCTACAAGAACATAGAGAAACATTTTTTTTATTGCTTTGACCACAAAAATTTTTCCTGATTTGACAAAAAGTTTTGAAATTTAAAGAAATTATACAAATAAACAATACAATAAACAATTATACAAATAAAATAAATGTTAATATGACCTTTCATTTCTTTACGATTTGTAATCAAACTAAGAAGTCTTTGTTATCTAATACAGGAAAAATAGTAATTTCTAATTTTTGCCAATACTTTGTCCGTTTATTTATTTGAAACTATTTATTAGAATTTTAAACAATTTTGTTGCTTACATTTAAAAAAATCTGTTTCTCTAAAAGCTTATTTAAAAACTTCTTGAAAAAATTTAAACATTTAGGTGTATATTAAAAGTTTACAAAAAGAACAAATTTGATGAATTTTGCAAAAATACAGAATTATAGATTTTGTTTAAAACATTTTTTAATACTTGTTAAAAAACTACTTACCTATATTCCAATATTTTAAATTGTGCATTTTAAGTTTTTAATGAAGCCAGAAATTACAGTTCCTCGCTATTTTGTACCGTTTATGAAAATTTGATGACGTAAGAAAAAAATACCACGTTGTTTTGATTCTGCAATCTTACGTAATTTCCACAAAAATGCGGTAAATAACTGAAAGGTTAGAGAACCTAACGAAAATCATGATGAACGCCTGTAGCTATATGATCTTCTTAAAGTGCTGACTGTTGAATTAAGTTATAATAAGAATTAAGACCACTCTTCCTATTTTTGCGGTTTCAACACAAGCCCACACTAATTTTTCCTAGCCCTAAAGAATTTTTTAATTCTACTCGAAACCGTATGTAAATTATTAATCGTCTACGGGTAACCGCTGCTTTGTATCCTCGTAGGGCTAAACTTGATAAATATTCCGATAAAGGGGTAATGTAGGGTTTAGATAAGTGCCGGCGGCAGTCATCTTGCTTTGTAACATTGTAACCCTCCGACTTGGAAGAATTCAGAATCTTACAATAACCCTCTCTAATAGAGAAAATTATCTCGACTAATCCATCCTTCAAAAGCTCGTCACCTAAAACCCACCGATCGAATTTTTCCAAGCCATCAGGAACTTAACACAAAGCCGCCAATAAAATGAGAGTATAAGGGAGTGAACTCCGGATTGTTATTGAGGCCTCAGGCTTGTTTGCAAACTGAACTGCAGCCGCTGATTCGCATCACATGCGCTTCTGATTGATTTCCCTTGTTCGGAATTTCTTAGTGCTCATTACAAAGACCCCCCACTCGATCAATAATATAATACAAAACAAAATACAATAAGACACGGTCATTTCTTAGCTGTTGCTGCTTTTTGCTGCTGCTTTTGCTGTGATTTAGCTTCTTGTTCACGTTTCTTATCCAAGTACTTATTCAATCTTCCTCTTTCTTTCATCAATGGAGTCTTTTTGTAAAACTTCAAAAATTTCTTATACACTTTATCAGTTATTGGCTCTGCTGTAATCAGCTCTTCGTACAATTCTGATTGTCTCAAAGGATTGTACTTCAGTTGAATTATTCGTCTTGGAGTTAACACATTTTCAACTACTTGCTTCAAAACTGGCAATGGAAAATTTACAGTCAGTTTAGTCAAACAAGAAAGGTCAATATTTCGATCTATCCCATGATATGGCATTAGTAATTCTCTCCAGTACATGTAGATACTACCATAGTCAGGACGAGGAATTAAAATTATCTGAAAAACTCAAATTAAATACTGAAAAAAAAACAAATCAAAATTTTTACTCGTTCAAAAACTTTTTTCATTTTCCCAGGCTTTCCCAACCAAGGCTGGCTACTTATCCCAAAAACCATAACCCGATCTTCTTGCTTAATCGTCTTGATAATACCTTTCTGAATTTTTTTACCAATTCGTTTCGGATCTAAATGCTTCTCATCTTTTGGAACTTTCTTATAAAATATTTTTTCAGCAGCTTCAAAATAAATCACTGAAGGTTGTAAAATCCGAGCCATTTTGTTGACCAAATGAATCAACATTTTCATTCCCTAAACACAAATTAACAACAAATCAAAATTTAAGTATTTACTACCTTTTTTCCCGGATATTTTCCAGCTAAAATTTCCGGTGACAAGTCAAAAAGCACACTTTTGCTTTCTGTAAAAACCGCATTTGCTAAAAGATGCTTCCCACTTTGTCTTGGCCCAATCAAAAGTGTTGATCTCGGCTTATTCATTTTTTCGGTACTTAAAGGAGCTATG
This sequence comes from Tribolium confusum, assembly GCA_029207805.1. NCBI lineage: Eukaryota > Metazoa > Arthropoda > Insecta > Coleoptera > Tenebrionidae > Tribolium > Tribolium confusum. Next base: position 21,309,182 of record JALGAY010000003.1, read on the forward strand.
CAGTTCATTTTGACTACTTGTCGCACATCTCCAAGAGAAGCAGGAGGGTCAAAACCCCAATTTCGCTTCTCCCAGTTGCTGTAACTAAAATCTCCTTTATATTCCTTAAGGTAATGGTGTTCATAAGGATGGATTATGCCATTATCGACTAACTCTTGAAATAAATCTTCAATTTCTCGATGACCTGTTATATCTTTTTTGCCTTTCTTCTTCTTCTTTTTTGGTTTTTTCTTTCTTTTTTTCTTCTTTTTCTTGTATTTCTTACCTTTACGTTTAGCTCGATCTTTCATTAAAGCATCTTCTAACAGTTCTAATTCAAGTCTGAAAAAAAAGTTTTTTACGTTTAGAGCTCAATAAAGAAACTGACCTCATCATTTCATCCACAATTTTTCTAAGCTCAAGTTGCATTTCATAACACTTTTGTTCATGAATTATATCCATGTAATGCTTTTCATCTGGATTATCTTCATCTTTTCTTTCATCAAAAATTCTGTGATACTCTTCAATTGCATTTTCGTAGGGCTCCTTAGCAACTGTTGGTTCATACTCAAGCTCAAAGTCCCACGGTTTTAATTTTTTCTTCTTCTTTCTTAATTTTTCTTTTTTCAATTTTTCTTTTGCTTTCTTTTTTAATTCAGCAATCAGTTTTTTTTGTTTCTCTTTCTCTGCTTTAATTTTTTCTTTATCGCGTCCTTGATTTTTAAACTTTTGTCTTTTCTTTCTGTTATATTCATCAATCCATTCTTTTGGGGTGAGTGTTTCTCCACGAACTACCAAAACGGTACCACCTTTTTCTACCGTTGGGTATTTATCAAAATTTTTGACTTGAGTATACCATTGATAAAACCACTCTCTTATCTCATCGCCTATATCTTCCATTAATCTAGGACCTATAACTCGGAATACTCGGGTTCTTTCATTTAAAACCGCTTCGATGTATTCTTTTATTCTTTGATCTCTCAAATCGCGACGTTTTTGTAAATTTCTTTCAAGTTTTTCAAACTCTTCGTTTGATTTCCAGCTGGGTTCAATCATTCTAATTAAATATCTTCTTTCTAGTTCTTTTCGCTTGACAAGTTCTCTTGCACAATGGCCTCGCCAGTATCTTTGAATATGGATGGAAGATTTTTCTTGTGTTTCTTGATCAGCTGGTTCGGCTGGTTTATGACCTTCTCTTATTCTTTTTCTATATTCGTAGACTTGCCATTTTTCATTAAAATATAACCGAACTTGTCTTCCACGTTCAGCTCTTTGGATTAGTGTTACAATGGCAGTTATTTTTTCTTTATGTCTTATTTCTTGTAACTCTTCTTCTGTCAAAACTTTTACTTCTGGAACATATTTTTTCGGTCTTCTTCTACCAAAAAAATTTAATTTTAAAAAGAACAAATAGGGTTTAGGATTACTTGGCCTTTTTTTCAGCTTCTGCTTTTTCTTCTGGAGATAGTTCATCAAGTTCTTGTTTTGATTTTTCTGCTTGGATTTCACTTCCTTCTTCACCTTCGTGTTCAACTGGTGGAGGAGGAGGTGGTGGTGGTGGAGTATAAATTTTTTCACCATTCTACAAAAAGATTTTGTTAAAAATTAAAAACTGAGGTGTAAAAACACCTTTATTTTTGTCCAAAGCTCTTCCATGCTATAATGTCTGAGATAATATAACATGGGGTTTAGAATTTCTACATCTTGTGGTACCAACTTTAATTCAATTAATGCACCATCTATGTAGTGGAATTCAGATATATCAACATTTCTTAATTCTTCACTGAGTTCATGAAGTCGTACCGTTGCGGTATCCATCAGTTTTCGGACAATTATTCGTTTTTGGGGCTAGTAAAAATTTTCAAAATTTTTGGTACTACTTAAACTAGACATACTTGTGCCATTTGATCTAAAATAGTAGCCAAATCTTGAATCAGCATCGAATATTTGGCATACAACCCCCCAATCAGATGACTTGCCAAATTCCGGTTTCTCAGTTTCTTATCAGTGGCTTTAACAAAGACTTCATCTCTTGCTCTTAGCGCTTCGAGGGCACTTCTCGTACCAGCCCACCATTTCGAATAGTACTCATAAGACATTATTACTTAAATTTTTTACATTTTAACATTCACAAAAAATTTGAAATTCTCCTCAAAACTGACAATCTGTGTCAAAATCTCGACTGTCTGAATATGATAAACAGTCTATGGTATTTTAATTTTATGATTTTTTTTGGTGGTGCTCCTTCATCCTACACTGTTATACAGACATGTTGATCATGAAATTCCTCTGCGGGCCGTTCGAAACAATGGGTAGTCGGCCATGTTGACTACTCAAGAAGCCATATTTTGTCCTGGGGCAAGCCGAGTTGGACGCCCACGACATGTACCTGATCACAGAGATCAAGCCGCGCATTCCGGTATGTTCACCGCAATCACTTGACCTATACAGGGCCGGATCTTGAAATTAATCGACAATAAACGGACACCATCAAAATTTAAACAGACACCAAATTGCAAGGCCCGAAAACAAAAATCTAAACAGTTGTGGTTCTCTGTTAGAAAAACGTTTTTTAAGTAAACAAATATTATTGCGGTTACAGGTTTCGACACTTAGAAATACAGCCATCATCAGACCTAATTTAATAATTCATCTGAAATTTGAGTTTGTTAGGTTATTCTGACCTCTGGTATTTTCGAAATTATCTTTTCCTATCACCTCAAGCTAATGCAGTTAATAAAATTACGTTTCTTGATATAAAAATTAGTAAAATTTTGTCTCTAGTTCACATTTTTGATTTAAAAAATGCTGCTTTTGTTTTTATTAAATTAAAGTTGTAAAAACATTATCTTTAATATTTAAAATTAGTAAAATATTGCCTTCAGCTACTAAAATTACTAAAACAGTGCCTACTAAATATAGTGTCTAATTACTAAAATTGTTAAAATTACTTCTCTGGATTTCAAAATTAGTAAACTGTCATCTCCGATACTCAATATTAAGACATTGTCCTCCTTGTATCTATTATTAAATTAATAAAAATGTCTTTGGCAACTAATATTAGTAAAACATTGCTTCTGATGGTTACTAAAATTACCAAAAAATTACTTTGACGAAATTTAAAATTAGTAATTTGTTCTCTTCGGTTTTCAGCATTAAAAAAACGTAGTAAAAATTTCTCTGGTTTAGAAAATTAGTTAAATATTGTCCGACTGGCTCCGATCACTAAAATTACTTAAACAATGAGTCAAAAAATGCATAAAAATTTAGCAAATGCTTTTGCTTGATCAAAACAAAACAAACTTATGCAATTCGCATGAGCTAGAAGGAGATAACTAGCTAGTAAAAGCTTTTGCTACTCTTTATGCATATCACCCATTGTCTTTCTTATCATTATATTAGTCTCAAAATTGATAAAAAATACTGTGTTTAATGTCTAAAATTAGTAAAATTACGTCTCCGCACTTTAAAATTTGTAAACTGTAGCTTTTGGATCTAATTACAAAATGTAGCTTTTGGATTCAATTAAAAAACATTGCATTTATTAATTTAAAAATTAGTAAAAAATATTGTCTTCGGCCTTCAAAATTAGTAAAATGTTACTTACGAATTTTAAAATCGTAAAATATCGCCTTTGACTCTTAACATCGAAAAGAAACATAAAAGAAACACTTTTTACAAACTAAAGAATAGCTATTGTTCAATTTATAGACAGGAAAATTACCGTAATCACCCTTGTCTGTCAGAGAAAACTGTCATAAATCAAGATTTATCCATACGGTGGTTAGCCTGTTCATAAAGTGAACAATGGCTATTCTTTGGTTTATAGAAGGGTCTTAAAAGTCAGCTCACTTTTAAATATTTTGAGTATATGTATATAAGTTGCGTGCAAGTAATCAGCTGATTAAGCGATTGGTGGTAAAACAAATAAATATTTTTTAAGATAATTAATTAATAAAACCATTTCTTTTGAATATTATTTAAGAAATGTTAGGTTTCAGATGTTAAACACTGTTTTTGTTTATTTAACGTAGCTTACTTTGTTATTTAAACTAAAATCTCGATTTTTTCTGATTGTATCACACAGAGGAGTATGAAATAAATAATAAATGAATTTTAAAATTTTATCCGTTTGTAGATACCTCAAAAAGCTTAGAGAATAAATTGTAAAAAGCAATTTTGTTTTTACTTTACCACCAATCGCTTGACACTTGTTCACAACCTGTTGGTTTTGTTATTTATTAACTTATTAAAATAATAAAAAAATATTTTTGACTTATAAAATTAGTAAAATATTGCCTCATTTCATTAAAATTATTAAAACAGTGTTTCCCTTGTCAAATTACCTTTCTGAACCATAAAATTAGTGGTAAACTGTCACTTTTGGCTTCCAATATTTAAAAAAATGTTGGTTTTTTATCTATTAACTTAAAGATTAGTAAAAGAAATAACTCTGACTTTTAAAATTAATGAAAAATTACCTTCAACTACTAAAATTATTAAAAAGGGTCGTTTTTGTCTTTATATTAGTTTAAAAATTGATAAAAAAATATCGTACCTAATTCCCAAAATTACCTGTCCTGAATTCAAAATTAGTAAATTGTTGCCTCCAGCTTTTAATATCAAAATAAAAATGCTGTTTTTTGTGTTTATCAAGCTTAAAATTAGTAAAAAAAAATATTTCCGACTTCTAAAGTTAGTAATTTCTGGTACATAAAATCAGTGAAATATTGCTTCTGGCAGCTAAAATGTCTAAAAAGTGTTTCGCTTGTTTTGATTAGTTTCAAAATTGACAAAAAGTATTGTGTGTAAGCTATAAAATTAGTAAACTGTTTTCTTCAGTTTCCTACATTAAAAAAATAGTTTTTGTATTTATTAACTAATTAAATTAGTAAAAAACATTTCCGACTTCTAGAATAATTACTAAAGTTACTAAAACAGTGTTATATAGTGTTATTGTTATTATTGGTTTAAAAATTAATAAGAAATATTTTGATTAATCTATAAAATTAGTAAAATTATCTCACTGGACTTTAAAATTACTAAACCCTTATATGTACTGCTAATATTGAAAATAATGTTCCTTTTATATTTATTAACTCAAAAATTATTATAAAATGACCTCGGACTTTTTATATCTCTTATATCGATAAGATATATCACTTATTTATTAATCTAAAAATTAGTAAAAAATTCTAACTCCGACTTCTAAAATTACAGTAACGATAACAGTAAGTACTTTTGTTTCTGCTGATTTAAAAATTGGTAAGAAATTTGTGACTATAGCTTCATTAGCTTCCACTTTTGGTAAAATACTTCTTTAGATTTAGTAAACTGTCACCTCCGGCTCCTGTAATATTAAAAAGACATATACCTGTTGCAGTGGTGCACTCAAAAAGGGAAGAAGGAGGCAATGTCTTCTTAAAATGGGTACGAAATTATAGAAATAAATTGGTTGGAGTTTTTACTGCAGTGTAATTTTAGTAAAAATTTTACAATAAGCAGGAATATTGACCTATTAATTGACAAAATTTTGTCTATTTTTTGTTCCGCGCGGCTTATTAAACAACTTTGCGATAACAAGCAGCAAAAGGGCTGCTTTAAACAATAAGGAACTTCTGCATATTAGAAGCTTTAGTATTGGTGAGACATCTTTTTGATGACAGAAGAGTGTTGATTAAGAATTTATTCTAGTTTAATTATCTAAATAAAATCTAGAGCGACGTAAAATGTTAGAGATTTATTAGTAAATACAACATTAGAGTATAATATCGGCCAATAAATTTTTGGTAGTGTCATTGTGAAAGTTCGGTGAGATATAGCGATAGGGCAGGTTGTGTATAGTTAAGACGTTTTTAATGTTGTGTTGTGGTTCCTGTAGTGTTTAATTATATTTGGAAGAGTGTAATTGTGGCTTGTGGTGATAAATGGTGGTCATCCCCCTAGATCCGGCCCTGGAGGTAACAATTCCTTCCCTTTAAGTTATGAGGAGATGCATAGTACTGCGTACACCCACCGATGGCTCGACCGGCGAAGTAAATCAAAAGATGAAATTGCAGGTTTGTAATGGCACGTAACTTGGTGAGCCAATCGCTGAGCCGGCATCTCTCGCTCTGGCCAATGGCCGCCAGTCTTACCCCCGGCCTACTCCGGCACTAGCCAAAGGACTTCGCATCTACTATCACACACACAGTGCCTGGAAGCCTGCCTAAAACCAACAATCGACGATCAACCATGGCCTGATCCGACGGACGGTCCTAGTGTGCTGTGCTCGATCAACGCACCCGCGATCTGTGATAGCATTTTAGTTTTGATAAACAATTGTGATCGGGCGCATGCGTGGGTGCTAATAATTATTGTGGGTGATTTTACGGGATTTTTATGGATATGGAATGATGTCACGGTTCTATCTCAATTCTAATTCGTCCCTAGCGAATTATCAACAATATGAAGTAAGTTAGGGTTTATTAATTTTATGGAGAAATATGCACGAAAAAAAGATGAATTTACTCTTCTAAAGTATGGATATAACCACCACAGAACACCTGTTGGCCGGTGAACGTTGTTGAGAGCCTGAAAGCTAATTATCTACATTCCACCCGACCTCATCAATTAAATATGAGACCAGAACACATTCTACACGGTTATTGTTGCTCGAGTAAATGCCTAACATGACTACCAAATGCTACCAACTTTATTATACACAAACACTAAAATTAGGTATAAACAATTTAAAAAAAAATTTTTTACTCTTATTTTTTTACCTCAAAAATTATTTCCCCACTGAGGGGTTGATAATGAGAGTAATTAGCCGAAACCGGTCCACAAAAAATAAGTAGAAATTTTACTCTTCTAAGCTGCATTACAAAACACATGACATTTCTTTAGTCCCTCCCTATATGCTAATTAAACAAAATCTGACATAATTCTAATTTGAATTTTTATTAGTTAGATATTTTCTCATCGTTTTCTAATTATTATTAATTAAATTTTTGATTGAAACTACGCGACGCGACGTGTTATAAATTACAAATATCAAACCGTAATTAAATTTGTAACGCTCCTAATTTGTAATTTTGTAAGGTATTGTAAGAATTAATTAATTAGGTATTATGTGACATTAATTACTCTTCATTAATTTAGGACTAGTTAGTAGTTACTTCCATAAAAGGGGAGAAATTAGAAATTTGTGATAAATAATGAATCAACTGGTAATTAAATTTTGGAGTAATTGATGTTTGTTTACAATTAGCTATAAAACATATATTAAAAATGTTTGATTGTGATAATTACCTCAAATTTTGTAACAATAATATTTGTAATTAGGTATATTGCCCGTTGGGGTTTTGTAACAAATCTATTTTAATGAAAAATGTGAAACAGTTGGGAGTAAAAAGTAGTAAAATGTTAACAATGAAAATTAAAACATATGTTATTGCAACCTCTTCGCTTAAGGCAAATACTCGATCATAAATTTTTCATCATAAATGTTATTTTAACGCGCTATAAATCATTTTCTAATAAAATGTTGACAGATTGTATAAACTTATAATTCGCAACACGAATAAGAAACAACAAATGTAAATACTGAAAAACATACATTAAAAATAAAAAACTGTCTTAAATTTTTTTCAAAACTATTTATATCTTTATGAAGTGTGATAGAAAAATATCTATTACTGAATTTGTTTTTTTATAAATTTTATTCATAAAATATTAGTTGATTATTTAGAACATTTTTGTTGGTTTAGTTTAAAAAATAATTTATTGGTTGGGAGGGTTGCTATTTGCAAACAATTAAAGTGTATCCACCCACGTGTCAAGTTTGGTGTTTCAGAATGTGGGTGAAGAAATAAAAAAGGAGGAGCAGTAGCAACATTTCGACTTTAGAGAATTATACTATTATAATCAGAGCCGTTTCTAGCTTCATGGCCGCCCGCGTGCTTACTTATATTTTGCCGCCCTTTATAATTAAAAAACAATATTTACATTTTTTATATGTACAGTGTGAACCACTTGAAACGAATAAATATGATAAAAATTCAGGAATCTATTTTTCAGGAAAACGCTTGGATACTTATCCTGCTATTTTTCAACACTCATTTTTTGACAAAAAAAAAAGGATATACAGGTGTCCCAAAATCAAGATACGACCCGCAACTTTAAAATTTCAAATGAAAACCCCAATTTTTTTTTAGCATATTTGAATTCTACGTATAAATGCCTGAATTTTTATCGAATTTATTTATTTCAAATAGATCACGCCTCTTTTTCAAAAACAACTAAAAATCGATATAGTGTGTGCTACATAAAAAATACGCAAAATTATACGTAGAATCTAGATATGCTAAAAAAAATTTGAGTTTTTATTTGAAATTTTAAAGTTGAAAGTCGTATCTCGATTTTAGGATATCCTGTATATTTATTTTTTTGTCAAAAAATGTGCATTAAAAAGAACAAGATACGTGTCCAAGCCTTTTCCTGAAAAATAAATCTCTGAATTTTTATCGAAGTTATTCCTTTTAAATTATTGTAATGTAATAAAAACAAAAACAACGTAACTAAATAAAAAAATGTATTCTTTCTAATCATTGATAGCACGCCAACGATTTTTTTCACGGTTGTAAAACATTTGTATATCTTTGTCAATAGTGACATTTTTTTGCAATCTTACTTTTAGTTCACACCATCTTTCAGTTGCTCTAATAATATGTTGTAAACTATTTTCGTGTCGAGTTAGATATTCTGAACAATGCCGTCAATCTGAATAGCCAGAATTAACGATTGCTAACGTAGGGTTATTGCCAAATAATTTACAAGGAACACGTTTCATTTTTTCACCGTTTACCAAAGATTTGTAATAATAAGTAAAACTAAATTTTCTACCGGTATCATCACAAGGAAACTTATAATTTGAATTTAACTGAGTAGGCCCATTTTCAACCAACATATCTAGTATTTTATTTGTGATAATGTGTGGCCATGTACCAGGATCATTAAAATCAAAATCTAAAGCATCTGGAACTTCGTCACATTTTGATTGCGAAATAATTGATTTATCTGGCCCTAGTAAATTTTCAGAATCACAAAAACTGTCACTATCATCTATGTCTGAAGAATTTGAGTTTATGTCACTATCCGAATTGTTTTCACTGACACTGACACCTGATTGTACATTTACAGGAACAAGAACGGAGGAGCCTGATGTAGATGGTTGAGGTTCAAATTCAAGAATCTCTTCATTTGCGGTTATTTGATGCAAGGGTAAATTTTTGGTTGGATGAAGAAATTTTTCTAAAGAACCTACCATTTTTGCTTTTTCATCTTTTTTCCTTTCACGTTCTTTTTTATAAAAAGCTCCAGAATGCCTTTTTGTTTTCCTTGTAGACATCTGTTATAAAATTTATAAATCAATATTTACCAAATATTGTTTTCAAACTCTTACGTTATACTTGCCTTATATCTGCACAAAATAATTATCAAGTGAAAAGATTTATTTATTTATTTATTTATTTATATTTGTAACGATTGAAGCACACAAAACACTCTCGTGAGGTAATATTTGGACACAAATCAGCAAATGCAAATCGCAATGAACCACTGTCTAGTTGCCATAATTTAATAAGACTGGAGCGGAAAGGCACTAAATTCGGAGAATTTCAGTAAAATGCTCAGTTCATAGACGTACTAAAACAACTAAAATTTAAAATTTTTAATTGCGTATAATAAATTGAATCAGTTGTCCAGTTTGTCATTAATACAAAAATTTAACATAAAAAGTTTGTAAGAATAAATAGACAACGCTTGTTAAAAAAAAAATACATGAAAAGATCGAATAATTAAATCTACGCCTATGGATTGTGTTCGGTATCATCTTCGGTATCGTTTGACCGTCACCCCAACCTCCCACCCTGTACCAATTTGTATCTAATAAAAATCCCAAGCCGCTCTACCATCTGGCAAACAGACCATAAACAAAATATATTCTCCCTCCGGCAAAGAACGGTATTTTTTCCACATTACTTTTTGCTTTTCTACTAATACAAAAATTTAAAATGTTTAAATCTTGAAGCCGCGCTGTTGCGCGGCCGCCCCCTCGTTTGGCCGCCCGCGTGCGGTGCACGCGCTGCACCCCCGCTAGAAACGGGCCTGATTATAATTCATGTACAGTCTTATTCACTCTAAAAAATTGATCATTTTCCGCGGTTATACAAATTTTTAATCAATACTTTTTTATTTGTTTTATTTTATTTTTTTCTTATTTCATCTTTTTTTTAGTGCGTAGAAAGGTTTTTATTTACTAATTATAACGATATACTAATGAAATTTATTTTTAAACATTTGATGTTTTTCATTGTTTTTAGCAAAAATTTCAAAGAAAGAGATACAAAATCAATAATTTATTTAAATTCCTTTATTTGATTGGTTCATTTTAAATTCATTTTATTTGATTGGTTGATTTAAAATTGCCTGATATTTCACAAGTGACATATGACATAATAGTAAAAAAAAATGTATTAATCATCAATTAAAAGTGATTTAATTAAACGTAACAATTATTTTTTATTAATAGAAGCTATTTAGTAAGTATTTAACTCAAAATCTTCCTCTTTGTTGTTGCTACAACGAAAAAAATTCATACAAAGATTACCTAACCTAAAAATTTTACGAAACTTTTACTTTCAGTGAGTGCCTAAATAAAAACTACTTTAAACGTTTAAATTCTAATAATAACAATAAAAAAGCCTCTTTAGAATCTTTAGGCTATGTATACATTACAACATTAAGAAAATTATAGTTTCTCCAAAAGGGTTAACCACGAAGGAAATCGCTCCCATGAACCATAAAAAAATCAACGTAACATTTAGCATAATGGCACGATAAATATAGGACATTTTTTAGCAAAATGAGAGGAAAAACACTAAAATTTATTCAAAATTACATTTATTTCTGCCAAGGGGGCCCCTGTTATTTTTTATTACATAAAGACTGAAAACAAGTACGTACATTTTGAAAGAAATATTATAATTTATTAATAATAATTAAAAATTTATTCTTTGCATTTGATTGGCTATTTTATTTAAGTGACTGTGACATATGACAGATGACAGATGTAAACATAACCTCAAATTTTTGTTGTCGAATAAAAGTGATTTTAAATTTAATTAAACGTGATTTAAAATGTTATATCTGTTTCACATAGGATTGTTTATAATAAAATCAAAATAATTTCAACAAACAGGGTCGGCCCAAGAACTTACTTCACTATGGGGGCTCTTTGTTGCCCCCCCGAGGCCCAAGAACGATAAAATAACAGAAACAGGTGTCTGTGTTATTTATTGGCCGTGTCGACTAAAAACAACACTGAGTTTTCGTTGTGACCCAATATAATCCCTTTTGGTTATCACCAAAACAAAAAAATCATTACTTTAATTTCCTAACCTAAAAAAAATTCTAACAGTAAACACCCTCTAAAACCCTTCGACCTTCGACTTTTTCCAAGAAGGTGATTCAGGGAGAAATGATTAGCCTCCGTAAATAAAAAAAAGTCCTACATTTTAATGACAAATAAAAGTGACCTTTTAGAAAAAACAAAAATGGAACGCTGAATATGGGATATTTTTTAACAAAAACAGAGAAAAATTGACAGAAAATTGGTCAAAATTCTATTTATTCCTGATCAAGGGGGCCCTTTTTTATAATGTAAAGACTGAAAACCAGTACGTGCATTTTGAAAGAAATTATAATTTGTTAATAAATAAAAATTTATTCTTTGCATTTCATAAAAACATAACCTCAAATTTTAGTCAATTAAAAGTGACTTGAAATAATTAAATTAAATTTAATTAAACGTGATTTAAAATGTTATTTTTGCTTCACAGTGAGTTTTTGATAACAACAAACAGGGTCGGCCTAAGAACTAATTTAACTATGGGGCCCCTTTGTTGCTCCCACAATTAAATAACAGATGTGTGTGTGTGTGTGTGTTTTCAATTACCCGTGTCTACTAAAAACTACACCGAGTTTTTGTTTTGACCTAATATAATCGCTTTATTTTTAGACCCAATATAATCGCTTTGTTTTTTGACTCAATATAATCGCTTTGTTGCTATCACAAAAAAAAGTGCAATAAGTATTAACTACCTAATCTAAAAATTACAACAGTAAGAAGACTCTAAAACCCTTCGACTTTCTTGGAGTAATTCAAGAAGGAATGAGCCCCAATAACTAAAAAAAGTCTTCCATTTTGATGTTGTTGAAAACTAACATTTAGCAAAAAATGGAACGCTGAATACAAGATATTTTGTAGCAAAATTAAGGAAATATCACAAAATCATTAAATATTCAATTTATTCCTGACTGAAAGAACTCTTTTCAACATTATTTAAAGTTTATAAAAATTTTTCTCTATAAAAATTTTTAGCAATACGATAAGGAGATTTCAATGAATAGAGACGATTTAGTAAGTATTTGACCTAAAATATCTATTTCTTGCCACCACAACAAAAAAAAAAAAGTGCGAAAAATAAAAAATTATCTAACTAGAATTTTTTTATCAGTAGCAAGGTAAATACCAGTTAGAGGCCAAAGTTGTTTAATTAATAACTATCTTACAGTTGATAAGTAATTGTTTTTTTTTGCAAAATAATAAAATTTTAATTAAAACACGCAATTAAAAATTAATTAAAGAAAAATAAATAAGGTAGGCAACCAAGAATACGCTTTTTTTAAATTGTATAAAATAAAGTTTCTAATATGATATATTACTTTATACACGTTAGAATAATTTTATAGGATAAGTGTCTCATAAATGAAGAAATATATGCATACTAAGTGTTTCAGTAAAATTCTTATACACTATAAAGGTGTAACAATAGAAATAGAATATTTTGAGCTTATTAGGGTGTTTAAAGTATATAAAATTGAATAAAAATGTTTGTTTTAATATAATCTCAATCAGAAACATAAGAGTCTACATATCTATTGTTTCCAAATTTGATGCTATTGTTAATAATCTTTTTATTTCTTTTAATGTTTTAAACTTACAAAAATATTCAAGGACATTTAATAATAAAAATTTTACTATTAACTAAGTTATTAAATAATACTATTTAAAGCAATAATTATTGTTCGGATGTACCCACACTCGCACGCCAAGAATTTTTTTTTTGTAAATAACAAAACAAAAATGTATAGTAAATTTTCACCAATCTATAATTTTTTTATGATTTTATAATATTAATATATTTTGCTAAACTTTCTGTTGTAAAACAAATTTTGGTCAGATACACATTCTTTTGCAGGCGTTTTGCACGCAATATAGTGTCATAAACGTCATATAATTTAAAAACGTGATTACAAATATCATATGTTATTTAATAAATAAAAAATTAGACAACAGTGGTTCATCTACAGTACATATTGCTTAAATAGTAAAATAAAAAAAATATTATTTGAAAATGTAATAATTTGTTTTTAAAGTAAATTTCATTATTGTTTTTTTATTAAATGAGTTAGGGTCACAATAAATTAGGTTAGGTGACTACAAACAATTGCTAAATAGCTAAAGAAGATCAATTTTTTAACCAAAGGCCGAATATCTATTGCGCCCCAGGCGTGAACGCCTGTCCAAGACTGAATATCCACCGCGTCGAAGGCGCAAATGTCCAATCTAAAGGTGAATCAAAAGTCGAATATCTATCTAACGTTAAGACAAAAGCCGAGTATCGCCGAGAACGTCTGGCCAAAAGCCAAATATTTATTGCGCTGCCCGTAAGCCGAGTACCAACCGCGCCGCAGGCGCGATTGTTTGAACAAAGGCCGAATATTTATCGCGCCGCAAGCGCGAATATCTGACCTAAGGGTGAATGAATACCTATCGCGCCGCAGGCGCAAACGTTTGAGCAAAGGCTGATTATCTATCGCGCCGCAGGCGCGAACGTTTGACCAAACACCAAATATCTATCGCGCAGCAGATGGGAACATCTGGCCTAAAGCCAGTATTCAACCAGATATTCAAGTTATACAAACAAATAAAAATTTGTATACTTCAATCTAAGGCGGCGTTTGCGCCGCCACACATCGCTTTCGGTTTTAATCGAAAGCGGCGCCAGTAGCGCAATATCGCCTTCGGTGTCAACCGATGGCGGCGCTGTTAGCGCAATATCGCCTTCGCTATCAAGCGAAGGCGGCGCCAGTAGCGCAATATCGCCTTCGGTGTCAACCGAAGGCGGGCGCCATTAGCGCCCTGGCGCTTGCGTCTTTCGCCCGGAGGGCGAAAACGCGGGCCCGCGTAAAGGGTGGCCGTAAGGCCACCATTTTAAGCGGGCTCGTTAATTTTTCTAATAAATGAAGAATTGAGATATTTTGTACGTAAATAAATATTTGCTACAGATATTTACTTATTGCTGTTTTATAAAGAGTGTTTATTTAAAAAAGTCATCAAGTAAACTATGACTTGTTAAATCTCCTAGAAGAATACGTGAGAGATTTGACGTATCAAAATTAACTTGATGACTTTTTCAAATGAACACCCGATATAAAGTCGAAATTGTGAAACAGTGCTGGTGGGTTCTCAGTGAAGAGAACCCACACGTTATGATTCTTGATAATTTAGTTACATTGCAAGAAAAGTTTTTAAGAATATATTATGTATAAGTTTAGGAAAAATATATTTTTTTATATATCTTGTAATTATTAAAGTCATTACATATACCCGGTCACTTTTGTAATATTAAATTTCTAAGTTTAACCCAAAATTTTGGCTTTGTGAATTATGTTATATGACAACGTCAACGTGACATTGTCATATAACATGACCCACATTTTAAAAACTCGAATTTTTGGTAAAAAACATAATTTACAAAGCCAAAATTTTGGGTTAAATTTTGAAATTTAATATTACAAAAGTGATCCGGGTTTATACATATATTTTACTAATATGTATTGATATTTATTTTCAACAAGTAAATCACCCAATACACTAACAATAAATAAACAAAAACTAACAATAAATACTTTCTAAATACCAAAAAATGTTTTACATGTTTTGGTTAAATTCATTTATTAAGTTTGTAAGACTTTATTTATAAAATTACCGATTTGATACCTAACTAAAAATAGAAAATTAAAAAGTTATTAATCCTTTGATATACTAATCTGTCATGGCTTGCTGTGCTTTTATTTATTTTTGAACACACATTATAAAGTAAAATCCGGGCAGAATTAAGTGGACTGACTTTATAAGACGCTGTAGTAAACTCAATAATGCGTATTGTTAAAGTTAAAAAAATTCAAACCACTTCTGATAATTCAATAAATTATTATTTTCCATCAGATCAGTCTACAACTTTTTACTAAAAATAACGATTTATTCTCTTTTTAGTATACATTTTTGTTCTTTTATGTTTTAGTTTATTATTTACAAAAATTTAGCACTGATAATGAGACATAGTTTCTGAAAACGCACTAACCCCTCTTTTGTAAGAATTTCGTGCGTTTGACCTGGATTTTAAGTTTTTCATTATTTGTTTATTTAAAGTAAAATGTTATTATAATCTGGTATAATTTTAATTTTTTATTCTTACTTTCACAAATTAATCTTGATATTTTTCTCTAATGCTATATTTACAGTGCAATGATTCGCTTATTCCGATGCCATTTATTGTGAAATAAACTTTACCTACATTAGACGCAATTCTGTAATTTTAAACAAACTTTATTTTAAAGTACAAAAAAACAAAACTTTTAATTCATTAATTTTTTTTCTGACAGAATTTGTATTAGTTCTAGATTTAGTATTGTCGTATTTAGATTTTTTAAATATAATTTTAGCTCTTAATAATAAGTCTGCTCTTCAAAATTGTCAATTTTTTTTTTCAAAATGTTTTTGTCATTTGTTGTCAATTCTCATGATGTATGTACCTACCTACTTTTCTAAAGAAAAAAAAAATAGTAGCATCTGGATTAATTTTCTTAGTCAAATTGTTGAAAATTGTTAAATGTTACCAACACAACTTCTACTACTTCGCGATGACAAACAGCAAGACTGTTTCAATCAACACAAGAAGCTTGAGATTTTTGTGACAGCTATTTGATAGCAAAAACCAAAAAAAGTGAATAATTCAACAATCTCGTGACTGGAGCGTTTCTAGTTACGCTGAAAAGAATGGACCGACTTGACACAACTGTGAATTAACGCAGACGACGGATTAAACATTTAAATTTAGTTGTTATTACACATTAATATTTAACAAAAAATTTCACGGCCTTATAGAGAACCTTTAAGAAAAATTTTTTAGAAACTACCAATTTTTTTTGGAAATTACTTATTACAGTCATAACAAAATTAATAAGTAAATCAGTCGGAAATTCTTAAAATTATTTTTTTACCTCGCAAAACAGTAAACTGATATAGCCAAACCAAAAATTTTCGTCTTACTAAAACACTATCTATTCTGTTTTCGTTCTTAAATATTTGTTACAAAATTCTTTTTTTATTGAAATTATTTTGTCACTATTGACACAATTTATAATTGATTTTGTTGTGATATTTGATATTTTTCAAATTAAAACTACTACATAGAGTTTTAATTTTAACAGAATTTTTTAAGTTTTTTTTTAAGTTTGAAAACATCAACAAAAAAAATAAAAAACTATCAACATAATATTATTATATTTTGGCATGTGATTTTCTTACCGAATTTGTCTTCGTTCAGTGATTATTTCCAGAAATTCTTTTTAGTGTGATTTCTGTAACGTTCTCTACTGCGTGTCGTGCAATTAAGACGTTGAGTAATTACACTAAAAAAATTTTCGGAAATAATTAATACACTTGAAAGATATTTTATTTTATTTAGATTGTGATGTTGTTTTATTTTGAAAGGTAAATGTACTGTCGTCCTCCCCAAATTTGGAAAAATGACGTAAGTTATAAATCTTACAACAAAGGGGCTTGGGACCGAAGTTAAGGCGCCCGCAATAAAGTTCACAGTAGGTATTTTTCTGGTTATTGAAACAGATGTTTGGGATCTGGTCTCTACCGGTCTGCCGAAAGTATAAAGTAGGGGTGCACTTTATTGCGGATGGCTTAACTTCGATCCTAAGCCTCTTTGTTGTAAGATTTATAACTTAAGTCATTTTTCCAAATTTGGGAAGGACGACAGTAGATAATTTTATAAAAGCAATCGGCAAAAATCGGCAACCAACAGATGATACCGAATAATAAGTTTTCTATTTAGCACTAGATGTCAACCACTATGCTGATATTCTCTAATTGTTTGAGAGTTATTTTAGCACTGAATAGTTTGCATATGCTGGAAATTAAGGAAAATTTTTGCCTTTTTATTATTAGAAAATATAAAGCAGAAAATTGATCTTTACATTCTGGAAATAATTCCGCATTAGCTCACATAATAAAATTTTTGTTCGGGTTTCAGACTGAACTAATTGAATTACGGCCTCCGATTAACGGCTTCAAGCTCTTAGAATTTCAACATAATTAATTTATTACGGTTTTATGATAATACGATGATAATACCGGCTGAGCTCATGCAATACTTGATTGTTTGGCATCAAGTAAAAATATTTGATTACGGTATTCACTAGTGAAAAATCTCTTAATAGCAGATCTTGCCTAAATTTATGCGAATTGTAGGTCGTTAAGCAGTGCGTGAAATTAGAAACGAATCGCTGCATCATAATTAAAATAATTAACATTTTACTTCAAAGTCCTCGTTTTCAGGCCTTTCTCTTTCAACTTGATGTTATCTCACCGTGTTTATTTTGTTATCAGTTGCATTATTTGCATCGATAAATCACGGCAAGTTTCGAGAATTCCAGAAAAATTTTTGGTAAATTTCTCGGTAATGATAGCTATTAGTGGGGTCGAAATGACTGTAATTTTCGTCCAAATTTTATCAAACAAATCTGAAACAAGTTAATAATTAGGTATAACAAATTGCGAAATGATTGGGGGTGTCGGAATTCGAAAAGTTTGTAATTACGGTTCGGGATTCCATGGATGATCCGGGACCATAAAATTCAATGGGACTGTCTCCTGGATTTTTCAGGCTATATTTAACGCATACCCACGCCCATGAATAAAACATGACATGGGTCGTCTCAATAGCTCGTCAGTAGCTTTAACATCAACTAAATGGATACGTGAACGACGATAACATGTGATTATGGCCACTTTCGTACGACTCAGTTCCTTTTTATAAGTCGGAAAGCAATGACTTATCGTTTATTCATGAATAAAAATCACATTTATGCGACCGTTATAATCATTCATATCAATTAAAGCAAATTTGATGTGGTAATTATTTCTGAACGAATTTTCTATACATTGATCATGTTATGTAATTGCATTAATTGAGTGTTTATTTGCCGAATCTTCCATCTCTCGCTTTATTAATTGTGCTACACCTGCAGCCCCTAAGTCTTCGATGTTTTGTATAGTTATTATTAAACTAATTACAGTTTCTGTACTACATTTTTCACCGAGATCTGGAGATATAAATTATTTAAATATATGGTGTGAGGTGGACAAGAATGAGGAAGAAATTATCGACAATCGCACAATTGTTGTGTAAGGAAACATCACGAAATTTGTTAGAAATGAAAACGATCTATGAGTATACAAATGACTATCTCTCATTTTGAAAAGAAAGTTAATGTATTAGATGTGCGATAGTTTCGCAAAAACCACACCTGAAAATCTGACTAATTCTTAATAATATTTTTTCTATTATTTTGGATGACGTCAACTGCAAGGCTGCAATTAAATTCGAATAAAAATTGCATAATATTAGAAAGGATTTTATTACTAAAACAAAATTTTGAAAATTATTTAACTGTGATGGATAATTACTTTGCTTAAAATATTTGCTCTTTTTAAAAATGTAACCACGATGTAACCAGCGATTTTAAATTTAATTTTTAAAAACACATTGTCTTATACCTATTAAGCCATAATTACTTAGTTTATATGCAATCCGCAGTACCCTAGAAGACAAACGAAGTGAAGTAAGCTAGTTGTGAGCATCACGTAACTGGCATCAGCGACATAACATAATATGGACATAACCACAAAGCGGCTTTGTTGGTTTGAGTTGATTCCGTGTTGTCATGTCCCAATTTTAAGAATTTTAATTTTTGTGGCGTTGTTTCTAGTATGATTTTTGTTTGGTATGAACCAGAAGTTTGAGTTGATTTTATACATAACCTAGTTTACAACTCTAGCTAACTTCACTTTATTTGTCTTCCAGAGTAGTGCAGATTACATATAAAATGCCCCAGCTTTATAGGAAAACCCGGGAAAATAGAGTCACTAGAGAAACTAGACTAGACTAAACATAAAGGAGCTGTAGATGTAATAAAAGTAGAATTAATTGCTTTTTGCCTCAATGCTTTGTCTCATAAATCTGTTTGATGGATTTGGAAATATCAAAAAAATCTTGCTAATCTTTACAAATACAAGAAAAAGAAGTAGCTGTTAAACATAAAAAAACAATGATTTAAGTTTTAAAGTAAAACGACTGCTATATATCTTAAAAAAATATATAATAATAATAATAATCCGAAAACACAGTTTGATTATTGAAGGAAATGCTGAACAGTTGTCGTCACTACTGTACATAATTAAGTATTGTTTATTACATAAGCAACATTTTACAATTTATGCAGCACCAAGCCAACTTAATGTATTTTTTTTTGTAAAGTTATAATTACAAAAGCTTAAGAAAATCATCAAAGTAGCGAATCTTTGGAAAGAAATAGACTCTCGACAAATACTCACCATATATTTGTCAAAATTAAAGATGAAAACAACACAAATTCTAATAATTTTTATTCGAATGTGTTCTATAATAAAAATTTAGCCATCTACATAGTTTATTTCAATCGTAATTGCAGTGTTCCTTAAAGTAACATTACCTTCAAAAATTTTAAAGTTACTTTGACATTAATTAATCAAATAATTATTGATGTCTTGAATTCAATGCAAAGCTTTTTAATAGGGGGGATCTGTTACATCAGCACTATCTGTAAGTTGCTGATTTTTTTCTATTTGCAGTCACGTATTTAGTAAATATTCCCCGAATTAATATAGTGCTTCAGAAATATACATTTTTAAAAACAAAACATATTTATTGCAATTTTTTATTGTTGTATAAAGAAATCTTTAATTATTTTATAATATTTTTAAGAACAAGTAAAAAACGCTATTTCGTGATGCAATATTGTCTATTACAAATTTTGATTGTACATTTTTGAGTTAGTTTTCATGACAAAAATACTCATTTTTAAAATTTTATAAAAAGTAAATTAGAATTTCTAAAAATATACCGACCAAAAACTTTGATGCAAATCTTTTCTACTATTTTACAATGTTCAATAATGATTAAAACATTCTTGTTCGACGTGATTCAAATTAAATTAGTGCCGTAAAATGTAAGTTACCACACAAATATAAATAGTGTTTTTCTCCATTTTTGATAATAATCACTACATCAGCAGCTTAACAGATTTTGTGTAATCTTCACTTTTGATAGTAGTCGTATAGACAGACACAGTGTGCCATCTAACGAAGAGTGCTGAAAGGTAACAAGAGTTGGCATAATAAATGAGTTGGCAAAATGAGGGACAAAAATCCCGAAACCGGTATACAGTTTCTCGACGTTGTTGTTCGATTGGAACACCTTTGCCTCTTCAATTTTGATAGTTTCCAATATTTGATTAACCATACAGAATCAGAACACCGGAAGATATGTACCGCACCTTGCTTCTAATTTTTGAAACGTTTTCCTTTGATTCTTCATTTTTTCTTAATTTCTTTCAAACAAACATAAAACAAAGTATAACAGTTTTTCTTCGTGTTTTTACTTATTTTATTATATCTTTTTATTGTTATTATTAAACAAACCCATTGTGTGCAGCCTCCTAAAATAAAACTACTGTAGCCGCCGTGTGTTTTTAATAAAGCTCAGTACTTTGTCTGCAGGACAGCATTGGAGTCCAAATTTATTATAGTTTAGAGCTCTTTTATCCTAATTTTATTAATTGTATTATTACTTTTATTTCTTGTTTTCTATTCAAGGTTGCTATTTTTATTGTCATTATTGTCGTTGATTTCTTTACTAACTATTGTAACAATTTAAATTACTATTTAACAAGTCAGTTGCTTGAGTATAATTTTTGGTCTTGTTCGAGTGTTAAATACCTAACAGAAATTTTTCTACAAGTTGCTAGAGGTGTTTAAAACGATCCTAACACTCATTCACAACTTCTAATTATTTTTCTTATTTTTAAAAAGGTAATCAAAAACTATTAATAAACCATTAACGAGTTACAATTTTTGTACGATAGACCAATGGAATTATTTATCTTAACACCTATTTCGACTCTTGAATTCTGATGTAGTGACTTAACTTGACTTGACTTAACCTGGCCTAACTTGATTCACCTGACCAGGCCAATCTGACTAAGAGATAAAAACAACTTGCCTCAAAGAACCGACGCGTTATTTTTCTTTTAAAAAATGGTGATAGAACTATGGGAGAGCTCCACGTACAATATTTGACTCTTTAGAAAAAAACTTTATTTTTGGCCGTCATTTTATGTAAAAGAATAATGATACAACTTACGATTTTACTTTGATTAGCGTTTTTAACGCTGAAATGAAAAATATTTTTTATGCTTTTTCTTATTTAAAAAGTCTTCAAAATACATACATTGCACAATCAAAATTGACGTTTAGTTGAGATTAATATTATAAAAAAAACTGACACTTCTAAATAGTCGATCCTTTCGCATTCTTAAACGCCAGAAGCATATCGTCAATCTCTACAATCACTACCTGAATAACTTGGTCTTCATACGCTGTACCAGCGCTACTCCAAAATCAGTCTACAGCTTCCTGGCGTTGTGTCCGTTTAGAACACTTTGTGCTAATTAAAACAAGTGATTTTTATATCCATTTCGAGGTTGATAAAGTAAAAATCTGTATACCGACATCTATCAAAGATAAACGTCAAGTACGCTGTCATTTATTTAGTTGACATTCTGCCATTTAAGAATATGGAGCATTTAACAATCGACCAACGCGTTAAAATTATTAAATCTTATTATAAAAATAGTGATTCTGCCGTAATCTACATTTCGCGCTTTACGAGCAGATTATGGTCGTCATAATCGTCCTACAAAGCAAACCATATTGAATACAGTGAATAAATTTGAACAAACTGGATCTGTTACTGATATAAGGCCTGTACATTATCGAAACATCCGCAATGCTGAAAATATCGCTTCTGTAGCTGAAAGTGTGGAAGAAGATCTAAATTTGTCAATTCCTCGTCGAGCTCAACATTTAGGCCTATCTTATGGCTCATTATGGTGCATTTTGCATCTGGATTTTATATTATGATCTTGACGATTTGTGGTTCCAGCAGGATGGAGCAACCAGTCACGTAACACAAGCAAATCGAGCTCTTTTGCAAGAGAAATTTTCTGGACGTGTGATTTCGCGATTGGCTGATATCAATTGGCCTCCAAGATCCTGCGATTTGACGCCTTTGGATTACTTTTTGTGGGGCTACTCAAAAAATCGTGTTTACGCAAACAATCCCCAAACTCTTGACGAATTGAAAACTAATATTCGTAATGTAATGGCCGAGATAACGCCCGAAATGTGCCGGAAAGTCATTGAAAATTACCTCAAAAGGATCAAGGCCTGTAAGAAATCCCGTGGAGGACATTTGAATGATATCTTGTTTAACTAAAAATGGCAAGGATCAATCTTTAAAATGAAGTAAAAATTACATTACATTCCGAATATTTTGTGTTTTTTTTTTAAGTTTACTTTATCAAGCTCGAATTGGATAGCCTGTTATGTGTTAGCGGTAATTCGGCAAAATTAAATGTATAAAGAAGGTGCTTTCAAATGCAATAGGCTAAAGAAAGGTTTGTCATTATAAACACTACTAATATTGCAATTATCTATTTTTTGTTTCGTTATTATTGTGATATTTCATCTTTTCGCAGATTGTTGAAGTCAGGCTTCATTCTGGAGGCTGCCTAAATACCCGCAAAAAATGACTAAGGCGACAGTATTTTGTGAATCGACTTATTATTTTAACATTTTGCAAATTGCTTAGGCATTCCGCAAAATGTCTTCATTTTTTTTCACATTGCTTCATTTTGTCTAAAATGATAGCACTGTCTGGGTTTTAAAATAAAATCTTTTATTAGTTGTTATACAGAACGCAAGTAAAGCAACTAAGTTTTTTTTGTATTTTTTTGTAGCAAACTAATTATTTCTTTCATCTTCTCATCAAGTGTCGGAAATAAAAATTTGTCTAGACACTTTTTTCTTAGACAATTTAACGTTAACAAAAGCTTAGTTTTGATAGAAGTTAGATAATAGGTTTTCTTTGGATTAATTTTACAAACTTGTCTAAATTGTTTATTTTTAGAAATATTTGTTTAATTTGTACTAAATACTGAATCTTATCATTGAGTATTATTATTTATACGGCCTGATTCAGATAAAATAATGAGCCTGATGATCTAGCGATGCAACTCAAAAAACAAATGTCAATTACGTCTTTGATCTAATTTAAATTAAGGTTTTCAAATTGAATCCAAGTTATCATCTGCTTATGTTACCCTGAAAACGGTCGTTTGTACTAGAGAGAAAAAATAAAGACCTTATTTTGATGCCTAAACTCCAATACAACATGTATAAAAGAATGAAGCCATTAAAGGTAGAGAAACAGATCAATTCTAAATCATAATTTGCAAAAATAATCAGGTATACGACACTATTTTTAACTAATTTCAAAGCACTGTCAAAGTAATATAAGATAACTTATTTGTAAATGCAAATCGTAATTAAAAGTCGATCAAGACGTAAATGAAATTTGTTTTTTTGGTTGCATCGCAAAAACATCGGGCTTATTATTTCATCTGAATCAGGCTGTATAATCAGATTGTTTATGTAAATTTAGATAAAGTCGGTTATTTAAATGGCAAAATTATATAATAATAAAGGATGTGTGAAAAAAATTCCTTGAATTATTATTACGGTTAAATTATTTCCTAATTGAGTCAGCAGCTGCAGAAACCTCCTGAAACATTTTACAGATAAAGTTGTTAACGTGGCTATCAGCCACGAGATGTCTATAGTAGCGGATGCTGCCTGTACCATTATCTCGTAAATGGTAATTTCAGAGACATGCGTCTAGGTGGCGCATCATGCCATGAGATAATGGTAATCCTTGGACAGGATTAACCTTTACTAAATCCCAGAACAGATAAAAAAAAATTAGAAAATACATTAAACACCTGAAGTAGGTTATTTAAATTTATAGCTGTAATAAAATCCTGAAAAGACTCATTTTTCCGGTGTCATGATTGATGAGCAATAAACGGTATTAACAAATAGGGAATAATAAAGACAATGTTTGAATTTACAGTTAAAACCACATTTTAGTCGGGAATTACAAAGTCATGGCTTAAAATCGTGAATCTGTAAAATTACAGCAATTACGTAATTACAGGTGCTGCGATATAAAATCTTTCACTTGATATGGGCGTGTAAGGTTGACACCGAATCGCGGTTTTATCAAAAAAATACAATTTTAAAAATTCTACAACACAAAAATACAACTGATGATGTCAGTCCTAACAAAAAAAAAACTAATTTAAATTTATATTAGATTGTATTTGGCAATAACATTAGGTTTTACAAAACGACTTATAAATCATTACACAAAAATGAGATCAAGTCTAGACTTTGATTAATGAGATAAGTAGGGTTATATACCGTACGATCAAAAATAATTGTATCGCTAAATATACTATGACAGTAATCAATGCTTACAAACTCTGTAATAACAAGCGTTAAAATTGGCAATTATGAGGTTAGCTAAAGCGGAAGTGTAACCTACTGTACCTATTTGTCAACTCAAAATTACAGGGTTTCAGCAAAAAAAGTAATAAAGACATTATCAAAAATTTGTGTTAATTATGTTCAGTTAAAAAAGAACAAAAAACTCAACGGATTTGTAACGCATTCTACTGAAAGTTAAAAATTTAACAGTCTTTTTTTTAATCAATAACGTTATTTCCTATAAAGCACTATTTTAACCGAAATTGTGAGACTTATTAAATAAATAATTTGTTTTGTGTCATAGCTAATTTTAGAAAATTCAGTTAATTTTTAATAGAATCGACAAGAACTATTTTTAGTCAGTCATTTTAACAAAATTTTTCATAACGTAAGACACACTAAAAAGATTAAGATTAAATATCAGTTTTAGTTAGTGTCATATCTGCAGGGCCGGTCTTAGCCACAAATTTGTGGGGCAAAACTGAACAGGCAACAGTCTAAGCGCTAATAACTAAAAAATTTTAAATGACAATACACTAAGTTATTTTTTAATAATATTTAAAAATATTTGAAAAATAGAAAAAAACATAAGCAAGTTACAATACAGTTAAATTATAACTAGTTTTAGGGCATGAATAAAAACAAAAAACACTTTTTTTAAAAATAACATTTTTTAAAATTATGAATGAAGTCGCTTTTGTATCAATAATTTTTAGTCTTTATTATTTTTTATATTTTAAATTTTTATATTAATGTTAATACTTTTTAAGTGAACAAATTTCTTGTTGTTATAGTTTTTATTCTATAATTATTATTTTTAAAGAAAACTCGAAAAAATATTCATATTTTTCGGTTATTTTCGATTTTTTGGAAACCCATTCGCAGAGCGGTGGAACAGCGAAACAACGGTGAGAAGTTTGACAGTTGGTTTGACAGTTATTACTGTTATTAGTGTTTTGAATTACATTGAATAAATAAAATTGATCATTCTTTGAGTCATTTTGTCAACAAAACACACTGATCGGCTGCCTTTAATAGAGATATATAACGCAGCTTTTTATCTACACTCTTAATCACTGGAAATGAGATGGTCAGACGACTAAGCTTGTGTCATTATCGATAATAAAATATAGATTACTCAGTGTTTTAATTAAAGTAAATATGCCCTATTTTGTTAAAATTTTGAAATTACAAAATATTTTAGATAAAACCTTGTTATTTCAGGGTACTGGTAACAAGTGTGTTCTGTTCGATTGTCTCATTTCTAGTGATCAAGAAGTCCTTATGGCTTTTAATTATTTTACATACTTTTTATTTAATGACCAAAAACAGTGACTTTTTTGGGAGTACTTTAAACCACTGACCAAGATGTACAATTAATTTTGAAAAACTTTTTTGTCTATGTTCATTATGGTTCCAGAGGCTAAAATATGTACACTCTTGATCACTGGAAATGAGACGATTGTCTCAATATCAATACCATCACTATGGAATATAGATTATTCATTAGTGTTTTAATACAGTAAAGATATTCAATTTTTTTAACAAATATTTTTTTGTTTTATTATTTTATTTTCATCTAGACTTTATTTAACCACTGGCAAAATGAGGAAATTAGCCGTTTAAAAAAATCGAAAACTTAAGATAAAAATTGAACCACTAATAATTTCATTAAACTTACTAAAACTGTAATAAATGCTGTAATTATCCTTTATTACAGCTTTAGATGTCTTTAAATCCTTTTATTGCATATTTAGATGCTATAATGGTCTTTAAAACACCTTCGCTGTTGTACTGTTTTTTCTAGTAGTGTTGCGACAGGCTTAGATATCTCAATAACTGCAAGAGTCTTTAAATATTTCAATCGAAAGCAATAATTTTAAGATTTGTTTTTCTGGTAGGTTTAGGTCCTGTTATAGCCACTACTTTTTACATCATTGCCACAGATTAAACCCTAGGGCAGATGTAGATGCTTCAATCAATCACCTCTTGTAATGCTATATACTATATGATTTATTTCATTAGAAAGTCATAATATAACTAAACTTATAAGAAATAGGAATTCTGGGTGAGAAATAGATAAATAACAAAAAAAATTATAAATGAAGTGCATTTAGATAATTCTAATAATTATTTATGTATTAAGAGCATAATCAAGAAGATTATGACACGAGGGAATGTCTAGAGTCTAACGTAAGAATGCTTTTAGAGACGATTATGCCCGTGACACATACAAGGTTTTATTTTATTTTGCATTGTTTTGGTTCTCTAAATTAAAACAAGATTTTAAAATTTCGGTCAATTTAGTAAAAATGGGCAAAAAGTCAGCATAAAAATAGTCGTCTTTTTCGTCGTTTCTAAAAATACTTTAAGGTTGTCATTGTTCTTTTGACGTTCTATAAAATAAAACTAAAAAAATCGTTTGACAATTGACAATGTTGCTTACTAACATTGAATGCCATAAAGATAAAGAATAGGCCCTGATTTGCAGGCATATAATGTTGTAAAATAAAATAAACATTTTTGTATATTTTTTACCGTTGGTAGTGAAGAGTCCTTTAGTTTCCAGAGGTCGCCACTAGTAACTAAGAGCGAATAACGGAGCGAATAACTAGCCACAAATATTTTTTAACTGCCATGATGTTTATGCAAATAAAGGAAAATAATTCAGTCTTTCTTTTATCGAAATTTGGCCTACGACCGGGTTTGCTTACTAGATTCGAGAAAATAAATATCAACTTACTTTTTAGCAATTTTACAACGTAAAAAAATGATTGATTTCTAACTTAATTAGCCGGAAATAATTCAACTTTTTTTCGTGTAGAAATGTTAAAAAAAAATTTTCGTTATGTAAATAAATCCAGTTTTTGTTTATAGTTAGGCGCAGAAACAACAATTAATTAAGAAAATTATAAAACTAGTGGACTTTATTTCCATTTTAGCGCGAAAACTGTTTAATTGACCTCACATTATACTAAGTTATTCCAAAAAAATTTTGAATTTTCGTAATTTGGTCGGAAATCGCGTACAAAAATGAGTCATGAAATAAACACTGCCAGCCTCCGGCTAAGCATTTCTCGTTGGGACTTTCTGTATAATTAATATCCGATGTCTCTTTCAGCTATGCACAAACATGCATACTTCAGCCTTCCAGCATACGCAATCTCGTCAAAAATAAAGCCCGCTTTAGCCGAATTCGCGTGTGGAAAAGCTTTAATTAAGTTTGACAGCGTTGTTTCTAAATCGTGTACTACTTATTATGAAAATAATTAGATGTGGTTCTTGGAAGTCAACGGTTAAAAAATATCGAACCGATAACTTCTAAAGCTCGTACAAAAAGTCATGTATGATAGCTCTCTATTCAAGAGCTTATCGCTCTCCAACCTTATGGATATTCCAATTTCCTAAAATGCTTTACTTTTCAGGACTTGTGCTAGATTTTTTTATGTTGGCGATAAGGAATAATGCGTTTTCGTCAAAAATCGAAGCTGTGGGATTTGAAACTATTGTCGGAGATAAGTTCGGACCAATTATAGAGTTGCATGGAAATTTTATTTAAATGGGAATAACTGTAGAGGTTACATTGAAAATATGGGAGGAATTCATATTTCTGCGCGGTTTTAACCATTTTATTCAAGTGATATAGCTTTGACGCACGCGACACTATAACTTGTTTTGTTTTTTCACATAGTTTTCAGACATTTACAATCAGATGCCGTATTTAGGCATCTAATAACTCAACCTCGTACACCTGGAGATCGTTATCCACACGGAGCTTACTGATTTTACTATTTTATAACACGGAAATTTTCAGTTGGAATTATTAAAATCTGTTCGAAAAGTTTTCCTCTAGAAGAAATTTTATATTGCGATAACAGTAAAAGTTTTGATTATAAAATAAAAGCAAAAAATCTCAATTTAGGTACGTAATTTTTGTAGCTACA
This sequence comes from Tribolium confusum, assembly GCA_029207805.1. Lineage (NCBI taxonomy): Eukaryota > Metazoa > Arthropoda > Insecta > Coleoptera > Tenebrionidae > Tribolium > Tribolium confusum. The sequence continues at coordinate 21,337,997 of JALGAY010000003.1, forward strand.
GCGATTCAAACAAAATTTTAAATTATGTTTTTGTATTTGAAGTTATAATGTGTCTAAAGTTACGTTTGATTCTTGCACCTACCAGAAACTACGTTCTTATCACGTTTGATTTTATGAATAACGAAAATTGTTTGCCATTTTGTTATATACAATAGAAACTGACTTCTCTGTCGACAAGGGATAAGATTCTGGAAAATCAGTAGTATTTCTACTAATCTGTTATTGAAAAAGAACAGACGTCTTATTTTTAAAGATAAAGGATATAGGACATACATGCATAAGAATAAAAAAAGTTTATTAATAGCAAAATTTTGTTGAAGCAGTCAACAAAGCTTAACAATACAATAAATTGTTCTAAAACTATAGTAAGAGTACAAATTGGTGGTGCTGTCAGTTATTTTTGTACACACGGCGTCAATAGTTTTGGCCGATGAAGAAGCACTCTATCCGAACGTATCCGAATCGTTCGAAATCGTTGTGGTTCCAACGTAAATGTGTATATATCTCCAAACTCAGTGCATGGAGATTACAGGAAATAAAAAATGATATCAAAGATAAAGTAAATGATTTAATAAATTGATAATAGACACCACATAACATTTTTTTTTTAAAATTTTAAAAAATTCAAAAAATTATAACAACGTTTTAATTTTATTTTATAGTTTATGACGTGCCTCTTTAACCTGAAAAAGTGTAAATTAAAAATCCTTTTCATAAAAGTATAGAATAGAGATTAGGCTTAGCGTTTCCATTAGAAAATAATAAAAAAATACAAGGAATCTCTCTTTATCTATGAATATTTGTTTTGGTTTTCGATATATAATTAGTAAATCCACATTTAATTACATTATTTGTTAGTAATAATTCTATTTATTTGTGAACAAACCACAACGATTTCGAACGATTCGGATACGTTCGGATAGACTGCTTCTGGCCGCGCATCGGCCAAAACTATTGACGCCGAGTGTACATAGGTCTAAGCTACATACAAAAATTATTAATAAAGAAAAAAACAACAAAAAAATAGCAGTGTTAAGTAGTCGATACATAAATAACAATCAAGCTTATAGAACCAAAAAATTTTTTTTATAAATATAAATAAAATATTTATAAAATTTTTCTTTCAGTTTGTAATGCTAAAGCAGATTTGAGGCAAATGTAAATTTCTTAAAAAATTTTTTTTCTCGTACCTTCTCTCTTTTTTTGTCTTTACATCTTCTGTTTTTTATTCTTCTTCCCATATATTTTCTCATTTATCTATATCTTAACTTTACTTTCGTCAGTCGTCACTATATCTAATTTTGCTTTGAAATTTATATCAGAGTTTTAATAGTCTTCACTTTTGATTTGTGGGTTACCCTTTGTTTAAAATACATTATGTATTTATAAATTACAATTCAACAAATTACAATAAAATTTAATTTAATTTGTGTCTTGAGAACCAGATTAACAGATTTTTTACTCTTCTCTTTTACCTTCTGGTTCCTATTTTTTCATCTTTTATCTATATTTTTAGATTTTTATTTTAATTTTTAGATACTTTTTATGGTAGCATTATAATTTTATTGAGAACTGCTACGTGAAAATTGGTTGTTTTAGGACAGACAAAATAAAATTACTAAATACGTCGCAACGTTTTGACGATATAGTTTGTCTTCTTCAGGCTGCAAGCTATAATTGTTGATACCTTCACTAGCAAACGTCAAAAAGAAACTTTATTTTACCTATTCTAAAACAACCAATTTTTAAGTACCATCTCTCAATAAAAAGAAATAAGGATATTTAAACATGTCAATTTCGATTATAATTTTATATTCTTTTTTTAAGTTTCTTGCTTCTCATTTTTTCCAATACTTCACTCAAAAAAAATTTTTTTTCGTACATTTGAATATATTCAATTTCTTATCGCGTTTGTTTTCAAGACAGTAAAGATTATTTATTTGTTATTATTGCAAACGCGTCTGAAAATATTTTGTTCTAGAACTAGTTCGTCGGTAAGCATTACTTACCATTCTAGAGCGACAAATTAATTTATTCAAAATTTCTGTAGAATTGTAATACATTTTTCAAGTTTTATTTATGAAATGCCACATAAAATACGTAACGATGTTTATTATTTATTACCAATATAATAAAAAAAAACTTCTTTTTCTAAGGTATTATACCTCTCTTATTCTTATATCTTCTGATGAGAACTGAAAAGTAAGTTCAATCAATTCTTATCAGTTTAATCGTTGATTAAAATTCTGATAAGAATGTACTAATCCATATGTAAATTTCTAATTGATTCAGATGAGCTCATTTAAAGTAACTGTGTAGTTTGTTATCAAATGATTGTAAAACAAAGAATTTAGGTTGTTGAATTTGTAAAACGTTTTTTCCGTATACTTGTTTCAAAATAAATGTAATAAAATAAATTAGGGCGACCTTCGATAGTATTTACACATAAATATATTACAATTTGATTTAAATCCTAATTATCCTTCTATTAGAAAAAAAAATCTGCATATTTAAATTTTCAAGAATAGTCTTCCTGTAGAAAGTCAAATAAAAAAATGTTACAGGTACTTTGTTGTAGGTAATTAGTGTTTACATTATTTAAATGCAAAAATATTTTGATTAAGATTTAAAGCTTTCTCTTTTTATACCATATATGATTAAGAAAATTTCAGATCCAATCAGCCATAAAAAAGCGATTTTTATTTGCCTCATTATAAATTACAAACAAACCCATTAAAGCTTTTCCTCTCAAAATTCAAGTATTTATATTTATTATAAAAAATGTAAAAAATAAGTTATTTGAATCTTAGGATAATAACTGTCTTTTTGCGAGTTGAGTGCAGCGTTGCAGCCAGGCGAATGCAGCGAGTCGATTTTACGACAGACGATCTACTTATTAATGCAAAAAACGATTTGGAATTTACTGGCGGACGAACCACTCTCTACAAAATTTTTAAATCCATGGGTTATAAATACAAAATTGTTAATAACCGCAAAGTGTTTTGTGAAGAAAAGCATCTCTTACCTCTTAAATTCAAGTTTTTAAAAAAATATCTGCAATACAAGGAACAAGACGTAACTGCTATTTATTTGGACGAAACCTAGATTTATAGAAACAGAACTGCTCTTAGACAATAGACAAATGAATTTGAGGACAAACATACATTACCTATTAAAAAACAATCAGGAAAACGCTATACGGTTTTACATGCAGGATCGAAATTTGGTTTTTAGATGAATGTAGTTTGCTTTTTAAACTCTAATAACAATGACTTAGATTATCACAAAACCATGGAGGACAACTTCTTAAGAGTTGGGCATTAAATCAGCTAATTCCTGCACTTGCTAAAACTGAAGGTAAATGCGTGGTGGTTATGGATGGCGCACCCTACCATTCTTGTTAATAAACCACCACCATTTGTATCTAGAAAAGATGAGATGCAAAATTGGCTGGTTCAACATAACATACAATTTGACCCACATATGAATAAAACGCAGTTGTTTTCCCTAATTAAAACTTTTGACCCAAGAGATAAAAAATGTTATAGATGAAGTTTTAAAAGTATATGGTCATGACGTTGTTAGGTTGCCTCCATACCACTGCCAATACAACCCTATAGAATTGGTTTGGAGGCAAACCAAGACTTATTATAACAAAAACATCGACTCCATAAAAAATATTGACAAAATTTCAAAATTATGGCAGGAAGAACTACAAAAATGTACACACCAGATTTGGCAAAACAATATTAAGCACTGCAAAAAAATCATATCAGAGGATTGGGCAAAATTAATGGGAAATTTCAGCATTAAAGATATACCGCCTATAATAAATTAATAAAATATAAATTTGGCAGAAGATTCGGACTCAGAACTTACAAATAGTGACAGTGACGAGGACTAGTAAATTTAAGATACAGTATAGTGGACAATGATGACAAATGTGCTTTTATATTTCGTGTTTGTTGCATTCATCTAGACTTTTTTTTCTTCAGTTCAATTTCATTAACTTTATCTCATGAGCTTCATTTAATTAATCGAAAAAATCTTGAAAAATTTATCCACAAACAGCAAAATACAAAAATTTTTAATAAAAATTGCACTAATTCGATCAAAAGAAAAATCTGACAAATAAACTAATTTTATTTGTCAAAACCGTAGTCAAAACAATGTCAGACAAACTAACCTAACTTAGTTTAGTCCAAATTTTCGATATTTGGTTGCTAGTAAAACTCTGGTAACTTTAGTTACTCATTAAAAAAATGAATAAATTTTAGTCGTAATATGTTATTTTACTTTAGAAATTAAATATAATTAAATAAACGTAAATACATTAGAGCTACATTTGTAAATTAAAAAACACGTATCAAATATCCCCTAACTGAACCATTTCAGTAAATAAAATCCCCATTTATGATTCGTCATAAATTAGCTCGTTATCTTTACAAAAAGGTCATTACAAAACAACAACTCTATTGAAAGCACCCTTTTGTTACGAATAAAACATATTCGCAAGCCCCTGACTAATTGGCTAGTTCCCAATAACCCCCCATAGCTTAACATAGGAGGGCCTAACACCCGTCATGTTCACATAAAAACCTTGTTCCGAGTTTATCTCAACCGTCAAGATGCAACAAACTGTGTCAAAAAACCAGCATAGGAGTGGTCGATATAACTCTCGAATAGCACATTTGCAATCTTCGTGTGAGTTATAAACAAGACGTCAATTAAACGCCTAACTGTAAAAACGTCTTTATAATAAAGTTTTAATATGACAGCTCGTAGGTGCGTCTAATTTTTTTGAGTGCACTTTTAGTGTTTCATTTGCTGCATCGAGTTAAAACTGGCCGGAATTGTGTAAAAAAAGTTTCCTTTTTGAAAGCTGGAGCGGCGCGCTTTTCACATGGTCGGAATGCGTCCAACGCTGGGCAGGTTGGGTCCAGTACTGTTAAACCTGGCGCAAAAACTGGCAAAGATGTGGGTCATCCGAAGACACCTCCGCGGTCCGCGCTGATTTGGCCGGTTGTTGACCGTGCGATCACCCTGCATAACTTATAAACTATAGTTGTTTGATCAAAACCAACCGCGCCTTGATATTCGATTTCTTCCTCTTCTTGTCGCTTGTTCGTGGACACATACGAGCTCCCAAACGAACAGGAAAAAAAACGAACAGATGAGAGCGTTTCGGCGGTCAGAGGCCCCGCAGACACACGTTCACCGCACAATTATACACAGATTAGACATAGTTTCAGACGAAATTGCCCTCTAGATACATTCCAAGCGAAATTGTTTAGTACTTTCGAAGAAACTAGACAAAAAAGCGAAATTAAGTGCACAATAGGAGGGTTTTGACTTAATAATGCTTTGTGTTCGGAAATCTATTACTCTTTGAACATGAAAACCAGAGGAATGAAACGTTTTTACATACCTAACCTGATAGATATCGTTAATGCACTTTTCGAAATTAAAAATCCTTGCAATAAGTATTAATTTATTTTAAATACCATGTGGCTTTAAAAAATGTTCTCTACAGAACCATTCAATTATTGTTAATAGAATCTTTGGAAAAAAATATAAAAACGTAGGCCTAAGATTATCAGCATACAAAACTTTCTTCTCCATAATATAATGATAAAATTATTGTATTTTATCAACGTATTTTAGTATATTTTTTTTATTTACTCTCAATTCTCAGTGGTGATACCTTCACTCGATCTTCATCACTAATCAACTCTTTATTTCAGATTTTCTATTTTCGCCATTGAAATATTAGGTTTACTTCTTTTTTCTTTTCACCTCTTGTACACATTTTAACATTATTTACTTTTATCTTTACATCTATTGTTTTTATTATGTTTTCTGTTAGCATCTTTCCGTTTTATTTTATTGTCTTGTTCTTTTCGTTTTTTTAGAAGCCTTATTTTTGTAATTACCTACCTTTGTTAAACAAACGTTCATCTTCGGAATATTCTTTTGAGGCAGAATTTTTATTCCACGATTTTTTTCTTGCAGTTTTTTTTAATTTTCTTAATTTTTACATTCTTTTTGACATAATATGTCATTGTTTTTTATTTCGCTTTTTTATCTTAATGAACTTTATAAGTCAAAATGTAAAAAACAGCGTCTTCACCAGTTTTTTTTTTTAAATAACAAAATAAGCTTTATTATCACTTTCTGGTTGTAAAGCCTAAAGAAAATTCAGATTTTGATTAGTTTCAGATTTCAAATTATTTCTACTGAAGTTTCTATCTTAGTTATCGTTTCGTGATATTTAAGCAGAACCATCAGATACCAGTTCTTTAATCCAAATTTCGATTTTTCACTTTTTTGTCTTTTGTTACCATTTATATATTTTTTATTTATATTTCTAAATCTTCTGTTTATTTGATTTTATCATATTCTTTTTTACATCGTAACTATACCTAGAAATCCCAAAGTTATGAAAACTCAGTGGGTCATTTTATTTTTATTTTAACCTGCTTTTAAATCATCTGCTTTTGCATTTTTTTTACCTTCACTACTATTCAACTCTTCATCAAGGTCATTATGGCACATTATTGACCTTGGCATTATTGGTTTCTATAGGAAAAAGTTTTTATCTTTCTTTCTCATTTATGATTCTGAAGCAGAATATTCAGATTCTGATTCTTTATTCGTAAATTTCTTATCTTCTGTGAAAATTTGTTATTTTATGGTTGCATATACACAACATTCATGTCATTTTTAGATTTACAATTCCACCATTTTATCTTTTGTTTTATCTCTACACATTTTATCTTCATTTTTTAAACATATTTTCATGTTCCATCTTTACTTTTCTCATCGCTAGTTCCTAAAATTTTTTATCAATCTTCATCTTCAATTTCGGTTTCTAATGCCAAAGTCCAAATTTTCATTTTTGTTTTTTCGTCTTTTGTTCTAACTCTTCATCTTTTCACTGCATTTTAACATTTTTTGTTGTCTCTTAGTTTTTACGTTTTTGTTTCTCATTTTTATATGCTTCATTTATACTTTGTTAATATCTTTATTATTGTCCAAAACTGCATCGTTTTCGTCAACGCTAGTTTCTCTAACATTTTTATCTGAATGTTTATTTTTATTTTCTTTATTTATAATTCTGTAGCAAAATTGACTTTTGTCGTTTTTGGTCCTCTGTGGTTGCTTTTTTGTCTCTTGTCTTATGTTTATACCTTTTACATTTATTTTAATTTTTTTATAGGATTAAAAGTGTATTTTTTGTTCTTATTTCTGCTACAAGTTATTATTGTGCTCTCATTTTTTTTATTTTGACATTAATTGATCAAATAATTGATTTCTCATACTTAAAGTATAAAGCATGCAAGAATAATCAAGGATAGTATGGAGCACCTTGTCAAGATTAACAGACAAGTTTGGTTCTGTACTGCTTTTGTATTTGTAGTATTTGTATTTGTTTTAATTCCTATTGTCAAAATTTTTACGTGACGTCGCGACGTCTTATAACAATCAAAAAAATTAATTTATATTTGCTGTCAACTTGACAGTAGTTCCACAAAAACCTTCTAAAATGTTAACAGCAGTGTCCATTTTGAAAACGTAATAATTTTTCTGTTCTATAGTTCACGTACTGCAACACAAATTTTTTTGAAAGATGAATCCAGAATGTAGAAGATATAAACAAAGAAAAATTTAAATTGCTTTAACACCATCTACTTGTACATTTAAAAACTAGAATGTCAAATTGGAATTGGTCAGTATAATAAATAAAAAATTTAAAAAAATATGGAGTTAGAGTTTTCAGGTTTTACAGCCTCTAACATGACCTAACGACTATTTCTAGCCGAGACTGAAAGACTAGATATTACATGTATTACTTCATGCATCTAAATGACGAACGCAATCAGCGTTGCTTAACTCCATAAATTAATTATGATGCGCAAAGACAGCTTCAACTCCAATTATGCTGATAATAAAATTGTAGTTTTATTAAAATATTCGGATAAAAGTCGTTTAAAACTTGTCGGCCAAAATAATAAATCTCATGCGTAAGGGTTTTTACAGTGCTCCAGATAACGAAGACAAGCCGGTAGGGCGCAGTTTTTGCACTGTAAAATTGAATCTACCGCACACTGGTGTAAATAGCCACTCGGAATTTAAAAAATAAAATTTTATATTTAATGTTATTTAGAAAAGTTATATGTTATTTATTCGAAAATTATGCTTCTTTTGTTTAGGTTAGTAAGGTAACGGTTTTATAATCTAGCTTGAAGAACAATAAAACAAATAATTTGAATGTTAGTTTTAATGTCTCTATTGCCTAATTGGCTTTACAGTCCTACATAAGGTAACAACAAACAAACAAAAAAAGCAAAAATTAACACAAATTATCAAAAAAAATAAAAAAATAATTTTTCTCTAATCTTCTTCTGGCACACGTAACTTCTATCATCCATTCTTTCCCTTCTCCATTTTCGTTTAGAACTTTTATCCTTCCATACTCGCATATTCTTAACTCTACACACTTTGACAAACAATGCTCTTTCGTCTCACTTTCTTCTCTACATAATCTGCACATTCTTTCCCAATCTTCTCTCCAAAACTCATTTTCCCTTTCTTCAATCCCACATCTATATCTTGCAACCATTTTTTAATTTTACTTTTCATTTTATGTAGATATTTTGGTAGTTCGGTGGTAACAATTAGGGCATATTTGGAATTGTACCTTGATTCTGTTATACCCGCAATTCTTTTCTGTTTATCTATGTCAGCATCTCTTTGTTTTAGTTCTTCTTCCATTGTTCTTCCTCCTTCTCTCGTTCTTTCAATTTCTGCACACGCATACCCCTTTTCTCATAGTAGTCATCTCGTTCTATCCACCTAACATTACCATTTGCTCTTTTAATTTCAGCACAGCATTGTCGCAGCATTCTGCATTCTTGTGGCATTCTTAGATTTTCCTCGAATCTCACCGCTCTTTTTCCTGTTTCCACTCTCAATTTTTCTCTCTTACTTTCTTCTCTTATATATAATTGAATAATAATAATTTGAATGTTTAGTCAAAACATTGTCAAAGAGAATATTTGAAATATTGCAACTATCTATTTTAGTTATAGACTCTATTTTTTTTAAATGTCAGACTAATCTTGCATCAAAACACTTTATCCCACATAAGCGGCATATTCTTTGTATTTTGCAAGAAAAGCTTCATCATTTCCTGCATTATATCAAAGCTTTAAAATGACGGTAGTTGAACTATATAAACTTTTGATCTTTCAGAGATACAACTAATAATTGTTGAGTGTTTTACAGCTCATAATTATTAGCTGCGATAATTATCAGTGATATTAACTCACTGCTAGAAGCTCAAAAAAATCTAAAAAAAAAATTATTTCCCGGAAAATCAAGTGTCGAAAATTTCTCACATTACCAAACTCTGCATTGCATCAGTAACACTCGATTTAACAAATATGTCATTAATTCATGCTTACTTATGATTACTGCCTGCGTACTGCCTGGTAACGGTTACAAGAATTCAATTATTTATTCCAATTTTTAATTAGCCTCACATATTTCAGATAACTTTCACACATCAGTAGTTTTGATTCAAAATTTCTGTTTTCCTCCAAGACTCGTCATTTTGAAAAATTATTGTTAGTCTAATTTCTCTAGACATAATTAGTGTGAATAATGACATGATTTGAATTTCTGAAATTTATTTCCTTCAAACTTTAGGTATTTCCGGCCATCAAACTGACATTATCATCCGCCAAAACAATGTTTCTTTGAAAAATTTAATTAATCCAAATTCCACCGATTTACGGTCAATTTTATTATCGTTGTGATAATTAATCTCTATTTTTTACTTGGCTTTAATTATGCCAAATTTAATTAACCAAACTTGCTTCGGAATTCAAGTGCGGATTAAGTCACTCCGAGGTCAATTAATCTGATTTTACACCATGTTTTGATTTCACGCTCTGATGATTTATTCAGTACCATTTGTCAAAATAATCGCTTCTATTGTGCTCCTTCAAAAATTCTTCAAGAATTTTAAAAATCCACGCAACTGATTTTAGATTTAATGCCGGTGAGCTTCCGTAATAATTCTGAACGTCAAAATGAACACCTGTTTACTAAGTTGCAGTCTCAGGCCTTATTTCATGAAAATTATTTTATATAAATTATTGACGATATAGAGATGTTTGCGTGAATTTGTATGTGAGAGAGAAAAATGGGAGAAAAGTATGAATAAACAATGAAATTGATGGCAGATTAAGGATCATCTGTGTCACTCAAATATTACGATATTTAGAAAATTGCTTAATTAAACAGGTGCTTGAATTTATGAAAATTTGTTTTAAATTACTTCCTTTATTGACCCGATTTCAGTTTGGTCACAAAACACCAATTTTTGCTTATTATGTAATTAAGAATTCTCTTAATTTTAAAAATATGTATTAGGTATTTATATGCACAAATGCATTCTCGATTGACGAAATAAATGAAAGATGGTGAGAACCTGAAAACGTTTCCAATTTCAAATTCTCTGAATATCATTACTTGACATTTTTCAGTCTAATAGAAAAAAAATCAGAATTAAGTTTCTAGTAAAATTTATCGTAATATTAATCTTTTGTAGAATTATTTCAAAAATTTAGAGAGTAACTTACTTTTATTATTTGTAATATCTAATTATCTCTTTAACTAATTGCATCGGTCAGGATTATTTAAAAGCAATTCACTAAACTATTCAAAATATTTTTAGTATGTGTAGATTCTAATCTGACAGAGTTATTTTCCAACTACAAGAAGAAATATTTTTTCTTGGTACTAGTTTCAAAATTTTTGCAAAAATATTTTAGTTCAGTCATAAAATAAGAAAATTACTTGTATTTTAAGAGAAATACATAATATTTGAATGAAGTAGATACTTCGCAACACAATAGGTATTGTATACTAGACAATGACGATTTTGACGATTATTGACGAAAGATGAGAAATAAACTAAGAGACAAACAATATAATTCAAAGAAGAAGGTAAAGAATCAAAAACTTGCCCTGGTTGAGCATCACAAACTGGAAGTAAAAATAAAGACTTCGATGAAAAGAGACTGACGATGATAAAAGCGATGATGATTCTTAGTAAAAATTTTGACAGTAACAATAAAAAGAAAACAAGATTAATAAAGTACGTAAGGATAAAAAAACATAAAATGCCAACAGAAGATGTAAATACAAAGACAAAATTAGAAAATAATAGTGCAGATTTTGCTTACACCAGAGCAATGACAAAGAGGTTATTATGCAAAACAGATAGGATATAAGATATAAATGTTAGAAAAAATACGTGAAGATAAAAGCATTAAATTTAAATTAATTATTAACTGAAATATTTATTCTTCTATTTTACCAAATTATGTAGTTAAACAAAACATTTTTTAATACAAAAGTATTATCAAAAAGTACAATAAAATAATTTCTAGCTGTTCTATAGGTGTAGGTCTCGACACGAAGCAATACATTTACACCACCAATTAAAATTGATATATTTTCTAAATTTTATCTTTATACTGATGAGATACGAAAATATTATTATTTTACTCACATCTCTTTTTAGTCAAAAAAAAATAGCACACTTTTAAACAACCCAAAAATTTAGTTTTCATTTTCATATTAAAAAAATTAAACGATTCTTTTAGGGCACCGCTAAGTGTCATGATCATGCGTATTCAGGATTTTTAGATCTCTGGTATTTTGAAAACAGAGCGTGGAACTATAAAATCCACAGAATTTTTGTTAGGGAAGGGGATAAAAGTTTCTCTGCGTAAAATAGTTACCTAAAAACCGTCATTATTTCAATTTTGAGTGACTAAAAAACCAATTTGCCTAATTAATTAGACTTTCAAAAAAAAAAGAAAGGCAAGAGCCCAGGGTTGCCCTTCCTTGATTTTTAAAAATGGATTAACCCCACTTCCCAGAGATTTCCGGAACAGTGGATGGTAACACAGTGCCGATTTTTTTACTTTTAAGAGACAAATACCTGATCAGTTTTCTTTTGGCTCTTTCCAAACTATTAATTTAAAGAAAAGTTATTATGAACATAAATTTTGTAAAAATTTCTCGTTCTCATGATAAAAATAGTTAAGATGATACCGGTGGTATCTTTGTCTCCATAGAAAATTCAAAGAATTTGGGATTGTAGTTGTCTGTTGCCACAGAAAAGCATTGAAATTTGCAATGTCAGCGGTAGTATCACAACTTGAAATTAGCCAATTATTTTAGACAATAAATTATGTGATTTAATGTCATGACTAGCCGTTCAAGGAGTCTATTAATCTAGAAAAGGCATTAAATCTGCTTTACTGTCGTATTGAACATATATTTTTTTGCCGATCCTACTAGTTTACTTCAAAAGAATTTGCTGACCATTTCACCTCAAATTTTCGTAACAGTTGAAAAATTCTGAACGACTTAAACTGTCTGATTAGTTCATAAAAATGCTAACCTATTGCCTAGTCTATAAATATGATAGTTTAGTGTGCTTAAATTGTCACTAAAATGTAGTGCTTACTGCCGATCGCCGAAAAATATTTTTTTTCTATAAATAACATGAATATTGTTTAAACAGTTTCAATATTTATGTGTCCCCACCCAATAGCGAACCAAGAAGCAGTTTTTGGAAAAACGAAATGTTTTATAATAAAAACCAATTCTTTTAAAAAAAACTATAAAAACAATTTAAAAAATCCTTGTTTTTAAAACTCTATTATTTCTTACCGTACTAAAAAATTTTAAAAAAAGAAGATATTAAAATCGATAAATAATTGATTTTCCTACTTTAGTGTCTCGAGTAATTATTTTTGATTCTTTTTATTAAAAATATCTATTTGAAATGTAAAATAATGAAAACTTGGACACAAAAAGCTAGCAATTTTGCAAATTTTTTTAAAACGTACTGAATATAAAATGAGATAGAGAAAATTATAACAGAATAAAATCTGTAGAATATTATTGAATACTATTGAATTTATACTTTAAACACTGAATTATCTTGCTAAATACTAAATTGCAAAATATTTTAATCCAGTAGTAGCGCTGAGCGACAAGTTAGCAACGAATATGTTGACCACATTGTTGATGTTTTCACAGCTTGTAACAAATCAAAACAGCATTATATGTCGCATTGCCTAATTAACACTTTCTTCTGTATCAGAAAAAATAGATACAAAAAACGAGGTATTAATAATAGTATTTTTATTTAAAAATGTAGCTTTATTATTATTAATACTTAATAAGAAAAATCCAAACATTAACTGTTTGAAATTGAGTACACAAGTAAATAGAAGTAAAGCAAAAACATAATTTTTTAAAAGTTTGTTGGTTCTGAATCTTATTTTGCTACACTTTTTGTTTTTTGTATTAAAGTGAATAATTTTCTCTGCTTTATACCTTTTAACTGCGGTAAAACAAAAGCCAATGGCAATAGTTAACAATGTTTTGTTTAAAATCCTTATACGTCAGCACTTGCACAGTGAATTGACCAATAAAAACAATGCATAAACAAATATAGCAAGTTTATCTATGCATGAAAGTGTGACTTAAACAAAAAATAATCCTAGCAAAAAACCCTAATTAAGCAATTATTAGTTATGCAATGTTATAAATAGTAAATATCCCCAGGTAATAGCATTCAAACCAAGTCGCTAAAGCCAGAAATTTTGTACCTCCTTCGGGCTCTCAAAACATCATAATTGACTAATCGGCATTAGTAATAATTGCTTAATTAGAATACTTTTGTTGGGGTTAATTATGGTTTAAAACAAATTTTCATTCTTAGATAAACCGACTATAAGATAAAAAGTTAGCGAGATTCAGTTTTAAGGATTAATAACTACAACAGAATTATTAGCATAGCTATTTAGAATTATATAAATAAGCATTATTAGCCATGCTTAATCTTCCTGCTCATTTAATTTCTAATTTGCAGGAGCATTTTTTATTTTATATTTATGTTGTTTTAATTTTTGCTTCAAGTGTTGTGCAGTTTTAATAAGACAAAAACTTTTTGTCTAACTAACTGCCATAATTATAAGTTTTGAAAAATTTAGTGTCCTTAGAACTGTGATGCCTGTGAGCTACGCAAATCGGCATATCATCGTGCTACAACTAGTGCAAGCGAAGAAAAAAGTAATTTTAAAATAAAATTTTATAGTTATCCAAAATTACTTCATTTCTAATAATTGCTTTCCGAAATAATACTGTACCTACATAATCTTATACATAAACATTAACACATGTTTTAAAAAGTGCACTACTTAGGCTAAAAAGCATACAATTGTTCTTCCGTCACAAACCACCGCTTTACCTCATTAGTTTAGTAATTTTGAAAAATAAACACAAATTAAAATAAACTAACCTGACATCGAAATATAAATAAATCAAAGCAAACCGTGGAAATGGGTATTAACATTAGACACATCATTACAGTTACGCAGGCACAGCCTGCTCTAATTCAGTTACATTTCGATCTCTCTTGGTTTTTGAAAAATGGTTTTTGCCAGCTTTTTGTTGACAACGTAAACGGCGTTTTTGGTGGCGGGACATAGAAGTATATTTTCAGAGAAGTTATTACGAGCTTTTTTCAATAAAACAAATTTAATTGTCTGTTATTATCGTCATCTTCGTCCTTTATGTTGCAACACTGATTACTACAACTATTTGACTTAAACGTGTGCTAATTATTGAATGGAATTGTACTTTTACTATTCAAATCGCCTACGCATTAATCAAAAGAGTAACAATTAATTAAATTAGCAATAAGCTCTATCATTTTTCAACGAAATTATTTACATATTATTTTTCTTTATCCACTAAATAACTCTCTAACAAAAAATATTAAATTACACACGCCATGTTCATTATGTTGTAAGTATATATTTTTTTTAAGCCGAGTTGATTGTAATATTTTGAAATATTCACAATTGGGTATAATTTAGTTTCATTGTGAGATAACTACTTAACATGCCAGAGTTTGGAATGTAAATACATATTGACAAATGTAGATCAAACAGAAGTTTCGAAAGTCGTTCAATCATTACAAGGTAATGCGTAATTAAATAATGATAGTTTTTCAGAGTCCCTCTCTAAATTTCAAAATTTCGATTTTATTTTAATCGCTATTTCCGGTTACGGTACTCTTTTAAAACGTCATTACAACCTAACTGTAAGTAAAAAAACTGAAATTCCTGTTTGTAGAGCTGCCTCTAATATTAATTAAACATAATAACACGATAAAATTTTGTTATAACTGAGATAGATTATTATACTTTAATACCTACTCGTAGTTTATTTAATGATCCTTGAAATGGTATTATTTTAAAACGGAGGAATATCTTCCCATCTCGCGAGTGCCATAAATATACGTTCCTCGAACCAATTTCGCTCATTATAATACCAAGATTGAAAAAAACGAGGCCAAACTGTCCTACCCTGAAATTAGCCAAGGGCTGGCCGAAATATTCGATTGCGCCATCCATACACCTGCAATTTTATTTAAGTATGACGCGACTATTTTTCATCACGAGAACATCTACTCCCCAGAGCGCAACAACAATTCTATTACAGCGAACAAGCATAACAGGACTCGGCGGGGAGTCCCGCGAGCCGAATTTGGCGCCAATTTCGAAAATTTCCAGACAGAGAAAGGTATTCCAAGGTTGATACAGGTGCAATTCCGGGAGGATTAGGGTAATCAAGTGGGTGTGGTGTGACGTCTTAGTGTGACGTTGAGGAATTTCGAGTCGGGTCACGAATCGGCACACTTTTTCAAAAATTTCCGATATTGATTAATACTGCATCTCTATCTCGGTCGTGCTAGTTCGAATCGGCGCACCTTTTCTCTAATTGCAATGAAAATAAATTTACAACTTCTTCACACTATGAAGTCTCTTGTTTATTTAAATGATGATTTAATTTTTCCTTGCGTGCTAAATACAAACCTGGTTGGAGCAATATTCACTTCCTTCTTCTAATTTACGATAATATGAAATATCAGAACGGTTATAATTAATTTTAAATTATGAGTTTGAGAAAAAATTAAGTGACACAACACGTTAAATGTATTTTTGCGAGCTTTGTATTAATCATCACGAGCTTTGATGTAATTACAGCAATCAAAATCGTATTACACTGTTTACAACCTTGGCACTGACTAGAGCCAAACTAGTAAAAGTAAGAAATCGCATTATGTCAAATCGAGTTATCCGGAATGAGGACTTTAATACTCTATTGTTCGTAATCGAAGGTAAAATTGAACATCTTACGTAACGCTTTAATATCACAATGATAAATGACTATTCAAGTTGATTTTTTTTCAAATTTTTTAATTATTTACTAATTATTATTATTATGAATAATTAATCTTCCCAATTGGAAAATTGTGATAAAAATCTTAAATGTCATTTCGTTTTCAGTCATTAATAATCTTGGAGTATTTAGGACGCTCAAAACACAGCAGTGGTCAAACTCCATGAGCTTTCAACAATAAATTGATGAATCGCGCCTTAATTAAAAAATATTTAGCTTAATAAAGCTCATTATTTATTTTTACTACCTAAATAAAGAAATTTCGAAATTCGAGAGAGTTTACAAGATTCTTTGAATTTTTTCCCTAAATTGGTTTTAACCTGAAATTACTTCGGAAATTACACCACATTATAATTCCCTTCTCGTTCATGTTAATAACCCTAATGACATTTACAAGAACCGTTATATTTTCATAAAATTTAACATAAAGCCTACGACTTGTAACAACACATTTCGTGATTATTTCTAACAGTAAAAATCTAAGGAAATTGTAAATCGTAAATTTTGTTATAATTTAATTTGAAAGTCGAAGTCTTTAAATCTGTTCGAGAAGAAGAGTCATAAATCTAGATTTCGTCATTTATTATCAGTGAACTAACCTGTTTGGGATTTACTTCTGATGCTATTTCATTTGGTTATAGGTTGGTCAATATTTAACAGCATTTAAATAAAATGCAGTTAATCTGACATGGATAATCCTTACAGCTTTATTTCTAGTATAGTAGAGTACGTGTCTGACAAACACATCTCGAGATTAAATTTTGGCACCTGTTATACACTTCACAGGTGTATCGACGTGATAATTGACAATTTTTAACAATCAAATACACTTATTCAAATTTTTTATTAAGCAATTCTTCAAAAGAACAAATTTACTGTGCAATTAAAAGTAATCTGTATTTAAAGCCGTACAAAGATTTTACGATTATTATGCTAAGACTATATTCTTCGAGTGCAAAGTTTATTGCTCTCTTAACACTAATGTCAGTACTTCCAAATGAAAAATTTATCACAGGTGGAAAATAATACGAAGAATCAAATTTTAATTACAAGCTATATCTATTTTTTTTGTGTTGCAAGTGTCAATATTAATATCTTCTAGCAAATAAATCTCCTAATTTATGCTTCCGCTAAAACACTACTTACCTTCCTCACAATGTAAGCGAAATTTTTCTTCTCATTATTTAATCGTGTCAGCGACTTGAGGAATGACAGTTCTGAAATGGAATGCAACAAAGACAATAATTAAGAATTGACGAAAAACATGACGTGAAAGGAGGTAATTAGTTTCTGACTGGGGGTAGTGCAAACCCTCCAGGAGGTAAAAATGGTTTTGTACCTGCTTTCGCCAGTGTAGTCAAAGAAGGCAATAAAGGTTGGTACTGCTCTTTGTAATAAGGCAAGAAGACTAGAATTCCGGGTATGGAATATGGAATCGTAATAAAATTTTTGTTCTCTTTCCTAGAGATTCGAAGGGCTAATAAATGAAAGAGCGTCTAGGAGACAGAAATTTGTTTGCATTAGAAATATATAGTGGGTTTTTAAAATGTACGAAACTGTCATCGACTGCCAATTTAACACATGGCAGCTGTCATAAGTTAATATTTCAAAAACATATCTAAAATTTGAAGTGTTTTTATGTCGATAAATATTGTCAGTTGTTAGGTTATGTTTGATTGACAGTTTTATGTGGTTAAAGTGGCAACAGAATAAATAGCTTGCTCTAAATAAGCGGATAAAACCTTTCTAAACCGTATGTCCAAACAAAACTCAAACATATTTTTAAATATAAAAATTACAAAAGTTTTAAACAAAATCAGCTATAACAGATGTACAGAAATAATATAGTTGATTAGTTCGTTCAAAGTTAGGACAGTTACAATGTAGAAAGCTGTGATACGTGTGAACAAATATTGTATTCGTAATAGTAGTCTTAATACTCGGATTATTATAATAGTACTACATGCCAACTACGGCTTATTTTTAATTCCGGCTCGCTAAGTAGTCGTCGGAGTTAACCAGCAGTTTGTGGCGACATAGATAAACACTAAAAACAAAAGACAAAAAAATTATAAATAAAGTATGACTTAATTGTTCGGCTACTGGTTTTGGACTGAATAATTTTAGAGGCAAAACAAAGAAATAGGTTATATGAACAGCAAGGTAAGGCAAGAAACCAAAGTTAGCTATAAAATCTAAAAATGAAACAAAAATTCAGGCTTTTTTTGGTCTCACGAGCATTGATTTTTGTAGAATTGCTCAAAATTCTAATCTTAAACTTAAAAAATGATTAATTTAGAAATATTCCAAAAAATTTTGTAGCTAGATTTATTGATACAACAAAACCATTTGGACCTGGTATAGTATGTAGCAAAAACATTTAGTAGAAAAAGCCACAGCAATAGTACAAATTGTGACAATTGTGTTCCAATCATTTATTTCTTTGTGACTCTATCCAAAAATCTTTGAGATAGTGACAATATTACTGTTACTAATAGGCTGATTTCAAGTTGAAATAATACCGGTAGTATCGCAAATTTTAATACTTTTCCATGACAACAACCAATCACAACAACAAATTTGATTAATTTTCCATGGAAACGAAGATATTACCGGTATTATCTCAACTTAAAATCAGCCCATAATTCTCTTTCTCGTATCAATTTAGTTTATTAGATATGTTAAACAATAAAATAGTTTTATAGCAGAGATTACCTCAACAAAGATCTACAACAATTGATTTACTTATCCATGAGTCCTAGTACCTCGATTCACCAATAAAAATAGAAATAAAACCAATGAAAGTCCTCTAATAATACAAATAGAAAATAACAATGACTATTGACTTTCTGGTCGTGGTAGCGTAAATATTTGACAGATCAAGCCATATCATGACAGTGCCTTTATAGCAAACCCTATTCTATTAAAAATACACCATATAATTAATTTGCTTCGTTCTGGTAATAATAAATAACTTTATAGAACTATTATTATATCATCACTAAAAAATATAAATATTTTCTGATTCTCTTAGCGAAACTGACTTTAACAGTTCCAAATAATTTTTTATCTTACTCCATTTTATAGTTGGCTAATTCTAACCTCTTGACAGGTCAGAAAATCGGTTTTATTTCGCTAGAGAAACAAGCATGTCGCAATTTGCGGTCTTTAGATGGCGCTGTGTTATACGTCAACTAAGGCCTCAGGTTCTTTAAAATCTTTAAAAATCGTAATAATGTGGTTTCTACTGTTAGAATATAAGATCTAAAAAAATTACGAGTGCTTTAAATACGAAAGTCGGATTAGAGTATTGCAAATTCAAAAGCCTGGTTTGTCACGACAGATAACGTCAATCTAATAAAGAGAAAAAAAATAGTAATATTGAGATATCTTGGTTGTAATTAACATCATTGTTATATAAGATTGACTTAATACTTTGTCAAATAAGTTTGAGTAGAACAAAAAGTAATGTGTGCACCTCATCAATAAAGAGGTTTTTCTAAGCCTCAGGAAGTGGCCAGCTGAGACAAAGTCAAATCTCTTCTTTCGGTTTGGAAACTGCTTCTTTCTAGCTAAGGTGCACAGTGTACTATTATTTTAGATGCTGTAAATAATTAAGCTTGTTGGCAATACTAGAATTAATAAATTTGCGCCATTTGACTCTTCCTATATTACAGAAAAATCCAAATACTTGGTAATTATTCATTTTACGTTCAAACATGTCTAACCAATGCCTTATTAACAATGTTAAAAGCGTGAAAAATTTACTTAATATTACAAAACCTCCTAACTAAAGATTGCCATTATGACTTTATAGTTTTATAATAATTCATCTCAAAATTGGTTGACCAATCTGTAATTTTAACTGTAAAAGATGTGAATTACACGTTCTCACAAACAAAATTAGACATGTTTACGTAAACTACTTACTACTAACTCAAAATTTAACTTAGAAACGTTAAAAACAACTGTTAAACAACTGTTAAAATTTTATGCTGACTCTGCAAGTTCTTTTCTGCCGTCAGAATATTTAGTAGTACATCTGTTTTTAGGAAAGTGACAACAAGACTTTCTTGAGTGGATTTGTGGTAAATTTTAACATTACAAAAAACTTTTTAAATTAAAAAAAATATTTTTACGAATTCGATAAAATCTTCATTACGTAGTAGGATTGCCATCTAAAAATTTATTTTTCTACTGTTGATAATAGCGTCGTTATTTCATATTACATCTTTAATATCTTTAACCTACGAAATTAAACGAAATATTTTTAATATCGATTGTTCCAAAACTGGTGATGCATGAGCCATCACTTGCAAAATTTAAAATTTATTTTAAAACAAATTTTCCACAATATAATTTAAAAACTATTGGCGATTTTAGATAAGCAAATCGCCATCTGGCAAACTCGCATGAACTACTGCAAGACGTCTTTTCTGTGTTTTTTTGTAACCTACTTATCCTAAACTACTTAAGTATTGTGTGAAGTTTAAGAAACTTCCGAAAAATTAAATCACTCCATACAAATAAATAAAAGCAGTTGCCGACAGGAGTTTGTAGTGAGATAACT
Organism: Tribolium confusum; assembly: GCA_029207805.1. Lineage (NCBI taxonomy): Eukaryota > Metazoa > Arthropoda > Insecta > Coleoptera > Tenebrionidae > Tribolium > Tribolium confusum. The sequence continues at coordinate 21,358,911 of JALGAY010000003.1, forward strand.
TATCTATCGCAGTGTGAAAATTGACTAATTAACAGAAAACAGTTTTGAGTTGATGAGGAATAGGAATCCCCAAAAACGTAACTTTATTAGTTTACAAAAATTGTTGAAATTTATTAACTCATTGGTATATAACTAAATTGTGTAAATTCGCTCCAAGACTAAAAAATACTACAGAATTGTTTATACTCTAATAAAACTACATAAATGTAATAAATTGCGTCAGAACAGACAACAATTTATCAGGAAAAGTAGAATAGACAAGAATGTATTTTAAAGCTCTGCAATTCTTATAAAAACTAGATGTTTCACGTTTATCGTTTTTCGTAGGAAAGCTCTTATGTTAGAATAGTGTGACATTAAAGGAGGGATATATTTTATGGTTGCTAGACACGTTAAAGCTCTCGATTTGAAATTATCTAAGATCAAGCTATTTGTGCTCTTCCAAGGATTATATTTTGCACACAAAAAGATTTTATAAAATTCGCTGAAAGCACTTGGATGACAAAATAGAAAAAGAAAAACTAAACACAAGTGCAATTGTAGGAAGAAGACAGATTTTGAAAAAAACTTTTTTTGTTTTATAGTATGAGTAGAAACAATTATAGAAATTAATTAATTTTATGAATGAAGTGGATTTTGATTCTTGTCGTGTTGCACCTAGTGGTCTTTTATTGCGTAAATTACAAACCCAGATGTCATTCAAGTTTGAATCAAGTCTCAATCTCTCCAGCTGCTTGTGGTGAACCAACCACAGAATCTCTCATAAAATCAAGTTATCTGATTACAAAAAGCCCCAACATTTTGAACCTCTGCGAAGTCTCTGAATCAACAAATCACTTGTTGTACCTATTTATCCTCGATTCTCGTGATTTGATCGCTCTAATGGTATATTTATCCTCGTTTGAATCGTCGCACCGCCCTTGCATCAACACATGCCCCGACCCGGAGTAATTTTCAATCATACCAACCATAGATTATATAACAAGTTGGCCGAGAATTGAACAGGTATCTGCGGAGGCGGGGAAGCTCGGGGCCGGCTCCGTCCCCCCTCACCTGCGATGGTCACTTGCTCGCGGCAACTGCAAACGTCAGTTAGCCCGAAGCCCTCTTACTAGTCAAGTTCTTGCCATAAGATGTGCCCGATTTAGTGCGTGTTGGATTTTCAAAATTTTCGAAAAATGGACGCCAACCCGGACTCGCCGGACTCGCTGGCCAGCGACCAGCTGACCGTCGATCTGCTGAGTCCCCGCGCGAAGCGACGCCGCATCGTCATCAACGACATCGACGTCGACAGGCGCGACGGCACTCCGGACCTCAACAAAAACAACAATAACGACGTCGGTTTCGTGCTCATGGACAACGAGAGCCACGAGAACGGCACCACGGAGGACGATGATGAGGTTTGTGTGCGGAAAACGGGGCCTTGAAATTCCACGGGTTAAGGTGAAATGGGCTTGGCAACGTCGCATACCCCGCGGGAGGGTTTCCTAGTTCACCTGGGGCGAGCTACCTGCTCGGGTTCCCGGCGCGACCCAGCATTCAAGTCTCCGCGATTAGACGCTTTTTACCCACGATTCACACACCGAAACGAATTCAATACAAATCGTACAAAAAAATAAATAATAACTACACCATCCAATACGATTTCTCAAAGAGATCTAAACAAAAAAAATATTATTTACTAATCTAAAATTCAAAAAAATGAATATCAACATTTCTATATTTATTATAGTTTATCTCCGCGCTTTTTCTATTTATTATTTTTATTTTTCGTTTATTTAAAAAAATCTTATGTAGGGGAAGTCCCGGATAATTTGACCAAATTGTTTTGAAAATAAAAAAGTTATATTTAGTGCAAAGTCTGTTATACTACTTCTTTAAAAGACAATCTGTGATGGCGGCCCGATTGACCCGCTGGTCCAATTACTCCGAAATTGCCCTATTAAAAATACGTCTTTCGCTGCTTGAAAATGATTTTTCATATTTTGGTATTTTTTGTTTGGTTATGGGCGGAAATGGCAACAGCACCTAGTCAAAACCTTTTGGCAGGTAGGCAGGGATTAAATTTTATTCCGTTATAAAACCCCAAAGGCAGGTAAAAAGATGCTCTTATCTCCGATTACCGTCACTTTTCTGCCTTTTACCCATATTTAAATATACCTGACTAAAAGTGTTCTCTGATTCTTGCTTTTATACACAAAAAAATTATTTAAAGCAAGAATGTAGCATTCAAAGCTAACTGAAGGTTATACTTAGCAGGTGATTCAAGATTATGGAGCTGTATTTTAACCAGCTACCATAAATAATGAAAATCTGCAAAAATATTGGCTTTTCTGAACTGATAACAAAATATAAATAAAATAAAAATTAATGATTGTAAAACCTGTAACAAATAAATGTGAATAAGGAACAATTAGAGATTTTTGGTTCTCATAAAAAGGGACTCTAACTAATAAAAAAATGTCATTTTTGGCATCAATTATTTGGTTTAAAAATAGGTCATTCTTGTATCTATTTACCATGGAGGGATGAATAAGTTATTCCTCTCTCCACGCTATTTACTAAATTAAAAAAAGGTAAAAAGTAAAAAATCAGTTTTCTAAAATTGGTGAACTTTTGCTACCTGTTTATAAAATTATATCTTTATTGATTTAAAAATTGAAAATATCGTTTTCGGTGCCTAAATTTAGTAGATATGTCTTTAAATTTCAAAATTAGTAAAACTGTTGCTTTTATTATTAGTAAAATGTTCTATACTTTAGCCTTTGTTGATTTAAAAATTTTAAAAAGTGTTCCTTACAACTTCTAAAATTGATAAAATTATATGTCATTGCTTTAAATTTAGTAAAATGTCTAATCTTGTTTCAAAAAAGTCAAAAATATTGGCTCCGACTTTTAAAGTTATAATAAAATGTTGACAATGGCTTCCAAAATTAGTTAAATGTTGCTTCTAGTATAGAAAGTTATGCCTGTATTTGCTAAATAAGAAAAAAAATTACATTTAGCCTGTAGGATTACTAAATTTTTCGGGCAGCATCCAAAAATTAGTAAAATGTCCTTTAGGGTTAGTAATTATTGCTTTAAATATTTAAAATTGATAAAATTATATCTCAGAATTTTGAAACTGATAAAATATCTGTTCTAGCTTCAAAAAAGTAAAAAAAATCAGCCCCGGTTTCTAACGTTATAGTAAAATGTCGAATCTGGCTTTCAAAATTAATAGTATACAGTTTCTGGCTTCTAAAATTACATAAACAATGTCACCTTTGCAATTACTCTTAAAAAAATACAAACTATTGTTTCTGTTGGTGTCTGAAATGAGTACAAAATCTCTCAATTTTCAGAATTAGTAAAATGTTACATCAGCCTCAAATTTAGTTAATTGTTGCCTGTGGTTTTCTAAATTAGTAGAAAGTTGTATCCGACTCCAAAAATTGAAACAAATGTTACTTTTGTATATTTTTTAATTTAAAAAAAGGTCAAAAACATTACGTCTAGCTTTCAAAATTAATAAAATGTTGTCTCATGTTTTTAAATTAGTTAAGTGTGGCTTCTGTGTCGTTTTTGTCATTATTTAAAAAAATCTGAGAAAAAACTATTGCGTCTGCTGCTTAAAATTAGTAAAATATCAACATCTTAAAAACTCAAAATTAGTAAAAGGTTGCCTTCGGCTCCCAAAATTAGAAAAAATGACATTTCCGGTTTATAAATTAATAAAGCGTTGACTCTAGCTTTCAAGTCACTTCGAACTCAAAAATTTTGAAAAAATGTTATCTGTGTATATTCATTAACTTAAACAACTTTTAAAAATTAGTAAAATGTTAGAACTGACATACAAAATTAGTAAAATGTTGCTCCCGACTTCTAAAACTACAGAAACAATGCCGCCTACATCTCACCAGTTTCTGAAATTAAAAGACTATATGTTCGGGTTTCAAAATTAGTAAATTAAGGTTAAGTTTGTAAAGTTCGGTTTTCTGCGGCATTTTAAAGGTTAGGAAAATTGGATAAGTACGTTGTAAAATTTCGAATAGAAAAGTTTCCTGCCCTAACACGAAAAGTGAGTAAACAAAAGTTTTATACTTTTTGGGGATATAAATAAAATTAAGGAATAGGGGAATAGGTATTTATCTGTATCTATACTACTGCTTTATTTATGAATTTTATCTATTTTACGTTCTGAACTTTAATAAACACATTTATTAATTATAATACGCTGAGAAGGAGAATGTCTTCAATTAGAGTTGGCTTTAAGCTCCTTGACTGATCGAGCAAAAATATACAAATATGACAGACCAAAGTTTACTCTGATTCAGCAAATTTTCGTTCTCATTGTATAACCTTACACAGTTTGTTAGAGCTGATAGTCTAATATTGTTATATGGTTAACATAATAATTTAAAATTTCTTAGTATAATTCTTAAGTGATTATATTAAGAGCAGATCATTTGCTTCAATTTGGGAAAAAACAAACAAAACCACTGGAAAAAAGAATTTTGCTCCTGATGTGTAATTCTTGCGTTTATAACAAGACTTTATTTAGGTATGAGCGTTTTATGACAAAAGACAAGGTTAAAAAACACGTAAACACACCCCTCTAGCTTTGTTATTTCAAGATGATGACAGTAATGTTGAAATTTTGCAAAAAAATTAAAATCTGTTTACGTTTTATGATATATGTGGAATTTCAGTTAAAAATACATAACTGTTATTTATGAATTTTTTCATGGACTCGTATTTCAAATGCAGAAAATTTCTATTTACATACTTGAGTACCCTTGAATAATTTACATGAGATTAGAGAAACGAAAACAGTCTCCAGATCTGTAACAGCTGAAAAAATTGATGATCCAGCAATCAATTATATCAATATTTAGTCATCAAACAGTGGAGCTGATTGAATTCTATGACCGGTTTGTGCAATTCCTGAAATGTAAATAATTAACGTAATTACAGCCTAATGTAAGATTGATTGAGATTTTGCACAAAAATGTAAATCACCACACTTTCAAGGTTTTTCCGAAAAGTTATTAACGGACTTTTCCTGGTACGTTTCATCACTGCGTCTCCGAAAATGTGAAGAATGCGTTTTTGAAAACGGCATCGAATTACCAACAAAAGAGCTGATTAACTTTTTTTCCTAACATGATTAGTACCTACCGAGAAAATTAGGTGTGAACTATATAAGTCATTTTTAGTCTAACGTGATTAATATCTTTTGTAACTGTAAAATCTATTTCATTTAATAGGTTGCCATATACGGAAATTCAAATGAGGTAAAACCATGTGGTTACATTTATCTTGAAATTAATTTTAACGAATTACATAGTTCCTATCTTGTACATCCATTAATAAGATCATTTCGGATAAAGTGGCACACCATTTTTTTTCCCAAAATGTTTTTAATGCCAATCAACAAGAATATAACTACAGGATAATTATTATTTACTAAGAAAATTTTTTAACAATTACGTCAGTAATAATTATTTATACAATGACTTCTAATATTTTTGCACCTGAGTGTGTAACAAAGATCTTCATCAAGTACCTTTCATTGAAATTTTAAATTTCTATTACAACAATGACAACATTTCAAAGTTCGTTTTATGTCAAGAACTAAAATACATATGCTACGTGCTACTTAGAGCTACCAACAGTCTCAAGAGGCCTCTCAAATTTCTTTTTTAGCAATAATCCTTTAGTTGCAAGGAACGTAATAAAACTATGTAGTTATGGATCTATTCTTTTTATTGAAACAGTTGATTTTTATAGATTAAGTTATGCAAATCATAGTCACAACTAGAATATAACAGTAATAATAAGGATCCTACGCAATTTTCAAAAAAAAAATATGTTTCAAACAAGTTTTGCTCTTGTCCTATTTTTGTGTTTTTCTTAAATGTGGGTTGGATAAATAAAATCGAAATACAAGGATAATTCAAAAATTTCTGCTGTCTTATTTTATTCTATTAACGGTTTTATTTTTCTGATTATTAACAATATAAGTGTACAGATTAGGGTGGGCCAAAAAAATCAAAAAAATTGTTTTTTAACTTCCGATACTGAAAAATTGGTTTCTAGGCATTCTTAAAAAATTCTTTTTTAAGATGAGCTCTTAATTTTAATAGGAAAGACTCCCTCATCGCAGTTTTCCATTTTTTTTTCAGTTCGTCACTATTTAATAGCACAGAAATAAATTATTTATATTTTTTGTAGACAATTAAACGCTCTAAAAAAAGGTATTTCAAATTTTTTTTATAATCCTTACCGTTTAGAAGATATCGGAGGTCAAAATTTGAAGAATTTAGCAAAAATTTCTTTTTTATTTCAAAATTTTATAACTCGTGGATAAATAAATATTATAAAGTGCGCAACATACGGTCTGTAGGAAATTAAATGTCTATAAAAAAAAAAATCGTTTGTGGTTAATCGATTACTTCAAACATTAAAAAAAAATGGGGATTTAGTATCAAATTTTGGTATTTAAAATGCGTATATCTTCTAATTGATTAGAGTAATCAATTAACCACAAGAGACCTTTTTTATAGAGCATTTAATTTCCTACAAGGCTATATGTTGCGCATTTTATAATATTTATTTATCGCTGAATTATAAAATTTAGAAGTAGAAAAAGAATTTTTGTTAAATTCTTTAAAGTTTGACCTCTGATACCTTCTAAATGGTAAGAGATATAAAAAATTGTAAAATAACTTTTTTGTAGAGCGTCTAATTTGCTACAAAAAATGTAAATACAAATTTTTTTTGTAGAATGAAGCAATAACGTGATATGCATTATACCATATGGAACTGAAAAAATATGGAAAACTGCGATGAGGGAGTCTGTCCTATTAAAATTAAGAGCTCATCTTGAAAAAGCATTTTTTAAAAATGCTTGGGAACCAGTTTTTCAGTGTCGGAATTGAAGAAAAAAATAGTTGATTTTTTTGCCCCCCCCCCCCCCCCTTGTATAGATATGATATTAAAATAGCTAAATACAGACGCAAGGACATGTCTGATTTTTCTGAAATTCTGCTAAAAAAATTCGCCCTTGTTTATGACTCTCATATTTTCTCTTTTGATTAAAGAGTTTCAGAAGACTAAAATTAAAATTATGTAGTTTAAAATGCAAGGACATCTCATATTTTCCTCATAACCAATTAAAACCATTTTGTGTGATTGACAGATTTCACAACTTCAGAGTGATTAGAATCATAAGAATTAAAATACGAATTTATTTCCTGCACCTGCTGTAAGAAATCTAGAGTTTCAACTTTTAATTTTTGGTGAAAACAAATATCAGTATATGAATACACAAGAAATAAAATTTTAGGTATTAACTACTAATTTTTTGTAATTTTTCCTGCTGTCTTCCTGGAAATTTCTGTTTTCTTGCGCCAATATCTGATCATCATAGATATAACTGAAGTCAGACTGCAATTCCAAAAAAAATTATGAGAGCACATTAAAATTACGGATTTTCCTGAAATCCTGCTGAGAAATGAGTTGTTGCTTGAAACCAATAAGTTCAATTTTTCTGACTCTAGGCTGGTGTTTAAAAAAATTAAATTAATTTGCGACTACATTAGCAGGTAATTTTCCTGCTGAGAAATTTTTTTGTAGGCGTAGACATCAGATTAAATTTTCTTACCTTCCTGCTAAGAATGATCTTGCTTAACTGTTATGAGACTTTGGAACTTGTGTTATCATCAATGATTAAATAAAAAATAAAATAAAACCATATATTATATTTCAAATTTTTCTAATTTTTGTGTAGGATATTAGAATAAATAAAATATATCTCACATAAGCACAGGAACATCTCTCATTTTCCAGCAAATTTACTGAGTATCAGCTCTGACCAAATTATATAATTATTATTTTTTGGTAGACTATACTGAGATGACCCAAAATTCATACAAAGTGGCCTAAAATCGTGATCATCAACTGCATTGTATTTAATAACATGGCGGTAAATTTGGTTGAAATATGACTGCAAGGGGTTTCAAAATGGGCGAGTATCATAAAATAGAAAAATCAAAACACATTAACTCATTAATTAATTGACATTTGGTTAAGACATTTTGTGATTAGCTCACTACTCAAAAGATCGGATAGAACCTTCCTAAACCGTGTCCACGAACAATGCTCATATAAGAATCTACAGAAATATTAAACAAAAGCTACAACAGCTTTTGAACATTTTTTACATTTAATAGGGAAAACATGTCTCATTAATATATTATAATTTATAAAAGCTAAAATATAAAAACAGACATTGTCTGTGAAGAAATATAATCAGAAATATGTAAAGATATTTTTATGAAATTGATAAGAATGTAAACCTTAAACCGAGAAAAATAAGAAAGAACCGTATTACATAATTATTTCAGAAAATTCTGTAGTTGGAATTAGTGATCTATCAAAACCATTTTAATCTGGTAGCACAAACATTTGATAAAAAAGTCTAGACATGATATTTTTTCTAATAACTGGTTTATCTTAACTAGTTAACTCAGAAAATAAAATATAACCGCAAGGACATTTCTATGTAACTTTCCTGGCATCTCGCTGCGTGATTCGTCTTTGTGTCAAACGCTTTAAATCATTGTTGCCTCTTTGCAAACAGCAGATTTAGGAGCGTAATTAGTTAATTTGTGTTTAAAAGCGAAAATGCGCTCTTAACTATTACTTTATATTATCCTGATGAACCATAAAATTCTTCCAAATATAGACAGAGAATAGGACCGTTAATAATTTTTTCAGCCTATATAATAAACCTATAGCCTCTAAAAGTCTTCCCCTTTCCCTGGGTATAACCTTGGACCTTACATTTGGCATCCGGCTCAAAGGACCATAAAAAATTTTATACATATAATTAAGCAGTCGAGGACAAAAATTACTGTAAAAATTAATGTTTTTGTGATGTTTATAATAAACAAATTAAAACTGTCGCTTCAGAGAAAGCTCCCAGATTATATTAAAAATTTTAAAATGTACATTTTTGGAAGTAGAAAGCAAGAATGGTTGTAAATTGCTCCTACTATGTTCCATTTCTTTAATGTTTAGCTGGAAAGACTACCAATTTTTTAATAGAAGTACAATTTAAGGCGAGAATAGGTCAAACATTACAAAAAAAAGTTTCCCCAAGTTTTTAGTTTACAAATGCACAACTTTTCTCAATATCCGGCTCGAAGGATCACTTCTTTATCATTCTAAAACTTTTCTGTTTTAACTTGTCTTAATTTTCCAGGTTCTTTTATTTTCAGAAATCGTTTTTCTGTTTTTGTTTTGTTTCTAAACGTTGTTTTTTAAGTTTGCCTAGAGTCTTCATTTGTTTCGCTAGAACTTTCCTATCGACGTTTTTCAACATTTTTGCAGAATTCAAAAATGAAATAAAACTGCAAGGATAACTAGTTCAACTAACTGTTCCTGCTGAAAACTATATGCTTGCTTAAATATCCAAAAGAAAAGTAAAGAAAAAATTGCAGATTTTCCAATGTGAGGATAACATTTTTTACAAAATTGCAAGGATAATAAATTCCTGCTTCCTCCTTCAGAAATTGATTTAATAACTATTTGATTTTTGTAATCAAACAACTGATGATCTTAGAGATCTGACTTTAGAGATTTTCCTGCAATTCTGCGGAGAAATTTCTTCTTTCTTAAAACGGTAACAGTTTTCCGACTGTGGACTGGTTTATCTTAACTAGTTAATTCAGAAAATAAAATATAACCGCAAGGACATTTCTACGTAACTTTCCTGGCATACTGCTGCGAGATTCGTCCTTGTGTCAAACGCTTTAAATCATTGTCGCCTCTTCGCAAACAGCAGATTTAGGAGCGTAATTAGCTAATTTGTGTTTAAAAGCGGAAATGCGCTCTTAACTATTACATTATATTATCCTGATGGCAGGACAGGTCTGGCGTCAAATTCCGGAAGTTCGTGTTTGTCGGCGAGAAATGTTGATTGCTTGATTTTATAACGATGCCTGAGGGCTTTCAGGGGTGTATTCATTGCCGGTAGCTGTTCTCGTGCGGCTGATGACTGGGCAGTGCTTCGAGGATGTGCCTAAGTAACAGCTCCGGGCAATGCGTGAGGCGTGTGCTCCGCATACTGCCTTCCGGGTAACCCTTGCCTTGCTACCATGCTACTATCAGACGCCGTTATTCATTCACATACGGAAATTACACCCAAATGAAAGAAAAATTGTCCAAAGATGAATGAAACGAAAGTGGACTAAAATCTAAAAGAAATATCATAATACATTTCCTGCAACGATAGTTTTATGAGAATGCGACAAAATCTGATTAAATCTCGGCAATTCCACTTTGAAGATAAAATTTAACGATTATTATTGCGAGAAAAATTGTTTATGTGGGGCAATTATCCTTAACCGTAAAATAGAAATAGCTTGCTTTAAATCCTAATAAAACTACAAGATTTTTGATTTTTTCTAACATATTTGTTACAACATAAAGTAGCAGTTATTTAAAGCTATAAACACTGAGATAGGCAGGAAGTACCTGAAACATAAATCTTTAACTGAACAAACATACCTGTAGATTAAGAGGTAACACAATTTGCTGTTAGCTTGAACTATAGATATTGAAGATGATTGTCTTGACTGACAACAAACTACTAACGACTAACTACTGATAAAAATTTTAATATCTCAAACAATGTTATCATATGACAAGATCACAGATTCAGTGTTGTAGCAATTTGCAGGAAAAGATGATTAATTGACTTCTAATAAAATCAGATAAAAATCAAATTTTACTGTTTTGGTGTAACTAATTTACGTCTTTGAATACTCAAAAAAAAATTTGCCGCTCAAATCATGCAGAAACTCTGAAATAGCCACCAAATTGACCCGATTTGGTGCCACTTGAATTACTTTATTTTTTAATTCAATTAGTGCATCGTGTCCCATAAATCAGCTGGGTGTAGTTAGTTGCGCCCCTTTCGGGAAACTCATTAGAGGAAGATTTTCCGTTTGGATCGTGTATTGCGAGTCCGTTTTATGGCAAGTGGGGACACTTGGTGAGTGTTTTGGTGAAGGGGGGACTCGGCGATCAGGGCGTGCACTTGCCTGACGGCATTCCGCTCTGCTCGAGGCGACCTGCCTCCAGTCTTGGCCCCTTGGTCCCCCCTTGGGCAGTGGCGACTCGTTGATTTATACCGATGGTACTGTGACGGTCTGTTTAAACGCCTACGACTGTTTACCAAACTATTATTCTACTGAGTTATACCTCTATTATGCTGCAATTGGAGAAATACGCTCGATTTCCTGGTTCTACGGTTTACGATGAGTGCTTTCAATGCACTAGAAGATAAATATTGGAAAATCGAGAGATCTTATGAATCGGCAATTCTTTGCATTTGCATAACGGGGCTTTTGCCAAAGGTTATTGTGAATTAATTTTTTTATCAATGGAGGTATTGTCTACATGTGGACGTTCACACGTGATTTATTGACGATAACTAATATACAATAGTTGGATTTAATAAAAAATTTAAATTTGTTTAGATAAATAATATTTTTAACGTTTTAAATCAATTCTGAGCTTTTAAAACCGTTTAGAAATAATTAATAGCTAATAGCTAATGGCCACCCACGAGTAAAAGGTAAAATGTTTATTGTATTTCGTAAAACGTAAAAATAGTAAGAGTAATAAAACAACATAACAATAAATTAATTGTAAATGTTGAATAGAATTGCCAAGCCTTGTTTCTGGATATTTTTTAAATTTTTTCTTAGCAATTGCAAAACTAGAAATAGTTAAGTACAACAGAAAAACAATTTTTTGTTTATAAATAAATACTCTTAAGGTATTAGAATTTCAAACACAAAAGTGGATTCTCTAAATATTATTTGGATGTTGATTTTTATTTTTCTCTCATATTTTTGGGCAGCGTTACTAAAATTATAAATCTTCGACCAATAAGAGAGCTGTTTTTGTGACTAGTGTATTCCCTGATGATAGAAATAAGAAGCATCTTGTTATTTTAGGGTCGCTTGCAATTCTCTCAATTATTAATACAATTAAACAGCCGAAGGCAAAAATTATTGTAAAAATTAATGTTTTTGTAATGTTTATAATAAATGCAAACTGTCGCCTCAGAGAAAGCTCCCAGATTATATTAATAACCTTAAAATGTACATTTTTGGAAGTAGAAAGCAAGAATCGTTGCAAATTGCAATTGGGAGAACCACCAATTTTTTAATAGGAGTACAATTTAAGAGAAAAAAGCGACAAACATTTAAAAAAAATGTTTCTCCAAAGTTTTTGGTTTTCAATTGCCGAACTTTGCGTAATATCCGGCTTTAAAAGGTCATTCTTTCATCATTCTCAAATTTTTTTCGGTTTTTACTGGTCTTAATTTTCTCAGTTCTTTTTTTTCAGTAGCTGTTTTTCTGTTTTTTTTGTTTCCAAACTTTTTTTTCAAATTTTTTAATCTTTGTTTATTATTTTTTATTATTAGTTGGAATGTTTTTCCTTCTTTTTGTCTTTTAATTGTTGTTTTACTGATTCGCCTAGAATCTTCAGTAGTTCCTTTAGAATCCTTTAAACTACGTTCTTCGGATTTATTTAAAATTCTTCTTTGTTATTTGTACACAGTAGTTGTTTTTTTTTGTTTTTTTTCGCTTTTGTTCCAAATTCTTATCGAATCTTTTTTTAAATTTTAGTAAATATACTTCTATTCTTCTAGCTTTTTTCCACTAGTAATATTTCATGTTCTTCGCTTCTTTTCATATGTTGTTCTTCTGTGTTTTTTTTTAGAATCAAACTTTGGTTTATCTTTTTCTAAAAACTTTTTTATTTTAGTTTTTTACCATTTTTTTACTAGTCGTGATTCTCTGTGTTTTTTTTTTATTTTCTTTAATTTGGAATACTTAATAGAGTCTTTGTATTTTTATTACACTTTATTTATTAAATGTCGCTACCGGTTTCGCCTATGTAGAGTCGTGTTCTACTACTTATTACATAAATAATAAATTCCACAATACTGTCACTAAATACACTAATCGTTAAATAAAATAAAATATTATAAAATACACTAAAAAGGTAGACTTATATCCCTAACCTTGACCATGTGTAAGGACAATAACATTTTCAGTAGCTACATTTGTTCATGTTCTTTCTTTTTGAGTCCTCCTTTTTAAGCTTTGTCTAAAAATTTATTTGTACTTCAAAATCCTTTCAAACAATATTTGCAAGTTTTTGTGATTCTGATTTTTCTTCTTTTCCAGACATCGTCGGTTTTCTTGTTTTTTATTCTCTTTTAATCACCTTCTTTCATGTTCTATTGGAATAGATCTTTTGTTCTTCAAAAATCTTCTTAGCGACTTTTTTTTTTCGTTCTTCTAGAATTTTCCTTTGGTCTTTTTTTGATAACCGTGGTTTTTGGTCCTTCTTTCTTTTCAAATCATCTTTTATCAAATATTATAGAATTTGTTTCAGTTCTTTTAGAACCTTTCAAGGGATGTTGTTCATGTTTTATTATAATTTTTTTATTCTTCCAAAATATAACTTCGTTTTTGAACTTTTGTAAATTGTCTATACCAATACTTTTTCCTTTATCTGATTCGAAAGACTATAAAATTTTTAATACAGTTTAGGACTAGAAGGTAAAAATTATGTTTAGAAAATATGAAAAACAGAATAAAACTGTCGCCTTCGGCTCCAAAATAGTATTAAAAACCTTTTTTAATACCAAATGTAGGTACTAAAAGAAAGAGGTTAACAGTGAGGAGCTTCAGCCCCTATAGCCTCTCTTTAACTTGAATATGCCCGAAAATTTAATCTTCTACGATTTTAGTCACAATAGCCAAAATTTTTGAAGTAGAGAGTATTACAGTTTTTACGCAGGTGCAGGTGCTCAGGTATTTAACAATAAGTGTAGGCAGGAAATCCAATAAGAAAAATAAATTTCCTTTTAATAATTACATTATACTCTATTACAGTAGAATTACATTAGCGTTAGCGTTCCGATAAAATATGATTGATGATATTTAAACTCCGGTAATGAAAGCTCTCATGTTGCTAATCTCGGGCCTCTCCTTTCCTTGAATTTTTTCCCTTACTAATCTAATTCAAAATTCTATTTCGTGATATTTTTCAAGTGCTTTGCTCGTGTCTGAACCTATTTGTTATTGTTCCGCTCGATTTGGCATTCAACAAGTCGTTTTCTTGTCACTTGCCACCAACGAAGCGTCGAACCCTATGGGAATGCAAAAAACCGATTAGACGCCAAAACAATTCCATTAGATCATCAAATTACAGAGCTTGGTCCGATCTTTGTGCAATTTAAAGAAAGAGAGTTTGCTTTGATACGACGTTCTAATAACAGGTGTCGGTCAAGGTAGGACACGTGAGGCCACAACACGTGTGGGCCCTAATACGAAAATCGGGGGGGACGTTTACAACTAGATTGCATCTTTGACTGATGGGAAAAAATCAGGCAGTGATTGTAACACGTTTCGAGTTGGATATCATCAGGTTGTTATTGGTACAATTTAATAAATTATTCCGAAAACATGACTCGAATTTTAAATGTGAAACAATAGTTTGAAAGAATTTCGGAATAATCAATTAGGTTGTCAGTTTAATCGATTTACCGTTTGAGAGTTTATGACGAGGAAAAGAATTTTTTCGAGTAGCGGTTGCTACTAGAAAAAATTAATTATCAAGATGATAAATTAGAGGAATTTAAATGATTGATTTCGGACTGTTTTGGTGACTTGTTTGAATTAGTCCACTGATTAAACTCTTTTGAATATTAAATTAGACCAGCCCAATACAAAATAGTAACTGGCAAGCTAAATTGCTACCCTAAATAACCAAGCTTGTCCATTAAAAACCTCCATTAGACACTTAAAAAAATAAATTTTTAGTCGAAATTATTAGTTTAACAAAACCATATGAAACTGGTAGCAAGATCATTTAATAGAGAAAACTTTGTCACGAGAATTTGTTAGTATAGCTCCAATGTTTATTATCTATCTTCCTCTTTATACTACACTTCGTTTCCATTGCGTCTCCCATTTATCCTACTGGAACCTTTTCAGATTCATTGTGGCATAATTATTACTATTTGCCTCCTCATCACGATCTAATCTTCTTAAAATGTTCATTACTAAATGATGTAGTAGAAAACACCAATCCATACAAGTAATGTACCATTTACTGTGACCCTAGCATACTTGTCCCTGTATTATAAATCGAATAACGAATAGATACAATTGGAAACTTTAAAAACTGTAAACAAATTTGGAGAAACAGCTTTGAGGATTATGTAATGTCTACTGTTTCTCAATCACATTAAGGCGCAAAAAAAAAAACACAGAAACATCAACAGAAGTTTTTTTATTTAATCTTTAGGGACTTTTGCGTTAATACGAGATAGTTGGTAATAAATCTCATTAAAGTGTCAATAAAGTCATTGAGCTTTGAAATGTTTTCAAATTTGTCTAAAATTCTGTGTAAGTAACTCACAAATGGTTCTTGTTTACCTACCGTATCGGTTATTGATTGAATACTCCAATTGGCATTAATACAGTACGGAAAATCTCCAAAAACTTTGTAAAATTATTCCTAAACAACCACCCTAATTGCGATTCTCAGCGACTCCTTTCATCGTTAGTTCAGACCAAGCAGTGATATACACACATCTAGCAAATAACTTGTAAATTCTCAAATGCTGTGGGTGTTGTAAATCGCCAAATAAAGGCCAAAAGCTTGATTTTAGTTTCAAGTTTCATTTTAAAGCTGTTCGTTGGAACCTCAAAAGTTTGTCGCTTCTGCACCGCAGCTTGTCTTCCCGCCCCATTTTCGAATATTTTATACGTTAATTGCGACACACACATACAAAAACACTTTGTTGAGGAATATTGCTGGTATTATTGTCAAGTGACACAAAATTTATTCGAATACAATTATTATAATCTCAACGCTGATATAAACGTTTTATTCCAGCGGCAGCGTGTTATTACCCAGTGTTACCAATCCGAAAACAGTAAATTGCACTAGTACTTGACGTACGCAATTTGGGTGCGGAATTGGCTATTACCGCACCCAAATCGGATTCTGTTAACGACGTAAAGTAGAAAAAATCGATTACAAAATAGGGACATTTGTGTATCTGTTTTTCTGTTACTGGTAGTACTTGTGTAAGACCCTATACAGCCGTGGTAGCATAAACACTTAATGGCCACAGCCCTGCAGGTCCTACATTATCAAAAAAACCACTACTTGGTTACTGCTTGAAGATTCCGGTAATAAAAAGAAGCACGATCAATTGTGCTCACTAAACAAATAACCAAGTTACAACTATCAAAACCTAGAAATCGGCATAATAATTATTCGAGAAATTAAACTGTAGAGAATAAATGCAATTTTGTTAAAACTTAATACAACAGTTCATCTAAAATTAGGTGCTACAAAACTGTAATTAAATTGTCGAAATGTAAAATATTGTCGTCATGTTAAAATAGTAAATACACAGATGAACTATTTATGAACAAAATAATAATTGTAAATTAGATTTAATAATGATAAAAAATATCTGTAGAAAACATGGTGATACTGCAAGTTTCTTAAACGGCGTTGAAATGTCTGAATACGTGATTTTAGAGATGTCTAGCGCTTATTTAGCTACCTAACAAGGTTGCCAAATAAAAATTTATGTGTCAATTGTTGGCAATCGCGGGAGATTTAAATGTGAAACGCTTTACTTCATAAGGTAAGTAGTTTATTCACGGATCGAAGACAAAGCAATAGCTACATTATATCTTTGTTTCAAATTACAATAATCTGTTCATTATTTTCAGTATTTTTTTATTGTGTGCCAATAATGTTTTTAATAGAAAAAATAATTATAAACACTAATAAAAACAATTTTAGGTATGTATTACATAAGTGTAAATTGTTACTCTGTTATTATAAGTGTCCGAAAATTGAAAAAACATAAGATACAAAAGTGGTCCAAACCTGGAATTTATCAGTAACAAATGGTAACAAAGACGGTCAATAGCGTTACCCGAGTTTGTTTCCAAAATAGGGTTTATTTTTGTAAAAATTTAACTGTTCTGCTAGTCCAACCCATATTTTAAAATTAAATTTTTTTATGTATAAACATGCTAAGATTGCTTTTTTTATTAAGTGAAAAAGAAAGAGATATTGATAATGAATTTTTGAAAAAGAATCTGACTAATTTTGTAAATAATTATAACAACAGAAGTATTTAAAGAGTCATGAATAACTGTTTTGATGGAGCGACGCCGAAAATGTATTATTAAAAGTCATATTAATAAAATGATTGATATAGTGTAGTCAAATTTTCTTACAGAAATACATCAACTATACCTAGACTATTCATGAGAGACATTTAAGTAGGTTGACTTTATAAGAAGCTGCAATAATCGAATAGTAGCCTTTGCTGAATTTAAGGATAGTCAAACCACACTGACGACAAATTTTGATTTTTGATGTAATATATATCGCATCCGAAAATATCAAGTATTTGTCTGTCATAAATTCAGCAATGGCTATTATTATATGACTACTAATTTGTCTCATTTTATATATACGACTACATGAAAATATATAATAAATGCCATATTAAGTGTCATATTTAATACCTAGACACTAAAAGTCACTTAAAGTCACCTTTAAAGTCACTACTGTGTCTTGGCTTTGAACTGTCAGCCGCGGCATTAAATCGTCCGCTTTATTGCTTAATAAAACAAATATATAATTAGCTTCTTGAACTGTACAACGTATGTGACAGTTGTCCATTCATCAAAGGCAGATTGATATTTATAAGGCAATGCGGTAACAAAATGCGGTAAAATCACAATGTTAAAACGGGCGGTTAAAGGTATCTTATTCTTGTCATAAATAAGTTTATGTAACAAAATGATTGTTACGTAAAAAATTTAAAAAATATTTCCCGATGTAATATGAAAAAATAAAATTTAAATCTTTACAGCACTATTTGTACATTAATTAAAATATTCGTATAAAAGTCGTTTAAGGCTTGTTACAAAAAAAGTTTTATCCGAATTTCTTAATGGATTAGGTTATTTTACAGTGCTCTAACTCATAAGACAAGCAGAGTTATGCTTTAAACAAAGTTTGTCGGACTGTAAATTTAGACTTACCACATTTTAAAATGTAAATAACTATTTCAGGTTGGGAAGAATTTTATCAAAAATTTAGATTTCGTTAACGTGTTTAAATTAATTAGATTTTCTTTTCGAACTAGTACATAAATATTTGTTATTTCTGTAAAGAATTGCAGGATTACAAAATAAGAACGAAACCCAAAGGAAAATTAATTAAAAACTGAAAACAAATCAATTAATCTGAAATGGCAAAGTACACAACATTATGCAAATGATAAATTTCTTGTTAATTACAAATCCGTAATGGATACATAAAACAAAAACATAATTTGATCATAATTCCAGTGTAATTATTAAATATCTAAATTGCTGTAATCGACATTAAGTTTTATCGTCTTGAAACAAGTGATTTGAAGAATTTAATTAATACATAAAGTGTGCTAGAATAGCATTACAATTCAAACAAACTAAATATTTGTCGCATTAATTATTTTTAGTAAATTATTTTGTGTTGACTTAACTGTTAAATTAGCAGTTATAACACTTCTCTCATTTTTCAAATCTAAACAAGTTAATTGACACAAAATTGTAACAGTTAAAAATGGCAATCCCGACTGATTAAAACATTGTTCGAGAGATATCTAACGGGATTCAAGCCTTAAATATTCGGTGATTACGCAAATCTCCGGAAGCATTTAAACACGATCTTAGATAAATTAATTATCCAGAGCAAGATGAAATATTATTCCATGGATAATCAGTGTATTTCACGGACCCCCTCCAAATATTGTAATTAACCGGAAAAAGCTTTTTAGCCTCCAACCAATAGCAATAAAACGGAAATAAGTTATTACAAACATCGACTTGCCCACCTTAATTGCTTGAATATGCGCACGCAATATTTGGGATTTCTCTTTTTGTAAATATTTTTTATAATTGGGGGGAGATGAATGAGAGATTTCCCCCCGAGTCGTGAGCTTTCGGCCCCAATCGCAGCCACGTGTTTGAGCCCTGGGGCTGCCCTGCTAGTCACTATAACTCTACACTACTCTTGGCCGACACTCCTCTATGACTTGAGGTGGTGATCTGTTGATTGAGTGCGTCTTGTAGTGAGTGTTTACGAAATGTGATTTTATGTCCGGCATAAATCATCATTGATCAAACTCGCAGGAAATCCCAACGTTGTTAATAAACACCATGTAGATTTTATCAGGTGTCAGGAAATAACGTATAGGTGAGTTTTTAAAAACACTGATTTGTAATTTAGAACGACACTTTATTAATCAATAAATACGCGGACGGAATCGTTAAATTCTGAGTTTAGATGAAGTGTCATCGAGGGAATTGCAGGAATTTGTGTTATCGGGAAATAAAATGTTAACTTGTCAACTAGGAGAACTAATGAGACGTTGAAAGGTTTTTTATTTAGGGGAGATAAATGCCTCAAAGTGTTTAGTGAGGAGTTACAGGTGGTCCAGGAAAATAGGCCAAATTTTTCAATTTTTAAAATATTTTTTTGGAAAATATTCATTATTTTTCTTATATTTAGGAGAGATAAATGCCTCAAAGAGTTTAGTGAGGAGTTGCAGGTGGTCCAGGAAATTACCCAAATATTTCAATTTTAAAATAATTTTTTGGGATATGTTCACTAATTATTTTTATTTTGGTGAGATAAATTCTCAAAGTGTTTAGTAAGGAGTTATACTGGTGGTCCAGGACGTGGCGCAAATTTTTCAATTTTTAAAATATTTTTTGGGAAATATTTATTGTTGAGATGTACAGATAGAGATCGTAATAAAAATAAATTAATTAATAAATTTTCGTTTCAACATCGGGGACAGTAAACAAATACATAAAATATTTTATGTTTTAGTGCGTCGAGAAAATATTTTAATTATGAAAAATTGCCTTTTTAGTTGAGTAGGATGTCAAATATTTAGGTTAGTCGTTAGTTATTTTAAAATTCTATACAACTTAGTATAACTGTTGATTTGTCAAAATTTAAAAGTTGGTTTAATCCGTGAAATACTGGGTGCCCTAAGTTTTACCCCCAAAATGACGATATTTATCCATTGTAGAAGCACATCATGTACAAATTTAGCCACTTTAGTAAAAAATAGACAGTTTCTTCTTGCCATTTATCCAATTAGTTTAAATAATTTTTTATCAGCTATGTATTTTGTTATGCACTGTTATTACTTTCTTTTCGATGGATTTATCGCAGAATTGTAAACTTTGTCAAGAAAAGAATCTATTCTGCAATGATTAGTCTGAACAATTTAAAATCCAAATTTATTCAAAAACTAATAATTTAAAAAATAACAGCACAAATTAATTTTGTAACTAATTTTGATTTTGATTGATTCTTATAAAAATTAATCCATGGAAATATTTCCCAAAATCTTTTTTTTTAATAGTAATATGAATAAAACTGAAGTATATTTGTGTCAGAGTACACTGTTTTTTATTATGAGAAATAAGCTAAAAAGGCAGTGGTGGTAAAATTTCGGACAGCCGATACAGCAGATTTTTAGTTTAAATAATAAGCCTAAATTTAAAAAAAAATCAAATTTTCAATAAAGACAAAGCGTACAGCGTAATCAACAAATACAAGTTGGCAATAAATTATGTATTAAAATTTTTTGTTTAATATTTGTATCAATTGATAAATTTTCCCACTAAAGTCATGTGTCAATGCTTAAAACAACTATAAAATACCGAAATTGCTAAAAATAATGATGAATTTTGTGTTGCTACATTTTTAATGCAAATAATTAAAAGTATTTGACATTAATTCATGTGTACTGGTGCAATTTGAAACTAACGAACACGTGGGTTATTGAAAGAGAAACACTAAAAATCATATTTAATTTGACAGTTTTGCAACTTTTTTTGTAAATATTATGACTTTTTAGTAAACACGTGGTTTATTTAGGGAAAAGCGCTAAAAATCATGTTTAATTTGACTCAATTGTTCTACTTATTTTGCAAACAATATGACTTTTCTCCCTCAATAACGCATGTGTTACTTCGTAAGAATTTTCGAATTTTTTTACATCAAAAAATATTTATTGCTAAGGGGTGGCCCAAATCATTCATCTTCGAGTTACTTTCAGCTGTCAAAACATAGAACTTAGACAAAGATTTGAATTGCTAATAAAATTATTACCAAAAACTACAAAATGTCTAATTGAAAACAATACCAAAACTTTGAGGCATTGAATAAAACAATTTCACGTAAAAAATAAATGAAAAACTAAATGCAAATTTTGAAAAAATACCTTGACATTGCTGACGTTTCTAAAACTAAATTAATGAAAAATTTCATGTTAAAAATCTATCTAAGTTCTGTATTTGACAGGAAAAGGTAACTCGAAGACGAAAACTTTGGCCCACATGTTAAAAAATTTTGTTTTTAGGCTTAAAAAACGGTTTGGACTGTAACTTGTCTAAATTTTATGGTTTTGACTTACAAACTAGTTTACAAAAAATTAATTGGGGTGGTTGTAAAGAAAAACGTGTTCTATTGTTACCGAAGAGACTAGTCCCTTTTAGTCCCTTAAAGCAATCACAAAGATACTGCGGTTTTTTGTCGCTAGAGATCCCAAAAATTTGACTTTCTTTATTGCACCATAAAATTCAAACTTTTCTACACTGAAATCAGCGAAAAGATAGTTATAAATCATCGTAGGGCGTATACATGTGCTTAGAAGCTCATACGCAGAAGCCGGGTTTACACAAAATTTAGAATACGTATTGTTAGTTGCATACACAAATTTGTCAGTGTGACACAGACTTGTTACAATACTCCTAGTTTTCAAAACAGCCAGTTGCAAGATACTATTCAAATGTTCCGGGCACAAGTGGGCGGTTTTATTACTATATCTGTTCGCCAATGAGACAATGAGACAAACTATACTATACTACGAAACTCTTAACCCGAGCTTAATAAATTCTATTTTATTTTGTACCCATAACCTTTTTTATACGCCCGCAAATCAAGGCGTTTATCTTTATGATTCTCAATGTTACCAAGCAACACTGTCAAATAAATACGATTTTTTTTCAGTTTTCAGTTAAAAAATGTTAAACGAGTAATGACGACCTTATGGTATCCTCAAAAACGACCAAAAAATCGACTACTCGTATTTTATATCGTTTTTTGCACAATTTTTCGCCCAATTGGCCCTCCTGCGCAGAGTTTTAAACATTCTCTCGTGACATCATCATCTTCACACATAAATACTCTTAATACATAAATAACTATTATAACAATAAAAAATTCCATTTTCTACATTCTGAAGACTTTAATTCTAAAGTCGCATATTTAATCAAAATGGATTAATAGTTGTATAAGAGAATTTTTGTTATTTAACATCCTTTTAATGAAAACTATCACCTGTTAAAATCTGTAACATCACTTCAAAAACACACTGTATATGAAATAAAAGATCTAGAAATTATTTTGAAAGGTTAAACATTAATAATTGCAATAGTTTATTTATTAAATGTTTAAGCAATTTGGAAAAAAAGTGTTTTCATAGGTTCTTATAACAGTTTGTTAACAAACCTGTTCTTAATGAAACATTTGTTATTTTGGGCGAAATTGCTAATTTTTTTATTTAAAACCTTAATGTTAAAACTAAAAAAGTTGGTACAGCTGTATTTTATTTAAAATGTTTGTTTAAAAAAAAAGAAAATCAGGGTGTTTTTATTAAAAAAATTGCTGCTATATTTATCCCAAAAATTTAAATGGAGGAAGTAGCATTTTTATAGCGACTCAACATCTATATTTAAGTTTTTTTTTGAAAATTTGGTTAACCCTGTATTTTGCCTGTACACATTTTATAAGTAGTTCGTTTTAAATTGACAATAATAATTTATAATAATACTAACCACAACAATAATGTACGAATATTCAACTCATAAAAATTCGTAAACAAAATAATACAAACAAAGAAATTTTTTGAAAAATCAATATTTTTTTTTAAAATAAATAAGGAGTGTCTCAAAACTCTCGTCATTGAGTTACCTTTGCCAGTAACAAAATGGGCCTACAATAGTGATAAACGACAAATTAAGCTTCTTGATTTTATATCTAATTTTTCAGTTATTTATTAAGTGAAATTTGCAACGTTTGATCATTAAATCAATTGTTTATAGAACCCTATCCAAGCTCTACGTTTACACCGATAAAGGTAACTCTATGACAAAAGTTTTAGAACACAGCTTATTACTCGTAACTGTCAAAAATTTAATTAAATTTTAAATATTTTATGGAGATATTTTAGGCATTTTTCTGCTTATTAATTATAACACAATTAATTTTTCTAAACCCAGCTACTTAATTATATTAATTTATCAAATTTCAATTTGTGCAAAAATTCGGGTTAGGATGTCTATAAAGCCATTAACATGCCGCCTATATTCAGCTTTAATAGCTTTACAACTTTTTTCGCGTTGAAGCAATGCGTAGGTCTATAAAACCGTTGTTAGATGATTATATTAATTGTAGATGAGGAATATTCATACCTGCAATCTTTTTTAATAAAGAAACTCGAAACATAAGTATACAGTTGCAAATAGACAGTCTTTATTATATAGTCAGAAGCTTCCAGTATTGAGAAACAAGTTGCATCAAGATTACACTTTGATTAGCTCTAGCATTTCTTTTATTTTCTTCTAAGACGATAAACTTTTCTTCCTTGTCATTACTGTAATTGCTTACTTTTAATAATTAAAAGCAAGAATCAACTTCCAACTGGAAAAATTATAACACGCACTACTTGAGTCTGAAAGATTTTATAGAAAATTATGAATAGATCGAGTCATAATTCATCCATCTGTTCTTATAAATTGAAAGTTCTCGTCACTCGGCTTGATTATAATATAACAGAGATCACCTGCAGTCGCGAAATAATTATTATAATTTTATGATCATCAATAAATAATTCAGCACCAACGAATTTATTGATGGTATTAAGATGTCAACGGTGATGGTGTCTGGTGATACACATAATTTTATCTAAGAATTATTTATGTTTCTGAAGCCAATGAAAGGACGCTCTTTAATAATTCTAACTATAATAATAGTAATAATGGTGTATTTCATGAATATGAATGAATCAATGAATGGATAATTGGATAAATAGAATATCTATCATAATAGCCAAGGCGATTAAACGTGAATGTTGTCGTTTCAATGAGATTACAAAGTGATCAATCTGCATTATATATTTTTACAACACCAAATAAGATTTTTACTCACAGCACACATTTTTTTCTGAAATTGTCGTAATCAAGGGTTTTTCTTTAAGCATCTCTAGGTCTTACACTATTAGAGATAAAAATATTATTATATAAAATTTAATTTCCTACAACTTTTTCCTAAACATTTTTTTGTGTCTTTTGCCGTTTTTGCAGCGTTTAGGCAGTAGCCGAGTACTTTAAGTGCTTTATTGATGTACCAATAATTTAATAACTGAGTATGTTTTAAATAGAATTATTTTTGTTTCTAGGAGCGTTTGACGGCCGGCGGCCATGGTTCCCTGGCCCTAAGTGGCAGTTCCCCCGGCTACGGCGCGGGCGGTTCCGGGGCACACCACCGGGGCTCCGGCGGGCTCCACCACAGCTCGGCCATGCAGCACCAGCTGCCGCAGCCGGACTTTCAGCCGCCGTACTTCCCGCCGCCGTTTCACCACCCGCCTAGTCCGCCGCCCCAGCAGCACCTCGAGTACCTCACCGACCCGTACGGGGGCCTCTCTGGCCTGCACCACTACAACCAGCTGGGCCTCCGCCGCGAGGGCGACCCCAACCACACGCACGTGGTATGCATAATTAAAAATCACGCACGCATTCCGCCGCCGCCGAGGGGCGAAGAATCGGAAATTCGAATCGCCTTATCTGGCGGCGGCTATCGAAGGGTGCCCGGATAACTGGCATTCCCCGGCAAGTATTCTCTGCTGCAACTATGTCAAGACATCGCAAATATGTCAGGATCGCGCTCCTTCATCTCGGATCGATCCTGGAATAATATTTTGTCAACGGAATGGGGGCTTTGGGATTTTTTCATGCAGCGTCATTTTCAAGAAAGGAGAGGGGATTAAATATTGAACAGTCACTCTTCTTTCGACGTTTACAGTTAGCTAAATTGGGACCATATTGTGTTTCTACATGCCATTAATTTATTTCGTGACATGTTATATCACCACCGTTTTAATTGCACAATGATGGCTTCTTAGAACATCATCAATTTTCGAATTGACGGTTTTAAGGTGTGATTGAATTTTTTCGAACGTAATAAACAACGGACAACCGTAGAGAAACATACTCAACGAGCTTTAAACGACCAAAATCGACGATAAATTTCAGACTATTCAGCGAAACTGCCCAAGGGAATTTTAAACTAGATTTTATTTAGAAACTCTTGATTAGAAATTATCTATTGCTTCCAGTATCGTCGTTTAACAAAATTTTAAAAAAAAGAAGTTTCTTTTGTTTGGCTTAGAACTCTAATTTGACATGGAAGATGCCAAAATTAGAACTAAGGTTATTTATTATTTTCCTTATTTCAAAGAATAGTTCTTTAATTTTATAAACTGTCCTTTAGTCTTTAAGATGTACCTACTTAAAAGACACAATTTCTTTTTTATCTAGTTTTTTTCCTAAAGAGAAACGAGCAAACTTTAGAAAACTGACATTAATTTGTAATTGGTAGATTTCAAAAATAAATTAATTGTGTAGACGTCCTTTTAAGTCACCAAAATAAATTTTAAATACGTATAAAAAAACGAAAGTTCTATCCAAACTTAAGTTATGAAACCTACGTAAATAGGGTATTTAATGGTACAGAAAAAAAACAAGGAGAATCACAACTAGTGGAAGAAAAAGAACAGAAGTAGATTCTAGAAGAATTTGAAAAAAGAGATTTTATAAAAATTTGTAGAAAAAATGACCTACTGACAAAAAAACTCGGAAGATTAAAATGTATGTTGTATAAGAAAAAAAAAACAGAAAAATTTTAAAAACGTAGTTTAGACAATTTTAAAAGAACTGTAAATTCAAGGCTTACAGAGATAAATAAAGAATCACAAAACCAACGATTGGAAAAAAAGAGAAGAAAATACAACTAAAACAAACGATAAAGGAAGATTTAAGAAGTTGAAAACTTTAACTGGAAGGTCCTGAGGAACAAAATTCAGGCGAATTTAAAAAACAATATTTAGCATAAAATAAAAATAAGATCAACGATTACTAAAGAATAAAAGATAAGTTAATAATAGTAAAAAACCAATAAAAATTTTAGATTAATAAAAGAATAATCCTTCGAGCCGGATACTTGGTAGATACGGAGTAATTACAATAATTTTTGCTTTAAACACCTAAAAATCTTAATTTTAGTTATTCATATTAAAGTTTCTAATAATATTTAAGAGCTAGAGAAGGCAGTTTGTACTCTTTTTTTTCTAAAAATTGCAGTAAACATTTATTTTTGTAATAATCGTCGTCTTTGGTTCCCAAAGCGTATATATTTTATGATCCTTCGAGTCAGATAAAGAGAAACACCTCATTGGTAGTATAAAAAGACAATTTTTCCAGAGTGTTTAATTTTACTTTTTTTTATAAACATTGCAGAAATATTTATTTAATATTAGTTATTTTTTGGCTCACAAAGTGTGTTTAAAAAACCGTATGGTCCTTCGAGTGGGATATAGAAAAAAGTTTGACGGGTCATTTTGCAATAGTCCTATTTATGGCATTCTTTTTTTTTTCGGTACTATCGTTTCAGGGCTTATTAGCCCTTATAAACCCTGAAACATTAAAAGAGACATAATGTTTTATAAACCAATGTCTATGTGAGATTTTTTATGCTAATCAGAATCAATGCCAAGGCTGCAAACTACAAGGACTCTAAAATAGATAGTACCTATACCAAATAAAAAACTAATTATTTAGTTACATAGAAAAAAATATTATTTTTTATTTGCAGAGTCAGCTGGGCCATGGCGCCGGCTTCCCGTACAGTTCAGCCCCTGGAGGTGGCCGTCCCGACTATTCCGTGGGCACCCCCCAACGTCCTCACGACGACCCCCTTTCTCTTCACCAAGCCCTCGGCCAAGCCGTCGAAGAAGCCCAGGGCGGTATCGACGACAACACCGGCTTCATATCCGACTTACCTCTGTTAAAAAGTAAGTACCAATTACCACACCATGTGCAACCGCGCCCCCAACTCCCTTCTAACAATAATTTCATTGTGTAGGTATGAAAGGGGGCAAGGACCACGGCGGAGGCGCGATGGTATCCCCCAGCGACGTGTTCTGCTCCGTCCCCGGCCGCCTCTCCCTCCTCTCCTCCACTTCAAAGTACAAAGTGACAGTCGGCGAGGTCCAGCGCCGTCTGTCGCCCCCCGAATGCCTCAACGCCTCCCTTCTCGGCGGCGTGCTCCGCCGCGCCAAAAGCAAAAACGGCGGCCGGATCCTCCGTGAGAAACTGGAGAAGATCGGGCTGAACCTGCCGGCGGGGCGGCGGAAAGCCGCCAATGTGACCCTGCTGACCTCCCTGGTGGAGGGCGAGGCCATCCACCTGGCGCGCGATTTCGGGTACGTGTGCGAGACGGAGTTCCCGGCGCGGCAGGTGGCGGAGTACCTCCTGCGGCAGCACGGCGAGACGCCCCGCCGGAAGGAGCTCCTCCAGGCCACCAAGCAGATCACCAAGGAGCTGATGGACCTGCTGAACCAGGACCGGTCCCCGTTGTGCAATACGCGGCCGCAAATCCTGCTGGACCCCTCGATACAACGACACCTCACCCACTTTTCGCTCATCAGCCACGGCTTCGGCAGCCCTGCCATCGTGGCGGCGCTCACCGCTATTCAGAACTTTTTAAGTGAATCGTTGAAACATTTAGATAAAGTGTTTCCCAACCAAAATACGCAACAGGGACAAGCCATGTTAGTCACGTCGTCGCTCGATAAAGCCAAATTAGAGGACAAGAAGTGACCGAATAGACTTTTATGTGTTGTGATCTGAAGATTACGCTACAAATTACGCGATCTCGTGCTAATAGCGTCGTCTAATTTGTTTAAGACTTTGTTATAAGTATTATTGTAATTGTTTTTTATTGTAATTATGCTGATTGATATGAAATATATTTTTTTCAAACAGTGCCAATGACGATTATGTATTCTATATTACGTATTGCAATTTTGGGTAAAAAATAAAACACAACTTCTACCAAACTCTATCATTCGTTACCTAAATGTCCCCTTACAAAAAAAAAATTTTAAATAAATAAGTATAAAATATAATTTTTTTTATTTTGGTGAATTACGTCCATTCTTTTTATATTAGAAAATTGTTGTTACGAGGAAGTGGACAAGGCAGAAAAAAAAAACTATTTTATAAGGCCAACGTTTCGAATCATTTATTGATTCTTTTTCAAGGCTTATAATAAATGTTATAATTTGTTTGACGTGTAAGTAAAATTTACATAAATAGACGGAAAATATTTATGTTCAGTTGACGATTGGACCTGTCTACCTGGCATAACTTTCTAATTCTTGTTAAAATAATTAAATTTTTAAACTACACAACATTGATCCCAATGCAGAGGTAACGAGAGGCTGTTTTCGTTTACCAACAAAAGGGTTGTTTTGCTATCAGTTGTGAAAATTTACAAAATATTTTAAGATAAAGAAAACAGTTTGGATTTTGTTTCCACTGCAATTGCATCGTTTCTTTGCTCTGTTCTAGTATTCTTGTGTGGTGATTGCACGTTTTTAAAAATCAGTCTTTTTTAAGACTACTAAGTACTTTGTTATATGGTATTTCTTGGTAAGAATTAATTTTGAATAAAATTTATTTTATAATAATTTAAATATAAATTTAGTTCCTGAAAGAAAATTTTTTGTTTCTTTCTAAAATGTGGAGACCTTGGGAAAGTGAAACTGTGAATGAACCGCTAATTCATGTTGTTTCTTCATCTTCGTCTTCGTTATCTTCCACAAGTAGTGAAGAAGAAATTGACGTTGGTGGACCTCGTAGAAAAATAAAGTTTTTAGGGACCGATACTAAACAAGTGATTTTAGATGTATTTCATGGTAAGCAAAAATTCTTTACATTATAGTTCTTTGATTATATTTTTTTTGTTATAGGCTTAAGACAAACTAAATACTTTACGACTGCCTTTAAAGAAACTCTTCTTTTAACGAAAACTTCCAAAACAACATTAAGACGTTTAATTAAAGTTGGAATACAAACTAGAAAAAAACGAAAAGACTTTGGCAAAATTCGAAAATTAGACGAACATCTGCACAGTGACATTATAAGAAGAACGGTTTATGAAATGTATGAAGAAAAAGAAGTTCCCACGATTGCAAGCCTACACGCTAAATTACAAACTAAAAATTTAGACATAAAATGCGGACAAACAACGTTGAGAACGTTTTTGAAAAAAATTGGATTTCGCTTTAAAAAGATTAATAAAAGATTATGTATAATGGAAAGTCTGCGATTGCGAAGATGGCGTCATGAATATTTGCAAAAAATACAACAATTTAGAAATGAAAACAAAGAAATATTTTATTTAGACGAAACATGGTTCGATAGCCACGACACGGTTTGTCGTGGTTGGGTTGATAGAAGTCAGAAATGCCGTCTGAAAGTCCCACCATCTAGGGGCCAAAGACTGACAATTTTACATTGCGGTTCGGAAAATGGTTGGGTCAAGGATGCACTATTATTATCTGGCAAAAAAATAAAACACTGCAAACTTGATTATCACGAAGACATGAGGGCAGAACTTTTTGAAAATTGGTGGGAGAACACCTTACTCCCAAAATTACCACCAAATAGTGTAATTGTGTTGGACAATGCCTCTTATCATTCTAGGCAACTAGAAAAACTTCCCAATACCGGAAGCCGGAAAGAAGACATTCAAACTTTTTTATCAAAAAATGATCTTTTTTATGAAGAATCGTACTCCAAAAAACAACTTTTAGAGGTACTTAGAATTAAGAATTTTAAAAAAAAATATTTTGTCGACGAAAAAGCAAAAGAATTAGGGCACACTGTTGTGAGGCTGCCCCCATACTATTGTATTTTTAATCCGATTGAATTAGTATGGGGGCAGCTAAAAAGGGCTGCACGAAAAAATAATAAGTGTTTTGACAGAAACAATAGGGTAGTTGATGTAATAAAAAATGAAATAGAAAAAATTTGTAAAAAGACTTGGGAAAAATCCGTAAAAAAAATAATAAAAATTGAAAATGAATACCGCAAGTTTGAAAACATAGAATTTATTATAAATTTAAATGAAGATAGTGATGACAGTGTATTTGAAGATTAAATTTATTACGAAAAATTTTGTTTTTTATTAATTTTAATCGATATTATTAATATTGAATTTTTATATAATCCACAAATTTATTTTCAACAATTGGAATCAATTTATGTAAATTTTACTTATCGGAAATTTTACGGTCCCTGCCGATGCCTCAGGTAGTCAGCTATTCCGTCCAGATGTAAGTGTCGATCCTCCGAACAATCATAAATTAAAATATCCCAGCACTGAAAATTAGCTTACCATTAGATTCAACAATGACCATTGTTTGGTTTATTACGGTATTTAGAAGTCGGGACCAGATAAATTTGAGGGAACTATACCAACTTGTCTGGTCAGTGGTCGCCGGAAGAATAAAATATAATAATTCCAAACAAAAGTTATCTTTGTGCTATAATGTAAACAAAAATTAAGCATTTTTTGAATAGAAGGATGGGTAATAGCTAATAATACATATCCCTTTGGTCTGTTTTTTTTATCAGAAAGACGATAAAAAAATCGATATAAAAATAATCGATAACTTCGCCGTTATCCAAAATGTGGCCATTCCTTGTTTGACTTTTCTTTGAGATGAATACAAAATATCAGATTTATTTGTTGTTGTTTAGTTACTTTAAGTTGAGCTACTTCCGGTAGTATCGCAAATTTTAATACTTTTCGGAAGCAACAACAAATCACAACTCCGATTTTTTTAAATTTTTTATGTAAACAAAGATACTACCGGTATTATTTCAACTTGAAATTAGCCCATTAGAGTCTTCTACTTTAATTTATTTTCACTTACATCGTGTACGTAAAGAATAAAAGTTTAGATAACTTATTTCAACGTAAAGTGATATTAATAATAAGTCTAGTTTCATGTGGTTTTATTTACGATATGGGTCACTAACGAGGGTATCAGTCGGCCGGAACATAAATTACATTACAGAAAATACAAAAAGTGGAGTTTAATCTAATAAGTAAGCGTAGTTTAAGTAAATAACTTGAAATATACTTGATGTTTATTATAGTTATTGATAAGAGGTGCTCATGGAAAACAAAAATTGTAGATACGTAACGTCTAAATTGATTCATAAATATCAAGTTATTGGTGATTGACATATCAACTTATTGGATTTAAGAAAATCGTTGCAGTATGAGCTTGAAAAATTGGTTACAAAACAGTATTTACATAAAGTTATTTAAGCAATATGTGTTAAAAATACATTTTTTTTCACTAGTGTGGAATGTTATTGTACGAGGCGTAGCCGAAAAAAAAAGCACTTTAACACGAGTTGTCTATAAACAAATTTAAAATTCAAAATTACGTGAAGAAGCACAAAATAAAAAAATGTTCATTCAGTGAAGAAAAAATCGAAAACAGTGAAAAAATGTCCACTTTTATTCACTGAATTTTTACTTTTTTTTACTCAGTGGAAAAAGTGCCACCCTGCATATTAAAAATAATGAAAAAATCCAGTTTTTTAAATAATAATTTAAAAACAATATTTTGTGTTTGTTTATTATTTTTTGAATGCAAAAAAATATTTTTTAAATACAAAAAAAGTAATACATAAGTTTGATAAAATTTTCTATTTTACCGATTTGGATTTCAATGTTAGGTGACCAACATTATACCTAATTGCAGGTCAAGGCACTACATGGGTTACAAAATTCATCTTTTCGGCCTGTCATTAGCGACAATCAATAATAGTTATTTACAGTAAGAGTGAGGAAGGTGAAGAATTATTTGTCCCTGAGGACGTCCTGGAACAAGCTAATGCGGCTTAACATCAATTTCTTTTGACAAAATGGAAATTCAATTATGCGTGGACAAAAACGCGTGAGCGGAAGTGAAACCTTCACAAGCTGCATGTTGGTAACTATGGCTACAGACCTACTTTCTAAGGAGGTATCAAACAAAATCGTTGTATATGGATTTGACCAGAAAAAGCTTGTTTTACAGCTAGTGCTTAGTTTTACTTTGTAGTTAAACCCGGCCGTTAATACAATCCAAGAAAGCTGCTCTAAAATTTTTTATTGTTAAAATGATTTACAACATTACAACTAACGTCAATATTCCTTGACTAAATGTTAAGACATTACATTACTATCTTCTGGCTATAATTAGTGATTTCATTCTCTAAAAAATTGAAATGAGTGCTCGGGAGTGCAAAAAAATAGTGTATATACCACAGGACTATAGAGCTTTATCAAAGTTCTCTGTTTGACATTTAACATAACGGATATAAGGCCACATAAAGTGCCTGCTTTACTGCTTAGTCAATAAAAATGCTGATATATTGACTAGTCAATAAGTGTGATAGTTTAGGAGGGTCAAATTGTCATTAAAATGTGATGTTAATTGTCGATCGGCAAAAAATTCTTTAATTACTTAAGAAACTATTAAATAAAAACCAAAAAAAAATGCGAACTCAACAAAATAATTTTAAAATGTGACAAACCTGACTTGACTTGATCACTTATTCAGATTTAACAGTAATTAATAATTAATTTTGTAATAATAACAAATAATAAAAATCAGCAAAAAAAATTTGTCTTATTTCAACTGATAACAAAATTATAACCTAAAAATTAATTACTACAAAATGTATAATGAAAATTTTGTTACATAGGGCAACTAAAGGTTTTTCAGGTCAAAATAAAGCGATAACTTAAAAGTGAGATGTGCAGCAAAATTTTGCTAGTAGAAATTGCTTCGTTTGTGTAACAAATTTGGTATTAATCGCTTAGGCGGTTTTCGAGATATAACAAAAAATGTTTTTTTTTACACCCAACTTTGACGGCCTGTAATTTTGTTATTAGTTGAGATAGGACAAAAAATTTTTTGTAGATTTTTATTATTTGTAGTGCTGTATTTTAGGTTAAAATTTTTGCATTCACATCCATAACAGTCTGTATAATAGTCTCAAATTTTCAGAATTTATACTAACATATCGCTCATTAAATACAACAACGTCATAACTCAAAGACAAACATTTTTGTTACATTTATGATTAGAATGTATTTTGTATTGTCTTTTAATTGCTAGACAGTCATATCTGTAGCTAAAAAACTTGCCAAAACATGGCACTAGTTTTGTACCACGTCACTACTTTACTTTGTATTTTTTACACAGTAAATTTTAACTTTAACTTGCGTCTATTTAAAAATAAGCTTTTTTGAGTTGTAACGTTGTTGCATTTAATGAGCAATAATATTTTTAACGCCTTTCTTGACTTTCAATTTAAGGGAACCCACACTATTTTATGTATAGCTGGTTGCCCACATACCCGAATTGTCAAAATTTGAATATAAATATAACCTTACTTTCGTTTGTATGGTTTAATTTCGAATTTTTGTAAAATAACATTACCTTGTTGTAGGTATTTCCAGTTATGCCTCCGAAAGCGGGAAAAGGAGGGTCGAAAGGGGCTGCCAAAGGCTCAAAAGGAGACGACTCCGGTGAAAAATCTAAGGAAAAAAAAGGTGGAACTGCGGTCAAAGTGCGACACATTCTCTGTGAAAAGCAAGGCAAGTGTCTTGAAGCTTTGGAGAAGCTCAAAGCCGGCCAGAAATTCCCTGAAGTAGCGGCTGCATACAGCGAAGATAAAGCGAGGCAAGGGGGTGACCTAGGTTGGATGACTCGAGGCTCCATGGTGGGGCCCTTCCAAGATGCGGCTTTTGCCCTGCCTGTCTCAACTGTAAACAGCCCTGTTTATACAGACCCTCCTGTTAAAACGAAATTTGGGTATCACATCATCATGGTTGAAGGGAAAAAATGAACTGGAAATACTGGTTAAAGAAAGAGAAGATGCATAATTTAAGTCCCCTTTTTACTGTTGTTATAACTATATAAAGAATAAGAAATACGATAAATTAAAAAAGTTTTGAATTTTCAAGAAAAATGTTATTACAGATTCCTTTGTTGACAACCGCTTCCAGTTATTGACGTTTCTTTGACAAGCAGAGCGCGCTTCGATCATTTTGTGAAATGGCGTGTTTGGGTTAGGTATATAAGCGGAAAATTTACAATTTCAAGTTTAATGACTCGAATAATGAACAAAAATCAAGTTAAATAAATTAAAATCTATAGTGTTTGTTATTATAAAAATTTTATCATAAAAAATATAAACAATGGAAGTCGAATATTTAACAAAAGAACAACTCGTTGGATTTGATAAATATAAGGTAAGTTGTTTAATATTTATAATTAATTTACAAAAAACCCATAAGCTTGTCACATAAACAGTCAACAGGAAAATCTAATTACTAAAATTAAACCAGTAAAGGTCATTTGATCCTATTTAAATCGAGTGATTATAAAGGTCTTAAAAATCACATGTTTTTTTCATTGCATTCAACTAATTTAATTATAAATATTGAAACCGATCAATGAAATGCAAAAGAAACGCGTACGTTAACTATTTCAATATATTTATATGTTATCAAATTAGATTTCCCAACCAATAGTTTATCAATCGTTATCAGTGAACTGAGTATTTAGGATACATTTCTCGGGAGATATCCACCAATTATACATCTTTCAGATTAAGAGTAACTACGTTATAATTTTAAATACATATTTCGTTTATTATTTATTCCAAACCAATTATACAACAATAGGAATAGAAAAACCGGAATTACACGTTATTTATTGCTTTTCATATCTTGATTTTTTTATGGCAAAATCCTGCTATTTTTATCATTATCACGAGACTCATCCGCTGATACAAAAAATGATAAACAAATTTTGGCGGCAACAATTTAAGTAATCACTTCAGGAAATAATGAAACAGACTCTATGGTCTGCTATGGTTTTTTTATATCAGAGAAACTTGAAGACTTTTATCAGAGAAAGCGTTAGAAATTTGAAATACCCATTTGTAGTTAATTTCGAAAATTAACCAATCGCAAATTTCCAAAACTTATAGTTTTTTTTTTCTTATAGTTTTCCTCTGGCAAAAACAAATCATAGAGTGCTCTGGAATTGTGTAACAATTAATTTGTGGGTCTTTGATAAATACACCCATCTACTTTTAATATAAAACGTCAATTAATTTTGCAAATGTCACATTAAAACAATAATTATGAAAAAATATCACATTTCTCAAATATCGCTTCTCTAATACGATTTGCTTTATTTTTTTAAGGGTAAGCGGTACGTATGATTCAGCTAAAAATTAATCAACGTATTTTTTCAAAATAAAGTAGAAAGTTGACATGATAGTATTCATAGAATGTTAAAAAAGTAATAAATTTTTTTTCTTAAATATCAAGCTGACAATTTTTTTTTTGCTAAAAACAAGGCATCAGTTAGAGATAACCAGATCTGTTATTTATTTACCAAAAAAATCTGTTTTTTTGTAAATTAATTGTAAATTAGACACTTTTTTAGGGCACACCATCTTGCTTTTTGTTATTCACTTATAATGTTTGATAAAAAAAACTTTAAATTTGGTTCTAATTTTAAGGTAAATTCAAACCTTTTTCGATTAATAAAATTTGAAAACAAAAATTAGAATGGTATGCCCTAGGAAACGTGTCTAATTTACAATATTAAAAACAAAATTTTTTTGGTAAATAAATAATAGATCTAAAACAGTTTTTTTTATTATTTTTTTAGCATTATATAAACACTACTAGCTCAATCCTTTCCATTAAATTGAAAATATATCTCGATTAATTTTTAGGTACCTCAGACCCTTAAGCCACTGTGATGCAAATAATGATACCCTAAATTTAAATTTTTTTTTTTTAAGAATAGAGTATACATAGTTCTAACACATTTCTGTTGTTTTTTTAACTCTTGAACAAGTGTAATAGTTATTTACTTTTTGATATCTAACCATTCATGTTGTATTCGGTTTTGTAACATCAAAAACGTGTTTCACAAATCCTTCTTACTTCTTAATTCTACAGTCAGCGAAATATTAAATGTTACTCCTTTGATTTGAACCTACCTAGACTGTTTCAGTCATAATAATATTTGACTAATGCGAGCTTGGTTGTTAATTATTTTATAAAATCAGTGTCCATTTTAGGATCTTAGTTGATTTGTAGGGTTGACATTTTTGCCTGACTGTACAGGCTGGTCAATTTTTGATTGTTTCCATAGAAATTTTTTGAGACAAATTTAATGGTGTAACCACTTTGGCACTACCACTTTTTATTTGTGAAATAAAGCATCTTTTTGATTTCTGTTCAATTCTTGTCAAATTTATATCTTTTTTATTTTTGAACTAATTCAAAAAGTAAAAATTGGAAATGCTACATATTTTTCATAGAATGGAATGGTGTAATTACTTTTTTTAAAAATGTTTATTTTTCAGATATAAAACAAAGATACATTTTTTTTGCTGTGACCTCAATATTATTTTTTATCTTTACAAATCTACATACATACATACTTTACTCAAGTATTTTTTGTAAAATAATTAAATTTAAGCAAATTTTGGAAAAAAAATTGTGGGCTCTATAAAAAAATAAAAAAAATCTTTTTTTTAACCACTCGGAATAAAGACCAAGAACATTTATGTATATAAAAAAATACAAATTTAATTTTAACACAGTAATTAAATTATTTTTTCTTATTTGAATACATTTTTGAATTTTTTATAACGTTATTTAACAGACTTATTCGGAATTTTTTTCACAATGTAGTCATAGGTCTTTAGTTAACAGTTTTAAGAAGCAATAATGAGTAGACACAAAAAAAAACTTGAAGATGGTTTTCGGAGTGACAAGTTTTTAGTCATTTACTATTATAAGGGTTTAGTTTTTGCAAAAATTAGATTTACAATGAGATAGTTTATGAAAATTTTTAAAAAAATGTAAAACAAGCACACAAAAGAAAAAAGCGCAATTAAATATCAGAAAACGACATTTTGATGTTTAGACATTTATTCAAATAAGATTTGTTTTTTTCCAGTAAAGTTTTTTTTCAAGTTTTTTTTTATTAATATCACTTTACACACTGCAAACAAAAGAAACTTATTTTGTTTTTGTTTACGTAGCTTACTCAGTTTTGTTCAAAATTGAGTTTTAATTTTTTTAATTAAAAAAAAACTAGTCAATTTTATAATAACATTTTTTTTAATTCACAGTCAACTATGTACGGTGAAATTCTTTCTGCAACAATAGGTAGATATGAATCTATGATTTGCACCACATATTTCTGAACATTTTAACTTTTGGTTATCGAATTTGTTTTAAGCTCTTTCGTCAAATCTGTGACACCCTATATATCAGTGTCATTAAAACTGTTATTCTTGATAAATCATAAGTGTGTTGTATGTAAAAATATCGCAGTTAAATGCACAAAGTAGATAATTTGTACTTGTCAATGTCACTGTACACTCAGAAAAAAGTCACTGAGCGGAACCCTTTTTAATTATTTATCCAGGCAAAAATATTCAATGTGGTTAGTGCTCCTTTTAGGATCCTCGGTTCATAGTAGTAACATTTAATTTTTCCCTAATTGTACCTTATTACTCGTTGTGTAGCGTTTATCGTCAACGAAGTTACTTAACAAATCGCGTATTGTTAACATTCGGAAGCTAATGTCCATGAAAAACATATATTTCAGTTTTTAACAAAGAATTTTATTAAGCTTTTTAGCTTAAAAAAATCTGTGCAAATCTTATCTGATAAACGAGAATATAATTTAATATTATTACCAATAATTTTTCAAATAAGTGATATAGAAGGATGGATTTATCAAAATCAAAATTCCATAGCACTTTAGCGGTATTTTTTTTAATGAACAGTCGTTATATCCAGTAAGTAATCCATGAAAAATATAAAATTGGTATTTTTTAAGGTAAATAAACGAAATATAAATAAGCCCACTGAGATGCTATTGTAAAAAACATCAATTAGATTTTCCCACTTAAGAATTGTTTTCTCGATAATTATGTATGTTTCTACTACCAAAAAATTAATGTAATTCAATAAACTTTTCATTTCAGTACAGTTGCAAAGACACTGGCCCTCTCAGCATTTACGTAATGCACCCCTTCTGGAACTGGCTAGTCCAAGTACGTATCCCAACCATCCAATATCGGATGACTCAGAACTTTTGTCATCGAATTACCTTGAATCAAGTAAACGTAGAGCTTAGACTGTTAACAAACAAAAGAATAATATTTCTAATCAGTTTTATTCTACAAATTTAAAATTCATTTGTTTTTAAAGTTCGACCTTGTTTATCGTGCAAATATTGCTTTGCATTTCTTTTGTATTATTTGAGAAATATTAAGTTTGTCGGACAAAAAAGTTTAAACAAATTAAGTTCTCGTTGCTAAACGAAGCTGTTGCGCTCTAAAATATGACTTTACCGCACTCTATTAGTACTATTTAACTAGATAAAAAGGGTAGTCCATTTCGATGGTTTTCATGAGTTTCTCCTACTTGAAGCCTTCACACAAAGATTTTACACATTTTACTCGTTTTATTTTTTTAATTTTGACACAAATTTAATGGTGTACCCAATTAACTCTACAATCTTTGTTTTTATGATAGAGAGTCTTTTTGATTTTTGTTTGATTTTTTAAAAATTCTGTTCATTTTATTATTTTTTATCAATTAAAAAAGTACAACAGATTTTTATGTAGTGTAATTAAATGTTTTTATGCTGCCAAAACCATCGAAAATGAACAGCAGCAACCTATAAAGGCCTCATGACTCGACGTCAAAAGTTTTGGGACACACGTTATCGTTATTTTGCAGTTTTGTCCCAGATGGGTTGCTCCCAACTTGATGACATTCTCAGGATTTCTTTTCGCTGTTGCGACTTTTTTAATGTTTACTTGGAAAGACTACGGTTTTTATGCCTCTGACCCAGACCAGCCTGAATATCCACCACTGCCTAAATGGAGTTTTACAGTGGGAGCGTTATTTTTATTCCTAGCGTACACTTTAGGTAATAACCTGTGTCATAAACCGGTCAAAATAATTTTTTATGACTTATTAGATGGCATTGACGGGAAGCAAGCGCGTCGGACCGGATCTAGTGGACCTCTAGGAGAGTTATTCGACCACGGACTAGACTCTTTTACGGCTGGATTGATTCCGATAGCCGCGTATTCGCTTTATGGCCGTGGTGCCAGATACAGCATCATTCCATTTCGCATGTTTTTCATTCTTTGGAATATTATTTTCAATTTTTATTTATCCCATTGGGAGAAGTACAATACGGGTGTCTTATTCTTGCCTTGGGGGTATGATTTTTCAATGTGGGGCACCATTTTAATGTTTCTTATAGCCGGGGTTAGTATTAAAAAAAAATTAAAGTTCCAAGCAAATTGGGATATTTAAGGTTACTGGACATGAAAGTTGGCAATTTATACTACCTGGAGGGATCACAACAGGTCTAATGTTCGAAATTCTGATATACAGCATGGCTCTCTTTACAAACCTACCTGTTATATTTCACAATATTTATTTATCGTATAAGGAAAAGACGGGACATATGAGGACGTTCAGTGAAGCTATGAGGCCTCTAGTTCCAGTCACTTTATTTTTTTTAATCACGTTAATGTGGGTGATTTACTCGCCCGGGAATATTATTGAGAGAGATCCCCGAGCAGTCTTTCTTATAATTAGCACAGTTTTTTCAAATATTTGTGTAAGTTGTTACAATTTTTAGGTTTTTGTCCTCGATTTTATGTTTTAGTGTCGGTTAATTGTGGCCCAGATGAGTAACACAAGATGCGAAATTTTTAATTGGTTATTGGTTCCTACAACTGCAATTATTTTACTTTGCATTTGGACGAAAAGTGCTATTTTCGAGCTCTTATTGACGTATATTTTATGTATTTTAAGTACAGGTGCACATATCCATTATGGGACACATGTGGTACGTAATAAAATAATAAAAATTACACAAAAAACTAAAAGAATTTTTTAGGTGCTCCAAATGTGCAAACATTTACGAATTAATTGTTTTAGTATAAAGAAATCTGATTGACTAGTTACAAACATTGCCTGAATCTTTTGCTGTATTTATTTATTTTTGGGAAACCTACATCACATATTATGTGTTATTAATTAGGTGTCTGGCTTTATCCAAAGACATTGTTTTGCTATTGCATCATTTTTATTTATTGTAAATATGACCATGAGAATACTCAAAACATGCCTGTAATTTTATTTTTAAATAAAATTAACCTGTGCCATTGTGATCATTTTAAATTATCATATCACTAGTACTATAAACAAATGTTTGTTAAATGTTTTTCTTTTTAATAAATGTTGCATAAAAGGTACAATTTTACCTAATGTTTGAACCTACTAATATACTCCTTTTTAATTTGTTCTCGCTCTTCTACAGGGGGTAAAACGGGAGTTATACCTTTTTTCCTTCGCTCGGATTTTACGTAATTCTAAAGACAAGGTTTTTAACGTCGCAAAAGACCAAAGTTCAACTGCATACCCAAAAAGCCTTACATGTATTGTAATTTTCCATATGCAACTGACAAGCTTCTTTATCAAAATTATTCTTGTGGAAACACTTATAAGTCTGTTCCTGCTCTTTTAAACAGGGATTAAGGCGCTCTGCATCTGTATTTTTCATTTTTTGTTAAATGTTATGAAACTTCACGAATATTAAAAGTGAGGTTATGTCTTATGTCATATCTTTCTAGGGATTTTTAGCTCCCACAGAAAAAAAATATTGACAGGATAATTTTATTAATTATAGCAATTAAACAATGTTTAAAACAACAAAATGTGTACGTTGTCAGTTTATAAAACTTTTTAAGCATTTTATAGAATTTTAGACCTGATAATTTGAAAAAAAAATGTAATAAACTTATGCAACCAGCAGAACATTTTGGGGTTTTGTGGAATTTAGTGACAAATATGAAATTTGAAATTATTATCAAATACTTGTAATAATACAGAATAAAATTATTTTACGGTGTTATAATGCAATTACTTTTTATTTCCAATTTATAACTGTGCTGTAACTGAGAAAATTTGTTTTTGTCGGTTATTCAAATTAGTTTGGGGGAATCGGTTGGCAATCCTGCATTGATGACTAAATTCACCATTACTGTCTGGGCAGCAAAGATCTTTCAATGTAAATAAATTGAATTTTCATAACTTTATTAAGTTTTTAAGTTAATTTAGTTAATTTTTTCAACAAAAATAGATTAATGTGTGTTTAGTGGTAAGAAAAGTGTCGCAACAAGTTTTTTTTCAATGCCCGAAAATGTCCAAAAATAAGATTGATATAAAAACTGTGCCCAATAATAAAATAGAAGTCAAAAGTAAAGTAAGTACTTATCTTAGCCTAAATTCCAATAAATTCTTCCAAAATTATTGATTGGAAACATTCATTTAACCGAATTAATCTAATAACGACTTTCTATGCCTGTTAAGGAATGAGAGCATGAATCATTAAAACGCTTTATTATTTAATTGATTCTTTGTAGTTTGATGCGGAGTTTCGTCGTTTTTCGGTTAAGAGAGACCCTCAGGCCCAATTTGAAGAATTTCGAGCGTTATTAGAACGTTTACATCGCCTCCAAGACATTGCTTTTTTGGTATCTTATATCGACCCCAGTGACCAGGATTTGCTTCCCATCAATAATGATGACAACCTCCGAAGAGCCCTAGCTAATGCAAAACCCCTACTCAGGGTTATAGTCCAAAGAAAAGGTTAATTTAATCTCTATAATCCTAATTATTGAAAATAATTAATTATCAAGTGTTGTCAGGTTGGTACTCCCAATCTTAACGTAAATGATAATTTTACGATATTGGATTGGTAGTACTAAGTGTCAGTAGCACTACCCATGCGTCGTTAAATATTTCTTAACAGTTCAAACATTTTAACAACTGATAATTGATTATTAAAAAATGAACTATACCCGAGCCTATTTCTTTTTTTTTTAGGCGATAGTCTTGAAGAACTGAACGGATACGGGACTATCAAACCGCGCAACTTAATTTCTAGTATATTAGGTGGCACCCCTGGTCGAACAAAAACCCTGGCAATATCAAACCCTCACGACTTTCGTCAAGTATCATCTATCATAGATGTAGATATTGTACCTGAAACTTGCAGACGCGTCCGGCTCCTAAAACACGGCTCCGACAAGCCTCTAGGGTTTTATATTCGCGATGGAACGAGTGTTAGGGTCACTCAAAGCGGTTTGGAAAAAATTCCTGGTATTTTCATTTCGCGGTTAGTCCCAGGCGGCTTAGCAGAGTCCACCGGTCTCCTCGCAGTCAACGACGAAGTCCTCGAAGTGAACGGGATAGAAGTAGCGGGGAAAACGCTGGATCAGGTCACAGATATGATGGTTGCTAATAGTTCAAACCTAATAATTACAGTTAAGCCAGCAAATCAGAGAACTGTAGCTCCTGTACGTCGTGGCAGTTTCAGTCGAAACTCGCAACTGTCGAGTGGATCACAGCAATCTCATACTACAGGAGGCTCAGATCCTGATGATAAGTACGATCAAGACGAAATTGTTGATCTTACAGGGGCTACAAATCTCGAAGAGAGCGCAGAAGATGGTATTTTGCACCTATAGGTGCTTCTAGTTCTATTTATTGCTTCCGTTGGCTGTAAGACTGTGGAATTTTTTACAGGTAACTGTCCATGTAGAGGGCCAAAATGGTATTTTGACGTTTCTTATTTAATATTAATCTCTTGTTTTTTCTAATCGGTCAAAAATCAACTTTTAGGTTGGGTAAAAACAACAATCTAACTTAGAAATTTATTTTTGACATGTTAGGATTAACAATAAGTGTCCCGACTCTATAAACAAGAAACGTCAAAATCTCATTCAGGAACTCTGCTCAATACTAGCTATTTTTTGTTACGGAATTATTTTAACGGTAATTGACTTTTCGAATATGGTAGTCACGAAAGAGTGCCAGGAACGTCATATCTGTATTGTATTATTTTTAATCAATTTAAAGTACTTAACTGGAACAAGATAAGACTAAAGAAACATTCCCTTTTTATTCCAAATATTTTTTTTTGAGCGTTTTTATTCCATTATCATGTGTTCTATCGATTTATTCCATTTATATCATGTTTTATTATTTTAAGGAATATTATTATCGTTATTCAGTATTTTAGTTATGTATTTTTAGAGTATTTGTCCAAATTAGAGTCTCCAGACATGTATAAAGAGTTCGGACACTCACTATTCATCTTAGGTTAGAAGAACAGAGAGTGACAATGAGTGTCTGAATTATTTATGTCAAAAGACGTTTGGGAGCTCTAATCTAATTGTTTTAGTGGTTA
This sequence comes from Tribolium confusum, assembly GCA_029207805.1. NCBI lineage: Eukaryota > Metazoa > Arthropoda > Insecta > Coleoptera > Tenebrionidae > Tribolium > Tribolium confusum. Next base: position 21,402,625 of record JALGAY010000003.1, read on the forward strand.
CAGAACTAAGTTCTGTCAATTTCGAATTTATCAAATGGTGGCTACAACTCAAGTATTAAACAATTTTATTATTTTCTTGTTATCGTGTCAAAATCAATTTTAAAACTATTTTTTAAAGCATGTATATATTACTTTAAGTACCTTTAAGACGTGAGAATACTGTTTGTAGGTTTTACATTTACATTTTTATAAACATATTGAAAAGAGGCCTTTTTCTCATAAATCATTGGCAAAAATTCCGTCCTTGTAATGCCTTGAATCGAGCTTGTGACTTTTTTTTAAGTAATAACTGAGAGCAATAAATATTAATTTAGGTAGGCAATCACAATATTTTGGCGTGAAACTTTAGTCACAAATGACACCAAATATTCTTCAGTAAGCAATATTTTTCAACGCCTACCAAAATTAAGAATTTTTTTGCCCACACTGTATTTGTTAAAGGTACATTATATGCAAATGTTAGTGCATCACATATTGTGTACTTACGAAAAGTTATGCGAAATATATATATCTCAAGTTAATCATTTTTTCTCCCTTTTTCCAGCAAAAAACTAATAACGTAACAACATTTTATTTATGAAATAAAAACAACAGTAAAAAAATTAATATATTAGTGGTGGTGGTCATCGGCAGGTTGTTTGACCCAGTAGCCCCAGGGTGCGAAATGGTGGTCATGTCCGTGTTCTGTGGGGCCCCGGAAGACTTTGATTTGTACTCTTGCGTAGTCTTAAATATTTAAAAGATTAGTTTATTAGATCATTTTATAATTAGGGGACTTACCGTGGTCAGATGAAGCGCCTTCTAGGTCATCATAAACAGGGATAGAATTAACTTGAGCTAGGTAGAGGATGGCTACCACCAAAACAATTGCTTTGAGACTGAACATTGTGTTACTTCTAAGTCTTTGGATGAACTGCCGGTTAAATGGGACCCAAACTTTTATATATGGTTTAAAACTGAAAGCTTAAGTAAATCAGTCAAGCCTGAAATTGTTTTTTAAAACCGAAAGTGTCTAACAAAAAGACTATAAGTGAAAGTTATTTCTTTTTCAACCAATTCAATATTTCTTCTCTTCCTTCACCGCTGATCGCACTTGCTTCAGTTATTGTAATTTTTTGTTTAATTTCCTTTTCAAACCTACGCATTTGTAACATAAGTAAGGCTTCATTGCGCATTTGTCGGTAACTAACATCCATTTTTGTTAATACAATAAGGAACTGGAATTATGCTCTGATTACTCTAAATATCCACAAAAAAATACGCACTTTTGCATTTGCAAGCAACGGATTTGCTATAATTGTATACAAGAGAATCCCAGCAGCGCTAATTTGACACAAATTCGACGCATCAACCACGTAAATTATTTTCTGAATACCGGAAAAATACTTTGACCACAAGGGGGACATCACTCCTCCCAACTCCCGGATTTGGTATACTTCAGTCCCGATTTTTATTGTAAACATGTTAGTACCAACCGTAGGTACTGAGGTTGCTGTAGTATCGACATTTTCGATATTTTGCAGCTTTTTCAACAAGAGAGTCTTGCCAGAACCTGTGGGTCCCAAACAGAGAGCCATTTCGATTATTGAACAAACGAGGCTTGTTGCCATTGACTGGTTGCCAAGAAACACACAAAAATAAAACAATTTGCTGTAAATAAAAATGATACAAAATTGTTAATAAATAGGTATAATTATTTATTAATTTTACATTTAAATTAAAAAAAAACAAATTCATTGGTAATTGTTTATAGATATAAAAATGTGTGTTTTTTAAATTATTGTTGTTTTTATTTCCGGTTCAGTTCGTTTGCGATTTATTTATTTAACGGTTTTCAAAGGGTATCTGATAACCTCTTATCAAGAAAAAAAAAATTGTAACAAATCAGGAGTGACGGTTACGAATTAAATTTTTTCGCCTTGGCGGCGTTTTTTGCACCAATCAGTGGCCGGGATTCAAACATCGCGCGTGCGCAGTATTTTTCAAGTTTAAAAGTGACAACAGCGATGATCAAATTTTCAAATTAATTTTCCTTAATAAATAAATAAATCCTGCACCCACATTATGTTTCTCAGTGATGTGCTGAAGAAGGAAGAATGCAGGAATGAAGCACTCCAAGAATTGCGAAAACTTGGAGTCAAATGTAGACCGAAGAAACCCAAACAACAGGTACAGGTTATGTTTTTCCGGGTCTTCTTTTACAATTTTGGGTCTTTTTAGACTGTAAAAGCGTCTCGGAAAGTGTTCAAAGTACCTCTAGGATCTCTATCGTCGCAGACAGTTACTTTAAAAACCGGACAACAAATTGCTGTTCCTAAACTAGTCCATGAATTGTGTTCATTTATTTTAGCCAAAGTTAGTACTGAGGGGCTGTTTCGGAGAGCAGGCTCGATATCTAGACAAAATGAGATGAAAGTAATGTTTTTCTGTCTTAGAGGCACAGTTTTATTTAAGTTTTTTAGTTATTGCTCAATGGGGGCGGCTCAGTTGATAGCAATTATCACATTATTGACGTTGCAGTACTTCTGAAGGTGTTTCTTAGGGAATTACCAGAGCCACTGATACCCCAAAACTACCACGAACTGTTTTTAAGATGTGCTATACTTGAGAAAGAGACTGAAGCTTTGCTTCTAGCATGTCTTTTACTGCCTTTAGAGCATTTAAATACCTTGACTTACATCTTACAGGTAAAACTTGCCTTTCTAAAGGGAGGAATTAATGTTTTTTTTTAGTTTTTTCATGAAGTTTCGCAACACTCCTACGCGAATAAAATGGATTCTTACAATTTGGCTGTGGTGATAAGTCCTGCGATTTTCCCAATTGAGGATAAATTCTCTCCTCATACTATGCAAATGAGGACTGTGAAATTCTGTGAGATTGTTCAGGTAAAAAATCTTAAAATTTGCGAGTTTTTTCTAGAAGTTAGTTGTAGATTTTGATAGAAAATGCTCCTGATGTCGGTATTTTACCTGAGAGCATTATTGATCGTTTAGGAAACTCAAATGTGGATATAAAAAAGAAAAAACGTCGCAGTGGATCACTAACAAGTAATTTTTTTACGAAATTATTAAAGTCTCTGTGCTGTAATGATTAATAAATTTTTAATTTGTATTTGTGTGTTTACTAGGAATGTTTAATGGCCTGAAAAAAATTGTTGGGGGAAAATCTGAAGAAAATCATGTAGTAACACCGGATTTGTTGCTAACTCCTATTAATAATAACGTGGCGAAACGACAAAGAGTTCAGCCTAATGGAATTTCGCATAGAAAGAAGTATGTTTAAGCTTTAATTAATTTTTTATTATTGAATTGTTGCAGGAAGGAGTTATTAAATAAACTACCGGACAATGTTTTGTTGAATACTCCATTTACGCCATGTCGCACTCCAGTTAGCATGGATTTGAGGTAAATAATTTATCATTTTTTTCTCCCACTTTTAATTAAAATCATTACAGTGGAACACACGAAAACCGAAAAGATTCCAATGACTTGTAAGTATTAGGGTCATTTGTATCAAATTATGAAAAAAGGAAAGCAACAATTTTAATTTTGATGAAACATGGGAAACATCTTGATTCTAAAAAAAGAAATTTTGTCATTATTTTTTTAAAATTATTACCTCATTTTGTTCTAATTATTAAAATTGTTTTTTTAGAATTTACCCAAGAACCTAACTAGAGTCTCTGTTATGCTGAAATTTTTTGCCGATTGAGAGTTAAATAAGTTCTCTTTTTTGACATTTGGTCACATTCTTACTGTGTTTTACAGCAATCAAAAATGGTGCTTCTTTTAATTTGATTTTTTGAATGATTTTGTAAAAATGACTAAGAACTTTAATAAGAATTTTTCCCTTGACTTGTTTTTTTACAGAATGAAAGAAAAGAAATGGTTTTCACGAAGTAAAAGCATGAAGAATCTCAAAGAAGAAAGTAAACCGTCAACAAGGACTTTATTAGAGCGTCGTTGGTCGGCTATAACCCAACCTAACAACCTTAAAAGGACCAAAAAGCGTAATTCCTTTGCAGCAACATCAAAAAAAGACCAAACTCACCCAGAACCCGACTACATCCGAGTCCCTAAAACCGAATATGAAGCTATAAAAAATCGTGTTTCAGCAATGGAACGACGAATTTCCCAAGAGTTGGAAAGTGTGCAATTAAAAATAAATACAGAAAACGAAAATAACATAAATGAAGATGATAACATCTTGAACGTCCAAACTGCCTATGAACAGACTCTAGTCCAGTCGAAATTAAGCCCAACAGCCGACCAACTAGCTAAAAGATTAAGTCGAGAATTAAAAATCCGAAGAAGTGCCGAACAGAAGATAATCAGGTCACCAAGTGCCCGAAAAATCGGAAGCATGCGTCGAAAATCCCTCGAAAAAAACAACGTTAAACTCGGGAGACACCAGTCATGGCATGTGGCTCCCAGAGAGAGCATCCCACGGGTGAGCCTTCGCAGAGGCAAACCCAACACGATCCAGACAGGTTTACCAACTCTAGAGCACAAGGAAATCAGACGCACGTCGTCAGTTGGTGAACAAACCACGAAAAGCATCTCGTGTAACCTTTCCGGGAGCTCCAGTGACACGTGGGTGAGCGCCGAGGGCTTCTTTGAGACTCTCAAATCTAACAATTCTTCGAATTTTAATGACCGAGCTTCGTTGGCGCGACTCAGGAGCCAAAACGCTGGAATGGTCCTAGCGAAAGCAAAACTTTTTGATAAATTGACAGATTCAGACAGCTCAGGATCGAGTAATCTACCCCGGAGTCTCCCAAGATCTAAAGTTGGGACGAAAATTGGGGCTTGCAGGAACGCTGATTCGAGATTGTCATATAGAGTGAGGAGCTTGAAGTGTGAGGAGAGGAGGATTGGGAAGAAAAGTATGTCGCCAAGGAGGCAGAAGTTGACGCAAAAGCAAAAGTTGCAAATTGCTAAACAGTGTCTGGATGCGAGTGGGGAGAGAAGCAGTGATAAGGAAAATATTCCTGATTTGTCGACACCGAGAGTGCCTCCTCATATCAAGAGAACGTTGAATGTTAGGTCACCAAAGAGGTTGTGTAGGACACCAGGGGGGCTGGAGCGCAGCACACCCCTAAGGGCTTTGATTTAAATTTAGTATATTGCAAGTGTGCTCAATGTAATAATTAGGACCAGTTTTATATATTTTGTCTTTATATATATTCGTTTTTAAATAAATATCGTCAATTTTATTTCTGAGATTTAAATTTGGCGCCTTGCGTTCTAGTAACAATTTGTGTTGTTATGTTGGTGGCGTTAGCGTTTGACAAATGTCAGAAATTTAAAACGTAGAGTAACGGTTTTATTGTTTATTTTTAAGTTTTAAACAATAATGAAAGTGTGTGAAATTTTTGATTTGATTCAAGAGAGTTCAGCAGCGCATTTAAAACATGCCACTATGCTCACTCAAATTTTCACCAGAGTAAGATTTTTATGTACCCCCTTGCCCTCAGAAATAACAAAATTTTTAGGATGAAGACAAACAACTAAAAAACGATTTATTTAAGTGTTTAAGAGTAGCATTTTATGTTAATTATAAAGACAAAAGTCTTTACATGGAAAGAGTTTTAAGTTTTATGTCTCTTTTTGCAAATTCCCTCAAACCTAAAGACGATGATAAAGTTCATCCACTTTTACAAGAACTTTTAGAATTGCTTTTAGATGTAAGTAAGCTTCTAGTTACAATACTTCTTCAAATAAAAGGATGTTAGTTTTCAGAATGTGGAAATGATTCATACCGGTATTGGTCGTGTAAGTTAATCGGGAAAATACTTAAGGATTTAGAAGAGTTACCTGATGACCTGTATGATGATATTAAGGAATTCATGATTAAAAGATTATTAGAAGTATGTAACGAGTGACCAAAAATATTTCCATTCAGAGTAAGCCATGATTTTGGCACCGTAACTTTAACCACTTTCAAATTGTCAGTGAAACATAATCTCACAATTTTAACAGTTCATAAGTTGTTCTGAATGAATATTTTGAAATTCACTTCTAAGAATAAACACATAAGGCTTTTATAACAAAAAAAGTCAAAAATATATAGTCAAACGGTTTGCCGGTGAATTAATGTGCTACTCGAATAGGTTATGGGCCCAGTGTACCCAGATTCGTGTGTTAAATAACAGTTTTGTGCAGTTTCGTTGAAATAAACTAAAAGAGTCCATTGATGTACGTGGCAATTTATAGAAAAGCTAGTGGGCTTCAATTTGAATAATTTTGAGAGATTAATGATTAATCTTAAAATAATTATTATAATGAGGCGTTTTTAGCCTTTTATGCTACCCAACTGACACATCAGCTTTAGGACAACGTTTCTGGTGCTTCTTACGGCGCTAAAAATTCGAGAATTTTTTTCATTTATTTAGCGAAAGATATTTAAATTATTATTTAAAGTAGCATAAAGTGCACCTAGAAGTATATTTAAAAATGTAGTTAAAACTAAATTTTTATCAAATGTTTTATGGTAAATTAATAAAATATATTGAAATAAAAATGCGGGAAAATTTAAAATTTTACTGTGTTAAATTAGGGTTCAACTTGTTTTTGATATATTTCTTTTTAAGATTTTGGAGATTTTAAAAAATACTGAACAATAATTAATAATAAATAACACTTTATAGCTGTAGAGCAGCTGTGATGCGTCCTGTTTGAGAGCTGGCGCACAACTGAAACTGATTCATACTATTCAAAGAAAAGAAAAGACAACAAAAAATGTTAAGTATTATATCACCAAATGTCGAAGCACCTTTGTGTCTTTGAGTACTGAATCATCGTATTATATAAAAAATCAGTTCAAATAAAAATTAAATATGTATTTAAATATTTAGGTACATAAACAAGATGTTTCGAGTTTTGGTTTCATTAATATTTAATCGCGAAAATATCACCAAAAGTACAATTTTATTTAATCAAATAAGACTAAACATTGTTTTAAACGGCTACATTATTACCAATTGAAAGGTGAGGTCAAAAATCTCTTGTCAACATTTTACGCAATCACAAAAAAAAGTGTTTACATTTTCTAAAGTCTCAGTTTATATACAAGTTATCCCAATTTTATTTCTGTTACATGTCCTTTTTTACCCTATTTTCTATCGGAAAAATAATGAAAGAAATAGAGTGACCTTTGACAACAGCTTACTTCAGTTGTCCCTATGTATTTTTATAATATCGAGTTGTCACTGATGTGAATTTCGCGAAATTTTACAGGAATTAATAAAAAAATAATTAACAAATCAGTCTGCAATTTTACACTATATATTGAGATTAGCGTGTCCCTTACACCAAAACTACCCTCCAAGGTACTTAAATTGGAAAAAAAGTGGAAAAAAGAACTTACCAAAGATTCTACACTTCACTTAAAAAATTCAAATCGCAAAAACTTGGCTACGAAATTGAAAATTTATGGAAACAAGAAATAAAAAGAGAAAAACCGTCATTACAAAGAGTTTTATTTAAGTTATTCGGCCGGGAATACATGTTTTACGGTGTACTGTACTACTTACCGGCCGAACTAGCAGTAGCGTAATTTAAGTCTGTTTTTCTTCCCTAGAAAAAGTTAAAACAGTTTCTAGGTTACTACAGCCTTATTTCTTTTAGACAAACCCCAGAAATTCTACTCAGAACAAACATAAATTTTGGTTGGGAATGCCTTCTTTTACGCTCTAGTACTAACAATGTTGTGTTTCTTACGAGTTTTTTCTTTCCATTGGTTTTCTTTTCAAACATCTATTATAGGAATGAAAATCAAAATCGCTTGTTCTTCTCTAATTTATCGTTCAAGTCTCAAACCAAAAAAGACCAATTAAAATAAGTTTGAGAAGTTTCTACATTGATAAAACACTTGGACATGCAGCCATTTCCGGTGTTAGTTGCTTAATTCTCTGTCTTTTAATACGTCAATAGTGATGTAATAAATACAATTTTCTAGTACACATGACAAGATAACTGTCAAAATTTTGGCGAACAGTAGCTGAAAAAACCGTCTATAGAATTCGATAAATGAACGTATCTGTAAAATTCAAACAATTAAATTCTATTCTTGAAATTATTTGAAATTAAGTATAATTTTCTTGTTCAGAATTAACAAAAACCACGCGTGCCAACCACTTTCGAAAATTCAACAACTTTTTTAAAATTTATCTGTCAAAATCGTGTGTCTATTTATGTATTTTGACAACTGTTTCAACTCAAGAAGACTTAATATCTCAATATTTATTCACATTAAGTAGTATTTAAGAGTTTTAAACTTTCAGTCAGTATTTTTATTCCTTTTGGTATTACATTGTTGGCAGAAACGTCAATACAAAGCCACCTTTACAATTTATTTTTCAAACTCTCAAAAATCTTGAAAAGATATACAGGGTGTTATGGAAATGAGTGCAAATATTTTAACCTGAAATACAGCACCACAAATAATAAAAATCTGTAAAAAAATTTTTGTCCTATCTCAACTAACAACAAAATTACAGACCGTCAAAGTTGGGTATAAAAAAACATCTTTTTGTTATACCTGGAAAACCGCTTAACCGATTAATACCAAATTTGGTACACAGATGAAGTTGAGTGTACTCTTTTTATTTCTACTAGTAAAATTTTGCTGCACATCTCAATTTCAAGTTACGGCACTTTTTTTTCACATTTTGGGTAATTAACCAATTTTCTTCTTATTAATTTCCAATTTTTGTAGCACAAAAGAATATACCAGTAGATTCTACATAAAACTGCAAGAATGCAATATTTTGCTAAAACGTATCGTTTTCGAGATATTTACGTTTAAAGTATAAAACTGACTTTTCATCTTTAACTTTGGCGTCCTCTAGCTCCTAAACGGTGCAACTTAGTATAGAGGTAAATTGTGTTAAATCGCTTTATTTTGACCTGAAAAACCTATGATTGCCCTATGTTAAAAAAAAATGTTATACGTTTTGTAATAATTAATTTTTAGGTTATAATTTTGTTATCAGTTGAGATAAGACAAAAAATTTTTTACAGATTTTTATTATTTGTTGTGCTGTATTTCAGGTTAAAATATTTGCACTTATTTTCATAACACCCTGTATATCAAGAACAGGTCAAATACTAAAACAAAGTGAAATTTTAAATTTTCCCGCCTTTCTATTTTAATAATTACTAATTTACATAAAACATTTGAAAGAAATTTAGTTTTAACTAAATTTTTAAATAGACTTCTAGGTGCACTTTATGCCACTTTAAATAATAATTTGAATATTGTTCACTAAATAAATGAAAAAAATTCTCGAAATTTATTCGCTATAACGTTGAATGAACACACAAATGGTATAACTCATTCAACGGCTATAAGAGGCACCAAGAACGTTGTCCTGAGGCTGCCCTATGACGTCATGTGAATTATTTTTGAGTAGTATCTTTTCAGTGAATCACTCGTGTTTATATACCCTAAATAACTTTTTTTTGCCTTTGTTACGTAAAAGAGTCCTAACAGTGGTATGCGTCAGCTTCTAGAAGCTTGTTTGCACAAAGGTGTTTTTTGCTGCACTTTGTCAAGAGCTTTCACTTTTTTTTATTAAATTACATATGTAAAAAATATAAATACTGACGTTATTATAAGAGTTTGATAAATAATAATTAGTAAAAACAAATTATTATTAGTTACAGTTTCCTACCGGAGTTATAGCGCTAATCCACTATTCTCAGCAATAGCAAAAATTGTTTATCTTTTTTTTTAACAGGATTCAAGATTGGCCATTAAGTGTGAGGCCCTAGGTGTGTTACAGTATTTGCAAGACCCTTCAGATCAGGAAGATGAAATCACTTCTCATATGTGCAGTTTAGTCGAGACTGCCTACCATGCAAAAGTAATTATTTTTACAAGCTGTACTATCTTTAATACTATTTTAGGTACGAGAATTGTGTTTAAAAAAAATAGCTGTAAATAAATACACCTTACCGGTCTTACTAAACAGAATTAGAGATGTTGATCAGCATGTTAGATTATCAGCTTTTGAGAAATTACACAAATTGGTCAAGTATTTAACAGTAAGTTTGTCTGTTAATAATTAAAAATATAATTTTAAAAACATTTATCTAGATTTCACAAAGACGTCTTATTTTACAATGTGGATTCGGTGATTCTGTCGAGAAAATCAAAACGTTTATTTCAGATGTTTTACTTAAAAGTTGGTTAGAAACTTATAACAATGATTACATGAAGTTAATCAGTTCAATTCGAATTGATGCTTCTGAAGAAGATCTTAAAGCAACAACTATTTTTGCCTCAAAAATGCTTGGAGCATTATTTAAGTAAGTCTTGAGTATGAAAAATAAATTTTATCCAAAATCGTGTGTAATAAAAAATTTCATAATTATTTTCATATTAATTTCATTTAATTACAGGCGATTTTCGATAAAATTTTGTATTATACTTGTGTGGAATGTTTTATACTACTCAAAAAATTAGCAACTCTGCTTTTTAGCGTCGCCGTCGTGGCTAAACTTTTTCTTTCACATTCCACATTGTTAAAATAAATTAACTATTATCTAGCAAATTTTTAGAAATACACCAGTTACAGAGATTGTTTCATGCATTGAACTAAATGAACATAAACTATTTAATTATGAAAATTTGAACTGGGATAATATTTTATACTATAGAATTGTCATACAATATTTACAGTCTCCTGCTTTTGAAGAAACCTTAACTTCAGTTCTTCCCGAATTAAGTATTTTTTGTAAATACATCATAGGGTACGTCGAAACTAGTAACTGTTTCATAATAATGATATTTTTTTAGATATACTGAATTTACAAAAACAGAAGGTATAGATGAGTTACAATATTATTTCACTCTGAAACAATTCTTTTTAATTACAAATACTTATGATGTGAGTGATGTTACAAATCGGCAATGTATAGATTCTTTAGTTTATCACATGTTAAAAAAAGAAAATTTGTCAACTGACGTGTTTGAAGTTATTTTACATAACTTGGATAAAATAATTCCTGATCCCAAAGAGAGATCACTTCATGTTTGTGAAATAATTTCCAGCATTTTTTATGATGATGACGATGTCGATTATGCAGAATATGAAAAACAGGAAACGGAAAGGAGTCTAGCGGTAAGATAGTTTTTAACTTAATGAAAAGTACCTCACACCGTTACTTTCCTACTAAATCAAAAAATGCACTTAATCACACCTGAGACTGAGTCTTAAGTTTCACTTGAGAATGGTAACATCGTTATCCAAACGCGCGTCGTGCGCAAAAAAGTGTTTGGTTTGAATCAAGTAATTCCAGCAAGAAGTTTTAACTCTTCACCAGGGTGCGCTAATTATTTGAGTGTGTGATTTTAGGTTTCGCAACTGCAATCGGACATTAGTTCACTTCAAGAACAAGAAAGACATTGTGTGTACGTGGAGAAAAATTTTATTGAAGCCGAACGTATCAAAAATGAAATAAGTGAAAAAGAAAACCTTTTGAAAAACTTAAGTACAATTCAACCTAAAGAAGAAAACACCACGAAAAAGACTGACGCGGCAACATTGTTAAAATGTCTGACCATAGCTGAAGCCTTTTTGCTTTCGCCGAAAATCAAAGAATACTATGCAGCAATTGCCACTTTTAGTACAGAGCACATCTATCCTGCTTTGACTAATCGAAATGAACTGATTTCAGCTAAAGCTTTCAACTGTTACGCTATATGTTGTTCTCTTGATCACAACTCTGCTAAACATGGCATACATCTATTTTCTCATTTTGTTATTAAATCAGATTCTGCACCAAATATTGAAGTTGTGACGGTTAGTTTGAAAGCATCTACTGAGCTTTTGATAATTTATGGATTACGATTAATCGAAGATAATAACCAAGAAGAAGATAAACCTGAGAGTCAATCCGAAGAAGATAAAAAAATTCTTATTGGAGGAACATCACTTAAGGATTTGATTCAATCAATGGCGGCTCATTTGAATCATGAGGTATTTTTGTTATCATTTTGTATCACATGACTTTAAAACTGAATTCTTCATTTTTTTAAGGACCAACAAGTGCAAGAAACTGCAACAAAATGTATTTGTCATTTGTTACTACACAGTTCAGTGGTTTCGTCCTCTCTCGTATCTCATCTTATAATCAAGTGGGCAAATCCAGCTACCGGTAATTTTTTTGGCACCCTCGCCACGAAGTAATGCGTTTACGTTATCAAAACGCATTGTTTCGTAGCGGGACTTATATTTGTTTCTAAAATTTTATTTTATGTAGAAAATGAAAAGTTGAAGCAGTTTATTGGTTTGACTCTGAGTACGCTTACAAAACACCCAAATTTTATAAAATATATTGGTGATGCTGTTACAACAACCCTTAAATCTATAGTCTACGCTCCTGTACACAGTCCAATATCAGAAATTAATATGGATAACATTATAAAGTTTATGGTTACTCTTTGTGAAATGTCACGTCAGGTAAGGAATTTTTTATTTTGGAAAAAAAATGTAAAAATTTTGACTGCAGGGACCTGAGATTCATGTTGATTTGGCATTTAAAATTTGTAATCAAATACTGGACAAGCCACGACGAGCTAAAATTAATTTCTATTTTTCCAAAACACTAACTTTATTAATTGTAAAACGAAATGACAGACTTAAGGATATTTGTGAAGAATTACGCGATGTAAGTGTTTTTTGTTTGTTTTTTGTTTAGAAATAATATTCCGAAACATTTTTAGGTCCTGAGTGATAATCAGGTTTTAAGAAATATTAATAAATTTATAATGAATATGACGAAAAACGAGACACAACATAACGACAAGTTGCCTCCAGTTAGTGAAGAATAAAGTGCAATTAAGAAGAAACTTTTATCTTAAAAAGACTGAAATTTGAGACGGAAAAGAGTTTGGTGTGGACAAAATAATTAAGGGTCGTTTTTAGTGAGATGCGATGAAACTCGTCTTTTCAATAATGTAGTAATAAAATGTAGTAGTGTTCGGGTACATGACTGAAATAAAATACCTTATATCCAACCGTATAACCCAGAAATTCACTCGGAGGATCTATAGGGTGCGTGCAAGTAATTGGCTGTCAAAGCGATTGGTGGTAAAACAAACATTTTTCAAAATTATGTAATAAAACCATTTTAAGCGCAGTTAAGAAATGTTAGGTATTAAGTTTTAAACACGATTTTTTATTAATTTATTGAAGAATTTTTAAGGTTTTGGAACATGACTTCATTTGTTTAGCTAAAATCCCAAATTTCTTTAATTGAATCCCATAGAAGAGCATGAAATAGATAGTAAATTTAATTACGATCCCAATCTATTTGCAGGTACCCCAAAAAACTCACAGAATAACTCGTAAAAAGCAATGTTGGTTTTATTTTACCACCAATCGGTTGACACTCGCACACACTGTTTAGAGCTTATTATCCTATAAATGATTAGTATTGACACTTGTGACATTTTTATACTTAATGAGATATATTCAATCATCAAAACATATATACTAAAATTCACAGCTATTTTTACACCACCTGTTGATTTTTCTGAAAATTCGGCATTGTACAGATAACTTTGTTTGGTGTGAACTAGCCTTTTGGTGACATTTCTAAATTCTAGTTACAAATCTGATGTCATTTTTTGACAAATTTTATTCTAACCTCTACGATCGCATGAGCATGGGGGTTATGAGTAAGATATGCATAGATACAATTTCCTGTTCTCTGGTGCAGTTAGTGAAAATAAAGTGAAAATATCAAAATAGTGTTACATCTGCCTCATATTCTGAGATATCAATTACCGGATATTTACCAAATGATGAGTATACGCAGCTCGTGATACACGCAAGTGCCACGTTCAAATAGGATTTGTTACATGATGTATTTTGACTTTTAAACAAACTGCAGGTTTTTTAAATTCTATTTACGCTTTAAACACTCAGGATGACTTTTAGAAAATTTTTCAAACAATTTTATTAGTGCTGTCTTTATTTGGGCTGAGAGAAGAACTCTTGTTTTTTTCTGCTTTTTCTCCACTTTCTAACAAAAGCGCAAGAATCTATTGTAATACAAGATCAATTTTAAACATTCAAATAATAATTTGATATTTGACACATTGCAATTATTTCCCATATAACCAACTTTGTTTTTAAAAATTCCTACATAGGGGATTTTTGGCTTCCAACTTAAATCAACAGGTGGTGTAAAAATAGCTGTGAATCCGATTATAACAACTGTTCATTTAAAAAAGTTGTCAAGTGTGCAATGAGATTTTGATGAAAGAAAATGTAGCGAAGATGGGATGTCGGAACTTGATACACAGCTTCACAGTGCGCGCGCAGTTGTGATTTGTCATCGTAACTGACATTCAAAATGTTAATAAACTGCCACAAAATTACAAAATAAAGTGAAAAAAACACCAATTGACTAGCGGATTGTTAATTTATTACACAGTGAGCGGCAAAAGTATGGAACGTCTGAAATAACTTCAAAATCATTAATTTAAAAAAATCACTCGGACAGGTCAATTTTATTTTTAGATTGCGCATTTTTTCAAAACATTTTTTTTTGTATAGGGTGTCCCAAAAAGAGATTCAGACATCATGTTTGTTTTTTTTTTAAATAGTACTCTATTTTTTTCATTGCATTTTTGGATTCTATGGCAAATTCTATACATATTTTATTCTATATTTTATGTATGATGTTCAAGAAAAAATAATATTTCTATTCTTTGAGTTTCTGTTATGTGCCCCATTAATATTACGTAGTTTTTTAAAATTCACGTGTTAATTATTGTTTTCAACAATTTTTTAACTGCCACTATTTTTTAAACTGTCAAAAATTTATAGGGTGCTAGATATTAACAATGAGTTCAATGATAGTAAATTTCATTTTTTTTTATTTTTTTTTTATTTCATCTTTTAATAACGTAAAGACAGACATCTTACTGTCAAAAGATTATTGGGTGGTAATTTGAACAATTAACTCAAGAAAGAATAGAATACTTAATTATTTTTTTTTGGTTTTTTTTAACTGGCAATATTTCGAAAACAGTTGAAGATAGGTATAGGACATTATACATAAAATTATAAAAAAATATAAGGTGTCATTTAAAACAACAAAGTTGATCTCGGCATCTCATTATTATGACATGTACAAAAAAAATGTGCAGTTTAAAAATAAAATTGACCTGTCCGAGCGATTATTTTAAAAATAAGTAATTTTAAAGTTATTTAAGATATTCCACACTTTTACCGCTCACTCTATTTAGAAATTGAATATCCGCTTATCTATATACCATGAGAGCAAAAATAAAATGAATCAGAGTAGGCTGTGCGCATCTTGCGTAAATGACAATTCAGTAGATGCAATACGCGCTCTGGTGGTGTTATATGGAACTGGTGAACACTAAAATTTCACTCAATTTTTGCGTAGAACAGCGTTGTTTCTTATTCTAAGAGTTCACAAAAGTGTCACAATATGTCAAAAACAATTGTTGATTTCTTCAGAAAAACTATAGCATTTTGAATTGGACTTATTAGTTGTTTTTTCTAATAAAGGAGGTGTTCATTGGTTACAAACTTAAACCTACTCTAATTCAGTTTAATCGCTCTCATTGTATAACCAACTATTTAAAAAATGTGTTATAAAATTGCTCGTAAATTATCGTTTTTATGAATATTAATAATTTCGGAAATTCATTCCGATAGCGAAATAGGAATTAATGATTTTAAGAGAATGTAAAGCAGTATATCTTTTTAAAGTATTAATTATTATAAGGATGAGAGATTGCTTTTGAGGAGCTTGTGTAGGAGTGGTTGCATCTCAGTGTAGAAGATCCTTAACTTCCAAATTCTTTCCTCAAATTTCGGATATTTTTATTTATATGTACTGCATTTTTAACACAATAAATGATCCACTGCATAAACTTCGTTTTTACTACAAAGAGATAAAAAGTATATTCGGTTTTTCAGAATTTTTTTTGAAATTTGAAAAACTGTCACAAAATTAACCACACAAAAAATGACATAAGTATCTTAGATAATAAGGATATTAGATCAGTTCATCATTAATATTCAAAATATAGTAGCGAGCAAAAAACAGGACACACCTGTTGACATAATTTTCGGCCAAACAATAAACTAGCAGACCACAACGAGCCACACTGGAACAAACCAAACCATATTAGACATGGTGTCCGTTTTTTTTTTACTTCGGAGTGGTACATAAAAACAGTTGTGACTCTAATGCCTGGTTGCATAAACGTCTATTAAAATTGATGAGCCATTAAACTGTGATTAATGTAAAATAGGGTAGGTACCCCGATTGGCTAAAAATGCGCAATGTCAGTTATAAAAAACTGAGTAATTGTTTCAAATTGTCACTGTTTAATAGTTTATTTATCGTAAAAAACAGACTATAAATAGAGTGGAAATCAAAAGACAATGGCGTCTCTGCGTAACGGACGAGTTTTTGATGTTGGACGAGTCCATTGTATTGTAAGGGAATGTTGTGTATGACAGAGTTGGTTCGTCAACTGTCATTCACGTTTGGTGTACTTTTTGCAATTTAGCTTTGTCTTGTTGGTTATTAGAGTTATTTTGTAATGTTTATTCGTTTGTTATGAAATTATTTTGCTAATTGACAAATTTTTGGCTATTTGACAGATCTTTGTTACGCTTTATATATAATTATGACGCAGCTTAAGCTGAGCCCTTGTCTTTTTCACATTTGAATTCTGCTCTATACGGCTATTATCTCAGAAATGATGATTTTTGTAATTTTGCAAGTGTTTAGAGGGTTTTCTATGTCAATATTTTCCCCATTTTATTACATTTTATTTTAAAACCGGACACCAGAGGTCACTCACTTTAATGATTTTCTCCAATAGATTAATTTTCAGTTTTTAAAGTTTTATTTATTGAAAATTCAAAATATTGATTGTTGCTTTAAAAAATGAACTTTTTGGACGTAAGATTAACAAAAAATCAGGAATTCAATTTAAAAAAAGAGATTTTTTTGGGTAGGACATGAGAATGAGCGCACCTTTTTTGCGCATTTTTTTTCTTACCAAAAAACTATTTGCTTTTTCTCAAACGAATATTATCAGCAACAATTATTATTTATTATTCGCATTGTAACAATACTCTAAAAATAGCAATAAAGCTGATAAAAAAAATCACAAAATAAAACATCAACAATTTTCCAAGGCTGCGCATGCGGAATGTGCCAGTTGTCGACATTATCTGACGTTATCATCTGTCAAATTCTAAAAAGTCAACATATGAGGTGAACACACGTAGCAAAAATTGAACATTTTCAAATTATACCATATTTCCGTCTATTTTATCATGTTTTCAGTGTAATAAACGTAAGTTAGAACAATGAGGTCATTAGGAATATCGGTTTTGAGTCTTGTATTAACCACAATTGTAATAGCAAATGCATACTATCAGAAAAAACAATTCTACCCTTCTGTTGTGTATATCACAAAATCAAATCCTAGCATGGCTGTAAGTATTCCACAAGAGAAACACACAAAATATACTAAATCTATCCTTCCAGGTCATTTATATTCAAGCTTTTATATGTGTCTTACTTGTGGGCAAAATCATGAGAAAAATCTTTTTTGGCCAACTCAGATCAGCGGAGTTTGAGGTACTTAATCCCATTGGAATTAACAAAATTTAATGTTAATTTTATATTATTACAGCATTTAATGGAGAGGTCATGGTATGCAATAACAGAGACTTGTCTAGCTTTTACTGTATTCAGAGACGACTTCAATCCAAAATTTGTAGCTTTATTTACTTTATTATTGTTTTTAAAATCATTTCATTGGTTAGCTGAAGACAGGGTTGATTATGTAAGTTATTCTAATTGTTAATAACCCTCAAAAATAAGCACCATTTTTTTTTGTAGATGGAGAGAAGTCCTGTTATAAGTCTACTATTCCACATACGAGTTTTATCCTTGTTATTATTATTGGGTTCACTTGATTTACATTTTATCCAACACGCGTACCAATCAACTGTCTCAAAGGGGGCTTCAGTACAACTCGTTTTCGGTTTCGAGTATGCAATTCTCCTGACTGTCGTTATAAACATAGCGATAAAATATGCCTTACATTCAGTTGACCTAAACAGCGAGACTCCTTGGGATAACAAAGCTGTCTTTCTCCTCTACACTGAACTAATCATGGGTTTCATAAAAGTGATTCTTTACGTAGCTTTTGTTGCAATTATGGTCCGCATTTACACTCTACCCCTTTTCGCGTTCCGCCCCATGTACTACACAATCCGCAACTTTAAAAAAGCCTTCAGTGACGTGATCCTCTCGCGTCGCGCCATCTACAACATGAACACTTTATACCCGGATGCCACCCCCGAGGAGTTGCAAGCCGCTGACAATGTGTGTATCATCTGTCGCGAGGAAATGACAACCGCGTCAAAGAAACTACCCTGTAATCATATTTTCCACACGTCGTGTCTGCGGTCGTGGTTCCAGCGGCAGCAGACGTGTCCCACGTGTCGGCTGAATATTTTACGGACGCCGACTAGTAGTAACGAACCAAGGCAGGATCAGAGACACAGACAGGTGCCTCTGAATCCGCCAAATCCGTTTTTCAATCCGTTTGGGGGACCTAATCCGTTCCAAATGTTCGGGCAACAGAATCAGCAACAGCAGCAGCCACAAGCGCAACCGGCGGCGAGTACAGGCCCCCAGCCGGCGACTGCAGCACCACAAGCTAATCCGAATATTCCTCCGTTTGTTTTTCCACCGTTTCCGTTTATGCCGTTTATGGCACCGCCGCCGATGCCGCCACCGAATTTACAGGCGTTGTCTACGGAGGAGTTGAGGAGGATGGAGGGGAATGAAAGGCAGAATGTTGAGGCGAGGATACAGTGCTTACGCAATATACAGGTAAAAGTTAATTTTAATTTTTTAGAGTGCGAATTGCGAATTTTTAGTAAGTCAAATGTCATACTTAAATTAAAAAAAAAAAAAATGATTTGTAAAGTTAAATACTCACTTTTAAATAAATATAGAATAATAGGCAAAGAAAATGAACAATGCGACCACTGGAGCAAATTTTAGGTACTAGTGGTACTTCACCACGGCCTAAAATGCGACCTAGATTATTGTTTGAAGGAGGTATTGATCCGACCAGTCGTATTTTGAAAAGTGTACTGTAGCATCATCTACAGACTAATTATAAAAGAAAAATCATATCGTGCTATTTAAAAAAATATATGACGTCCTAGCGCCGCCAAAGTGACCGCTACGAGTGATCCATTTACGTCATAATTGAGTTCCTTTGCTATGACACGTTACCTGTTATTACATTTTTTCAAAAATTACGAATTTATTCCTTACATTTAACTCACTCTGTATAAACTTTTAATCAAGAATTTATTGTAAATTACAATTCATTTTTAGATTTTAATTAGTGACGTAAGTCATAAACTAAAAGTTCTTTTTACTGTTACTTTTTTGATTGCTTGATACATTTCATAACTAACAAGGGATATACTCGTATTGTTCAATTTTTGTTTATTTTCCCTCTTTCAGGTCATGTTGGACGCCGCCGTTGTGATGATGCAACAATACAGCGCCGCAGCAGCCCTTTCGAGCCAAGCCCCCAGCAGCGAGCCCCAACCCGGCCCTTCAAGCTCCGGTAGTAGTCCCCCTACATGTAACGGCACAACTCCCAAATCGCCAATAAATCTGCCAACTAGTTCAGTGATTAACAATAATACCGAAAGTGACTCTGTACCTAGTACTAGTTCGTCAAACGAAACAACAGCAACAACAACTGAACAGTCAGTTGCATCGACACCCGAAGAAGAAATCCGAAGACGCAGGTTGCAAAAATTCCAACAAACAGCGGAACAATAACTCTTTTGTCTGATTTTATTCCATGTTGATTATTATTATGGGTAATCAATTTTATGTTTTGATAAGGGCTGACTTGTGTAGAAAAAAAATTGGTAGTTTTTAGTGTCAAGGCTTGTGCTATAACTTTACCCATTTTTGTGACAACAAAAAAATTTGTCAACTGTGAAGTAGCCCTTATTGTGGTTGTAAATATATATTTAATTAATTTTTAATTTCTGTGTAGGAATTATCACATTAATATATTAATTAATATTGTTATGAATTTTAAAATTTATGATGGTCCTATATTTATTTAAAGACTGGATTGTTTTCTGACTTTTGTCATCATCAACATGAATGTTACGTATTTCACTTTAAACTAGTAATTTAATTTGTTAATAAATACATTGTACTGTGGATTTATTCAACTGACTTCAACAAACAATTTCACCAAAATTTATCAGTGACGTTTTTTCTGGCGACAACAACACTCTTTTTTAACAGGAACACTTTCTTCATTTTTGAGACCTTCAGACGAAATTTTTACCCACTCTCCTGTCCTGGGATCAATCCTCCACTGACTTTTCTTTGAACAGTGGTCAAATCGGTTTGGTACCGGTGATGTATCTCTCTCCATCTCCTCCCATTTTTTCTCATTTTGCATAATATCGGAATTGATTCGTTTACTTCTGCCACATTTGCAACAAATCGAATTTTTGTGTTTTTTCCGCGACATTTTTGGACTATCGTAATGACAGACTGGTTTTTCCAAATTCTGGTTTTGACGAGAACGCTTTTCAAACTCCATCATCGTCCGTCTTACTCGCTCCTTATTCCGTGCGATTAGCTTCTTCTCAAGCTCTTTGAGAAGTTTTAAGTATTCTTCGTTGTTTTGGTAAGGAAGATCCAAGAAGTCTGTAGTATAGGAATCATCAGAGTCGCTGAGAATCTCAGAAGGAGACCTGTAAGGTTTACGTGATTTCCTGCAGTGACAACAGTAGTGGTTCCTTCGCTTGGGGACTATTGGAGGGTAGGTCGACTCGGTGGCTTCATCAGAGCTGTCTTCGTGTCTCCGGCACTTGCAACAACACACTTGGGGCTCCTCATAGTATTCATAATCTCCGCAACAGCAACAATCCGACTCAGAATCTGCTCCTGCAGACACAGTTTGGATACCAACATTTTGGGTCTGTTTAGTGTTCGACCTCTTCTGCTCCTGATTCTGCAAAGGTGGATCTTCGGGAATAGGGACTAAAGCTTGCGAACTTCCGGTGGGTGCTGTGTGAAAACTGTCTTCTTTGGGGGTGATTTCGTGTTCTTGGCTCGGAATGACTTCGTATGCCGAGTCTAGGGATCCGTAGGCGTTGTTTGGACTGGTTCTGGAGGCGGGACGGGGACGGTATTTACCTCGACGGTAGCCGGTGCCTAGGATTTGGGCACGGAGGCTTTCGCTAATATTGCTACTAGCTGTGCTTCCAACTTCCAGATTGTCAACCATTGGAGTGGTTTTACATTTCTTTGAAGGGGAATTTTAGGGATGACGTTCATTGACGTCACAAAATTTTGGGGTCAAATAATGCGAAAGATTCGAAAGGGGTCACTGGCTGAGATTTTGCATAGCAGAAAGTGTCAAAAGTGACAAGAAAGCTGGTCCGATGAGTGGTAACTGGATTTTTTTAAAAGAAAAAATTAATTTATTAATATACTCGTATACAGGATGATTTTTTGAAAAGTGTCCACCCCAATTTTCTAGGTAACAGTTTCGATTTAAAAAAAAGCCGAGACAGGTCGATTTTTGTTGTCAGGGGACATCTTTTCGTAACAAAATCACGTTGATCCTACCACCCTCTTAAGCACAGGGTGTTCCACCCCTAGAATTTAAATAGGGAAAGTGGGTCGAGTGATACCTCATTTTAAAGGTCTTTGAACACTCTTTCTAAATAATAATAAATATTTACTATTTATTAACTCACGAATACTTCTTAGAACTTGGATACTATGAAACTAATCAGGGAAATGGTATAATTGAGGATATTGCAATGAACGTGCAAATTCGGGGTTCTTTTGATTTAAAGAGTTGTATTAATAACGAATAATTTATGTCTACTATGTACACGAATACACACAACAATAATTTAATAAATAAATAATTCGATATTCACGCAATAATAACTACGATTGCCGATTAAATAACGTTGCATAGAAAGACATATACAGTTTAAATTTGTAATGCCCTAATAAAACAATTATAAATATGTAAAAAGAAAATTATAGAGTCGTTGTTACAGCTTTAATGAGATCTAGTGATAATTCAAAAAAAAAAATATATATATATATATAATTTAAAAAATATCTTGCAATTTTAATAAACAATATGGACAGGTGCAATAAATCGGGTATGGTCTAGATGGTTTCATTTGATAACACTACTTTTTTTCTTCGCTTTTTTGTTCATTTCTTGTGATTGCATAAACTGTTTGACGAGCGTTTCTTTACCTCGTCTTTCATTCACTTTTGTTCTGTGGATTATTGCATTTTTTGATGAAAAATTAGTGCAGTTTGTCATGAGAAAATGAGTATTAAAAAGTGAGTTAATTTATGATTTTACTTCTCTAATTTTTAAACAAATAATGATATAAATTATTGTATAAACGAATCTGTTTAAATAAATTTTTGGTTCAGTATTATTATACCTGAAATAGTAGTTCATATAAAACGATTTATTTTACTAAATTTGTTTTCATTTTTATTAAATCAAAGACCTGTTATTTCAATAAAGGCTGATTAGTAAGCGCTGGAAATTTGAAAGACGCATTTGTGATTGGTTGATTTTAATAATTAAATTAACCAATCGTAAATGGGTATGTACAAGCCAGGTAAAAAAATTATTTAGGTGTTCTGACGATACAGTGACATAATGCAGGCCATTTTTTGCATTATTTTATTTTAATTTATCGATTTCTTTTTATTTTAATCAGTGTTAAACCATCTTGAGAACAGGACGCTACGCTGGAGCCACAGCCATTGTAAACATAAGTACTTTTATTTAATACCTATACATTCTATACGGATTTGTTTAAAGTATTTTTAGTTATAAGAAATACATACATACTTTTCAAAATTACATAAACATCACAAAAATAAACAACTTTCATATCATTACTTTTAACGGACTTAATAATAAAAAACTATTCATTTTTTTATCGTCTCTTTCCCACGCCTTAAAAATAAATAAACGTTTCCAAAGTAATTCCCTTCCTTTTATTGGGGTTGTGGGGGTCCGAGGACATCGCTGGAAATCCGGACTAAAGGTAGGTCCGAAAGAAACAGAAGGACTTGCCACAAATGGCAGAAGAAGATGCACCAAAGTCAGGATTAAAGATAGGTCCAAAAGAAGCAGAAGGAGAGAAAGAACAGAAAGAGAAGGAGGACTTGATTATTGTAATTTTATTTTGTTATAAAAATGGGTTATCACAAAAAAAGTTGCCACAATGCGGACTTTTTGTTTATGTATTTGCAAATTTTTGTGCGAGAACAGTTCACAATTTTGCAAAAAATCGTTGATCTCTGCTTTCCTAGTTGCTAATTTCTTGTCGGAAAAGTAGTTTCTTTTTCTTTTTTTAAAATTTACGTTTCGGGATTCAAGTACCTACTGTTTCATATTTTAACAATTTTTATGTTTCATCCTTAGTAATTTTTCTTTTTCAGGTTTTAACACTTTCTTTCTTAATTTACGTAAATTTACATAATATAATAATTGAGTTAAATTTTAAGTTATGTGATTGTGGGGCACTTGTCTGGTTAGCATTTACTGTAAGCGCCAGCAATGTCCTTATTTTAAATTTGTATTCTGTTTAATTAAATAAATATTTAATGTTTATAAAACTTTATTGTTACTCAATCTTAGCCCTCCAATTTCTCTATTTCTAAATTATCTTAAAATTGCAGTCTCCAAACTTAAGTTTTCAGTTGTTTCTCTTCTATTTTCGCAGACGATGGCAAAAAAGTTTAGTTTTGTGTTTTGAGGACGTCCTTTATTTCAATTTTGGAAAGTTGGCAATCCTGCCTGATATTTCTATTAAATAACTATAAAAAACTGTTGAAAATTAGTTGAAGCGACGAATAAAACGACTTAAAAAAATTGATGTAGCAATTATTTTAGAAAAATATTATTTGTAAAATAAATAAATTTTGGAAGAAGGATAGTTTTAAAAGAAGTTTTCCATTAATTTGACAATAGGCCACTCAACTCTTTAGGGTCTTATGTCTTTTACGTAACAACACGTTTTCGAAGTTCTCTCAAACTATTTTCAATTTATTCTCACTTTATTTATCGTCACAAAAAATATATTAAGGGAGGTCTTGCAGACAGTTCACTCAAGAATACAGGTGCAAGATCTTTCCTGTTATTATTATTAATCAACCCCTGTATATTTAAAATAAATTTATTCGTTGTATGTACAAAAATTTTGTCGTTAATTATCCTTAGCAATAATGTAAGAAAACAGCTTATTTTTTTTTAATGTGGAAATGGAAGCATAATCTACGTTATGTGGGACGTTCAAAAATACGCTCTCCAAAAAAAGTGAGTAATATGACTATATATTTCTACTTCATGGGTATAAAGATAAAAATCAGAGAATATAATTTTACTGTCGATCGGCAAAAATTTTATTTTACAAAAAAAAAAAAAAAACTTGTAACGAGATTAAATCTATGTATATATATCAAAACTGAGATTATTAATTTGTCAATAATTATAAGCGGCGTTATTACTGTGAGTGTTGTCTGGAATCTGGAATTAACTTTTTTTTTCAATTTCTTCATTGGCGAAAATATCCTTGAATGATTTAATGAGATGTTATAGGCGTTATTTGTGTTGTTACGAGTATAATATTATTATTAACGGACAAATACATGAAAGAAAAAATATTTTATCAAAGATCCATTGTCCGTCTCTACCCCAATTTTTTTTTAAACATGGGCGACCACAAATTCGGCACTATCTACATGAGTTTTATCCCAATTGTATGAATTCAGCACTCAACCTGAGACTGAACACTCAAATTTGACTTTTCATTAGCAAAACAACATTTTTTTGTTCGTATTTTTATAGCTTCATGTTTAAATTTGTGAATTGTGTAAATAAACAACTAATTTACATTTGTCTTGTAAAAACATTCATTGAAATTTCGAAATAGTAAATAATTATTCAATTTTTTTAAAAAGATGTTATAAAAATTATTGTTTTTTTAATAACAACGCAGGGTGCCAAATTCGAGTGCTTTGGACATGGACAGGTAAAGAGAGCGTGCCAGTGATTGTCGATTAATTTACTTGTTTATAAATTCATTAATTAATCATATTTTTTTCAATTGCACTCTTGCAACCCGCTCATCTTTCGGTGAGTCCATAGTATCTTATAACAGTTCTTATTGATAAATTAACTGCGTATGAACAAAATAAGATAAATTTTGATAATTCTGGAACAAATAGATTGGAAACATCAATATTACATGTATCTATTTATATATGAATACTGATTGAGATAATTAAATAATTTTTGGGGATTTCCTACTTCAGAAAACAAATTATCGATTTGCACCATCTCTTTAATGTGCAGATTAGGATTTTTTTAAAAAGGATTTAAATTTATCAGTGCTTTTGCATAATATATATGAGTTATATTATTTTTGCAACTCTCGTTAATTTAAAAACAGATAAAATGTAATAAAACAATTTCTTTAAAAATATTTGTATTAATTTAATTGTTATGCAGATATGTAAATTTTGTAATAACTAATAATATAAATAAAAAAAAATGAGTGGAAGATTTTAACCGGTTAGAGCGCACATGCAGTGGAATTTCTTAACCAAATAGAAAATTATTTGTAATTCCACACACTACCCCAATGAACCACTTGCCTATTTTTTATTTAGTATACTATTTAAAAGTGTTATAGCAGTGACTTGAATGCCGATTTTGTCCTTACGGATCAAATCCTGGCAAGAACAAACAAAATCATTCTAGATTTTCGCACACCGTTTACATACAAATTACCTAAAGTCGACAAACAAAGTCATTTAGAAAGCTCATTGAAAAATGTGTATTTTTCGCCATTAACAACCTGATCGACTGCGACGATATTGTCGTATAAAGAGGGTACTTTTCAGCCTTTACCCAGTCGCGTAATGTTAGCAACAAATACCAGCAATATTTTGAAATATTTTTGTATTAACTTTGACCTGAGATAAACAGTGAAGAAGTTATCGATATGGACAACACTGAACAAAACGACTTTCGTATTCAAGAAGAAAACATCATTTACACCACAATGTCGCTGTGTGAGTACAAAAATTTCTGCAATGCTGACAATGATGAGATCCTCGAGGCCAAATTGTACAAACATTTGGGCAATGGGCTACCTGTTATCACAAATCTCGCCGATCTTATCAAAGAATTGCGGCTAATTTTTGAATGTGAATCCGTGAATGTTGAGTTGGTGAGTTACCTGATGAAATCCTACAAGTCCAACCCCGTAGATTGGAAGAAGTACGCCAAATTTGACCGATACAGGTAAGAGTTTTTGTAATTAATTAAATAATTAGAAAACGATGACCCGTCATTGAGATATTTATAATTGAGTATTTATTGGGGACAATTTGGTTATAAACTAATTAGGTTTATTTAATCTTCGACCCAAAGTTTCTGCGGAATCTCAACAAATGTTATGTCAAAGACGTGACTAAAATAATTATAGTTTATGATCAAACAGAAAGGGTATTGCACCAGTAGAAGATTCCAGTTACGAAACAATACCTAACGCATTTCAAAAATTTCATTATTAAAAAGCATTCTTACTTTTTTTTAAAATAATTTAATTTTTTTCTGTGACGTACCAGTAAGTACTAATGATAAAATATAACAACAAATAAGCAATTATCAGATATGCGACAATGTTTTTTACTTTTGCGTAAATGTTAAGTGTATTTTAATAAAATGGAGAAATACCAGTAATTTGAACAATAAAAGCATATAAGCGACTTTATCTTACTCATTATTGAAAAATCTTTAACCTTGATCCATCCTTATTGCTGCATTTCCAAGGTTTGCGAAATAAATGGAAGTTCTTTATTTTCTAATCGCTCTTATTTTTTCCAGATATACTCGTAATTTAGTCGATAAGGGTAACGACAGATACAATTTAATGATTCTTTGTTGGGGTGAAGGTCACGGTTCAGCAATCCACGACCACGCAAATGCCCATTGTTTCATGAAAATGCTTCAAGGGTCCTTAGAAGAAATCAGATTCGCGTGGCCGGAAAAAGAAGGAGAGGAACTCAAACAAACGAAAAGAACAAGACTTAATCTTAACGATGTGTGTTACATCAATGGTAAACTGTGGAACTTTTTTGATCTCGAATCTGGCATAAACCGGGTTTTGCTTTATCTTGTTTTAATTACGCGTTTATCAAGCGAGTAATTGCAAAATTTGTTGTAGATTCTTTGGGTTTGCACCGAGTTGAGAACGCTTCGAACGTCGATACTGCCATAAGTTTACATTTGTATTGCCCTCCGTTCAATCAATGCTCAATATTTAATAAGAATACGGGGCAAAAATCGACCGTTACCACCAACTTTTACTCGATATTTGGAAAAAGAAACAAGGTAATATTTACATCGTATGTTTGTTTAAATTTGGCGGTTTAACAAAATTGTGAACGCACTATAGTTTTCAAAAAGTTGTATCTAAATCATTGTCAGAGACACAAATCCGTATTTTTGAAGCCTATCAATATTGAAATTTTTTTTGCAAGCAAGCAAATCTAGAAAAAGCATTTTTATCTTTTAATTAATTTTTTCAAACCCTTAAGGCGGTTTGGTTCCCATGATTCAGTAAAAAATTAATAAAACATTTTTTTTTAAATAATAGAGGTTTGATCTAGTCAGGTTCACAGAATATAAGAAAAATATTTAAAAAAAGATTAAAATTTAACCTGACACATTTTTTTTGTTAAAAACAAAGCTTCAGTATTTCTCAACCAGATCTCTTATTTATTTACCAAAAAAATTGTTTTTGGTATTGCAAATTAGACGCTTTTTTATATTTTAGCATCCTGCTTTTTGTTATCGACTTCTAATTTTTAATTAAAAAAAGATCTTCAAAGTCGGTTCTTATTTTACGCTAACCTTAATGACAATTCATAGGCAGGCTATACGTAAAAACGCAGCAGATTTTTCAAAAAAATCCACTAATTCATAATGTATCTTCCGTTTTGTAGTAATTTTTAATATATTCGTTGTTAGTCCATTACCAGTTAAAAAAAATAAACCGTTGACTCTCTTAATGAAGAAAGTTCATTTTATTTGAACTTCTTTGGCATTTTTTAATATTTACTTTTCCAAATCTTATTTAACTTTTGAACTTTCGTGGGTTTTTCTTAAAAAAGTCCCCTTCACTTCTAAAATATCCCTCCCAAACTGTCGAATTTATTAATTGTCTGTTTATTAATAAATTTATAACTGTCGATATTCTTCTATATAGTTGTCTTTTTTGAATCTTTCTTTCGTTTTTTTTTTTTCGTCCAATGGTAAGTTTTCCATTTTTTCCAATATAATTCTTTCTTCTTTTTTTTTCTTCTAAACGAAATTTTTCTTGTTTTTCTTTCATTTCGAGTCGTCGTTTTTCAAACTCTTTTAGAACGTCTTTTTTCTCCTAGAATTCTGTTTTCCTCGTCGTTTTTCTCCGATCTTAGTGTTTCGAGTTCTTTTAGAATCCTCTTTTTTTCTTCTAAAGTCTTCTCCCTTTTTTCTTTAGAAGCTTCCATTGTTCTTCTCTTTCTTTCAAACAACGATTTAGAATGCCTTCTACAATTTTCTGTTCCTTTTTTTCCACCAATCAATTGTTCTAAAAACTTCTTCTGTTTTTATAAACTTATTTTTTGTTTTTCCAGAACCAATTTAAAAAAATAAATAATAATAATAGAGAAACGTCATTTCCCAAATTTTTATTATTATTCTAAATGTCCCTTTTAAACTTTTATAGGATCTTCTTTTAATCGAAATTCTCAAAGAATAAACGAGTCTGTTCTCATTTATCTTGTCTGACTCCCGATAATGAATTTATTCGATTTCTTGTCCAAATTACTTTAATGAATAATTTACTTTTACAATTTAATTAATAATTAAACAACTAATACACATCTACAGCCTTCATTAATCGACAGAGATACGCTCGCGATAATCACTGTCTCTCGCTAAGTCAAACTACTGGGCACTGATGAATCCGCTTCTAGCAAGCTAAAGGATAGGATAACCGTCAATTTATAGAAATTAAGAGCTTATTATAATGCACCATTACAATATTTTGCTTCTAATTTTCAATATTTAAGATATTTTCTAAAATTATTAACTGTAAATTGTTAATTAACATTCCTTCAAATGTCTTCGTCAGTTCCAATTTTGAAAATTTAACCTTAAACATTCAAAATTAATGTTTTTTTCTTTATTTTAATTGTTAGTCTAGAAGGCCCTTTTAGGCCGTGACTGTCTCAATTTTTTAAACTTTTTTTTTGCACATATTTAAAAGTGCAGACAATAACTTTTCAAATTCTTATGCGAGCCTAGAGGTACTTTTTCCCCGTAGTTCAAATCGAAAAAAATTGTTGGACCCTTAACTGTCTTTAATTTGACAGCTTGAAGTCGAAACAAGAGGTTCATAAACCATGTTTCAAATTTTGCTCATTTGTTATTTCTTTAAAAATGAGAGGAATCCAATTTTTTGTTTTCGAAATGATTTGTTATAACCGAGGAAACGAATTTTAAAGTTGATAAATTTTCCTCATTGGTCAAAAAAGACTATTTATTCCAGAACTTGGTTCTCCTTTTTTTCTGTAGTTATGTCATAGTTTTTAACATAAGTCAGAGTGACAATATAAATAAATCTCTGAATAATAGATATACTTTCATCAACACGTTTTAGCCAATCAAATCAAGCCCTCTTAATACGTAATTCTTGAAAAATTGTTTTTTCAACATTTTTTTTCTGGTTAAACGTGCTCTAATCACAAAAAAATACGGGTTGAATAATTTTTTGAGTAATTTACTAGTCTGTCTAGTAAACTGTAAACGTCATAAAAATTCAATTAAAAAAAGCTAAATACGTATTTATGAATTATGTTATTATTTAAGATACTATGCGAGACAATATATTTGAAACATCAAGACAAAAACAAATGTCAAAATTGACAAAAAAAAAGGATAGTTTAGACGATTTTTCTTGTCGATGTAAAAATCTGATGTCCCAGACGTTTCGAATATTGTGCATAGGTAGTTCTACCTTTGAAAATTGTAGTAAAGATTTGCTTTAATTTTAATACTCAATCTAGGAGCTTATTTTACCAAAATTATTTTTTTTAACAGTTTCATGTGTTTTTCAAAAAGAACTGCCAGGTCGATGGTGCGTTCACAATATACATTACGTGACCAACTGCGAAACCAAATTTAAAATAAAGCGTTTTACATGATTTTAACATTATTTTTTCTTATAGGAGAATAAGGAGACTGACCAACCTGAAGACAACTGAAACCAAAGATATTTCTCAGCACTTTATTATTATTAAGAAAATAATATATTTTTGAAAATTGAATTATACTCTTATTATTTAAAATTTTTAATGAAAAAATAACAAAAAATATATAAATTGCTATAGTATAAGTATTTATTTACACATTTCAGTATATGAAATAACCTGATTAAATAAAATAGTGATTAAAAAACGATGTATCATGTATATTTTGCAGTGGATGGTTCTTCCAATAGTGATTTGCAGTCTGAAGGTAAATGAAATGATGTTATATCAATATTATGAAATTGGGACGCGACTTGAGGTCAGAATTTAAGATCTTTAATTGCTTGAGGAAGATCAGGCAATTTAATGTCTTTGATTTGTTGAGGAATGTTCATATTTTTCACAGCTGAAACAGCCCGTGCAGGAGCGGCTGCTATTCCAGCCTAAAACAAATTCCAAAAATTACAACCTCAAAAAGCAATAATGTAAAGCATTCAGCTGCTCTTTTAATTGAAAAAAAAAAAAAAATTTACTGCTAAGCTACAACCAACCAAGCGAGACGACACAGTCCCCTGAAAAATCAACCAACTTACAAAAGTTAAAATTCAGTTTGTGACCACATCACAACTAACTTCTCTTTAAAATCTGTATCAAAATTCCAAAGACTCTATAATAATAATTTAAAAAAATGCCTGCCCTGATTTGTAACATTTTGATTTAGTTTCTAGACTTACCTCTTGCTTTTCTAATTTATTTTGGTCTTCTATCCTAGTTAAAATCTCAGTCATGTTAGTCTCTAACACCATTCCTCCCATAACAAGCTCGTTAAGGATATAGTGAACCTTATCAACGTGAAAAATCAGATCAAGCTCACAAACATTCTCAAAACATTTATCCAAAGTCTCCACAAAAACTTGAATCAAATCCAAGATCCCTAACTCACTTTCGGACGAATCGACACAAAACACAAAGTATAGTGTTGCATAATGCCGGTAAATTAATTTATAATCACTCCCACCGATTAAACTGCAAGAACAAGTCAGTGTACACTTGTACAGCCCCCCAAAAAGTGTTACTACCTGCCCCCTTCGAGAAAATTACAAACATTATCATCCCGCTTCGAAACTAACTGAAACGTCTCTTTGATTATTTGCTGTTGCATGTCTTCGGGCTGGAAATGGGGGGTCAACAGCAGCACTAAAACCTAACCTAACTACTTACAAAGTACTGGTAGAATTTGGATAGGCGCGGTTTGCCATGATTATTGAACACTAAAATTGCTTTAATCATTGTACTTAATTAGAGGTTTCACTTAAAACTATCCGTTTTTAATTTTTCATTTTTTCTCACAGCTGTCAAAATAAAGCAGGAATCTGTAATTTCGGCTTTTTGAGGGCGCTGACGTCGCTCCCCACTCCAAGCTGGCAAACCTTGAGAAAAAATAACATCATGGAACACAATAAAATATGGCGGCAGCCGAGTAGCAAGCACCTCTCCGAAGAGAAGTTTTGTCTGTTTGTGATAATTTATTAAAAAAAAGGACGTTGTTATGTAATGAAAGTGGTGGTTTTGTTACTTTGTGTTAGCGTAAAAACAATGACTCGAACAAATTATGTGTTTTACAGCAAGAATAGTTTAGTTATATTCGCAACAGTGGCTTCTATTTTGACGTTCACACAAGGTAACAGAATGGTTTTTTAAACAATTATTTCTAATTATTTAACTCGTTTCGGTTTATTTCATGTATGAAACACCCTCTAACATTGTTGAAATAATATTTTGAGAGTTTTTCGGCACGCATTTACCGTACTGTTCGCTCAAATCCCGAAACTTTTTTTCTCTTTGTTTATATTTTTATTATTTTGAGTTTTTTATGACGCAACTATTGTAATTTACGTCGTCGTTGTTACTTATTATTAGATTCGGGTGTTGAGATGAGTTTTATTTAGAAAAAGTTTTAGCGGCGCCCAACAGTCTGCTACTCGAACCACCTTCGATAACAAAATAAACAAATTGTTGTTGTTTACTGTATTTTAACAATCGGAATAAATATTTGATTTCTAGTTATCTATACAGGGTGATTGACGTAAATACCACGTTTTTCAAAAGGCCGATCGCAGTTGCCGGGTTAGGGTTAAAGTTGACAGCAGCACATTGCGATTTTTTTCCGTAATTTTGAAAAAATTGGCCTCACAAAGTTAAAAAAACGATAAAAAGAATCGACCATCATTGCCAACCAAATCATTTTGAATGCCCTTTTTAAAAAAAATGTTTAAAAAACAAAATTGCGGGTGGTATATTTGAATTTTGTTCGCAAAAGTGAAATTTTGGTTCTCCCTTATCATAAATAATCGTAAATCTATTGCCCATGATTGCCCTCTAATTAATTTTGAATTACTACTCTCCTAGAAAAAATTATATAAAAAAACAAAACTGGGAGACAACCTACACATTTGCTCCGTCAATTAGAAATTTGTAAAATTTGAAAAAAATATTTTTTTTTTTTAAACTTAAATTCAAGAAGTTTTTAAAGTTACTTCAGATATTTTAACAAAAGATGTTTTTTAAAATTTTGTACAGCCTGTATCTCAAAAACCAAAAAAGGCAAATTTGGGTATTTATCACTGCTTTAATGAGATCTATCACCATATTTGAACCACACACTGTATATCAACAAAATTGTTATAATACATCGTTTTAGATTTTGAAAAATCTAGATTGTATATCTCAAAAACTAAAAGCATTTATATAAGACAATTTTGGTTAGCATTTTTTCAACCTGTTAAAATTTTCAAAAACACCCTGTAAAATTGGAGAAAATAACTATGAGATCCATACTTTTGTTTTTTAAAACAGTGGCAAAATTACAGAATTATGATGGGGACAAATTTCGGTTATAGCACGTACAGAACACAAAAATTAGAGAGAAATATTTTTTTTTTGTTTAATAGTTATAATAATGTTTGATTTAATCATTATTTAAAAGAAATTATAACGGGTGTAAACGAAATTAGGCTTACCCCTTTTTTAATAGAATTTTTTTAAATAGAAAAACGAAACTTGGAAAACTTATTATCTTAGAAAAACCCTATTAATTGAATAATAAAAAATGAACTTTCTATCACTTTCTGTTTTATCAGAAACGACCGTAACTTTAGATTTTTAAATGAAATCTACGTTAAATTCTGAGTCTAATAGAGTACATTTTATAACTTTTTGTGAATAATATTTTTTGTAATTTTTGTTTTTAGACCTATCTCTAAATGATACAGGCAACCATTGAAAAATAAAACCAATTCCATAAAAAAATCTAATTTAAAAAATACACGAATTTAAATTAGAATAAATGAGTTTTCCGGTTAAACTATTTTTTTTCAAATGGAACAATAGTGGCTCACTTGATTTTTTAAATTAACGTTTTTTTGTCAATCCAAAGATACCAAAATTTTGAAAATCTACTTAGTAGTTTTTGTATTATTTACAAAAATAATTTTTTAAAAATCTGAAAAAAATTTTGTATTGAAGGAGAGCTAGCATTTTAACTTTAATTTTAAGAAAATAAAATAGACGGCTATTAAACATAATTTGTTACTTTTTTTTTGTTTTACAGCTTGTTTGAATTTCACTAACTTTTAGGTATTTTTTCAAAATATTTTTGTAAATATTACAAAAACTACTAAATAGATTTTCAAAATTTTGATATTTTTAGATTAACAAAAAAAATGTTAATTTAAAATTTGAGTGAGCCACTATTGTTCCATTTGGAAAAATTGAGTAATACGAGAAAAACTAATCTATTTCAGTTTAAACTCTTGTATTTTCTAAATTAGGTTATTTATGGCACTGTTTTTATTTTTTAGTATTTGCCTATATTATTTAGAAATATTTTTTAACCATCACAGCTTTCTAGATAAAAAACAACTTAAAATTTTTTTTATTTCACATAAAATTATAAAAGTAGTCATTAGACTCAGAATTTAACTCAAAAAATATAAAAATATGCATGTGTTTTATATAAAAATCCAAAGTTACGGTCGTTTCCGGCAAAACCGGAAGTGATAAAAAGTTTATACTGTTTCCAATTAATGAAGATTTTCTAACATAATAAGTTTCCTAAGTTGCATTTTTCTATTTAAAAAAATACTATTAAAAAAAGGGGTGAGCTTAATTTTGTTTATACCCGGTATATTAATGAGCTAATTTCAAGTTGAGATAATACCGGTAGTTTCTTCGTTTCCATGGAAAATTAAAAGAATTGGTTGTTGCCACATAAAAGTATTAAAATTTGCGATACTGGTTGAAATAATATATAAATCTTGTGGCCGTAAGTACTTTTCGTGTTCTCAAACGCTTAGGAAACCTCCGGCTTCGTCCTCGGTTTTGCAAGCAAGCTGCGTCAAACATAATGAAGTCATGCCAATAAACAGTCTAATCATTTATTAGTTTCACCCACCGTTAGGCGTTAGGCAAGTGAAAATTTATTCCACTAGAAAAACGACTAGAAAATTAATCGGAATTTTTATTGATCGTATAAATGACTAAATTTAAAACGACTAAAATTTTATCCGACTAAAAATACGACTTAAAACATCGGATAAATAAATATTTAGTCGTTAATAATAGACTACAATTTCAATCGGATAATGTAGTGGGTTAACAGTTGAAATAAATTTTTAATTATTCGATAATGATTAAATTAAGTAATAACTTCCTTTTGCCTTACAAATTTTTGTCGAATTTATACTAACGATTAACCAATTAACGAAATAACCAATCAGAATTTGATGTCAACAACATTATTAATGTTGATAAAAAAATTACCTTAATACAGTTTTTCCTGTCTTACATTTTTTTTTCTTTAAAACGATTGCGAATTTATGATGAAATCAGTTTCTAATTGGTTAATTCAAATCGTTTTAAATTTAATTATTAGTTGTCTTTTATATAAAAAAGGGTACAAATTTTTACCCGTTTGACTCTGGCGACTATTATTACACAGGGCATTTCACATTGATGGACTATTAGAAGTATCTGGAGAACTAAAAAAGATATTGAAGTGAAATTTTTATAAACTAAGTTCGATATCTTCCTAACCAAAATACTTTCAAAATGGGGTATTACCGGAAGTTGTTAGTAACTTCGTTATTGTAAATAGCAAGATATACTTTTTATTTAATATTTTTTGTGAATTTTATATAGAATTGTACGAGTTTTGTCAAAAAATCTTTTACCTATCTCTTACATTTTTTATGGAAATAAATTATTAAGTGATTTTTTTAAAGAAAATCGCGGTCTGAACAAAAATATTCGACTCTCATTTAACCAGAGAAAATAAATGTTAAAAAAATATTTTTTTGGGGTATGGCCTAATAAGGGGACAACTCACTTTTATAGGGCCACCACTGTACCACAATGTTAACAATTCCAAATTTTAAATGATGACGTAAATTTATTCGTATGTGGCCGCGGGTATAATAGAAAAATCGGTAAATCTCACTTTGATAAAATAATGTGAAGTTGGCCGTTTTATTTTTTTCTTGTTTAATTATAATGGTCAGTCTAATTTAATGTGTATAGGTAATAATGGGCAAATGATAAATTATAATTTACAATAATATATTTATAAATTTGCAGTTTTGTTTTTTATATATTTTTTCTAGGAAGGTGGTTATACAAAATTAATTAGTGGACAATTAATTTACAAGAGAGTTTCGGCAGTTTTGTTTTTTGAATATTTCTTTGTTATAAAAATAAGCAATTACAATGATTTGGTTGGCAATGATGGTAAATCGAAGGATAATTGTTTTTATCGTTTTTTTTTTCTAACGTTGTGGGGTCAACTTCACACAGATATTAATTAGAAATTATGAACGAAGAGCTTTTTTGTCTAATTAACAGAAATTTAAAATTCTAATATTTCAAATCGGCCGATCTAATTTAACTTTGGATTGTTTCCCAAAACAAGAAGTTTAAAAAATCTAATTATAGTTGTTAATGAGGTGGCCAAGAGCGGAAGTGAAGACCCTCTGTTGCAAGCACAAAAAATCATATTTTTCTATAATGACGATATTAGTATCGAGTGAGGTGGAATAAACAGGAAGATAAAAAGTAAAATGTGTCATTTAATTACAACAAACCCACGCTTTGCACTTGTAGTGTTATAATAAAAGTCACTATTATAAGTTGTGGAATGCAAACAGGATACTGAAAGGATATTATGAAAGTATGACATCCAATAATAAACATTCACGTTATTGGGAGCTGTTTGTTTAATTTGCTCAGATTAGAATTATTGATTTTTGCTAAATTTTATTTCAATTCTCATTTTGGATTGGTTGTTTAGTCTGC
This sequence comes from Tribolium confusum, assembly GCA_029207805.1. Taxonomy (NCBI): domain Eukaryota; kingdom Metazoa; phylum Arthropoda; class Insecta; order Coleoptera; family Tenebrionidae; genus Tribolium; species Tribolium confusum. The sequence goes on from JALGAY010000003.1 coordinate 21,439,419, forward strand.
AATCCCATTTTTTCCATATCAGTCAATTTGTAAATCTCAAGGTTCTTTTATCACAAAATACGCAATTTCTTCATCTACCAAAAATTGTAAATCTTTTTCGTCTTATCAGGTGTTGTAATGTGTAATTTTTGGGTTTCAAAATTTGTAAATATAGATGTGGCGTCGTATTTTCTGTGACTTCGCGACTTTAATCAGTTAATCACAGTTTGACGAAGTTCATTTGCTGTCATAATTATTATTGTACTCGTATTAAGGAGTTTCAAAACTTATCTGATAATAATTTGAATTGAATTAACTTATATCAAAAGATAACATTATCAGTTATGTTATTTTATCCTTATTTCTCCTAGTTTTACTTAAAGTAAATATTATGAAAAAAATATTTTGCTATTTGAAATGGAAAGACGACTGACTGTTTCATTCAACAAATATCACAAGATTTCATTATGTGTAAACAAACAGTTTTATTACTCACCAATGATGAATGACTTAAAAATGAAATACAATTTTAAAATTAAATACAATTAGCAAAAACGAAAGAATGCCTTGATAAAATTTTTACTTCCTGTGTTTATTTTTCTGTAATTTGTTTCAAATATTTGGTTTTAGCGACTTTATATTTGTCAATTCACAAGGATTGTGCTGCAGGGAAATAAACATTTTGTGTAATTTTACACTATTTTTGTTCAGAGCATGTTTGTTTTTGTAATTGATTTTTTTGGACCGTAATGTTGTAATAACATTTTACAGATCCGTTGAACAATAAAGGGCAGGTCAACTAAATACAATTTTTGTGATTGTTTCGACAAACTTTTGATGCTTTTTTTACATCTAGTTTTTAGTATTTGTGATTTTGTTGTTTCCACTAGGTGTATTTATTGAGTTTATTTATTTTTTTGCATAACTTGTACAAAATGATGTACTTGTAAAACTTTATTACCAAGTAGATTTTGTGTCAACCAGATTACATATTTTTCTACATTTTGTAAAATAATCTGACCTAATAACCATTAACAATATTAGAATTTAATTATTAATTAAATCTCTGCAATTAAAGAATTTAGAAAATATCCACAATTTATTATACGTGTATGGTTTGTTTTTTTTTACTAAAAAGAAACCAGTAATCGTTGAAACTTTGAAATACCCATTTCTGATTGGTTAATTTTCAAAATTAACCTATACAATCTAGAGAACTTGAAGAAACTCATCAATCTCTAGAAAAGATGGAGGTCTTTTATCTTCCTCATTGGGAAAATTTCTCTTTTTTTCTCACATAAAAACTATAATATAAAAGTTGCTTTTAATTCTAAAGGTAGTCTTTCGACCTGTCTCGTACACAACAATGTTCAAATTTCTCTTTTACATTATTCAGGCGGCTACAATGCAGTTTATATCGATTTAACTGCAATGCAGTTTATATCGATCAGACAGAACGAAGCATTGAAACCAAAATTCGTGTACACATAAGGACAATAGAAAAGTACAAAAATACAGATGTAACCAACATTTTATCTGCTTTTGCTTCTCATATTCGTTCTTCCGCTCATTCCTTTTCTGCTACTCATAATTCTAAAATTCTTCAAATTTACAACAAAGTTATTCTTTAAATTTTTTAGAAGCTTTAGAAATTCTTAAATCTGCTCACAAACTTTCTCTACAAACATTAAATGACCAAGTGAATTTTGATTGTAATATTTTATCTTCACTAGTTTAATTTTCTTTAGTTAATTGAATGTTTGTTAGAAATTATAGATACTTTTTTAAATTATTTTTTAAATCAAATATCAAATTAATTTCAAAAAAAGAAAGGATGCTTCTATCAAATTTAACTAATTTAATACTAATAACTTATCAACAGAATTTAATAGTGTTGCTGTGGCCAGCGCAAGCGATTTAAAAACTTGAATTCAGAGAGCCTAGAGTCCTACAGGATTCTAAAAAAACCTGGAGAAACTAATGAGTTTATAAAAATGATTGTAAAGAGTATGATTAATTGGTTATTGGAAAAGTATGTAGAACTCAAGAAAAATAGAACGTAAACTTGGAAAATCTAGATCCAGAGAATTTTGAAAAACTAAAAGAAAAGTTTTACAGCGAATTTATAGCAATTAAATAAATTAAAATTATATTCTTTTTGGCACCAAATTGAATAATTTAAAATTGAAATTTGATGAAACCATCCTTTCTCGATGTTGGGAGATATTTTTATAAATAATTATAATAAAATCAATGTCGAACCTACAGGGCTATCCATTTCGAGGTTGATAAAGTAAAAATCTGTATACCGACATCTGTCAAAGAAAAACGTCACGTACGCTGTCATTTATTTAGTTGACATTCGGCCATTTATGAATATGGAGCATTTAACAATCGACCAATGCGTTAAAATTATTAAATCTTATTATAAAAATAGTGATTCTGCCGTATCCACATTTCGCGCTTTATGAGATAATTATGGTCGTCATAATCATCCTACAAAGCAAACCATATTGAATACAGTGAATAAATTTGAAAATTTGAACAAACTGGATCTGTTACTGATATTGTAAGGCCTGTGCATCATCGAAACATTCACAATGCTGAAAATATCGCTTCTGTAGCTGAAGGTGTGGAAGAAGATCCAAATTTGTCAATTCCTCGTCGAGCTCAACATTTAGGCCTATTTTATGGCTCATTATGGCGCATTTTGCATCTGGATTTTATATTATGATCTTGACGATATGTGGTTCCAGCAGGATGGAGCAACCAGTCACGTAACACAAGCAAATCGAGCTCTTTTGCAAGAGAAATTTCCTGGACGTGTGATTTCGCGATTGGCTGATGTCAATTGGCCTCCAAGATCCTGCGATTTGACGCCTTTGGATTTCTTTTTGTGGGGCTACGCGAAAGATCGTGTTTACCCAAACAATCCTCAAACTCTTGACGAATTGAAAACTAATATTCGTAATGTAATAGCCGAGATAACGCCCCAAATTTACCGGAAAGTCATTGAAAATTACCTCAAAAGGATCAAGGCCTGTATGAAGTCCCGTGGAGCACATTTGAATGATATCTTGTTTAACTAAAAATGGCAAGGATCAATCTTTAAAATGAAATAAAAATTACATTACATTCCGAATATTTTGTGTTTTTTTTTAAAGTTTACTTTATCAAGCTCGAATTGGATAGCCCTTTACAAGTTTAATTAAAATTCTAATATTACAAGGCGCTTTCGAAATCTAAAGTTTCATCTTCAGTGTCAATCTTTTGCCAAAAGAAATAAAAACATTAAAAATTGCTGAACTAGAAATAATATAGTACAAATAGAATAATATTTTATTGTATTTGTACTATACATTTTATTGTTTAAAGTTTTAATTTTAATGTTTTTAGTTCTTTTTGAAAAAAGATTGGCCTTGAAAATGGAACTTTACATTCCGAAAGCGCTTTGCCACTGTAATATTATGTAACATTAGAATTTTCATTAAACTTATGGGTTCGACATTGGTTTTTATTATAATTATTTATTTAAAGTTGAGTTTTGTATAGTTATAGTTCAGAGAATTTATCAAATATCGAAAATTTGGGATGTCAACAAATTGCCAGCAATTTGATTAATTTCCTAACCAAAGACGAAATTGACCAATTTTGTTATAATAAATGTAATAATGATGTAATAATCACATTTTAATTTAATCATAAATTTGTTATTTCAGATATTTTAGTGTACTTTTTCGCTTAGGAAATCCAATAAAAAAAATATGCTGGACATTCCTGACATTTTTGTAGAAAATGGTCTATTTCTTACGCTGTAAATCTTGAAAACATTTTTTAATAAACCAAGTGTCAGCGTTATCTTTATTATTTTTTTTATCACTTTATTGATCGTCACCTATCGTTTAATTGATGCTAACATTGCATAAAAAGCCATCATTCAAGTCAAAATTTATGGCATCGTAATTTACTCACTGTATGGTGGTTTCTTCATTGTCCAACATAAAATAAATGTATCCTCAGCTACCATAAAACAGCTTAGTATTTTATTAAAACCGTTAATTTATTTATGAAATAAGTTAGAGGCTATCGCGATCACTCCCATAAATGGAAATAAAGCTATTTCCTCTTCTTCTGAAGTCTTTAAAATTTTAACAAACTAATCAAGTAACAATTTAAATCGATACTTTGTAAAAATTTATTCAAAAATTGGGACATTGAAAATTGCCTTCGACTCACGACTGTGGGTGGTAGGTTAAGGTCATAAAAAACCAAATTTTTAATTTATACCAACTGAAAAAACGTCAAGGTAAAGAAATTTACGAAGGATTTTTTTTTTATTAATTCAAACTTGTGTTTGTACAATACATTGTTCTCGTATTGATTGATTGATAGATAATGGTAGGTCTCCCGTCGAACCCCTGACACTCAGACTGTTGCCCCATTCTGTATCCCGCTGTGTCTGTAATAGAGATTTATATTCCGGCAGCAGTATCATCCGCAAAACCCTTTTATAAAGGCAAAGTTTTTATGTGAGCATAGAAAATGCGATGTTACCGCGAACTCGGTCTAATATCACTGAATTTATTCCACCCTTTTTAAATAAAAAATGTCGTACGAATCAATTTCAGAAAAAATGGATGTTCAACATAACGGAATTGGAAAACTCTAAACAACCCCCCAGAAACCACAAATGTCAAATACCGCGATGTTAATCTGTGGAATTTCTGTTTTTATGTATATGATTTTTTTATTTAAATTAAATCGAGTCTGAAAGGGACGGAGACTCGTAAAGAGATGTTTTTATTGGGTGAGATGTTGGAGTAAATCAGACTCTGTCATCTACAGGTTTATAACAATTGGAAACTCTGAATTTGAGTGATTAAAAATTGACAGACTATTTTTGACTGAAAGAGAAATTCCTGTCATAAAACTATAAACAGAACGGTGGGTGGTGGTTATAAATACTTGAATGAAACAATTCCTACACCCTCATTATCTTTTATCGGAGATTTTATAGCCACGAGTTAACTGCCTAGAATGTTTACTACGGTTTGAAGGTTTTGCAGTCACTCTAAAAATAAAGACCCTTTTTGTACACGGAATTATTGTAGGTTTGTGTTCCCGGTTAATTCGAAATTTAACGGATGGATTTACTTCAAACTAAATTTATTTCAAAGGGTTTTTACTTTGACGTAGGCAATTAAACAATTTTACGGTAAAAAAATTGAGCGTTGGAGAAGTCGATCTACATACTGTACAAAAACTTCCGGCTGTAGTATATTGTGAGGGGTTAAAACATTAATAAATTATATCGCAAGGACAGAAAGTAGGCGGTAGAGACACTTAAAGATTAGAAAGAATTTTTCATCTTCAAACGTATCTCCAGTCTAAATTATTAAAAATAAAAATATGTTTTACTTTTTTAACTTTTTCTTTAATATTTTTGTAGCTTAAACTGTTTGCACAGCGTTTTTAAATAAATACAGTATTTCACAAATTTTTTCTTAATTTTAAAAATTTCATTCTTCTTTATAGGACAGTATTTAATTTTACATGTTCTAAAACTATGTTAGTAGAAAATTTTCAATTTTTAAGTTTAATTGTCTCTCTCTCTTGGCCTCTCTCTTGAATATATACGGATTTAAATGCCTTACATAAACGGTTGGCTCTGAGAGTGAGTAGTCTTGTGTTATTATAGGTAGTTCGTGCCTAAAATCACTCAAAAACTGATTTTTTTAAATCTAACTGAACTGCAATGGTAAAATGGAATCAATTTCTAGAAATATATATTTTTCTAAAGGTAAGTTGACTTATCAAGTTTGCGTCGAGTATCGCATTTATTTCTGTCAAATTATCGAGAAGTTTGAGTAATTGAATTAATTGTACAAGTGCTGACGTCATAACAATCATTTAGGTTTCAAACAAATATTTTGAATCTTTTTTTTGACAGTTAAATATTGCAAGATAAGTAAAAGTATTTATCTTAACACAAATACTAAATACAAGGGAAAACTTTCATCACTTTTTCAAAGTTTCAAAGTTAAAATTATCAAACAAAAGTACATGCAAAATATGTTTTTAGTGTTACTGTGACCAAATTTTGTTTGATCAAAAATTTGATTACCACAGTTTCGGATTACCAAAGTTTGACTACAAAATGAAAAAGTTAAATTTCACTTTTATCATGTTGGAGAATAAAATTAGTAAAAGTTGTGTAACCTGATCCGAATTTAAAATATAGTAATTTATAAATCGATACAAAAAAAACTTTATTTTATTATTTTTGAACATTTTTAAGAATACGAATTTTGTAATATCTGAATTGTATTTTTTATTACTACTGTTTTTGTAATAAACCATATCAACAAATAGTGATTGAGTTTTGGCAATGAAGTTACTAGATTTTTTTTTACATTCTCAACAATAATGATTTTATTAAATAATACAATGGAAAATAAAGCAAATGAAAAAACAGAATCTAAATTTAAAGATAATGTACAAAGTGGACATCGTTATTTTCAATCTATACCTTAACTTGTCGTTTTATTGTATTAAATACAGCAATTAGTATATTTGGAGTTAATAGGAAGTAATACCTGTTTGCAATGAGAACTTCTTCACAGATTTTTGCAGGATTCGCTCTATTCAAACGGGCGAAGCCCGCAAAATCTTACACAACATTTTCAGTAAGAGTAGGTCGATTAGGCTTTGTTTTTGCAACATTATTTGTATTTAAAAGACGTTTACAATCTACATTTTTGCAAATTTGTTAAAATTGGACGAGCGTTGAGTCCAGGAAATATTGCCAATTATTAATTTTGTTGTAGACTTTACTTTTAAAGTACGCCATTACAATAAAAGTGTCATGTTCTAGTTCTAAACCATTTTAACAAAACTTTAGCAACAACTAATTTTTGAAATGGCAAATTTGAATTTGAAGTTTGGTTAGAATAGCCAATTTTAAGTGAGATTTCAATGCTGCCAACCAAATTACTACTTGTTGATGACGTTATATTTAACTGAAAATTTTTATATTTATTTGTAAGCATCAGATTTTTCAGTCTGAAATATACTATTTTATATCTAGGGTTTTAATTTTTCTAGATGTTGAAGAAATAGGTGTATAAGGATTTTTACAATAACAAGATTATTGTACTATACACAGTTTTCTAAATAAATAATTCTAATTACTTATTGTGTCTTTTTCACTAAATTTTTAACTATTTTCAGTTGCGAACTTCAGTCCTCTGAAAAAACGGAAATAAGAACAGAAACACAGTGCAGTGTGGTGTTACAAAAATAACAAAACAAAATCACACAAAACTGAAAATTTACAATAAAAACACGTAGTGCGTCACTGTACAAAAGCAATAAATTATTATTACAAAATTATGTCTTCTTTTATTTACCCTTTTACACCAACCACATTGGATTTGAAAGCACCCTATATATCTCAGTTTTTTGTCGAATTACCTGACTTTTACATATGTCAAAATCTATATAATAACAACTAATCTATAAAAACAAGAGAAGTGTAAGCACCGACTCGATTTGAAGGAATCGTGCTCTACGAATTGTATTTGTATTTAGTATTGTATTTTGGAAAAACGAAGGATCATTCTCTTACGAGAAAGCTCTGCCTATTTATGTTTTTTTACATTATATACGAAAAATTGTTGAGATCTTTTTTTGTTTATTATCAATTTTGTAATCACTCGATCAGGTCGCTTTTGACATATTTGTGACAATTAAAACTGTGTCAAAGGGTCTTGAATCCTTAAGGATTAGGTTTCTTGTGATTAAAAATAATAATAATAATAAATGCATTATTTCAAAATGTTTTATTTTTCGGTGAAGTAGCAAGGATTTGATATTCGTGTCAACTTTACAGCGTCAATAATTTTTTTTCTTTACTGGATTAGTTCAAGCGAGATGGCGTATGGCCATGTAAGGCGTAGTTAAGTATCGTAGTGCGTTTGAAATTCTCTTTTTATTTTTTTGTAATAACGATATTAAAAAGAGAGATAAATTAATGTTTGATGTAGCTGGATGAGATAAAGATGTGCATTTCCGTTTGTTCAAATGTTTATAAATTCTTGAATGATTTACCGTCAAAACAAATTGATTTTTCTTATCAAATATTTGCGTTGTTGGTCCGTGATGTCCGAGTCCGAAGATTGATGTATTATTTACGAGCGTATCGTTAAAATGGTGTTAGGTGTTCCTAAATAAGTCGACTCGTCTCCGTCTTGGTTAAATTGGGTGCGAATTAACCTTTACACTCAGCAGAATAGTAATCTAATTATTCGACAAAGATTTCTGTTGAAACTAAATTATGTGTTTCCTGTAGCGTTAAAAGGTGGTGGAAAGTAAATTAGTTTGTCCAGGTCCGGATCTAGGAAGGAACCGCACCCACGTGTCTCCCGCTTGCGTTCAGCGTCCCCAAAGCCCCCATCTATTTCTGTTCCAAAACCAAAGTTATTTCACTTAGCTACTACTACAAGACTAAATTTACAACGTTATCTTGCAAGTGTGGCTAAATGAGTCTCGGTTACTATTTTAGCGTCTCACAAATCATCTTTCTCGTAAATTTCAAAAGAGCTTCGTTTTTAAGCCACTCGATAATTTATTCTTGTTGTCGGTAATGATTTATGCTTCGTGGAGCACCAACCCCTGAATACAGACAAAAGATTCTTTTGTGTAAGTCGAGTGGCCGTTTTTTAAGCTCTAGGATAAAGCACCCCCAGCCAATAAAACGAAAAAATCCGATCGCGGGACTTCCAATCGACTTAATACAGTCTGCTTGTGGATTTTTACCAAAGTTACAAATTAAACCAAGTTTTGTTTCAATGTCGCCAAACTTTCCGATTGAAATCGTGAATCGCTGGAGCTTTTGTCGAACAAAACAATCGTAATTTGCTAACTTGAAAGGGTTTGGTATACCGTTCTGGGGCGTTTCCTCTACTTTTATCCAAAATACCCTTCCTCGTTAAATAGAAACAGCAATTTCAAGTTTCGGGTAACACCCGGAAAACTATTTTTTTTTTTTTCAATCAAGGGTTATTGGATTTGCAATTGACAAATGAGGCTGAGCTTTGCGATTTGGGACGAATCCTTTTTTCACCGAAATACTCAAGCGGAAAAGCTTACACAAGCGTTTATAAATTTGATTCAGATTTAAAAAAAACGAGGAAATTTTCTCGACTAAAGCTTTTAAAGTTCACACGCCGTGAAATAAAATAATAGGCAACGATACGTAAATGTAATCTCGCTGCAGGAGTTTATGAATAACAGCACGGATCACTACGTTATCACGTTCTTTTCACTCTTTTTATTACGTTGAGTATATTATCTTTGAAACTGCGGAGTTTAGCGCATTTTAGAGGTGTCTTCACATGTCCCAGATAAAAACACCATTTTTACACTTCGAAAATTTTATACACCGTCTCACGATAAGGGAAACTTTTATTATAGTTATCTACGTGGCAAAAATATTAAATTACTAAAATATGCAAACCGATTGGCCTAATAAAGACTAATTGCAGACGAGCCTCTTACAACTTTTATATCTCAATATGTCTCCAAAAAATATTAATTCAGAATTCAAACGTTTCGTCTTTTGATAATAACTCGTCTTATTAAAGTGGCATAATAAACCATTTTTTAAACACATAAATCAATAATATACTGTAAGTAACATTCGGTTATGGCATTTACTGGGTTTACTGCAAGATGAACCGGATAAAACCTTCCTAAAACGACAACAAATATTACTCAAATATAATGTTAAATAACAAATTGCACAACTGTGTTTTTATACATAAAATAATAAACAAACTGACGGATTGCTGAATAGTTGTCTATTGAAAGTTTTTTGCCGTGGGTTAACGGTAGATAAAGATAGTTAGAGTCACCTGTGTTAGTTTGAATTACTGTTGATTGTCTTCAACGGAAATTTTAATAAACACTAGTTATTTTTAAATGTTTCAAGTGATAAAAAAATGCAAGGAGACAGTGATTAGATCTGACAGAACTGATGCAATACACTTTGATGCACATAATAAAACTGAAGTGATTCTAGTGGACAATGTTGAATGGACAAATCTTATTTGTTATCTATTTTCAAAATAAAATAAGTACATCAAACATTTGAGATACAATAAGTAGATGACATTACATAAGTACATTTTACAACTACCAGTCTTGTTGTTGGTAGCGGTTTCTGAATTGAAATGCTGAGGAGTAAAATCTCTGAAAAATTTGAGTTGCTTGAGTGGAACACTGTTTTGTGGGAAATGAAAAATCGTTCGTTATGAAAGCATTTAATCACGAAGATTATTACTTTAGTGTAACGAATTGAATGGCGAGTGTTCTTATACTTTTGTTTAAGAAAATTTTAGAAATGTTAAATTTTTGTATTAATTTCTCTTGTCGTTACAGCTGTAAAAATTTTCATTTATCAGAAGTTTGCTAAAACTTTGCGCTTTATCATGCATAATCCCCCCAGAGACTAGCTTTTAGCTTTTCTGACGCACTCAGTTATCAGGTCAGGAATTTTGGACTGACAGAAGCCTGGCACTGCCTTCCCCATAGTGTAATAACATCAACTCTCAATCTCTGTATAATCTCAATATAAACTGTAGTTAGCATAATAATTGTAATTAATTTTAATGAAGTCGTCCGAGTATGGCCATTTGTGGTCGTAAAATTTCGTCGTGTTTTATTAATTCGATAAAGCTTAACAAGCAAAGTTTTTAATTGCTTCGATAACGAGTTTCATACACATTCAAACGTTCAATATTTCTTCGACTCGCCTCCTGACATTTACTCATATATTTCTGTCCCAATTCCTTCGATAGACCGTGACGTTATTGCTTGTCGGGATTCTATACTGACATTTCCGAACATCCAACCTAATTCCGCAAAAGGAATGAGAAAATGTTGTCGAGTTTTCTCCGTTAATAATTTCACTGTTTGCGTTGTTTATCCGGAGATATCTCTCAATATTTGAAGACCGAGGACCATTTATTACCGGTCGACAGCTGTGAAGGATCAAAATTGAAGGCGGTGATCCATTGTTTTGCCGTTCGTTAACACGTCGGTAATTCCTTTTTTGTTTTGCTTGAGCATTGTGTTTTTGTAGCCTATGGGTTCAAGATTTCTTCACGATATTTGGATATTACGTTATTAATTACACGCTAGTGTGAACACAATTTATCGAGAGGTTATCTCCCAAACGTCACAAACTGCTTAAAAAGCAATAAAATAGGTGGGGTTTTGCAACACGTGCTTCTCGAAAGTATGACACACTATAAAGCCATACCGCATTAGATTCTTTGTTAGTCTATGAGTCTATGACTCATAATACAATGTAGAAACAAAGTTTTTCCCTAATTCTGATGTTGGAGGTTTGTTTTTGAATCTTTCCAAGTCAGAGACCGTAAAACTGTTGACCTATTTACTATGTTTATTGGGTTTACAAATGGTTGGTAACTAAAATGTTTTAAACCACTGGTGTAGTTCAGTCAAACTGGTGTTGAAAAGTTCCTCCACCTCTTTTATTGTTTTACCGGTCAAAGTCATTTAAATGGATTATACAGAATAAAGCCATGTTGTATAATTTTATCACTTCAAGAAAGTTTTTGACATTCAGTGATAAGAATCAAAATAATTCAGATTTCATGTGCTGGTACAATTTAAATCAAGTAAATTTTATGAAATGGCGTGGTCCACGAAAATTTAAACAGAAATAAACTTTTTCGTGTTATTACTTTGCCACTTTATCTTTAATCTAGATCTAAACGACGCCCAAAAAATGACAAATTTATTCAAGAGGTATTGACGTAATTGATTGATCGTCAGGTAATTTCTAAAATTGCTTTTACTCCTCCACATTTTTGGTTCTAAAGCTGTAAAGTGGATAAAATGCGAATTGTCTCATGGGATAAATTATTGGCAACAGTAGCACTTGTCGTGTAAACAAGTCGTAATTACAATCGTAAACCGAAATTTACAAGTTCCCGAAATGACATAACAGTATCTTCATATCTCACAATCTTGGCCAGTTGTTCCAATTAAAGCGTATTTTTCTGCGCTTTATTATCACTCTTGTGTGTTAATTAGCTGTCATAAATAATTCGAGAAAGTGGTAACACAAATAAACCCTTCGTAATCGTATGAATTTCTATGAGCTTGCTGAATCTGCTGACAGTTCAATTGAAAACTCGCAAATTTCAGTCACGACAACAATTTCCACTTGGGATAACGCGAAATCGTGTGATTTGTGTGCATTTTTCACGACGGTTTGATAGAGCAACGGCCTCGACGGACGTCTCATTTCCTTTATTTTTTTAGCAAATCTTGTTTGGTAAAAAGTTTAAAGCAAATTTACACAGAGAATCACGCAAACACTACGAGCGAAGACTTCATCATCCGTTCTGATTGATTTCGAACCAGACGCCGATGCTGAATTAGAGGAACGAGAAGAAAGCTTTGTTACATTACGGCTGAAATTGAACGAAGGCTTTTCACAAAATTAAGACGATTCAATGAAAATCTTTTTTTCAGGATTAAATTAACTTTGTGTCTTAAAAGTTTGAAAATACCTAGCTTGGGAAGATTTTTTGTTTTAATATTGGTATCACATCAAACGTCAAATAGGATCTATTGTCTATTTACGAAAGTATGACAATGTGACTTAAGTCGTAAATAATTTTAACAAAACAACCCTAATTCAACAGTTATTACTAATGTTGATTTATGAGGGGTTGATGTGGTAAATAATTTCAGGCAATGGCATCTAAAACCAGCCCTTAAACCGAAAATTTTATACCTACTGCATCATAAATCGGCATTAGTAATAATTGTCTTGTTTACGACTTAAGTCACATTGTCTTTCTTTTGTAAAAATCATTCTACAAGCTTATTCCGATTTTTCGTAAAACTCTACAAATAAGTAAAGAACTACGGTTTTATTGCCATTTAATTCTGCGTCTTGAAAACACAATACAGAATGTTATTATACATCTATCTGTCTTCTTTCAGCCTAACGTGATAACAGAGACAGAACTTACAACATAAGTTGAGTATAAGACGTTTCAGTTGGAATCTCGTGATCACAACCATTTAAAATGAAAAGTTACTAAATTTATTTTTATTCGAATTAAATTCAAATTTGATTTGTTAAAATTAAAAATCTTAAAAATTTCACTCTTTATCGGGTCAAGATACTCGGCACTTTCGTTTTTTTGAGGAAAAAATCAAATTTTTTCTATAAACCTAGAAAGATCCATTGCCCCATTACTTCCCGGAAATATGACTCACGTTTTAGCGCGTGATTCTGAAAAATATTAATCACGGTCATTGCCGAATCCGAGGAATGCTGACGCCTCCTTCTACGAGAATAAAGAGTGTGTGAGTGTTTACTAGTAGGGCTGGGCGGTATCGATACCTGCAAAGTATCGATACTTGCCAAAGTATCGTAAATATCGAGGTATCAGAGGTATCGAGGTATCGGAAGTATCGGGTGGCGATAAATAAATATCGCATCAAATAGCTTGTGAATTCGTTTGTTTTCATCAAAATACCTTGTGTTTCCAACATCCAAAGCACTCTGAATAGGATATTTATTTATAGCCATCCTTTATCAAGGTATCGCAGGTATCGAAGTATTGGAGGTATCGGAAGTATCGAGGTATCTGAGGTATCGGAGGCATCGAAGTATCGGAGGTATCGAAGTATCGGAAGTATCGAGGTATCGGAGGCATCGAAGTATCGGAGGTATTGAAGTATCGAGGTATCGGAAGTATCGATACTTCGATATCTGATTGCAGTCGGTATCGGTATACGATACCTGAGGAGGTAAGTACTTACCTTTCTGTAAGTATCGATATTTTTTCCAGCCCTATTTATTAGAAAGCGGCCTATTTCTATATAAGGAAGTTTGAAGGCAGAGTCAAGCGGTTCAACGGAGCGGCATCTTCGGGAGCGAATCTACGATATTGAGCGTCAATCCTGGGCGATATTTTGTGTAATTGAGTTAATCATTTATCGAATTATTGTTGTGTTGTTTGTGTAAATAGTAAAAATAAATTATTTGTTATTAATCCAACTTTTTAAATCACAAGAACTTTGAATTTGGAAGAGCGTTACAATACAGAAATTGCTTATAATTTTTAATTACAAATTCAATAAAATTTCTTTAAAAGAATGTTTGCTGAACAATAACTGAGTTTTTCTCATAGAAAGCTTGTTCGACGTTTTTACTATATTTAAATCTAAACCTTTCTATTTTTTTTTTATTTGACTGAATATTTTCAAAATTTAAAAAGCACGAAAAGGCACTAAACGAAGGAATGAAGCACTAATATTATAATTTTTGATTTTTTGATTTTTCGAGATTTTTACAATTTTTTTGAACATGACAAGAGTGCGATAGTTTAGGAATTTTTCGGTTTTCAATAAATTTTACTTTTTTAGAGTTATTTTTAAAACATTATAGTTTTTTGAAATGTTAATAAATTAAATAATAGTGTAATTAATAATCAATACGTAGCATGACATAACACCACTGATTTGTAAAATGGTTGTCTAAAATTGAAACAAGAAATACAAGATATAACGAGAAGGCGATTTTTGATCTTTGAAGAATAAGTAATTTTATCTCTACCTTTATGATCAAAAATAAATTAATGTTTTGGTACCTGAGAGATTAAGTAACTTTTTCAAGAATATACTATAACAAGCACAACAAATTTTTGTGATAACATGAATCTATGTAAAAGAAACTCGTATAAATTGGCTATACGATCTTAACAAAATAGTACATCTATTCGGAGGCGACCTCAAAACTTTAATAACTGAGTGATTAAAATTTTGATTTTGACTGGTTCTATTAAGTTTGGCCTAAAAGACAAATTCTTCTAGGTTTAAAAAATAAAATTTTTGTTATTTCAATATCAGATTTGCTTTGTTGCTGTCAAATTTACGCGAATCTTTAACTTGAGCTTCGAATGATTTATGTTTTATCGTGTAATTGACAATACCAACCGCTTAAAAAAATTATATATTTTCAGTTTCTGTTTTTCACTTTGAATTCAATCGTTTTATAAATTTTCTGACAGGGTGTGTAATAAATATCCCTGGGGTGCTAATCCCGGATCTTCGTTAATCTCTGGGAATTTGCGGGTTGACAAACATGTAAATAGTTAAGACCTTGGATATTGCCTTGTGATAAACCTGTACGAGTTGTAAAAACTGGCAATTACCTGAGGAGATTGTCATCGGTTTCATTTAACTGGACGTTTTTGATGTGTTTTGGTTTTAAAGGACATGAATACGACCGGTCCGGCAAAATCTAATAATACTGGTCCCGATAAATAATCAGTAAATTATAACGTTGTAATATGAACGGATAATTTATTAACGACGTAACCACTTTATCATGGCCCTTTCTTTAACGCTTGGAACGGTGGGCGGCAATAAATGCATTCATTCATGTGAGGCCGTCAACTCGTAATGAATCTGGAATTAATTTATTGGTTGTATCTATTATGATGACGATTATTATGTTATTATTTTTTGCCTTGATTCTAACACCTGCCTGTCATTTTGCAAATGTGGGCTAAAGAGGAACTGATTATGCTAATATAAAATACATTCTCATTTTTCAAAGAATACCACCTATGTTGGCGGTTGTTTTTTTTTTTTTCAATGTTTGTTTCACACAATAGGATTTACCTTCTTTCTATTCGACGAAAAAATATGACGATTTTAAATTTATTACAAGTCATAGTTGTGGTTGGCTTATAAATTTCAGAATTTATATTTTTTAAGAACTCATAAATTAACAGCTAGATATTAAATGAATGAAACACTAAAATTAAATATTTGTGCTTTTATCATTTAAATATTAACAGTGTTAATATCAACGACAAACAATAATAAATGGACTCGATAATGGTAATTACTCCAATTAAAATAATTAATTCAAATTGACCCTTAATTATTAATTAATTTTTTGCCTTCGACTGAAGTGTAGGCGTCAAATCGATATTTTTATGAAATCTGACATTTCAAATCGCTTTTTAATTAACCAGTTTAGTATGCCGTTTTTATTCATTTTAAAAATAATTGGAATTTATTTATTCTAATATGGTTTAATTAACTGTTATTACTGCATTAGAGGGCTTGTTACGAAAAATGAAAAAAAGTTGCTTTTTACCCTTGGGATAAGCTTAAATTTTACGAGTCTTGCCCACATTAGGCTTTGGAATTGACGCAGTAAAATTATGGAAAAAGCACGGTGATTCTATTGGGGGAAATCGAAAGAACCCTTGAAAGGTTTCAGAAAGAGGATTCAAGTTACAAAAGCTTTGTTTAGTTTTAATTGGTTTCAATTGTTTTCAATTAAATTTAATTTTAATGGATTTTTGAATAGAATTTTATTTTTATTCTATAATTTTACTTAATTTTGTAATTAATTGTAGACAATTCGATATAATTTTAGTCTACAGTTCTAAAATTCTAGAATATATTTGTGTCTTTACATGTTTGTTGGTCTGTTGTCATCCATCTTGATTTTTAATAGGAAATGGTGGTGGAAATTTCACGTTTTTGGACAAATTAATTGATTTTATAATTTTCTGACAACGTTTCGATTGTATCTTCATTGTTCTTCAGGCCATCAACTGTAAAGTTTTTTTACTCTAGTTTTTTATACGAATTTTGTGTATTTTATACGAAGCAAACTGTCACCAACGAAAGAAGTTTTCATAGGAATGTTGTTGTGAATAACGTTGGAATCGCGTTCAGCTTGTGTGAAACAACAATGTTTAAGACGAGAATTTCTTTTGTTTCGAATTTTTTTGACCCAGAATAATTAATACATCATTAATATAGAAAATTGTATATATTTTTTATTTTATTTTTACAGCAGTGATCTTGCTAAAGGTATTTTAATTCATTGAGACTACGTAAAATTTGAAGAGCTTCATTTTTCCTCTCCACGATAGCTCTAAAACTCGATGTCAATTCAAAGAACTTTTATAATACCTTCAAAGCTCCACATAACCAACAGGATCTTGGAAAATTGGAAACAAATAAAAAAAATACAAATTTCAGGATAAAAACACAACTAGTCAAATTTTTCAAACTGTCATTGCTGTCTTTATTGACATTAATAAAATAAAATATATTTGTGCTGCAGGTAACCTGATAAAATATAAAATGGTATTATATTCAACTGGGAGGTTATTTTCCAGGGTTTCCATTTTTGTTTTTTTAAATTTGAATCTACAATATCTTTATAATTTATATATTAGATTTTCATAATCTGTTTTTTTTAACAATTTTTAGTCAACAGCGAATGTTATGCTCGATATAAAAATAGTAGCTGAAAACGTTTGGACAAACTTGTGGTTTTCCTGAAATGGCCGACAATCCTGGATATGCCTCTTATTAAAGTTTCATCAGTGATGTTGAAATCTGGAAATTGGGTATAAAATTCTTGTTTACAAACCTCAAACAAGTAGAACTAGCGGTCTCGTTGGCGTTCACCATTTTGAAAAGCAATACCTAAAAACATAAAACATGTGTAAAAAAAAACTGTTTAAATGAAAATATATCTTTTTAAAGTAAATGCACTGCTACTACATCCAAACAGAATTTTTTAAAAATATTTTTTTAGTTATTTCATAGTTCTTATAACATATTTTGTGAAAAACTTCCCTCGTAGCTACTAAAAAAATTCTGGAGAAGACCTAAAATTGGAATGATGTCTTTGACTTAATCTAGTTGATCTTGTTCCAATTGGTTTTTAAAGTTTCGTCATTGTTGAAACTTCTTCAGATTCTTCGAAATTAAATAAAGGATAATTTAGCCAATCCGGAACCGTTGTTGAAGCTATTTAGACGTATTTACAATGCAGGTGTAGTAAAGTTGAGCGGAAACAGTTCGAGCATTTACCCCAGCGAGCATTTCATTTTTAGCACGTTATTTCGGTTGAAAACTACCTAGGATCTTTGAGGCAGTAAAAGCAGAAGGAAGACGCCAAAAAGGCGCGAATAAAACGACAGGAAGGCAATACGAGTGTCTTTACATCCGATAACTGGATTAAGAGAGCCAATTAACCTGGCGAGAATAAATTGGCAATAACTAGGAAAAATTTTCGCTATTGTAATTATGTTAGACAGTGACGTATCATTAAAATTCTCTCAGCACGCAGATGGCATATTAATAGAAGAGCAACCCGCTTCAGCAGATGCGAGCTTTTTTTCAGAATTTATAGCGCGCCTAATTAATCCATCCACTCAGAAAACACGCCATCAACTTTTTATTTTCCTACTAGCACAAATTCAGAGTATAAATCAACACACAACACCAAAAAACCTGCAGCAATTAATTTAAAAAGGGCGCTTCTTACGACTAAACAATTCACAGTTTCAAATTAGAGAAGCTGGAGTAATTCGGTTATGGTTTTAATTAAAACCAACGAGATCTCGTTATTGTTTGCTTAGATAATGCGAATTATATAAGACGATATTGCTACTGCTCTGCTACTCTAACCCTGTTTTTCTCTCGGCAAACATGTAAATCCACCAGGGCCGGCTCAACCATAGGGGCAGAAGGGGCATTTGCCCCGGGCGGCCAAATTTTAAGGGCGCTTTTTTATTTAAGCATTTTTTTACAATGGTTCTGTGAATACAGAATTTCTAAAATTTTGTTATCGTATATGTATAAAGCAGTTCAAGGAGGTATTTTCCAAAACGAAACTTAACTCCGTCACCAAGTGCACTGATTAGAGCTTGAAAGAATCCCATAAATCAATGCAAAATAAACACAAACTTATCCTCATACTTTTAGTTGATTTTCGGTCTTCGAATAGATACGTTTGGTGCGAATAGTTTGTTTCGGAAAATTTTAAAATGTCGGGAAACGGAAAAAAGCGCTTGTCGGGAGCGCAATATCGCAAAAGAAAAGCGGAAAAACAAAGTGCCCTTAAAAGTATGAGTGGTTTCATGAAAAAAAAAATATTATAAGTGCCGATTTGCCGAGTAGCGAATCCAACGAAACTGGGATTGAAGAACAACCACAACCATCCACATCAAGTGAAAGTGCCATCACAAACATTGATGAAGCTGTGGAAGTGAAATCATCGAATGTTATTTCATTAGATCCTGCAGATTGGCCTGAAAAGATAAGCGACTCCCAAAGAATCCTTATTGTGGAAAAAGGTCCTGCACATATCGGTTACTCAACCCATTTTGACTTTCCGGTTGACAAAAGTAATCGTCGTTTTACTCCCTCCCACTATAAAAGACAACTAAGTAATGGTGAAAATGTGTTCAGAAGCTGGTTAACATATTCTACATCAAAAAATAAAGTGTATTGTTTCCGCTGCAAACTCTTTGGCACAGGCTTGGCGCCTTCATCTTTTGATAGTACGGGTTTTAGTGACTGAAAACATTTGTCAGAAAGACTAAAATCTCATGAAAACAGCAAAACCCATTTAAATGTATGTACAAAATCAATGGTTCGAATTGTGTCGAAGGCTTGTCTTAGAGAAAACAATCGATGCCTCTCATCAGCAGCTTTTAAAAGAAGAAACGCGCTATTGGCAAAATGTTCTTGAACGGTTACTTACCATTATTCAGTTTTTGGGACAGCAATGTTTGGCACTACGGGGGACTTCCGAAAAACTGTATGAGCCAAATAATAGTAATTTTTTTAAAATTAGTGGAGTTGATTGCTAAATTTGACGCTGTCATGTCTAAACATATCAGAAGAGTCAGAGATAAAGAAATATTCACCCATTATTTAGAAAAAAATATACAAAACGAAATTATACAATTAATTGCAAGGAGCATTAAAACAAAAATTGTAATTGCTGCAAAGAATGCAAAATATTATAGTATCATTGCCGATTGTACACCCGATAGTAGCCATACGGAGCAAATGATCCTTGTAATTAGATTTGTATTTATTGAAAATGAAACAAATTATGAAAGTAGAGTTGAAATTCGTGAGCATTTCTTAGGATTTGTGCCACTAACAACAACAACAGGTGCTGCTTTAACTGAACGAATTATTGCCCACTTAGAAAGAAATGGTTTATCTGTGGCCAATTTAAGAGGTCAAGGATATGACAATGGGTCCAATATGAAGGGAAAAAATTTGGGGGTTCAGAAAAGAATTATCGAACTAAATTCTCGCGCTTTTTTTGTTCTCTGCAGTTGCTATTCTTTGAATTTAGTTGTTAGGTAACGATGCAGTAATGTCCTCCAAAGAAGCTGTTTTATGTTTTGACGTAATTCAAAAATTATACACTTTTTTTTCGGCTTCAACACACAGATGGAGTAATTTAAAAAATAACATGACGTCGTTAACATTAAAACCTTTAAGCTCAACGAGGTGGGAAAATAGAATAGATGCATTGAGACCACTTCGCCATAACATAGGAGAAATCTATGATGCTTTGACAGAAATTGTTGCCGACGAAGTAACAGATAAAATGGCTAAACATGAAGCTGAGTGTCTGGCGCAAAAAATTAAAACATTTGAATTTTTATGTTCTCTCATCACATGGCACAATATTTTAAATCACATCAATGTGGCAAATAAAATGTTTCAAAGTATGGATATGGATCTGCTCAAAACAATAATTGAATTAAAAAGTGTGGTTTCGTATTTAGAAAAATACAGAAGTGATGAAGGCTTTCAAGAAACAGTGAGAGACGCTAAGGAATTGGCAACAACTTTAGAAGCCGAGGAAGAGTTTTCCTGTATAGCACCCATTCGACCAAGACGACAAAAAAAACAATTTGAATATGAAAGTGCCGATGAACCTATAATGAATGCTAAAACAAAATTTAAAGTGAATTTCTTTTTTCATGTTTTGGATGTGTCAGTTAATTCCCTTAAAGAACGTTTTCTTCAGTTGGAAAATCATAGTTTTTATTTTGATTTTTTGTACAACTTTACAAATATAAGTGACATGCCTAAAAATAAATTGATTAATAAATGCCAGAATTTAGAAAAGATTTTGACCGAGAAAGATCCTAAAGATGTGAATTGGAAAGAAATGGTAGACCAATTGGATGTTTTAGAAGTATAACTTTTGTTAAAGAAAATCCTTCCTCCCTGGAAGTGTTAAAATACATTAGCAAAAATGATTTTTTCCCTAATGTATCAATTGCGCTCCGAATTTTTTTAACATTGCCAATTAGCGTTGCAACTGCAGAACGTAGCTTTTCTAAACTGAAGTTTAGAAGAATAATCAAGAATTATTTAAGATCTGCAATGGCACAGGAAAGACTAAGTGATTTGGCAACTATTTCAATAGAACATAAAGTGGGTGAACATTTAGATCACGAAGATTTAATTCAGGATTTCGCGTCGATAAAGTCGCGTAAAGTGAACTTCAAGTGAATTGTGAGACATTTTTGACAATTTGGTGTAAATATTTGTTACGGTCATTTGGAAATACATGATGCATCACAAAGGTATGTATATAAAGGGGGGGTCGGGGGCGTTATTTTTATATTTGTCCCGGGCGCCAGAATGCATAGAGCCGGCCCTGAAATCCACTGGCATTAGAATTCTACCAGCGTAGAGGCTTGTCTTTCTATTAAATCCTTCAATATGTGTACAACAGTGGAAGAATGTGGCGAATGCTGTGACATATGAATGGACCGACTGGCCCTGAATTAACAATCCTTCCATTCCTCGATGGGCTGCCTGATATCGTTTCAACACAATACTGCTTCTAGGTACTCATTTCCTCCACTATCTTCTCTATACTTGATTGAATTATGTATATCCCTCAATTACAAGCCAGATCATTCCCACGATCGCAACACGGAAAAACTCTTTTCAAATCCTAAGGGATTTTCCGAAACTATTAACTTTCACACCTTCTGCGACTAAATCCGAAAACTCCAATAAGCTTTCTCGGGTCAGATACTATATTCAAGGGTTTCAAGTGATATTGAAAATCAACTGATGGCTCGATAACCCTCCGGAGTCGATGCATGTGGCCGGAAATTATCCATTTCGAACAACCAACCCCCGAAAAAGTTTTGTTCGAATGAAGCTTTGATTTATTACGGTTCTATTTGTACCGTATTTATATGTGTCCGAAAAAATCCGGTTCCGGAGATGTCAGTTACGTTTCAGTTAATCTTTGCTCTTGTCAGAAATGGTAGAGTATGAGCGTGACGTGTGTTGGAAATGTCAAACACATAGAGGGAAAGTGATAAATATTTTTTATGTTTATGGCTACAGTCAGATTCATTTAATATTGAAATTTCAAAAAGAATTCTCGATTTTATAGCAAGCTTATAAATATCAATTTAAAATGGCAAATTCATCTGAATGTGTTCGTTTTCATGGAAACTAACTTCTTTATTGCAACAATCAAATAGGTGAGCATTGTTGTGTCTTGTGCAAAATTAGTAAAGTTTCTAAAATTATCACAATTAAAGTTAATATTGTATTAATTTTGCTTTTTGTATAGTCACATGAGTAACATTAGAAGACAGCCGCAAATGGGTATCTTGGAAAATCTTTCTTATACTAAAACACACATCTAACGATGGAATATGTTTTTCTAAAATAATAATTTGTGCATATTTTAAAAAAAAAATCCGGTAAAATGTTTTTATAACGACTTTAAGTAACAAAATGGCATTTCGCGGACAATTTTGAATGCTTAAAGTTATCATTAAAAAAAAGATTTTCAACTTGAGCTTAGCATTGCTGGAGGAAAACTTTTTTTTTAATTCTTATTGTATTAGTTTTTATACTTTTTTTTATTTTAAATATTCTACATTCTAGTTTTTTCTAATATCGACGATCTGTGTATTATATCTTCGTTTTATTTGTAAATTTTTACTAGGAATTTGGGATATTGGAAAGTTTGGACCGGAAATAATTTTTTTATAGCTCAATTTCGCCAAATTTATTTGTTGGCCTTTTGAGGAGCGCAAACTATAATTTTATATCAATACACAAACAAAGACAGAATATGGATAGGTACTTACGTAGAATAATGTTCTAAAAAAGTTAACAAAAAAAAAAGGAATTAATTTAATTTTCCTCCCGAACTTCCCAATATCTCGAATTTATAGTAAAATTTTTACAATATCTTTAGAATTTTTCGTGGATTTGTATAGGTTATTTGCGGAGCAGACTTTTAAAAAGCAGTTTGTCTAAAATTGTATTTTTGCAGGAGAGAACAAAAACTGTCCTTTTAAGAAATCATTTTAATTTTTTATACTAGTGCCAATAAATTTGAAAAAATATGTACAAATTGGACACTAATTTTACGGGTGTAGTTCTTAGCGCATTTTACAAAAAAAACATAAATATGTCTTGGACATAATACAGTTTGATTGATTTGAAATGAACAAACTGCATTTTGAAAGTCTGCTTCTCATTTGATGATTTTTGTCAAATGCTCTAAATTTTTCTGATTTATCTAATTGTCTATAATTTGTGAATATATCTTAGACTTTCTAAATTTTGTAACCGTCGGTTACAATTTTTACATACACCAAATTAAAGCTGTATTGCTGGTTGCATACTACGGATTATTTCGTTTTTACTAGTACATAGCCATAATTATTTTTCATTTTACACGAGGGATGGGACACGTCTGAAAAAAAATGGACTCTAGAAATCCTGTTGATCAAGAAAATCTTTCAGAAATTCTTAGGAAATACTCTCGGAATTTTACTTCATAATTAATTAATAACCTGAGATTGAAATGTAACTGAATCAGAGCTGGCTGTGGCAGCTATAATGATGTGTCTAATCATTACAATTACGCTAGCACAACTTGCTCTGATTCAGTTACATTTCGATCTCACCTTATTATTATTATGGTTATTAATATTATTATTATCTATTATTTTGCAGCTCCTCATAAATAATATATTCTAACTGAGTTAGTTGGAGGAGTCACATTTGTATAGGGTCATTATAAATGATTGTAGTCGAAGTTGGCCAAGATTTGCAATGTAAAATTTGCTCTGTGTCGCTTTGTTGTTATGTTTATCTATAATCGGACAGTAGCTGCACTGTATAACTAAGCTGTCAGTCTCTGTTGTCATGGTTTTTGTTTCCTCTATGTTTAAGTAGAGCGGCAAAAACTAAAACACACAGGCACAGCCTACTTGGACTACAATCATTTATAATAATCCTTTAGAGCCTAATTCTAAATCAAATTTACGCCGGTGTAATTTGAGTTGCTAGGGGCAACGTCTTAACTTTACTATACACTATTTATATTAGATGGCGTAACTTTGCGGTACTCCGATGGAGTAGCGTAGTGATTTAGAATTTCAGCATTAGTATTTAATTATACGCGCTATTACGCATGTGCAAATTGTTTGCGCATGCGCAGATTAAGTGAAATTAAGCGAACCCTCAAAAAAAAAAGTTAATTCTCGGGAATTCTGAATAGTGAATTGTAATAAGAAATTCTAGGAGATCCTCATAAAGACATTGACATTTATGGAAAATCTTGCTTTTTGTGCACCTGAAATTCTTATTTCTATCCCATTTTGTTTTATCTGTGATACATTGTTGAGGAACTGGGCTTACAATAAAAAGTTGGAATTTTCGGCGACGTTTCGGGGCTTTATTGTTCCTTTATATAGATTTGAATTTTGACATTTTTTTCAACTTTTGAGACATACAGGGTTAGCCAAATGTATGGAAACAAGCGATTTTCGGCTAAGCTATAAATATGGGGTTTTCAAGGCGGTAAAAAAAAAACGTTATTAATGTATTTAACATTTTTTATGTAGGTATTTAAATTTGCGAGATGATAATTTTTTTTTTTTAAATAGAAACGTACCCGAATTTTTTTCTCTGAAACAAGCTTTTTAAAAGAAATGTTGTATTTCTTTAAATATTAAATTAAACGATTTAAATGAAATAAATTCGTTTTCTTAACGTATTATGTCAAATATGGATAGAAGAGGTGTTCATTAGTGCTTAATCTGGTACTGACCACTGATCAGTACCAATAAAATCTCAAGTAATTTGGGGAAGGTGGTAATAAGCGGCTATACGCTTCCTTCAACTCCCATTCAACCCTGTTTAAGCTATGGGATAGATTTTTTTTATAATCTTCCTTCGTTAATTTTACTAAATTATTTGATGAATAGACTGAATAAACGTTTATATTAGTTGCAGTATTACATTTTTAGTTATTTTCATGTCACCTGAATCGCAGCAATAGCCAACTTTCATTCAATTTTTCATACCGAAGAGTGTTTTGTTGTGGCTATTAGCATTCAAATGGGAGAAAATTGTGTACCTAATTGAAAATATAATAGGACATTGTTCAGGATTTCTAAATGACATGCAAAGGCGTATTCTAAAGACAGGTCGCGTTTTTTCTGAACTTTGCTTTATTCAGTTATCTGAGTAAAAAACGTGGGAAATCAGAAATAAATATTTGCAACTGAAGTGAATTGCATAAATGCAGCGTTTAAATTGCTAATTGCTAAACTCCGGTCAAAGTACAGGGCTGACCAATGAAAACCTCAAAACTAGAAATTATTGATCAGTTTGTTTGGGTGCGGATTACGTAAGTTATTTTGTAGTTCCTTATCACATCTTCTGACCCATGAAAATATTTTTCGATTTTTGATTGACGGTTAATCTGATTTGTTTTTAAACTCCACCTGTTTATAAACGGGTAAACTGCCATTACCCGTTTAATCTTGTATTTTGCTTGAATAAAATCATCGTAATCGAGTTATTCCGTGTCGGTTACGCTTTTGGCCATCGCTTCGCTTCAATTTTTCTAATGGAAGAACTGGTAAATATGCAAATATGATCGATACAACTCCAAGTGAACACTTACCTTGTTCCAGTACGTTACAAAGTCTAAGCGAAGATAATTGTACCTACAGAGAAAGGCACAAAAGGATCAATATTTGTTGCAATATTTATCGCAGAGACGCTCAATTCCTTTGTTGCCCGGCCTGGCCTCAGCTTTTTTTTACCAACCCCTATTAAATTATTCATTTATGATAATATACCTGATACCATTAATCTCCAATTATCATTTACATACAAAAATGCAAGTTTTATTTTAGCGCAATTATCTTGTACTAATTAATTCATGGAATTAATTGCCACGAAATTATTTTACTGAATTGGACAATTAACTACGGCTGCTATGCCAGTTAAGACTTTATAAAAGAGGGAATTACCTTTCAAGAGAAAAACTCACCAGAGAAGGGTTGCTTTGACAACAATCCCGAGTGTGAAAAATTAACTGAGAGGAAAATTCATTTTCTCTACAAATTCTTAAAACTTCAAGCTTGGCCAAATCTCTCCAGAATAAATTTTTTAGTAGAAGAGCTACATTATTTTTTCAGAAACATAAAAGAAGTATTTGTTTCTGAGGTTTTCGTCGTTTTGGTTGGTTTCTCACTTATCAAAATTTTACAGACATAAAATGATAAGTCTGTCGAATTAAAAATGCAACTAAAATTACAAATATTAGCGATTTTTATTCTTTTGGTTTGTTATTGACTTAAGTTTGGGAAATTATTTCTAAATTCTTTTAACTTTTTATAAAATTTTTTTTTACATTATTATTTAGGCACTGATGCTGAGACATGGTTCTCGAAAGCGCTCTGCCATTGTTTGGTTTGACTTAGATTTAAATTTTTTTATTATTTGTTGAAAAATCACGTCACTTTGAGAAAGACAGGATGAATTTAATTCAATTTCATTTGCACCTTATAACGATCATTATCTTACGTGAAGAACCCTGTATTGGTCCAGTTGTCATTGCGCTATTGGCGGGTGTCAGTTGTCAATCCTTGGAGCCTAGATATGGGCAAACAATAGTGTCGGACGTGTAAAATATAATTAGACGTGATTTTTTGTGTTGGTCTTTGCCCACACCCATTGTATTCATTCCCAGTCCATTGAATAAATTTTATCACACTACATACATGATTTATTATGAAACCTCACACTGTACGAAAATACCATTCAATTAGAAGCATGAGGCATTGTAATTACATTTCGTAAACGGGCGCAATAAATCTCATCTCGGAATAAATTAAAATATGAAACTAAAAATGCAGACGGTGAGATGTCAGATCGTTGATAAGAAGTGTAGTCGTCCCAACAGATGTTTGAATCCATTATATTCTTTGACAAAAGGGGCATTTCAACACACCGCGTCATGTTAGCACAGCAATATATCGAATTTCTATTGAACATGCCATCCGGCTATCGTTTTGAAAATAAAAACAAGGGGTCTATTAAACATATGTCTAAAAAAATTGTAACGTGGTTCGGACACCCCTGACCGGATATCGTGTCATGTTGAAATTTCCGGGTTATGTTTCAAAAAAATTCAACTTTTATGAAATACCACCCTGGAGAGAAATTCGAGTCATAAAGTGGAATTAAAAGAAAAAAACTAAGGGGATTTTTACAAGAGGTCGGGCGGACGTTAAGCAGACGGATTAATTTTCCTACCGATGTAAAAACTGATTAGATTCCGGTCTTATGCGAAAATGACTTGACAGCGACCGACAGCGACGTCAATTAATATTTAATCTCTTAAAATTAGGTATTAATAGAATCTTTACTTAATACACGGATTTTCTTTCAGTTTTGTTGTAATATGCTAGAGTCTGTACACTTTCAGAACAGCATGTTGGGTCATCAAAATCTGACAGCGAACGACACTAAACAAAATGACCAAGAACGACGAACGCCGCTGACCTTTCGCTGACCACGTGCCGCTTGGCTTCCTCCCCTTCAATTTGCAAATGGGACTGGCCCGACACTATGTTGTCATCTGCACACTTTTATTGGTGTGCTGTTCTGAAAGTGTACGGACTCTAACTTGGTTTTTACCGTTCAGTTTATACAAAAAGTGTGAAGATTATCTAAAATTTACAAAAATTGTTAAAAGTAATGATTGTTTTTCGAAATTGTTTGCAATTTTAAAATCATTTTTTGTTCTTATATAATTATTGCAACTTTGATATGTCATTTTTTTGTTTTTGAAATAATCTCATTTGTTTGTTGAAAACATGGAGGGTTATCATAAATAATTAACACCAAGTCTTTATGAGTCTTTTAGATTGATTAGAATTTTCGATTTTTAGGTCTTCTTCAGTATTGTTCAAATTTCTTAGATTTGTTCTTTTAAAGATTACGGAGTTTTATTTTTTCTTTTAATTTGCTCCGAATTTTAATTTTTATATTAATGTAAATTGTGTTCTGCACTTAAACCAATAATTCTGCTGTTACAAATAAAATTTTTTGCTTTAGCAAAATTTTGAATCTCTAAATTTACCAGATTTTTTGTTTCTTAGACATGGTTTTTCACGTTTCGTAAATCTTTTTCTACACGCTATAAATTATGGGGATTTTCAACATTTTAGGGTGTAAATTTTTTTTACATCATTTAGGCGTGTACCAGTTGTCTGGTAATTACTGCAATGCAGTTTATATCGGTTAGACAGGACGAAGGGTTGAACCCGAATTTGAGAACATGTAAATACAATAGAAAAGTACAAAAATACAGATATATCCGACACTTTATTTGTTTTTGCTTCTTATATTCTTTCTTCTGGCCATTCCTTTTCTCCTATTGATAATTCTAAAATCCTTCACATCTGCAAAAAGGTTATTCTTTAAATTTTTTAGAAGCTTTAGAAATTCTTCAATCCGCTCACGAACTTTCTCTACAAATTTTTGAAGTTTGTATAACTTTTTGAACAATTAAATTTTGACGTTAATGTTTAATCTTCTGTTTAATAATTGAATGTCAAAAAATGTCAATTTTTTAACACATTTTTTTTTGAAAGCTAAATTTATAGACATCTAAAATTTATCTTTTCTTTTTCAATTTTTCATTTATTTATTTATTTTTTTTTATATTTTTTGCTTCAAATCAATACAACTATTAGATACGCTTAAAATAACGTTTTATTTTATTTTTATTCTTTTGTTTTAATTTCTTTTTCACAAAAATTCAGGAAGTTTTTTTCTAACATTTTTTAACTTTTTATATATTTTTCCTTTGATAAGATGATAAGATACTTGTTAAAAGCACTCCGCCACTGTTATATACAAATTTTGTTTTGATTAAATTTGTGGGTTTGACTTTGATTTTTTTTATTTGATTTTGATTTGTATTCTTTTATTATTTATATGAAAATTATAACACCTTGAGAAAGAAAGAATGTTCCAACAAATTTATTTTAAAATCTTTCCATTTTTTAGTGTTTTGCTTTTTTTAATTTAGTTTTTCGTTTGTTTAGAATTTGTAGAATATTAGTCTAATTTTCTAGATTAACTTTTTTATATCGTATATTTGATATGTATTTTATAGAATTTTCAAAATTCTTCAAATTGTATACATTTTCTAGGTTTCTTAGATATTTAAAAAAAAATTATTGGTTAGACTGATATTTAAAAATAGATTTTCAGTATTTGTCATAGAAATTTACCAAATATCTCTGGTATTCTCTAATTTCTGTAGATTCTTTATTTACAGAATATTAAATTTTTTTTCATTTTTAATTTTTTTTTAAACTAAGTGCTTTCTAAGTCGGTCAGATCAGGTCAATTTTTTTACCAATGTTTATAAATATGTCGAAGTTTATGATATTGATAGTTTATTGGTCCTAATCGATCTTTTTTCTCTTTTATCACAAAGACCTTCTGATGTACCTCTTCTGTAAATTTTCTACTTTATAATTAAAAGAAATTTTCGAGATATTATCAAATGAATGAGGTTTTCTATATTTAGATTCTATATCTACGTATTTACGTAAACCTTTTCTTTTTTTATGTAACACATATCAAACATTGTAATCTTGTTCCTGATATTAAATAAATAAACATCTACTGATCAGCGATGCCGCGAGATGCAAGAAGTATGAAAGAAATTGTACCTGCCTTCCCCACTCCATAATCCTGCCAGTACGCATCCAGCTCTCGCGGTCTTTTTTATTCTCTTTTTTTTTGTTACAAGAGTTACTTTGATATTTTCAAAATTATTAACTTTTCTTTATTTAAAAAAAAGTCTAAACCAGTAGTTATTTTTGTATACGAGTGTAGAACGCACAGAATTAGTCATAAAAGAAAAGGTAACTGGAATCACCCGAAATGAAATTAATATTGAAATAATTATTATAAAATTTTTATTGTGTACATTCTTATGGGCTGATTTCAAGTTGAGATAAGACCGGTAGTATCGCAAATTTTAATACTTTTTCATGACAACAGCGAATCACAGCCCCGAATTTGTTTATTTTTCCATGGAAACAAAGATACTACCGGTATTATCTTCAACTTGAAATCAGCCCATTAGTTTTTTTCTTCATTGCTAAAATAATACGAAGTAAAATTTGAAAAATAAGTCTTAATAAACCTACGTAAAAAACTTTTAACGACTCTAAGCCGGTCACTGCTGAATTATAACAGTTATTTAATAATTATTATTATTATAATTCAGCAATGACCAGCTTAGAGTCATTAATAATAATATCATATACATAAAAAACATTTTTTAAGTATTCTTTGACCAGCTCTGGGTGCTAAAATTTGTCTAAAAACAAATATAGAATTCCTTTTAAAAATTACCGGTTGGTAGTTTGTAGTTTCCTTGGTTGAAAATTTAAACCGTGATTTTTGAATGTTTTGTTGTAATTTCATTTAATTAACAAGAAGACCTTTCGTAGTTTAAAAGAAATAAAATAAATTGTTTCTAAAATTGTACATCCCGAGAAAAGGGAGAATTATATTGGTTAACTCTGGCCATATGTGGGCCAATTTTCCAATTTCGTTGATGGCATGAGGGTTGAAAAATGAACCGGACTCAGCTGTCGTCGCCAAAGTCGTAACGGCCACTCCTTGACTTAATTTTCGTATTTTATGTCCGTTTTAAGTATTTGTTTACTTGAATTTTACGATTTGTACGAATAAAGCCAGATTTGTTGAATCACATTTTGTTTCAGGTCATGTTTTGGAGTTTACACTAGAACCAACCGATACTGTAGTGGAATCAGGCCAATCGGCCGTTTTGGACTGTGTAGTAAAATCATCGCATCCAGCAAGCGTCCTTATCCAATGGCTGGATCAAGACCGACAAAAACTCACATACTTAGGTGATCCATATAGGTACGGGTCAATTTACAAAAGATGAATTTAATTAAAACCGTCTTCTCCTCGAATTACTTCCAGGTCTCAACTTACAAACGGCTCGTTGTATATAAATAGCGTGTTGGAAGAACAAAGATTGACGGGGACTTACCAATGCATGGCTTCATTGCCCAACATCGGCTCGATCGTGAGCAAAACGGCCAAGCTGAATGTAGCCAGTGAGTTAAATTTTATTCAAATCACCGACGAAAAATTCACAAAGTTTTGCGCCTCCACAGAGAATTAAATTCATTTACATTTTCGTGACGCCTAATTTGAAACTAATCCTTTGATTAGTCCAGAACTTTGCGGCTTTTACAAACTTTTCACGTTTTTCATACTGAAACTTTTCAATGAAAAACAAACAATCCCTAAAGTTTTTCCAATCGGACGCTAATCCCGCTATTGGCTTTTTATTTATTGACGAAAGCGATCAGATACGATGATTTATTTTCAACAGAGGCACAGTTTATCATCTACATCGACATAAACACCAATTTAGCCAACACAAAAACCAATTTTATATTTCGCGTCTTATGCAAATGGAATTTCATTTTTGGTGTTGGTGCAAATGAAACGGCAAAAATTGCTTTTTTTTTCAAGTGTTCTAGAAAAAAAATTCTCGTATATGAATCAGTATAAAGCTCATTCCACCAGTTTTTTCCGATTTCTTATATAAAACTTACACACAAGAAGTAAAGATCTAGGCTTCTATTGCCATCTTCTTCTGCATCATGGTCTTCACTCATCATAGGTAATAAATTATTAATGCAAACTCGTATAAATGGAGCTATACAAATTTAAAAAATAATACATCTATCCGGATTCGCGGACAATGAAATATATCACTTCAGTAACTGAGTGATTAAAATTTTTGATTCTGATTTATACTATTTAGTTTGGTCTTAACAAAGTTTTCTAAAAAATACTTTTGTTATTTCAATATCAGATTTGTTTTCGTGCTACACGTCATAGCTGCACTTTTTGAATGGTTTAAAATTTTATCAGGATAAGCTGATTTAACGATCTGTGATATTTAGCAAAAAAAATCGTTCGTGAAGTAAACGAAATATTTTTTTTTGTCAAACCGGCCGCGAAATAGTTGTTTTGCTGCTTTTAACTTTGTTTTTGATGGTCCTTATCACTAGTTGCTATTTTATAAATTTGTGTTTTTGTTGTTTCGTGGCGGTAGATGTGTTAAATTCGCTTTTTTGCAAGGCATATCGAGTTTTGTGGAAGAGCCCCAGGACCTGACCGTGTACGAGGGTCAAAAGGCGCATTTTGCGTGTCACGTGGTGTCATCACCACCCGCCAAAATTCGCTGGTTAAAAGACGAAAGACCGCTCCAAATCGATGAATTACGAATGACAGTTCTTCCATCGGGAGCTTTAGAAATCGACGAAGTTACGGAGTCGGATCAAGGCTCCTATAGGTATAATTTTTCTAAGTTTGAGTTCGCGTTTTAAGAAAATTTCTCTTAGGTGTAATGCGACAGGTTTAAATTTATATAAAGTAAGCAATAAAGCGACTTTGTGGGTGAATGGAGATCGAGAAGAAGCCACTCATTTTGTAGCACCGAATTTTATTGCTCGACCGAAATCTGCTGTGGTTGTTGAAGGACAAAATATTTCGTTAGATTGTGCTGCTAATGGGTATCCACATCCAACGATACATTGGTTGAAAGATGGGTCCAGCATTGACATGACGTTAGTTTAAACATTTTTTTTTTCTTGAAGCGAAGATTGTTTTATTTTTAGTTTTTTGGATAGTAGGTTTAGTAAAGTCGGTTCAACTAGTTCCTTACGAATTACTAATATTAAGGAAGAGGATGCAGGGACTTATCAATGCCGTGCTGCCAATCGTGAAGATAGTTTAGATGCATCCGCTACAATTCAGGTTCAAGTAAGTTAAAATCAATAAAATTGCATGTGTTTGATTAGAGATTACGTTATCGAGAATTGCATATAACTTATATAACAGTACTCTCAATTTATTATATTTATCGCAATTTTTTTTTGTAGTGCTTTGAACAGTCCAAACAATACAATAGATAGCTGAAATGGGGAAAATTATGCGCAGTTTAAAACAAAATTCGTGTTCTATTTTGATAAAAGCATGAGGAATAGTTTAGTGGAGTACCGATTGTGTTTTTATAAAAAGTGAAACACTTAATACATAATTATTAAATGATCAATTAAAGAAACAAAACAAAACGAGTTATATAGTTAAGAGCCCATGTTTCTTGTGTGCTCTCACGTTAAAATGTGGGGTGTTCTAATGTTGATTTCAATACTCTTTTGTTTCTTCTTGTTGTCTTCAGTTTTGTGAGCGTCTACAGCTAGGTTTTGTTTTCCGATCATATAGATTTCGGTTTTTTCTTATCTTTTGTTTTTTCTACCGTTTTAAGAGTTTTGATAGCAATTTTATTTATAAACATAACGTTCTGGCCGTCTCACCTGTCAATTGGTGACCTTTGACTACTGTGCATAATCCACCACTGGTGTTTGATCGTGACAGTTAGACGCAATAAACATCTATACATTTGAAAATTTGAGTTTTTAATATATTTTTTTAATTTTCGCACAATAAATTCGGCAAATGAACTATTCCGACAGGACAGCTTTCAAAATGGCTTTTACTTCCGTTTTGAGAAGTGGGTTTTATAGAAATTTCATGCTTTAGGTTATTTTACAGTACTCCAACTGATGAGACATGCGCCCTACTGTCTAAAAAATTGTTATGTTAATTGAAATGATAAAACTTACTAAATACTGGCGACTATAGGTCAGTAGAGAGACCGACAACAGCCAACATTTTTTAGAAAAGTGAAAAAAGTATACTTTTTTTGTTAAAATATTACTTATTTTATAAACTGTTCCAGTTTTGTTTAATTAAATTTTTAATTTAATTTGTTTTTTCTGTATTAAATTTTGGAATAATTGGTGGCTGGCTTGCAGGTGCCTCCTAGGTTTAAGAAAAAACCCCAAGACAAAATAGAAAATGCAAATAAAGACATTGAATTAGAATGTAGTGTCTACGGTAACCCTGAACCCAAAATCAGTTGGTTCAAGGACGGGGAAGTTATCAACTCGAACGACTATTATCAAATAGTTAACGGGTACGATTGACTTCCCATTGATAATTTTTTTCCCTTTAACTTGCTTTTTTAGCCACAATTTAAAAATAATGGGTTTGATGCCTACCGATTCAGGTATTTTTCAATGTTTCGCATCAAATCCGGCGGGAAACCTTCAAGCTGCAGCAAATTTAAAAGTCCTCAACCCAGGTTAGTATCAACCAATTTCTCTTATACAAATATTTTGAGTTGATTTTTTATTTATGATTATTTTTATTTCTCCCTCCCTGTTCCTGTCCCCTTGCTTGTATTTATTACTAACTGCATGTGTTGTGCATGAATAGAATCGAAAAAATCAAAATCCGGTCGTAAAAAAACTCGAAAAGAAAAAAATCGCGAACTCATCAACAAAATGCAATCTTTCGCTCTATTCTCTAACTTAAAATCCGAAAATAGTGCGCGATTAGGCGATGTAGATTTTGGACATTTTGCACGTCGTAGAAATTTCATGCAAGACTCATCTACTTCTACCCAGATTTACGATCCCCAACGGGCTTTTTCCTCGTTGAAAAGTAGCGAGTCTTATGATAATATTAACTTGGGTGATACTCAACATGCTTTTTTCCCCGCCTCCTCCAAACCTTTTACAGCGGAAAGTACAGTTGCTAAGACGACCGAAGGATTTCCCGGACCGCCACAAGACCTCAAAGCACCAATTGTCAAAGCACGATTCGTTACATTAAGCTGGAAACCACCAATTGTCAACAACGACAACATTCATACTTATACAGTGTACTACAGACAGGAAGGTAGCGAAAGGTGGGGTGTTCAGTCTGCGGTCCGGATCAGTTCTAAGTGAGTTTTTCTAGATGGCGGGTACAGAACACGAGCAGATCTCGACTTGAAGAAATCAACATTGCGGGACTCACACCTAGTCGAGTTTACCATTTCAGAGTAGTGGCAATTAACCCAGTTGGAATGGGGGTTTCATCTGAAAGTTTGACTGTGACAACACAAGCTGAGGAACATGTAGCGAGTGCTCCTACACATTTTGTTGCTTATGCGACAAGTCCAAGGAATATTTATCTCAGTTGGAGACCACCAGAGATCCCCAATGGCAATATCTTGAGATACACGGTGTATTACATGGAGACGAGTTCATCTCTTGAACACAATATTGACACAATTGATTTAAAGTATCATTTAGTCGGTTTATCAGTTTTTACGGAATATAGTGTATGGGTAGTCGCAGTTAACGAAAATGGACCTGGGGCGGCAACTGAAGAACAAATTGTCAGGACTTTAAGTATGCCACCAAGTGAGCCACCATCTAATATCACACTGGAACCTTCAAGCACGGTAATTACGACATTTCTAAGTGAAATTAATCCCTATTTTGGTTATTTTAGAGTGTTATGGTAAGGTGGGAACCTCCACCTCTTGAGTACCAAAACGGGGTTATAACCGGTTACAAATTAAAATATCGCAAACAAGGGAAAAAAGGTGTGACTGTAACTACTTCCGCCAATGAAAGGTGGTACGTTTTAAATGATTTAGAACGTGGAGCTGAGTACCAAGTCAAATTATGGGCTATAAACATCAATGGTACTAGTCCTCCGTCTGAGTGGATTACAGTAGAAACTTACAAAAATGATTTGGATGAAAGTCGAGTACCGGATGAACCTGGACCTTTAAGAGGTGACTTGATTCGAACTGAATGTAGAAATTGTGATGTCATAAACCTCGACAAATCAAATAAGATGATTTTTTTTGTTTAAGTGTCTCTAAGTCTTAAATTATTAGAGATAAAAATATCGGTTTGACGACTCTAGTCTCTACAACTTTTTCCTATGACATTTTTTATACCTTCCTCCGTTTGCGCAGCGTGTTAAAATAAAGGCAACACTTTACACATTTTAAATACATTTTTTAAGACAAATATCAGAATTTAGTGTATTTGTTTTGTACTTCTTTAATAAAAAATCTTTGTCAACGTTTGTGATGTCACAATGAAGGTCATGAATCGGATCTAAGCTTGTATTGCTTGTCAAATCCATCTTGGCGCGTGAGATGTGCAGCAGCGGAATAAGGAAAGACATACTACGTGCTCCTTCTACATTACACTTCGAAAGCTGGGTTTCAACTGAATTTTTCCACCATGATAATACTCAGTCTATTGCGTCTCTGACTTTCACACGCCGAACTGAATTTGACAAGTTATACTATCGTAGGCTTTGTAATTATTGTTAAATTTCAGTTCGGCCAACTTCGGATAAATTGTACGTCTTGTGGACTCAACCATCCAATCCAAATATTCGAGTCCGGAATTATATTTTGGGATGGGGGAAAGGTATCCCAGATATGTACTCTCAAGAATTAGACGAAAAGACAAGGAATTACGTCATTGAAAAACTCGAGGCGAACTCTGAGTACGTATTGAGTTTGAGGGCAAGTAATCAGATGGGACCTGGACCTCCGGTTTATACTACGGTAAGGACACAAGATGAGCTGCCTCCAGAGCCTTCACCCCCGCTAATACCACCAGTGGGGCTCAAAGCACAGATTTTGAGTGCCACTTCAGTTGTTTTATACTGGACGGATACTACATTGAGCAAAAGTCAAGTAAGTGGAAAAAAAATTAGGAAAAGACCTTCGAGCCGGATTGTATTATTAGAAATACATATATTGAGACACCTGCATGCTTATAAATCAATTTGTAATACATACTACACATTTTAAAAGTGATTCTACATTTTAGATAATGTTCTGTTTTATTTTTTAAATAGTTTGTGCGGGACAACCGCTTCTATGTGGTGAAATACACCGCTGAGAAAACAATGAAAACGCGCTATGTCAATGTATCTGATTTGAACGTGATGATCGACGACCTCAAACCAAACACGATATATGAATTTGCGGTGAAACTCGTCAAAGGTTTGTTTGTTTTATCATCGACAATTTTAAATTAACTTTAAACAAATCAGGTCGTAAAGAGAGTCCCTGGAGCATGGTCGTACAGAATACGACATGGGAATTGGCCCCGAATGCATCCCCTCGAGACTTGGATGTGCATTTAAAAGAGGACGAACCGCAATTGGTTGAATTGACATGGCAACCGCCTAAAATCACCAGTGGTCGGATAACAGGTTCGATGGGATTTCATCTAATCGAGCGGTTTTTTTTATTTGTTTTTCCCCTAGGTTATGTCATTTTGTACACGGATAATAAAACAAAAAGTGATCGAGAATGGCTGGCGCAAGCGACCAAGGGTGACAAGCATTCAGCCGTGTTAGGCGACCTTAAGCCTCTCACCGAATATTATTTCAAAGTTCAGGCACGAAACAGTAAAGGTTACGGACCTTTTTCTAATGTCGTTATTTTCACAACGGGGCCAAGTAAGTACTTATATCTGTGGCCACATAATAATGAGTTTACGTCATTATTCAAAACTAAAAACCAACAGGTTATTATGATTTTTGATGACGTAAATTCATTCTTCTTTGGGAGTTATTTAATTTTTATTACTATTTGATTTTCGTTTTTTTTTGTTTCTTATTTTTTTTATTTTATTTTATTAGATGTTGGTACGTTGGTAAACAGTTCACGGCAACATTTAGGTAACGCGTTAGATCTTTTTAATTTTTTCTTATAATGATTATTGTTTCAGACGGAAAAGGTCTTTTTTCCGGAAATGTTATTTTATACTTCCTTATTGGAGGTTGTATTATCGCCGTTACGACAATAGGTGTCGTAACAATCGTTTTGTGTTGTCGGAGGAGAGACACTACTACATCTCCTGATAGGAGTAAAAAAGGGTATCAGAAAGGTACCCAAAGTGTCAAACCTCCAGATTTATGGATCCATCATGATCAGATGGAATTAAAAGCTATTGAAAAAAGTCAATCGAATACAGATGGCGCTAGTAGTAGTGGCGCAATGACTTTACCGCGAAGTGTAGGCGGTAATGATTATGATACTCATGAAACTAATATACATACTAATTCGTTGGATCAACGCACTTATGTTCCTAATTATATGGGTAAGTCGACGTTTAAAAAAAATATTGCATGTTTAACCGTTTTTTGGTTAAATCAAAAATACAAACGTATTAAGAGCGCACAAAAAAAAGAATTTTGATTTGAAAGATGCCAAACCGAGTTACGTGCTCATATTTAGATGAGAGACTAGAGAGAGGATAATTAAGAGAAGATCTGAAGACAGAGTAGTAACGTCATCGGTGGCCTTATGCCCGATTGCATAAACGTTCATCCAAATTGATGGGATATTAATCTCTTATTAACGCTTTTTTAACTAATCAGGGCACCGTATTTTGAATTAATCAGAGTTTAATAGCTCATTAATATTCATGGACGTTTATACAACGAGGCATAAACATTAAACAGTTTTCACATTAAGATTTTTTGCTTCTATGTTGTTTTTTGTGAAAAAAGTGTGTTTCGCTAATCAAATAAAAACATTGACATCGGATATCTTGTTCGCTTTCTATATTTTTTTTAATTTGGCCAATATGCTTGGGTCGTAAAATTTAATTATTGGAGAACACGATAACAGTCAATTTTAAAAAAACTTCCCGATTAAATTTGTGTGCTTTAGAGCGCTCTTAATCAAACCAAACATTTTTCCTTTTATTTATGCACTTTTTCGCTTTGCTACACTTAGGTGTTTCCCCTGATGATAAAATCAAA
The DNA here is from genome assembly GCA_029207805.1 of Tribolium confusum. Classification (NCBI taxonomy): domain Eukaryota; kingdom Metazoa; phylum Arthropoda; class Insecta; order Coleoptera; family Tenebrionidae; genus Tribolium; species Tribolium confusum. The sequence goes on from JALGAY010000003.1 coordinate 21,478,380, forward strand.
CGAACAGTCAGATCTAAGCCAATTATAACGTTACCAGTGGACTCCAAACCTCCCAGAGAACGTAAGTACTTTGCTTGCTTGTGCTGTTTGTGATTGTACAAGAAAAAAAATCATTTCCCTTTCATTCAATTAAAAATAAATAATACACATTAATTACCAATTTTTTTATTTATATATTTACAAAAAAAAATAAGAAACAATATTTTGCAGCAATAGCAACCCCAATAAACACCACATCTCTAAGCCAATCGAGTTCAGACTCGACGCCTTCAAGTCGGCCTTCGTATCCTCGCACCCAATATAACATGGCAAGGGCCCATGTGACTGTAGATTCATTATCAAATCCACCAATCGAAAATCCCTACGCCTTACACCCTGCTGGCTGGACCGAATCTAACACTAGGTACTTAACATACATCAGCCAGTCTTGCCAATCACTTAAAAAAAATACTCCGTCCAGAATCGAATTGGCAACACTTTACTAAGAGCTTGGTGTTATTTTGATTCCCTAGTAAAGAGTCTGGATAATCATTGTGATTCTTTGTTAAATATATACATGAGTGTGGGCAAAAAAAAACGAATATATTTTTTTTAACTTCCGACACTGAAAATCTTAAAAAATGCTTTTTAAAGATAAGCTCTTAATTTTAATAGGATGGACCCTCTCATCTCACTTTTCTATTTTTTTTGGTTCTATTTGGCAAAAATCATATCTCGTCACTACTTGATCGTACAGAAAAATTTTATTTACATTTTTTGTATAAAATTGAACGCTCTAAAAAAGGTATCTTACAATTTTTTTTATAGCTATTAGCGTTTAGGAGATATCAGAGGTCAAACTTTGAAGAATTTAACAAAAATTTCTTTTTTACTTCTAAATTTTATAACTCGTAGATAAATAAATATTAGAAAATGCGCAACATATAATTTTGTAGAAAATTAAACGCTCTGCAAAAAAAACTTTTGTGGTCAATCCAACCATTTAAAAAGGATTGAGGATTTAGTCTGAAATTTTGGTTTTTAAAATGCGAATATCTTCTAAGTGCTTAGAGTAATCGATTAACCACAAGAGACCTTTTTCATAGAGCGTTTAATTTCCTATAAAACTGTATATTTAGCATTTTCTAATATTTATTTGTCTACGAGTTATAAAATTTAGGAGCAAAAAGAAATTTTTGTTAAATTCTTCAATGTTTGACCTCTGATATCTTCTAAACGCTAATAGCTATAAAAAAATTGTAAGATACCTTTTTTAGAGCGTTCAATTTTCTACAAAAAATGTAAATAAATTTTTTTGCTACGATCAAGTAGTGACGAGATATGGATTTTGCCAATTAGAACGAAAGAAAAAATAGAAAACTGAGATAAGGGAGTCAGTCCTTCCTATTAAAATTAAGAGTTCATCTTTAAAAAGTATGTTTTAAAGATGCCTAGGAACCAATTTGTCAGTGTTGGAAGTTAAAAAAAAAACAATATTCGGTTTTTTTTGGCCCACCCTAATATACATATTATTAAAATTATTATTTTCTGTCATATAGAGGCTTGAATTTAGTATTAAAACAAACACTTTTTCTCTCTGCTTTTTATTTTTTGGGGACCCGTTTCGAATTTTTTAAAATTATATTTGTGATTAATTGAGGCATTGTAGGTGTGTTTAGAAAGAACTGAAAGTTTTGAAAGACCGAAACCGGTCCCTAAATAATAAAGGTCTTTGTTTTAGTACAAAAAATAATAAAAATTGACTAGTGAAAAAAAAACAGAATGACATTGAGCGTCCGAACTCTTTAAAAGTGCTTCTTTTGTAATAATAATTTCTCCACATTTAGCCAAACCCCCCCAATCGCATCTCACATAACTTCCGGTCCAACGTACGCCCCTGGTTTGGGTGTGCTGGCCGAGTCCCAGAAGCGTGTGCCAGGGCAGGGTCACCCCTTGAAGAGTTTCACAGTGCCGGCGCCGCCCCCGATTTCGGCGCCCGGGACGCCCCAGCCTAAACACATAGTGCGGCCAAATTCGTCGCCGTATAAAAAGCCTCCCACTAGCAGTTCTAGTACTTTGACGAGTACGCCCCCTTCAAGGATAAATCCGTCAAATCCGCCCCCGCACACCGCCGAAGAAGTACAAAGACTGCAACCGTCGCATTCGACCGAAGAACTCAATCAGGAAATGGCGAATTTAGAAGGACTTATGCTCACGCTTAGCACAATCACAGCGAATCAGTTTGAATGTTGAAGGTTTTAGGCAGCTTTATTTAATTTATTTAAAGTGTGATGATGTGAATGAATTTTTTGTTTAGTTATCGAGATCTCAATAAAAATGCCAATCGGTACAAATTGGCAAGGCCTACTTTTTATATGCCATAAGTAGACTTAAGTGAATTTTTCTACGGCCATTTTATAATTTTATAACGGACGGCTCAAAACTAGGTCATTTTTTAGTTGATCATGTGATATTGCGCAATCTGACACAGGAAACGGTCCATAATTCAGTATTCTTGCCCTGATTTTTAGTTGGATTTTGGGCATTTTGACTCGGGACAAAATTGTTCAAAATTTACCGGACTAGAAACGATTTTATTTAAATATTTTCTAACCGTTCTAGAAGAGTACAATCATTGATATTTAAATAAAATGGTGATATACCGTTAATTTACTTGTATATACTATTTGTAAAAAGTTCAAGTGTATTTATTAAATAAATCGATTTTTACATTTTGTATTATTGTACATAAAAATGTGAAATATATTTAAATTTTATACATTAGTACTAAATGTAATTGACATAATCTGCTATAATGCTTTAATCTGAATCCATGACATGGAGAAATTGTTTTTTCGCCATGTTGTAACAGTATTTTTAGTTCAATACAATTTTTTTCGAATTGTACCTTCTGAAACGTTTGATATTTTTTTCGTAATGTACGTAATAATGTGATGTGTGATTAATTGGCTAATTGCAGGCATGTTTCAATTTCACTTGCCTTATTATAAATTAATGTAACATATTTTACGAATCTTTTTTACTGTAGTAGTAGATAGCTACTTACTATTGTAATTTATGTGACTGATATTAAAATAATAAGAATATATATCGAGAAAACAAGTTTTTTTTATTTCAGTCAGTGATCTAATGGTCTAAATTTGGCCCAAGCACTTGAAGACTTACAATTTTGAAAATATTGTACCTATGTATTGTATTGAAAAATTTCTTTCGGATTTTAACCTGATAGTGATAGTACGATTGCATAAAATCACAAAAATGTTTTTCAAGTAAAATCACAAAAAATTAAGTTAATCATAATAATGATGTATTTTGGAGTTTATAATACAAAAATATTTGTGTTTTTTTAAAATGATTAAAAATTTTAATATGTTGGGCATACAAGCCCAGTAGTTAAAGCTTTTATTTATTTTTTTACTCTTCTAAGAAAGTAGGATTTTTTAATATAGCTTCATTTTTTTGATTTAATAATCATATTAAACGCGGTATTTTGCTGTCCTTTCGACATATTTGTGTTCTCAAAAATTCCGTTTTATAAGGCTTTTCGTCAATTCTTTTTTTTATTATTATGAAAAAGTAGTAATTAATATTAAAAAGGTACATAAACAAATTGGTGTTTTTTTTTTCATAGAGAACAGTAAAGTAACACTTTTTTTTCGAGATGCACCAATTCTTGTTCAACAAAATAACTGACATTTTAGTCCATTGACTTTACAATTTATGTAGATAGCTTCTTATTAGTTTTACAGGCAAAACTGGGAGTTTTTACTTACTGCTATAGTTGAATGATGGCTCTTGGCAGTGATATTTTTTATATTGTTACCATTATTCTATTTTATCAATTGATTTTTTGTGTAGTAGGCGCTCCCACTACGTTTGTGGTAATATCTATGAACCAACCAAATTCGTTCAAATAGTGTTTCTGCAAAGAAATAATATGATCTTCAATTCTAATGATTGTGAAGATTGTTTTTGTAATATAATTATGTCTGAAGATCTTCCATTAGTTCAATTTGATATTTAAATCGCTTTGTCCATGAGTCGACAGCGTCCACGAATTTATTCTAATAATATTTTATTCTTTTCCTATTTTTCACTACTATAAAAAGTTCAGATGATGTTAATATTACAAGTTATTTACAACAATTTGGGTATTTAGAGAGTAATGGATCATTATTAACAGAATAGTATATTAAGTATGGGGAACGATAAGGAATGCTTACCGTTTGAAGACAATTGTTTGGAGGAGGAGCGAAGCGACGACTCCAATTATTGTCTGAGAACGGTAATCCTTAACGTTCGACATGCTTATAACGTTTTTTGCGCGATTGGAGTTTCTAGAATAATAATAATAATAATTTATATCAATACATTTGTGATAATCGGGAAGATTGAAACTGAAAACTTTGGGTGGCTGTTCCATGGTTGCTATGGTTTTGTTCCAAACAAGTAAAATTGTCTTTTTGATACAATCACTCCCACATAGTTCTGTTTTGTGGTTCGGTTTTCGAAGCAAATATGAGCGATAGTGATGATCTACCGGATGATTTAGAAAACGCTTGGCAAGAAGGATGTTCGGCAATAATTCCAGAAAAAATCTAAAGCCCGATCTGCACAGACATACAAGTTGTTTAAGGAATGGTGTGAAGCAAAGAAGATTTCTGTAAATGAAAAGAGCTTGTTAGCGTATTTTGTGGTGAGAAGTGGACACTTGAAGGCCCCAGGCAGTTTATGGGCGGAGTATTCTATGCTGAAGAGTACAATTTTTCTCCATGATGCTATCGATATTTCTAAGTTTGCTACATTAATTGCTTATCTTAAGAGAAAAAATATTGGATATCGGCCTAAGAAGGCTAAAATTTTTACCAAAGAATGGAAAAATTCTTGAATGAAGCACCAGACGAACAATTTTTAATTCAAAAGGTATGTTGTAGATGATGAGGTGGTACATCTGAGTTCTAAGGAAACAATATATTTGCAGGTAGTAATGATATTAGGAGTATCGGGCGCTTGTAGACGAGAAGAAGAGAGATTCGAAATTCGAGTTAGGGAGATAAAATTACATTGAAATATTGTTGAAACGTATTGGTAGACCAAGAATATTCGAGTTATAGAAAATTTCGAGTTAAAGAAGTCCGAGTTACGGAAGTTCCACTGTAATAAATAGTAAAATAAAAATCATATTTTTCCGATAACATCTGTCGAAATTGTAAAAGCAATTCTGCAGAGGTATTGGCAAAAATATATTTTTTGCAAAAATTTTATCTAAATTTCATTGTGATAGCTAACTTTTCGAGATATTAAAAAAAACTCAAAACAGTCAGTTTTGGTCAGCTGAGCTCTAAATGTTTCAAATACTCGAACTGATATTTAGCTCGTACCAAAGCCTTACTCGAACTTTTGTGATCAAAACCTACTTTTGTAGAATTAATCAAAAAACATTCTTAACCATGCACTCTCTTTGTGTAATTAATAGTGTTCATCAAAATACCGAAAAAAAGTAAGGTGTTTAGACCAGGATGAAGATAATTGTTTTTTAACTAATGTTATACCTATGTACTAATAATAATTATAACTCGAATTTTTTCTGTGATCCCTTGGAGATTCGAATTAGGGAAGTTCCACTGTAGCTAGAATTCAATTTAGACACCGTTTTCGTGTAAAATGGAAAAACTGACAAGATGCACAAACAGCGCTTCAAAAAACAAGGTAAAAACAGTGGGCTAAAAAAGTATTTATACTTTTTGTAACTATTGTGGTTCTACGTAAAAATTAATCGTGCTTTTCTCAGTTTTTAAAATAGTTAAACAAAAACATATTTAAAGAAACGCAAGAAACATCCACTACATCAAACAATTTCACTAATTAAACTGAGTTTAATTTCCTACCTGAGGATGACAACGTTGTTGTCGAAACGTGCGTCGTGTAAAGTGAAATTGTTTGGTGCATTGGGTGTTTCTTACGTTTCATTCTACAAACCAGGGAGATCTAACAAGAACTTAAAAACATATTTCTACAGTTTGGTAAAAATGTTCCAACTATAGTAGTTTTTTTTAAATATTTCCAGGCATTTTATAAAGACAGAAAGTAATACAACAAGTTAATACTAAAATAAATGACATTAATTTTTACAATAGTTATAACGTCTTTTTTATTTCATGTCTGGCCTTTTAAGTATTATTTTGTCCAGAACAAAAATTTTATCGGCTTTCTTCTAGTAATTTTGTATAATTGGATTAAATTGGTGCCGAATAATTTTGTAACACCTGTACATTTACTTGCAATAAGTAAAAAAGTACCTTGAAATATGATGAAATTTTCACTAAAAAAATACAGTAAATAAATATTTATGATTTTTGTTTACACAATCTAAATAACAATGAGTTTTTGGTCCTAAAATTATTAAAATTATCTTATAATTCAACTCAAAAATACGATGTAAACTTCAGATTTTGTTATTTTAATAATTACAATTATAGTTTCCCAAGAAACAATATAAAAGATACTAGGATTTATTTTAGTTTTATAAATAATTTATGAAGGTTTTAAACAAAGCTGATGTTGTATAAGGGCAAAATTTAAAACCTGATACTCTTAAAAGAAAATATGTTTTAAAATTTAGTTTAAAAAACAATATTAAACCTTATTTTTTAAACTATTTATTCTGTTAAATTTTGTAATCTACAAAAGCCAAGAACAATGTGGTTACAAAGTATTTTGTTCTTTATAATAAGAATAAATAGTTTTATAAAGGTTTTGCAGAATGCGATAATGATTTATGCGAGATTTAATATTTTAACTTTATGAAGATTTTTTAAAAGCATTTTGTAAAACTGCTTTTCAAAACCTATAAACAGTATTTACTGAATATCACAAAACCAAAATATAGCGACTAGGTTTTGATTCAGCATTTTAAAAATATTTTTAAACATATTTTTACTGTGCCACCTTTAATCGGTGCTTTATTAAAACTATTGTAACCTATAACTACAAAATTCTAATAGAAGTTACAAGAAAACATGGCATCGTTGGAAAAGTAGAACAAAATTTAAAAAGCTAAACAGTTTAAGAGACGAGTAAAACGTAATTACCTAAAAGCACCCAGTGATAGCAGAAATGTCTCTAAAACTACAAACAATAAATTTATTTTGTCAACGATCTGCTCTGATAAAATCTCTAAAAACAAAATTTCAATTAAGGAAAAAGAACTTAGACCATTTACGCAACCGCTTCGCTGTACAGAAAAAGAAGAACAATTGTTGTCGACAGTAATTCTGAAAGAAATAATTATAAAGAACAAGTTGAAAATAACTGATTAGTAGTTTTAAATGATCAAAATAACCAAGAAGAATATGAAGACTGTCTTTTTTAAAACACACGAATAAACAATCAAATTTAAAAGACAAAATTTATTCTTGCGCGTTGGACAAGTGTTTATTTTGAAGGCAAGAATTTTTTAAAGCCATCTTAAAACTCTGTAGTTTTAAGACATTCTATTAATAAGACCAAACAGGCTTGATAAAAATTATGTAAACTTGGTGAAGACTTCTGTACTTTTTAACAAGCAAATTCACTTTTTAAAGGTATTTAATAATAATAATAATAATAATAAGTTTATTACCACATAAGTTTTACAAAAACATTGGTATTGTCACATGAATAATATTAAATTTAGAAAATAGAATAAACAATAGTTAAAAGTTAAAAAGTACATAGTAAAGAAATACATAAGAGAAAAAAAAATTAATTAACAGACTGCAGTTAGATATGTAATTATTGACCGCGCGTTAGATATTCTTGCAAGCTATAGAACACATTTTCAGTAAGAAACAGCTGAAGGCTTTTTTTAAATTTTATTTTTGATGCAATTGTCACAATGTCCGTAGGTAAAGAATTATACAATTTAATGCAGTTAAAATAAGGGCTATTTTCAAAATGTTTAGTATGATGGATTGGCACACTCAGCATGTTACAGTTTCTCGTTGTCATGTTTGAATACAATTGACCATTTTTTAGAAAAAGATTTAAGTTGCTTTTGGTAAACATAATAATTTTCATTATATAAATAGAGGTAACCGTCATTATGCGCAGCTCCTTGAAGTACTGTCTGCATGAAGTCCGACAAGACAAACCTAAGGCTGTTCTTATAATTCTTTTTTGGGCGCGTTGTATTTTCTCGATATCACAAGAATGATACCAAAATATTATTCCGTACGATAGTCTAGAAAAAACGTAAGCATAATAAAAGGTTAAAATACTACTTATTGACAATTGGTTTTTAAGATATCGTATTACACAACAGGCCGAATTCATTTTTGATACAGTGTTGCATATATGTGTAGACCATTTAAGCCTAGAGTCAATTGTTAAACCGAGAAATTTAGTTTCATTTGTTTCTTTAATTGATTTACCAGATGCCTTAATTAGTAATGATTTATCTTCAAAGATGTTAGTATAATGCAAAAAAGCTGTTTTACTTGCATTCAGGTGTAAACTGTTAGAATTACAAAAATTTATCATATTACAAATAGTGATATTAAGTTGGTTAGACAGTTCTTCTATCGTATTTGCTGCGACAATTATTGATGTATCATCTGCGTATTGACATAAGGAACCGACGGCGACGTTCAAGTATTTGGATAAGTCATTAGTATAGATGATAAATAGTAAGGGACCCAAAATAGACCCCTGCGGAACTCCCTGATTTATAACACTTATAGATGAGTACGTTGGAATTATTTTATTATTTTGTATCGTTTGAATACACACACTTTGTTTTCGATCTGAAAGATAACTTTTTATTAAATTGTTGCTCGTACCTCTTACACCAAGTTGTTCTAATTTTACTAACAGTGTTTTATGACATAAGGAATCAAAGGCTTTAGAAAGATCGAAATAAATTCCTGCTACTTTTTTTTGATTATCCAGATTATGATGAATGAAATTTATGGCGTCAAGTATCGCAGTTTCAGTTGATTTATGCGGAATAAAGCCATGCTGAGTTGGTGAAATTAGATTAAATTGATTAAAGTATTTTATTAATCTGTCGTAAATAACTTTCTCAAAAATTTTTGAAAACGAAGAAAGGATTGAGACCGGCCTGTAATTTTCCACCGATTTTTTATCTCCCTTTTTATAAATAGGTACAATTTTAGCCGTTTTTAATTGTTCAGGATATATGCCATTTACTATACATTCATTAATTATATCAGACAAAGGATCGCTTATGTATTCGGCTGCAATTTTCATAATTTGTACAGGAATATCGTCAATTCCTTTAGAGTAGCTCGATGGTAATTGTGAAATTATTGATCTTATTTCGTCAGCACAAGTGGGGTAGATAAAAAAGTTTAATTTTGAATTTTTTATATAATTATTAGAACGATTATGAATGTACTGAGCAGTGTTGTTTGGTGAGGTGTTAATACTACTGAAATATTGGTAACGTAAATATTTGGTAACGAAATGATAAAAACATTTTTCCTTAAAATGATAGTTTTAAAGAAAAATGATTTTGTAATAGTAAATAAATTGTAAAAGGGTTTTATTTAAAAAGACGCCATGTTATTCTTTAATTTTCTTAGACTTGTTGACATCCATGTTAGAAAATTAGAGTCGTTAATGGTAAATGTTCAAAATCATGCAAAAATTAAACGTTTTGTATGGTTTTAGACAACACACTTGCTATCACGTAGTATATTTTTTAATTTTTTTGCTATTTGTAAAATGAAGAGTGAAAACCTCAGTTTAACAATGTTCTTTATTTTTCTTTAAACGTTCATTTTCAGGAAGCGCGTTAATTTTATAGAGGTACATATATCAAATAAAATTATCAGTAAAGTGACCTGCGTTTGTAAATCAGCTTTAAAAATGATTGGATTTAGAGCTTTTCAAGTTATGAAAAATATACCTATATACATCATTATTATAATAACTTATAGTTTTCAGTGTAGATAAATGTGATAGTAAAGCAAGCAGGTAGCTGCAAACAACCACCAAAAGATATTTTGTATTAAAACTATTTGATATGTAATATGTAAGAGCCTAATGAAACCTTTATGTGCTGTAATATATCCTTTTTAAGATTACTTTAAATGTCGTGTTTATTTTGGTTTTATATGAGATTTAAAAGTAAATTCTTAAACAAGTTTTATAGCAGCTGTTAAGGCTTCTTTAAAGGTAATCTTAATAAAATAAAGAGGTTTTAAAAACTGGCTTGTAGAACCTTTATAAGATGGTCCTTTTTATGTTTAACAAGTATTTATAAAAGTCTTAAAACGATTTATTTTACTAATAAGTTTTAAACCAAGTTTTAAGAAAGGTTTTAAAGATTATAAAAAAACCTAAATTGCTTCTTGAATTGTTATGTCCAATATACCAACTAATAGAGAAACTTATAAAATTAAGCTTCTGTAGAAGGTTTTTTTACAAATATGACCAAATCTAGACATGCAAGCATCAATAAATATTGTTGTTACTGTCCTAATTCCAAAAAAATTTGAAAATTATTTGTATAACTGTGCAGTTAGAGTGAACATTGCAATTATCAGATTCAAATCTGCTTAAAAATTCTGAATACGATCCAAATTTTCAAAATTGGGGATCTTTCAGTGGAGGATTAGTTGTTTTAAGAGCGACTTTTTAACATTTTTAAAGACCCAGATTTCTGAGAATTCAAATTACCCGCTTTGTGAAATAGCCGTTATTCCCGTAGATGGCGCCTTCGTCGTTATCTCAGCCGGATAAAACGCGAACTTCCCAAACATTTCAATTAGAGATGGGCACATCGTCCAAAAAATATCGATGTTTTAGAACATCGATTATTAGGAAGTCTAGACCGATATTCGATGTATTGTCGATAAAACATCGATGTTTCAGAAACATCGATGGTGGTTCAGAAGAAGTAAGAAGTTCTTTGCTTACTGCAATAGCGTAATCGAATATGGACTACATTTCAGAAAAAAATCACAATTAAAAATAGAAATAAACATGTTAATCAAAAGAAGTAACAGAAAACAAAAATATAAAATTTTTAAAAGCCATCTAAACATATTAAACAAAAACATCACTAAACGAACTTAGAAACACAATCTTCCAGGTTTGATTCTATTGCATCTATCAGTAACAATTTGCCCAGTTTTTGAGAAGAGCCTCTCTGATGTTACAGAAGTTGCACAAACCTATAAATTAATGGTTTAACATAATGCATATTTTACTTATAATGCAAGCATGGCCGCCGAGCTGGACGAAAAACAACGACCGACGACAACCGAGTCGTACAAAGCCAGTAAAACATCGGACCAACATTGAAAATAAAAACATCGAGTCTTTTCGATATATCGCAAATTTGAAACATCGATATTTTTAGATCGATGTTACATTTAAACCTCGATGTTTGCCAAACATCGATACTTTTTGCCCACCTCTAATTTCAATTCTCTGTTATCACCTGGAATAACAGGTTGAGTGTAATCTAATTTTCTTTTTCTAAATGTTGATGAAAGTCTCGCTTTATTTCGTTTCGGATGTTTTTCGCAAGTTTTCTAATGTGAGATAAGACCGATTTTGTGTTGATACGTACCTGTCAATTCTTCACGTTGTTTGTTGCAAGGTAAGCCCCCTTGCCTGATCAATTTTCGTTTATTTGCGACAAACTATTGATTTTCTGCTTTTGGCGAACCTGTCATTGCTCCACCACTTAAGTGCTGTAATTGATTATGTGGAAAAAGTGCCGTATGGGCTTGAATAATGTCGCATGACATTATTTAACGAAGGTTAAGTGATTCTGATCATTTCGAGGACGAAATCATTACAAATCGCGTCTCGTGCTCATCATTTTGTTCTCGTTTTAAATAACGCGAAAATTCTAAGACACCTCAAATAAATAACAAACAAAAAATTTGCATAACTGGTTGGGTACCTGACACCAGTGACACCACATATTTTGCATATTTTATTTTTTGCAAATAAATAAATACTCCAGATTTAAAGCCGCGTTTACATGCGGGAAATAATAGGGATTATTTTGTTATCAGGTTGGCTACAAACAATCTGTCAAACTTAACTTTGAAAATTCATTCTACAAGTTATGTAAATATTACATAATTTATTGTAATGCGATTATTAGTATGAGCAAATTGTCTTTATTGTCAATATTACATTGTCATTTTTGTCTTATTATTTAAGTGTTAATAAAAAACCGGTTCTAGAATTTATGTAATCGCTGTACTTTACTTTTTGTTGTATTTTCACGCTCTTGGATCTTGCTATTACGTTAATGATTTTATCATTAGTATCAAATTTACACGTTTTATGCCGGAAGTTAAGTTATCTGATAGTATTCAGTAAATTGTAGTAAATTTTGTGGCTTCAGGGACATACTAATGTGAATTCATGAATGAAATTGGGTTTGTAACACATTTTTATTTTTTATAAAATATTTTGAAGCTTATAAATCAATACTTGTTCATAATTTGCATTGGCTGGAAAGTATTTTTCTGCAATATGTTATATACACTTCTGATATTTAAATAGGTTACAAGTACTAATTATGTATCTAGTGGGTTTTTCAAGTTTTTAAATTTATTTTTAGAGACCGTGACGAAAAAATTCTTGACAATTTATAACGTATCATCCATGTACGAAATGATAAAAATATAATTTTTGTTTCAGCGTTTTATAACAGTGACTTTTTGATTGTCATTCTGAGTGCTAAATGACGTACTTTTAAGCACTTAGCGCTTAAAAATGAAGAATACATTTTTTATTTTATTTATTTTTTATAAACACGAAAAGTACAATTACTTACGTGACTAAATTGAACATTCGAAGATTTCGGATTTCTTTCCTGAATTTCGATAGAAGTGGAAACGGTACTTGTAGACGCCACTTCAGCTTTGCTATTTTCGTCACAGATTCTTCTTTTCTTTGATACAGTTTCTTCTTTTCTCATAATTTTCTTCGAAATTGCGTTTTTGCTTTCAACGGAGTTTTCTATGTTACTTTCCGCAACAGTAATTAATCGCCATCCTACATGTCTTTTGAGTAATGTAATATCTGCTCCTGAATCTGCTAAAAGTGTTGCTGAACAACGGCGAAAGCAGTGCCCGGTATATTCTTTTGCATTTAGAAGGCCGAGACATTCTGCAATTTTTTTAGGCATACCTCCAATGGTATTTATACCAACGGGTAGCGTACAGCACCTGGAATTTCTATAGGTTCCAAAAAATCTTTAATGTTCAGTATCAGGAGGTCGAAGCTGTACATATTTGCGGAAAATTTCTAAGAAACTTATTCCATCTACAAGTTCTTCAGTTACTGTAAACATTCGTGAAATTTTTGTCTTGGTGTTCGGTATCTTCACTTTAATAAAACTTGTTCAATCTTCTATATCTTCCACCTTTTAAAACGTAATTTCTTCTCTGCGTAATGCGCCAAAAATTCCAGTAATTTGCACAACTTTTGCGAATAAATAGTCTTTGTCATCAGCTGTTTGCATGATACGTTCTATGTCTTGCTTGGTGAATATTTTGGATTTTTTAGTCCTATACCCACTAGCATTTCTTTTAGAAATGCAATCAAGTTTGTAAATTTTTTGATGTCTACATTCTTGTTAAGATATATCATGATTCTTAGCATTGAGATTGAGTAGATACTTCATAAAGTAGACGGATTCTACATCGAAGATAATTTCGAAAAATAGGCTAAAAGTATCTTTTCTTCAATCTTTGTTACATTTTTTTTCTTCACACCAACTACCAAATTTCCTGTATGTTTCCTAGTAAATGGTCTTAGACTTTTCAGGCACTAGCGTGGCTAGTGCAGCTTCCGCAGCATTTTCAATGTCGGAATCAAATTCAGAATCGCTCATTTTTCTGTTCCATTAACACAGAACTTAAACACAGAACAAGTTGACAGTCTGTAATTTTATAAAAACAGTAAAGAACGAAATTTACACCTATAGCAACCTGCTGTCTGCCTACAGTACAATATGTTTGATGGAGATTGTTATTTTTGAAAGAAAAATCTGTTATAACGTGATTAACAAAAAATCTTGAATGCAATACGTTGCAAAATCGATGTTTTTTTAAGCTCTTGACGTGTTGGGCCACGAGTGCAACGAGATTCACATCGCGTGCTTAAAAGACTCTCTTTTTGCAACTTATTACATTAATAGCTATTTAGAGACTGTGACGAAAAAATTTTTCACAATTTATAACGTGTCATTCATGTACAAAAATTGTAAAAATAGAACAACCAAATTTTGAATTAGAGTAGGCTGTGATATATATCTGTAACTGTAAACGTAATTTAGTGTTACGTCTTTAAATTATTGTTTACTTACCATACAGAACATATCTAAAAAAATCAGGAATGTCACCTTCTTTTTTTTTAAGAATTTGCAATAATATTAAAAGATAAAGTGAGTTTTTAATGTTGTAGAATATATAGATATAATCTCAGCTCAGTTTTTCCGTTAGAGCAAATGGTCTTTAAGTGGTCGGTCAAAGTCTAATCCAATAATGAATAGGCGAAATTTTAATTTATTTAAAACAAGTTTTTTTTGCACAGATAGAATGACCTAAAATGAGCAAACATTTGATTTCTCTATTTGCAAATTTTACAATAATAAACTTTAGAAAAAATATATAATTAATTTGCTTTTATTTTTAAAATTATGCAGGTATAACACGAATTGGCAAACTCTCTTAGAAAAGCATTACAAGTAGTTGTGGATTCTCTGTTTTATGTTGGCATTAAAGTAATTACTATTTTTTGTCGTAAGGTTAACAGTTCTAACATCTATTTTGAGATTTACCTTACTACTTACGCACTTATGAAAATTTTTATAGTTGTTTCAACTTTGCTTAAATTTATTTTTAATGAACTTTTCGTGGTATTAAATTCTACAAAATAAAAAATAACCCATTATCGTGTTTGACATTTTTTACGACCTAAACAATACTTGAAATAGTATTTTTCTTTATATGGCACAGAAATGATAAAGTTTGTTTCAACAATAGTTCAGAATTATACTGCGCATGCGCAGTAGTGGCCACATTTTTTTTTCTTTTCTGAACTGGTTCTAAACTGTTGTTGGAACAAACTCATATGTTTTGTGGCGAATCTGTAGCAATTTTAGTTTTATAGACGCATTTAGTGATATAGATACAGATGAGGCACTGATGCATGAAGAAGCTATTTTTTCTAAATGTTCGAATTGTAACAATACAAAACGTCATTTCTGCTGTCACGAATTTTCAGCGATAAAAAAATTCTCAGACAGTGCTTAGGATGACAAGGAGAAATAAAACTTTAACTATAGCAGCTCTGTTAAAGTCAAAATTTTCTAATGTTAAAAAAAACTTTATTTTTATCAAAAAATCTAACTAATAGGAATTTTATAATCTTCTTGTTGGTAGATATCGCGAAATATTTAGGTGCATTTTTTACAATTTGCGAAGGGCATAATACGGTTTCTTTATTCTTCAAAAAAATCACTAACATCGCATTTTACACCAAAAATACATCTTGCAACATGTAACAAGTGAAGGAATTTTTTTCGGCAAAATTGCACGTTTTTACGCCAAAAGGTTTTTTAGAAAAACGGTTGTAAAATACAGGATGCTATTTGAGTTATTTGACTCGTAAGCTGAAGTGGTGTTCATCGCTTATTATATGCGAGAGACAACTGAGTGAATTCTCAAGTACATCAAAAAAAAATGTAACAAAGGCTTTTTTTTCAATTTCAACATGCTTTAATATGTTGGCAATATCTTTAACCAAGATTTCTCAGTCTTTTATGTTTATTTTTTTATTAAGTAGTAAGAGCATGTTGCAGTTAGTTATTTGCTAAATGTATTAAACATAAGTATATTATATACTTAAGATTTAACATAAATATATTGTTATTTAACTTGATAAGTGTGCGGATATCGAAGCATATAACTATTGGATTTAGCATTTTTTTTTGTGTGTAACAAGCATTTTGTTCCGTAAACTTAATTATAGCAAGGATAGTTATTTCTTAAATATCTCTAAGTGTTTAGTGTAATTTTGTTGTTTTACTGCACTGCTGCGGTGTGTAACATTTTTTTAAAGTATGGTCAACACTATAATTGTAACATATGTTTTAGATAATTATTTTTATTTTATTTTGCAACTGTAATCTTCTTTATATGCCCGCAAATCAGAGCGTATTCTTTATCTTTATGGCACTCAAAGTTACTAAGCAATACAACACAAAGCAACAATAAATACGATTTTTTCAATTTTTATTTTAAAAAAAACGTCAAGAACAATGGCAACATTGTGGTGTCTCCAGAAACGACGAAAAGTCGACTATTTTACATCAATTTTTGAACAGTTTTTGCTAAATTGAACGGATTTTTTCTTCTTTTGATTTAAAGAAACAATGCAAAATAAAATAATGAATCTCGGGAATTTAAGAACTCTTTTATATCGGGCTTTAAATATTCCTTTGTATCATAACCTCTTTTATTATGCCCTTAATACATAAATAACTGTTGTTACGAATAATTCCAGAAAAAGAGAGTTTCGAGTAAAAAAGTAGTTCGAAAAAATACCAGGACATTGCGCTGATATCGCTCCGCCTGTGGAGAAAGGGAGAAACTCCCAGACATTTGGTAGAAGAACGTATCGTTTTATAAGCGGAGGTAATGACTGAGTTAGTGTGGAATCCGAAACGATTGAAGAGTGAGCGATTGACCGAAACGACGGCGATTGTCGGTATTACTGTGTGAATATCGAGTTATGTATTTATTTATCAAATTATTGTTGTGTACTCGGGTATATAACTGAAATAAATTATTCAGTTTGGATCCATCTCTTTAAATTAAAAGTATTCCGATTTTTCACATTTGTTGCAATACTTTTTTAGTTTTAGTAATTTTCGTTAAAAAAAAAAATGTGAAAGAAAAATGGGGAGTTATTTCATCTTTGACGAACACTAAAAAAGACCTCCCAACCCAATAGCCATGACAGTATGGTTGCGCTAATCCGAACAATAAATAAAATAAATATAATTATTATTTTAATAAACATATTTTTAAAAGCAATTTAGTATTTAACACCTAATTCGAAATAAAATTCGGATCGATCTGTGCTTGCTCAGTCTCACCAAGATTTTCAAAACGATCGCTATTTTCGAATTACTTAGAGATTTAGACTACCGTGGGTTCGAATTAACGCGACTATACTGTATTTTGTGTACTTATTTTGTGTATTTTTTTATGGAATATACCAAAGGTAATATTTTGCTACGAAAAAATCAATGCAGAAAGATGATTATTAGAATCTTTTCAATGTAGAAGTACAACGTGATCAACAAGTACTGATTGGGTTGATAGTTTTGAAGTGTCACGAAATTGGCTATTCTGACCAAACTTCAAATTCAAATTTGGCATTTCAATTTGATTCATAAGTTGTCACTAGTTGTTGCTAAAGTTTTGTTAAATGGTTTTCGAACTAGAACCTGATACTTTTATTTTAATGACCTACTTTAAAAGTAGAGTCCGCAATAAAATTAATATATTTTATTGTAAAATAAAATTTTACAATAATTTGATGACATTTGCGTTCGAATGGAGCGAAACCCGCGAAAATCTGTGAAGAAGTTCTCATTGCAAACAGGTTTTACTTCTTTTTAATTCTAGATACACTAATTACTGTATTTAATAACCTAAAACGACAAGTTAAGGAATTTGCAAAAAAAATTCTAGTAACCTTATTGCCAACTCAATCAGTATTTGTTGATCACGGTGTAATATTCTACATCTTAAGGTGTGAGATCTCAAATGTCTAGTTTTTCATTAATTGAAAAAGAATTTTGTTTTATTTTTCATTTAGCCTAGATAATGTTTAGTAGTAAACAGATGAAAACGAGAAGTAGAAATGTTAATATTTATCACAAGTAAATATTGAAAGTTGTGTTATTATGAAACGTCAGAGATGTGCTTTACCGTGTTATTACATTTTTATTAACAATACTATGTACTTGTAATTTGTGTCAGTGTCTGCAACAGTGCAGAATGAAAATCTGGAACAAGTAAAATATTTCTCTTGTTTGTTTTTTGATAAATAATTTGAGCACTAATAATATAAAATTATTTCAAAAATTTGCAAAATTTCATATAAAATTGTGAAATTCTGCAAACTTCATTTACCGAAGGTTGCAAAACTTGTATCTGTTCCAAAACGACCAATGCTTAACGAAGCATCGATTTTCAAACAAAAATAGCAAATTCGATCTTGGCTAATATTATACAAACACGATTGGTAATTGAATCTCTTGAGACACGTGCCTCATCCTTCCTTGTCTTGGAATAAAATCGTTAACGATTTAATTGCTCGTAACACATCAATTCAATCACAAAGGATTCACTTTCAATCATTGTTATTGAATTTATTAGCATGTATTTTAGTATCGAGAGTAAGCAAACAGAGTAATGTGAACTTGGTGTAGGTGGGCGAGGTCGTTGAAGATTTTCCGAAGAAAAGTGTTATAACATGTCATAAAGTTGGCAATGCGTAAATGAAGCAAAATGAACGAACCGAAAAGGCTAAAATTAGAAGTATCAACAAAACCAACCTTAGTTCCAATTTTAGCAGATGATTTAGTCCAGAAATTACCACTAATCGAAGTCTATTCAGCTACGATTAAAGATCCTAAAACTATATCCAGAGTTGTGGTTGAATTAAATTCAGTATTGCCAATATCGGAACTAACTCATCTCAAAAGGGTGAAAGGGAGACAAATTTTGCTTTTTCCTAAAGAAATTTCAGAAGAAACACAAGTTCTCACTTATCTGAATGAGAAAGGATTTGATACGAATTTAATTGAAGACCAAATTGTAGTCTCAAAAGTCGCAAAAATTGCGCCAAAAGTTCGCAAACAGTACGATGAAGTTCATAAGTTATGGCCTTGCAATTTTCATAGTAACACCTACTGGGAAAAATTAAGCACAAACTCACTTTTCTCATCTAGTGAATTAGAAAAACACGCTGAATTTATGAAGGTTGCGATCGATATTTGCGAAATATCTGGAGCGAGAAACAGTGCAGTTGTAGTCGATCCTACGGGAAACACTATCGTGGGTTTTGGGTTCGACCAGACTGACAACTACCCAACTAAACATTCTGTTATGGTGGCAATTGACGAAGTTGCAAGGAGTCAAAAAGGGGGAGTTTGGGAGCGACATAAAGACTATGAAAAAATCGGGAATTTTTTCAAAAATTTCAAATTTGGATTCAGTACTTCCGACGAGGGTCCCTACCTCTGCACCGGCTACTCCGTCTATTCTACCATCGAACCTTGCATCACGTGTGCCATGGCTCTGGTCCACAGTCGTGTCAAGAGGGTGTTTTTCGGTGTGAAAAACCCCAAAGGTGGGTTGGGGAGTTTGTGTAAGATTCACACAGTGGAGAATTTGAATCACCATTATGAAGCGTTCGGGGGGTTGTTGGAAGAGGAGTGTCGATTAATTTACCCCTCGTGTGTACAATCTGAGTGATTCCTTGACCTCTATAGAATAGATAGTCGTTAAACTTTTGTTATATGAGATAACGCCTGCTTTGATTACCGATATTGACAGAAACATTTTATTTGGAATACACGTCGTGAAGTGAAGTGCAACGAAAAATTGTTATTATGGAACTTTCGGTGAGTTGTAATTGGTTTTTGACTCGAAATGATAGATAAATTGTGAAATTCATTGTTGAAATTTAACTTGTAAACAAGCAACTGCGTCATTAAGTCTAGATAAGAAATTTGTTAAATGGTTGAAAAATTGTGTAGTCAGGTGGATTGATCTGTTTTAAATTAAGATTTATGCTGTTACGTAAGCCGATTTTTAATTAATTGTATTTTATATTTACGAGTTACGAGACTATTGTATGATTATTAATTGAAATATATTTTTTAACTTGAATTATGTTTATTTTAATTCATAAGCTGATCGCAAAGGTCATTGTTGCGAATCATATCCTTTTAGAAAATTTGCGTCATTATTGATCTGAAGATATTAGAGAAAATGCTTGAAGATGCTTGAATATTTTGGCAATCTTGAAATAGGCAAAGAGAGATTATTTGATTTATTTAGTCGTTTGTAATTTTATTGGCTCAGTATTTATTTGTTTTTGGCAATCTCTCATTTAAATTATTTTTAGCATTTAATATTCATTCCGGCTTATAAGAATTGATTGAAATCATTGTAAATATTTAATTTTTTCTAGCAACAAACAAAACTATTTTTGTCTAATTTTGTACAGTCAATAGGTATAATAAGTATTTACATATAAAATCAAACAATGAGTGGTCACGTAATTTGTCAATTTTATTTCACACTTGTACACTTAGTAACAACTTATTATTCAGTTGTGACTACTATAATAATAAGTTATAACATTAAAAAAAATTTAAAGAGGGAAAACCTAATCCTTTGATAAATTTGGGCGTCTTTAATCAGAGTTTTGTAGATTATTTTGGAATTAGGTAAATATTTGTTTTGAATATTATTCTAGTTTTGATAACTATTCAATTTCTTATACATCCTAATTTGAATAACAATAATGAAAATACATACTCATCTGGTCTCTCACAATACATTCTCTCACAAGCATGAAATAATTTGCGTGAAGTGACAAGCACTCGTTCAAATCGCTCTAGAGCCTTTATTTCTAAAACGCCACAATAGATTGTCGGATGAAATTGTTGCCAAAACATCAAGGATTTGTCTTGTATAAAAAAATCTAAAATCTATATCGTGAAACAAAAAGTTATTAGCTTATTTAAATGCAGCAAGTGCATTACAATTTTAATCGATTATTTCTGACTTAAAATATTATTTTCCTAACAATTAAATTCATTTTTTTTTTTAATATGAAAATTCATTTTTTTAATATACCTATGAAAAAAGTCTTTGACTTGTAGCTAATGCTTAGACATAATTCTTGCTTTTCATTAGCATTTTCTGGATCAGTTGCTTCTATATGGTTTTTGGTTTTTAGAAAAAAATATGAAATAAATTAATAAAAGGTAATAAAAACGCTTGTGATGAGAAAGATAAGTTCGAGAGGTCAAATGGAACTTGAGTGAGAGTAGTGACATTTTAGCATTTTTAATAATAAATCTCATTTTTCGTGTTTTAGATTATTTATCATTTTAGTTTTAAAGCTAAAAGAATCGTTTTTTGTATTTTTTGATGTTTAAAAATGGTTCGTTTTTGTGTTGTGCAAATTTTTTTTCTAAAACTTGCTTTTTACTTATTATTAATATTTTTACTTACGTATATTTTTTATATGTTACAATTCTTAATTTGATGGATTTTTTGATAATGAAACTTTAGGAAAATCAATAGTTTAACAATCTTTAATCGTTAACATTCGATATGTTATGGTTTGCTGCGATTTTTTTTATGTTTGTATTAACGTAGTTACAACACACGAATTATACATTTTTACTCAGCTTTTACGAGACGATTTTTATTTATATTTTTTAGTGATTGAGATGGGCTGTAATTTTTTCTTCTGTATGTTTCTTTTATTGTTTAATATCGATCCTCATATATTTCAGGTTTTACTTACTAAGGATTAATCGATCGTTATGTCATCATTTTTTTCTTTTTTCGACACTCTTATAATCTTCGATTTTTTTATTATGTACGTATTTATTTTGTAAGTCTTCCAAATGTTTTTTTCTATACAGGGTGGATTAAATGTATGGAACGGGCCGTTTTTTGGCTAAACTATGAAGAATTTTGAAAAAACAATATATAGGCATTAAATGGCGAGGATGATGCTACCTGATACAATGTTTAAAAAATTTTTATTTTTTTAAATTTTTAAGATAACTATAGCAACATTTTTGTTTTTTTGTAAAATTTAATCTTGATTTTTTTTAGGAAGAAGCTTTATAAAAAATATGTTGCTGTGTTAATTAAATAAAATTAAATAAAAAAATTAAACATTACCGAATATTATCTTTAATTTTTATCAAACTTAAAAAATGTTTAGTTAATTCAGGTTATGCACGTTAAAAAAAATAATAACAGTTCTTTAAAAAAGTTACAAAAAAATAATTTATTTAAATAATTTATAATTTAACAATAAAAATTAATGTGTTTTTTTATTATTAATTTTTTATTATTTTGTAGTGCATATTACGAGTATGTTGTAGTACGAGATATAAATAAATAAAATATAAATAATAAATATTTAGAACACCCGAATTTTAATTTAAACAAATTGTTAAAAGAAAAATGTTATCAAAACTGCCTTCCACCTTTCAAACGCTGGTATTTGATGCTAGTTGAGACAACAATAGCAATAGAATAGCTTGGGGGGCCTACTTGATTTTCTTATCGGTGTTTGAAAGGTGGAAGACAGTTTTGTGAACATTTTGCTTTTAACACTTTATTTAAATAAAAATTCGGTTTTTTTGATATTTACTATTTACATTTTATTTATTTATACCTAGTACTACAACATACTCGTAACGTGCACTACAAAATGTAACAAGCTAAAAAAAACACATTAATTATTATTGTTAAATTAATAATTATTTTAATAAATTATTTTTTTGTAACTTTTTTAAAAGACTGTTATTAGCTTTTTAACATGTATAACTTAAATTAACCAAACATTTTGAGGTTTGATAAAAATTAGCCATAATATTCGGTAATGTTTAATTTTTTTTATTGAAAGTTAATATTAAAACAATTAACACTGCAACATTTCTTTTAAAAAGCTTGTTCTTAAAAAAAAACAAAAATACATTTCACAAAAGAAAACAAAAATGTTGCTATAGTTATCTTAAAAATATATGCAAATAAAAATTTTCTAAACGTTGTTTCAGGTAGCATCCTCCTAGCCATTTAATGTCTATATTTTGTTTTTTCAAATTTCTTTATAGTTTAGCTAAAAACGGCCCGTTCCATACATTTGGTCTACCCTGTATATTCAGGGTTCTTCAGAGTTTTTATTTATGGGGATTTTGAGTAGCAAAGATTAGGTCATACACTAGTAGGACCTGTCGTTGTATAGACAGTGGTATCCTAAATCGGTAAATCCTAGAGGTTTAAAATCAAACAACTAATGTTTAATAAATTGTTTAGATTTATTCAGATAATATTTCCTTTCTTAAAAACAAGAAGAGTCAGGAAGCAAAGCTCAACTATAAATCATAGGTGTAGGAGAAAGAAAAAACTACTTTTCAGACGCGGTTTAGCGTTTTCTAGTAACAGGTTTATACTACAAGACGCAGAACCTGGTCTGAAATCTCTACTTGTGTCTATGGAAGAATTATCAAGCTCGAATCTTATGTTGTCCAATGTCCATAGAAGAGCGCTCAGTTTTGGACCTTTTAATGTTCAAAAGAGTGGTCAGGTTCGGATTTTTTGGGACATGATTTTTTTCTCAGCTTTTGTTACTTAATAAATAATGAACAAATAATACAGATAATATAACAGAATGCGTAATAATAGAAAAAAAATTGAAGTACTTTTTTCAAAAAGAGCTTTACTGGGTTATTCTGGAGATTGTTTAGTAATATTTTGAACGTAAAACTTGTGTAACGAGTACCATTTTTTTTGGGAAAGCAAGTGAAAAAATAATTTAAAAAAAATTGGAAAACAAACTTTTTACAAATACTTCATAAAATTTCGTAACAAGACAAAATAAAATATAAAAAAGGTTTAGTTAGAACTAGATGTACCTTAAAAATACTTTTCAGCAGGAGATTTGCCTAAAAGAAACACAGTCGAGTAGAACAGAAGCTCTGCCGCAAAATGCTGCAGTTTCTAAAGTTGTTGTCTTCAGTTGTCTTGCTTTTAAAGTTGAATTAAATTTCCTTCCTTTTATTTTCGGTGATTTTTCAGTCAACAAGATCAAAAGCTATGTGAAAAAATAATTTTCAATATTTATCAGGTCTCACACAACTTACAACCTGGTTTTGAACGTTATGTATTTTTAATTTCAATTACATCAGCTAATTAATTTTATTTCTATTTTTCCAAAATAGATTTTAATTTATCTGATCTTGTAAATAAAAAATTATTTGCCGTTTGGCAAAAATTATTTGGTACAAACTTTTAATGGTTTACTCCTACTTTTCATAACATTGCTTGAGATTATAGATCTACATCTACATTATATTTATGCCCATATTGTCAAGATTTAAATTTGTTTCACAAGGTACTATTTATTTGTTCTTCTACAAAATATTAGATAACTTCGTATTTTCAAAGCTAAGAATCACATGTAGAACTTGTGTGTTCTGTAATGTAGAAATATTTGTGTTGTATATTTTTTTTTTAGTTTACATCATTTCAAAGAACACAAAGTGGTTTTTAATACACAAAAACAAGTTTTTAGAGTGATTAGGTAAAAAATAAACAATTAGCCTGGCAAGATCTAGAAAATACTATTAATTTTAATTTTAATTAATTAAAAATTCCATGATCGACTTACTAAAAAAAAACTTTTTTTTTGACTAGATCTTTTATATTAAAATTTTAGTTTGTTTTCGAGGTGTAATTTTCCAAATAATGAAAATGTTTTTTTCCAAGTACGTATCTGTGTATAATTGTCATTAGTTGGTATGTGATTATGAATTTTCTGTTTAGTTATTGTAAATTCGAGTAGGTGTATTCAGTATTATCATTTCACACGTTTTATTTGTTCCAATACCTACATTGTCTGATAAATTGCACTCAAGTTATAAAATTAGTAAGTAGTTTGTTACGATAATTATTTTTATATAACTTAACAATGAACTTAATTGTTATCACACCATCATAAAAATAGGTTTGATAAACTAATTCGTACTATAAAAGACAGCTAGCTAATCATAATAATTCTTCCCAAATGTGCGAAAAAATGAATTCGTTCTTGAAAGCTAATTAATAAAACAGATGCTCGAAATTAATAGAAATTTATGAGACGATGAAAATTTGAAGCAAAAATTTTGTAAACGTAGGAGAAGCAAAATTTCAATTGGTGTTTTTTAATTCGCTTTAATGAGGATGTGGATGCGTGTCATGACTTTTGATGATTTTACACCACGTCCTAGATTTCGTCAAAACCATTTCGGAATTTTGAAATGTTCAGACATACAGATAGACAAAATATTTGGCAACGGGATGGTCCAATTTAAATATAGAAAAACGTCATAATTTCTATTCCTGAATGGAATTGAACCTACGCTTCATTTGCGTAGTAATGACGTGCTAGTTGAACGTGGATAAAATTTGAGAAAATTTCAATGTTGGGTCATTTCAGAAACACCAGAGATGTAAAAGGGTCGCTTTTATGAGATACTAAAATTCTGTTGCTTCGCTTTAGCGATTTGTTTATCTTTCTTTAATTAAATTTAAGTGTGAGTATTTTTATTTTGGCGGAAAAAATCATAAAATTTTTATTTTCTTGAAAGTGGGTCGCTTTGAGTGTTTTTACGTTTTTTTGTTTGTTGCAGAATCTGAATGCATTCAAGGTTTAATCATAATCCTGCGCTTGTTTTGTTGAAACCGTCGTCAGCAGATCCTTTCAAGTTACCAAGAAGATTCGGTTTTTGGATACCGAAAAGAGAGAAGAAGAGGGGTTTGATTTAATCAGTTCTTTTTGGAAGATATTCGTAGGAGATTTCAGAGAGGGGTGAACGCCACACAACCAACTCGAATAAGACGGACCAATTAATAAGAAAAAAATAGTTTGCTATTTGTTGTGTAAATTGAGCTCAATTTAAGTAATTCAACAATTGATGGGACAAGCACTTGTTTAAACAAGGTCTCGTCAGTTCTAATACGATTGTCTTGTAAGGCGTTCGCTGAGCCGCAATCTGTGAAATAATTCGTGAGGGGAGCAATCAGCACAGTGTATGAGAAAATCGGATGAATAATTCCTTGAATGACGAACGTTTATTGAGAGTGATTGTTTTCGCCAAAACGGCTAATAAGCGAAAACTCACCTGAAAAGTTGGTTGTGTGTCGGTGGAGTGTGCCCTTAAGCAGAAGGGGTTGACTGTTTCGTATAAAAACCGTGTGATAAATGGATATTGAATCGTATCATTTACAAAATAAAATGTTAACGATTGACAACAGCCTTCTTCAAAATCACCGTCAGCGAGAAACGACCGGAATTAAGAAATTGTATAATTCCTTTTTTGTTATGTTTTAAAAAATCGCGACGATTCGATTTAATCAGGACTCAGTTCGGTCGAAAAGTAGCTAGAATTGAAAATTTCCGAATTGCGGGAATTTTTTTATTTTTTTATTGTATTATGGATTACGAATTGTACGACAACTCGAACATTTTGCTGAACGGTGATAATACAAATAACTCGAGAAGTTCATGGAACATACCTAGTGACGGTAGCATGGATAATAACGACGAGTATTTTAATTGGAACCCTCTCAAAATTGACGAGGAACATGTAGAAAACGGACAAGTTTCAAGACAAGCACGCAAGAGGAAATTAACAGCGATCGAAGCAAGTCCTTCTAAAATTAAGCAAAACTTCAAAAATGTACAAGATCCTCTAGCAGTAGACGACAAACACGGCCAGAAAAAGGCACAAAATGGTAGGTTGAGGTGCAGCTATTTGCTTCATTGATAAACAAAAAATATCTGATAAAAATCATTAACTACTTTTTCCTCAAGAAAAAACTTGCGTAATATCTTGGCAAAAAATATAAAAAATCGTAAGTGCAGTCTATTGCAGGATTCTGAAATGTCGAGATTAAGGTAAAAAATTTATTACGTTAAGGGGCGCGGTTATTTGCTCCACTGATAAAAAGTAATATCTGATAAAAAAAGATTCGATTATGAGTTCTACGCAACTTTTTTTTTTTAAAGGAAAATGGGAAAGATTTGGCGAATTAGCTTTGTAGATAAAATATGTATTGTTTACAAATCAAAAAATATGATGATATACCTCTCCTCACGTGACAGTGTATAACTAACTAAAGCAAAAAAAAAATTTGAAACCGTTGTCAGTTCGACACTAAGCATTGATTAATAATCGAGATCTTTAATGCGCAAACAGAGCAAACAAGTTAAACAAAGTTGAGATTATTAATTGCTTATTATCAACTGAGTTCGTTACAATATTTTTCCGTTCATGGCATATTAAAAAAACTGCAGTAGAATCTCGAAACTGACCAAAAAAACCGAGGCATTGAATGGTAATTATAAAATTGTATATAAAGTGATTTAAAATAACGTGGCTTAATTTTAACCTGAAATAAAGTACCACAAATGATAAGAGTCTGCAAAAAAAATTTTTGTCCTTATCTCAACTGATAACAAAACTACATGCTTTTAATGTTGGATATAAAAAAAAATTTATTTTTTTTTTTTTCGTATACTACTAATAAGCGTTGGCAATTTGAAATACCTATTTGTGTGATTGATTTTGAAAATTAACCAATCACAAATGAGAATTTCAATTTTACAACCCTTACTAGTTTTTCTCGGTTGAAAAAAGAAACTATAACAGGTATTTGTTTAATTGTGACAATTGACACACCCTGACCGGCACTAAAGTTCTGTTTTACTTGCCTAGACAAGAAAAATGTTGACATGTGGCAAGGGCGATTTCATTGTTACTAAAATGGTGTTTTACTGTTGATTAATTAAGTAAAAAAATTAATTTGTTATTTTGGTTTGAATTTTTTTTTTTGTTACGTAAGTTTTATAAAATTGTTATTTCTTTATAATTTGTTCAATTATTGTAATACAAAAAAATATTGCTTCTTATTGATTCAATAAGTTGTTTAGTTGTCAAAAACAAGCAGTTTTGCCAAGTGAAAAAGAGCATTTTTGTTCATGTACAACCACAAAAATTTATAAAAATAAAAAAAATTTGCTGATCTACAATAAACACCACATTGTAGTGACAATTTAAGCGATTAAACAATCACATTTATTAACAATTTTTATGGACCAAACATTAAATCAGACAATTTAGAGCCATTCAGGAATTTTAGCTGTCACAAAATTTAAAAATTAAATGTTGAACAGCAACTTTTTTTTATAAAAAAAATCAAGGTAAACTGATAGAATCGACAAAAATAATTATGTGTTCAGTACAGCAATCTAGCAAATTTAATGCATTGTCTGGCTTCAAAGACTTGACTGTCTTTGAACTTCTAGCCACGGCACTAAATCACATGCTTTATTGCCTATTAAAAATAAACGAAAATTATTTTTCTAAAATTGTTAAAAAGAGGACGTTTTTTTACTAATTTCAGTGAACTATGAAAAAAAACTTTATTTTTACTGCACACACTGCTTAAAAAAAATAATCCAAATTTATTAGAAAAAACGTGGCTTGAACGTCAAACTATCTAATGGTTCGAAGGATTTTTAGTCTTTTTAGTTTCTATAGGTTTTTTTATAAAATAAGTGTTTTTTTAATCGTTAACAAAAAAAATATTTAGCGTTCACACTAACGAAATGTATATAATATTCTAGTTCACGTTAGTGATATTCTACTGTATTCCAAAATTTGACAACAGTTTAAATAGATTGATTTTCTTAATTTCTAGCGTAATAATGATCTGAATCTTTCTTTTTAGAATAAAAGGTTCTCAGAATCATAAGTCATCAATTGCTGTAATATATCGTCCTATTAAAAAAACTATTTACAATTCAATTGTTTCTTGGAAAAATGCTTTAAAAATTCATTTAACTGATTTTAAATTACTTTCCTAAATCTTATTTGACGTATTTACTAAATCTGAAATTAGTATTTCAAAAACGTTATTTTAGAAATTTTTTTACAAAATTTAATAAAAGCTTAGGATATACAGTTTATTGATTTGTCAAAGTCAAAAAAATTTCTTATACAAAAGATGCGTTCTGCTTTGCTACTCCGAGTGCACCTACTCTGTCTTTGTTTGTCTTATTCAGAACAGATAAGTGCGTCGCATTATTAGAATTCAAGATTTACTAATATAAAGACTGTTTTCATGAGAACGTACACTCTTTCTGTTCCATCTAATAACTGGGTGCACAAAGAGCGTGTGTTGTTTTGGATACAGTGTCAAAAAGCATCAAGTTTTAGTCACCGGATAGAGATAGTGATATATGGACACAATGAAGTAGACAAGGAAAGAGGTGGTGCACTCGGAGTGGCAAAGCCGAACGCAGCTTAGATTGACTATTTATAATTTGTATTGAATTATAAAGTAAACGTCTTCTATTTAGGGTAGCATTTGTTTTTATTTATTTATTTATTAGTAAACCTGATATTTTGTCATATTATTATAAGATATAGTCAAAATTCACTGGTTTGTGCGGTGTACTACACTAGCGGAGCATGTGTTGCCAACTTAAAACAAGTAAATAATTGCAATTGATATTACAGAATCCTATATTTAATTTGATGGAAAACAATAGATTTTTATTTTTTTTACAAAATTCTCTAGATTTAATTAAAAGAAGCTAAATAGATTGCTGTTGGAATTATGAAAGTCTTATTTCGTCAGAGCATTGATGAAACTTTCAATAATATTTATTATGGACGATAAATAAACTGTTCTTAGACTTTTTTATCAAACCGTGCATGAATAAATTACAAAATGTAATCGACACGTGTCATACACTTTCTCTTTTCTTTGTATCAATTACTATTTAAATATTGAATTTAAAAATTTATTTGGTTAAAATGGTCTAATTAAAATTGTACAAAACGATTTAATTG
This sequence comes from Tribolium confusum, assembly GCA_029207805.1. NCBI lineage: Eukaryota > Metazoa > Arthropoda > Insecta > Coleoptera > Tenebrionidae > Tribolium > Tribolium confusum. The sequence continues at coordinate 21,508,099 of JALGAY010000003.1, forward strand.
TCTGTATACACTTTATAAAAGTCAATTTATTTGGAAATTATTTTCGTGTAAACAGTAAATAATTATAATGAGGGTTATTTATGTTGTTTGTTCGGTTTAGAATATGATAGGGGTAGAGACGAAGTAAACATTAAGCACTTAAAATAAAATTATAGAGTACAGTATTTTTATAATTTATCATAATACATCATTTTTTATAAAAAAGAAAACAACGATAAAATGTTTAGTTTGATAAATTAAAACAGCGCTTCAAGGATTAATCTGGAAAAATGTGTATTTATAGCATCATAAGTCAGTGCGTGTGATTTTAAAAGTTCAGTTTTTATTACAAAAATTACATAAGTAACTGACCCACACGCACTGATTCAGAATTCTAACTAGTCTGCTGTAAAAACGCATTGATGTTGTCGCTTATTATTATTTTTTTTGCTTTTGAAATGTTAATAAGAATGTTCACCTCAAGCTTCTATGTAAATCTAGTGTTATTATGCAGTTAGGAATTCTGTAATTAGACCTGTTAATTGACACAAATTGTGTTATTTTTTTTTTAAACAGAAGCTGCAAAATTACATTCCAAGATCTAGCATACCCTGTTTACACATCTATTACAAACACAAGTTATCAATTCTTATCTTGACGAACATGTGTTTATCTGAAATGTTTTTGAATAATTGTCTTAAAGTAGCCCATATTTCTGATTTTGCCGAGTTATTTAATTTGTTCCAAATAAAATGCAAAAAGGATATCTTTTCACAAGTACAAAACGAGATTTATTTTTGGCTTTTGTGTGTTTTTAAACCAAACACGATGAGTTAAATAAGTCGAGTGGAAAAGTTTTTTAGTGACGTCAATTATTATTGTTAAGGCGACCTTTTCAATTATTAGGCCTGCCACAGGCAATTTTGTCACATTTATTTAACACTTGCAATATCCCTAATTGATTTCGGTTAGAAAAAATGCACTTCGATACGAAAATTATCAGATTGAAGGTCAATTTTGATAGGTGTAATAAACCGAACAAAGCCTACATTAAAAATGTGTCTAGATAAGTTAAAACTGAAAAAATATTTGTCTTTTTTCTGAAAATTTCATTCATAAATGTTAATTTGCAGGCACTGTCAGAATGCCCACGTGGCAGGTTGAAGACATCACAGAATTGAATGGTGATATAGACAGTTCACTGAGTTTGGGTTCTGATTTGGCAAATAACTCATATAACGTCAGGTAAAATGGTTTTGGTGTCATCTAGTGGCGAATTTTTAAACTTGTGTTTCAGTGATGCCATCCTGTCTATTTCCGGTCTGACTGTGTTCAAACAGGAAGCGCCGTCTCCCACCAACAATGACCAATTACAAATTGGGAGAACAACTCGTCAAAGTCCTACTTCGACTCAACAGGTTCATAATGGAACACTCGAGGAGACCAACAACCAGACAATCATCAACAACACCATCAATCAACTGTTGACACAATCCGCTTATACTAACTTGCAAAATGCGATCGATGCTAATTTAGTTTCGTCACCTAACTCTCAGGATAACTACAACGTCACTTCGACGAATTACAATTTCACGGAGGATTGCCGGTTTCAGTATGTCCTGGCGGCGGCGACTAGTATTGCAACTAAAGTTAATGAAGATACGTTGACGTATTTGAATCAAGGACAGAGTTATGAGATTAAGTTGAAGAAGTTGGGGGATTTATCGATGTATAGGGGGAAGTTGTTAAAGGTTGTTATTAAATTGTTGGGAAGTTTTTTAGCTGACTGGAATTTTTTTTTAGTCGGTTATTAGGATGTGTTTCCATGAACGCCGGTTACAGTATATGGAGAAGGAACAAATGGCGGCTTGGCAAAGAGCTAGACCTGGGGATAGGATTTTGGAAGTTGATGTTCCGTTGTCTTATGGTGCTTTTGATATTGTTCAACCGTCTAATGCTTTGAATATTATACATTTTAATTGGGATCCGACCAAGGAAGTTGGGGTTTATATTAAAGTAAGTTGGGAGGGGGAAAAGTGAAAAATTGGTATTGGCTGTGTTACAGAAAAAAAAAACTAATAAGAGATGAACTAAAAAAAAATTCTACACACTATTACATGCTTAATAAGATTGCAAATCATGTTTTATTGATTTTTTCATTTTTTTTTTTGTTCTAAACTTTTTAACATTATTATACAGGGTGATTTTTTTTATTTGCTCCTACCAGAGATTTCAAAAATAGGAAACACGTTATACAAACGATGAGCAACATTAGGAAAACTACAAATCATCTAAATGAACTGACTCTTGAAGCACTGTCAAAAGTATTGTCAACAATGTTACAACCTTCCATGCCTTAATTTTAAAAAATCACTAAAATCACATTAGAGTTTTTATATCTTACAGTTTAATTATTTTACAGTATTACTTAAAAAAAATAGTTACCTATACAGAAAAAACTTCCTTGTTAATTCTGATATTTTATCAGTTCTTGTTTTGGCAAAAGTAATATTTCCTAGATGGCATTGAACAATACTTTGATTTCAGTAGTTTACACTCATTACAGTTACAACACCACAGTTCTGTCATTTGCTTAAAATCGAAGTTAGCAAAGTAGCGTCTAAAAAACATTGCAAAAAAATGTTTTAAATACAATTAATAGTTATTTGTTTAATTTGTTATTTGAGAAGTTTATGTTTTGGGCTATTTTTTCATTTTTTGCATTTTTTTTATTGTTGTCTTTGGTTGAACGGAGATATTCAACTTTAAAATTGCGAACACCTATAAGATGCAATGCATTTTCAAATATATATATTTTTTGTGGCAAAACGGCTACAGAGATTGAACCAAACATTCACTAAAAGAAAACTTATTTTTTGAAGAATTCAATGATCTAAATATCTAGAAAAATTTGGATAGTGCTCTTTGCACAGAACAATTTTTGGACAAGTTCGGATATAATATTATATTTAGGGCATTAGCCATCATTTCTGAAAAAACTAATCTTTAGTTTTTAAATTCCTACAGGGCGACACATTTGAGGTCATTTGGCACTCTACGACTCTACTATGGTGTAGTTATGCTATTCAAAATTTGCTCAACGGTCTTTTTTACAAGCTTATTTTTTATTAACAAATTTTATTTTTAATAAAAAGAAATAAAAGATCGGTTAGAACCAAAAAAAAAAACAACCAGTATCATTGACTGTTTTTGTCATTTGTTTTACATATGAAAACAAAATTATCATGTAACTTTAAAAAATCTGTAGGTATGCTATAGATTAAAAAAAAATAAAAGAAGTACATCCATGCATGAAAGTATTTTTTTAAATTGTTTTTTACAAATTTAAGTATTTAATAAATGTGAACAGTTTTGTCCAAAAAAACAGGTGATGTAACATATTCGAATGTTTATATATAGGGTGAGAAATAAGATTTGTAATTTTTTTATTTTTCAAAATTAAAAAAAATAATAGTACAAGAACAGGTAATTTGTATGGGAACTCAATTCTGACGTAATTGCCTCACTCATAGAGACCATTTATATGTATATTTTAAATAGCACGCTGTAATTATTTTTTTAATTAGAATTTCTATTAATAGGGCTTTAAAATTATGCTAATTATTTTGCATGCGAATGAAACGAAACAAAAGTAAAAATATTTTAAGCTTTGATTATAATGTGACATAAAGTTTGTAGTCTTTTTATTTATTCAAAATGAAAAAATGCAAATACAGGTAACTAGACCCATACCAAGAGAGCTCAAGTCTGACGTAATTGGATTACTCGTAACGACCAATGTGGTGGTGATATGACGTCATTTTATTTAATGAAATGATGTTTTTTCTCTAGGGTAAAACACAGTCATAGGAAATGGCTTATGGAATAGCCTTTTTTTTTTCAAAAGTTACACTAACAGTGCGTATTTGAAGTGAACAGATACTAAGTATGTAGTTATAGTAATGGAATGGTTTTTAGACTGTGAAATAGCTATTTACATTCGTATGCGGTAGCTTTAATTTTACAGGCGACAGCTTTGTTTCAACTGATTAGTTGGAGCCTGTAAAATTAACTAACGCATAAGATTTGTATTTTTTTTGTCCGAAAGAGTCAAATTCTGTTTTTTTTTGCGTCATGTCAAAAGTTAGGTTAGGTACAAATAAATTCTAAAAACCAATAAAACGTACCCAAATGCGGCTTAAATACTCTGTCATTGCTTGCATAATGTTCTTTAAATCATGTTCAAAGGTCTTTCCAGTACTTTAATTCACACTTTTTAATTCTAAATTGATAATTACTGAGAGATTCAACATTCAACAATAATGGTCACAGATCCATAGAATAGAATAATGACATTTATTAACTAGACAGGAACACACATGTTCTGAATAGATGGCGCTGTAGCGGTTTATTTTTAACATTCTGTTCTATATAAAATTGCATATTATTTTTAAAATTATCTTAAATACACACATTGCCTTTTTTAAAATTTATTAACTGCAACTTTTTCCAAAATATTCTTTTATACCTATAATTTCGTATTATTGTTAGTAATGGGGATCCACACTTGAACTACGCAACGTTTGACGTAAGACCTGTGACGTCTTAGCGATTTTTTCAATGCATTATTTTTTAATTAAATATAGCTTTATTTGTGGCAATATTTTAGGTACGTACACTTTGATACATAAACTTTATTACTGCAAGGTTAGTTTTTTCCTCAAGCATCTCCTGTGGTAGTTCTAACCGTACAATGTGAGACCCAGTGTTTTTCTCATTTTTACCGCACAGTTTCTAAAAGTCGGACTTCCTATTGGTGGATGCACAACTATGATTTACAATACAGGAGGACAAAAATTTACTTACACTCATTTACTACGCCACTGGTGGATGATAATGATAAAACTTGATGCACTGGATGGGAAATGATTAAGGAGGTCAAGTTTATTACTTATTGTTTGTCGACTTGAATATGACATAACAAATTACTGTGCAAAAAATTAACGTAATATTTAGAAATTGTGATTCTTTTTTACATTTTAGTTTTTATGTAGTGACGCAAGCAAATAAATTAAATACATTGAAACATTGATGAAACATCACTAAAAGAATATTATGAACTTGCTTAGACAACCAGCAATGCATATAATTATTTAATACTACATTTTTTGTAATAAATGAAATCTAGTGTTTTTTATTTGCTTCTACTAATCTTTTTTAATAAATGCATGCTTTGACCATGAACCATGACAATGATCTTGTGACCGTACCTGAAATTTTAGAAAAAGTGCAAGAATGTTTCGTATACATAATGCTTAATTTAGAATAGTTTGTACGGTTTTGTTACTTTAATTTGGTGTCAGTACGGAGTTCTTTCTAATTCTAAAACTTTTTTCTTAGATTGTAGATAGGAGACATAAATATTATACAGGGTGATTTTTTTATTTGCTCCCGTCAGAGATTTCAGAAATAGGCAACACGTTATACAAACGAAAAGCAACTTTGTAAAAACTACAAATGATCCAATTGAACTGACTCTAGAAGCACTGTCAAAGGTATTGTCAACAATATTGAAATTAATTCATAATCCTCTATATGCTTTAATTTTGAAAATTAAATGTTAAAAAACAAGCAAAGTATAATGTGTTGCCTATTTTTGGAGTTTCGGGTGGGAGCAAATAAAAAAATTACCCTGTATTGTGGCGCACATATCTTTATGACGTTATAAGAGTCGAAAGTTTCATTAATTTAGGAAAATTATCACAAATTAGCAAATATGCTAACAATAAATACATTCTGATATCGATCACATTTTGCTCCAATGTTGCCACATTTTTTAGTTGCACACGCGACATTTTTTAATTTGAAAAATGAATTTACGTTTAAAATATATTTTTTTATAAATATTTAGCACATGCTGGTCTCCCGTTTATTAAATTAGTCACATTCATATTTTCTTATAAAAATACTATAGCAAAAGACAAAACAAATTTTGTCTTTTGCATTCTACATTGGTAATGAACTTATATAGCTAAAGTAGTACAGAATATTAAAACGACCAGTAGAATATGTAATTCTTAAATTTTGTTAAAATCCATAAAGGCGTTATAGTTGGGGAAAAACAAATAACTTTTGAACTTCTAAACGGTGCGACTTAGCATATCTAAACGAACGGTAAGTTGAAGAATTTCTGCTCTATCGAATGTTTTCTCCTACTTCACCGATTATATTCCAATATACTTTATAATTAATGAGGAAACTAAACCTTTATGGAACATGACATCTTTAATAAATAATTAATTATTTAAAACTCTGGTAAACTGTATCTTGAGCATTCAATTGTCATTGTGGTTCACTTCAATCTTCATTCACCAATAGTTTAGTCGTAAATACAAATTCAGAATTTTCTTTTTAAAAATTATGTAATTATACTTCGTTATTATTAAATATTTTTTATTTCTGATTTTACAAAACTTTTTTGGTCAATATTTAGATTTAAAAAGAAATTAGACGAAAATTAAAAAAATGAAATATTTGATTTTCCGGAAAAAACAAAATTTAATTTGTGAACTTACCACTCAATTGAAAATTTTTAATTTAACATTTGAACTTCACTTTTTAATGTCAAAACATGAATTTAAAATTTGTTTTTGTATTTACTTAAATGGTTTAATTAGAACAATGTTGTAAAGTTTAAAAAATGTTTTTTTTTTAGAATTTCTAGACTATTGTTCTCGTCTTAGCCAAAAAATCACTTTTCCCTGACCAGCCTTTTCCCCCTGACCAGCCTTTTATTATTTTTACCATGAATTACCGTCCGCCGACTCGTAACACAACAATCGCCAATATTTCAAAAAACTAGAAAATACCACTTTTCAATACTGCTTTAAATTTACCTAGATTTTCTTTTTTCTTTCCAGGTTAATTGTATAAGTACCGAATTCACTCCCAAAAAACACGGCGGCGAAAAGGGCGTCCCGTTCCGTATCCAAGTCGAGACCTACCAAAACGGCGAGAATCTCGACTCTTCTGTTCGTCTTCATGCCGCCGCCTGCCAAATAAAAGTTTTCAAATTGAAAGGAGCCGATCGAAAACACAAACAAGATCGGGAAAAAATTATGAAAAGGCCTATAACCGAACAGGAAAAATATCAACCGAGCTATGAATGTACCGTTCTGAATGATGTAAGTAGAAATATCAGAAATCAACACTTACCTGCTAACAGGAACGCACTCAATCAAGAACTGGTTCTGGATGAACCATTCGAATAGATTTTCACCAGAAAAAGTTTGCGTTCCTTTGTGGTTGTTTGAACCAGATCCTACCGCTTTGTAAAGCACACAATGTGATTGCCGATTATATTGTGATTTTTTTGCAATATAACAAGCAAAGTTTTGACGGGAATAAAGAAAAATCCTGAAATATTATTTTTTTATAGATACCAAATGATGCTGTATTAAACTCGCCACCAATCGCACCCATTACAACAGTCGAAAGGTAAGAAAAATAAACGCTTTATGTAATATTTCCCAGAAACTGTTTTCCCTCGATTTCTCCGGATTTCTAATTTTTTTTCTGTTAAAAATATTTGTTTGGTATTAAAAAAAAAAATCTTAGAAATACTTAGTAACAAAAAATCTGATTTTTTGGGCGTGTTGAAAAAAATCTAGTATGCCCGTCGGGAGTGTTCTTTAGGCGCCACGATTTCTCCATATCTGGCCAATAAATAAAGAGTGTCAAAATATTTATAATTTTTATCACTAATTGTGCGTTGTACTAATTATCTATTAGCACAAAGCACAATTTGATGACGTTGCATGAATGATAAGGAAACACAAACAATTTTTAACGACCAGGTAGCTCGGTTTTAACTGGATCGAACTCTGTCGATACGTAAATCAACTAGTAACCAGTTCAAAACCAATGTAATTCAAATAAATCTAAAGTTCATTGTGTAAAAAAAAATTGTTCAATGGCATGTGACTTCACCTAGGTCAAAGCTACAAACCTTCTAAAGCTTCTTTTAAAAAAAAGGATTCAGTCACATGCTTTTATAATCGTTATCGATTAGTTATGACTCGATGATAAGGAGCCTACCCTTTGTAATATTCCAAACAAAACAAGAATTATTTATAGTAGATGGTACGTACGGTTTTATCACGAGAAGCAATTGGTTAATACTATTATTAAACATCAAAAAACATATACCGGTTCGTACTGGCTCTATTGTACTTTCAGATTTAAAAATCTTAAGAAATGTTATCAATACAAGGGCAAATGCCGTAATGTTATTTTAATTGTGTATGCCTGTATGGGATGTATACGGATCGAAGGTTTTTATTAAATTATAAACAGAGGTGGGTTTGAGAATTGATCGAGTTGAATTGTAGCAGAAATATCCAGTTTTTCGGTTTTTCTGGTTTATATCTGATTGATTAAATAAATTTGTTGCAATTTTTATGAGAAAGAAATCTTCCATAGGATGGGTTGTTTATTAAAAACGTGTTTTGGGTCGATTTGGAATTTTATTGCTTCACAGATAGTTCTAACATAAAATATCTGGTTTTATACGAGAATAAAATTGCGTGCATTGATTTCAAATTTTGCCATCTTTAATTAATACAATATAGAATTTAAATGAAAGACTTTTTATTTTTACAATCTAAATTGTGTTATTTATGACACAATAATGCGTTATTTTGGAAGAATGCAGTAAAAAAATTGTTATGTCATTCTTATTACGAGTATTAAATTTAATGAAGGATATAATGGGTGTTTGACGTTCAAAAACATTATAACTTTGATAAAAAGTTTTGCAGAAATTTTATTAAAAAAGAGATAAAACTTATCGCTTCTAAAAACATCACTTGACAAGGTTTTTCCGTAAACAATAAACAATTTTTCTGTGGTCACAAGAAATTACTTGAGAAGTTTATTTTTTTCTGCTTTAAAAAATAGTGTATTTTACAACAAGACATGAAAGTAAATATTAAAATATTAATCAAAATATTAAAATGCTAATTTTATGTTGCAATTAATCAAACTATCAATGTTATATTACTGCAACTTTATATAGTTCTTTCCTGTTTCTTTAGTAGCACGCATTTTTATCGCTAGTTTAAAAAAATGTGCTTTCATATAGGGTTTAAAGTAGCAAAAATGCGTACTTGTAAAAACAATTGTCATTCAATTTTTTTTTAAAAAGACGGTCATTTTATATCATTGCGCCAAATTGCTACTTTTGTAAATAAAGTCGCATTTACGTCTTGGGTGGTAAAAACAAAAGAATAGTTGTTAAGAGTGTTTGAGGGTAGTTTATTGATCTCTTTTGTGATTTATAAATGGAGAAATGGTAAAGACAACAAAAAGGAACAAAAGTAAGGTTTTTTTTTTGGATTTTCTGCATGGCAGCCGCAACATACATTGAAGAGACACTTCTAAATTATTGACTAAAAAGTCAGGAATTAGTCTTTAAATCGATTTTGTGGCTAAATGTCTTTTCAAGGGCTTTTCCTTTTAGTTGTGTTATTATAGTAACTCGTACCTTTTTCACTTTTATACTACAAAGTGAACTCATCCCTGCTTTTCTTAACCAGTTTAACTCATTTTGAATATCTTTAAATTGATTAAATTATAAGACGATACTTTGAACACAAAATGGCTGTTTGAGGGTCAAAAATATTTTGATAGCGTGACCTGCACTTTTTAAGTAAACCAATTGAATTTCTCTGACGTAATTTGGATTTTTTGTAACGTTACTATGTTGGAAACCAGGTTAAAGTACTCTAAAAGTGAAATAACGTATGTTAGCGGTGACAACAATGTGAACGCGCCACAAATTTTGGAAAATGTTAAGATGCGATTCTAATCATTGCCTTCAATATTATTTCTAATTTACCATTCACGTCACAACGGGTTCAGTTACTAAATGTTAAATAAAAATTTTATATTTACATACAATACGTTCACAATTTTAAACTAACTGTGAAACCAAATTTAAAAACGTTCAAATTAATGTCATTATTTTTAATTTTTAATAATACTGTGCTACATAGGTACATACATACAGGATGAGCATAAAATTCGTAATTCTTTTATTTATTTAAATGTAAAGAAATGCAAAAACAAGTAACTTGTCATATTAAGGCAGTTTAATTCTGACGTAATTGGATCATTGGTAGCCGCTAAATGGCGGTCTTCTGACGTATCTCACGCTGGCGTACCAAATTTGGGAAAAAATATCAGCTGTTTAGGTAATTATGACGTACGGGAAAAATCTTTATTATTTTTTGATTTAAAAAAGCAAAACAATGTTAAATAAAATGAAGTGTTGTATGTACCACGGACGTAATTTTCAATAATTGCCGTCGGGAAAATAAAAGCTCTTTGTTGCACGATAGATTTTAAACATTTCCTCAGGCCATAATCTCCTAATTATACCATGATTAAAGCTAGTCTGACCTCACTAAAAACCAAATTCTGATTTTTTTTGTTAAATACATTAAAAACGTGGTTTTAAATCTCTAATAAGAGGCTTAATTATTATTACCAAGCTTCTTCCTTCGATTCGTTTTTTTAATAGTAGTGGACTAATAAAGTCGCTGTCTTATGATGTTGGATCTTGATTTGCTATCGTAGTCTACAGTATTTTCGCTTTTCAATTTGTTAAAACATACAACAATCAGTCGAAACAAGAATTCTAAAGGACATTTTCATCACAATATTTTGTAGGTGGGAGGTTAACATTACTAATATTTATCTTAAGAATTATCTACGTACTTGATATTTATCAGTATAATAACTTGAAGTATCAAGGTTTGACCTTTAAAGATTTTTTTTTTTTTAATGGGTTTAGGAATATTATTTTTCACGTACAGTACAATATACAGGGTATTATGAAAATAAGTGCAAATATTTTAACCTGAAATACAGCACCACAAATAATAAAAATCTGTAAAAAATTTTTTGTCTTATCTCAACTGATAACAAAATTATAAACTAAAAATTAATTATTACAAAACGTATAACATTTTTTTTTAACATAGGGCAATCATAGGTTTTTCAGGTCAAAATAAAGCGATCTAACACAATTTACCTCTATACTAAGTTGCACCGTTTAGGAGCTAGAGGACGCCAAAGTTAAAGATGAAAAGTCAGTTTTATACTGAAAACGTAAATATCTCGAAAACGATACGTTTTAGCAAAATATTGCATTTTTGCAGTTTTATGTAGAATCTACTGGCATATTCATTTTTGCTACAAAAATTGGAAATTAATAAGAAGAAAATTGGTTAATTACCGAAAATGTGAAAAAAAAGTGCCGTAACTTGAAATTGAGATGTGCAGCAAAATTTTGCTAGTAGAAATAAAAAGAGTACAGTCAACTTCATTTGTGTACCAAATTTGGTATTAATCGGTTAAGCGGTTTTCCAGATATAACAAAAAGATGTTTTTTTATACCCAACTTTGACGGCCTGTAATTTTGTTGTTAGTTGAGATAGGACAAAATTTTTTTTACAGATTTTTATTATTTGTGGTGCTGTATTTTAGGTTAAAAAATTTGCACTCATTTCCATAACACCCTGTATATGCACTTGGGGTCATGAGTTATAAGTGCGAGTGTCATTCTCGTGGTTAGCTAATAAAGAGTCTGGCCACTGATTTTCTTCTTTTTTGTCACATTTTTACGACAGAGATACGTTTTTATTCGTTTTAGTATTTCAAAAAATGGTTTTTTTACGTTGGAATGAAATGGAAACTTTGGGACATTTTTAAAGTTTTGGCTGCGTATGATAATAATGATAAAAACATAAATTATCAAATTAAGATATAATTTGTTATAATAATTGAACATAAACTAATTAACATAATTTTATTTAAAAAATTTTAAGTTGTTTTAATTAAGATGTCTGAGATTCCAAATGTTATCATTATTGTAATTGTGAAAACAGAGACAGGTTTTTAAATTTTTTGTGCTTTTTGGATCCTAGTAGACAGCGTATTAAAAATTTGGGATTCTATAGTCAAAAATGGTTAATTGAAAATTTAGCTTAAATTATAAAAAATATCTGGAGAATAAACACAAACCGGGAAAATCATACCCTGCTTTGACAATTCTAATCTATCAAGCAAACATCCAGTTTTCAACTAGGTTATTTCAATCAGTTGCTTAAAAGTATGGCTCTTTTGTTAAAACAATTTATAATTTTAGTGAAAATCTTATTGAACAATTTTTGGATTGTTGATACAATTTGCATAAAAAAAATTTAGACATCAATCTTTGACACTGAGGAATAAAATCTTTCTTTCAATTTTAACGTATCATAGTAATCGATAACGTGATTAGGCCGAATAAAACAAAAACTAAATGTTGTCAGTGTCAGTGTCAAAAAAGTTGATATCCGGAATTTTTATACGCGGATTGTAAGTTAATTTTATCCTTTTGACAGGTCAGAAAATCGCTCTTGTTTCCCTCGGGAAACAAGCATGTCGCAATTTTTGACCGTTAGATGGCGCTGAGTTAAACGTCAACTAAAGTCTCAAGTTCTTTTTAAATCTACGTAATAATGTGGTTTCTACTGTTGGAATACGAGATCTAATACAAAAAATTACGAGTGCTGTAAATACGAAAGACGAAAAAGAGGTTAAAGTATTGAAATTTAAAAGCCTGGTTTGTCACGACACATAACCTCAAAATATTTAAAGAAGAGAAAAAATAATAGTAATTCATCACCATCCGTACTGTAATCTATACTCTAATATTGAGATATTTTGGCTGTAATCAACGTAATTAGTGTCGGTTAATTATCTGAGTTTGCTTTTAATTTCAAATTTTCCGTATTTTTACACAGTAACATACAACATGTTTAACAACAATGATGTAAAAATATAAAAACTCTACCGAATTCTTGTTATTACAGTCAAATTATTACGAAATATTTTGAGGTTAGATCACATCCGTCAGCTTATTTTACCGTTAAAAGTTTTTTATTTTGAGTAGGATAAAAAATAATGTGTGCATCTCATCAATAAAGAGGTTTTCCAAGCCAGGAAAGCTTCGGCTTGGAAACTGCCTCTTTCTAGCTAAGGTGCACAATATACTATTTCATGACAACGCACGTTTTTCTACCCCATCTAATAACTGGGTGCACAAAGAGTTGTTTTGGATACACTGTCAAAAAGCATCAAATTTTGGTCACAGGATAGAGATAGGGTTATATAGACTCAATGAAGTAGATAAGGAAAAAGGCGGTGCACTCAATTGGCAGTACCAACCTGACGGCAGTTTGACAATTGATTATTAAAAAAAAAACTAATTTTATCTTTATATGACAGATGTCAATTGCTCTACCTCTACCTGTTTGAAAAACAGTGTAAATTAAAAGATATATAGGTATATTAGCATGTGACTTTTATATTTATACCTAAAAGTTTCTATAATTAGCATTCAAACATTTGATAAGATTAAACATAATAAAGAACAGCTGAATGAATTTATATCTTAAATCAACAAGATGCGTCTAATCGTGTTTAGATTTCAAAAAAAAAAAATTCCATACTGCACACTGGATAGGTCTGAATTTAAAAGAATATTCACGAAAAAAAAATCGCAAGTTATGTAAACATAAATGACAGGTCACGTGAAAAAATTTGAATGACATAATAACCCACATGACAATGATATAAACAAATGTACTTTTATTGATTTCTAAGTCAGAATTCCAGACAACCTAATTGTCAATAATTACAACTCATTATTCTATTTCTATCGTTTATTATTACGACACTCGTCACGCAATACGAAAGACATTTGTCTTTTGAAGAAGAAAAAAATGACACAATGAGATTATGACATGCATTTCAAAGTAGATTTCCGCGCGCTAAAAAATTCATAGAGCCGAGTGACGTAAGGTAATTTCCCCGTCGATCGATAAAGAAGGCACCTGTACCATCCAAAGTCTGGATTCCGGTGAAATTTTACCTAAAAATGCATGAGGTGTTATAAAAACGCATTTCAAGGTGTTTTTGGAATCGAACGTTATCGCAAGGCATCGCTATACGTGCTCAAAACTCAGCTCCGCACCGAATTAAACCGCTCGTTCCTGGCTCAACCGGTTCCATCCAGTTCCGAGCCATATCTAGCATCAAAGTCGCCTCAAACCAGACCTTTCCCGTCGTTAGTGGCATGCACATGTGTGCAAATATAAAATCAAATTAAAGCAATTCGCCAATAAACAGTCTTAGCTAGTGTGTGTGATGATTTATCGTTAGTTCAATGGCATTCAATATACGTTTCTGTTGAGTAAACCTTTTTCAAAGATCGCAGTTTTCGTCCAGTTTTAGTGTGCGGGACACTTATGGTTGATTTAGCGCGCGATTCAACCGCTAAATGCACCCAGGAATGGTTGAAAAAAAAAACAAAAACCGCCTTTTCGACGTCTTCATGCCCTCTCACCGTCTCGTTAGATGACAGGAATTTTCGGCTAGTTTTTCGGGCCGCAAAGAGAAAAGATTACGTGTTGAAGGGTCTGTGCTTTTGTCACGGCAGAAGCTCGCTAGCGCTAATCTGAAAGTGGAAAAATGACTCTCTACCTCCTGGTGCATACGGTCACAATCACCGAAAGTGATTTTGTCGTCCAGGCGCAGTTTTTCCACACGTTTTCTAGCTTCCGGATGTCGGATGCGAGGCTGATAGGCCGCAGGATGCGGTATAGGCCGAGGGCGAGGTTGGCCAAGGTGCGCTCCCGAAGGTTGCGGACGGCTGATTTACGGGCGATTATGAAAAGGAAAACGGCGAAAATCAGGCATCATCTGAGGACGATTCATCTGTAGGTTGACAGACGAAAACAGAATCTATAAATAGATAAATCGTGTTAATTTAATTGGCTGAAAGCGCGGCCTTGACTCGACAATTGCCGGGAGTAATAATCGGTTTTGTTGCAGCGGGAGTCAGCAGCAGAAGGAGGCGGTCAGGGAGAGTGTGCAAGTTAAGCAGGGGAATGTGGTCACACCACCAAAGCAGGATCATGTCGAGAGGAAAGTCGAGGATTCAAATGTAAGGATTTACAGGTTTTGGTTGAGGTATTATTAGCATATCTCGTGCCAGATAAGACGATTTCGTGTGGTATTTTTGGAACGTGATAAGTATTTTTAGAAATGGTTAGAAATGACCGTGACATAAAACGACAAGTTTATAAAGAACCGCAAACAAGTGACCGGAAAATTTGCATTTTGCGATATTTATACGCTGGGTTTTTTATGTTTGATGGTGTAATTTGAAGACTGTTTGGGTTAATGATTGGCAAAAAATGTTGAATGAAATAAATAAGATTACACATTATTTGTTTATTTTTGTAATTAAAAACAAATTTAAATTTGTTTTAAAATGCTCGTATGACCGTCAAATTATAGTAGTTCCTAGTTAGTGTTCAAATAAAAAAATTGGTTGAGTAGGTATTGGAATTTCTGTTGATTACAATTTATCTATGATGTAAATATTTTTACCATTATGTTTTATGTTGACGTATGAATAGCACATAACAGAAAACTGCAATAAAAAATACTGCACACTAAAATTAAGTAGTCCGCACAGTTCCTATTTGAAAAAAAAAAAGACAACTCTATTGAATTGTATTAAAAAAAAAAGTCTGAGGGCCGATTTACAGAAGACGACATTAATTTTAATTTGCAATTAAATGTCTATTTTGACCAATCAAATATCAGAACTATCAATTTAATCGTGAATTAAAAGTTAATCGCAATTAAATATTTAATTCACCTTTTCTTAACCAACCTTTGAATGTTTTTGTTCCAAATTTGTTGTTTTTTTAATAACCGATATTTGAATTTTTAAACGATTCATTTACATTTTATCTTTATTTTGAGTTTATAACTTTGTAACAACCATAGATCTAATAATAATACTGGATCGAGCCTCGCCTATACGTTGCCGAAGCGAGCTGCGGTGACAACATAGTCAGTACGTAGAGAGAGAGAGAGAGATAGTATAATACACAGATTAAATGTGTGTGAGAGAGCAAATCACTTGCTGGTAGGCAAGAACGTTGAATTTTTTAAAATACAGGAATAATAAAGCAAGAAAATAAATTTTTATTTTAATTCAGCAAACATATGAGCGCCAGGCTTTTATTGTGCATGCATACAACACTCATACTTTACAAATTAATATTTAATTTATCTGAAATCATATTATCTAAATTTGTTTAAAACGCTTCTTATAAACAAAATTGTTTAAAAATATGCAAATTTTAGCGATTTTAACACTTGTCTTATGCAAATACCACCTTTAACACGGTAAATGCACCACTTTAACGTTTTTCCTACCAATATGTTATCACCATACTTCTTTGCCGACTCTCCCTCCAATCTTATTATTAACTCAATGGTAACAACAGACGATTTTAACTAGAATGCGGTTTTCAGTTGTAATATTACAAGAAAGTGAAAATAATTTGGCAAAGGAAAATTTTGAAAGAAATACCTCCAAAATTATTTTATCAAAAAACAAGCTTCAAAGGTTCTTCGCACCAATGTAAATGTTAATTACATTAATTACACAATAAGGTGAAATGAAAAAAAGTGTGAATAAAAATTACTGGGTACCCTGGAACCTGAAAAACCCGCAAATGTCAGGGAATTTAACTTATTCATATAAAGTCAGCTAATAATTAGGCATATCAAATTTTTTGGTTTAAAGGCAGTAATTTTATTTGTCTGGAAAATTAATTAGACAGCTGGTAAAACAAATGGTTTTACAAATTAAAATAAATAAAAAAAACTTACTCTTAAAAAAATGCAAGAAGTTGTCGTGTGTCCGTAAAAAGGCAAGTTATAACTAATATTGTTTTGAAAGATTAAAAAAAATAATGAAAATGCCTAAGTAAAATTAGTTGTAATTGTGTAGTTGCCAAATTTTTTTGCTAAAATAGGACTAATTAGTACAATTGTTAAATAATAAAGTATTTGTGTCGTAAAAATATTTTAACGCCTTTATCTAAGTACTTAGAAGGTAAAGAGGAGTCAAAATGGTTAAAATTATTAGTGTGACCGATCTGTAACGTTATGACTCGTCAATATGTTGCCATGTTCGTGAGTGTAACCTTGGCGTCACCTGTAACTTGTATTATATGTGCAGATTTAATAAATAAAATTATTATGACGATCCTCTTTGTGGGGACAATGGTCTTCAAAAGAATAGTTGAAAGTAGACACACAGTTTATGTTAAATACTACGATTACCACTTTATGTGAACAAGTGCTGTTTTGTAGAACTTTTTTTTAGTTTTCAATTCACATACAGAAAATTTTACCTGAAGACGTCTGAAATCGTCAGCGAATTTTATTCTACCAGGTTGCTGGGGGTACCCTGAATTAAATGATTTTCAAAAATGTTTATATTTTTTTAAAATTTTGCTGTGTTGTTTCGTCGTAAATAAAAAATGATTTTTGGTATATTGGACTTTTATTATTATTGGTAGGTTCTATAGTTTTTTAACTTCCGACACTGAAATATTGGTTCCTTTTAAAAAATGCTTTTTCAAGATGAGCTCATAATTTTAATAGGAAAGACTCCCTCATCGCAGATTTTTATTTTTTTTAGTTCCATATGGCAAAATCCATATCTCGTCACTACTTGATCGTACAGAAAAAATTTATTTACATTTTTTGTAGGAAATTTAACTTTATAAAAAAGGTATCTCACAATTTTTTTATAACTCTTACGGTTTAGAAGTTATCAGAGGTCAAAGTTTGAAGAATGTAGCAAAAATTTCTTTTTCATTTCTAAATTTTATAATTCGTGGATAAATAAATATTATAGAGTGCACAACATACGGTTTTCTAGGAAATTAAACGCTTTACAAAAAAAGTCGTTTGTGATTATTCGATTACTTCAATCATTTAAAAAAAATTGGTGATTTAGTATCAAATTTTGGTTTTTAAAATGCGAATATCTTTTAAATGGTTAGAATAATCAATTAACCACAAGAAACCTTTTTTATAGAGCGTTTAATTTTCTACAAGGCCATATGTTGTGCATTTTATAATATTCATTTATCTCTGAGTTATAAAATTTAGAAGTAGAAGAGGCATTTTTGTTAAATTCTTCAAACTTTGGCCTTCGATATCTTCTAAACTCTAAGAGCTATAAAAAAATTGTAAGATACCTTTTTTAGAGCGTTTTATTTTATACAAAAAATGTAAATACAAATTTTCTCTACAATTAAGCAATAACGAGATATGGATTTTACCATATGGAACTGAAAAAAAAATTAATAAAAAACTGCGATGAGGGAGTCTTTTCTATTAAAATTAAGAGCTCATCTTAAAAAAGCATTTTTTAAAGATGTCTAGGAATCAATTTTTTAGTATCGAAAGTTAAAAAAAATAATCGATTTTTTTGGCCTACCCTAACGTACATAGAATATCTTCGAAGTTAATGATAGGTATGTTAAGAGCAAACTTTGTAAATTTTGCAATTGGAACCTTAAATTCGATTGTGACGTTAATTTGGTTATTTTTTTCTAATGGCACTTTTACAGTATTGTTATACACAGCCATGGCCTGTTAAGATGTCAATTATTTTAAAATAAATTATAGTCTTTGTAAATTCTTATAACCAGTTAATATAAATAACAGCAAAAAGCAGTAAATCATTAACAAGGGTTTTGTTCGTGGCATCTAGGTCAGTTGATAAGCTTTTATTGAATTTACATCATATATAAAATAATAAAGATTATTGTTTAATAAATTTAAATTTAGAAGTGTTATAAAAACTTTATGGAAAGTGAGATCAGATATTTTAACAATTACCATTTATATTTGTATGTTTCTTGTAAGCTGTTAAAAAGTCATCTCATGTATTTTGAAGAAGAAAGTAATACTGTTGACAGCTTTTTTTTAAATCTTTGTTATCATTAACGTTTTTTTAAGAATTTTTTTAATGAAAAACTTGTGTACTAATTATAATGAGACAGTTTTTGCGTATTGATCCTTATTATATAAAAATTGGTTTTTATATCGGGTGATTCAAAAGTATGAAGCAACGTAACCTGAAATACGCAGCACTACAAAAAATTTGTTTTATCTCAAGCCATAACTTAAACTTAATTGCTTAAAAAAACTGACTGATTAATCTTAGGTCATATTAAATTTATTTCTACTTTGAAAAATAATTGTTTTTGCATGTTTTTGATAACAACACGATTTTTTCATGGTTTTGTACAATTAAAAGAAAAGTTTTGTTCTATACAGCCAGCGGTATCTATTACAACTGTGGCATTGCAGTATTTGCATTGTCGAGTCTACAATGAAATTGGTGGTTGGCAATATTCCTTGGACTCAACATACGTCCAATTTTAACAAATTTATTCGAAGTGGTTGAACAATGTTTAAAAATCATGTGGGTTAACATCTTTTAAATGCAGGTAATGTTGCAAAATCAAAACCTGATCGACCTTCCACTTTTACTGAAGATTTGTGGAAGAAATTAGCGTTTGAATAAAGCGAAACTCGCAAAAATCTGTGCAGAAGCTCTCATTGCTAACAGGTTTTTCATCTTATTAAGTCCAAATATAGTAGTTACTGTATTTAATACTTTTAAACGACGAGTTAAGTTATAAATTGATAACAGCAGTGCACACTTTGTACCATTTTATTTTATTTTTTTTATATATATTTAACATGGATTAACTACAAAATTTCATTTGGTATTTCTTGACAAGTGTAAGACATAATTTACATAGGTAATCATAACAAACCGCCAACTTGCAAAAAATCTAGTAACTTTATTTCCTACTCAAACTTCTTTTTTTGTACTGGACTTGTTCTTAAAATTTCCAATGTTTCAAAATATTTATGAAGTGTTTTTTATTATTTTTTAAACAAATGAGATGAAAACTGTAATCTTAATCATCTTGTAAAAACATATTACGTAAAAACGATATAATCTTATTTTTATCGTCGGCAACTTATCATTATTTCAGTGCATAATAATTAATAACAAAGTTAATGGTCTAACGAGTGTAATATTCACTGAATTGTAACATATTATTTAACTTAGAGCTATAATAATTTTGATTATTACACGTATTTTTGAAATTGATTCATTACTGGCACGTGATTTGTAAGAACTAACATTTAGTAATTTTAAATTTAAAAATAACTTATTAAATCGCTTTTAGACAATTTCAAATGATCAGTTGTCATCTCACTCGACTCCTGAAGAAACTTGTGCCTGGTTAGTAAGAAATCGTTTCGACAAATACCTTGAAACTTTTGCAAATTTCTCGGGAGCTGACATGCTACGTATGTCAAGAGAGGATCTTATTCAGATTTGTGGTCAAGCTGATGGAATTCGTTTTTACAACGCAATTCATTTAAAGTGAGTTTTAATTAATATTTTATAATTTTCTTGGTGTGTCGAATTAAACACTAGCACCAACATTTACACGCGTTTCGACAACAAAGTTGAGAATGACAACTTTGTTGTCAAAACTCGTTGTGGGTGCTTTTTACGTTTCAATATTTAACAAATTCCATTTATAGAACTATAGCACCCAAATTGAAAATCTACGTTTGCCGTCAAAACACCTCAATTTTCAACGCTGTGTTTTTGTCGAGTCACAGCAACATGGAGTTGTTGGAGAAATTATCAGATTTAATGGGAGTGTCTCAGGATCAGGTACGGGATATTTATATGGAAGGACCACATTCAATTCATGTGCAATTAAATAACGATGTTATTCGCCATATTAAAGAGGAAACAATGTTTTCGGTTGAAATTTTACAAGAAAATGGAAATTTTGTTTTTCTTTTAAAACGTACTATGAAGTAATCAAAGACAAAAGTGGTGTGCCTATTTGTGATTCTCAATATTACTCAGTGTCTTATTTGTATGCCTTACTAACAATTTGGTTTAAGTAATAATTGCATGATGTACTAATAGTGTTATCTCTCAGGTTTAAAAGTGTGCAACAGTGTTTAAAATATTTTTAAGTATTTGAGATTATTATTAAGTTTTTCATATTATATATTTTTGTTTATTAGTTTATATTTATAATTTTAATTAATGTTGCTTATCTATTGTCTTTGAAGCGTATTATTTTTAGTACATAGTTATAATTAATTTTTAATAAATTGTTATTAGTTATATGTATATGTTAAATCAGATCAATATTTTTTATGTACAAATTATATTCATAATGTAATTGTGTGTATATTAGGGAGGGTAGCAAGCATAAAATATTTTATTTTTAAATCCAGATGTGCCTTGATAAATTCTGCAACAGAGTGTAATCACAGTGCCATAAATTTAAGGAAAATATATCCAGCTTTAAGCATGTAGCATAATGTTTTTTATGTACCTCATGTCATTTATCGAATTTAGTCCATGTCTACGTCAGTTAAATTTATTTTAGATCACTCGTTATAGTGTTGTCTGTGTAGTCCTTTTTCCAAGGTAAGTCTAAATTTAAAAATATTTTTTATGGTAATTAGGTAGCGAACTAGCGAAGATGCAGAGATAGACAACAAAATTTTATAAGAATAAAGTGTTTATTGAGTAAAAAAATACAAAATTTATAAAATATTGGCGTAACTGGCGCTAACAATAAGTGCTACATATTACCTGTTTTGTTTTCTTTTTCTTTATTATTTTTGTGTAATATTACTACCTGAAAAAAAAATTAAAATCTGAAACAGAAGAAGTATTAAAACCTGAAATAAAACAAAAATTCCAGAAAACAGAGGGTCTATGAAAATAAATATTACAAGTGAAATTTTGTTCCCAAAAAGTCTTAATTAAGGTCCTAATTTTTTGACATCTTCTGTCACAACTGATGGGTGGCGAGTCTCTTTTTGCTTCTTTCTCCCCCAATCCCAATAAAACAAAAGGGATTTACTTGAAAAATTTATTTATCTCTTAAGAGGAACGGAAAAGGAGGATAAATAAAACACAAGTAAATTTATTTATACAACAATATCAGAATGTGACATTTAGTTCAAGTTTTAATCAAGTTTTGTTTATGACAGTGTTATAATTTGTGTCAATTTTTAAGTCGAAAAATTCTGTTTTATGTGAAATTGTTTTAATAAAAAAAAAAAAAACGAAAATAGGTGATCTCAGTTTCCTTTAATTTATTTTACAAATTTTAAAATTCAGGAACAAATTAAGATTACCTAATTAAATGAATAAGTGTTAAAAAAATATAATTAAAAAAACTGACCTTTATGGCAGCTCTTGTTAGTGTTCTGTCACTTCTGTCTACAATAGATCCAATAATAATTTGAAATAACTATACCTGAAACAGAAAATAAATTAATAGAAATTTAAATAAATAATGAGACAAAATAAAATTACTTCTTGAAACAGTAAAAAAAAAGAAGGAAAACAGAGCAATTGAAAAATAGAAGTAAACGATTTTTGCAACTAAGTAGTATTGCAATAATTTATAAACAAATTTACAAAAATAAATAAATGGCGAACTGTTTCTTACGAACCTACTTTTAATCTTGAAATTGGTGCATCTTCTTCTGCCCTATGTGGCGAGTCCCTTCTGCTTCTTTTAAATTTCTGACCTATTTTTAATCCCGATTTCCAGCGATATTCTTTGCCCTCCCACCCCAATAAAACAAAGGGATTTACTTTTAAAACGTTTATTTATTTTTTAGAGGAGGTTGGAAGGGTTGTGAAATAAAACACAAGTTTATTGATAAATAAAATTCAAATAATGAGGGTAAAATTGTTTCTCTGTTATTTTAAATGTTGTTAATATGTAAAAATAGTATCAAAATTGGAGTATTCCTGGTAATAAATAATAAACGAAGGTACTCATCTCTAAAACGGCAACGTGTTGTCTTCGAGTTGGTTGAACACTGACTACATACTACAAACTAAGAGAAAGTGATAAATGTAACAAATAAAAAACAGACATAAAAAGCGTCCGTTGTTACGTCATTGTATAATATTATACCGGCTTTGTCTTTAATAAATAAAATAAGGTAAATGAATCATCAATTATTAAGTAAACTTTTTTTTAAATAATAAACTAAAAATCAGGTATTTTTATTGTGTAGTTACACACAAAATGTGCAGTTATAAAATGAGGCAAATACAGCTGAAAGTGAAAATTGTAGATTTAAGGATTGCACAGATAAAAAAAACCTGCTAAAAATTTATTTAGAAACAATTTTTGTTTAAAATTTACTAAAGTTAAAAAAAATAAACTCACCTTTAATGCACATTATTTTCTCACAAAACACTGCACTAATTTTCCGACCCAAAACGCGATAAATTATTTACGCGATAAATAACTCTCGAAGATCTTTACGTCTCGACCGCCTGACAATTACTAAATGGAAAGTGGGGTAAAATGGCAGACTTCAACATTTTATGCAATCAAAAAAAAAGAAGAAAAAAGTGTTTACAGTTTGTGTCACTAAATTTGAAAATAAATCGCTCTAAATGAAATTACTAACTCTTAAATTTTATTTAAGTAATATCGCCCCTACCTACAGAATTTTTCATTTTAAGAGACAGCAGTCTAGGAATTGAATTATTATTATTTGAATAACCTGAGTAGTAATAACGATAATGTGAAATCTGACAGGAAATCAGGGGCGTATCGTTGACTTTGACGGCAAATCACAATTTGACACTTAAATGAGGATTTGCTTTTGTAAATTTCGTCATTTTGTTACACACCTTTTTACTTTTTTTAATGGGAAAAATTGTATGTATTATTAAGAAAGCTATTAGAAAAATGATTAAAAGAAAATGAAATGGAAATTTAGACACTTTTTGTTGATTGCCGACATTTCGAATTTTCCCAATTTTTCTTTCCTATTTTTTCACAATTTTAACAACTGTCATACCAAAACGGACGTGGGAAAAAGCAGAAGGAAAAAACTTTTTAGACAAATACAAAAAGTGGACTGGAAGATAAAAAAGAATAGATCAAAAATTTACCCAATAACACCAAACACGTTTTCCAAAACGACGCGTGTTTTGGCAACAATGTTACTATTTTCAAGTAAGAATAAAAAGCTTTAGGAATTTAAAAAATTAAAGAATTAATTTCACTGGAAAGTCTTCTCTCTTGTTTGGTGTTTTAATTGGAATCTTTTAATTTGATTTTATTAGAACAAAAGAATAATATTTGAGAACTTGAAAAATAGATAACTGGTAGAGAAGGAAGAACAAAAAAGACAGCGACATGAAGAGCGGAGTTAGATTGCTGTTTAAATAAACTTATTTTAGTTAAATTTGCTTCAGCATTACGAATTTACCTAAAACATAAATTTTTACTTTGGTGTAGTTTCTTAGAAAGTCCTGAAATTTTTAGCATTTTTAAATAGTTCTAACTAATGGATCGATTTTCGAGGACTTGGCAATTTAAAAGTAGATTGGCTATATTAAATACCAAAATTGTCCCTTTAGGATTTAAGATTTTTTGACTTTATTGAACTAAGGTTTTCAAACTTTGGCGATTTAAAAAAAAATGCTCTACAAAGTTGGATTTTTTGTCATATTCTTATAAAAAATGATACAAGGAATTCATTAAGGACCAGAGTTTAAAAGTAGCGAATTTTCTAATCTTTTTTAAAAAGTTTTTTATTTTTAGATAGATATTATAAACTACCGGTAATAAGTTAAAAAAAAAATTGAAAAAATACAGAAGACGAAGAATTATGGGATATTTGATTGGTCTAAAATTTATTAAGCTCCGATCTATAATTTCGGAGAAATTCTGGAAAAACTATTTGTTTAATCTTCGATTAAAACAGATCTTGTTCTTATTAATTCTCACAAATTCTAAACGGATGTTGCGTTATTTGTCAGCGCTTTTAGTTACACATCCTCATTGTTTCGTAATAAATATTAAACTTTAGCAATCAATTAACCGTAGAGCAATGACTTACTTAGCTTGCATTTAATAACTTCCAAAATTACAGCGACGATATAAATGTTTATAAATCAAGTTCAATTCTCTTTGTTTGTAAAATACTTTTTATGTTATTCTGGTTTAGAACCACTGTAAATAGTTTATATATTGTTAAGTTTTTGAATGAATAAATTAGTATAGAACGAACCCCCAAGTTTTATTACTCCTGCATCATCGAACACTATTTCTAAACTCAAATCGGAACTAAAAATTTAAGGTGATTACATTATAAAAAATCACAAATTTTTTTAGAAAACAATTTTTGGACATTTTTTAGGCTTTTTTATATTTAGCAATCTACTGAAAATATAGAATAACTACAAAAGTACGAATCTTCAGATAGTTTTGAAGTTTCGAATTTTTTTTATTTTTTATTATTATTATTTTTTTTTTTTGAAAAATGCTAAAGGTACAGATTTAAAAGATTTTTCGATTTTTATAAAACCTAGAACTATTCAGATTAGATTTATAGTTTCGGAGAAAACTAGAAAAAAAATATAATTTTTGACATTTTGAATTTCTCTAACTCCTAAACCAATAAACCGAATTTCAAGTGCTTGACGTATAAAAATACACATTTCCTTTAATTTTTTTTTACTATTTTGAAAGTAAAAACAGTCCATAGTCAAATCTTGTCAAAAAAAAAAGCTTTTTAAACAATTTTTTTTATATAAAAATTATTGTGAGAAACGGTTGACATTTTATTTCGCGAATTTATCAAAGACACTGAAAACAATTGTTTTTCAATTTCAGGTTACTCTGAAAGAATAGGTAGTAGTTGGAAGTGTTATTATAAAAAAATATATATCTAGTTTGAAGCATGTAGGAAAATGTCTTTATTGTTACAAATTGCATTTTACAACTATCCTATCTTTTACAGTGTCCTACTAGTCCTGAATTTATGGTTAGTAACATTAGTCCTTGTTATGTACCCTTTTCTATAGACCGGAACCGGTCTTTCCTGTACCGGCAGTGCCTTTTGAGATCTTTTCGTAGTATTCTTCCCTCCAGTCCCCAAATCAATCGGACCAGAAACAATACTCGACGCATTCACCATTTTCTCACTTTTCCTCGTCTCTTGCGTAAAATTAGTCGGCAGTGGAATTTTCACAAACAGGATATCGTCCTGCTTATTCGATTCATTTGTGATTTGATACTGGACATTTTTGAGATCATTTGATTTAATTATATCAATCAAATTCTGAATTGCAGCGTATTTGGGGTTAGTTCCGCGGTCTTGAGCTGCCTTCATCAACCTAGAGTCAGAATCAGTACTATTGGGAGGCATCTCCTTATGCAGGTAAGACAAGGGCCAGTGACGCGGCTGACCGAAACCTCCAGGTCTGGGCGGGTCGAGGAATTGGCTCTCGAACTGCATTTCGTATTCGTCGAGACTGGGACGTGGGGGTGGGCGTGTTGGAGGAGCTTGAGGTCGGTCAGGGCGAGCCCCAGGTCTGTAAGGAGGTGGACGACTCTCGTAAAGAGGTGGACGGTTGTCGGGAAGGTAACTGTTACTTGGGGGTGGACGATTATCGGGTAGGTAGCTGTTACTTAGATGTGGCCGATTTTCAGGGAGGTAGCCGTTGCTTGGGGGACGATTGTTGGGAAGGTAGTCAAATCGGTCGATTATATTGTGAATGTAAGGGTAGTAGCGGTCGCTGCATTTGCGCCATTGGGTGCGAGAGGGGCCCACATAACACCTAAAAAAAATTGTAGATACATTAGTGGCTATATGTTTTGCTTGATCTTAGGTATAGCTTAATTACTGAAAGAAGTCTAATGACAAGCATGAAAATCTGGCTCTACTATCCTGGCCCTTAATATTAAATATTATAGAGTCGAAAGTGACAGCTTTTTTCTATTTTTGTCTATAAACATTGTATAAGCTGTGTTACTAAGATGGCGTTATTAATTGGTGGTAAATTTCGTACATTAAATGAAAATTGCACAATCTGTCCCAAATGTCCATTTGGACCTATTTGGATTTTATAAAAATTTAAAATCCGAAGTCTTTTTCAAAAAATATTTTCGGGTACCCTATTTTTTCTGTGACTATGAATACACTTTTTTGTTTAATTGAGAACCATGACCTACTCTAATTAACAATTTTGGTGTTACTTTACCATTGGTACTCGAATCCATGGGAGAAGCCACATTGATGGTCAGGTCGGCAGCAGTAGTCCCAGGTGTTGGAGTCCCCTCCTTCTAGTTCACAGAACCAGAATCCTGCTTCCCGGTTTTCCCGACATGGACTGCCTCTGCGGCAAGGCCAGCCACTTACACTGTAGACTTTCCAGGTTCCAATAGCGTTTAAAATATCTGTTTTAATTTTATTTTGTTAGTAAGTACTAATTTAGAAAATTTTGTTTTTGTTTCTTACCATCATAATCGATTCGATCTTGTTTGTGTCCAATTCCAATATGATTATTATTTGGTTTCTTTGTAACTGCTTTGCATTCGGGATTGTAATTATCCCAAGCAAAAAGCCAGGAGTCAGGATCTGGAACGTAATCAACGTTTGGTAATAAATCTCTTTGTAAAATATCCGATAATCTGCAATTTGGTTCCCATTTTGAGGCTCGTGTACTAAAATTTTATTTTTAATTGGATTTAGAGGTTTCTTTTTAAAAAACTTACTTGAAACTTAAAGACATACACTGGAAAAGTGTTTTATCCCGATATTTCGAACACTCCGCTTTACACTCTTCTTCAGTAGCAACTTGTATTTCTTTTCTGCAAGCTTGGGGTAAAAGTTTTGCTGGCGAACCGTATCCCACGTAACACACTAAAAACCTCATTAATTCAAATTTTCTATAACTATTTTATTTTTCAATTACTCACATTGGTCTATTCGCATTCCTGGATTTTTCCACGGTTTACCCCTAATCCCGAAATGATGAGGCTCACAGCCATGACCAAAACTTCCTCTTTCGTAAATTTCAAATCCAGGTTCTGGAATGAAGTGAACCCGAGGGTCCATTTCGTAGTATGGCCAATCTGTTAGAAGACAGTTGTCGGGGGGACCTCCAATGACAGGAGATCCGTACCTAGAAGGTACATTTTTGTATTTTTACTAGAAATTCAATTTTTTGGGGGGCTATACCTGTAACTGAAAGCTCGACAAGTGAAACCTCTTGATTTTAGACATTCAAGTTGGCATTCCACGATTGATTTTACTGACAAGGAATCGCGGACGACTTTATGGTCCAGTCTTTGGCCACTTCGGACTCGCCAGAAACATTCTGAAAATGGGGAATTTTATAATTTATATTTTTTTGTGTTATCTTTAATATTATTACGAGTATTTCGAAAAAACAATAAGAGAAAGAGAGTTTTAAGTAGTTTTAATAGTTATCGCGCTGAGAGTCGGACCGGAACGTAAAATTTTACAAAACTTTTAATAGACACGTCCATGAGCTGATCGAGAAGAATGAAGTCATCGCTTTGCACGAGTGGAGAAAGATCGCGTAACATCTGGACATATGCTTGAAGAACGTATGGTTATATAAGCGAGTAGAGATCGGACAGTTTGTCAATGTGAAACTTGAAGCGAATAAGGAGCCAACTACCTAATGTCAAAAAAAAAAACGGAAAAAAGTAAAATGGAAATGTTGAAACAATAAAGACTCATGTAATGAAAACGGAGATGAGAATGAAAAGAAACAAATGAGTCAAAAAAAAAGAAAAATTGAGAAATAGTGCTAATAGACACTTAGGAAGTAGTATGGGAAAAAGAAGAAGAACTAATAAGAGAAATAATAAAACAAAACATAGAAATACTTGAAACTTGAAATTACGGAAACGAAAAGAAAGAATAGTTAATTTGTTGCATTCTTGTCCAAAATTTATTACTTATTAATACAATTTTTTTTGGTTATTGTTAATGTTATGGTCAGTTTAACGTTTATTTTGTAAGTGTGTAGGTAATTTGTTTATTCTTGTTTTAGCCGGCTTGAAAAAGTTGCGAATCGCTGCCGAAACGTCGCCAAAGAACAATAAAATTTAAATGTAAACATCGTTTTTTGTAGTCCATAATAACCAAAAAAAAATTGTATTAATAAGAAAGAACAATGTTTTAGAAAAATACACAAAGGATACTGCATAATTCGGTCGTAAGTGCATGAAAAAGACAGAACAAAGAAAGAAGTTACACTAATAATAATCGTCCTTTATAAAGTAAACAAATACGAGTATAATACAAGAAGAGTACATGAAAGAATGTAAATTGCCAGAGGATGGAAACACCGACAATACATCTTTAGTATAATAAGAGCATATATAAGGGAAGTAGAAAGACATTTTTTTAAAAAAAGACTTAAAAACAGATAGATAATTTAATAGAAAACATAATGTCGCGGAATTCTTTTGAGAATACTGGATGTGAGGTCATTTGATGGAATATTTTTTCGATGGGTCCTGGTAAATATCTCAAATGGTCCCGTGTATGACCTTGGCACTATATAAGCGGGCGTAGGCGGCAGTTCGGCTTTAAGCGAAAACAGCGATGGAAGCCAGGAATTTTTCGACTTTTCCAAGCAATAATTGAAGGCAGTGGAAGTGTTTTATTAGTGACAGGTGTGAGTCTATTAAGTTTCTGTGTAGCTTCTGATATCGAAGAATATACGGGCCAAAAAGGACACAAGATCTTAAACAATAATGGAGAAAGATGTACATAGAAACTGGAGAAGAGAATAATCTATTTACAGTAAACGTAAAATTTAATCACAATTTTACAAAAATAGGAAAGAAAAATTAATTAGAGATTATTATCCAAAAACAAAATAAAAAGTGTACAGGAAGTCTAGCGTAAGCTTTATAGTTCTTATTTTAATAAGAAGTTACTATTATTTAGTAATAATAAAACTGAAATAAAAAAAGAGGAAAAATAGCAGAAAGGAGGAAAAAAATAACGAAAAATAAAATAAGAAATTAAAAACTAATAGAAGAAAAATACCTAAATAAAAAAAAATGCAAAACAGGAGAAGAATGACAGAATGCCGAACAAAGGAAATATGTATGTATATGAAAAAGAATAAATAAGAAAGACAACTACAGTAAAATATCTAAGTTGCAGAATATACAAAAAATCAGGAATAAAAAATACAACGTTGCAAATATAAAAAATAAAAACGGCAACATAATAACTGAAGAGATAAAATAAAGAAAAGTTGCAGAGAGCATTTTAAAGAGATAACAGTGATAACACATGACGAAATAATAAAACCCAATGAAGAAAAAGAGGAAAAAGCAAAAAATAAACACTAAATAAAGACAATAAAAGAAGAAAAAATTAATAAAATTGATTTACGTAGAGACCAACCAATGATAAAATATATGCACAAAGAAGGGAAAATACACTAGCCTTACACTTAACGGTAAAAGAGCTTAGAATTAAGTAAATATGTTAACAAAAAGAATTTAAAATTGCCAATTGTTGTAGAACATTTTTTCTCGAACTACCTCAACTCTTTTTAATTTCGACCTCTCGTTAGTTTTGTGGTTGCGAATATTTTTGCTTATTCAGCATAAATTTTTATGATGTTTCGTGTACGAAAAAGATTCTGCACCTTAAAATTAAACATATAATTTTATAAAAAAGCAATTTTAAATAATAATTGATAATCTATATATACTCCATTTTTTATTTATTTGTCGTTGTCTGTCTTTTTTCAACACATCATTGTATATGTCATATAGATAATGTGTTGAACAGAGACAGACAAGGGCATTAAAAAGAAAAACGAACTATAATTAGCTGATATTATTGATAATTATTTTACGGTTGGTGTACCTGACATCAGTGACATTTGACGAGTTACGAGTTTTTCTTGTTTATAAACCGAATTAAACGGTTAATTTGTTAATAACATGCAAAAAAGAGTGTGTGAAAGTGCTCAAGTGCTCTATATCTATAATTAGCGAATTTTTCCAATTTTTTTTTCAACAATTAGAATAATTCAGGTATTTACTTCCAAACTAACTTTGTGTATTTTCGAACAATTTATACTTTTAAATTGATTTGCGTATAAAAATTTTATAAAAATGCTCTAAGGATTTTTTAAATATTAAAATCAAATATAATTTTGCAAAAATAGCTAATTTCAAATAATTGCCTAAATCTAGTTACTTGATACGATTATTGTGATGTGTGTATTGTGTGTTGTATTGTGAGGTTGGTGCACCTGCCCTTAATTGACATTTGACAAGTTCGAATATTGTTTCAAGAATTTTCTTATTTACTAGTATAAAACGTACAAAACGGTTAATTTGTTAACAAAAAGTTATTAAACTGCGTGTTGAAGTGTTTAAGTGCTCGGTTTTTACATTCCAAACCAGTTCTCCAGAAGTTTTCAACAACTGGCGGCTATCCAGGTATTTCCAATTTACCAACAATGCGACCAACAATTAGTTTCATTTTTTTAATAAATTTATCTAAAATAATCAATTATCTGTTATTCAAAACGATTTTAAACAATATTTTTGTGAATTTAATAAAAAAACTTGTTCAAATTTAAGATTTGACAATGGACCGTTGGCGTGTATTGTGGGTTGCATACCTCGAATTGCCCTTTTGCTTTTTATTCTTATTAATTTTTTTGTGGATTAATTTTTGTTAGGATGAATTAATTTAGATATTAATTTTCCCAGAAAATGTATATTTTATTAAATAATCATACCAGTCATATTACAATTTCATTTAAAATAATAAATAAATAAATAATCTTTTCAATAAATTAGATCTAGTCGTATTCTATTGAAATAAAATAAAGTCGTATACAATACCACTATCATCTCTTCCCCGAATTACAGGTTGGTCACACTTCTTCATATTATTCATTGTATAAACATCAAAATCTCTATCAGGTTCCAAATCCGTATAGAAATCCAATTCTTTATAACTTCGATTGCTTAAATAACAATTATCAGTTGGCGAAGTTAAAGAAACTGTATATCTAAAACAACCGAGTTTTCAAATTTTTCCCAACACTTTTCACATTTTCCTTTACCTGTAGGCATAAGACGTACAAGGAAATTCCTTCTCCTTGAAACACAAAAGTTCACATTCGTATATATTTGGTACAGCATAAAACTTTTTAACAATTCCTTTAGTCAACCTAAAACCTGCAGCGGTTCTCAAAGAACACTCTGAAAAATTTTCCTTCAGCTTCCCCCCTTCACACTGAAAATCAAACTTACCGTCCTTGAGAAAATCGTAATAATAAGGATACCTTGGCTCGGCCGGAAGAATCGCATTATTGTAAAAATCGTTATCGTGTTTGCCCGGTAAATAACTTCCGGTATTTATCGGGTATCTTCCACCATTGTAGGGAGGAAATTCCGGTACGTAACCAGGTTTTGACGGCAATTCCGGTAAGTAACTACCTCCTCCACTTGGAGGCTTTGATGGTAAGTAGTTTCCGCCAGTTGGAGGTTTTGCCGGTATGTCCGGTAAGTAACTACCGCCTCCACTTGGAGGCTTCGGCGGTAATTCCGGTAAGTAACTTGGAGGTTTAGGTAAGTAACTTCCTCCTTCGTTATTGGGGGGTTTACTAGGAGGTAATTCTCCGTAATTGTGGAATTTTTCTTCGTATTTGTTTAGGCCCCAAAAATCGAAACTTTGGCTGTGTCCGTAACCGTTATATTGTAAGTTGAGGCCACCGTTACCGTAACTACCCCCATATTGTCCCCAATTTTTTGTACCATCGACCTGTGGAGGCAGGTAATAATTTCTTCTGTCAAATTCGTGTGGGTTATAGCTTGTGCCGTATGAGCCGCCATAGGTGCCCCAAGTTGGTTTAGAAATGCCCCAATAATTTTTATCTCTGTCTCTATCTATGTAGTGTTTGTTGTAGTATCTGTCTTCGTCATAAGGAGGTCTTCTGTGAGAAGGTAAATATGGCTCGTATGATTTGTAATCATATGGTGGAAGGCCATGATCATAGTGCTCAAAATGATAATTGTGTGAGTCGGAATGGTGTGATTGATGATAGGCAAAGTCTGTAAAAAATAAAACAATTTTTTGTTTTTGTGAAATTTTTACTCTAAATAAATGAATACATTTTGTGTTTTTTATTAAATTAAGTAAAGCGGAGACACAACACGTCCCATATTACATTATCAGTATCATATTTACCTCCCCGTCTGTTACCATTCGGTCTGTAACCATAATCCGGTCTGGGATCGTAACCACCGAAATCGGGGCGTGGCCTTCTGTTACCATACCGGTTTCTATCACCGTCCCACCAATCATAAGGCGGCGGTCTTTGATCATGCCGTCTGTTGTTGCTATAGTAACCGTCGTTACCATACGGATCGTAGTAACCGTATCCTTTACAGTTAGCACTGGCAGCGTTTCTATCCCGTTCGTAGTAATCGTAGTCCGGGTCAGGATACAAATCACGTCCGATGTCTAAATGAGATAACGGAATTTCAAGGAGTTCACATTCGCCTTTACCACGTCCCGTGGGGTCTAATCTGTAATTGATTTTTTTTGTGACAAATTTGTAAATATAGATCCACAAGGATGTGTGAAAGTGACATCATAAAACGCAGCGCTCTAATGACTTTCCGCTATTTAGGTGCACCAAAGCGCAATGATGATGTAATTGTGATACGGTTGTTTGGGATGATGGTCTTGGTGATTGTTTGGCCTTGCAAGGATAACGGTGGGTTTTTGGGTCAGTGTTGCGGATTTGTTTGTATTTAAATAAGGCTCGATGAGCTTTGAAAATTCCAAAATATTTGTTTTTTAATTAATTATAATTATAAACACTTTTATTTAATCTCTGCGAAAAAATTTCGGCTTCCTTAATCCTTATTACATAAAAAATCACGAGGAACACCTAATTAATTAGACAATAATTTTATGAATTGAATAGTTTTTACCAATTACACGATAATAGTTTTATGGATGTTTTTATTTTTTAATTAATTTAATAAGGTGAAAAATGTGTGTTTTAATAAATATCTAAATAATCAAGTAATTTCTACTGAACTAAGTACCTACATTTTAAATGCTCAATCGCATAATTATGCTTTCTTTATAATAAGGGATTAAAATTAATGTAAGATTTAAAAATATTAAAAAATATACAGTGTGACATTAGTTTAGTTTATTTTGTTAGCAGTTGCAACTTATTAGTTACCTATTTAAACAATTATTTAAAGTAACAAATTAAATTACCAAGGTTTATTAAAATTATGAGAGAACCACAATTTTATTTTTTCTTTGTATGGTCTACATTACCAATGAGTAATACCATATGAGTAAATCATCATAATATTGATAAAATATTGTTTTATTTCTTCTTATGCACCAATCAGAAAAACGTAATGCTTCATTATTTCTTTTCAAGCGGCTCAGTACCTACGAAAATTTCAGTACTTAGAGGTGTGTAGGATTACATAATTTTTGAAGTTTTCGTTTTTTCTGCCTACGTTTAATATATTTTAGTGGGACAAAAATCAAATGTTTTAAAATAATGTAAAAAATAAATCAACTAACTAAACTTATATAAAATTGTTGTAGAAAAAATACAAAAATGTTAGGTGATATTTATAAAATAACATGGAAAGTTTAGTTGCATTAAAGTATATGTTTTTATAAATTTATTCTTGAAAACCGTTTTTGACAAACTCAAATAATAATGACGTAAAAAGAAAACTAAGAATCGCGTATCTTTAGCTAGGTATTGAGCCTCTTTAATATTTTGAAAACCGGTAAACAAATTGTCAAAAATTGTTATACTATAATTATAATTAGCTCAAGACCATTAACACCTTGTATTTCTGTTTTATGATATCAACTTAGAACTCTTAATCATTGATATTTAAAGTAAACTACATAAAAAACAGTTGGGACACTAAAATATATTTCTAAGCCCCGTTTCAGATGGACGCGTACCGTCAGCGTGCGTACTATTGGCATTACTGACCGTCAGCGCGCGTTTTTTCGTCAGTGTCAGCATACGCGTGGCCCTTCGACGCGGCGTACCGTACGCGCGCGTACGGGCCATTGTTTATATGGGTGCTTTCAGATAGACGCTGATGGTACGGAGCTGATGGAAGAAAAACGCTGGTACAGTGTTGCCAAAAACTGTTTTATTTTAAATGGAAAATTCATATTTAACTTACTTCAATTCCTCTAATTTTGGATAACTAAATATTTTTTGAGATGTACAGAACTTAAAAAAATTATACGGTGCAATTCATGCCAAATTGACCTACGAAAGACAAGTACCTTGATACCTGCGGTATCTTTGAAATTTTCTATTCTTTTAGTACCCAATACTCATTGAAAAAAACTTTCATGCAAATTTTCAGACTTCAAATCATTAATAAAATATGAATTATTATTGAAAAATTGTTATTGAAATGCCTAGAACTTTAGGTATCTCTATATTTTTTTTTTGCTTATTTTGCAAAATGCAGATATGGCAACAGTGTCATTTTGATACTGAACGCGCTGACCGTACGCGTCCATCTGAAACGGGGCTAATTAACTTTGTTAGTTATAAAACCATTTTTGATGACGTAAATTCATTAGCATTATGGTCTCAGATATATCAAGATTTGTCTTGATTTTTTGTAATTAAAAAGTGAATTAAATTATTCGTAGAACTGGTTTCTTAGACCTCCACTTCCGCTACAAATTTTTATAACAAGCGTGAAAACCGTTTTCCAGTGGAACGATTTTCTTACATATATTGTAAACCTCCGTTTAAAATATAAGCCCTTGTACATACAGGATGTTATGGAAGTGCATGCAAATATTTTAATCTGCACAAATTATAACCTAAAAATTAATTATACGTATAACAAAAATTTTTTAACATAGGGCAATTATAGGTTTTTCAGGTCAAAATAATGCGATTTAACACAATTTACCTCTATACTAAGTTGCACCGTTTAGGAGCCAAAGTTAAAGATTAAAAGTCACTTTTATACTTTAAACGTAAATACCTTGAAAACGGTACGTTTTAGCAAAATATTGCGTTTTTGCATTTTTATTTATAATCTATTGGCATATTCATTTTTGCTACAAAAATTAGAAATTAATAAGAAGAAAATTGGTTAATTACCCAAAATGTGAAACAAAAGTGCCGTAACTTGAAATTGAGATGTGCAGCAAAATTTTGCTAGTAGAAATAAAAAGAGTACAGTTAACTTTATTTGAGTACCAAGTTTGGTATTAATCTGTTAAGCGGTTTTTGAGATATAACAAAAAATATTTTTTTATACCAACTTTGACGGCCTGTAATTTTGTTAGTAAATAAGACATAAAAGTTTTTGCAGAGTTTTATTATTTGTACTGCTGTATTTCAGGTTAAAATTTTTGCATTCTTTCCATAACAGTCTGTATATTGTAGAGCTCTTATATGTAGAGATCGTTCATGGCGATTTTTTATTTCTTATTTAAGTAATATGTAACTTTTTTTAATTTTGGGAATCTTATACAACTCGTTTGCAGATCAGCTTGTTGAAAGGGTCGTACACATTTTACAGGATTTTATAGGAATTTTGTGATAAATTAACGCTTTCAAAAGATATTCGAGGTCAAAACAGAAATTATAGTATAAGACCTATAGCATCATGTAATTAAATAATTTAAAATTACATAATTAAATTAATATTTTTAACACAAAATGTTAATTTAGCAATTCAGCGGAGAATTGCTTTCAGTGTGCTTGGGACGGCTGATAATCTGGTCTTGAAGGATTGTATTATATTTTTTGTTAGGAGGAGTATGGACGAATTTCTCTAGTACATATAGGGATTCCAATGTAAATGCGCGAATCTGTAGCTTGTTTACTTATCAAGAAAATTAAAAATGGTTTTTGCTATGAGTATTGTAATAACATGAACTACATTTTGACTTTTTTAAATTTTTAATTCCGATGATTTTTAATTTTAATAATTTTGTGATAATTATTTTATATCATTTATAAAAAAAATTAAAAATCGCTTCCAGTCATTTTGTAGTTAATAATTAGAAAAATTATTGTACTAAATCTTATTAAAATATTGTTATAAATAAAAGTGCCACAGATTCGCGCGTTTACATTGGAATTCCCATAAGAGAGATTATACCTCCATACTCCCCTTAATATGTTTTGTCTCCATATTTTGTTTTCTTAAAATTGTCCATAGATTAGCCGAAAATCGCTTGGTTTCATACATTTGGTCAAGCCTGTATAATGTGTAGTTACTTTTGAAATTAAAATCAAAGGATCATCACCTGTTGAATTAGGTTAAAACTGTGAAAATCTAGATTTTAAAGTAAAACTGGAAGGCTAAAATGCCACACACACACTCAAGAATTTGTTTAATTATCAACTGCAGGTAGTTTTATAAATCTGTTAGGCTCTAATAACTGACTCCGCGTCAGATATTCGGCTATGTTGCCGGTTGTATTTTAGAAGCAAATTGGATATTGGTGATTCTTTGATAAAATATTCGGTAATATTTATATTTGTGTGTGGTAACTTACATTGTATGTACAGCGCGAAATTAGTAATTTAAAACACAACCTATAGTGGAGTTATTTGTATCAATTTTTTTGGGCGGCAACGTATTTTTAAAAAAATTGTAAACCAGAAATACTGACTTAAAAAATACTGTAGAAAACTGTAATTGACAATACGCTTCTGCAATACGAGATAACTCTTTTCAATTAGGGTTAAAAACATTGTAAAATTGTGTAAAATGACGTTTCAATAAAAATTCATTTATGTTGTAAAACGGATGAATAATTTAGCTCATTTTTACCTAACAAGTTTAATAAAACAGCCTTTATCTGACATGATACAAAAAAAACACGGTGAGATAAAAATTGAATATTACAATCAAAACGATATAAAAGAGATAAAAT
Source organism: Tribolium confusum (assembly GCA_029207805.1). Lineage (NCBI taxonomy): Eukaryota > Metazoa > Arthropoda > Insecta > Coleoptera > Tenebrionidae > Tribolium > Tribolium confusum. Next base: position 21,545,911 of record JALGAY010000003.1, read on the forward strand.
TCTTGGTTGGTAATAAACCATTGAAACGTCAATTTACTTCATTTTATTGGGATTTTTTTCTGATAACCCTCAAGAAAGATAAAATTCTGTTTTGGAGTGTTTCTATATACACCTTTAGAAAAATTTTTAATGGACTAACTAAATGTAGCTATGTAAGTAATGTGAAATCGTCAATCTACATCATTTGTTCTTTTCGGTGATTTTGCGTGTGATATATACCAACAATTCTTTCAATATTATCAGAAAACAGCTTCAATTGAGTCCAAGGTATTTACAATTTCGCAACAATTCGGTCCTTCTGTAAAATTTTATTATTTTTCAAATAATAATTTTAATTTATCACTCAGCTACATTTCTTAGCTATTGTAGCCTGAAGGCTGAATTTCTTATATTTTCATGGACCGTAGATATTCTAATAGTTTCATTTTGCTTCGTGCAAGGTTAAAAGCTAATGTTAATCATCTTCTAAATTCCATTTTGTCATTTAAAGACCTCACAATTTTGCCGTAATTATTGCTTAATTTTTGTTTAAATCACACTCGAGGTGTCGTTACTGCAATCATTATTTTCATGAGAATTTGTAAACCAGTGGCGTGCAACAAAGATTAATTAAAAAAAAAAACAGGATAATTTTTACGTACCTGTAATTGAATCCTTCACAAGCGAATCGTTTTTCATCTGCACATTCGCGTTGACAATCTTCGATCCTTTCGCAAAATAATGCGCGTTTTACAAGTGCTCGAGTAACGCGTTTTCCGGCTAAAACTCTCCTGAAGCATGCTGAAACAAAAAAGAAAAAGAAAATTTCGTAAAAGTCGTAAAAAAGAATCGGGGATGGGTAGATTTTGGAATTTTTTACCTTCAAAGGATAACTAATTTGAAACAAACAATGGAATCGTTAAGAAATAAAATAGAAATTGATGGTTATCTTATTTTGAAACGGAAAATTGCTTTATTATGATTATTATTTTATTTATTTTGTGTCTTTTGCGCTTAAGTCGAGTTAAATTCAAAACGGAAATTGTTGCATTGATTCAGAAAACGAATAGATTTACATAATGTTAAGGTGAACTAGATGAACTGTTTGTATGCTAATGTAAGTTTGGTGTAGTACATGGGTTTTGCAATTTTTTTTCAGCGAAATTTTCTGCACCGTTTTTCATACGCACACAATTAAGATGTTACCGATATGACACATACATCCTTTTAATTAATATTTAAATTTATGCTAATGTGTTTACAGAAGTATTACTCATTTTCTTCAACAAAAACATTGCACCCATTAGTTTCAAGTTTTTTTATTTTTATATAAATTGTTCTAACATTATTTATGTATGTAATTAATTCAGAAAATACTCGGACACGTTTATAAAACTTCCAATTTTGCCAATAATATTTTTTATTTGACATCAGGATATCTCGAAAATTATAAATACAGGGTGATTTTTTTATTTGTTCTCGCCCGAAATCTTAAAGATAGGCAACACGTTATTCAAACGATAAACAATTTAATTAATTAATTAATGTGGCTACAAATGATTCAAATGAATTGACTCTGGAAGCACTGTCAAAAGTATTGTCAACAATGTTGACATTAATTTACAACTCTCTATGCCTTAATTTTGAAAATTAAATTTTTAAAGTATAATGTGTTGCCTATTTTTGGAGTTTCGGGCGGAACAATTAAAAAAATCAACCTGTATTTGTAAAAAGCAATTTTGGTTGTTAAGCATCTTTTCAACGAATACTATTATACAAAGTATTTTTATGATTTTCTACGAGGGGAACAGATTTTAAAGGTCTAAGGTTTGTTCCAACAACGCTTTATAACCAGTTCAGAATGGTTCGGAACTTCACTGAGCATGTGCAGCAGAGATTTTTGATCTCTGAAACGCTTAATTCTGAACTGTTGTTTCAGAATTAAAAATGGACAATATAGGTTCAAAAACCTATTAACAATACTTCATCCCTGGCGTGAGCGGCTACCACCATTTTAAATAGCACGTAGGGTCAAATTCTCTTTTTAACGGTGTTTTTATTTTTAAGATTCGACCAGTAAGTATTTTACACAAAAACAATAAAATGCTGATGTTTTTTTAAATAATTTTTGGAATTTGAAGATTTTAAAGATATTTTAAAAGAAATTTTATTTATTGTAAATATCAAATTTAAATAAAATTAAAGACACTTTAAAAAATCAATTCAATAAGTGTTTAAGATATTTTATGAAAATATTACATGTACTACATTTGCGTGTATGAATGTAGAAGATGTTAAATACACGTATTTAAAACTTTTTTTTATTAGAAAAGCCTAAAAATTATTAAATGTTTCGGCGTTCTTCAAACTTAATTTTGTTTTCTAGAAAGTACTGTTCGGATTTTAAAAACAAGATCACCGTTGAAAAGAAAATCTAATTGCCTTTTCAATAATGTGCCATTTGATCCCACTTACTATTTGAAATTTCTAAAGGTGGTAGCCGCCCCCGTTAAGAGGGTAAAGTATGTGTTGAAATTGGTCTAGATATTTGTTCCCCTTCTTAACGAAAACGACCTATTTAAGCAATTTTTGAAGAAAAAAAATCAGAAATATCAGTAAATTTGCTTGTTTCGTTTTTGAATGTTCATCCTGTATAACTATGTTAGATATTATTTATTTATAAATTATTTAGGTATATTTTGTATTATCAGTTGTCAATTTTTTGTATTTATTTATTTACTATATTTTATTTTAGGGGCCGGAACTTGTATCAGAGCAAGCTTTGGTTTGTTATATTTTTGATACATTTGCTCGATTAGTAAAGGGAAGCAAAACCAACTCTTAATTTAGCACATTTACGTTCTCAGTTTTAAATTCGCTATTAACTTGGGTTTTTGAAAATCTAATCGGTTTAAATTTAACACTTAATCGCTAGTTAATTATATAATTAAAAATAATAAAATTTTCTAGTTCTACAAATTGGCTCTAAATGTACAGTTTCTAATTGTTTTGTATAATATTGAGTAAAATATTAATAATTTTAGCGCATAATATGGCTGACTATTTTATAATATAGTGATTCTAAATTTACAGTTTTAAATTGTTTTTTTTAATATTTTCTGAAATATTAGCATTTTTTGTACATATGTACATGTATTTAGTCAGTTATGTTTATTACATCCATCATATTGAATTTTTATCAGTAACCTAAAAAATCTAAGTTTACAGTCTCATTTTACCTAATAATGATAAAAATTAAAATATTAGCACTTTTAGCTAATAATATGGCTGACTATTAAAATAAATAAATTAAAATATATTATCCGCCATTTTGTTTTCTATATATTTTATGACAAAATCGTGATCAGTGATTTTAAAAGTACCTACTAAGATATTAATATTTAAAAAAAAATTTCTAAGTAAATTTTATGTTTATATGAGCACACAATTTTTGAAAATTGGATTTCTGAAATGTTATATAACGTTTTTTCATTACGGCAGCTTTTTTTGGTCTCAATCCAACATAACTAGAGTTACATATTCTGTTATCAGAATATAAAGATTTTAAAATGCATCACTGCTTATAAAACCAGAGTCTGCAGTCTGCAATGGCGGCAACCGGAGTCCATGGCAAGGTGTTTGATACAGAATATTTATTATAAACGCTGAGGACACTTTTTACTATTTTTTTGGTAAAATACACTTAAATACGCAAATTTTGAAAAAAATAGTGACATAGCTCAACGGTTCACGGAGGTATTCGCATTTAAAAAAAAATAGAAGATTGTGCTAAAAAAATTTTTTAAAATCTAATGTTAGTAGGAAAATCAATCTTAATTTTTATTTTATATTTTATAGTATCCACTTACTGAAATGCAGACGGAGCAATAATTTACTAGATATATTCTCCTATTTTAATCTGTAATTTTTGTTTAACAATTATAACTTTTGTAGGTTTGTTTAGCTATTATTTTTATGTGACAAATACTTTGCGATGCTATATGACGAGACTCTGCTAGCCGCCATTGAAACATTGCAGATAAGGGTGAGCCTGGTAAGTAATGTAGGTCTCGGTAGAATCAACTGCATTATCTGTTAGTTTTATTATTGATTTTTGTTATAAATTTTTGGTTAAATTGTATGGAAATACATTTAGAGTAAACCACAAACATCAGAGATTTTTTGTAAAAATTACACTGACAGCGCGGATATCAATATCAATAAGTAAACAAGATTATTATCTATCTAAGCCTTACAATTAAAGATTTGTTAACGAAAGGTTTTGGTTTGCTGTTAAAATAAACGAATCGAAATTAACGTTAAAATAGTCAACTTTTTTAGCTTTTTAAATTTTAAATATACTTTGGAGTCAGATTGATACTTGATATAAAATTTTAAAAAATATTTTGTTTACGCTAGGTTTTCGAGGCTCTAAACTACAGGGGCGTATATTTATTATTTTCGTGATTTTAAGAGGTAAGAAGAATTTTGAGCTAACTGATAAAAGAACAAGAAATAATAATTGACAGCTCAATGTCAAAAGATTAACAATACTATCATTGAGCATTTATCTTAGTGTCAAAAATCAATTTGACGACTAAGATTTTGTTCTCGCGACTGTAAAAGAATAGTGAGAAAAAATTACCTTTGGCGTCTTCGACGATAATGATAGTGCTGCTAACGGTAGTAGAAATAAACAATATAGCAAAAAATATCACAGATCGGTTGAACACTTTCATTTTTTGTAAAAACCCGTCGATCACAACTAAAACCCCACGTATGATAATAATAGTGTCATTATGCAAGCTTTCGGTGTTGTTTAACACAATTTTTAATTAACATAACTTTAAGATTTATTATTAAGACAATTAAGAACGTAATTTTAATTTGACCATGTCTCAATAGAACCTTCTTGTTCCCAAGGTGCGATATACATAAGAAAATTACCATACAAAAAAGAAATTGCGAAAAATTCCCTAGCGTTGATGCTGATTTAATAAAACAAAACCGAAAATTAAAGAAATCTCCAACGGCAACAAACAACAACAACTGGGAATTTGTTGTAGGATCTCGGTGAATATATGCATTCTATCCAAGGATATCCATTTTGCGATTTGTGAATGAGTGGTTTTTGTTCTGGTACCCCTCTTTTATGTAGTGGGAGTTTGAGTGTGTGGGAATCCGGAAACTGGAGTTTTTAGGCGCCCACCCATAGGTTTTATGGACCATTGATTTTTTACTCTTACTCTATTGTTTGCTATTGTTGATGATACGATACGGAACTTTATTTATAACACAACAATCGAAAGTATTGTTGATTTGATCAACAAATTGCATGGGTGATGACGTCAAAATTGGATGCATCAAAAAAGAAATGGAAGATACTTAAAATTATAAATACTAAATAAATAAATAAATTATGCCAGACATTAAGTTGTTAATTTATGTAACAGAAGATCACGGTAATAACTTTATGTAAGGAATTCCATTATTTTCAAAATTATAATTCCACAATGGTGATGTAAATAATTGCAATAATTTTACGAGTAAGCTTATAGCAAATTGGTTGCCTTATTAAAGTATTTTTTTCTAAAATTAAACTCTTTCGTAACATTTAAATTAGAACATGACGTGTGATTATTTTTTGTCACTTTTTTTTCAGAAAATAATTGTTTTATTTGATGAAATATCTGAAAATTTAATTGGTAGGGAATGATTCGTGAAACAACACCGGATATTTATTTTTTGTAAAGTTGCAAAACAGACTGAACTTTAAAGTAATTAATCCTTAGATGATGAGTTAAATAAAAATAAGAAAACTGTATTATGCAATGTTGAAAAAAATGTTTGTTTACAACCTGCGAACATTGAAATCTTTTGGCGGCTTTTTAATTTGTCGAAACTATTTTTTTTAATGTTTTATACAGAAGTGACATAAAAAATCTTGAAACTGGAGCTTTTTTGGATTTTGTTACTAACGAAATTTTGTTTTTGACAAAATTTCTTCAAATATTCGGAGATTTTCAAGGTCGCTAATTACGATTTTGATATGAAAATTGTGGGTTCGTAATGGCGGATATTATCAGGTGATTCAAAAATATAAAACAAAATTTTTAGCACCACAACTGGTGAATGGAAATCTACAAACAAATTGTTTCATTTCAAGTGATAACAAAATTGCAGACTTTCAAAATTAAGTAGGGAAAACTAATTTTTTAGTATATTTTTAAAACCGCTTAATCGATTTTAATTTATTATATAAACAAAACTAAAGTGCTCTTTTAAGACAATAGCAAAATTCTGTTATAATTTCTCAACTTCCAGTTGCAGCGTTATCGTCGCAAATTTTTGTTGGAAAAATAAATTCACCAATGAATTATAAATGAAAAAGAACTCTTGCAAAATTTTGCTAGAATATACCGTTTAGATATGTACCTGTAAAATAAACTATTTATAATAACAAGTGTTCATTTAAAAAAGTTGTTAAGTGTGCTATGAAAAAACAAACATTTTGAAGTTTGTCTTAGTTTAATTCGGCTGCCGTACTGTCAGTTACGACGACAAATCACGACTGCGCGCGCACTGTGAAGCTGTGTATCAAGTTCCGACATCCCTTCTTCGCTACATTTTCTTTTATCAAAATCTCATAGCACACTTGACAACTTTTGTTGTTATGACTATAAAAATAAAAAGTTATGGATTTACACTACATCAGAAAAAGGTATGAATTTACACGACCCTATTGCTTCAGAAGGGACTAACTTGTCATTTATGCCTTCATTTTGACGTTTTCGAATTTAAATTTTTTTTTAGAGGTATAATTCTTATTTTTATATTATAAAATATAATAATCAAGATCACTTTAAGCATTTTATTAAATATTTTTTGAACATTAGCAGATTTTTATCTTTACGGTCGGTCATAATAAGTTTGCCATTTTGTCTTTTCCAACTTCAATGATTTTAAAAATATTTAAGATTTTATTTTGCCTAATATGTAGTGACTGAAATATTTCCATTTTCACTCTTTATAGTCAATCAGCTACATTAATTCGCCATTTGAAATGTTCTAATTTTCACATAAAAATCGTTATCAATGATTTCAAAGCGACTTTACAATTTTAGGTAATTCTATTAAATATTTTTCAAACTATTATAATTATCCAAATTAGATCCACCATTTTAAATCTTTTAATTTTTATTACAAAGTGTTATTATTATTATTACATAGATACATAAAGAGTATTATTATTATTACACAGATACATAAAGACCTAAATATGTATTTGGTTTCTATTTTATCTAATATGGCTTTAACTAGTAGGTTTTTTATTTTTATAGTTGACCATATTAAATCTATTATTTTGAATTCGCTAATTTTTATATTAAAGTCGTAATCAGTAATCGGAAAAACACTTATATGAACAATTTTGATTTAATCAGACATTTTTCGGACAACAAAAAATCATTAATTTTTTTGGTCGGCTATATTATGTATTTAATCCGTCATATCTACCAAATATTTTCTAAAATATCAATTTTATTACAGAATATTTTTTGGAAAAAAAGTTTGCAATTTTTATTCATTTTTGTTTGCATCTAATTTTGTTTGTTATTTTCATTGTTAGTTACTGTTAGTTGTGTTTTAATAAAATTATTTATTTAATGAAATAATTAATTTAGTTTGTTGTTAAAGAGATAACATTGGTGATAACTATGATGAATAGAAAGAAGTCCATGCATAATTTCTATTGTTTCAACCACGTGTATTTTTTTACTTCAACATAGCAATAAATAACTGTATTAAATCAACATTCCGTTATTAGATTTTTTGCAGATTTGTAAATTTAGAATAATTGTCTCGTTATATCTTACAATTTTTTTCAAATAATTGATTTGATTACTTGGTTATTATTGCTTGCTCAGTTTTTGTCAATTTTTTGCACTAATTACAATGACGTGCAAGTATCTGCAGCTATTAGCTAATACAAAAAAAGATTTTGCAAGAGGATGAGTAACGTTTTAGTAGTCTTTTTCCAAGCAGTTCGCAGACAGAAAGTGAGCATCCTGTTTACTTTAAAGAAAACAAAAGATCCGGATGGAGTAAAACGAAGAATTTGTCAGATCTCAAGGAAACTGATCTCAGACACCTGAAAATTGGTTAATTTGTTTATTTAGTGGCCTTGAAACGATTTTATCTCAGTTTTCAAAATTAAGGTTTTTTTTCTTGAGAGTATGCGTCAAAAATCCTCTGTCATAAATTACACGCTCATTGCAAAATCTAATTGTTTATTACCTATTCTAAGTTTTTTATATGGTTCATACTTCAAAAATGATCTACGTGTAATTAGTTATGCATGTAAACAACAATAAGTGACCATTGTTGTAGAATATCTAGCAACCTTCAGCCACTAGTTCAGTTTAGATCTTAATCGAGTGATGTAAGCACAGTTTGTTTAACAAAAAAATAACTGTAATTTTCATTGAAATTAAAACAAAAACACTTACCATCCTCTAATTCGGTGATTATCGATGTAATTGATTCTCCATGGGAGCCGATTGCGTGAGTTATAATAGGTTTCGAGTGGGGATCTTTAGGTTTCGAACTTCCTTTAATTGTATTATCGTAAGCTCCATTACTTGAATCACTAGGTTTACTAGGTTTCTTGTAACTATTGTCAGGTTTTTCAGGTTGGGTGTCGTGTCTATCAATTGTTTTATCAAACAAATAATCATTTGTTGGTTTAGATGGTCGGTCGTAATTGGTACTAGGCGGGTTTGGTCTGTCATAGTTACTTGCAGGCGGTTCTGGTCTAGTATAACTGTCACTAGGAGGTCTGGGTCGGTCGTAGTTACTACTAGGCGGATTTGGCCGATCGTAATTGGTTGCAGGTGGTTTCGGTCTGTCATAATTACTACTAGGTGGGTCAGGTCTATCATAACCACTAGTAGGAGGTCTAGGTGGATCAGGTCTGTCATAACCACTGGTAGGAGGTCTAGGTGGGTCAGGCCTGTCGTAACCACTAGTAGGAGGTCTAGGTGGGTCCGGCCTGTCGTAACCACTTGTAGGAGGTCTAGGTGGATCAGGTCTGTCGTATGTAGGCGGCCTAGGTCTGTCGTAGTTGCTAACAGGTGGTTCCGGTTTGGGTCTGTCATAATTACTACTAGGTGGTCTAGGTCGGTCATAATTAGGTGGCTCAGGTCTGTCATAACCACCGCTTGGAGGTCTAGGTCTGTCATAATTACTGCTTGGTGGATCAGGTCTGTCATAACCGCTACTAGGTGGTCTGGGTCTGTCATAATTACTAGGCGGATCAGGTCTATCATATCCTCCACTTGGAGGTCTTGGTCTGTCATAATCAGGCCTCATTGGTCTATCATAATCATTAATAGGTGGACGTGGTCTGTAATAACTAGGTCTTTGTCCATAATCATCTTGTGGTCTTGGTCTATAGTTTTGTGGTCGATAATAATCATCAGGTTCAGGTCTGTAATAATTATCAGGTCGTGGTATATAAGAACCGTATTTTTCTGGAATTGGTCTATGACCATATGGCACTAAATTACTTTCTCCTGGTCTTGAATCATAATCATCTGGCCTTGGTCTGTATGGTTTATCGTAGGGATAATTTAAAGCAGGTGGACGAAATGGTGGTCGGGCGTAATTGTATAGTCCTTGGCCAACTAATATTTCGTGAACTGGATGCAAAACTGGTTTTTGTGGTCCTGTACTAATACTGACCATTGTTTGAACTTGTCCTGTTTCTTCTTGTGGTTTGTTACCACTTGATGAACCATAGCCGGAAGAAGGTGGTTCATTAACCGCATAAGACGGTTTATAACCAGAACTAGAACCAGATGGTCGATCATAACCAGAACTGGATGGTTTATTGTATCCAGAACTAGAACCGGATGGACGGTCATAACCAGAACTAGATGGTTTATCGTAACCGGACGGTCTGTCGTAACTCGCACTAGATGGTTTATCATAATTAGAAGCGGATGGTCGGTCATAACCAGAATTTGATGGTTTATCGTAACCGGATGGTCTGTCGTAACTCGCGCTAGATGGTTTATCATAGTTAGAAGCGGATGGTCGGTCATAACCAGAATTCGATGGTTTATCGTATCCGGAACTAGAACCAGACGGTCGGTCGTAACCAGAATTAGATGGTTTATCGTAACTAGAAGCGGATGGCTGATCATAACCCGAACTCGACGGTTTATTCGATGTTGAACCGTATCCTATACTTTGTGGTTGGCCATAATCATTTTGTGGTTTTGCTTGTTGAGCGTACTGGTCAAAAGCCGGATTGTTTTTATCAATAACTAAGGTACAACCTAATTTTTTTATGTATAAATCATAATCGTTATCAGCTGTTGTACCAATTGGTTTTAGATCGGCCGTTTCTTTGATTGTATCATTGCTGAGTTCACAACTCGCATTACCTTTGACTCCGATTCTGAAAAACCGTATTATTGGTTGCCTATGTTAAATTAGTGTTGTAAAATACCTACCCGAAGCTGAAAGACTTGCAAAGTTCTTTTTCTTTGGTACAAAACAACTGGCATTCTATTACTGTAGTCACATGAGATGTTTTATAAATATCCTTAGTGTTATGTCGTTGACCAATAGCCAAGCGCTCGTAACAATCTAGAAAAAGGTATGTGCTATTCACTTTTCTATAATTTTTTTTTTAATCATCGTTAAGTTTTTTTTAATTGACATGAACCTGATTCGCGATTTTACAGTTAACTAAATGACTGGTTTATCTTGGAATTTATTTGACGACCGAAAAAAAAATCCATTAAATATAATTTATGATGATCAAAAACAAATTCAGGATTTGTAAGTGGAACAAAGTTTGTTTTTGCTAATTATTGGTCTTATTTTAACCGGAACAATTTTTTTCGAAATAATAAATCTTTTTCTTACCGTTTTTTATCACTGTGAGTTGATTATCAATAGTGAGCGCCCTTAGGACTCCCAAAAACGCAAGACCAGTGGCCATAATTCCCACGAAATTATTTTTCGTCCTTCTAAACATTTTAAAAATCACTTTCAATTTATTCGCAACATCACTTGTAAATGTTTTGTTTTAAAAGATCACGTTGTGCATCACTAATTTATTTAATTGATCACTTTCTTCTCTCTTGATGCATCAATTATTTGTGCGTGTTGTTGCATCGAGTTTTTGATCGTTTGTAAGTAGGAACACTCGAGACACGAACGAAGAAGAGGTAGCGGTGGAAGACGATGAAATGTATAAAGCCTGCTATCTCGCAATCTTTAAAGCGGTCTTCGGACTAATTTGCAGGTGGAAGAACACAAAAAAAACGAGTCGTTCTTCGTCTTCTTCATTGGCGAAGGTCAAATTTTATAGAGCTAATTAGTACTCTTTGGGAGTGCAGATCTTTGTTTTACATTAGAGAGGTTTTGTTGTTTTGGGTGCATAGAGACCGGTTTCGGTGCATCATGCTTAATGAGATAAGTACCGGAGTGGCTATCTTTCTTCCCGACGGGGTTTTTGACACCGAAAACAAAGATACCATCCTGAGAAGGTTCAATGTTATGAATAATACCAAGGTAATGAATGCATTACGCTCTGTTGGTTTTGATATTTGTTTTGGTAATTGTGGGGGCATTTTGCTTGTATTTTTTTAATGTTATGCTAGACATTTTGATTGTTGGTCGTCTTGGGAACCTCCCACAATTCGTAAAAAAAGTCAAAGTGCTGATTATCATTTCGCGGAAATTCAAGTAAATGAACCCGTGGTTTTTGAACTTATAGTGGTAGAGGGGAGAGAAAATAAAAAAAATTTAAATACAAAAAAATATATATAATTTCTACTGGTGTCGCGAACAATTTATTACGTTTCGATAATATTTTTGTTGTGAAATTGCACTTAGCTGAAGAGAAAAAACTATACAACTACAAAAAGAGATTATTTAGGAGGAAAATAAAATAACAAAAATATTAACAAACTGTAATAATTGTCATAGACCAACAGAAATAAAATATATATAATATATATAATATAAACAAAATGTTAGCAACATCTACACTAAAAAAAATTTCACCAGCAGTATAAAGGATTCTAATAAATTAAGATAATGTACAGTTTGTAGCCCAAGGTACATGTTTTTTAAACATTTTAATTCATAATAATCATTTTAACAATAGCTATACCATTACCCACTGCCAACCCTCATTTACAAAAGTGGCTATTTTTACGTAGTTGCAAGTAGCAAATTTGTTAACTTTACGTTAAATAAAAATTCCGAAATAACAAAACACGGAATGAGTGATATGTTTGCAAAAATATTATATTTATAAATAATAAAATATTGTGGAAGATTGTAATTTCTTTATTTAACAAAAAGTTAACATAAAAAAGCAAATTACACTTCGTAAAACTGTTATTATGTATATAACACAGCCATGTCTTTATAGTAATCTCCAAAAAAATAGTTATTTCTAAAATTACATGGTTCGTTAAATACAAAAATAACCAATAGCCTCTTGTTATCGATGTTAACCATTGTCAAAAAAGTAAAAAGAAAAGGGGCCTACAAATATAAAATTTCTATAATACAAGACATTACAATTTTTTGTGATGTTAGGTTTATTTTATACCTACAAAAATTATAATAATTATATAAATAGTTTTATAACACTGGGTTGAAAGACATAAAATTTAACAATGGTTAACATGTACAAGCATGTTAAAACTAACTTAAAATTAGAACTATTCATTCTGGCATTTTTAACGGGAAATTACATAAACATACATAAAAAAATTTGGACAATTAAAAATTGAGAGAGGCAAGTAGCTGCGATCGAAGTTTTTCCGTGTTCGTGTAATTTCCTTGCAAATCTAACAAATCTATATAAAAGCTGAAAAAAAGTCTGTTATCACGATCGCAAAATTTTCATTTTATTATGGAAAAAAAAAACATTTTCGTATCCATAATAAAACAAAATTTGTAAAATAAGAATCAGATATAGTTCTATTTCATAAATACTCTATATACTATTTCATATACTTTATACATATACATCTCTTTTATATATATTTTTATAAAACCATGTGTCACCAAGTAAAACTTAACTAAAAAGCAACAAGTTAAAAACCAGTTAAAAACTCAACAGTGTAAGCATACAGTCTTGTCTATTTCTTCTATGTCAATGCTACCAACTAAAGTGATTTCAGTATACTTACGTACAATATAAACGCAGTCTAAGTATTAAATTTTTAAAATACGTAACTAAAAATGAGTTTCACTGACTTATAACTTGTTGGTCATATATTATATATCAATAGTGTATAACTTTAATCTTACGTGTAATTAGCGTGTTACGTTAAGTGGCAGATTACGATACGTAAATATTTCATTTAAAAAACCGCAAAAAATATACCAATCGATTTTTATTTTCAGCACCTAGGATTCAGAACCATATAATAACACACTGCGTAGATATAATAACAAACAACAAACAATAAGTTGTACTTTGAAATCAGGGCCCGGCTTCAAAGAGCTTTTGCAGTTTTTTAAATAATACTTAGAGATCTGCGGTTCTTTATTTCTATGTCACAACAATAAATTTTATCTCATTATAACGAAATTATACTTTATATTATTTATGTATTTAAGGCCGATACATTCAGTATGAAGGAATCTGCAACAAACAATGTATAAAATTATCGGAATTTCTAATTATCAGCAATATTTGACATCAAAGAGAAAGAAGGTCAGAGAACTATGGATTACTACAATTGACAGATGAAGTTTTGTCTTGTATATACATGAAATGTTCTAAATCAAATCACAGAATAATAGAGAAGCTACAAAAACTACAATTTACAAAATTTTAACGGTTTCCTCGGCCTCAACAGGCAAATTCAAACGAATTGCAAATTCACAAATGTAATATCTACATGTTAATCTAAAATATCAAACCAAAGTTCAAAATTACAAAAATAGTCACGAGCCACAGGTCTAAAAAAATAGGTTTATTACTACAATTTTATTTAATAAACTTGAAGGCGTTGCCACTATAAGTGTACGGCCCAAGCTGTAACCCGAATCTTAATAGTCAGTTAAATTGAGGTCACTATTTTGAAAGTTTTCATTTTTGTGAGAAATTCGTAATCAGCAAATTTTTCCAAATGTTTTCTGGGATCCTAATTTTGCAATTTAACTCATCTTTCTTCTCATTCAATGTTCTCAATAGTATGTTAAATCTCAAGAACGGTAAGAACCTTTTACCGATCGAAGACAATTGTTGCTTGACGTTTGTGATGCTTATGACAATTTTTGTATTATATTTTTTTATTAACCGTTCTAGAACGGTAAGTAGTGTTTACCGTGGTGGAATTTCCGTTGACAAACAACTAAACAAAAGGTTTACCAACGGGGTTGTTTTAGCAACATAACTATTACTGTCTTGGAAACAAACTGTCTTGAAAGCATCCTTTTTTTTTCTCGAAGTGGAAAAATGTGAAAGGATCGAAATAATGAAAGAATAAAAATTAAAGTCAAACTAAATAAACATCAAAATCGTAATCAGTGTTTTTTAAAACCCTCTGAGTGTTTCATGTTTGTGCTAAATTTTGATTGGGCCTACCATTTTGAAATTTTTAATTTTTACGTGAAATTCGTAATCAGCAATCTCTCATAAACTCTTGAGTAGCTGGTTTGAGGCAAATTAGTAACTAAAAAAATACAGAATTTAAAAAAAATGCCGAAGTCAAAATATTCGGTAAGCCGATTTGTCATGAAATATCCCATAAATATTTTGATGTAAAAAATAAGACACATTATTTTAAATTAAATTATGAGAAATTTACTAAAAACCTGTCAAATATTTTGTAGCTTCTCTATCATTTTCAGATAAAACTGCCATAGGACTCTTTGCCGCCAAAAAATACAAAAACACTCTTTTTGAATTTCACATAATCTAAAGCTGTACTTACAGTAGCTATGTCGCTACAGATCAGAAGATTCTTCTCAAGTTTTTCAACTGTCCACACTAAACAACTCCTTGTGAAGGGCAGGAAACTCGAGGTGGGGTGCAGATCTTTTCAGTTTTCCTAATGCATCCATGTGGAGCATACTTATCTCCCTATAATAACAAAAATTTCATTTTTATTCTTATTTTAGTTTTTGAAAAACTCACCTTAACGTAGGTATTTTTGTAAGCAAGGCATCACAAACTGTAACATCCCCTTTTATAGGAATGCTATGGTTTCTGTCCAACTCAAGTCTTAAAGCTCTCACGACGGCTTGGCTAAGTCGGCTGATTTCGCCGATACCTTTCAACCCCGGCCGATCTGGAAAAAGTAATAATCATTCTTAAGATTGAGACATCATTTTATGTTGTTTAAGGCTGAAACTCGTGCTGGATTGAAGGGCTCCATAGGCTTGGAGCACGTGGATGCAGAATTTTATTAGCCAATCAGTATTTAGCATATTGTTGATTACTAAGATCCGTAGGATCCAAAATAAAATTGTCGAATTCCGTGTGATTATGTACCAATGAAATTTAAAATACAACTGTGCAACACTAGAAATCTAAGCTCTGCACTTGCCAAGCCTACTCAGCCATTGTGGGCTTGAAGCTTTGGTCATGACTCCATATTACAAATTTTTCCTAATGCCAACCATACTATAACCGTATTTAGCATGTTTTGTGACAAAAGAATATTTGAATAAAATTTAGATGGAATAAAGTCATGACTAATTGCCTTAAATGAAATAATGTCAATCTTAATGTAACTAAAAATTTGTCTAAACTTTGATGAGATGTTGAGCTCTTTATAATGAAGATAGAATTTTTGTAGTTGGATGATACCTGGAGAGAGCAAGACGCAGGCCGAATACAGAGCTAATTCTGTTTCGGTGAGTTTCAGTTCTGCTATGCTTTTGGACAACTCGAAAACGCATGTGACCAGTTTCATTTCCGCTGTATCTGACGTGAAGAAGGCGTCTTGAGGGAGCATCGTATCGCCGTAGAGAACACAATTTTGGGACAGATCCAAATAACGTGACATTCGAATAATTGCCAGTTCAAAACTACCTGTTGATGTAAAAACAATTGAGGTTTAATAATAGTCGAATTGGGAGAATAGAATGCACTTACCTGCTTTTAGTAATACGATCTGATCGTCTTGGGACAGTTTCATGAATCCAGGTACCATTTTAGCAAATTCAATGATTTGCTGTATGATTGTTGTGAGTTTTTGGGCACATTCGAGCCACAACTCTTCATGGGCCATGTTCTTATAGTACAAAAGTCGGGAGAGATCATGGGGTTTCCTGAACATTTCGTGAATATGTTCGAGGGAATATAAACAAGTACGTGTGTGTGCGTCTGATATTGTCTTCGATAATAATTCCGATATCTGACTTGGATCTGAAACAGAAAAATTGAGTATAAAACACGCGAACAAGAACAGTTTTTAAAACAATGAAGCATCCTACATGCGAAAGTAGGCAACCAATAAAACATGCATCGCCACCCAGATGAAATAGAGATAAGACAAAACAACATCACACACGCGACTGGACTTACTAGGCAATGTGACTGGTTCACAATCGTCGCCACTTCTTTGTTGTACATTTTGTGAACTGGTCTGTTGCCTAACAGTGTTAGTTTGTTGTACTGTAGGAGAATTAACGAAAGTGGTGCTATCTACATAACTCGGTACCAAACTATCCACAGCCACCTCTTGTTTCACAGCTACCACCGTACCTCCAGACATTGTCGTACTGGAGGAGGTTTGACTGACTCTTTTAAAAGAACGAGAATCGGACATCGACAATGTTGTTTGTTTCCCGCCGCCACCGCCACCGCCACCACCTCCACCCCCACCTCCACCACCACCTTCACCACTATTTGTGTTAGTATTCCCTAACAAATGATGATTTTTGGTATTTATAAAATTCAAATACCACGACATACCTGTTGTAACAACGTTGGCCATTAGGCTTCCCGTGTCGTTGAGTGTATCCAGACCCGGTCGAGGATCATACGCTGTTGTACTGTCTACGTAATCTGCGGAAATGTCGTAGCCCATCGAATTCGCTTGGACTTGGGTTGTGTTCGTGTAGTAGGCTGGAGTGTATGCGCTGACATCACTGTTGTACGTATATCTGGAAAAGTCATAAAAACATTATATGCAACCCGAGAGTTAAAATCAAAACTTACCCTCCGTTATAACTATGATGCAACTGATCACTACTTGAGGGTGTTTGTTGTTCAAACACTGAACTATCAGGTGCTGAGTCGCTTTGCGCCCGCAACTGTGCTCTATGAAACCGGACTTCGTCTTCCACTTTTTCTCTCTGTTTCTTCGACATTCGTCCGAATTTCACGGCTGCAAATAATAATGTATTATTTTTCTAACAGTAATAACTACTTGTCGCAAATATCGGAAGGCAATTGAGCAAGACTAGTTACTAGTCACTCGATTCGCAGAACTAAATTGTAATTACTGCAATTAGCCTCTCTTCGACTCCCTAATAAAGGAAATTATTCATTTGTACAAGCTGTTCCTTTTAGTAAATGTATGGCTAGATTTTTAAATATATCCCCATGAACTATAAAAATATTGTATCTTTTTCGTTTTTGCTATTATAATTAATTACGATTATAATTAAGGACTATAAAAGTCTTGAGTTAAATTGTTTACTTATTGAGAGTTATTATTGAATTATTTGTATAATAACTCAGATTGGTACAATTAGATATTCAAAATGTCGGGGATTATAAACGGTTTTTCGCGAATATTTCGAAAACCGTAGACAGGAAAACGTCAGCTGGAAGAAAAATAATTTAAGAGAAATAAAACAAATTTCTAGAACAGGTTGAAAAACAAAAAGATGAAGAGGAAGACCGCAAATTTTGCAAAACAACGATTAGACGAGAAAGAAGATCTAATGAAATTACTAGAAGATCAGAAGAACTTGAAAAACGACAATTGGAAGAGAAATACTATAATAACACAATATGGTTCTGAAGAAGCAGTAAGGTAGTTATTAGACCGGATGCGTTGCTCAAGCTCACATAAACCTCAAGGTTGAATTGCAGTATGTACTTATTTTATGGTCAGACTAAAAGTGTCGTCCGTGCATTTGAAGTATGATTCCTCTCTCATATTGGCCGACTCTTATTGAATCTAAATATAGATTTTAATCGAAGTTTTGTGTTATTTAAATTGCACCGTATTCATTAAAACCAATGGAATCTGGATGTTATCATGAATGGAAAATTATCTTGGTTTGACATAATGGTGGAGGCGCCGGGTTAATGTCAATAATAGGGTTTTTTGCGGTGAGAACGTATTCGTAATTTATTATTCCGCTTTTTAGTATTGAGAAATGATCATTTAATTTCGAGATAATGATTGCAGATTCCGTTCAATAACCGCATTGGGAAAACAATTCGATCATGCTACAATTTGCAAATAGCCGCGATGACCTACAAAATGAAGAAATAACAGTTGCAGAGTCTCCATTAGCCACAAATTACAAGCTGGCGGTAGCGTCATACCGGAAAATTGATTAAAGTCCGAAAAACACATTGCACAAGCGAAACTTAGTTTGTTTATTAAATTTGACGGTAGAGGGGAGAGAATAAAACAAAAATGCATTTTCTATTGTCTCAGTCGCAAGTTGTTTTTTTTTCCATTAGAGTATAATGAAGTAAAACTGAACAATGCAATGGCGTTTTGTTTAATAGGTTAAAAAGTGACGCAATGTGGGAAGTTAACTCGAACAATGCAAACATTATACATAGAAGAGACATTACAGTAATCCGCGCTAAATTAAGCGGCTGTTGCATACGATACGTAGTGGTGGACGCATATGCCAGCTGCAATTGCATGGTAATTGTGGGAAAAGGAGCTTAAGGAGCCGCAACTACTTAACACATTTAGCTTTAAATGTGTGTTTGAACATGTAGTGCTTAAGCCGATTTGGCACTCAATTGCTAAACGCAAACAGTTAAAAAGTGACGACAAATAAATTGTATCGTAAAAACAGCAACAAGCACAAGGACGGATTTATGAAGCCAAATAATAAGGAAAACGAGAAAACTTCAATTTATTTTTAATCTAAAAATAGAAAATGATCTCTTTAAATAAATACAAGGTGGGTTAAAAAAACACCAATACAAAAACAATTTATTGATTTTTATCTCCTTTACGGACTGTTCTATTTTACGGAGGATTTGTGATTTTGATATTTGAGTCCACAAAACTATTTTGTTCATGTTATGAGTGAGTATTTATAAAATAATAGTTTTTTTTTAATATTGCATCAAAGAGATCTCATGATCCGATTTTTTTGTAATACCATGTTTATTATAATCTTTGATCAGAGGCTGTCATGAGAAACAAAAATTCTAAAACCGTAGGGCATAACTTATTTCACTTGATAATAAAATCATTTTACTGTCACTCAAAAGGAGATTTGATTTTGATTTTCCAGCACCTTTCATCAGGTGTTTTTCAAATTGGTATAAAAATTTGACTCTGTTCTGTTTTTTCTAAAAATTTCTCCAGAAACTCGTCAAAACAAAGTCTGGATGAGTAAACCCATTCTCCGTTGGCTAAGTGCCCATTACGAAAATATGATTTCACTAAAAAAATCTTCTGTTCTGCAGTAAAAGCTATAATTCAAATCAAATCTAAATTTCACTTTTGACAGTGACAGTAAAATGACACTTACGATGTGAATGAATCTAGGCGCTACGTTTTTAGAATTTTTGTTTCTCATGACAGCCTCTGATCAAAAATTATAATAAACATATAGTATAACCACAGTATAGAAATAAATCAGTATGGACAGCTGATAACAACCTGTCAAAAGCTAGCGTCCCTTCACGTAAAATGTGTAAGATGGAGCCACTGATTTTTAGATTTTTAGGCAACTAATAATACACAATTTAAATCTAAATGGCTATAACTGTAAATAAAATACAATAAAAATTATTTTAATTGTTGTTTTACTTTTGTCTTATGATTATTTATTATATAATTTACAGTTATAGACCTTTATATTAAAATTGTGTATTATTAGTTCCTAAAAATCTAAAAATCAGTGGCTCCATCTTACACATTTTACGTGAAGGGACGCTAACTTTTGACAGGTTGTTATCAGCTGTCCATACTGATTCATTTCTATACTGTGGTATAACTTATTACTCGTATCCACAATAATTAAATAAATCTTATAAATACAATTTTTGTATTAGGTAAAGCAAGGACAATCATAAAAAAATGACGGTAAGCCAAGCAAATTTACTCGATATCAAGGTGGGGGCTACACGTTTTAATTCGTTTTAGCTAAATACGCATTCCCCCAGCACTACCATCCTTATTCTTTCACAATTCACCATATTTTAGCATTAAGATAGAATAAAAACGCTTTTATTTCCAAAATGTGCTGATAATTATTTTTTAAAGATATTAACAATATTGCTCTTGCATGCAAGTTGCTGAGGTCTTTTCAGCATAAATATCAATATCAGAGTCTTTTTTGTTATTAAATTTGTATCAAATTTGGTAAATTTAGAACTACTAGGTAAGTGTATTATTAAGCCAGAAACAATAAGAATCGAATTCGAACTGACAATTTTGTGAAAAGAATAATTTAAGTTTTCTTTCTGAATAGCGCGCGACTTCTAAATTCCACCATCAGATTAATAAATATAACATTTTTTTTAATGAGAGAGGGCTTGTCAAGATGTCAGGTCAGGACCTTTTCGAAGTTTATTTTATTTAATTTGCTACCTAAAATTTGTTTATTTTATTATTAGTTTGGTGTTAACTGCTTAATGAATTACACAAGTCATTCCATTGTTTGTGAAGATTTATTCAAGCTTTACGTTTTTTTTTTGTATATACTTAAACAGGTTCTGAAAAGATTTCATCAAATTATGAAAATTATGAATTAACTTCATCAAATTTGTGACTTTCTGTTTTTTTTTGTTGTAAGTAAATCAAAAAGTTTTTAATCGATTTTGATTTACTAAAATACACATCTTAGCCAAACAATTGAGTTTGCTCAACTGGAACAGTAATTTTGTTAATAACCATGTGTTAAATCTATTTTACTTTTTAGTGGACTATACACTTTGTTATGTGGGTCTCAAATATGAATTTCGGTTGTATGTTGCTTGCTTTCGCGCCTACGTGGCCATGTTTCGCTTCTACGTGAACTGTTAAAAAGGTATTTATTTTGGGACTCCTAATTTGAGGTGTAAAGTACGGTAATCCATTAATAAACAAAATACATAATCTTGTTTGTTTATCAATACTTTGCGCCCAGTGTATATTTTATACATTTTTGGTAAACGTATATATTTTCCTACTAATATTTTTTTTTAAAAAACAAATTTTTTGAGATACAGTCCCTTTTTGATTTTTGTTTGTTTTTTTATTTTATTTAACCAATTAAAAGAATTAAAACTGGTGCTACAAAATTTTTAGGTAGAATTGAATGGTATATGTTTTATGTACTTTTTAATTAATTTTTAAGTTATAAAGAAAAGTTACATTTTTGCAAAGTTACATCATCAACTTCGTAAAGAGGTAAGTTATGTTAAATTGGTTTATTTTCGTCTGAACAACGCTTTAGTTGGTGTATGTGCAATTTTTTTTGTTACATGTTTCATAATAATTAATTTTTAGGTTATAATTTTGTTATCAGTTGAGATAAGACAATATTTTTTGCAGATTTTCATAATTTGCTGTGTTGTATTTCTGTTTAAAATATAGCTCCATACTTTTGAAACACCTGATATAATTGTACGTTACGAAAGTTTTTTTTTTTTTTTAAATAACTACTTTAATTTTAGTCAAATTTAAAAAACATGGATTTGTAAGTAAAGCAAAAAATTGTCTTTTAATCACCCAAACATTAACAAAGCAAGAACTTACGTAGGTTTAGTGATTTACACAAAAACAAACAAATTTTACTTTAACAACGTAATTAATTTATTTTTTGTAAGCAGAATAAATTTTTAAATTTTTATATTAAATTTTCAATGGTTATTTAACAGACTTTTTCGTTAGTTATTTTATTTTATATTGAAACTTTTTAGTAAGTTTGAACGTTATTCAGAACACACGAGAAACTTGTACATCCTCCCATACTCGATGTCGCCTCGTATAGAAACTGACACACCCATGACTAAAACTTCTTGTGTAGTATACTATTTTTACAAGTCAAAAAAAAATGATAACAGGTATAGTGTTTCATGACTGTTACCACCAGGCAACAAAATTTATGTTATCTTAGTATCTTATGATAGGATCAGAAATACATGAGATGGTTCCATATATTTTTGAGGGGACATTATCTGCAGTTAAATAATATTGTTACTGTACTTTCAACGGTTTATTTATCTACAGAATACAGAAATTCAATATGAAATTTTGTTGTTAAAAGCAAATATACCAGTTGTTAGACAGTCTATAATATCATAATAACATTATATAAAAAAAATCAAAAACTTTAAAACTACACGAACTTTTAAGTAACTATTGATTCAATCCAATTATGTGAATTAAATTTTTAATCAGATCAATACTTGTAAAAGACCGCATTTTCTTTCAAAAATGTATTAAAAATTTATTTTGTTTTGTTGAAGAATGGAAAGTTTATAAAAAAATTTCTAAATGTTTGCAAATGTCCAAATTGAGAGATTACAGAATAAATAAAAACGAAAAATATTTGTATCGATTTAGGAACGTATTTCGTAACATTTAAGACGTGTTACGTAACTAAATACAGTGTAATTAGAAGTTGATATGGCCAGTTATGTCATAAGTAACTAGTTGTTAGAGATACAATCTAAATGTCTATTATTAAATCAGTCACTTATCGGTAGTCATTCATTTCAGTTAAATTTTTTTCTAAAATTCGCATAGCTAATTTATAAAGAACGTCGTTACATCTGTCAGACTCGTACCAAAAAATCAAAAACAGTCATGTCTTCATGCAAACAAAAATGAATAATGATTTCCTTATTTAACAAGCCGGAAAGTAATGAGGATTTATTGCAGCAATTCGTTACGTTCTGTGATTAACGGTTAACACACACGTTCAAAATGCATATACGCCCGCTATTAAAACACACATCTGTTTGGTATAGATTTTTGTGAAAAAAAATAGGTACGCCACTCACCATCTCGACTCATTCCCAGCCGAAGACATTTCTGCAGTCGGCAGTATTGACATCGATTCCTATTTACTCTGTCGACAACACAGTTTTTATTTCTAGGACACTGATAGTTTACAACTGAACTTTGGGATCTTCGGAAAAACCCCTTACATCCCTCGCATGTAATCACACCATAGTGAACACCGCTGCTCTTGTCCCCACATACTTTGCACGGGATTATCTCGATTTGTGCTGAAAAAGAAAAAAATATATTAAAAAAATAACTCCTGACTATGTAGAGATCCTGGATGGATCATTTTTGACGTTTAAGAGTTAGAACAATGATTCTCCTTTTCTTTATATTTTTTGCCCCGATGGGCATCTCTGCAACATTTTTTTACTCTTTCTAATATGCCAAAACTTAGGTTTTGACTTATTTCATGAAAGCGCTTTGCCACTTATATGTACTTAATTTATTTTGATTAAATATTGTGAAAATGACTTAAATTTTGAATTCTTTCATTATTTAATTTTAAAACACGTGTTTTTTTAAGTGGAATTGTATAAAAACTGAAAGAGAAATGAGGTTTTGTGCCTTAAAATATTATCAAGGATCTCTATTCTGACCTATTTTGCAATGCGTACGGTCATTAGAAATAAGCCGCAACGTCCCTGAATTGAAATACTCGGGACGCAAACAAGGACGTGTTCTAATATCGAATTTCTAGGAAATTCATCAAATAAAATTAAAAGCTTTCAATGATAAAGCAGACAAGAAACACACGTCGAATAAATAATACACGTGCGTTTAATTGGTTGCCTATCTCAGCAGGGACTAATTTGAATTAAATTGCCACTTAGATAAGACGAGCACAATATCTAATTAAAACATCACACTTCATTAATTACGACATTTAAAATTGTAATTAATTGTAATAGTTGAAAAATACAAACAAGAAGCAAAGATTATGTTAACGTTACTGAAAAAAAACCTATTTTTGTAATTTGTTGCAACTGCTTAAGATTATTATTTATTAGGTATTATGCATATTCAACACCTTGGAGAAAAGTTATGCAGTCGTATGCAAGACAATAAATCATTTTCTTCAACATGCATATGACACTGAATATGTATTTTGTTCTTAAGCTTGTAACAGTGATTATTTGATCTCAACACAAAATTCGTTATAAACGGAAGTAGATATCACATAATACTAAACTGCAAATTAATTGTCAAGGTTATAATTGACTTTATTTTTAGAAACGTGATAATCCAATATTAAATAAGAGTTTGTTTTATTATATTTGGTAGAGGTGTTAAATATAGATTAGCAAAATAATAAAAATACGTTTGTCTGATCTAACGCAGTGTCATCGACTTTATTGAATGAATGAGTCAAACTTTATCTCACTTTTATTTACTATCTGTTTTTAGCTCATATTTTGGCGATGTCAATAACACTTATTGATTTAAAAATAAAATAGAGTAAGGTTTATTTCGGGTTATATGATAATGCTCTCCCTGGTATTTTAATGTTGTTTTTCTTTTGGGATTACCGGTTTCGGGATTTTTGCCTTCTGTGTCCGTATAATTCAATAAATTGCAATTTTTACCAAATAGGAAAATAATTATATTAAGTACAGTAGTGTCCGTTTATAACGAACCCGGTTATAGCGGGCTATACAAATTACAAAACTTTATAAATAATATACCTTTCTGTTACGAGTATAATATACTTTGGTTATAACGAACCTTTTTTACCAATATCTTGTTGTTCATTATAACCGGAAGCTACTGTATGAAATAATAGGGTCCGAAGAATGTAAAAAATGCCGAAACCAAAATTCCCAAAATATATCGTATAAAATCATAAAAAATAAAATAAATTTAAAGCCGTGTAATTTTTGATTTTTATAAAATTCGCGTAAAAATATTTGTTCAGATGTCAAAGAAAAAGAATTTGCCATTATTTTATTTTTTGGATCAATCACTTCAGGTTTACTACTACCCTGATACTATAAACGTAAAATAATTTTTAACTTCTTTTACTTTTGATCGTTAAAATTGTTCTATTAGAAATATTTTTAGGTTCTTGGTCTTATTTAAAATCTAATTACAAAGTAGTTTCTTTATAAAAATAAATCTTAAAAGTTTCTTTAATTTTAAAACGTTAGTAACGCTTTGAAATTCAGGTCTTTTTGTTATTTAAATTACAATTTTCACGTAGCTCTATAGTTTCTTGCTGGGTAAACCTTGGGTTTTTGTAAATTTTATGTCCATTTAATATAAAGAATAGAAACCTATTAGTAGCTCGTTAATTAGGTTCTACTATAAAAAAATTAAATTTAAAATTTATAATTTTTTAAACCACAGATTTTGATTTTTAAAATTGACATGTGGAACAAATACATATCTAAAATTTTGACTAAAGATACTATTTTTACTATTTTGCAAAAGATTGTTTTTATACAGGGTTGCCAAATATAGAAAACGATGCAAAACTAGAAGTATTTTTAAGAAAATAAAATATGGAGCTTGAATAGCTATACAAATTCATTTTCGTCATTATTAATAATTATAGAAATTTTTTATATAAATAAATGTTTAGGAGTTAAAAAAAGAAGTTTTCATTTTTTCTCATCATACACTGGCAACAAGAAAATTTTAGACGTTAAAATATTTAAAAAATGTCATAATTTTTAATGTTTTGAATAATTTTAAGAGGTCTTCAGCTGGAAAAAGAATTTGGGGCTAAATGATAAAAGACGAAGAGAGAGTAACCGACAGCTGAATGCCAAAAGTTTAACAATGCTTACAATTGAGTAATCTTCTTGGTGCCAAAACGTCAATTTGACGACCAAAATTGTATTTTCGGGACTGTAAATTACAAATAAATAGATAAATTTACACCGTGTAGATGTTCCTATTGAGAGATCAAGACTAAGTTTAACCAAAATTTTATTGGTCTAGTTGCTCTTCTATACAATCAAACGAACTACTTATAGGTTCTTGTTTCCTATAATAAATGGATATTTACAAAACTGTTTGTTAATAGGTTCACTTCTAAAAGAAAACTTGGCTTAGTAAAGTTAGGTAAAAATTGTGAAAATGCCAAAAAAAAACTGAATTTCAGAGCGATGCAAAACTTAAAACATATTTAAAGACTTATTTTTACCAAAGAAACTACTTTATTTTAGCTTTTAAAAGAGACTACACGTTAAAATTAAGACACTTGAGTTTTATCAAAATTAAAAACAGTGCGGCTTTAATGATCCATTTGCGAAAAAATTTTCAATTTGTTGGCGTCGACTAGTATATGCAAGCACTTTATTGATTTTCATCGTGACAAGACAACTCAAGACAATGAAAGCGAGTCAAGTCACACAAAGAATTTTGCACATATTCACGATTTTCCTAGCGAAAAAGGTTTTTCTTTATCAGTGCAAGAAGCCAAATTATTTCTGTGCATCCAAGTTAGCATGCAGAAAGGATATAAATGCCGCTCTGATAAAAATTCGTTTATTTTTAAAAGAATTCGTTTTTTAAGCAGCCGATTAAGAAATGACGGTGATAACGCAGTTGACAGACCACACAGATGTGTTTAATTGAAATTTCAGATAGTTATTGAAAGAGTTAAGACCTCCAGTGTTGTCCGAAGACAAAAATGTTCTATTGTTGATTTAACCTTTTTAAACAATGGGAAATATTTCTTGCAACTTCCTAAGCCATACAAGGGCGTTCTCGAGTCAGTCTTGCATCAAATGGCAAATGCTTGTTAGCTAGTGTTTGGAAAATAAATAAACCTAACAGAAAAATATGTTTGTAATGTGGTCATTCTGGACATGTGTTTTTCTAAAAATGACACGGTGATGAGTCAGATATTCCCGATTTTTTGGGGAAACGTATCTCAAATCGAAACCGTTCTTCGTTAGAAACATCAAAGGTCGATGACAGTAGTTGTCATCATCAGCTAGAGATCGTTATGTCAGCTGTTTGATGAAAAGCACGAACCTCTGATAGAATTGGCGCTTTTCTTGTCATCCTTGTCGTCAATTTGGGGAGGTGGGGTAGCTGAATCAGTTGAAGAAATATTATCCGGTCTAATATCCCTTGAATCAGTCGGCCAAGTTTCCCCACCACTGAACAACTCTTGAAAATTGTCCATTGTACAAAAACAAAAACACTAAAAACGTTCGATCACTTGCACTTTGAATAAGTCCAGAAGTGCGTCGCATGGCCGCAGCCACACCAAACACAACAATTCACAAAAACGCAAAACTTTTGTTCTACTAAATTATTATTATTATTATTATCGATGAGGTGGATTAACAACGTCGATTTCCATCGTCAAACACCTGAAACTGAGAAAAACACGAACGAGGGAGATCGATCACGTTTTTACTCATCAGAATGAACCACCGAAGCACAAAGTTTCGGGTTCATTCTGCGCTCTCTGCCACAGGTTGGTGCTAATCAATTTGGGATGGTTCATACATGAGTCTTTACTCAGTAGGAGTGTGATAAGGCGCCGTACAAGGGGTCATTGGTAAATTCAACAAAGTAAAATCTGGCAGCGCGCGGGGTCATTGACCTTTCGAGTCGCGCACACACACACAATATCGTGAAAATTTGGAAAAATTTTGAAGGGGTAGACGAGGTTTTTCTCGTTGAAAAAATTTTGAGGGGGCGGCACATTAATACGGTTTGTTTAGTTCAAACCAGCATAAAGTACGACGGTTTGTGTTTGGAGGCGCGGCAAGCCATTGAACTCTAGGTTGTTCACCGCCGAATATGGTTGAGCGAGAGATGCGATCGTTAATACGGGAGAATTCCGAAAAATGACCACCAACGGAAAAATCGCCTTCAAGACAATAATGTCGGTTGCGCATAAGCACTCGTCTATTTTTACGCGAATGTGAACGACCGATTACGATAAAACAACAACATTATCAATAATCATTAAAATTTAAGTGCACGCGGAATTTTTTTTCTTTTTTCAGACGGTCGGCCCCACGACACCGCCAAAACTTCACATTTCATAATTACTCGGGTTAAATGAAACCAAGTTTCACTTGAGCTATTTTATGTATCTGAGAGCGTGTAATATTGCAAAACACTGCCACCGAATTCGAAATTTCACAGGAATTTTCTCGGGAAAATCGACACACGGCACAGCTGCTACTCTGCTAGCACAGGTATTCGTCTGTCATACACACACACACACTTCACTCGAGGATCAAAAAATGATTTTCTCAAAAACGGCCACTGTACTCAAGAAGGATTTCAATTAAATCCCTGGGACACTGCGCGAGTCACACTTGCCGTGGCGGACCTCGCCGTTGATATCTTGCGTAAAACCGGCACATATTTTGGACATTTTTTAAGAAAGTCTGCCCTAGCAAATTGTCCATGTATCTGTGTAGTAATATAGGAATTCACTTGGAGCGTAGACCGACTGCCAGCCTTTCATCCTTATCTAACACACTCATTGTAAATAAAAACGTAGGTCTTAGCGCCGGCTCCGTGACGTAGCTGTATCCCCACTCGGACGCGGGTTCAACGACCCCACCATATATACACTATGATTGTGTATACTCTTCGGACTTGATCGCTCGATATCGATGAGCTTCGCTTTTTTTAATAAGACAAAATTTGTCCTTTTCATTAGTCCGACAATCGACACCTTTAGAGATGCGCGCGGATGATAAAAACAGGTGGAAAATCTGCCACAGATAAGGGAGCCATTGACACCCGGTTCAAATCAAAACATATGACCGATTACGCATATATACAAAAAACGCGCATACACTTTTCTGACCTTTATCTTATCACATCTGCAATAAACTAAACAGTTCACTAACCCCCAAACACCCCCGAATATACTCGGTCATTGCCTTTGCCATAAAATCAACGCAAAGTACTATTTTTTACACAGCCCACAAAGGTCAATAATTTCGCAACCGAAAATAAAAAAACTTGACGCTCGTAATTCAATTTACAAACTTTCAAATTATTTTTGATAGCTTAATAACGACAAGTGACTAAATGGGCGTTAAAACACACTCACTTAACTGTGCAATCACCAAGTGAAATACCTCGCAAAAAAACTGTTACATACTTGCATACCTACAATTTTACATCATTCCCACTTTATATGGGAATTTTAATACAATTTTAATGTGCACTCAATCTGCCACACCGTTATTGCCAATTCAGACACCAAAACAATTTTGAAAGCATTTTAGAAATTGAAAAAATCTTAATTATTTTGAGTCGAAAGGGAAAAAGAGTACGT